>CM044309.1:32903000-34214500 GCA_024291935.2 Okapia johnstoni | reverse complement strand
CTACCAAGGAAAACCTAACAGACATAACGTCTCTGGGCATTTTCCACCCTGTATTGTCATTTTCTGCTTGTCCATCTTCCCCATCTAGACTGGAAGCTCGCCGAGAGTTTTCTGTTATAGTTCTGTGTGCTCAGTACTAGGCATGACATCCGGAACACAGCAGAAATTAATAGTTGCTGTTTGAGTAAGTGAAAGGATGTATGAGTAATGTCTTATAAATGTGTCCCGGTCCACGTTGTCGATCTCACACAGAAGTGTCCCCAAGAGTAGCAACTGGCTGCTATTAACTCTTCGGGACCACATCCAGTGGAGAAGCAAATGCAAATGATCCAGGAAAAGCATTTCCTGGTGTTGACGATCCTCCAAAATACCTGCTAAAAATGCGGAAGGACTAGGAAGCTGATATCTGTGCTGGGATCTAAGTCTCTGGCTGGGCTGTGTACCTCTGCACAGAATGAAAGGTGACAGAAGTGTTGTGGGGATTTTATAGAAATCAAAAGTACATGCAATTCTTCTGAAGGCTTGCTGATTACTCTCAGCGCATTGTGTTTTCATTTTGATCTCTGGAAAATATCAGGAACAAGGAAAGAACTTCCCACCCCCACCCCGCCAACCCCCGGCTCCATAGGAAAAACAGTATTGAAATAATACAAACATCTTGGATCGACCCTCTTTTGAAAGTAAGAAATGCCTCACCCTCCCAGCAGGCCCAAAGTCTGCACAGTTTGTCCGCCAAGAGAGTGAGATTTGGCAGCACTCCCTGTAAACTTCAACCGCAGGAGGCCTCTGATTGAATTGAAATTGTTTCCTCCGGTCAGATTTTGTTGGTGGTACACCCGCCTCAGGATGTGAATTCATCATGTTTGCTGTGGGGTGAGATTCGGGCAGTTGGAAAGGGCACAAGAGAGTGAATGCGAGTATTGGTGTGTGTGTGTGTGTGTGTGTGTGTGTGTGTGTGTGTGTGTGTAGGTGGGTGTACCCATTTATTCCCTAATGTCACTAATAAAGACATTGACACTACCCAAAAGAATTCTGGAAGATTTGATGCATTCTTACTTAACCTCGATATCTTTTAAAGTGATTTGAATTTTATTAACAAAAGTAAGGAAATTGGAAAATGGAAATGGCAAACTGGCAGTAAATTTTGCACAAGTCGTTAACCCGGCCTCCACTGATGGCACACACATACTTATAACCTTTGGGGAGCAAGCAACTTGCAGATCCATCCTCTGGTTTCATAGGTATGGAGGGAGTGGGGGAAGGAAGCAGGTTTGGGCTATAAGAAAATTTCACCTTGACATTTAGTGGGCCAGCATCTTGCCTTGTTCTTTTTCAAAGGAAACCTGACCGTCTAAATGAGGTCACTATTTCTTTTACTGTGGTCAAAAACGTATAACTTAAATTTGACATCTTAACCATGTTTAAGTGTATAGAAGTACAACTTCTATTGTGAAAGAAATCTCCAGAGCTTTTAAATCTTATAACACTGAAACTCTACACCCTTCTAATTCCTCCTTCCTCCTCCCACTGGCCCTTGGCAACCACCTTTTTTCTTTCTCTTTCTGTGATTTTGACTACTCTAGGTGCTTCACATAGGTGGAATCATGTATTTGTCCTTTCTCTACTGGCTTATTACACTTAGCATAATATCCTCAAGGTTCAACTGTGTCACACGTATGATAGGATTTCCATCCTTTTTAAGATTACAAAACATGTGCACTACATTTTCTTTATCCATTTGGATGTCAGTAGACATTTGGGTTGTTTCCATCTCTTGGCTATCATGAATAATGTTGCAATAAATATCAATGTGTAAATTGGTGTTACACATTCACACCAAATATGTAAATATCCCTTTAAGGTTGTGCTTTGAGTATTTTGGGATATAAATTTAGAAATGGGATTGCTGGAACTCATGGGAGTTCTATTTTGAGCTTTTAGAGGAACCTCCATAATACTTTCCATAGTGGCTGCTTCCTTTTTCATTCCCACCAAGAGTGCATAAGACTTCCAACGTCTTCACGTCCTCATCAACACTTGTTATTTTCTGTTCTTTTGATGGTAGTCATGCTGATGGGTGAGAGGTGATATCTTATGATAGTTCTGATTAGGAATCTCTATTTTACATGAGTGATGTTCAGGGAACATTGGTGATGGACAGGGAAGCCTGGAGTGCTACAGTCCATGGGGTCAAAGAGTCAGACATGACTGAGTGACTGAATTGAACTGATTTTACATGAAGAAACTGAAGCTGTTATTGGAGGGGTGGGAAAGATTTTCTTTCTGTTCACTAGATCTAGGACTTGACCTTCTATGTTGGAAAATGTGCTAACCTAATTCTATCCTCATGGTGCTCCCATGATGGGCTTCTAACAAGTGCTTCCAGAGTCTGAGCAGTGCACTAGGGAGTAATTGAAGCCACAGGACAAAGATACAAAGGCAGAAGAGATACCAGTTCATCAGTCCTGGTCAACAGTAAGTAACTTAAAGCACTGTTCTTATATTATAACAAGTGCAAATATATTACAAAAAATTACATAACATTTATGTACAATTTGAGAGACAAAACACAAGACTTTGTGGAACTTTCTGGAAACATCTCCGTGGGCTGCTGCTCTAAGCCATAATATCCAGGACAATCCTGGGAGATGCACGCTCTCTCTTCACTGCCACTAGAGAACTGGAGGGAAGGTTTGAAAAGCATCAACATAGTCCGCAGAGCCCCATGAACACGTTTTTCTTTTCTTATTTGGTTAGAGAATCTTGGGGGTGGAAAAAAAATTACAGAACATCTGAACCCCCACTGTCATCTTACAAATGAGAAAAGAAGGGCCCCCAGAGGTGAAGGCGGTGCCCAGGTTCCCACCGCAGTGCTTCCTCCTCCCCCAGCCAACGTGGATGTGCCTGATGACGGCTTAGAGGATTTCAGTTGCTCAGAGAAAAATCATAGGCGTAGAGGGACCACAGAAGTGCTCACACTGCATCTTATATACGCAAAGGAAATGCAGGTTTTTTGTTTTGTTTTGTTTTGTTTTGCTCTGCATTTGATTTGATTTGGTCCCACTGGCTAGTTTGTGAGAAAACAATAACAAAATCTCTGTCTTGAGCTTTAATCCAATGCAATACACTTAGCTCCTTAGGTGATGCTCAGCCTCTGCCTTTATACTTCTCCTCCCTCTATCCTCTCCAGAAGGCTAGGTGTTCCAGGCAGCCCAGTGACCTCACAGAGGTCGGGTGACTGGGTCTGAGGACTGACCTGCTGCTCTCTGGACCAGCTGCAGACTGGCTCTTCTGAACTCCTCCGGGAATCTTTGGCTTGAGCGGTTTCTGATTGTTCAGCTGGTGTCTGTCGCTAGCATCCTGCCGCTGATAAACTCGCAGTCTCTTCTTTGTCAGCCCATTCAGGGCAGGGGGCCCCTCCCCGCTGACTTGGCCTCTCCGTGGCTTTACTCGGTGATTGGCCCCTCTGAGTTTCTGCCCATCCTCCATCTGGCCCTCCGGCCCCCGCAGTCCCTGGCCCCACCCTGTCTCTGCTGTAAGGCCACCACACTCTCCCAGAGCTGGCCCTTGTGGACGCCCTCACGCCCAACATCCAGGTCACATGCAGGCCACGGGCAGCTCCAGGAGGTGCTGAAGACCCTCTCTCCATCTGGACACACTGCTCTACAGGTTATGTTTCTCTGGAGAACCTTAACTAATACAGAGCAGCCCACCAGGTTCCTCTGTCCATGGAATTCTCCAGGCAAGAATACTGGACTGGGTAACCATTCCCTTCTCCAGGAGGTCTTCCTGACCCAGGGGTCAAACCTAGGTCTCCTGCCTTGCAGGCAGATTTTTTACCATCTGAGCCACTAGGGAAGCCCCCCTACAGAAGCCTACTAAATTCTTACTTGACCTGTATAAGCAGAGCAGTTTTAGGTCAAGTAAACAAAAGTCTAACCTGAATCATAAAAACAGAGGGTCATAGCCCTTCAATCAGCTCTAAGACTTGAGTCAGTACACAGACTCAGAACCCCTTGAATGAAAGAGAGGCTAGCCCTGTTAAGAAAGGAGCCCAATAAGTCTGACAGATGTTGCTGCCCTGGAACTTCCCATGCCAGTCAGCCATGGTCAACCCCACCACGTTCTTCAACATTGCCACCAATGGCGAGCCCTTAGATGGTGTCTCCTTAGAGGTAAGGGACCTGGAAACCAAGAAGTGACTGCTCATCAATCCTTAAAGCTATGTTAACAGATTGGAGTTGTTTGCAGACAAAGGTCCAAAAACAGCAGAAAACTTTTGTGCTCTGAGTACTAGTTATAAAGGTTCCTGATTTCACAGAATAATTCCAGGATATATGTGCTAAGATGGCAAATTCACACACCATAATGGCACTGGTGGCAAGTCCATCTATGGGGAGAAATTTGATGACAAGAATTTTGTCATGGACATATGAGTCCTAGCATCTTGTCCATGGCAACATAAAGGGCTCCCAGTTTTTCATTTGCACTGCCAGAACTGAATGGTTGGATGGCAAGCATGTGGTCTTTGACAAGGTGAAAGACAGCATGAATAGTGTGGAAACCATGGAATGTTTGGGTCCAGGAATGGCAAGACCAACAAGAAGATCACCACTGAGGACTGTGGACAAAGCTAATAAATTTCACTTGTGTTTTATCTTAACCACCAGACCACTGCTTCTGTAGCTCAGGAGAGCACACTTTCACCCCCATCTGCTTGAAATATCTAATGGTCTTTGTGCTCTCACTGTAGTTCTTTGGGTTCCATATTTTCCTTATCTTCCTCCAAGTTTAGCTGGATTGCAAAGTTTATGATTATGAAATAAGAACTTAACCAAAAAAAGAAAGAGAGAACTCCAGTACACTGCTAAAAAGATGTACTGTTAATCTTTCTCCCAGTCTTTCCCAAAGGGACCTACAGTTTTATCAGGGCTACTATGCATTAGGCTTCCCTGGTGGCTCAGATGGTAAAGCGTCTGCCTGCAATGCAGGAGATCCGGGTTCAATCCCTAGGTTGGGAAGATCCCCTGGAGGAGGGAATGGCAACCCACTCCAGTACTCTTGCCTGGAAAATCCCATGGACAGAGGAGCCTGGTAGGCCACAGTCCAAGGGGTTGCAAAGAGTCAGACGCGACTGAGTGACTTCACTTTCTTTCTTTCTTTATGCATTAAGGAAAAAGAAATAATCAGAACTTTTAGGAACTAGACACTACCTCTGAACTGACACTAATTGCAAGGGATCCAAAATGTTACTGTGGTCCACCAGTCAGAATATGAGCTTATGAAGGTCAGGTGATTGATGGAGTGTTAGCTCAGGTCTGTCTCACAGCAGGCCCAGTGGGTCCCTGAACCTATCCTTGGTTATTTCCTGAGTTCTGGAATGCATAACTGGAATAGATATACTTAGCTGCTAGCAGAATTCTCACATTGGTTCCCTGATCTGTGAGCACTAATAGTGGGAAACGCCAAGTGGAAGCCACTAAGACTGCCTCAAACCAAGAAAATAGTAAGCTGAAAGCAGTGCTACATTACTGGAGAGACGGTAGAAATTAGTGCCATCATCAAAGACTTGAAAGATAAGAGAGTAATAATTGCCACCACAATCCCATCTCCCTCACCTATTTGACAAATGTAGAAGATAAATAGGTCTTGGGCAGTACCAGTTAATTATCGTAAGCTCAGCCAGGTGATGACTCCAATTGTAGCTGCTGTAAGAGATGTGGTTTCACTGCTTGTTCTAATTAATACATCCCCTGGTATCTAGTGGCTTCTCTGGCAGTTCAGATGGCAGCTATTGATCTAGCAAGTGTTTTTCCTCCATACCTGTCCATAAGGTCCACCAAAAGCAATTTGCTTTCATCTGGCAAGGATATCAATATACCTTCATTGTCTCACTTCAGGGTCCTATTAACTCTCCTGCCTTATGCCATAATCTAGTTCACAGAGACCCCTCTTCCTCAAGATACACATTGGCTCATTGTATTGATGAAATTATGCTGATGGGACCTAGTGAGCAAGAAGTAGCAACTACTCTAAGATTTGTGAGTAAGACATTTATGTGTCAGAGGGTAAGAAACAAATTAGACAAAAGTTCAAGGGCCTTCCACGGTAGTGAAATTCTTAAGGGTATAGTGGTATGGCTAGTCAAGATATCTATTCTAAGGTGAAGGATAAGTATTTGCATCTGATCCCTCCTACAACCAAAAAACAGGCACAATGTCTCATGGGGCTCTTTGGATTTTGGAGGCAACAATATTCCCCTCATCTGAGTGTGTTACTCTAGCCCACTTACCAAATGACCCCAAAACATCTGAGTTTTGAATGGGCCCAGAACAAGAGATGCCTCTGCAAATGGCCCAGGCCACTGTGCAAGCTTCCCTGCCACTGAGACCGCATGAACTGGCAGATCCAATGGTACCTGAAATGTCAGTGGCAAGTAGGAGGCTCTATAGGGCCCTACAGGTGAATGTCAGTGCAGTTCCTTAGGATTTTCGAGCAAATCCCTGCCATCTTCTGCAGATAACTACTCTCCTTTTGGTGACTAGATCTCAGCCAGCTGTACTGGGCCTTCATAGAGACTCAGCACTTGACCATGGGACAAGTTACCAGGCAACCTGAGCTGCTCATTGTGAACTGAGGGTTATCTGACCCATTAAGCCATCAAATTGGGCGTGCACAGCAGAACCCCAGCACCAAATGGAAGTGGTGTATATGTGATCGGGCTGAGCAGACCTGTACACAGTGAAATTACCTTTCAAAGACTCAGTTACAGTACCACCTACGCAGCAGTAACTTGTAGGTGAGGTTCTCCAAAAGGCTGTGTATGCTCAGAATCAGCATCCCATATACTGTCTGCCCCAGAGCCAGGATGCAAGGGTCCAGGAATCAAGGGGTGGAAACGTGAGTAGCACCACTCATTCTTACCCCTAATGACCCGCTGGCCAAATGTCTGCTTCCTGTTCCCACAGCCTTAGGCTCTGCTGGCCTACAAATATTCGTTCTAAAGGGAAGAATGCTTCCACCAATAGATACAACAATGATTTTATTGAACTGGAGGTTAATACTGCTGCCCCATCAGTTTGGGCTTCTTGTGCCTCTGAACCAGCAGGCAAAGAAGGGAGTCAGTGTGCTGGTTGGTGTGACTGATTCTGGCCACCAAGAGGAAAGGGGATTACTACTCTACAATGGAGGTGAGGAAGAGTATGGCATAGGGACGATCCCCTGGGACTTCTCTTAGTGATCAAGGTCAATGGAAAACTACAACAGCCAAATCCAGGCAAGACTACCACTGGCCCAGAACCATCCAGAATGAAGGTTTGGGTCACTCCACCTTGCAAATAACTTTGACCAACTGAGGTGCTTGCTGAAGGTAAAAAGAATACAGAATGAATAGTACAAGAAGGTAAATTCCGGAATGACCAAGTGACCAGTTTCATAAATGAGGACTGTAATTTTCATGAGTATTTCCTCCTTGTTTTGTTATGAACATGTATATATCCTTTGAGGTTTTCTTCTTTCTTTTATCCTATTATCTTGAAACATAAGATGTATCGACTTTATGTCACAGTATTTAAGTAGTGTTAACTTCACTTCATAGTATTTAAGTTACATATCAAGAAGAATAAACATCACTCAAGGACTTCTGATGAGGAGGTTAGCGTGTAAGTAACAGCCCTTGATCACAGAAAGAGTGGGGGGGATGTCTCTTAAAATCACCCCATCATTTGAAATTTAGAGTAGAAGAAGTTGTCCAATGAGTAGCTTGATAGACCCAGGGCCCACCTCAAACAGTACCCCCAGGAGGCAGAAGGGCCTCTAGCAGAATAGATAGGCGTCTGAGACCCTAACACCAGCCTCTGTGACTTTACAGGCTGTGATTAATGTCTGAGACTCTCCCTTAGCCTCACACTAAAGGAGTCACTTTCCTTTGAGAAGATGAAGGAGCTTCACTTATGAGCTCGTCTTCAGCAAACACGTTAAGTTGAAGACCAGAGGCCCTTGCCCGTTTCTCCCCTGAATTATATATACCCTAGAAACCTTGTATGACCTCAAGAGGGAGGAAATGAGAACCCTAAATCAATAACTGAAACTGGAGACATGTCCAACTAGGGCTAACCTTTGCCTATTTACGACTTCCCTGGTGGCTCAGACGTAAAGCGTCTGCCTACAATGCGGGAGATTCGGGTTCAATCCCTGGGTTGGGAAGATTTCCTGGAGAAGGAAATGGCAACCCATTCCAGTATTCTTGCCTGGAAAATCCCATGGGCGGAGGAGCCTGGTAGGCTACAGTCCATGGGGTCGCAAAGAGTCGAACATGACTGAGCAACTTCACTCTCACTTCACTTTGCCTATTTATATTCATTTAGTCATAAAAATAAATGTGACATTTCTTGAGTCTTAGGGTCATGGAGTAATTTGTATCTATTACACTTATATGAAAAGTTTCACAAAGTCATAGAAATAAATCATAATTAGTTACACAATTGGTGGTTAACTTTATTATTATTATTGAATCACTATACTTGCACTGAATCTTTCTGAGCTAGGTTTAAGATCCGTGTCTAATGGCAGTGCTAGGAGTACAAGGACCATGAACACTCAATCCTGATGATGACTTAGTCTACACTTGTAACTGTGGCAGCATTCCGTAATTCTCACGTGGAGGGGTTCTACCTTCTGATGTCATTTTGTCTTCTCACTCCACTCCCTCTTTTTAAAAAAATTTACCCAAAATTTATTGTTAGATTTCTGTGTACTGGATTTTGAAGATAACAAGAACATAGGAAATCCATGTTCTTGAGGACCTTATAGACCAGAGACAAACAAGGAAAAGAACTTAGAATGTGATTTGTCAGGACATCACAATGGGCCAGAAGAGCAACATGTGGCTCAGCCTTTTGTCTCCGTTTAAATGAGGAGAATAATATTTTCCAGCCAACCAAATCATGAAATAAACTGGATGAATGTTCCAAAAGCAGAAAGTAAATTAGTGAGTCACATCACAGAACGACTATATCCTAATTAATGCAAGACTGTTCCATGCTGGAAATCAGGCAGAATGATTTGGCAGTGACTCTTAAAGAACAAGTGTTGACGTCATTGTCAATTTCAATTACCAGGGACTCAAGTTTCCACAGCGGTTAACAGGACTATGCTCACAAACCTTTCATTGTGGAATTTAGGATCCTTGAACATCATCACAGGTGTGGTTTAAAAGAAGTTACCTGACACATGTATACAATGGAACATAACTCAGCTATTAAAAAGAATGGAATAATGCCATTTGCAGCAGTATGAATGGACCTAGAGAGTATCAAACTGAGTGAAGTAAAGTCAGAGAAGGAGAAATATCATATGATATCCCTTATATGTAGAATGATACAAATGAATCATTCTGAAATGAATCAAATGAATGAATGAATACAAATGAATACAAACAAATCAAAAAGAAATTATACAAATAAACTTACAAAACAGAAAGAGGCTCACAGACTTAGAGAATGAACTTATGGTTACCATGGCGGAAAACAGGGGTAGGGATAGTTAGGGAGTTTGGGATGGACATACACACACTGCTGTATTTAAAATGGATAACCAACAAGGACCTACTGTATAGCACCTGTAACTCTGCTCGGTGTTATGTGGCAGCCTGGATGGGAGGGGAGTTTGGGGGAGAATGGATACATGTATATGTATATTGGCTGAGTCCCTTTGCTCTTCACCTGAAACCATCACAACATTGTTAATCAACTATAACCCAATACAAAATAAAGTTTTTTGGTTTGTTTTTAATAAAAGAAGTCACCTGTTAGCCCTCCCACAGCGGCACCATGCTCAGAATAGGAGGCAAGTTTCTAGGTTCTTAACCTTACTTCTTATGCCCCCACCTCTAGCCTTCTTCCAGGGTGAAGAGCAAGGACCCACTCATCCTGATGGGGAGAAAGAGGAGATCTCCCATGACGCTCTTCCTCTGATTACAGGAGGGATAGCCCAGTGGATCTCAGACTTATATTTTTCATCCCAATTGTTATGTTTCCAAGAGACCTGGGAGGCCAAGTGTCTGAAAGTTGTCACCCAAGGAATATGGACCTGTTTAACTGCAAAATCTCACATCTTTGACTTTTGTGACACTTGCTTATTTAGTAATAAACAAGATTATTTAATTTGGGACTGATTGATTGTAATGAATGACTATTTCAATTACACAGCTAAACTCCCTCTACAGTCCGTAGAAATTTTACATACAAAACAGAGAAACAGAGAGAGGAATACAGCCTGAATGTTAACTTCCTAAAAGAAAAAGGAAAAAAAAAGGAAATCAAATAAGAAATTAATAAGAAAATATTTTTATGTATAAATATTTTAATTTTTATAGTGTGGCAATAGTTTTTATAACCCTCTTTCAATGTGCTTGTTTTAATGCCTTTTATTTGGCAAGTTCAATAGTTAAATGCATCTTTAAAAAAACCAGATTTCTCTGAAATGTATACATCATTGGCAAATGGATTTTGGACACATTATCTACTATAAACTCTCATTCGAAAGATCAAAAATACTGTTAAAACAATGTTGAATTATTTGTTTGAATTAACTTGCATAATGAAGAACCATAGGCAGAAGAAAAAAAGGTACAGTTTTCCAGCATCCAAATGCTTATTCTCGCTCAAAATTTCAGCTCGTAGCATACACCACAGTAGGTAATTGAGAGCAAAACATCCTTATGTAAATTTTTATTATTATTGCTAAGCAGAAAACCTTGGAGGTGGATTTTCAAAATGGATCCTAAGTTGACTCAAGCCCAGAATGTCTTGAAACTTCAGAAGTGACAATAAAACCTAGGTCCTATTATAAATTATATGTGGTGACTTCAGCTGAATCAAAATTATACAAAGCACAAGCCTAGTAATTAAAAATGTTTAAAATTTTAAATTGCACAAATAACACATCCAAGTGTTGCTGTTAGACTATAACAGCACCATGCCATCTTCATTTTTCTTTTTCCTCTTGAGTTGAGACCCATTAACAAATTGGATTGGGATATTTGTGGGTCTGTGCTTTCATCTGGACAAGATGTTGGGATTAAACCAGAAGTCAGTGCAGACACAAAACCAGGAGAGAGAAAGAGGACAAGCAGAAGTAGCAAAGGCACCGCTGCCAAGTCCCGTCAATAAAGTCTGGGTGGTGGGCGGGTGATCGCTGAGTGCGGCCCCTCTCCCCCTCTGCAGGCTCCCTTCCCAGTGGACAGTCAGGCCAGCTGTCTAGGCGGCAGGACTAGCCCTCCTCTCCCAAGCCCAGACCTGTGGGAAAATCTTCATTGGCTAGTAATTGATTCCACCCTGCCAGCTCCATTACCCCAGGCTCCAGTCAAACTGGCAGCAAGCTGGGGAAGGCAGTTCACTGAAGGGGTGAGGGGGCGGGAGCAAAGGCCATCAGACCCCCCCTGCAATTAACACTAATCTGAAAATTGGCCTCTGACAGCAAAGCCCAGCACCTGACAGCTAATTACTTATGTCAGGCTGATGTGCACTTCACGGGGGAAAGGTTATTTATCAGAGACCGGACTGTGTTCCTCCTCCCCGACGTTTTTTTCTGTTTGTCTTAGTTGCAAACAGTGGGGAATTGTTCCTGGTTGCTTAGATCCTGGAAACCCTGGAAGTTCTCATACTTCGTTTAACTGACAGGCTCCTAAATATCCTTTCTAAGACCTGGCCCACGTGTGTTGTGCTGCCCACCTGGACTGGAGACCAGAGAAAGATGGAGATATCCCAGAGGGTGGGCCTCATCTCCCTTTATAAATGGAGCCAAAGTGGTGGAGACGTGGGAAATATAAATAATCAACATAGATGCAATAAGAAATTCAAGACGGGCAAACCAACTTTGTACATCTCATTTTCAAAAAGCCAGTCTGATGTATGGATACCAAGGCGGAAAGGGGTGGAGGTGAGAGTAATTGGGAGATTGGAATTTACACATAAGCTCTATTGATACTATGTATTAATATAAAGTAGACAGCTGATGGGAGCATACTGAATAGCACAGGGAACTCTACTTAATGTACTGCGGTGATCTGAATGGGAGGGAAATCCAAAAAGGAGGGGGCACAGGTATATGTAAGGCTGACTCATTTTGCTATGCAGTAGAAGCTAACATAACATTTTAAAGCAACTATATACTTCCAACAAAAATTAATTAATAAAAGAAAAAAATGCAACAAACAGCCACTCCACACAGAGAAGATGCGTCAAGGGCTTATTCTACAAATGGAATCAAAAGCATGCTGCCTTAAGTTATTTAAAAATATTTTCTCTAATCTTCATATATCTGTAGAGTAAGTGTCTAGGTGACCACTCAGATACACTATCTTTAAGTTGGTGATTTGACCTGCCTTTCCAATAATAAAAGTGGTTATCAGTGGGGAAGAGGAGTTTATATGAGACTTTCCCTTTCTACTTTGTCCTTTTAGTCAACAAATGTTTTCTGAGCATATATTTAATATGCTAGTCATTGTGCTGTGTCCTGGGCACATGAGATAGACACTTTTCTCCCTCTTAGGATAGGTTGGAGAGTGACACAGACAAGTAAGGAAATTATAGTACAGTGTAGCATTATACAATTTGACAATGGTGAAATACAAGATTTGGAAAGATTTAAACCAGGATCTGGGTTTCCTGGTTGCTCAGCAGTAAAGAACCCGCCTGCAATGCAGAAGATGCAGATTCGATCCCTGGTTCAAGAAGATCCCCTGGAAGAGGAAATGGCAACCTACTCAGGTATTGTTGCCTGAAAAATCCCATGGACAAAGGAGCCTGGCGGGCCACAGTCCATAGGGTCGCAAGAGTCAGACACGACTTAGAGACTAAACAACCGACAAAACCAGGATCTGAACTAAATTTATATGGTACATAAAATGGTCTCTAAGCTGAGATATGAGTAAACAGGAGTCAGGCAGGCAAAGGAGGGAGTGTAGAGCAGTGGAGGATAGAAAAGATAAAGGAAATATCACATACACAAAACCTGACATGAGAGAGAATTCAGCAGCGCTGAAGCCTAGAGAAGACATGACCCAGATGAGGCTGATATTTGAGGCTCGTAGTGAATTTGTCTGAAGGTTTTCCAAGTAGAAATTATAAGGCTTCTGGTTTAGTGGACTTTTCATGATCCATCCTTGCTCTCTTCTCTCATTCAACTTGATCTCACTTTAGGCATCCAAGTCCTGGACCAGGCCATGCCAGGGAAATCCAGTCCCCTCAGGTTGTTGGATAAGTATTAGAGCAAGAGGGGGCTTCCCAGGTGGTGCTAGTGGTAAAGAATCTGCTTACAATACAGGAGATCTGGGTTCAATTCCTGGGTTGGGAAGATCCCCTGGAGGAGGAAATGGCAACCCACTCCAGTATTCTTGCCTGGTAATCCCATGGACAGAGGAGTGTGGCAGGCTATAGTCTAGGGGGTCACAAAGAATTGGACATGACTGAGCAAACCTAAGCATGAGAAAGCAAGAATCAGGGGACCTGGGAGAATAGATAACTACAATTTTTTTGCTCATCAACTACCTATCTTACCAGTGGGCCTCCCTCTCCCCCATCACATGTGAGTCTGGGTTTTCATAAGGATTAATTTACTTTTCTCACAAATGATAACTGCATCTCTATGCCAGTGATGGGAGGCACCAAGGATACCAAAGTGAACAAGGCGGGCATGGCCTCTGTCTTTGAAAAGCTAGTATATATTCTAAGGAGTAGACAGATATGAAACAGTTAAATAAATCATCAAAAATGTCCTGCATTAAAAAATTAAGAACTACATTATTGGGACTTCCCTGGTGGTCCATTGGCTAAGATTCTATGCTCCACTCCCAATGCCCCCAAAGCAGGAGGTCCAGGTTCAATCCCTGCTTGGGGAACTAGATCCCACCTGCCACAACTAAAAGTCTGCATGATGAAACTAAAGATCCTACATGCCACAACTAAAACCTAGTGCAGCCAAATACATAAATATATATATATATATATATATATTTTTTTTTTTAAGTACATTATCAAAAATCACCATCTGTATGAAACTGTTTTGAAAGCTGTACATAATAACTAAAATGAAAGACATTGTCGTTAAGATATCCCTAATATGAAGTCGAAGGCTTCTCTGGTGGCTCAGTGGTAAAGAATCCACCTGCCAATGCAGGAGACGTGAGTTCTATCCCTGGGTCGTGAAGATCCCCTGGAGAAAGGCATGGCAACCCACTCCAGTATTCTTGCCTGGTAAATCCCATGGATGGAGGAGACTGCCAGGCTTCAGTCCATGGGGTTGCATAAGAGTTGGACATGACTTAGTGACTAAACAACAGCAACAACAATGTGAAGTCATAGATGAAAAGACAGAAGAAAGAAAGGTGTAGGAGTTGAGATCTTGACACGTATCTGGTACTGGGCTATCACCACACTGTGCTTTATGTGTACTGTTTCACTGGTTTCTCATAACAAGAACACGTGCGTGCATGCTAAGTCACATCAGTCATGTCTGACCCTTTGCAACCTTATGGATGGTAGCCCTCCAGGCTCCTCTGTCCCTGCAGGAATATTGGAGTGGGTTGCCGTGCCCTTCTCCAGGGGATCTTCCCGACCACAGATTGAACCTGCATCTCCTGCATCTCGGGCATTGCAGGTGGATTCTTTACCATTGAGCCACCCGGGAAGCCCCCATAACAAGCCTATGAGAGTGTTACTATTTCCCCGATTTTGCCAGTGAAGTTACTGAGATGCTGAGTTAAACACTTACTCAAGACCATCCAGTTAGTAAAGAAGGGAATGGTGAAGTTTGGGCCCCCATCCCAACCCACCAAGAATGCAACCTTGTCGGCACCTCAGCAGATATTCTTCAGGACCAAAGAACTCGCTCCCACCAAGGCTAGGACCACATTAAGCAGCCAAAACAAACCAGACTGGAACATTCTGCATCTCCTGGAGACCACCTTTTCCCTTAGCTGAAGTGTCAGCTTGTATCATTCTGGGAGGCATGAGACCCTTTTCATAAGACTGGTAGATGTTGTGTGCATGCTTGTGTGCTTAGTCGCTCAGTCATGTCCAACTCTTTGCAACTCATGGACTGTAGCCCACCAGTCTCCTCTGTCCATGAGATTATCCAGGCAAGAATACTGAAGTGGGTTGTCGTGCCCTCGTCCAGGGGATCTTCCTGACCCAGGGAACGAACTCATGTCTCCTGCATTGGATTCTTTACCACTGATCCACCTGGGAACACAAATGTAATTTCTATCCCAATCTTTCTACCACCCAGCCCTTTAAGAAGTGTGCTACTGACTGTAGAAAAACTCATCAAGCATGTGCTTTTGAAAGATAGAGAAATAGAAATCAAAAGCAGAAAAGTGGCGCTATTCATTGTTTCTGAAAACAGGAAAGCAGAGGACTAGACCTACAAAAACAAAAGACATTGCAAACAGATGTGACACCATACAAGCATTTGTCATACACCCTCAGGAGAGTTCATACAGGCCCCCAATGGCAGAATTATTACTGTACAGCCATTACGCCTGGTTATTATTTAGGAAGCATTGCAGTTTTCACAGTCACAACCAAAATAACTCTGCTTTAAATAAGTAATGAACAGAGCAGCACCAGTCCAGCTCAGACACAAAAACCTGGTGAAAGGGAGCAACCTCACACTCTGCCTTATGCCCCCCAGCCCCCTGGTCTGGAGTTTTCTCAGGACACAGAGTCCACAGTTCCAACCCGAGTGACCCCTGAGCTGGAGGTCTTGTCAAGACAATGTCAGCAGCAGCTTCTGGAAACCACAGACACTGTGATCTCTGTCCATAACAGATCGTTATGTTTGGGCTTCCTAATCATCCACTTGGAGGACAGAAAGAGAACACTAGCCAGAGTGACCAGGCTGTGGCCTGCCCTTGGCCCCTGCTCCTGCTTGGAGCCCACCTCCCTCCCCCCAACACACAGCCTGGCACCATGCAGATTTTTTTTTAGTCGCTGCAATGGAAAGAGTCAGTCTCTTGGCCCCAAGTGAGGTCTCTGTTTCACAGCTCCTGCTCTCTTGTAGGAAATCCAAGCCTGTGACACATTCATATCCATTTCCTAATGCTTCTTTGGTCAGTGTTGAAGATGCTTATGGGGCTTCCCAGGTGGCGCTAGTGGTAAAGAACCCTCCAGCCAATGCAGGAGACTTAAGAGACTCAGGTTCAATCCCTGGCTTGGGAAAATCCTCTGGAGAAGAAAATGGCAACCCACTACAGTATGTTTGCCTGGAGAATCCCACAGATAGTGGTGCCTGGTGGGCTATGGTCCTTAGGGTCTCAAAGAGTCGGACACAACTGAAGCAACTTAGCGAGCAAACGAAGATGCTGAAGTCTTATTGCAGCCCTATTTTGCCCTAATCTATCTTTTAAAATATCTTTACGATTTTCAGTCAAACAAAACAGAAACCGAAACACCTCTGTTACCAAGAGTGAGCATGATTTTTTTTAAGCTTTGGTTTGATTTTATGAAATGATCCCATGCTGATATGCTTATAAATGGTGAGACAGTATGGTTTCCAATTAAAGAGCCTATAGCAACTGTCTTGTAAATAAAGAATTTATATTTTGGTCTTCTCAGAAGTGCTTATTTTTTGTAAGAAATAGTGCCTGACCCTAGCTTTGCTCTAAGCATGGCATTGCTTGCAAGCCAGCCCACGGAAGGGCCAAGGATGAGAATGCCAACATGCCCCCCTGGCTTCCTACTGCCACCACCAACTTCCATCCCCTCCTGCTTACCACTGACCACATATCACGAAACCATATGTATACCCAGGACCCCAAAATATTTCTGCATGAGGGGTTCCCCATACGGCCCTCTGGATTGCTGGAAATCGGCCATTACTCTCAAAGCTTCCGAAGTCCATAGACAACATCAGGGTGTGCCTCCAAGCCGAGTGACACCTGCTCTCTGCCTGTCTGGATGGGTGGAAGCCTGCTGTGAGATCGCTGGCATTGTGGAAGACCCCCGGAGAACTCCCTTAACCAAATGCTGGGCAGGTGGGCACCAAGGCTGCTGCTCCAAGGGCTGACTTGGAACAGTACATTCAAAATCATCATCATCCAAAAAAAAAAAAAAGAGTATTTTGGCAGCCTCAAATATGAACTCTCATCAAGTTTAATAGAGAATTATTACAGAGACAGGCTTACTTCGATTCTCATTTGGCCATACTCTGATCTCTTTGGGGCCTATTTGGCACTCACTGACAACATGTATATTGTTTCCCCTGGAATGGCCTTTTTTAAACTAGACTAATTGCATCGGGAGGCTTATTTAAAGATCCACATTTTCTTAAGCATGATGATGGTCTTAAATATTAATAATAACTACAGCTTTGGCTTATATGGTGCCTCTTCCAACAAAGAGAGATGCCCTTCCTTCATAATCAGTATCTGGCACTAACTGATATGCAAATCCCCCCTCCCACCCCCAAGTGCACAACATTGTATGCTGCACAGCTGTGAGTCATCAGACATTAATGTGGACTTAATTTGAACTGGTGCTGAGGTAGTGGGCACAACTCAAATTAGACATGTGGTGGGCGTTTAACCACAATATTACCAATTCCCATTCTGACATCTGACAGCACTTAATAATTAACTGCATGTAAATAGTCAAACCTTCCCTCCCTGTTGGACCAGTCTCGAACTCTACCAGTCTCTGCATCGTAATTGCAAGTCGGGGCTGTCAATTGCTCTCGTGGCAAATCCTAGGGAAAAGATCAGACATCTTCAGGAGTCCTGTGTTCTTTGCTCTAGCTGCCTTTTAATCGGGCTGGAAGGCCTTCCCAGCAGCTCCCATATGCTGCCTTCTTAGAAGGATAGAATATTTTCTCTGGATAAGAGGGAAATTGACTGTGCTTTGAGGCTTAACTAGAGGCTCTGGGGAAACACACTTTTGTGGTAGACTTTCCAGGGTTATGCTACAATGCACCAAGGCAGGTGTATTGCCCCAAAGCCACAAGTTACTCCTTTCCTGACTCCTCATCCTTGTGTGGTTTTTCTTCCTTCTCCCTATAAAATGTCTTATTTGGATTTAAGCCACGGATTGACAGGCTGGTTCCTTGGTGAATAAAGATTGGAGCTCTCTGCAAGTCCAAGGAAAATGTCACACAACAGAGGTGATCAAACTCAGAGCTCTAAATCTATCATCTCTTGAAAATATCATGTCACATTTGAACTCAGAAGTTCATGAATGACACATTCTACAGCCTCTACTCGGCCAAGCTAAGGTTCTAGAGCTGCTTTTATCTTTGTTAGACAAAAAAAGATACATCTGATATTCAGGAAAGTGTGATCATCCACAAAAAGACCATTATACCTACTAAAAGGAAACCTTGATTGATCATGGGGACAGTACATATACAGGAACTAATGACACAGTAACATTTATACTTGGATTATATATAATGTGGATAGAAACAGAAATGATTTTTACTTTTGTATTTTATAGATGAAGAAAGAATTTACTAAGCAAATGAATGATATAAAACTGGTTATAGAATAAATGATTTTTACTTTTGTATTTTATAGATGAAGAAAGAATTTACTAAGCGAATGATATAAAACTGGTTATAGAATCTGTAGAACAAGTAAAAGCATAACATTCTTAATATTGTGATTTTCTTAACATTGTGATTTTCTTTGATATACCATTTAAGTACAACCGACATGCCAATTTATTTGTTCTCTTTTTAGTAAAATAGATTCCCCTAAGAATTTGTCATAAGTAATATTTTATCACTTTAGTTGGATATTCTTCAAAGCATTAGATTTACTTCCTGGTGGTTCAGATGGTAAAGAATCTGACTACAATGCAAGTGACTCGGGTTCAGTCTCTGGGTTGGGAAAATCTCCTGGAGAAGTGAATGACAACCCACTCCAGTATTCTTGCCTAGAGAATTCCATGGACCCAGGAACCTGGCGGGCTACAGTCCATGGGGTCACAAACAGTCGGACATGACTGAAGTGATTAACACTTTCACACTTCAGAGCACTAGATTTGCACTTTTTTTTTTTTTTTTTAAGATTTTACAGTTGAGACTAAATTTGTGTGTGAGGCTACAAACTGTAAGGTTTTATGGTAGAGGTTGAGGATGTATCACTCCAGCTGCTGGGAAGTACAGTAACAAGCCTGATATTATGTGTTAAGTAGTAAATAAGTGAACAATTATGGTGGCTGTCAAGTTCAGACTGTGTTTCTAATCCTGTATTCGCCCCTCAGGCTGAATAAGCATACTTGAAGTATCAGGCCAATTATAACCTAATGAAATAAAAATGAACTAAGGGGAATAGAAGCAAAGAAACAAAAATACTTTAAAAAGAGAGAGCGGGAGAATTAAAGAAAGAAGTGTTCTTTTAAAATCTTCATGTATATTTGTACACAGAATGCATGAAAGCAAACAGATGTAAGCGTTCTTGGAACTTAAACTATAGCTGTGTCCTGGTCATTTCTCTGCTGCAGAAAAAGAATAAGCTCTTTTGAAAGCCCCAGTCTAAAAGAAGGGCTAACATCAAACAGCCCCAGAAAAACCAGGAGACTAAAGCCTGGAGCTATTCAACTTCCTGCCTTGTAACTGACTAATCTACTTAGAGCTGGAAGAAAATGAGGGGCACCATTGTACCACAAAAACTTTCCAGAACAGAAGCAGCACCGTGGTCTACTGGAAGGATCCAGAACCAGGACTTACGCCACCACCCACCTAGATCTGCCCCATGCAACTCGGGCAGGTCCATACTTGTCCCTTCTCTGGAGGTGAATTGCTGGTCATCCACATGGCCACCCTGCTCAGCACACCTGGGACCAGACTCAGACACAGTGACAAGCACAGGAAAGGCTTCCTGCCAGAGAAGGAAATCGGTTCCACACCCAGGGCTCCTGGCGGCCAGCGCCTCCTTACTGTTCTCCTGACTTTCGTGGCCAGGGACACCTCTGCATTTGCGTGTTCGCTGAATCATCGCTGTTCCCCAGGCTCCGTTTTAACTGCTGGTTTCTAAGCACGCCGAGGTCCTGCCAGCTCCCAGGTCTTGCTCTCCCTTTGTTCCATTCCCAGCCTAGCCTTGGCAGTCCTCGGTCCTGGCCTCAGATATCTGCCATAATTCATGGTCCTGGCACAGCAACAGTACTTTGACTAGAAACCAAAAAGTATTTTGGAAAAAGACTGAGAGCCAATGAGAGGGTAGGGCCACTTCCACAAACCAGTAGTGCTGACCAACAGACCTGGCATGCTTTGTTTGATGAAACTTTAGAGAAACTTTGCAGAAACTTTAATATCATTCCTGCCAGCCCCAGCCAAAAGAAAGTCAGGTATCTTTATCAATCAAGTTTACATTCGTGTACACAGTTGAGCAGCTTATGAAAGTGAGAAAACTGTTAACATTTGAACTAAAAAATAAAGCATCTGTAAATACCTGCAATAACCTCAAATACTCATCGTGGCACAAAAAATGAGTTACAATGTGCTCAAATTTACCACAAAGATACTGTAACAATCTATTGATGAAAAAATACTGACGGTTATAAAAGCAAACATGTTAGCAAAACCTATGTACTATTCTTAACGTAACTCAATGTTGCAAGAGAACCGTAAGAATAAGTATATTCAACGTGTTATTTTTTCCTTTTTTCAATTTATTTTTAATTGAAGGATAATTGCTTTATAGTATTGGGCTGGTTTCTGCCACACATCAAGATGAATCAACCATAAGTATACATATATCCCCTCCCTCTTGAACCTCCCGCCCACCTCCTACCCCATCCCACCCTTCCAGGTGGTCACAGAGCCCCGGGTTGGATTCCCTGAGTTGTACAGCAAATTCCCACTGGCTATCTATTTTGCATATGGTAGTGTATATGTTTCCATGCTACTCTAATAGATATATTGCGTTGGCCAAAAAGTTCGTTAAAATTTTTCTATAAGCTGTTATGGAAAAACCCGAACAAACTTTTTGGTCAATTCAATCAAAAACCCAACTTCTTATACATTAAAATATCCTAACAGATCTGCCTCCTTCACGGATCACAGCCTTGTCGTGGTAAAGAAGCTTGGGTAACTAACTCAGTGAAGCTAAGAGCCACATTGTGCAGGGCCACAGAAGACAGACAGGATATAGTGAAGAGTTCTGACAAAATGTGGTCCACTGGAGGAAGAAATCACAAACCATTTCAGTATTCTTGCCAGGAGAGCCCCATGAAAAAGTATGAAAAAGCAAAAAGATATGACAACAGAAGATGAGTTCCCCAGGTTGGAAAGAGTCCAATATGCTACTGGGGAAAAATGGAGCGCAATTACTAATAGCTCCAGAAAGCGTGAAGTGGCTGGGTCAAGGCGGAAATGAAGCTCACTTATGGATGTGACTGGTGATGGAAGTAAAGTCCGATGCTGTAAAGAACAGTACTGCAGAGGAACCTGGAATGTTAGGTCCATGAATCAAGGTCAATTGGAAGTGATTAAGCAGGAGATGGCAAGACTAAACATCAACATCTTAGGAATCAGTGAACTAAAATGGACAGGAACGGGCAAATATATTTCAGATGACCATTGTATCTCCTACTGTGGACAAGAATCCCTTAGAAAAAACTGGAGTAATCCTCATAGTCAACAAGAGTCTGTAATGCAGTACTTGGGTACAACCTCAAAAACAACAGAATGATCTTCATTTGTTTTCAAGGCAAACCATTCAATATCACTGTAATCCAAGTCTATGTCCCAACCATTAATGCCAAAGAATCTTAAGTTGACCCGTACTATGAAGACCTTCAATACCTTCTAGAAATAACACCAAAAATAGATGTCTTTTTTATAATAGAGGATTGGAATGCAAAAATAGGAAGTCAAGAGATCCCTGGAGTAACAGGCAAGTTTGGCCTTGGAGTACAAAATGAAGAAGGGCAAAGGCTAACAAAGTTTTGTCAAGAGAACATGCTGATCATAACAAACACCCTTTTCAGCAACACAAGAGAGGACTCTACACATGGACATCACCAGATGGTCAATTGGTCAATACTGAAATCAGATTGATTATGTTCTTTGCAGCAGAAGATGGAGATGCTCTATACAGTCAGCAGGAACAGGACCTGGAGCTGACTGTGGTTCAGAACATGAGCTCCTTACTGCAAAATTCAGACTTAAATTGAATAAAGCATGGAAACCCACTAGGTCATTCAGTGGTTTTAAAATCAAATCCTATGCAAACCCATGGCTGATTCATGTCAATGTATGGCAAAAACCACTACAATATTGTAAAGTAATTAGCCCCCAACTAAAACAAAGAAATTAATTTAAAAAATAAATCAAAAATAAAAAATAAATAAAATGCTTTATGATTTTACAGTGTAGGTGATGAATAGATTCAAGGCATTAGATCTGGTATACAGAGTGCCTGAAGAACTATGGGTGGAAGTTTGTAATATTGTACAGGAGGCAGTGACCAAAACCATCCCAAAGAAAAAGAAATGCAAGAAGGCAAAGTGGTTGTCTGAGGAAGTGGTTGTCAAATAGCTGAGGAAGAAGTTCAGTTCAGTTCAGTTCAGTCACTCATTTGTGTCTGACTCCTTGTGACCCCAGGGACTGCAGCACGCCAGGCCTCCCTGTCCATCACCACCTCCCAGAGTTTACTCAAACTCATGTCCATTGAGTCAGTGATGCCATCCAACCAACTCATCCTCTGTCATCCCCTTCTCCTCCTTCCTTCAATCTTTCCCAGCATTAGGGTCTTTTCAAACAAGTCAGCTCTTCGAATCAGCTAGCCAAAGTACTGGAGTTTCAGCTTCAACATCAGTCCTTCCAATGAACACTCAGGTCTGATCTCCTTTAGGATAAAGAGAAGTGGAGAAAGGGAAAGATATACCCAACCAAATGCAGAGTTCCAGAGAGTAGCAAGGAGAGATAAGAGGGACTTCTTAAATGAACAATGCAAAGAAATAGAGGAAAACAGTAGCATAGGAAAGACTAGGGATCTTTTCAAGAAAATTGGAGTTATCAAGGGAACATGTCATTCAAGGATGGGCACAATAAAGCACAGAAATGGTAAGGACCTAACAGAAGCAGATAAGAATAAGAAGAGATGGTAAGAATACACAGAAGAACTGTACAAAAAAGGCCTTAATGATCTGGATAACCATGAGTGAGGTCACTTACCTAGAGCCAGATATCTTGGAGTGTGAAGTCAAGTGGGTGTTAGGAAGCATTACTATGAACAAAGCTAGTGGAGGTGATGGAATTCCAGTTGAGCTATTTCAAATCCTAAGAGATGATGGTGTGAAAGTGCTGCACTCAATATGTCAGCAAATTTGGAAAACTCAGCAGTGGCTCCAGGGCTATAAAAGATCAGTTTTCATTCCAATCCCCAAAAGGGCAATGCCAAAGAATGTTCAAAATACCGTACAATTGCGCTCATTTCACATCCCAGCAAGGTTATGCTCAAAATCCTTCAAGCTAGGCTTCAGCAGTACATGAATTGAGAACTTCCAGATGTACAAACAGGATTTAGAAAAGACAGAGCAACCAGAGATCAAACTGCCAACATTCACTGAATCATGGAGAAAGCAAGGGAATTCCATAAAAACATCTACCTCTACTCCATTGATTACACTAAAGCCTTTGACTGTGCAGATCACAACAAATTGTGGAAAATTCTTTAAAAGATAGGAATACCAGATCACCTTACTTGTCTCCCAAGAAACCTGTAGGCAGGTCAAGAAGCAACAGTTTGAACTGGACATGGAACAATGGACTGGTTCAAAATTGGGAAGGAGTATGACATGGCTGTCTACTGTCATCCTGCTTATTCAACTTACATGCAGAGTGCTGCTGCTGCTGCTGCTGCTCAGCTGCTTCAGTCATGTCTGACTCTGTGCGACCCCATAGATGGCAGCCCACCAGGCTCCGCCGTCCCTGGGATTCTCCAGGCAAGAACACTGGAGTGGGTTGCCATTTCCTTCTCCAATGCATGAAAGTGAAAAGTGAAAGTGAAGTCGCTCAGTCGTGTCCAACTATTCGAGACCCCATGGACTGCAGCCTACTAGGCTCCTCCATCCATGGGATTTTCCAGGCAAGAGTACTGGAGTGGAGTGCCATTGCCTTCTCCGTACATGCAGAGTACGTCACGCGAAATGCTGGGCTGGATGAATCACAAACTGAAATCAAGATTGACAGCAGAAATATCAACAACCTCAGATATGAAGATGATATCACTCTCATGGCAGAAAGTGAGGAGGAACTAAAGAGCCTCTTGATGAAAGTGAAAGAGGAGAGTGAAAAAGTTGACTTAAAACTCAACATTCAAAAAACAAAGATCATGGCATCCAGTCCCATCACTTTATGGCAAATAGATGGGGAAGAAGTGGAAGCAGGGACATATTTTATTTTCTTGGGTTTCAAAATCACTGTGGACAGTGACTGAAGCCATGAAATTAAACGACTCCTGCTCCTTGGAAGGAAAGCTATGACAAATATAGACAGCATAAGAGACATCACTATGCCAACAAAGGTCCATAAAGTCAAAACTATGGTTTTTCCAGTAGTCATGTGTGGATGTGAGGGTTGGACCATAAAGAAGGCTGAGCACTGATGAACTGATGCTTTTGAATTGTGGTGTTAGGGAAGACTCTTGAGACTAACTTGGACTCCAAGGATATCAAACCATTCAATCCTAAAGGAAATATCCTGAATATTCATTGGAAGGACTAATGCTGAAGTTGAAGCTCTAATATTTTGGCCATTTGATACAAAGAGCCAACTCGTTGGAAAAGACCCTGATGCTAGGAAAGATTGAAGGCAAAAGGAGGAGGGAGCAGCAGAGGATAAGATGGTTAGATAGCATCACTGAATTAATGGACATGAATTTGAGCAAACTCCAGGAGATAGTGGAAGACAGAGGAACCTGACATGTTTCAGTCTCGGGGTCACAAATTCAGACACAACTTAGTGGCTGAACAACAACAGCAACAATTGATTCACCCTTCCTCTATCCCCCAACTTAATTACATCCAAGGTGATAATGTTATTTCTACCTTGTTGTTTCTCGAAAAATAGAAGAAAATAATCTGAACAGTAATGCAGAGATGGTAAATATTCACCAGGCAGCATTAGCACAAGACAGTTAATTTAAAATGCCTATTGAATTAGGAATGAATGAATGGGAATCCAAGTGTTGTCACTGCTGCTAAAAAAAATTCTAAACCAGTACCTGACCTACTTTTTGTCAAATATGGCAGAAGATTTTCCTGTCTCAGGTGGCGTTTAAATGACAGTCTGGAAATGTTACCAAAGTAAAAAGAAACATATGACTCAGGTTCCTTAAATAATTCAAACTAGTTTGAGCAGGTTGGTTTTTCTCGTCTTGTACACTTGACCCCTGCCCTCCTTGGCTGCTGGGACTAAGAGGTGTGAGCCATCCCACCCCAGCGGCTGTTTGTTCAAGGCAATGAACCCCAAGGGAGCCAATCTCTTTCTCTAGGCAACCAAACTTACAAAGAATGCAAGGAGGCAAGCTCTTGACTATAATACTTTGGATAAATACAGAAGATCTTCCCTTGAAAATGTCTTTGGCACTCCATTTGCTTTTTTGGTTTTTTTACTAAAACTTGAGAGTCAATTCTCACCTCCCACCTCACTAGAGTCATTTTTGAAGCCAAGAAAGCACGGGGGAGCTCAGAACACTTACTCTTTTTGTTGGATCCACTGACTGGTAGTGTGACCAAGTGGAAAGAGGGACTGAGCCAGGCTGAGTAAGGTCACTCACAGAAGCCTTTTCAACTCTTCACCTTCAGCTAGATTAGTGCAAAATGCAGCCAGTTCCCACTTTTCATCAATTCCCATTTGCTGCCCTGTTTATTCTTTGCTACTTAATAAGCAATTAGATTCACATCTTATAGATATTACCCACAAAGTCAAAGATTTCTACCAATGTATAGATGGAAACAACAGCATAAGCACTTGGCAATAAGTAAAAATACAGTTAAGATTTTACTTTAAAACAGTTGTTGTTTTTCAATTGCTCAGTCATGTCTGACCCTTTGCGACCCCATAGACTGCAGCACATCAGGCTTCCCTTTCCTTCACCATCTCCTGGAGCTTGCTCAAACTCATGTCGATTGATGCCATCCAAATATCTCATCCTCTGTTGTCCCCTTCTCTTCCTGCCTTCAATCTTTCCCAGCATCAGGGTCTTTTCAAATGAGTCAGCTCTTCACATCAAGTGGCCAAAGTATTGGAGTTTCAGCTTCAGCATCAGTCCTTCCAATGAATATCCAGGAGTGATTTCATTTAGGATTGACTGGTTTGATCTCCTTGCAGTCCAAGGGACTCTCAAGAGTCTTCTCCAACACCACAGTTCAAAAGCATCAATTCTTGGGCGCTCAGCCTTCTTTATAGTCCAATTCTCACATCCAAACATGACTACTGTAAAAACCATAGCTTTGACTAGACAGACCTTTGTCAGCAAAGTAATGTCTGTTTTTTAGTATGCTGTCTAGGTTGGTCATAACTTTTCTTCCAAGGAGCAAGCATCTTTTAATTTCATGGCTGCAGTCAC
Source organism: Okapia johnstoni (assembly GCA_024291935.2). Classification (NCBI taxonomy): domain Eukaryota; kingdom Metazoa; phylum Chordata; class Mammalia; order Artiodactyla; family Giraffidae; genus Okapia; species Okapia johnstoni. The sequence continues at coordinate 34,187,928 of CM044309.1, read as the reverse complement.
CATCTGCAGTGATTTTGGAGCCCAAGAAAATAAAGTCTGTCACTATTTTCATGGTTTCCCCATCTATTTGCCATGAAGTGATGGGACCAGATGCCAGGATCTTAGTATTTTGAATGTTGAGTTTTAATCCAGCTTTTTCACTCTCCTCTTTCACTTTCATCAAGAAGGTCTTTAATTCCTCTTTGCTTTCTGCCCTAATGGTGGTGTCATCTGCATATCTGAGGTTATTGATATTTATCCCTTAAAACAATACCCTTTCTAAATTTTCTACAAGGAGCACATTTTAGCTAAAAGTAGATTGCAATACTTTATTGTATCCCCATTAGTGAAAGTGAAAGTATTAGTAACTCAGTCGTGTCTGACTTTTTTGCGACCCCATGGCCTGTAGCCCGCCAGGCTCCTCTGCCCATGGAATTCTCCAGGTAAGAATATTTGAGTGGGTTGCCATTCCCTTCTCCAGAGGACCTTCCTGATCCAGGGATCAAACTTGTATCCTCCTGCATTATAGGCAGATTCTTTACCATCTGAGCCACCAGGGAAGCCCAGTAGAGGGTAGTATTAATAGCAAAACTCTTAAGACCATTGAACTAGTTTGAAATCCAGAAGTAGAATTTACTGGCTATGTGGTATTAAGTAAGCTAGAGTAGTTCAACTACTTTACACCTCAGTGTCTTCATCAATAAAGTGGAGATAATATTATGTAAAAGGGTTCATAAGGATTAAAGAGAAAAAATGTGTAGGAAGAACAGAGAGCAGTATTAGCACATAAAAGACAGCCAACTGCATTAATGCTAATACTTCCCCAGTGGCTCAGCAGTAAAGGATCCAGCTACAATGCAGGAAATGCGGGTTCCACCCTGGATGGGTAAGATCCCCTGGAGAAAGAAATGGCAACCCGATCCAGTATTCTCGCCTGGGAAATTGCATGGACAAAGGAGCCTGGTGGGCTACAGTCCGTGGGGTCTCAAAAGAGTTGGACACAACTGAGCGACTAAACAATGACAATGATGCTACTAATATATTATTGTAAGTATAAGAAAGGCTTTGAAAAGTATCAGGCCCTAGACAAATATAAGTACCATTAATGGCTGTATGTTTGGGTTTGGCTTGTGGGCAATGTGAGCAGTTGCAGTTTTGAATTTAGAAACAAAAATATAAGTAACGACATTGTTGTTGTTCAGTCGCTAAGTCGTGTCCAATCCTTTGCGACCCCATGGACTGCAGAATGCCTGGCTCCTCCACCCTCCACTGTCTCCCAGAGTTTGCTCAAATTCATGTCCATTGAGTCAGTGATGCTACCTGACCATCTCATCCCCTGCTGCCTCCTTCTCCTTTAGTCTTCAATCTTTCCCAGCCTCAGGGTCTTTTCCAATGAGTCAGCTCAGCTCTTCACATCAGTTTTCCAAAGTATTAGAGCTTCAACAACAGACCTTCCAGTGAATATTCAGAGATGATTTCAGGTAAAGAGAGCAATGAAACAGAACAGAGTCCAGAAATAGATCCACATATGTACGGTCAATCGATTTCCAAATTAAGGTGCCACGTCAATCCAATAGGGAAAGAAAAGTCTTTTTTTTTAGTAAGTTTTTTTCCTGGTGGCTCAAATGGTAAAGAATCTGCCTGCAATGCGGAGATCTGGGTTCGATCCCTGGATTGGGAAGATCCCTTTGAGGAGGGCATGGCAACCCACTCCAGTATTCTTGCCTGGAGAATCCCTATGGACAGAAGAGCCTGGTGGGTTACAGCCCATGGGGTCACAAAGAGTCAGACACAACTGAGCCACTAAGCACAGCACAGTTGGAACAGCTGAATGTTTACATTGACAAAAATGCGATCTCTATTTCATTTCATATACAAAAATTAATTTGCAATCCATCATAGACCTAAACACGAAACCTAGGATCATAAAGCATCTAGAAGAAAACATAGAATATCTTGACAACTTTGAGGTAGACAAAGATTTCTTAGACTGAATTCAAAAAGCACTAACCAAAAAAATCAGACTCTACTGAAATTAATATTGTCTGCAACATTAAGAAAATTAACAGACAAATCACAGAATAGCAAAAGTAATTGTATACATGTATCTGATAAAAGACATAGCTAGAATATATAATCACTTCTACAAATTATCAATGAAAAGGCAAACTACCTACGTTAAAAGGGGGCAGAAAAGGCAAACTACCCATGTTAAAAAGGGGCAGAAGACTTGAAAAGACATGTCACAAAATAAAAAATATGATTGTCCAATAAAAATATGCAAAAATGCACAGGGAAATGCAAGTTAAAATCACAATGAGATACTATTCATACCCAATAAAACGGTAGAAAAATAAAGACTGACAATATGTATTGTTGAGGATTTAGAATATTTGAAATTCTCATGCCTTGCTAGTAGCAATGTAAAATGTTGCAATCACTTTGAAAGACTAGAAGTTTCTTGTGATGTAATTTATGTCTACCTTATGAACTAGCAATTTCACTCTTAAGTATTTCCCAATAGAAAGGAAAACTTATGTCCACAAAAGGAGCCTTATTGACAAGAGATATGTCGATCAACCCAAAAGTTCTTCAATAAGAGAATGGATACATTATTAATATAGTCATACAATAGAATATTACTTATAAAAAACCAAACTACTAATATTTACACCACGTGGATCACTCTCAGAAACATCACGGTAAAGGAAAGAAGCCAGATCAGAGGCCATCATCCACCTGACTCCATTTCCATAAAAATCCAAGAGCAGACAAAACTAACCAAAGGTGACAGAATTCAGAAAGTGGTTGTTTTGTTGGGGATGGGGGCATGAGGAAAGGCTGAAAAGTGTCATGAGGGAACTTTCTGGAATAATGGGAATGTTTTATAACTTGTTTTGAAGGGGGGTCATGTGACATGAAGGAACAGAATGACCATATCTCATGAAATTGAGTACTGAAGATCTGTATCTGTTAATAGGTGTTAATCACACCTCAGTTAAACATATGCACACACACATGCTCGAGTGGTTAAGTCTCTGACCTCACAAAGTTTGCAACTGTGCTGAGGACAAATGGTATTGCCACATTTAGATTATCAGAGAATTCAAATTACATTTATAAGTTATTTATGGAGGTTTTAGTTCATTCAAACAGCATATTACATGACACACAACGAAATGTTTCTCATGAAGACAGTAAACTGCATGATCTAGATAAGGCTTTTAAGACAGAAAGAGACTGCCTTACCCCTCTTTCTCCCCTATTTCTAGTGGCTGGCTAAAAAGGAGTTGGCAGGTGCTTGCAAAAGGGGCCATTCTCTTCTGGCAAGAGAGCCCTAGGTTATTAAATTCTTCCTCCTGCAGCCTTGCTCACCTCCACCGTTTATTGTGTTGTCTTGTTTACCTGCGGCTGCCAGCCCAAGGCAGGCCCTTGCGCTTTGTGTCCTCCCTGCAGGGATTAAGCCTCACTCAACATTCACTAATGTTTTCCTTACTGATCCCGGAGCAGCCACAACATGTCTAAGAAAAACACCAAGGCTCCAACTCTTGATCAAAAATCCAAATCATTTCCCCCGCTCTCAGTTTTATGTTCGCTTACTGTATTTGGATCACAGGGCAATCCTGCTTCTTAATGTGTGATGTCCTAATTGATAGTGACATTGGCCGAAACTTAAAAACCACTCAACAGAAACCATTCCTGGTTCCCTGGGGTCAGTGGATGAAGGGAAGTGTCCTATACCATTCAGAAAAGCTCTGTGGGGTGCAGAAAGGGAGAAGCCAAGAACAAGTCCTTTATCTGGGGCATTATTTCCGTTTCTAAACCTTTCTGTCCCATGTCCTCTTTTCCCTCACGAATGGAATATTGTTCCCTTTCTGTCTGCCAACAGACCCAAAGGGGAAAAGAGAGGGAGAATTTAAGAAATGGAAAAGGGAAAAGGTATACAAAATAGTTTGCTTCATGAGTAAAATACATAGAAACAAGGGAGGGAAAAAGACTTGTTTGGTTACATAGTTCCTCCCTCATTTAGAGCAGATTAAATCACATGGAGCAGATGGAGGCAGTTTGCAAGGGAAGGAGTTTGCCATGCCTTCCTCACCCTTTTTGCTGTGTTCTCATTCAGCAAAAACACTACATGTGATTAAAGCTGTGTGTGCTCAGTCACTCAGTCATGTCCAACACTTTGTGACCCCATGGACTGTAGCCCACCAGGCTCCTCTGTCCATGGAATTCTCCAAGCAAGAAAACTGGAGTGGGTTGTCATTTCCTCCTCCAGGGGATTTTCCTGACCTAGGGATGGGACCCATATCTCCTGAGTCTCCTGCACTGGTAGGCTCCTGCACTACACCACCTGGAAAGACTATGATTAAAGGTAGAGACAGCCTAAAGACAACCTAACTGATAATCTCCTAGAAAGGCTATTTGTGCAGGTGCTGTTGCCTTTCCACGTTTGATTCCTTCAAACAAATGGAGCCTTCCCACTTGGAAATGACATTCTCTCTGGCCTTCCGCAGTCTTTGCAGTCTTTTCGACATGGACTCTCAGGCTTTTAGCCTTCTGACTTCCAAAATGCTCACATCAGATCCATGTTTCAGAATTCCAGCTCAGGGATCATCTCATTCAAGAATTCCTTGTCCACCTCTTTCATTTGCATCCCTTAGAAGGTCTCTTGCTTTGCTCTATCATTGTATCAGTTCTCGCCTTCCTTAGAGTACTTAGAATTTTCAACCTCATCAATCTCCTTTACTTCCTGCAACTCTTGGCTAAAGGACTGACTTTTTTTTTTTAAACTAGTTTTTATTGGAGTATAGCTGACTTACAATGTTGTGTCAGTTTCAGGTGTATAGCAAAGTGAATGAGTTATACATATACATATAACCACTGTTGTTGTTTAGATTATTTTCCCATGTAGGCCATTACAGAGTATTGAGTTGAGTTCCCAGTGCTATTTAGCAGGTTTTTATTAGTTACCTATCTTCTATATAATTGTATGTATTTGTCAATCCCAATCTCCCCTTATCCTTCTTTCCCTCCTCCAGGATTGACTTCTTAGTGAAGCATTTATTATTTATTCTAGGTAGACTGCCCTGTGATTTCATCACACTTTGTGAGTAAGTCCATAAACCAGTTATTATCTTGTATTGTAAATCTGTATTAACTCCTCTGCCTCTGGGCTCCAGGAGGGCTGGAATGATGTCTCTACCTCACTGTATACCCAATATGATCCTTTACACAAAGTACACAAAAATATCATGTGCATGCACACACGTGTTGATTAGATGTAGCTACTTGGAGGTCACTATAGAGACATCAGAAACAACAGTAAAATGAGTGTCAAAATAGCAGAGGTAAAGAAGGCCATGATGGTAAGTGTGGACAACTCAAAGAATTTGATGGTAAAAAACGAAATCAAGATAGAAGAGTAATTGGAGGTAGAAAAAAGAATTGTGACAAAAGTAAAAACTTGAAGGATTTTTGAGAACACAGCATGGGTGTAGGCAGTAAAGGGGGACCAGTGGAGAAAGAGAACATGAAAATAAGAGGGAAGTCACAATAAAGAGATTAAAGTCTTAAGGGAGATGGGAGAGCTGGGATTGAGACATGGGTGGAGAGTAAATTTTGGAAAAGAATAAAAAGCCACTTATTCTGTGACAATAGGATGGAGGAGAAGATGAAGAAATGAAAAGGAAGAAACAAGGGAAGATTAGGTAAAAATCCAAGCAAGTGGACATAAGTAAGTTAGAGCTTCAGTTTGATACACCTTCTTATTGAGTAGGTTCCTCTGGAAGTAAGAAAGTCAAGGGAAGTCCTAGAGGCTTGAGGAGGGAGGAGGTGGGAGAGGTTGGTGGGGAGGAAGAGAATTATACAGCAGCCAAGTTATCTTGCAGAGGTCTTCTGTGCCCCTTCTCAGATCTCCTTCTCCCCCAGCATGCTCCCCCAGTCCGTATTAACCATGTATATGCAAATAGAGAATGCTATGTGTATATGTCTGAATATATGCGTATATATTATTTTTCAGATTCTTTTCCCTTATAGGCTATTACCAAATGTTGAGTATAGTTCCCTGTGCTGTACATTAGGTCTTCATTGGTTATCCAGTTTATGGACAGTAGTGTGTATGTGTTAATCCCACCCTCCTAATTTAAAAAGTAACTGCCTGCAGAGTGGAAGATGGATTAAAGGAAACTTCAAAACTGGACACTAGGAGAACATTTAGGAAGGTATTATAGAAGTTCAGCATGAGCGGTGAGTATGGCTCAGACAAAGATGTGGTTTTGGAGGCAAAAAGAAGCAGGTAGGTTTGAGAGAAGTTTCACAGAGAGACTGGCAGGACCAGATGACAGATGGGGTCTGGGAGAGGAGGGAGCAGCAGGGTCACCTATGAGAGAGTAGGTGGACAAGATACCATCAACTAAGACAGAAGCATGGGAAGAAGATCTCCTATTCCAGCCATGCAGTGGAAAAGTGTGAATCTGGAAAGCTCATGGCTGTTCCCCAACCCAGCCACCCACAGGCTGGTGAGAACACTGGCTCTTGGGTTGTGATGCCGACAGTAGCATGGTTTGTGCTAATCAAAAGATGGAGAGGTTGGCTCACACAACGCACCCATGTGCTATCTGACAGGGTGTTAGGCTTCCTTTCCTTCCTTCTTTTCTTGGCTGCTATCTCAGTCTGACAACAGGAACAAACGGAACTCTGTGATTTTCTTTTCCTTTTTTTTTTTTTTTTGAGCTCCCAACAGCCTTTTTACATAATCTTCAACAATAACCAGCCTTTGAGAGTACGGGCACAAGCTGTGCTCTGCACCCAGAGACACTTATCTTCCACGCTTAAATGAAACGATAAGCATTCAGGCTATAGATAAAAGCATTAGGCAACTAATGCAGCATTAGGCAACATGTTTTCCGTTCTACTTTTGTGTTCAACCATTAAAAGTGCCAGGGTGTGGGGATTTGCCTGGACTATCTTAATCCCACTTCACCTACTGTAGCTGTTTACCCTTGGTGACGGGTTTGACACCTAACACAGCATGGAACAGGCACACAGCCAGCGACTGTTCTCTTTTCTTTAAATGGAAAAAAGACAGGGATTCAAAATTCAAAAGAAGGAGCCGCTCAGATTCTAATTCTAGGGAGGAAGGCATCCTGCTTCGTGAAGAAGTCAGAGCAGGGGCAGCCCCTTCGGCATTCCCAACTACAAAATCAGCACATCCTCAGCCTCGTGCCTGAGACCACAGGCAGTGAGTGCTGTGTCCTTAGGGTGCCCCCAGCCAACATTTGGCCATAGAATTCCAAGGGGAGATTCGGTGAAAAGACTCTGACGGCCCACGTTCTGGTGCGATCCTAGTTCTGGAATTAATGAGTCAAGTGACCTGGAACAAGTTACACGGCCTCACTTGTGTCATCTTTGAAAACACAGTGAAGTGAAGTGAATGTCTCATCTCAAAGTCCTTAAAGCCTTACTTGTCTGGGCAGAGTCAAAATTATATCCAGATCAATGTCACTTTCTTTTTAAACAGACAAAAATATTTTTTTTAATTGAAGTATAATTGATATACAATATCATACAAGTTATAAGTATACAAAATAGTGATTCACAATTTATAAAGGTTATATTTCTCTTATAGTCATTATAAAATATTGACTGTATTTCCTGTGTTGTATAATACATTCTTATAGCTTATGTATTTTATACATAATAGTGTGCCCCTCTAATCCCCTACCTCTATATTGCCCCTCCCTTCTCCCTACTAGTAACCACTAGTTTGTACTTTATCAATGTTGCTTAAGGTTTCATTTTATGAATCATTTCTTGCCTTCCAATCAATGACCTTGACTGAAGGATTCACTGAGTTTTCACCATGTGGAGTTCATGCAGGAAGTGATGACAAGGAGTTTCTGCTCATAGTTTATTATTTCTCTCTTGTCAAGAGTGTACATTCCCCAAGAGCTGGGAACCTGTCTGTCTTGCAACAAATACTTGCTAAATGGAAAGGAGAATATTCCTTCCCTCATAAAAGAGAAGATGAGGCCTCGCCGAAAACTAAAATCTCACTAAGTAGAGAATTATTTATTTTCAGGAGAGCCTAAGGACCTGAATCGCCAAGGAATGACTCTTTGCAGAACAAGCAGTGTCTTGTGTAGAGCGAGGCTTCTCTTAATTGGGATCTAACGCAGCTGTATATGAGAATTACATAAAATCATGGGATCTTTATAAACGTCAAAACAAAAATATACCCTTTATAAAGTAGAATGCATAATTATATTTACCAGTTGGAAAAATAAGCAGTGAGACTTGCAGTTTTGAGGCACAGCGAAGGGAAACAACAAGCAGACTAGGGCCAGAAACCGGGACCATTCCAGTAAGTTGGCTATTTGATTTTTTTTTAATTTAAATTTACTTATTATTTATTTCTAATTGGAGGATAATTGCTTTACAGTGTTGTGTTGGTTTCTGCCATATCATAAGCTGGCTCTTCGACTTTGGAAAAGTTACTTCTCTCTGGTCTCAATTTTCACACTTAGGAGGAGATTGGACTAGACAGTCTCTAATACCGCTTCCAATGATGATGGTTCCACAGGAAACGTAAGAGTAGTGAAAACTACTCTTATGTAGTTGTGGCATTTGGTCAATTTTATCATTGGTCCAATTTGGTCTCTTACCTTAAAGAGACGTGTATTAACTTCAGGGGAAGGTGGAAAATTTTACAGGTCAGATATTCTAAGACATTGCATCTTCCATCTGTTCTCCTCCCTTTCCTTCCTTCCACATCTTCCTTGATAGATAGATAGGCAAGTAGGTAGATAGATGGATGGATAGATGAGAGATGGACAGATATAGATAGGTGGATAGATAGATGGATATATATGAAATGCTTCCAAAAAATGCCAGCCATGAACCTGGATAATTCCTTCATCTACTAGTGTTTCAAATTTCTTTTCTCCAAACACCAGCATAGTTCTTAGAAAAACCAGCCTGCCTTCCTTGTCTGGCTGTCCAAGCATTCTTTTGCACTTTCATTGCTTCCCATGTGTCTTGTGCCCTCTCCACTCTACAAAAGGTTATTTCCTTTTCTAAATGCAGCCTGTTCAATCCTGTGGCCATCCTCATGCTCCTCCTCCCTCCCTCAATGCCCCTCTTCCATACAGTCAGTCAGTCAGTTCAGTCACTCAGTTGTGTCTGACTCTTTGTGACCCCATGGACTGCAGCACATCAGGCTTCCTTCTCCTTCACCAAATCCCAGAGCTTGCTCAAACTCATGTCCATTGAGTCAGAGATGCCATCCAACCATCTCATCCTTTGTCGTCCCCTTCTCCTCCTGTCTTCAACTTTCCCAGCATCTGGGTGTCTTCCAACAAGTCAGCTCTTCATATCAGGTGGCCAAAGTATTGGAGCTTCAGCTTCAGCATCAGTCCTTCCAATGAATATTCCGGACTGATTTCCTTTAGGATTGACTGGTTGGATCTCCTTGCAGTCCAAGGGACTCTCAATAGTCTTCTCCAACACCATAGTTCAAAAGCAGCAATTCTTCAGTGCTTAGCTTTCTTTATAGTCCCACTCTCACATCCGTACATGACTACTGGTAAAACCACGGCTTTGACTAGATGGACCTTTGTTTGAAAAATGCTGTCTAGGTTGATCATAGCTTTTCTTCCAAGGAGCAAGACACTTATAATTTCATGGCTGCAATCACCATCTGCAGTGATTTTGGAGCCCAAGAAAATAAAGTCCGTTACTGTTTCCATTGTTGCCCTATCTATTTGCCATGAAGTGATGGGACTGGATACCATGATCTTCGTTTTTTGAATGTTGAGTTTTAAGCCAGTTTTTTCACTCTCTTCTTTCACTTTCATCAAGAGGCTCTTTAGTTCCTCTTTGCTTTCTGTGGTAAGTGTGGTGTCATCTGTGTATCTGAGGTTATTGATATTTCTCCCGGCAATCTTGATTTCAGCTTGTGCTTCCTCCAGCCTGGCATTTCGCATGATGTACTCTGCATGGAAGTTAAATAAGCAGGGTGACAATATACAGCCTTGACGTATTCTTTTCCTAATTTGGAACCAGTCTGGTGTTTCATGTCCAGTTCTAACTGTTGCTTCTTGACCTGCATATGGGTTTCTCAGGAGGCGGGTCAGGTGGTCTGGTATTCCCATCTCTTTAAGAATTTTCCACAGTTTGTTGTGATCTACACAGTCAAAGGCTTTGGTGTAATCAATAAATCAGAAGTAGATGTTTTTCTGGAATTCTCTTGTTTTTTCTATGATCCAACGGATGTTGACAATTTGATCTCTGGTTCTTCTGCCTTTTCTAAATCCAGCTTGAACATCTGGAAGTTCACAGTTCACATACTATTGAAGCCTGGCTTGGAGAATTTTGAGCATTACTTTGCTAGCATGTGAGATGAGTGCAATTGTGCAGTAGTTTGAGCATTCTTTGGCATTGCCTTTCTTTGGGATTAGAATGAAAACTGACCTTTTCCAGTCCTGTGGTCACTGCTGGTTTTCCAAATTTGCTGGCATATTGAGTGTAACACTTTCACAGTATCATCTTTTAGGATTTGAAATAGCTCGACTGGAATTCCATCACCTCCACTAGCTTTGTTCATAGCGATGCTTCCTAAGGCCCACTTGACTTCGAATTCCAGGATGTCTGGCACTAGGTGAGTGATCACACCGAGATCGTGGTTATCTGGGTCATGAAGATCTTTTCTGTATAGTTCTTCCATTTATTCTTGCCACCTCTTCTTAATATTCTTTGCTTCTGTTAGGTCCATACCATTTCTGTCCTTTCTTGTGCCCATCTTTGCATTAAATGTTCCCTTGGCATCTCTGATTTGCTTGAAGCAATCTCTAGTCTTTCCCATTCTATTGTTTTCCTCTATTTCTTTGCATTGATCGCTGAGGAGGGTTTTCTTATCTCTCCCTGCTATTCTTTGGAACTCTGCATTCAAATGGGTACATCTTTCCTTTTCTCCTTTGCCTTTCACTTCTTTTCTCAGCTATTTGTAAGGCCTCCTCAGAGAACCATTTTGCCTTTTTGCATTTCTTTTTCTTGGGGATGGTCTTGATCATTGCCTCCTGTACAATGTCGCAAACCTCCGTCTATAGTTCTTCAGGCACTCTGTCTACCAGATCTAATCCCTTGAATCTATTTGTCACTTCCACTGTATAATTGGGATTTGATTTAGGTCATACCTGAATGGTCTAGGTATTCAGACCATTCTTTTTCTGAAGTATGGAAATACTTTCTTCAATTTAAGTCTGAATTTGGCAATAAGGAGAAGGGAATGGCAAACCACTTCAGTATTCTTCCAAACAGAGCCTTGCACAAATTCAGTTCAGTTGCTCAGTCATGTCCGACTCTTTGCGACCCCATGGACTGAAGCACACCAGTCTTCTCTGTCCATCACCAACTCCTGGAGCTTGCTCAAACTCATGTCCATTGAGTCAGTGATGCCATCCAACCAACTTATCCTCTGTTGTCCCCTTTTCCTCCTGCCTTCAATCTTTCCCAGCATCTGGGTCTTTTCCAACAAGTCAGCTCTTCGCATCAGGTGGCCAAAGTATTGGAGCTTCAGCTTCAGCATCAGTCCTTCCAATGAATATTCAGGACTGATTTCATTTAGGATTGACTGGTTTGATCTCCTTAAAGTCCAAGGGACTCTCAAGAGTCTTCTCCAAAACCAGAGCTCAAAAGCATCAGTTCTTCAGCGCTCAGCTTTCTTTATGATCCAACTCTCACATCCATACATGACTACTGGAAGCCATAGCTTTGACTACACAGATGTTCGTCAGCAAAGTAATGTCTCTGCTTTTTAATATACAAATTAGGGACTGCATAAATATTTGTTAAATTGAGTTTCTGAATGTCCAAGTATTATTTGATACTTCATGTTATTGAAAGGAGCCCTACTCCTCTTCCTACAAAACTCTCTCTTCAGGAGACATAACCCCCTTTGGCCAAACTGAACTTAGGATAAAGCAAAAATGGCTAAAAATAACAAAACTACTCCCTCCTCCCCCAAAGAGAAACCTTCTAAGGATGATGAACTTTCACCCATTCAGCTACTAGCTTCTCTGCATCCCAGTATCTGTCTCCACTTGTCAAGTCCTAACTATACTTCAAGACTCATAAAATATCTGCTTTTGGGGCTTGGTGGCCTAGTGGATAAGAATCCACCTGCCAATGCAGGAGATATGAGTTTGATCCCTGATCCAGGAAAATCCCATATGCTGCAGAAAACTAAGCCTGTGAGTTGCAGCTACTGAAGCCGGCGAGCCTAGAGCCCATGCCCTGCAACAAGAGAAATCACTGCAAAGAGAAGCCCTCTCACTGCAAGCTGCAACTGGAGAAAGCCCACGTGAAACAATGAAGACCCAACACAGCCAAAAATAGATGAATAAATAAAATTATTTTTAAAAACAAATAAATTGGACTATTTAAAAAAAAATCCTCATGAAGAAGATCCATTATTGGAATCAGAAAGACTAGTTTTTTACAAAAATTATATACTCTTACATAACACTTTTTGTGACCACTGCTACAGAAATATTGTCTACATCTACTTTATCCATAGAGCTATGTGTTGTTATGATCTTTTTGGTATTTATCACATGTAGTATTATAGGCAGTAATAATCCTACTAAAAAGAAGCTTCTTGAAAGCCAGGTCTCTTTCTTTTCTTTTTTTATATCCTGCAAATAACTTAATAGATACCTATTAGATACTTGTTGACAGATGATCATAGAACATTCCAGGGCCAGACCCTTTGAAAAAATGTGCTATAACTGCTGTTTCCCTAGACAAACTGCATCTCTACTATCATAACAAGTTTAGCCTAAGAGTTCTTTTGGAGTAATATGTTTGATTTTGAGAAGCATTGAGAGAAGTGGCAGAAGTACTGGTGACCCAACTAGAGTTAACTGGTCCTAAAACACTTATCCATTCAGTCAACAAGTATTTAATGAGTACCTACCAATTACCAAGCACAGTTCTAAGCACTGGAGATAGAGCAGTGAATAAAACAAAGAAAAACATCCCTGCCCTCATGGAGCTTACATTCTAAGGTGGAGGGGGACAGACAATAAACAAAGCAACTAAGTATATGATATAATATCACAGAAAGTCATGAGTGCGTGGAGAGAACTAAGACAGGGAAGGAGATGGAGAGTGTGGGGCAGTGGCTGAAACTTTAAATTTGGGTGATCATAGTAGGACTCTGAGAAATAAATATTTGAAGAGATGAAAGAGGAAGGCTTGTGGATATCTAAGTAGGAGAGGTGGGAAATCACTGCAGGCAGAGGGACTGGTGAGTGCAAAGGCCCCGAGGGTAGTGGCTTTGTTGAGTTTAATGAACTGCAAGGTCAGAGTGGCTAGAATGGAGGGACTGATGGAGAAAAGAGTAGGAATGAGGTTTGGGAGCTAAGGGTAGATTTTGTAGGGCCTTCTAGGCCATGCTAGGGACACCAGGATTTATGTGGAGTGAGATGATGCATTTTCAGTAGCGTTGTGGGAGGATTTGGCTTAGGCTTTTAATTTCTTTATTTTTACTTTATTATTATTATTATTTTATTTTGGCTGTGCTGGATCTTCATTGCAGCATGTGGCTTTATCTAGCTGTGGTACACTGGCTTCTCTTGTTGTAGAGTGCAGGCTCTGGAGGGCACAGGCTTCAGTAGTTGTGGCACTCAGACTTAGTTGCCCTGAGGCATGTGGGATCTTGGTTCCCTGACCATGGATCGAACCCATGTTCCCTGCGTTGGAAGGCAGATTCTTAACCACTGGATCACAAGGGAAGTCTCCTTGACTTTGGTTTTCAAATGCTCACTCTGGCTTCTGTGTTGAGAAAAGACTGTTAAGGGATCCAAGGGAGAAGGAAGACTACCACTTAGGAAGCTAGTGCAGTAATTCAGGTGACAGATGATGGTGGCTTGGGCCAGGATGATAAAAGCAGAGGTGGTAAGCGGTTGGAATCTCGATACGTTTTGAAGGCAGAGACAAAAGGATTTATTGTGAAATCAGAAATGGAGTGTACATCAAAGAGAGGAGTGGAGGGTGATTCCAAGATCTTTGGCCTGAGTGAGTGGCCCAGTGAAGTGGGGACAGAAGGCTGTGGGAGGCTGAAAGTTAAGGGATCAGATATTCACAACAATGTTTTACAATTCTGACCAGACAACATACTGGAGCACATGTTGTGAAAGCGATATACACACATATACATACATATGTATATATAGTTTAAAGTCTAGTTAAAAGTCTCATAAGACCATATGAGATCACTTGAGCAGAAGTGAGTGTATATCAGCAGATAAAAGGTGTAAGGACTGAGTCTGCACACTCCAATGTTACGATACAGGGAAACAGGAAGTGAAAATATGTTTGCCCATTTTGAATGTTTCTAAATTGTATTCATCAATTCCCTAATATTCACCAGATCCCCTAAAGTAAACCCATCGGGGTCCTTCTTCTCTGAGGCCAACAACTTGTATAATCGGCAGCTTGTTAGCTATAATTTTCTAGAAAGTCACCTCAGAACTGGCTACCAAAACCATCTGGTCTGTGTATGGGCCCTACATTCTAATTTTATGTTCTTTCTTTTGCTTTGGAGGATGAAAGTGAGAAAATGGAGAGGGGTGTCCCTTGATCGCCCTTCAATAATATTTCCCAAGTAAATCCATTCTGGAATGTTCAACTGCAAGACACACATTTGGGGTTTCCTGAAAGTCCAGTGCTTAGGACTCAGCACTTTCACTGTTGTGGCCTGAGTTCAGTCCCTGGTTGGGAAACTAAGATTCCGCAGCCAAGAGGTGCAGCAAAAATAAATAATATGTGACTTCTCTTATCCTGCTAATTAAGACCCTGTTCACTTTTGTTGAGAAAGACAGAAACAGGGCCGATGCATCTATGTTTGGCTGGATTCTTGAAGAATACACAGAAACTTTGAGCCCTGAACCCTGCCTCACCAGAGAGTCTCTCATTTCAAAGGAAACTTTTTAAAAGGTACTATTTCATGTGCATATTATGTCTGGCTCTTGAGGTTTTAACATTAAGAAATTTTTTAATATAAAAATTTTAGTAAATAGAACACATAAATTATTTTCCGATTGCCCTCTTCTCCCACCAACACTGAAAGGAGAGAGAAGTAGGAAGAGAATTGAATTTCTATGTATGTTTTATTTATTTGTGGGATAGGGCAAGAAAAAAAGACTTTAGTCGAAAAGTCAGCAAACTGAGAAGATGGTAGACTAATGTCCTAAAGAACCATCTTAATTTGGGGTAAAATTCAAGCTTCTTTTATGCTAGGGAAGGGGAGAGCAGGAGAGGGTTAAGTTCACTAAGTGACTAACGATGGCAGATATCTGAGTGCCAGCAAGATGCTAAAGTGTATGCTTAATTGCTCAGTCATCTCCCACTTTTTGTGACCCCATGGACTGTAGCCTGCAAGACTCCTCTGACAATGGGATCTCGCAGGCAAGAATACTGGAGTGGGTTGCCATGCCTTCCTCCAGGGGATCTTACGGAGTCAGGGATCAAACCCATGCCTCTTGCATCTTCTACATTGGCAGGAGGATTCTTTACCACTAGCACCACCTGAGGAAGGTTGTGAAAATTCTTTGTTCCCAGTCAGTTGTGGTTGACATGAGTCTAGTCACAATGTTCCTGCTAGTATTGGTGGGTCTCCTACAGAGGCGAGGGGCAGTGGCAGCCCACTGTGGGGACAAAGTCCCTGGCGGTGGAAGTTCGGGGAGCACCCACTCGCATTAGCCCTCCCAGAGGCCACCACCTTCTCCCCATTTATTTTTTTGAAGTTTGAATCATTAAAATGTTAGCTCATTGAGGAACAAACACTATTATCTGGAAAGAAATCATGGGGAATGTAGATTAAAAAAAGAAAAGAAAATTTGATACCATGGGTAAAGTGCTTTCTAATTTTCTTTTTCACAAACCTAAACTTTGTGCTATTACCTCATTGTACTCCTCAGAATTTCTCAAACCACTAAACAAAGAGGTAGAAAGTACACAGCTACGAAAGGCTCCAAATCCTTTTTCTGTGTCAGAATACAATACCAGCCCCTTGTCCAATTACACAGGACTCTTCCCCTCTCTCTGAGCTGCAGAAAGAACAAGTCTCTTAATTTGCACGTGTGTTCATCAGGTGTCTCTAACTGCATTCTACTAAGCAAACTTAGCAATCACAAAGGAGGTGCAGACACCTGACAAAATCTCTAGATTGATATTTACTCTGAAAAGTTTGAGTCTTTATTGGAAAAAGAGGGAAAAGAGAACTGACACTTCGTTGATACTGAATATTAAAACATAGTCTGTATATTTGTAGATGCCTAAGGACTTGGATGGGGCTTTCCTCGTGGCTCAGCAGTAAAGAATCCATCTGCAATGCAGGAGCCACAGGAGACTCAGGTTGGATCCCTGGACTGGGAAGATCTCCTCAAGATGGAAATGGCAACCCCCTCCAGTATTCTTGCCTGGAGAATCCCATAGACAGAGGAGCCTGGCAGGCTATAGTCCATGGGGTTGCAAAGAGTCGGACATGACTAAAGTAACTTAGCACACATGCATGCAAGGACTTGGGTGCCAGTATAAGCAAAGGGAGTTTCATTTGTTTGGGAGGGCCCATGGAGAAACACGGGCTGTAGAAAAACACAGGCTTTTTTACTCAGCCATAAAAAAGAATGAAATAATGCCATCTCAGGCAACATGGATGGATGTAGAGATTATAATACTAAGCAAAGTAAGTGAAAGGGTTCGCTGCCTCAGTCATGTCCGACCCTTTGTGATCCTGTGGACTATAGCCCTCCAGGCTCCTCTGTCCATAGGATTTCCCAGGCAAGAATACTGAAGTGGGTTGCCATTCCCTTCTCCAGGGGATCTTCCCGAAGTAAAGCAAGGCAAAGACAAATATCATATATCACTATATACGTGGAATCTAAAAACAAAATGTACAAATGAACTTATTTACAAAACCGAAATTGACCCACAGACATAGAAAACAAATTTATGGTTTTCCAAAGGAGAAAGTAGCAGAGGGACAAACTAGGAGGTTGGGATTAACATATACGCACTATTTTATATAAAAGAGATAACCAACTAGGACCTACAGTATAGCACAAGGAACTCTGCTTAATATTTTGTAACAACCTATGAGGGAAAAGAGTCTGAAAAATAATATATATGTATAACTGAGTAACTGCACTGTATATATAAAACTTACACAACACTGCAAATCAACTATACTTCAATTAAAAAAAGAAAAAAAGACGGACCTCCATTACTTTTACTATCAATGTGTACAAGGGCAAGTTACATTTTAAGCTTTAGCTTTCTCATCTAAAAGAAGAAGATAATAAATATCTTTCTCATTAGATTTTCATTTGTTTTATTGAGGTATAATTGATATATTACATTATACTAGTTTCAGGTGTGGGTCTGTGTGTGTGTGTGTTAGTTGCTCAGTCATGTCCAACTCTTGCGACCCCATGGACTGTAGCCCACCAGACTCCTCTGTGCAGGGAATTCTCCAAGCAAGAATATTGGAGTGGATTGAAATTCCCCTCTCCAGAGGATATGCCCAACCCAGAGATCAAACCCAGTCTCCCACATTGCAGGCGGATTCTATTCCATCTAAGCCACCAGGGAAGCCCTTCAGGGGTATAACATAATGATTTGTTGTTTGTATATATTTCAAAATGATCACCACAGTAAGTCCAATTAACATTTGTCATCATACAGTTACAAAATTTTTTCTTGTGATGAGGACTTTATTGTGTTTTAAAACAGACATTATTGACTAGAGGGAAAGCATGTAACTCTTTTTGAAGTGATTAAATGTGGTTTGCATCATCTTTTTTTTCAATGAAAGGAAACCTTTGCCATTACCAAATCTATAAATGTAACTTTGTGTTTTTTACTCTAAGGAAAGCTGTGAGCTTTTTCCCCTTTAAATTAGATGCCAGATGAAAAATTTTCCAGGTCCAACTGAAGTGTTAGAATCAATTTTTTAAACAACCATTAGTTATCCTTGAAACTGAGCTAAGCCAAACAAAATCTTAATATCAGAATCTCATTTCCGAAACTATATTTCCATCCACCTAAGTTCTTTTCCTCTTTGTATGACTCAGGAGGGACAAAGCTCTTATGATATTGTTCCTTCTTGTTGACCTCTTTAGAAAAACCCAGATCTTCCTTTTTTCATATTTATTGGACCATAACCAGTAGAGGTCTGATGTGCTCCATGTACCTCTAGTGTAACTTTCCATGTAATTCTTGTGGTCAGTTCTGAATTTTCACTTCCCAGATATTTTCTGTGATTTTATCAAACTGCATCCCAACCCTTAATGACTTACACAGACAATGTGGTGACCCAAATCTAACATGTCTAGAACTCATGATCTTTAGCCAACCACCTCTGGATCAGAATCTCACAAACTAAGCAAAGTCAGGCCTTTGTGCTTCTTGGATGGAAAACTAGAGAAAAAGAGGATGTAAGCTGGGAATTATTTAGTGGATGATAATCTTTCCTGTAATCAGCACTGTACAAAACACTCCTTGTAATCTGAGTTTAACTGGAGGCCATCCATTATAATATGTAAAACTAAGGTGCTATTAGTTTTTCCTATTGCAATGCTTCATTTGTCTAGCATCCTTGAGGGGTAAGGAATTCTGCTTGTATATTTCACAACCAACTGAAGCTTATTCCTTTAAGTGCTGAAACTTTCTATTTTAAATAAAAAACCTTTATAAAATTACTCTCTACTTCCCCATTTTTCTAAACAGAGTGCAAAAAGAATTGTTTCACTTGATCTTAATGATTAAAGTTCATAATTATCATCATTTATATTGAGTATATATGAGTGTCCCTTGGACAGCAAGGAGATTAAACCAGTCAATCTAAAGGAAATCAACCTTGAATATTCATTGGAAGGACTGATACTGAAGCTGAAGCTCCAATACTTTGGCCACCTAATGCAAAGAGCTGACTCGTTGGAAAAGACCCTGATGCTGGGAAAGATTGAAGGCAAAAGTAGAAGGGCATGACAGAGGATGAGACGGTTAGATAGAATCACTGAATCAATGGACATGAGTTTGAGCAAACTCCAGGAGATAGCGAAGGACAGAAAAGCCTGGCTTGCTGCAATTCATGGGATCGCAGAGTCAGACACGACTTAGCAACTGAAAACAACAAATATTGATGTATACTTATGACCCCCAGATAGTTTATGTTGAAAAGCTTGGGCACAGTCACAAAAGCTACAGGTGAATACTTGTTTTTTAAAATTATTAATAATTATCACTTCTTTTTTTAGGCTTTAAACTTTCAGGTTATCAGTTATAGCCAATATCTTGTCTTCCCCATTCTAATTGTCTATTGTGGCATGGAGAATTAAAAGTCCAATACCATTTGCATTGTACCTCAGTTCAGTTCAGTCACTCAGTCGTGTCCAACTCTTTGAGACCCCGTGGACTGCAGCACGCCAGGACTCAATGTCCATCACCAACTCCCGGAGTTTACTCACGTCCATTGAGTTGGTGATACCATCCAACCATCTCACCCTCTGTCATCCCCTTCTCCTTTTGCCTTCAATCTTTCCCAGAATCAAGGTCTTTTCCAATGAGCCAGTTCTTTGCATCAGGTGGCCAAAGTATTGGAGTTTCAGCTTCAGCATCAGTCCTTCCAATGAATATTCAGGATTGATTTCCTTTAGGATGGACTGGTTGGATCTCCTTGCAGTCCAAGGGACTCTCAAGAGTCTTCTCCAACACCACATTGCATTGTACCTCAAGATAAAGCAAATAGGCTCTGAGTGGAAGCCTGTGGAAATGTCCTAATATTAAGGTATATAACCTCTTGTGTGTGGCCTTCTTGGGCTTTTTTTTTTAAGTGCATTCTAATTTTATAAGAACTTTTTTGTTCAGGTAGGAGTCAATTGCTTGAGTGAATTCTTTTCCTTATAAGAAAACATAAACCGTTTAGTCCTTATCACCACCAGCATTATTTTAACCAGTGAAGTGACTTAAGCAAGGCCAGTAACACAAGAGTAAGAACCAGACACAGAAACTACATCTTTTAACCCTTCTGATCCATTGAGCAAACTCATAATAATCTGTAGGACTTACATTTACCTGAAATTTCAATTAAGGTATTTTGTTTTGTTTCATGTGTAAATCAAACACATTGGACAGAGTGATACCTGTTTATGATAATACTATATTTAGTGATTTCCCAAAATGATTAGTTTTCATACACAGAGGGGCTTCACCAGTGGTGTCAATGGACAGGATGCTTCATGGTACCTCTCTCTGCCATGTGGGACTCGGAGCTGAATATGATTTAGACTTTCTTTAAATGAAAGTAACTGCTTATCATGTGACCCCTCAAGAACATGTACTAGAGTAAAAGGAGATATGCAATTTATTGTCAAGTGTCTATAATTCCACCTGTTACATAAAAGGCATTGAGTTGATTTCTTGGATTTTTAGGAGGGTTAAATCCTGCAGAAAAATGAACAGCACTTTCAGCCTAAACCTTTAGAACACAAAGTTCTTTTTTTTAAAAAAATTGAGGTATAGCTGATTTACAGTATTATGTTTCAGGCATACATAGTGATTCACAGTTTTTTAAAGGTCATAGTCCATTACCATTATTATAAAATATTGGCTATAGTCCCTGTGCTGTACAATATATCCTTGTAGCTAATTTATTTTATACATAATAGTAGTTTACTTGTTAATATCTTGCTCCAATCCAGTACACAACATTTTTATTTGAAATGTGGCAGTATCTATGATTAACAGATTTATTTGGCTGTATCTTTTTTTTTTAATTGCAAGCACCAGCCCCACAGATCCCAACAGGAAAAATACACTAAAAGCATTAGTAGTCCAGAAATTTCTGCTTTAGCCTAGGCAAACTGATGGGAGGGCTTTGGGGTGTGGGTGGGAGGACACCGGGTTACAGGAGTGGAGGGTAGCTGAAAGCAAGGTAACCCCTGAACATCAATACTGTTCCTATAAGGGACTTCCCAGGTGGCACTAGTGGTAAGAACTCGCCTGCCTATGCAAGAGACGTTAAGAGACTCAGGTTCCATCCCTGGTTCAGGAAAATTCCCTGGAGGAGGAAATGGCAACCCACTCCAGTATTCTTGCCTGGAGACTCCTATAGACAGAGGAGCCTGGTGGGCTATATTCCATAGGGGTGCAAAGAGTCAACCACCACTGAAGCAACTTAGCAGCAAGAGGTCTCATTTTCCCCAGCCCAACACCAAGCTCGTAGCACTGGACAGAGAACGGGTTAATTCCTTGTTGTCCACAAGGAGTAAGGTAATGTCAGGTAAATGCTTCACTCAATGCAGTTAATTATCTCATATTAAATTCTGCTCATGTCCCTTACAATTTTTAAAACATAGACCTATCCATTTGGATATGGAGAAGCAAGCAAGCAAAAAGAAAAGAAAAGAAAAAAAAAACCCTTTAATTTTGATGCCCTTGATCATTCCTTCAGTGAAGTCTTCTGAAAATGAATGTAGTACATAATGGTAGAAAAAAAATGTATTAATAGGGACCAACTGAGATGAAACTGAGCCATTACTTTCATCTGTCAACTTAAGGGGTTTCTCAGCCTGTTGCTTACCTGGTTTTACTAGTATTTAAAGGGTTAACGTTTATTCTGAACCCAGATGCACTCCACCTCCCAAACACACACAGGAGCACGCACGCACAAGCATCTCCACATCGGGTTATGTAATGATGCCAAAACTGACAAGGAAGGGAAGTCAAGATTAACAGCAACAAGGATGCTGATGATGAAAACAAGCTCAGCAAGTTGTATTTACACCGCATTTTCCTTCAAGAACCGCAGAGCTCTAGGCAGATAGGATCTCGCTAATCCTCAATGGAGCTTTCTCAAAGCGGCTTTATCCAGGCTCTCTCACTGGAGGAAGCCAGGCACCGCGAGCCTGCGGCGAGGTTGGAAACCGAACCCAAGGCTCCTGACTTTCAGGCCATTGTCCCGTCCCTTCCCCCATGCCGCCTTCCTGTCAGGTGTCTGTAAACAGGTTCACCGATCCGGTGATTAGGGTGCCTCCCGACTACGTGCCAAAGGGACTGCTGGAGTGCAGCTTTTCCTTATAAACACGACATCTTTCGATACAAACCAGTGAAGATGGAGATTCAGATATTCTCTCTAACTGCAGAAAACTGGCTCCTATCAAGCTCGATCTGGGTACGGGCGTCAGGAGCTGGCGGGGAACCGGTCGGACCCCGCGAGGTCGCTGGGGAGCGGCGGCCGCCCGGGGGGACCCCTTAGTGCGAGCCCAGCGCGGGGGCAGGAGAGACTGAAAACCAAGCCTCATTTGTTCTTTTTTTTTTTTTTTTTTTTTTACTATTTGCAAATGCCACTGGCACATTCCTTAAAAAAAAAAAGAAAGAAAGAAAGAAAGAAAGAAAAAGGGGAAGGAGAAAGGTCCTGAGAAATGATGGGAGCTTGAACTGCAGGGCGGGAGGGAGACGAGCATCCTTTGGCGGCCGCGGCGGGGCCAGCGCTTTCCCAGGCGGCCGGGGGCGATGGGGTGACGGACGACTCCGCATCGTGGCGGCGGCTTTTCACACCAGCACCTCTCGCTCCCCGCGGCTCCCGGGAAGGCCTCCGCCGCCCCCCGCCCCGCTCAGCCCATCGCCGAGCAGACCGCGCGCCGCGGTAATTGGGCACAGGGGCCTTTTTCAGAGTCGCTCAGTCGGTAAATGAAACGTCAGTTCCCCGGTGATCCCGCGTGTGTGGGGCTGCCGAGCGGGGCTGCTCTTTCACAGCCCCGAGGCCTGCGCTGCTCGCGGCGGCTGGCGGCCTCCGGCCCTCCCGGGGGCTCCCGCTTGGCCTCTGTCCTCTCCCGCCACAGCCCCCTCCCCCCCACGCCCCGCCAAGATGCCCCTGCAGCCTCCTAGCCTGCTGCAACTCCTCTGAAACCTAGAGGCCAAGAGAAAACCCTGAGGAGAACCTGACACAGTCGTCTAGGTCAGCCCTGCAGAGATAACCAGATTCATTTTGGTTAAGTATTAGCCTCTGCCTTTTATTTAAAGTATATCTCAAAGGGGACTTGTCACTCAATTCGATTAGATGCCAGCCCTCCTAAAGTCATTTCACTGGAAACTGGTAGAACTGGAATACACTCGTATCAACCCAAGCCAGCCCTGGCCTAGATTAAATTTCTTCTACCTGTTCAGGGATTAGTAAATTGCTCAACATTTCTGAGTCTTTTCTGCGGCAGCCATTGAAACGTGGCTTCTTTCACCATCGCCTTCATTTTGCTTCAGGAGAGAGAGCTTGAGCTCTTGGGAAAGACAGGAGGTCCTTACCCCTCTCAGCATCACTCACTCTTAGGGGCTAGAGGGGTCACCACCAACTGCCCTGTGGTATCTGGGCTTCTGAACTAGTGTGATGGCCTCAGGAACAGGCCTAAGGGAACAGCTGCTTCCCACCTAGGAGAGCGACTCTGTGACCCCATGTACTGTAGCCTACCAGGCTTCTCTGTCCTTGGAATTCTCCAGGCAAGAATACTGGAGTGGGTTGCCATTCCCTTCTCTAGGGAATCTTCCCCACCCAGGGATGGAACCTGGGTCTGTCACGTTGCAGGCAGATTCTTTACCGCTGAGCCACCGGGGAAGCCCACACCCATTTCTGCACCTCACAGCAAAAACAGAGCAGCACCATTTACTTGGTACCTACCATGCACAATTTATTATCACCTTACCTCTCACAGCCGTCTGTTTTGTGGGTGGGGGTTCAGAAACTCATTCAAGCTGCAGTTAGTATCAGGTTTAACTGACTCTATCATAATGGCTTTCTCTTTCTCTTCTTCAATTCAGTTCAGTTCAGTTCAGTTCAGTCGCTCAGTCGTGTCCGACTCTTTGCCACCCCGTGAACCGCAGCACTCCAGGCCTCCCTGTCCATCACCAGCTCCCTGAGTCCACCCAAACCCATGTCCATCGAGTCAGTGATGCCATCCAGCCATCTCATCCTCTGTCGTCCCCTTCTCCTCCTGCCCTCAATCTTTCCCAGCATCAGGGTCTTTTCAAATGAGTCAGCTCTTTGCATCAGGTGGCCAAAGTATTGGAGTTTCAGCTTCAACATCAGTCCTTCCAGTGAACACCCAGGACTGATCTCCTTTAGGATGGACTGGTTGGATCTCCTTGCCGTCCAAGGGACTCTCAAGAGTCTTCTCCAACACCACAGTTCAAAAGCATCAGTTCTTCGGCACTCAGCTTTCTTTCTAGTCCAACTCTCACATCCATACATGACCACTGGAAAAACCATAGCCTTGACTAGATGGACCTTTGTTGGCAAAGTAATGTCTCTGCTTTTTAATATGCTGTCTAGGTTGGTCATGACTTTCCTTCCAAGGAGTAAGCGTCTTAATTTCATGGCTGCATTCACCATCTGCAGTGATTTTGGAGCCCAGAAAAATAAAGTCAGCCACTGTTTCCACTGTTTCCCCATCTATCTGCCGTGAAGTGATGGGATCAGATGCCATAATCTTAGTTTTCTCTTCTTATAAGGCTACAATCCCGTAACACCCCCCCTTAGGACTTCATTTAACCTTAAATACTTCCTAAAGGGGCTTCCCTGGTGGCTCAGTGGTAAAGAATCCACCTGCCAATGCAGGAACCGTAGGTTCGCTCTCTGGGTTGGGAAGATCCCCTGGAGAAGGAAATGACAACCCACTCCAGTATACTTGCCTGGAGAATTCCATGGACAGAGGAGCCTTGCAGGCTACAATCCATAGGGTTGCAAAAGAGCCAGACACGACTTAGTGACTAAACAACAACTTCCTAAAGATCCTGTCTCTGATATACTCACATTAGGGGTTAGGGCTTCAGCTATAAACTTGAGGGGAGGGGATACAATTTGGTCAATAGCACCAGTGATTCAGCACAGATCCAGAACTGAAACTTGTGGTACCCAACCTCCAGGTGTAAGATAAATAAGTACTAGGGATGTCATTTAAAACATGGTCTCTGTAGCTAACACTGCTGTATGATATATACAAAAATCATTAAGAAAGTAGATCCTGAATTCTGACCACAAGGAAAAACATTTTCATTTTTTTCTTTCTTTAAAATTGTATCCATATGAGGTGATGGATATTAACTAAACCTGTGGTGATCATGTCATGACATATCTAAGTCAAAACATTACATTATGTACCTTAAACCTACACAGTGATGTATGAACTTATATCTTAATAACATGGGGGAGGTGGGGATGCTGTGATACCTTCTACAGCAACAAATACTTAGATATTCATTAATGCACTGATATTAATGGAAATGGGGTAGGAGTAAAAAGGAGAGAAGAAAAGTGATGCCCTTGTTGCTGCTGTAGAATCATTTTACATTTTAGAAGATAGGACTTGATATTCATTATTTGCATATACCATAAAGCACAGCTTAAAGCCACCTTCAGGGTCTGATACCATGAGACCTTCTTCAGGATGGAATTGTTGTATAACAAGGCCTCTGACACTTCAAAAATTAGATTCTTTTCCAGAAAGGGAAACACTCTGCATTATAAAGAATCATATTTTCAGAAGTTTTTCTTGTAGCTAGAAGCAACTTACACAAACTTACTTTTTTACAAAGCTAGAATCATTTCTTTAATAGGACACTACTGCTTTTATTTTTTACTATTTATTTATTTATTTGGCTGCATTAGGTCTTCACTGTGTCTTGTGGGATCTTTCCCTGCAGCCCACTTACTCTCGACTCATAGCGGGCCAGCTCCAGAGTGTGTGGGTGGTCTCAGTAGATGTGCCAAGCTGGCTTAGTTGCTCCACAGAATGTGGGATCTTAGTTTCCAAACCAGGGATAAAGCTCATGTCCCCTGCGTTGCAAGGGAGATTCTTAATCACTAGACCACTAGAGGAATAGATCAGTTGGGGTTCAGGCTAATATGTCATGCAGTTCAGTCGCTCACTCGTGTCCGACTCTTTGAGACCCCATGGACTGAAGCACACCAGGACTCCCTGTCAATCACCAATTCCTGGAGTTTACTCAAACTCAGAGTAGCAGTTGCTGATGCCATCAAACCTTCTTATCCTCTGTCGTCCCCTTCTCCAGCCACCTTCAATCTTTCCCAGCATCAGTCTTTTCAAATGAGTCAGTTCTTCCCATCAGGTGGCCAAAGTATTGGAGTTTCAGCTTTAGCATCAGTCCTTCCAATGAATATTCAGGACTGATTTCCTTTAGGATGGATTGGTGGACCTCCTTGCAGTCCAAGGGACTCTCAAAAGTCTTCTCCAACACCACAGTTCAAAAGCATCAATGCTTCAGAGCTCAGGTTTCTTTATGGTCCAACTCTCATATCCATACATGACTACTGGAAAAACCATAGCCTTGACTAGATGGACCTTTGTTGGCAAAGTAATGTCTCTGCTTTTTAACATGCTGTCTAGCTTGGTCATAGCTTTTCTTCTAAGGAGCAAGTGTCTTTTAATTTCATGGCTGCAGTCACCATCTGCAGTGATTTTAGAGCCCAAGAAAATAAAGTCTGTCACTGTTTCCGTTGTTTCCCCACTTATTTGCCATGAAGTGATGGGACCAGATGCCATGATCTTAGTTTTCTGAATGTTGAGTTTTAAGCCAACTTTTTCACTCTCATCTTTCACTTTCATCAAGAGGCTCTTTAGTTCTTCGCTTTCTGCCATAAGGGTGGTGTCATCTGCATATCTGAGGTTATTGATATTTCTCCCAGAAATCTTGATTCCAGCTTGTGCTTCATCTAGCCCAGTGTTTTTCATGATGTACTCTGCATATAATTAAATAAGCAGGGTGACAATATATAGCCTTGACGTACTCCTTTCCTTATTTGGAACCAGTCTGTTGTTCCATGTTCAGTTCTAACTGTTTCTTCTTGCCCTGCACATAGATTTCTCAAGAGGCAGGTCAGGTGGTCTGGTATGCCCATCTCTTTAAGAATTTTCCAGTTTGTTGTGATCCACACAGTCAAAGGCTTTGGCATAGTCAACAAAGCAAAAGTAGATGTTTTTCTGGAATTCTCTTGCTTTTTCTATGATCCAACGGATGTTGGCAATTTGATCTCTGGTTCCTCTGCCTTTTCTAAATCCAGCTTGAACATCTGGAACTTCACAGTTCAGGTACTATTGAAGCCTGGCTTGGAGAATTTTGAACGTGTGAGATGAGTGCAATTGTGCGGTAGTTTGAGCATTCTTTGGCATTGCCTTTCTTTGGGATTGGAAGGAAAACTGACCTTTTCCAGTCCTGTGGCCACTGCTGAGTTGTTCAAATTTGCTGGCATATTGAGTGCAGCACTTGCACAGCATCATATTTTAGGATTTGAAATAGCTCAACTGGAATTCCATCACCTCCACTAGCTTTGTTCGTAGTGATGCTTTCTAAGGCCCACTTGACTTCACATTCCAGGATGTCTGGCTCTAGGTGAGTGATCACAGCATCATGGTTATCTAGGTCATGAAGATCTTTCTTGTATAGTTTTCTGTGTATTCTTGCCACCTCTTCTTAATATTTTCTGCTCCTATTAGGTCCATACCATTTCTGTCCTTTATTGAGCCCATCTTTGCATGAAATGTTCCCTTGGTATCTCTAATTTTCTTAAAGAGATCTCTAGTCTTTCCCATTCTATTGTTTTCCTTGAATCTATTTCTCACTTCCATTGTAAGGGATTTGATTTAGGTCATACCTGAATGGTCTAGTGGTTTTCCCTACTTTCTTCAATTTAAGTCTGGCAATAAGGAGTTGGCAATAAGGAGTTCATGATCTGAGCCACAGTCAGCTCCTGGTCTTGTTTTTGCTGACTGTATAGAGCTTCTCCATCTTTGGCTGCAAAGATGCAAAGAATATAATCAATCTGATTTCGGTATTGACCATCTGGTGATGTCCATTTGTAGAGTCTTCTCTTGTGTTGTTGGAAGAGGGTGTTTGCTATGACCAGTGCGTTCTCTTGGCAAAAGTCTATTAGCCTTTGACTTGCTTCATTCTGTACTCCAAGGCCAAATTTGCCTGTTACTCCAGGTATTTCTTGATTTCCTACTTTTGCATTCCAGTCCCCTATAATGAAAAGGACACCTTTTTTGGGTGTTAGTTCTAGAAAGTCTTGTAGGTCTTCATAAAACCGTTCAACTTCAGCTTCTTCAGCATTACTGGTCGGGACATAGACTTGAATTACTGTGATTTTGAGTGGTTTGCCTTGGAAATAAACAGAGATCATTCTGTCGTTTTTGAGATTGCATCCAAATACTGCATTTTCAGACTCTTTTGTTGACTATGACAACTCTATTTCTTCTAAGGGATTCTTGCCCACAGTAGTAGATATAGTGGTCATCTGAGTTAAATTCACCCATTCCAGTCCATTTTAGTTCGCTGATTCCTAAAATGTTGATGTTCACTCTTGCCATCTCCTGTTTGACTGTTTCCAATTTGCCTTGATTCATGGACCTAACATCCCAGGTTCCTATGCAATATTGCTCTTTACAGCACCAGACTTTACTTCCATCACCAGTCACATCCACAACTGGGTGTTGTTCTAGATTTGGTTCCGTCTCCATTCTTTCTGGAGTTATTTCTCCACTGATTTCCAGTAGGATATTGGGCACCTACTGACCTGGGGAGTTCATCTTTCAGTGTCCTATTTTTTTGCCTTTTCATACTGTTCATGGAGTTCTCAAGGCAAGAATACTGAAGTGGTTTGCATTTACTTCTCTAGTGGACCATGTTTTGTCAGAACTTTCCACCATGACCCGTCTGTCTTGGGTGGCCCTACATGGTATGGCTCATAGTTTCACTGAGTGATCAGATTGGTTAGTTTTCTGTGATTGTAGTTTTCATTCTGTCTGCCCTCTGATGAAGAAGGATAAGAGGCTTATGGGAGTTTCCTGATGTTAGAGACTGACTGAGGGGAAAACGGGGTCTTGTTCTGATGGTCAGGGCCATGCTCTGTAAATCTTTAATCCAATTTTCTGTTGATGGGTGCGGCTGTGTTCTCTCCCTGCTATTTACCTGGGGCCAAGCTATGATGGGGGTAGTGAAGATAATGGTGACCTCCTTCAAAAGGTCCCATGCATGCACTGCTACACTCAGCGCCCCCAACCCTGCAGCAGGCCACTGCCGACCCACACCTCTGCCGGGGACTCCTGGACACTCACAGGCAAGTCTGTTTTGGTATAATTTTCATTTATTTAAAAAAACAGATCCAAGGAGGCCAAATTGATCAGGAAATTGATTGTATTTCTCTATATGTGAAAGAAGAATCCGATCGAGAAGGCTTATCTTAGTGGAGCATAAGGACAACAGAAGGAATGATTTCCTGTTTGCTTTCTAATGGCATTTTCTGTATTGGGTTGATTGTGGGAAAGAGCTTGGAACTAATGGCTGCCACATTCTAATAAAATTCCTCTCTGACCTCAATGCTTGGAGAAGAAGAAGTATTCCCCGAGACCCCGAATGGCCAAGGATGCAAGAAATGATGGCTGTAACACTGACCTAAAGAATTGCCTCCTTCTGCTAGTAAACCCTTCAGTCATTTACATCTTAGTGTGAACTTGTTTTTCTCTTAAGTGATAGGTGGAATTAACATATTTTCCCACAGTTTAATCATTTCACAAATCACTTATATAGTAGAGAGTGTTTCTTTCCATGATCTCCAGTCACTTTGAAAACCTACTATTAGATCACTAGAAGCTTTGATATGACAGAAAGAGGTGCAAGTCAAGATAATTCTAGTTGCTTATGCCTGGTTTCCTGGATGGCAAGTCTTAGGGTAAGATGAGTAACTGATGGGAAGAGGATTAGGACTTCAAAACTTAACCACTGAAGGCATTTTATTGTCCAGTGGGAAGGGGAAATAAGATTTCAGCAGATAGATAAAGCGGAAAGAAAGTGAATTGTAAACCAGACTTTATATGCTTTATGGTTTAACCAGATTAGATCCTGAGCAGGGGCAAAAATATCATACACCAACCCTGGGACATGGCCCACTCTTGGCAGGAAGGTTCATGTGGACCTTCACAGCACTACTTATTAAGTCAGAAACAGAGGTTAAAGAACTGCTATTATTATACATGATTGAGACAATTATTGCTCAGAAATAATCAAAGAATGGCATCCTAAATTATGGGCTTCCTAGGTGGCACAGTGGTACAGAATCCACCTGTAATACAGGAGATGCGGGTTTGATCCCTGTGTCAGGAAGATCCCCTGGCGAAGGAAATGGCAACCCACTCCAGTATTCTTGCCAGGATAATTCCATGGACAGAGGAGCCTGACAGGTTACAGTCCATGGGGTCACAAAGAGTCAGACAGAGTCACACATGACTGAGCAGTTGAACACACACACACACACACACATCCTAAATTATAACCTTTCAACTTTCCTGGGTTCCTAGGCTAGCTATATCCCTAGGTTTACACATTTGTCTTTTACTTCAATAGACAGACCATATTTAAGCCTAATTTCCTGGAAAATTTAGGCTCTGTTTCTTGACCAACAACTACAGAGTAATCACTTAAAAACATTTTTTATTGTGGGAAAATATGTATAATACCATAAAATTTATCTACCCCAAAAGAATTACAAGTATGATAGTAAAGATGATCCAAGATCTTGGATAAAGAATAGAGGCACAGATCAAGAAGATACAAGATGTTTAAGAAAGGCCTAAAAGTTAATTAAAACTTAACATTTTAACTATTTTTAAGTGTAGTTCAGTGTCATTAAGTACCTTGTGTGCATCCATCACCACCATCCATCTCCACAACTTTTTCATCCTCCCAGACTGAAACTCTACCCATTAAGCAATAGCTCCCCATCCTCCCCTCCTCCCAGCCTCTGATAAATGCTGTTCTATTCTCTGTCTCTATGTATTTGACTAGGAACCTCATAGAAGTGGAATCATATCTCGTTTATTTCACTTAGCATAATGACTTCAAGTTTTGTCCACATTGTAGCATGTGTCAGAATTTCATTCCTTTTAAAGGCTGAATAATGTTCTATTTTATGTATATACAATATTTTGTTTACCCACACATTTATAGATGGAAGTTATTAGTTTTTAACAAGCATGTCAGTACCTACATGTAAAAATTACACGGTCTTTCAGGTTAGAGTGGGGCTTCGCTGATAGCTCAGTTGGTAAAGAAACCACCTGCAATGCAGAAGACCATGGTTCGATTCCTGGATTGGGAAGATTCGCTGGAGAAGGGATAGGCTACCCACTCCAGTATTCTTGGGCTTCCCTTGTGGCGCAGCTGGTAAAGAATCCACCTGCAATGCGGGAGGCCTGGGTTCGATCCCTGGGTTGGGAAGCTCCTCTGAAGAAGAGAAAGGCTACCCACTCCAGTATTCTGGCCTGGAGAATTCCTTGGACTGTATAGTCCATGGGGTCGCAAAGAGTCAGACATGACTGAGCTACATTCACTTTCACTTTCTTTCAGATTAGAGCACGTGAAAAGCTATACACTTACTCAGTGATGACTGTTGATAATGGCTGACTTGTGTTAAGGGCTGAATTCTTCTATACAGAATTCAAATGCTGAAACACTAACCCCACATACCTGAGAATGTGACTGTATTTGGAGATAGTGCCTTCAAAGAGGTGATTAAGTTAAAGAAAGCTGTTAGGGTGGGCTCGAAACGAATCTGACTAATGTCCTTGTAAGAAGAAGAAATTTGTACGCACATAGATACACTGGGGATGCACACACAGAGGAAAGACCAAGGGAGGACATAGCAGGAAGATGACCATCCACAAGCCAGGAAGAGAGGCCTCGGGAGATACCAAACCTGTCAATACCTTCGCCTTGGACTTCTAGCCTCCAGAACCGTGAGAAAATAAACTTCTGTTATTTAAACTCCTCTGTCTATATTACTTTGTTATGGAAGCCCTACAAACTTGTGACAAAAATACATTTAGGGTGCTTTGTGGAATTGCCTCAGAATTAGCTTAAGCCCAGGTACCAAATCAGCCCTGTTGTTTTAGAGTGACAAACAATATTAGCCAGCTTAATTGCTAGCTTTATTCCATCATATTTGGCTCTAAATGGCTTTTGACTCTTTAACAAAAAAGTAAATCCTCTCTTAAAGAATAAAAATGCCTTCTACTGAGCATATTCAAAAGAATACTCTGCCAACTTCACGGGCACTTCTGAAAGGAGATTGTTTTGAGCAATAGCGACAGAGTTGAAATGAGTATTTTGTCTACCATGGTAACTTGCATTGAAGGAAATAACACTCAGTAAGATATGAATGCTCTGTTATATTTGCTAAAAAGTCTGTCACTTAATTCTATTTTTAAAAAATTTTATTGAAGTAGAGTTGATTTACAATGTTATTTATTTCTTCTGTACAGCAAAGTGACTCAGTTATACATACAGACACACACATATATACATATATGTATATATTCTTTTTCATATTTCTTTCCATTATGGTTCACCACAGAATATTGAATATAGTTCCCTGTGCTATACAGTGTGACCTTGTTGTTTGTCAGTTTATTTTATATTCCTTCCTTTTTATTTAAATATGATGCATGTGCATTTGGAACTTGCCTCACCCTTTTTTTTTTCCTCCAAAAGCTCAAGCTCTTCAAAGAGCTCCATGACCTGACTCTTAAACCAAAGCTTCAGAGCCTTCTGTTTCCTTAATCTGCAGCTGGATTGCTTTGATACTGTGGTCAAAGGATCGGCTCTTAAAGCAGCTCAGTTCACTGGCAAGCTCCAGGGCGGCCCTCTCTGCCTTGCCCTCAGAAGGACCAAGTGAAGGTGGGGGTCATGATGAAAACACTGAGCGATAAGGGGGAGAAAGCAAGTTCTGGGAAACTAGGCTTTTGTGTTGTGAGGGGAAATGACTTGAAGTTGGAGAACTTAAGCTATTATATGCACTTAGATTGGTGGAGTGGAGACGGAAATGGCAACCCACTCCAGTGTTCTTGCCTGGAGAATCTCAGGGACGGGGAAGCTTGGTGGGCTGTCGTCTATGGGGTCGCACAGAGTCAGACACAACTGAAGCAACTTAGCAGCAGCAGCAACAGCAGATTTGTGGAGACTTAGCATTCTTCAGGTACTCTCCAAAAAGCTTTCAATTTATAGTCTGGTAGAGTTATTCCACCAGGAAAGAGGAGTTTGGAACTAGGAATCCTGGTCACTGTCATAATCACATCGATCCCTGACTTTACCCACTGTTCTTGTCTGCCAACATCCCATTGGAAAAATTTCAAAAGTGATGCCAACTAAAAATTGCATTTATTCTTCTAAAAAATTGAGTCCTGTTTCTCACTGGGCTGAGCTCCTTAAGGGTAGGGTCCGTGCCTTCATTGCCTTCCTAATTCAGCACAACATCGGGCACTTAGTGTGTGCATGCATGCTAAGTCACTCCAGTCGTGTCTGACTCTGTGTGACCCTGTGGACTGTAGCTCAGCAAGCTCCTCTGTCCATGGGATTCTCCAGGCAAGAACACTGGAGTGTGTTGCCACGCCCTCCTCCAGGGGATCTTCTGGACCCAGGGATGGAACCCACGTCTCTCATGTCTCCTGGACTGGCAGGCAGGCTCTTTACCACTGGCACCACCTGGGAAGCCCCAGGCACTTAGTGGCACTCTATAAATGAAGAATGACCTATAGTTCTTCACCAGGATTTCAGTTCCTGTAATTCCAAAACCCATTCTCCTCCATTGTGGCCCCTGTTTCTGTTCCTCTACCACTTGATTTTCTCTCATTCTGTAATCTTCATGTGGAAGCCCAAATTCACAGTAAAATGTTGCCCCTGACCAGAATAGTTGTTAGGGTCCTCACAGCTGTGAATGTGAATTGTAAGGTGGGTGGGGGCTATGAAAAGGAAATGGGTGCTATAGAAGCCTGGATGTGAATCAGCTGAAAAAGGACTTGGACTCATGCTCTGTCCCCCTTTTGTTGACCATCTCCCAGACTGGTAAAGATGTGTCCAAGTCAAAGGAACCTGACCACTACAGTGGACTTAAGGTTAGTCCTTTAGACTTCAGAAGGTTCATAAAATTAGGTTAATGAAAGAGAATTGTTTTGGTTAAGAAAAAGAAATCCTAGTGCATAATGACAATTCTTTTCATGGGAAAGAGACAAATAGACCAAATTATCCATTAAAAGACCCACCTTTGTCCTTGAAGCTCCACGGCTGGTGTGAAATTGAAAGAACTCCTTCCACTGTTAATAACCAACAAAAAACTACTGTACAGCACATGGAACTCTGCTCAGTGTTATGTGCCAGGCTGGATGGGAGGGAAATCTGAGGGAGAATGGATACATGTATATGTATGGCTGAGTCCCTTCACTGTTCACCTGAAACTATCACAACATTGCTAATTGGTTATACCGCAATATGAAATGGTTTTGGCTTTAAAAAAATTAAGTTTAAAAAAATGAGATCAGGTGAAAGAACTCCTTTCACTGTTACCCCCAAATATGCCACGTACAGAATGACTGTATGTGGACAGAGATTAAGAAAGATACCCCCTGCCCCATAGTGAAAGAAGTGTGAATTCTTTATTCTTAGGAAAATACTTTTCCAGTAGACCACCGTGTAGGCTGGCAGGGTGAGGGCACTCCCTTTGTGGACACCAAATTCCTAAGCAACTTAACTGTGCCTGAACTTGGCAGTGATGCCTATTGAGAATGAGTTTTCTTTTTTTGAGGAATGAGGAATGCAATATGTACAATGTACTTTTTTTTTTTTTGCTTCAGGAGTTATTTTATTCCTCATTAATGCCAAGACAAAGGGGTTATAAGGGCCCTTGACGTGTAAATGTCTAATTAGGAAATTTTCAAAGCTGACATCATCTAAAATGTTCAATTTTTTTTAAAGTCAAGAAAAAGAAACAAGAGTTTATCATTATACGGCTAAAGAAGCCCTCCACTAAAATCAGCTTTTTTATTTGTATCGTCCATGCAAGCGAGGCTAGGCTGCTGCTCTCA
Source organism: Okapia johnstoni (assembly GCA_024291935.2). Taxonomy (NCBI): domain Eukaryota; kingdom Metazoa; phylum Chordata; class Mammalia; order Artiodactyla; family Giraffidae; genus Okapia; species Okapia johnstoni. Next base: position 34,152,970 of record CM044309.1, on the reverse strand, counting down.
TCCACTAAATCAAAAGTGCACATTTTCATTTAGAACAGCCCTGGGGGCAGGTGGTGTTTATTCACACACTACTGGTCTCAGCTTGGGTTTTCCTGGAGGAAGAGCTTGACACCAGGGCTTGTGTGCAAATAGATAATTTGGGAGGTGATCTTAGGAAGGAAGAGACAGAGAGTAAGAGACAGAAAGTAAGAAAACAAAGAGAACACACGACTATGGGAAACAAGGGCTTCATTCTTTCCAGAGACCACCCAAGAAACACACTTAATGCCTTCCAGAATCATCCTCTTGAAAGACAGGAAGTAGGTCCATTTGTTCGCATCCCATCAGTCAAAGATCACCTTTAGGAGTGTTAACTTCCTGATCTAGGCGAATGCTTGGGCCAAGCCAACAGTCATCATATCTGTGGTTCTCCAGGGTAGAAAGCAAAAACATGGGATATATTAGCTACTGCTGCCTGATAGATAGCCTTCAAAGTTAGTAGCTTTAAACCACCTGCAAGTATTATTTCATAGTTTCTGTGAGTCAGGCATATAGAAGTAGCTGAGCAATTCTAGCTCAGGGTCACTCATGATGCTGCAGTCAAGAGGTTGACCCAGGCTTCTGTCAACAGAAGGCTTAATGAGGGCTGGGGGGATCTGATTCCAAGATGGCTCACTCACATGGCTGGTGGCAGTTCCTCATTGGCTGTTGGCAGAAGGCCTTGTTTACTCATCACTGGGTCTCCCTATAGGGCTGCTTGAGTGTCCTAACAGCATGGCAGCTAGCTTCTCCCAGGATGAAAGTTCCAAGACAGACAGTAAAGCAGAAGCTATGATGTCTTCTATGACCTAGCCAGTAGTATCTATGCTGTTGGCCACACAAACCAATCCTGATAGAGTATGGGGAAGGACTATGCAAGAGTGAGAATACCAGAAGGTGGAGATAATCAAGGGTCATCACTTAGGCTGGTTACCACATGTGATTATCTGCTGAAGGGGCACTGGAAGCACAAGATACACCAAAACCTACACAGAACTGTCTACCCCAACCATGACTGAATAACAACAGGAGACCATGAAGACGAAAGTTGTGGTGTCCAGATATACCTTTTGGAAACTTCCATCCCTCAGATCAGGTCATTTCTTGGGCTCCTCCAGTTCAACCCAGGAGGATGTTCAAATTAACAAAGATTTCAGAAAATACTGATGCACAGAGCTAAGCTATAGAGTTCTAAAATCCAAATGCAACAGGTGATCTGAAAATAGCATACATTTTGGATTGATTAAACCACCTCAGAAAGTTTATTTCTTGGTTTTCTTTCACTCCAAACCTACAGCAAACAGGCTACAGAAGCCAACATGAGACTGTCTGTTTGTAACAGGGAGCAAAGCTGATCTGATGCTCAAGTTTTAGGCAATAGGGCAAAACACAACCCTAAGTGGAAGCAAATTTGTGTTAAAACACTAATGTCAATTGAATGATTCATCAAAGAAGATTCATTTTGGTTGAAGTCCAGTTAATGCTGCAACAGACTCTTTCATATTGTTGGGAGTCATTGAAATACATATGACAAATTTTGCATGGGTGTAGAAAAAAGCATTTTCACCTGCAAAGTAGGCTTAAAAACTGTAAGTTGCAAAGACAACTAATTGTCTGTCCAACACCCATCTTTCCCCTTTTCCTAACTACAGAACCTAAACCTAACTTTCATACTTAGCTTTAGAAAGTTTCCCATCTTCTCTGGCAAAGTGGAGTGGTCATGTGACACTGTTCTGACCAATAAAATTTATGTGAAGTCTGCTGATGAACTCTGTCTGAAGTTTTGCCTTCCTGATACACAAGTCACTGTTACTGCCTGGAAAATTGAGATAGTGACTTGAGCTGGAGTGTAAGCAGCTACCTTGTAGCCATGAGGAAAAAACCAAGAATCACAGATACCTTGAACCACCTAACAACCGGTCACTAAGAACAAGAAACCTCTCTGTAGCTTTAGCCACTATTGTTGACTTTTCTCTTACATACGGTTGAACCTAATCCTTGATAAATACAGCTCACACAAATATTTTTGGATAACCCCTAACCAAGTGGGCTTCTCTGGTAGCTCAGTAGTAAAGAATACACCTGCCAATGCAGAAGACATGGGGTGGATCCTTGGGTCAGAAAGATTCCCTGAAGAAAGAAATGGCAATCTATTCCAGTATCCTTACCTGGGAAATCCCATGGACAGAGGAGCCTGGCGGGCTATAGTCCATAGGGTTGCAAAAGAGTCAGACATGGCTTAGCAACTAAACAACTTCAACAACGAAGTCATAATTTTACTGCATTAGTTAAAATTTCACATTTTTCTTCATCTTCAAAGAAACAGTTTCAAAGCTGTTAGTTTTGTAAAACCATCATTATTGATTTTCTCCTGAAAAAATACTCTCCCCATGATAATCCTGACACTTCTGCCGATTGATATTTCTTCAGTCTTTGCATCTGGCCAAGCTCTTCCACAATTTCAGGTCTTCATACGTGTGCCTGCCCCCAGCTTCCCCCATATTTCCTTGCTGAGGGTCTTCAATCTAAACCAAGTCACCCAGTTATAGTTTCATGTAAACTGAACTTTTTCTTTACTTAACTTGTCAAATTTCTGCTCATATATTTATTTTTGAAAGTTTGTGTACCCTATCTGTTTCCTCACTGAAATGAAGCTCTGGAAGGCCAGGGCTGACCGGCTTGGCTCACCCTTGTAGCCCAGTCTCCACAGTTGTGCCAAGGGGACTGTGATGGTCACACTATCTTTCAGGGAAGCCCTGGAAAGCTCAAGTGTCATGCTCTTGTTCTGAGGATGTAGAAAACTCAGACACTGTCAGAGGTGTTCCTCATACTGGATTCTGCTCATTGAGATGTTTAAGCCTTTCTACTTGTTTTTCTTTGTTGAGTATTCCTCACTGAAATCCTCTAGGGAGCAGGAATACTCCCAGGAATAGGGACCTCCACCACACAGTCCAGGTGGGTTTCCATGAAGTCCAGACAATTGGTCAAGCTTCCAGGGGGACAGGCCAGGTTCTTACCCCTCGGTCTCCCTAAACATGGGGAAAAATACTACTAATTGTCCAAAGTTAGAGATGAGAACCTCTTAAGGCTTTTGTGAGTGTGTGTGCCCATACGTGTGTTTTAAAGGGCTGCATTTTGAAGAGGTAAATACAGACTGAAAATATCTGTTTACACTCTGGTGGCAGAGCAAGCATCTGGAGAGCATTTAACCATGGTGATATTTTGCTCCCAAGTAAAGGTTCTGTTTGTTACAATATGACAGAGTTATTTAGCTTTTCAGAAAGACGCCATTCTCCTTCTGGGTTCTCTACAAAATCAAAGACAAGATAAGCTATTTTGAGAATATTAAAACATGTCCAAACCAAGGTGAAAAGACCAGGAAAAACCGGAAAGGAATCCAACAAGCCATGACAAAATTTGAAAATATATTACCTACTTGGAAAATATTTTATCATTTGCTGCTGCTTCTGTTTCTTTTAAGCACCTACTACCACAGAAATGCCCTAGGTGAGTCTTGCCTACCCAGAAGGCTCATTAAGCCAGACCATCTGAGGATTGAATGATGAGGAGGCAGGAAATGAGTTAAAAGAGGTGAGGTGGAAGAAGTTGGTTGGACGCTGCATCTCCAGACAGAGATTACACAGTGAGAGGCTGAGAGGTCTTAGTTACAGTGGGTCAGCTTGGAGACAAGTGTTCTGAGATATTTGGGTGCTTATATATTCAGATCAAACTAGTCAATCCTAAAGGAAATCAACCCTGAGTACTCACTGGAAGGACCGATGCTGAAGCTGAAGCTCCAATACTTTGGCCACCTGATGCAAAGAGCCACCTCATTGGAAAAGACCCTAATGCCGGGAAAGATTGAGGGCAGAAGGAGGAGGGGATGACACAGGATGAGATGGGTGGATGGCATCATCTACTCAATGGACATGAGTTTGAGCAAACTCCGGGAGATAGTGAAGGACAGGGAAGCCTGGCGTGCTGCAGTCATGGGGTCACAAAGAGTAGGACATGATTGAGCAACTGAACAGCAGCAACAAATAACTCAGATAACGCAGGTTCCAAAGGAACCAAGGAGAAGAATTTATACTGAATAAATTAAATCTTAGCAGTGACTGAATTCAAGGTAGTAATTTTTATAAATTGCTCATTTTCTATTGGAATTTTAGGATATAAATCCTAAAAAATTAACATTTAAATGACTAAAACTGAACATAAAAGTAGGCTATATGAGGAGGGACACAAATCAATTTATGAATCCTTTAGTATTTGAGAGATAACTACTTGAAGAGGGAAAATATACTATTATTGAGGTTTTTAGTGTAACCTCATTACACTAAAAATACAATGACAAAATAACATTTTTTAACTGGTAATACTTTTCTATGCCTTTTACACAAGAAGTTATCGAGGGTTACTGGTAAGTTATCTACCACAGAGGTGACATATCATAAAGAATTGACCAGAAAATATCAGAAACATGGAGATAATAAATCTAAGATAGAGAATTGTATACTTTTGTACTTTCTATATCTCTATAACAAAGGTAATAGGTTTAAATTCAAAGAGGAGGTGTTGTCTTTGCCAGAGACAGAAATATTAAGTTTGAATGGTTTTCCACTGGAAAAAAGTTTTAATTTTTTTTAAAAAATTTAATATACTTTTAAAGGTTACTCTCCATTTACAGTTATATTCCCCATGTTGTCTAATACATCCTTGAGTCTATCTTACACCCGGTAGTGTCTACTTCCCACTCCCCCACCTTTGTATTGCCCCTCTCCCCTTTCCTCACCGGTAACCACTAGTTCTCTATATCTTTGAGTCTGCTCCTTTCTTGTTATATTCACTAGTTTGTTGTATTTTTTAGATTCTGCATATAAGATATATCATATAGCCTCTGTCTTTTCTGACTTCTTTCACTTAACTTAATGTCCTCCATGTCCATCATGTTGCTGCAAATGGCAAAATTCCATTCATGTAACGGCTGAGTAGTATTCCATTGTCTACATATATAATCACATCTTTATCCATTCATCTGTTGATGGACACTTAGGTGGCTTCCATATCTTGGCTATTGTAAATAATTCGGCTATAAACTTTGAGGTGCATGGATCTTTTTGAATTAATTTTTTTTTTTGGATGTCTACACCACAGTGGGATTACTGGGTCACATGGTAGTTCTATTTCTAGCTTTTTGAGAAACCTCCAAACTGTTTTCCATAGTGGCTGCACCAATTTACATTACCACCACCAACGTACGAGGGTTCCCTTTTCTCCACATCCTCGCTAACATTTGTTATATGTGTGCTTTTTGATTATAGCCATTCTGACAGGTGTAAGGTGATACCTCATTGTGGTTTTGATTTGCATTTCCCTGATGATTGCTGAGGTTGAGCATCTTTTCATGTGCCTGTTGGCTACCTGAATTTCCTCTTTGGAAAAATGTCTATTGAGGTCTTCTGCCCATTTTTTAGTTTACTTGTGAGTATCTTATATATATATATATAAGTATATATATATATATATATAAGTATATATATATATATATATATATATATATATCTCAATCATACAATTCAACATTAAAACAATTTTTTTAAAGGCAAATGGGCCAGAATATCCATCTAGAAGTTTTGTACGTATAATTAAAGTCACTTTCAAGTCCACAAAAGCAAGGTACCCTCTCTTTATCTACTGCCTGGGGGATCAGATGCATAGAGCTGAACTTCCAGCATATAGATTATATTAGTGCCAAAAAAGTTTAGATAATGGCTTAAAAAAAGTTTTTTTAATTGTTGTTGCTGTTTTGTTTTAACTACAACTTAGGATGAACACAGAAAAAGAACAGTTCTACATATCTGTTCTAAAGTTCTAATAGATAAATAAATGAATAAATTCCTAGACCTTGCCCATGAGGGTATATGTAAGAAGACTGTCTGATGTCATAAATGAGTCTAGCCGGGCCTCTTTCATAGCTCCCACTGCTTACATTTTTAGGCAAATAATAGAAATATTTCACCTACTATGTCACAGCTTAATCCGTGGGACTTGGGCTAGAAGAAACACAGATAGAACGGATGGAAGTTTTACTGTGTAGACCATGCAATTACTCACTATGTCTGAGTGACGTTGTTTTGTGTATAGACATGGAGAAAAGTTTAACAAGCCATTGTTAATTATGAGAATGGTGGCATGGGAGTGGTTCTCAAACCAAAGAGCAGAGATTATCTCTTAGTGAGGACAAACTTGATTAAGAGGCATTCTTGTTCACTTTGGGGGGCATTGAACAGAGAGTTAAAAGATTAGCTTCAATGGAACCATCTTTCCAGCATCCTTGAGGAAAAAGCTGCTTGTCAACACTTGAGTAAACAACATCTCTGAGTGATGGAGGGAAAAGTACCGAGAGGCAGAAAAGCAGTGGGCACTGAAGCACCAGACCTGCAGGCAGTTCACGAACATACCAGAAAGTTCCAAAAAAAAAAAAAAAGGAATTCAGGCCTTCCTCTCTTCTGTCTCCTCAAACTTCCCACATCCTTTAGGCTCAAGAACTTCCTCCCTGGTCGCAATGAACATAGTGACTACTCTAATGTTTGTGCCAACAGAGAAATAAAAGAGCCCAGTTAACACAAAATAATGAGACATCCTTTCAAGTAACACACACAGTTACTGCCTCTGTCCCTGCTCTGCAGGCCAGCAAAATGCTAAAGTAGGAGACATGCGCCCAGCAACCATTTTTTGCTAGAAAATTATTAGAAGACATGAACCAGACTCAGATGGATACAGAAAATCTGTTCATGTAGCATCACCTCTCAGAGCTTCTGTTCAAAGTCTCTAAAACAAGTGGTGGCTCGGAAAGCACGGAGCGGCAGTGAGGGGAGGGGTGGGAGCAGGGAAGAGCAACGTGGAAGGGAACCCAGGAGACTCCTTGTACCAATCTCATTGCTAACTGTCTGCTTCCTACCATGGGGGGCAGAGTTTAGAGACCACCTGAGCTTTCTCTGTTGATAGAGATTTTTCTACAGTGATGACAAAATGAAACCATTCAGTGTACACTGCATCAACTAGATTACATTAAACAGATACAGATGAGTATTTCCTCTGTGTCTGACACTGTGTTGAGCACAGAAGACACGAAAATGGGTAAAACATAATCCCCATCTTGGAGATATTTACAGTTAATTAAGAAAGTGTAAACAGCTCTCTAAGATATAAATCTACAAAGTACAGTACTAATAGGCTTCAAAGCAGAAATAATTAATCAAACCATTCATCCATCACTTATTTACTTAGATACTTTGGGCCTGGAAAATTGTATCAGGATACTCTTAAAATTGATCTAAAACCTCATCAATTATTTTCTTATTTCTTTTCTCTTTTTTTAAAAACTTTCTTTTCAGTGATAGACTGATAGCAATTTTTAGCATCTAAAACAGAGATGTGGTCCTAAAAATAATGGATTAAAAGGCTTCCAATAGAAAAATAGGTATCACAAAATGTGTGCACATTTCTACAATTCTACAAAATTTCTCTCAACCCTCTTCCAAACTAGTGTAAAATAAGCATTTAAATTAGACAGAAAAGAACACTGACATCAATAAAAGTGACAGCTGACAGAAGAGGAAGGAAGGGGCAAAGATGTTTGAAGCAAACAGAAGAGCTGAAGGATAGCCACGAGACTCATTTAGTGTACAGCCACAATCCCCCGAAGTTAGATTAGGGGCAGCATGGGGATTACGAGCAGAAGCAGGTACACTGGCATAAGTAAAAAGCATCAGGCAATAGCAAGGGAGGTGATAGATAACAAGTTTAAAAATTTCAAATAGTGCAATGGTCCTGGACCACTCAGTAGGAACTGGCAACTCTACTCACCTTCATAATCCCTGGGAAATCACATCATTATGAAACTGTTTTCCATAATGGTGGCCCTGAGTCATCAAGGGAAACCTTAAATCCTGTTCAGTATTCTCTATTTTGAAAAGCAGGAAATGTCTGGGGGTGGGGGTGGGGCAGAAGACTGAGTAATCCATTTTGGAGGTTTTTAGGCAAGATTTGGTTGTGTAGACATTTACATTTTTCTGAGCAACTGACATCTCTCTGATTAAACAGGAGTTTACCATATTTTGGATGGATAAAATTTTAAAAGAATTTTCTTTAATAAATACCAAACATGTTAACATATCATTAGAAATGGCTAGTCAGGAAAATAATAGATTGTTTTTCCATATATCTCTAAAATTATTTTTAGGTATAAATGTGGCTTATACTGGGGAAAGCATTTTGTGTTGAATGTATATTGATGAGAGATGACAGGGAGAACATTGAAAGCAGTAAAACAACTTGAAGAATATGTGGTGTTTTGGCACCTTTGCTAATGCTAGTATGAACTCACTGTGCTACCAGGTCTGTACTGCTCAGCGCATGACACTCCAATAAGTCAAGAGGCGCTGGGGCAAGGAAGAGTGACTTTATTTAGAAAGCCAGCAGACTGAGATGATGGTGGATGAGTGTCCCAAAGAACCATCTTGCCCTGGTTTGGATGCTAGTTTCTTTCATGGAACAAAGAAAGGGAGGTGAGGAGGTAAAGCAAAAAAAGGCAGTAAATTGTTGTGAATATTTTCTGGTTCCAGCCAAGACTCTGGAAGGGATGTGTTAATTTCTTGCAGCCATTTACAGGTTGGCCAGGTCAGGATGTTTCCTGTGAGCTAAAAAAAGGTATTTTAACTTAACACTCAGGCATGGGAGGCAGAACTCCCAGAGATGGACCATTATGTGTACTTTAAGCTATATGTAGGCAACATCCCTTTGGCGATTAACTTGTATCGTGTGTTAGTCCCTCAGTCATGTCTGACTCTTTGCAACCCCATGGACTGTAGCCTACCAGGCTCCTCTGTCCATGGGATTCTCCAGGCAAGAATACTGGAGTGGGTTTCCATTTCCTTCTCCAGGGAATCTTCCTAACCCAGGCATTGAACCCGGGTCTCTGGCATTGCAGGCAGATTCTTTACCAGCTGAGCCCCCAGGGAAGCCCTTGTAGCAAAAGCAATAGATACAAAGGTTAAAGTAAAAGAAAGGGATCCAGTATGGAGTCAGATTTGGTCTTCCCCATTACCATTGCAGAAGCATTACCTAGCAGAAGCAGAAGATATTAAGAAGAGGTGGCAAGAATACACAGAAGAACTGTACAAAAAAGATCTTCATGACCCAGATAATCACGATGGTGTGATCACTCACCTAGAGCCAGACATCCTGGAATGTGAAGTCAAGTGGGTCTTAGAAAGCATCACTATGAACAAAGCTAGTGGAGGTGATGGAATTCCACTTGAGCTATTTCAAATCCTCAAAGGTGATGCTGTGAAAGTGCTGCACTCAATATGCCAGCAAATTTGGAAAACTCAGCAGTGGCCACAGGACTGGAAAAGGTCAGTTTTCGTTCCAATCCCAAAGAAAGGCAATGCCAAAGAATGCTCAAACTACCGCACAATTGCACTCATCTCACATGCTAGTAAAGTAATGCTCAAAATTCTCCAAGCCAGGCTTCAGCAATACGTGAACCATGAACTTCCAGATGTTCAAGCTGGTTTTAGCAAAGGCAGAGGAACCAGAGATCAAATTGCCAACATCCACTGGATCATTGAAAAAGCAAGAGAGTTCCAGAAAAACATCTACCTCTGCTTTATTGACTATGCCAAAGCCTTTGACTGTGTGGATCACAATAAACTGTGGAAAATTCTGAAAGAGATGGGAATACCAGACCATCTGACCTGTCTCTTGACAAACCCATATGCAGGTCAGGAAGCAACAGTTAGAACTGGACATGGAACAACAGACTGGTTCTAAATAGGAAAAGGAGTACGTCAAGGCTGTATATTGTCACCCTGCTTATTTAACTTATATGCAGAGTACATCATGAGAAACGCCGGGCTGGAAGAAACACAAGCTGGAATCAAGATTGCTGGGAGAAATATCAATAACCTCAGATATGCAGATGACACCACGCTTATGGCAGAAAGTGAAGAAGAACTCAAGAGCCTCTTGATGAAAGTGAAAGAGGAGAGTGAAAATGTTGACTTAAAGCTCAATGTTCAGAAACCTAAGATCATGGCATCTGGTCCCATCCCTTCATGGCAAATAGATGGGGAAACAGTGGAAACAGTGTCAGATTTTAATTTTGGGGGCTCCAAAATCACTGCTGATGGTGATTGCAGCCATGAAATTAAAAGACGCTTACTCCTTGGAAGGAAGGTTATGGCCAACCTAGATAGCATATTTAAAAGCAGAGACATTACTTTGCCAACAAAAGTCCGTCTAGTCAAGGCTATGGTTTTTCCAGTGGTCATGTATGGATGTGAGAGTTGGACGGTGAAGAAAGCTGAGCGCCGCAGAATTGATGCTTTTGTACTGTGGTGTTGGAGAAGACTCTTAAGAGTCCCGTGGACTGCAAGGAGATCCAATCAATCCATCCTAAAAGAGATCAATCCTGGGTGTTCATTGGAAGGACTGATGTTGAAGCTGAAACTCCAATACTTTGGCCACCTCATGCGAAGAGTTGACTCATTGGAAAAGACCCTAATGCTGGGTAGGATTGGGGGCAGGAGGAGAAGGGGACGACAGAGGATGAGATGGTTGGATGGCATCACTGACTCGATGGACATGGGTTTGGGTAGACTCCAGGAGTTGGTGATGGACAGAGAGGCCTGGCGTGCTGCAATTCATGGGGTTGCAAAGAGTCGGACACGACTGAGCGACTGAACTGAACTGATTACCATTGCACAGAGACTGTGGTGGAAAATGGAGGAAATACACCACAGGTGAGGCCCTGAGGTTTGGAGAACATGCTTCTATATATCGCTGCAACAGATGTGAAGACTACAGTGTTTTACCCCAATAGGCAAATCCTGTCCAGCCCCTGGGGAAGGGGTATACTTCTGGGAATGGGAAATAAATCTGACAAGCAGGTCCTTACATAGGGGAGAGAAGACACCTAACTTTCTCAGAGCCTCATTTTTCTGGGCTTTGACTTGGAGCTCTCTAGATACGCTTGAAGTGTTGTGTGAAGAAACACCTGGATGAAAGCAGAAGCTGCTGTCTTGAGACAGGAAGGTAGGAACACTAGCCAAAACATACCCTCGGGTCTTATAATAAGCAAGTCTCGTCTAATGAGCTCTAAGTTCTTTGTTACAGGTGGGTTCTGAGTCTGTTTGCCTGAATAATTGTGGAAACATTGAAGAGTCTTTCCTAAACATTATAGCCTCTTCTCAAGTGGTCATCCAATCCACACGGTAAATAACCATGATGGATGACCTCCTAGGCTTAGAGAATTATTTAGAAGGTAGTCACTGTGAAGTTAATTCATCTCACATGAATAAGACCTTAATTTGTGGTTTGCGAGAGGATCTCACTTTATAATCACTCTTCTTCTTGCTCTTTGTGGAATCATGCTTTTTCTGTTTTTTCTAGTTCTGCTCCACACCAATCAAGGAACATTAAAGTTAGAATATGTGGAGGCTGACTATAATATCCACTTGGCAGATTTTCCAGGACGTTTTCTCATCCATTAGTCATTTCAAATTCTAACACCTGGGAAGGGAAAGGTGTTAACAAAGATAGAAATGACTAATGGACCAGAATTTTTTTAAACTCAAAATTATAACATGGGATTACCTTAAACTGTCACGTATCTTGTATGTTTTTATGGAAATTTACTAGTGTATTGGTCATCACTAAATATATCTAAAAGATAGTCATATGTCTGCAACATAACTGAGATGTACCACTATTTCCCACCAAGAGGCTTGCAGGGTTTTCCCATAGTCCTTGTCTCAGCTGCCTGCCTGAATGGAATTCCCACTCCTTTGGTCTGGTTTTGGGAGTTAGGACATCATTTTTATCTACTGGCTTCTGTGGTATTTACTGCATCTGAAAATGAAAGATGTATTTAAATGTTGCCTTGAAAAAAAACAGTATCTTGCTTTCTTTTATTCATTTGAAGTAATTATTGCTGTCACAGTCTCATGTGCATTTTTCCCAAACCATCATGATTTGAGACTTATAGAGTATGGTAAAAAAAAAAAAAAAAAAGTTGGACTGTTTTTTCAAGCAGACAATTTTGTAACGCAAATGGTAGTAATCTGAGCCACTTTTTTGGTTTCTAAAGATTTCATCTGTCCACAGGATGATTTCAGGGTCCCATGCAATTTCTTACCTGGAGGCTGAGACCCTGTGTTCAAAATCCTGTTTTCCATTTCCTACACATAGAATGCAGGTGTGAGAACATAAAAGCACACACATTCATTCATAAGGGTTTCCTATATCCTTTGGCTTAGAGTATTTCTGAGTTCTTTGTAATTCATTTAAAAGAAACACGGGGGGAAAGTTACAGTCATTTCAAATAAACTACAAGTTTCCCTTAGGAATTTATACTAAAATGAGTATTTATTTTTAAAAACCAAATGATATAAATATAAGACATACAATACTGGGTCAACCCAATGGTCTAACCAGCCTGTGGTTTCAAAGTCTCGTAGTATTGCATTAACGTTGGCCTCAGAAGTTTTGGGATTCATTTCAAACTCTCTGGTTTCCTTTATTACTCAAATCTGGATTTACCATTCACAGATTCATATACATGTTTCCTGAACTTACTCATATCTTTAGGTTATATCAATTATGGAAACAATGAGTTCCACAACAACAAGGGTTCTACACCCCGTACATCATAAGACTATAAGCAGGGGTTCTACTACAGAGGAAAGAAGAAATGGGGTAAAAAATTCAACCTATTATGGTTGTCCTCTTGGATACAACTATTCACATCTCACTCACATGAAAAACTTATTCACTCCCATCCAATGACCATCCTCTCCCCTAAGCCTCATCTAACTATGGTTATTTGTCATAAGTCCAGGATCCTATGATTTGCATCAGGTCCAGACTCCGCTACTCTCAACCCAGAGACCTATACATTGAATAGAAAATTATCTGTCTTCCACATACTTAAGGCAGGCAGCCTCTAAGATGACCCCAGTGACCCCCACCTCTTGGCATTCACGGCCTTGAGCTATCCTCTTCCTTTTAGTAACCTGCTTCTAACCAATAGAATGTGGTGATGGTAAGGGGATGCCACATTTGTGATTAAGTCACATAAAATAGTGACCTTCATCTTGCCAGCAGTGTCTTTCTCTTTTTATCTTGATGACTTCGTTGAAGCAAAGTGCCACATGGAACATGCTCTGAGGGTGACCTCTACTCAACAGCCATCAGGGAGTTGAAGTCTTCAGTATAGAAACTCCCAGGGAACTGAATCCTGCCAACTCTGTAAGCAAGTTTGGGAGAGGATCCTTCTCTAGTCACACCCCCAACTCTAGCTGACAACTTGAATGAAGGCTTGTGACAACTCAAAATCAGAGGACCCAGTTAAGTTGTGCCTGGAGACCTGATCCACAGAAACTGTGAGATAATAAATGTGTCTCATTTTAAACTGCTAAATTTGGGGATAATCTGTTACTTAGCAATAGATAATTACTTTAACACCTAATGTGTAATGCTGTAACATGATGACAATAAATACTCCAGTTTAAAAAGGTAAAGAATAGAGGGCACACAGCAATCACTGGACCACAGCAATTCTAAAATCCCACTAGGTGTTACAGACTCCCTATTGTTAACCAGCCAGGCCCCTCTATCTTAAGTTAAGAGGTGTTCCTTGATTAGACCCCTATTCTGCCTCACAGGAGTAGCTCTCAAGTCCATTTTTCTCTGTTGCTCCTGGCTTCTCTGAGGTTCTTTCTGTTCCATCATGCTCCTTGCTATCTTATGCAAGAATACAAGCACATAAAAACATATCAGCTAAGCCATTTTTTAAAGACCCCTTTCTTGCTGTAGGAGTTCAGGTCCATGAAGTCTTTTTATATCTTGAACAGTTTCAGTCTAGACTGGAAGCACTTTTGTCAAAATGTGTCTTCCCAAAACTTTATGGGCTTTCTACTTATTTGATTCCAATAACATCATATGCCAAAAAGCACATCGACTTTTTTTTTTTTTTTTTGAGACAAGCCTTTATGTCTCTAAGCTTAATTACCTCACTTTGGGCACAGTCAGGCTTCTATGATGCTTTGTGCTTAAGATTTCTGAGTTCTTCTGTTCATCTGAAGGAATCTACTAGACATATTTTAGTCCTTTCAGAAAGTCCTTTCAAAATGTTTTAGTTACATTCTAGATTTGGTCTTTACCCTGGGATCATGTCAACACTGTGAATTTTGCTTTTGTTTGAGCTGTTTTAATGCCTACACCTTTGATAAAATTGTTCCTGAATTCATTTTAGTACTTTATTAAGTGCAGCTTATGCTTTCAACATTCTGCCTCAAATCTTTTTTTGCCCCCCAAATGTCTCTGTTAATTAGGTAATTTTTCTATCTTCTAAGTTACCTTAGGTGACAGTTTTAACAAATGTTTTGCTACTATTTAACACAGGCTGCTATTTTCTTCAGTCCCCCATAATATTTTTTTTGCTGCCGAGGACCAGTGTCACTTTCAGGTATTAATTTCTGTATCAGTTAACAAAAAGCCACAAAAATGTCAGTGGTTTACAATAAGCTTTTACTTCACTCACTGGTCTACAAGTCTGGGATGGTTCTGTTTCAGGCTTGACCCTAATGTGGGTCCATTAGGCTTGGCTCTACTCTGAGGGTCTGTGCCACAGAGCAAGGCCAAACATTAAGGCATGCTTCAGCCTCTGCCCACTGCCATTAAGATACCATTGGTCTAAAAAAGTCATACACCCAAGTCCAAAGTCAAGGGGTAGGAAAGTATACTTCACCATCATTAGACCATGTTGAGAGTATGCATGTACAATATTACTACATTGAAGGGAAGAAGTGAGATCAATAATCCAACCTTTCACACCAAATAAAATTTTATTTGAATGAGGGTTTCTATGCCAACAGATGATTTAAATTCCTAGCCTAAATGATTTTTAAAGTCTTTCCTAGTTGTTTGAAATACCATGGAAATAGAAAGAACATTTGTGTGGAAAAGGGCAAATCAGAAAATACAGAAAGAGGCCAGTACTTCATGTCAAAACACTGAGGGTGGTTATAGATTTCATCAAACACCTGAAGGGGTGCAAGGAAGGAGTTTGTGAAGATGCTGCACAATGAACCAACTTATCTTAAATCAGCCCATTATTTATTATGGGGTAGCATATTTCTCTTGCATGCCTCAAGTTGTTCAGGCCATGGACTCATTCAATTGCAGGTTGAAAACTATATTCTTATATATAGACCACTCAGTTATGGTCAAATCCCTTATGATTATATAGTGGAAGTGACAAATAGATTTAAGGGATTAGATCTGATAGACAAAGAGCCTGAAGAACTATGGATGGAGGTTCATGACATTGTACAGGAGGCAGGGATCAAGACCATCCCCAACAGAAAGAAATGCAAAAAGACAAAATGGTTGTCTGAGGAGACCTTACAAATAGCTGAGAAAAGAAGTGAAAGGCAAAGTAGAAAAGGAAAGATATACCCATTTGAATGCAGAGTTCCAAAGGAAGCAAGGAGAGATAAGAAAGCCTTCCTCAGTGATGAATGCAAAGAAATAGAGGAAAACAATAGAATGGGAAAGACTAGAGATCTCTTCAAGAAAATTAGAGATACCAGGGAACATTTCATGCAAATATGAGCACAATAAAGGGCAGAAATTGAATAGATCTAACAGAAGCAGAAGATATTAAGAAGAAGTGGCAAGAATACACAGAACTATACAAAAAAGACCTTCATGACCCAGATAACTACGATGCTGTGATCACTCACCTAGAGCCAGACATCCTGGAATGTAAAGTCAAGTGGGCCTTAGGAAGCATCACTATGAACAAAGCTAGTGGAGGTGATGGAATTTCAGTTGAGCTATTCCAAATCCTAAAAGATGATGCTGTGAAAGTGCTGCAGTCAATATGTCAGCGAAATTGGAAAACTCAGCAGTGGCCACAGGACTGAAAAAGGTCAGTTTTCATTCCAATCCCATAGAAGGGCAATGCCAAAGAATGCTCAAACTACCACACAATTGCACTCATCTCACACGCTAGTAAAGTAATGCTCAAAATACTCCAAGCCAGGCTTCAATAGTAGGTGAACTGTGAACTTCCAGATATGCAAGTTGGATTTAGAAAAGGCAAAGGAACAAGAGATCAAAATGCTAACATCTGTTGGATCATAGAAAAAGCAAGAGAGTTCCAAGAAAACATCTACTTCTGCTTTATTGATTATGCCAAAGCCTTTGATTGTGTAGATCACAACAAACCGTGGAAAATTCTTCAAGAGATGGGACTGCCAGACCACCTGACCTGCCTCCTGAGAAATCTGTATGTAGGTCAAGAAGCAACAGCTAGAACCGGACATGGAACAACAGACTGCTTCCAAACTGGGACAGGAGCACATCAAGGCTGTATATTGTCACTCTGCTTATTTAACTTCCATGCAGAGTATATCATGAGAAACGCTGGGCTGGATGAAGCACAAGCTGGAATCAAGATTACCGGGAGAAATATCAATAACCTCAGATATGCAGATGACACCACCCTTATGGCAGTTAAAAAGAACTAAAGAGCCTCTTGATGAAAGTGAAAGTGGAGAGTGAAAAAGTTGGCTTAAAACTCAATATTCAGAAAACTAAGATCATTACATCTGGTCCCATCACTTCATGGCAAATAGGCAGGGAAACAATGGAAACAGTGACAGACTTTATTTTCTTGGGCTCCAAAATCACTGCAGATGGTGATTGCAGCCATGAAATTAAAAGATGCTTGCTCCTTGGAAGAAAAGCTATGACCAAGCTAGACAGCATATTAAAAAACAGAGACATTTCTTTGCCAACAAAGGTCCATCTAGTCAAAGCTATTTTTCCAGTAGTCATGTATGGATGTGAGAGTTGGACTATAAAGAAAGCTGAGCACTGAAGAATTGATGCTTTTGAACTGTGGTGCTGGAGAAGACTCTTGAGAGTCCCATGGAGTGCAAGGAGATCAACCCAGTCAATCACAAAGAAAATCAGTCCTGAATATTCATTGGAAGGACTGATGCTGAAGCTGAAACTCTAATACTTAGGCCACCTGATGCGAATAACTGACTTATTGGAAAAGACCCTGATGCTGGACAAGATTGAAGGCAGGAAAAGGGGACAACAGAGGATGAGATGGTTGGATGGCATCATCGACTCGATGGACATGAGTTTGAGTAAACTCTGGGAGTTGGTGATAGACAGGGAAGCCTGGCGTGCTGCAATCCATGGGGCTGCAAAGAGTCGGAAACGAGTGAGCGACTGAACTGAACTATATTCTAGCACCATGTTCACAGCAGCATTATTCACAGCAGCCAAAAGATGGAAACAACTCAATGTCCATTAATAGATGAATGGATAGACCAATGTGGTAGAAACACATAGTAAGTGTTATTCAGGTTTACGAAAGAATAAAATTCTGATACATGCTACAACATGGATGAACTTTGAAAACATTGTGCAAAGTGGAATAAGCCAGACACAAAAGGACTAACATTGTATGATTCTACTTATACAATATTATCTAGATTAGTCAAAACTCATAGACAGAAAAGTGCAATAGAATGATATTTATAGGGTGGATGGGGGCAGAGAGAAATAGGGAGTGATTGCTTAATAGATATAATTTCAGTTTGAGATGATGAAAAGGTTTTGGTGATCAATAGTGGTGATGGTTGCATGATAATGGCAACGTACTTAAAGCCAATGAATTGCACAGTTTAAAAATGGTTAAAATATAAATCTTACATTAGGTTTATTTTACCTCAATTTTATAAAAGGATTTGCTTCATCAAAAAATATATATTCTAAAGCCAAATTAGGGTGACTCAGTAGTAAAGAACCCACTTGCCAATACAGGAGACTCACGGTTAATCCCTGAGTCTGGAAGATCCCCTAGAGAAGGAAAAGGCACTCCAGTATTCTTGCCTGGGAAATCCTATGGACAGCAGAGCCTGGAGGGCTATAGTCCATGGGGCTGCAAAGAGTTGGACACAACTTAGCAACTAAACAACAACACTACCGTACCTCTCTACATAATGGATAACTAAAGATTTGACCGTATTTAGTAATTAAATTGTAGGCCTGAAAAAATGAAATTGGAAAGGGTTGAGTAACACATTTCAATATGATATACCTGCTATAAGTAAAAATTCACTTATTTCAAGTTTATATTCTTGCTCAGAAAACCAAGACAAATGAGAACTGTATATTTTTATATGTCAGCACTTGGATGTTTGGAAATTGTGGTAAGCATGAAAATGCACTGTTCAGATGTTCTTCAAAATAAAACAAGGGAGGAACCTTTGAGAGGTGATGGGATGTGTCTACATCTTCATTGTGGTGATGATTTCAATGGCTATAGATTTCTCCTCAAAGTCCTTGAACTGTATACATTGTGTACAGCTTTTTACATGTCAGTCATACCTCAACAAAGTGGTCTGAAAAAGAACAAGAGTCTCATTTATGGACTGTAGCTTGTAGACAGTGTCTAGCTCCTATACCTTCAGAACCACCAACAGGGTTCATGCTGAGATGGGCCATTCCTACTTAAAACAGGACTCTTCTAATGGATAATCTTTGTTGTGTGGTGCTGGATCTACATAATTTGTGAGGTATGATAAAATGTTTATATGATTTACAAGGTTTTATGTTCTATCTAAAACTCTCCCATGAATTCCAGACCCACATATCCAACTGTCTGCAGAACATCTCCACTTGAATGGCATTTCAAATTTAACAGGTCCAAAACAAGCCTTTGTAGTCCCCTCAAACCTGCTCTTCTCTTTCCAGTTAAAGGGAATTCAGTTTTGCATAACCCCAAAACTTTGGAGTCCTCCTTCACTCTTCTGTTTATCATATACTCCATATCCAGTACATTAGGAAATACCATGGTCTCTACCTGCAAAATACATCCAGACTGCAACCACTTCTCACCACCTCCACTGCTGCCCTGCTGGTCCAAGCTGCCAGCATCTCTCGCCTGGATTGCTGCAAGTTTCCTAAGGTTTAGCAGCTGCTGCCTTTGTTCATCTCCAGTCTACTTAGCTAGTAAGGGATTGTCAGTCAGATTATACCCCTCCTCTGCTCAGAATCCTGCAAAGACCCTCCACCACAATCCGAGTAAATAAATGCCAAAGTTCATACCAGGACCCACAAGGCCTTCCCCCCACTTCTTCATGTTTATCTCCTATTCCTCTTATGCTCAGCTACCATGGCTTTCTCCAGCCCCTTAAATGGGACAGGCACAATCCAGGCCTTTGTATTGTAAGATGGTACGAAAACCCCAAAAGAACTTTTTGACCAAACCAATACTAGCGTGTGCCTCTGTTAGAATACTCTTTCCCGGGGACTCATGTGACCTAGCTCCTTCAATCCTTCAGTTCTATTCAAAAGTGAATTCTTCACAACTATTTATGGTAATGGGAGGTTAACTAGACTTACTGTGATCATTTTGCAATATATATAATTATTGAATCATTATGGTATATACTTGAAACTAATATACTGCTATGTGTCAATTATACCTCAATTTAAAAAAAAAAAGCTCTTAAAGAACTTTTTATAAATACTGTATCAGTGGAAAAATTAAAAAAATATCTTATATAAAAAAGAATTTACTGAGGGCTTCTATTGATACCATATCCTAAACTTCAATCTGTCACTCTGACACCTCACAACCCCATCCCTTTTTTTTTTAAATAAATTGGGATATAATTGACATACCACATTAGTTTCAGGTGTACAAAATAATGATTTGATATTTGTGTATACTGGGAAATGAACACCACAATAAGTCTACTTAATATCCATCCCTACAAAGGGTCAAAAATTTTGTCCTTATAAAACGAACCTTTAAGATCTACTCTTTGTTGTCATTGTTCAGTTGCTAAATTATATCCAACTATCTCAGACCTCATGGACTACAGCACACCAGGTTCCTCTCTCTTCCAACATTTCCTGGAGTTTGCTCAAATTCGTGTCCATTGAGTTGTTGATGCTAAACTTAGCAACTTTCAAATACATGATACAGTAGTAGTAATTATAGTCACCATGCAGTACATTATATCCCCATGGCTAATGTATCTCATATCTGAAAGTTTGTAGTTTTTAACCACTTTCACTCATTTTGCCACTGTTACCACCATCAACTCCTGCCGTCAACTACCAATGCGTTCTTTATATCCATGAGCTCTTTTTCTTAGATTCCACATACAAGTGAGATCATAGTTTCATCATTCTCTGTCTGACATTTCACATTACACAGTTCTTTCAAGGTCAATCTATGTTGTCAAAAATGGCAAGATTTCCTTATTTTTTAATGTCTGAATAATATTCCATTATATGTACGATGCATGTGTGTATATCAGTTTCTTTATCCATTCATGTATTTATGGACACTTGAAAGTGTTAGTCACTCAGTTGTGTACGACTCTTTGCAATCCTGTGGACTGTAGCCTGGCAGACTCCTCTGTCCATGGAATTGTCCAGGTAAGAATACTGGAGTAGGTAGCCATTTCTTTCTTCACGGGATCTTCCTGACCCAGGGGTCAAACCTGGGTCTCCTGCATTGCAGGCAGATTCTTTACTGACGGAGCCACCAGAGAAAATCAGTTTCTTTATCCATTCTTCCATTGGTGGACACTTAGGTTGCTTCCGTACCTTCGGCTATTGTAAATAATGCTGCAGTGAACACGGGAATGCGTATCTTTTTGAGTTAATGTTTTCATTTTCTTTGGAAATACCCATAAGTGGAATTGTTGTATCATGTGATAATTCTATTTTTAATTTTTTGAGGAACCTCCAGACTGTTTTCCATTGTGGCTGCACCAATTGACATTCCAATAACTAGTACACCAGGGTTCCCTTTTAAAATTCCACATTCTCGCCAACCCTTTGTTACTTCTTGCCTTCTGATGACAGCCATTCTAACAGGTGTGAGGTGGGAGCTCATGGTCTGACTCATTTCCCTGATGCTGAGCACCTTCTCATGTAACTCTTGGCCATCTGTATGTCGTTTTTGGAAAAATGTCTATTCAGACCCTCTGCCCCTTCTGCTCTATTTTTGTCCTTAGCACTCATCACCATCTAACATGCTATATATTTTACTTACTTGTTGTCAATTTCTCCAGCCAAAGGTAAGCCCTACTAGGCAAGCAATTTCATCTGATTTGTTTACCACTGTTTCTTTTGTATTTGGAACAGTGACATACACATAGAGAACACTCAAAACATATTTATTGAATGACAGAATTTCTCAGTACAGTTTATGCTATTCCAATCAAAGGAAAGAACGGGCATAAAAACAGGGGGAGGGGAGATACAGCTAAAGAAAATTCTAACAAATAAGAGCTATAATTATAGCTTTCATTTACTATGTCTTTTTCTAACCATTTATTCATAATTGTCTAATTGTGTTCTTGATGAATATCTGCATTCAACATAAAAGGAGTGAATGCACTCAGCAAAGTTCATTTACTTTTCACAACGTTCTTCTTTTGATTTTGAGTCTTTACTCTCCTGGAGTCCTAACAAAATTGCTTCCGCCTCTAGGATGGTTGTATCTGTTGTCGCTCCCAGGAACCTAGATGTAAGTTCAAGATCTAATAGTCGCAGCCGGACTCTTGTTCCTTTCTGGTATTTCCTAAATAGTAAGAAAAAAATTCCAGTAATTCTTCATATCATAAAATGAACAACTAAAATCAAACTCAAATTCTAATTTGTGTTGGCTCCAGATAAGGAAATTAACACCGGTATCAGGGAAATAGTTGTTTTTGACAGAAAAGTTATTTAGTTGTATCAGAATTTTTATGTTAAAGTCACCTTTAAAGATTTTATAATTGAATTGAAAATGTATTCCAAACTGAAATTCAAACAAGTTGGTTCTTAAAACTGACATTTATTTTAATGTCATTCAAGGGGAAAAAATGTTTTCAGAAACATTTTGTCTTCTAAAATTAGTATCTTCTTTGAAAAACAAAATGGAAAAAAGTCTCACTGCAAAATACTTACTATAGGGGATTGACTGCACTGTAATTAAAATATAATGCTGGTCATACAATATCTGATGGTTCAGTTTGGTAAAAATAAAAATATTCAAGTATTTCACAATACCAAGTGAAAACTGATACTCATTTGTCTTTCTTCCTTGATCAATCATTTTAAGAGCTTAATATCAACATTATGAAAAGGTACGGGAGAGTAAAAATGTCGCTACTGAATGAAAATCACAACCCTTTCTTAAAAACATCTAAATATACACCTTAAGTACTATAAGGTAATTTTAAAATTAAAATAATTTTATATAAACAAAAAATGAAGAAAAAGAGAAAATGATTTTGGTAGAGCATATAATGAACAGTCTCCACATAATGTTTGATTAGGTATTCTGGAGCAATTTATAGATGATCCATCAAGTAAACCTTTAGGTTATTTGGCTTTTTTCTAAGTCATTTTTCTTTCTGATTACAGAACAAAATGTCCTTCTGTAAAATCTGAAAAATGACGACGTCAGTCACACTTCCTAGTCTCTCTATGTGTATATATATATATATGTACATGGGTGTGTGTATGTGATGGCATAGATCATACTTCTTTGTTTAAAAAAACTGAAGAGATATCCTAGAATAGCAAGGCCTAGCTTTATATTCTTAGAAAACAGAAATTCCCATTCTACTTACTCCTCTGTGCCTTTTGCACTGCAGCACTGCTTGGACTTTCCTTTTAAAAAAATCCTATTGGTTCCCAGGTATCCAGGTAGAATGTATCAAACGCAGCCCTTGAGAGCTTCCACATTCCCCTTATCAGAATGCAGATTATGTCACTGGAATTCCCAAGAAAGACAGCATAGCCAAGCAAGCACAAATGTTAGTGCCCTTCACTCACCTCTATTGGTTATTTGTGTAAATCTCTGATTTCTCAGTAGA
This sequence comes from Okapia johnstoni, assembly GCA_024291935.2. Classification (NCBI taxonomy): domain Eukaryota; kingdom Metazoa; phylum Chordata; class Mammalia; order Artiodactyla; family Giraffidae; genus Okapia; species Okapia johnstoni. Next base: position 34,129,973 of record CM044309.1, on the reverse strand, counting down.
TCAAACGCTCCCCAAGATCTGCCACTGTATTTACATCTGCATCCTTCCAGGGCCAATGCAGCAGGAACGCAAATGTTTGCAAATAAATTAACAAGACACTTGCTGACAAGAGCCACCACCTCATCGACAGTCTAGATTCTTCCTTCTCTTGGCTTTAGCAGCTGTGTGGCCTGGCTCATTTACTCAACCTCTCTGAAGTTTTCCTGGCACAGTGCCTGGTGTGCAGTGGTTAATAAATGCTGTTTTCTTCTCCTACCATCGTTCAGAGTTGGACAATAAACTGACCACGATAAAGGGGAACAGTGATTTTTTTTTTTTTTAATGAAAAGAGTTGAACATTCACAAACACTTGGGACACGCTATCTGGGCATAGTCACACTGAAGGGGCATCTCTCAGTGGAGACGGTGCTGTGTCATGTAAATGTTAGCAATCTCCTGTTGCAAAAATAAAATCAGAAATACCATGAGTGCTCAGTATGTTTGGTAGTTTATGGAAAGCAAAACTGTTCCTATGTTTAGGTGCAGGAGCCTTTAATAATATGAAAGTTTCGCCTTCATCTCTAAAAAGTATGGAAATTCTAGAAGCTATCCAGTGAGTTGGTAACAGAAATGGAAAGTGAACTGCAGGCCTTTACGTGTGCTGAATGAATAAAGAATCACCCACACTGTGCACTAAACAACAACAACAACAAACCCTCTAGAAGATTCTCTGACTTCAGTTGTCTGGAAGTAGCTGTTTCTACTTTTATGGCACTTAATTTTCACTGTGCATTATTTCTATGTGCTATCTTCCCTAGCAGACCATAAGCTCATTAAGGGCAGGGCTTTTATCTCATCTGTCTCTCTTATAGTACCCAGAGGAGACCTATATATTTCATACATCAAAAGCAACTGCAGTGCTCCTTAAAAATGCAAATGAGGGAAGCAACCCCAGAGAGTGAGTTGGCAAATCTAGGGTGGGACTCAGGAATTTGCTTTTTTTTTTTTGTTAAGAGTTACATTTTATTTGGTGGGAATTTTTAGGACTTCAAGCCTGGGAGACAACATCTCAAGTAACCCTGAGAGAAGTGCTCTGAGGAGGAGGGGGCATGGAGGGGCAAGGAGAGGGGAGGAGTCAGGTTATACAGAAGTTTGCAACAAAGGGCGAGTAGTCTGAACATCAAAAGTATTTTTGTGAATTAAAGAAACCCAGATTACCTCAAAAGTTAAGGAATTTAGTGCTTTCTACTTTTCTATGTATGGGAAGATGCAAGTGTTGGGGCTCACTGAAGTCATTCCTTCTACAGGCATCTCAGCGATCTGGGGCCAGTATGCTGAGATTTTTCACATCCTGAGTTCTTCAGTGATCACTGTAGGGAGGAGCTGCAGGGGAATTTGCCTTTTTAAAGCTCCCCAGGTAATGCGGATGCAGTCTCCTCTGATCAGCATTTGAGAAAAATCTGGCCTAGAACTACCTGTATTATATGCAAGGCACGGCATACATACATACAAAGGGCCAGTAAAATGAGGACCTCTGATGGACTTTGTGGCCACCATGAACAGCCTTTGAGAGTAACAGATGTTTTTCACAAGTGATGACAAAACCAACAAACTTCAGGATGAGTAATTTAGATAGATCCCTCCTCCCAAACAAAGCCAGGCAACGACAATACATAATGGAGAAATGCACCTTAAAAGAGTCCCTGGAACAAAGCCTAGTGACCACTGGGGCGGGACTGACTCTCCCACACACAGACTGTCCTCTCTGAGAAAGCCAGGGCATGGAAAGGTTAGTAGTCCTCACTCAAAAGGAACAGCAGCTCCATTAATGTGGAGTTTATCCTTGCTTTACGTCTGAAACGCTTCATTAGGGGGAAGTAAAGAAATGACTGATGGATTTCTGAGAACTCCATCTCTGCCAATGTAATTTGAGGTGAACCTCCAGTACTGCAGTCTTTGATAATTACTTATACCACTTAGGCTTCCCATTTGGGTTTCCATCGTTCCACATAACAAGATTTAAAACGAATATGCCAGTACACTCTTTCCCCAAGACTGCATTCATTGTTCATACAGTTTCCAAATGCTCCTTTTAGTCAAAGATTTTGGCCTAAGCATAAATATCCAGAAAAGGCAATGAGGTGGTGAAGACTGTAGACTCTCGAGCCAGATGACTAGAAACGTGCCCGGCTCCGCCCCTAAACATGCAGCTCTGAGCTAGTTACTTCGTCTCTGTTTCCGTTTCCTCATTTGTAAAATGGAAATAATAATTATGGGCTTCCCTGGTGTCTCAGATGACACCAGGTGAACTTCCAGATGTTCTCCTTCCAGAGGAGAAGGGGACGACAGATGGATGGCATCACTGACTCAATGGACATGAGTTTGGGTAAACTCCAGGAGTTGGTGACAGGGAGGCCTGGCGTGCTGCAGTCCATGGGGTCGCAAAGAGTTGGACACAACTGAGCGACTGAACTGAACTGAACTGAACTGGTGCCTTAGACAGTAGAGTCTGCCTGCAGTGTGGGAGACGCAGGTTTGATTCCTGGGTCGGGAAGATCCTCTGGAGAAGGAAACAGCAACCCACTCCAGTATTCTTGCCTGGAAAATCCCATGGATGGAGGAACCTGGCAGGCTACAGCCCATGGAGTCGCAGAGGGTTGGACAGGACTGAGTGACTTCACTTTCATTTTTACTTTCAGGTTACTATGAGCATAAAATGAGTTAACACCTGCCAAGTCCTTATACATGCTCAATAAATGTTAGCTACCATCATCAATCACCACCACTACCACCACCATCACCATCAAAACAAACTCAGTGACATTAGATGTTCCAGCCTTGGCATGATGGAGGGCACAAGAACACTCTCAGGGGATATAGGTATATGTAAGGCTGATTCACTTTGCTATACATCAGAAATAAGAGCAGTCAGTTTTCGTTCCAATCCCAAAGAAAGGCAATGCCAAAGAATGCTCGAACTACCTCACAACTGCACTCGTCTCACATGCTAGTAAAGTAATGCTCAAAATTCTCCAAGTCAGGCTTCAGCAATACGTGAACGTGAACTTCCAGATGTTCAGGCTGGTTTTAGAAAAGGCAGAGGAACCAGAGATCAAATTGCCAATATCCGCTGGATCATCGAAAAAGCAAGAGAGTTTCAGAAAAACATCTATTTCTGCTTTATTGACTATGCCAAAGCCTTTGACTGTGTGGATCACAATAAACTGTGGAAAATTCTGAAAGAGATGGGAATACCAGACCATCTGACCTGTCTCTTGACAAACCCGTATGCAGGTCAGGAAGCAACAGTTGGAACTGGATATGGAACAACAGACTGGTTCCAAATAGGAAAAGGAGTACGTCAAGGCTGTATATTGTCACCCTGCTTATTTAACTTCTATGCAGAGTACATCATGAAAAACGATGGGCTGGAAGAGACACAAGCTGGAATCAAGATTGCTGGCAGAAATATCACTAACCTCAGATATGCAGATGACACCACCCGTATGGCAGAAAGCGAAGAAGAACTAAAGAGCCTCTTGATAGTGAAAGAGGAGAGTGAAAAAGTTGGCTTAAAGCTCAACGTTTGGAAAACTAAGATCATGGCATCTGGTCCCATCCCTTCATGGCAAATAGATGGGGAAACAGTGGAAACAGTGTCAGACTTTATTTTTTTGGGCTCCAAAATCACTGCTGATGGTGATTGCAGCCATGAAATTAAAAGACGCTTACTCCTTGGAAGGAAAGTTATGACCAACCTAGATAGCATATTCAAAAGCAGAGACATTAGTTTGCCAACAAAGGTCCGTCTAGTCAAGGCTATGGTTTTTCCAGTAGTCATGTATGGATGTTGAGAGTTGGATGATGAAGAAAGCTGAGAGCCGCAGAACTGATGCTTTTGAACTGTGGTGTTGGAGAAGACTCTTGAGAGTCCCTTGGACTGCAAGGAGATCCAACCAGTCCATCCTAAAGGAGATCAATCCTGGGTGTTCATTGGAAAGACTGATGCTGAAGCTGAAACTCCAATACTTTGGCCACCTGATGCAAAGATTTGACTCATTGGAAAAGACCCTAGTGCTGGGAAGGATTGGGGGCAGGAGGAGAAGGGGACGACAGAGGATGAGATGGCTGGATGGCATCACCAACTCGATGGACATGGATCTGGGTAAACTCCGGGAGTTGGTGATGGACAGGGAGGCCTGGCGTGCTGCGATTCATGGGGTTGCAAAGAGTCAGACATGACTGAGCGACTGAACTGAACTGAACTGAAAAGCAACTATACTCCAATTAAAAAAATTATGACTACAAGAAAAAAAAAAAAGAACCCTCCCAGATATAATTTCAAGTTATAAGTAAATCAGTAAAGGATTTCTACAGACAGTAAGCTTTGGGGATGGGTTTTCTTTCAATAATTTGCTTTGATTCAAATCTTACTTATTTTAATGGTATAAACATTCCTCTCTTAAAACATAGTACAAATGTCCTACCAAAAAGAAAACAATTATTTAAAATGAATGTTGAATTTCTTTTGAGGATGTGAGGCAAACTAGCACTGAACAAAAGCAAATAAAACTCACAGAACTACACACCACATTCACGCCACATTTAATGGTCCACACTTCCCCACATTAGCTACATTATACCTGAAAACAATAAAGTAGAAATATATGGTGAGTCACAGAAGGATCACAGTGACTCATCCACTCTAGTATTCTTTTTGACAGGCTCAGTGAACACTGAGGGGCAGGCGGAGCTGTCTAATTTTACCTTCTCCTATCACTCCTTAATTCTTGATGGAGTTCAATGAATCTATTTTTAGCGCATAACTATTTCTTGGAAGGGGAAGATGATCCTTTCAATAGGTTAATAACTTTTTCTTCTTCTTTTAAAATTTACCATTTCAATAGCAGACTTAACTTCTAACCTGTCAAATATCCCTTTCTTTATAGAACTGACTTTACTTTCTCTGTTTTCTACGTGTGTTAGTCACTTGGTCATGTCTGACTCTTTGTGACCCCATGAACTGTAGCCCGCCAAACTCCTCTGTCCCTGGAATTCTCCAGGCAAGAATGCTGGAGTGGGTTGCCATTCCCTTCTCTAAGGGATCTTCCTGACTCAGGGATTGAACCTGGGTCTTTTGCATTGTAGGGGGATTCTTTACCATCTGAGCCACTAGGGAAGCCCTTTTCTATAATGAGGTTTTATTCTTCTTTTGGACTTCCAAGGAGGCACAGTTGGTAAAGAATCCACCTGCCAAAGCAGGAGGTGCAAAAAACATAGGTTTGATCCTTGGGTTGGGAAGATCCCCTGAAGGAAGAAATGGCAAACCATTCCCATATTCTTGCCTGGAAAATTCCATGGACAGAGGAGCCTTGGCATGTCCACGGGGTGCATGGGGTCGCAAAGAGTCACATACGACTAAGCATGCAAGCACAAAAATTATTCTTTTAATTAGTTTTCCCTCATTCCTTTTATTCTATCAGTGGACTCTTCCATCTAAAAATCACACAAATGCCCATAAACATAACTGGGGTACAATTTCAAGACGTTCACAGATTACCTGAAGGTCATCTATGGACCTCTAAGATTAAGAAGTTCTGTTCCAGATTTTAAGTCTGTTTATATTTCTGGATATAATATAATCATATAATATAATTGGAAAAGGAGTACAACAAAGCTGTGTATTGTCACCCTGCTTATTTAACTTATATGCAGAGTACGTCATGTGAAATGCAAGGCTAGGTGAATCACAAACTGGAATTAAGATTGTTGGGAGAAATACCAACAACCTTAGATATGTAGATGATACCACTCTAATGGCAAAAAAAGAAGAGGAACTAAAGAGCCTGTCAAAGAGGGTGAAAGAGGAGAGTGAAAAAGCTGGCTTAAAACTCAACATTAAAAAAATACCCTAATATCATGGCATCCAGTCCCATCATTTCATGACAAATAGAAGGGGAAAAAGTGGAAACAGTGACAGATTTTATTTTCTTGGGCTTCAAAATCACTGTGGATGGTGACTGCAGCCAGGAAATTAAAAGATGCTTGCTCCTTGGAAGAAAAGCTGTAACAAACATAGAGAGTGTATTCAAACATTGCTTTGCCAACAAAGGTCTGGATAGTCAAAGCTATGGTTTTTCCAGTAGTCGTGTACAGATGTGAGAGTTGGACCATAAAGGCTGAGTGCTGAAGAATTGATGCTTTCGAACTGTGGTGCTGGAGAAGACTCCAAAACTCCCTTGGACAGCAAGATCAAATCAGTCAATCCTAAAGGAAATTAACCCTGGATGTTCACTGGAAGGACTGATGCTGAAGCTGAAGCTCCAATACTCTGGTCACCTGATGAAAAGAGTCAATTCATTGGTAAAGACTCTGATGCTGGGAAAGATTGAAAGCAGGAGGAGAAGGGGGTGACAGAGAATGAGATGGTTGGATGGCATCACCGACTCAATGGACATGAGTTTCAGCAAACTGCAGAAGATGGTGAAAGACAGAGAAGGCTGGCGTGCTGCAGTCCATGAGGTCGCAAAGAGTTGGACACGACTTAGGAAATGAACAACAACAATAAATAGTTCTTGAGGTAAAAGGAATGAGTTCTCATTCTATCTACAGGACAACATGGCCTTATAATTATTTCTGTTCTTTTATTTCCAATGTGTTTCTTAAGGAAACTTAGGACTTCAATCAACAAGCTCACCGGGCCACTGCTTGCAACCACACAGCTGTAAACGGTAGAGCCAACCTCTACCACAGCCTCATTTTCTAGTGACAAGACAAAAGTTTACAGCATGTGTAAGTAAAGATGGAATTTTTCTTTTATTACCCCTGGTCACTTCCTTAAGTCTAACCCTATTATGAATGAATAAGGACAAGTTTTTATTAAAGAGAATTAGGTGCACAGCAGCATAATATTTTCAATTTAAAAAATATGGAACAGGATGGGGAGGAGGGATAACTTAGGAGTTTGGGATTAGTAGATACAAACTACTATATGTAAAATAAATAAACAAGGTCCTACTGTATAGAGAACTATATTCAGTATCTTATAATAAACTATAATGAAAAAGAATATGAAACAATATATAACTGAATCACTTGGCTGTATACCAGAAACTAATACAATACTGTAATTAACTATCAGTTCACTTCAGTCACTCAGTCGTGTCCAACTCTTTGCAACCCCATGGACTGCAGCATGCCAGGCCTCCCTGTCCGTCACCAACTCCTGGAGTTTACTCAAACTCATGTCCTCTGAGTCAGTGATGTCATCCAACCATCTTATCCTCTGTCGTCCCCTTCTCCTCCTGCCTTCAATCATTCTCAGCATCAGGGTCTTTTCAAATGAGTCAGTTCTTTACATCAGGTGGCCAAAGTTTTGGAGTTTCAGCTTCAACATCAGTCCTTCCAATGAATATTCAGGACTGATTTCCTTTAGGATGGACTGGTTGGATCTTCTTACAGTCCAAGGGACTCTCAAGAGTCTTCTCCAACACCACAGTTCAAAAGCACCAATTCTTTGGAGCTCAGCTTTCTTTATAGTCCAACTCTCACATCCATACGTGACTACTGGAAAAACCATAGCCTTGACTAAGTTGGCAAAGTAATGTCTCTGCTTTTTAATATGCTGTCTAGGTTGGTCACAACTTTCCGTCCAAGGAGTAAGCATCTTTTAATTTCATGGCTGCAGTCACCATTTGCAGTGATTTTGGAGCCCAAAAATATAAAGTCTGTCACTGTTTCCACTGCTCCCCATCTATTTGCCATGAAATGATGAAGGTGAAAGAGGAGAGTGAAAAAGTTGGCTTAAAGCTCAACATTCAGAAAACTAAGATCATGGCATCTGGTCCCATCACTTCATGGCAAATAGATGGGGAAACAGTGGAAACAGTGTCAGACTTTATTTTTTTGGGCTCCAAAATCACTGCTGATGGTGATTGCAGCCATGAAATTAAAAGACGCTTACTCCTTGGAAGGAAGGTTATGGCCAACCTAGATAGCATATTGAAAAGCAGAGACATTACTTTGCCAACAAAAGTCCGTCTAGTCAAGGCTATGGTTTTTCCAGTGGTCATGTATGGATGTGAGAGTTGGACTATAAAGAAAGCTGAGCGCCGAAGAATTGATGCTTTTGAACTGTGGTGTTGGAGAAGACTCTTGAGAGTCCCTTGGACTGCAAGGAGATCCAATCAATCCATCCTAAAAGAGATCAATCCTGGGTGTTCATTGGAAGGACTGATGTTGAAGCTGAAACTCCAATACTTTGGCCACCTCATGCGAAGGGTTGACTCATTGGAAAAGACCCTAATGCTGGGTAGGATTGGGGGCGGGAGGAGAAGGGGACGACAGAGGATGAGATGGTTGGATGGTATAACCGACTCGATGGACATGGGTTTGGGTAAACTCCGGGAGTTGGTGATGGACAGAGAGGCCTGGCATGCTGCAATTCATGGGGTTGCAAAGAGTCGGACACGACTGAGCAACTGAACTGAACTGAACTGAACTGAACTGATGGGACCAGATGCCATTATCTTAGTTTTCTGAATGTTGAGCTTTAAGCCAACTTTTTCACTCTCCTCTTTCACTTTCATCAAGAGGCTCCTTACTTTAATTAAAAAATAAAAAACATGGAAAAAATTAAAAAATATATGCAACAAAAGAACAGGCTTAAGATGATGATCTTAAGAGTTGAAGGAGGCTACCATCTTGAATATTTATACCAAATATTTATATCAAGATGTGTTGGAAATGTTCAGAGGTGCTGTTTGGTTGTCACAAAGATCAGGTTGACATCTAGGAGGCGTGGATGGGATGGAGACATTGTGTAATGCAAGGAACTCTTCCATGCAAGGGTTGTCCTGCTAGCCATTGACAGTGGTGAAAAATCTGCTTGTAATTATCAAAGCCTGGAACTCTGTCTGCTAAATATTTTTTAAAGGTTTATTTTTTAAAAATAAGAGTTTAAGTAAACACTATATTTTCAAGAATGAGATTACAATGTCAATTAAAGGAAGACTGATTTTGTCCAGAATGTTAGCAAGAGTTGTTCACAATTTCAGAAAAATCACACTGTCATAAGCAACACCATCATTTCATTTTTGTGTCTTGCTACATGGGTTAAGGGCTTCCCAGGTGGCGCCAGTGGTAAAGAACCTGCCTGCCAATTTCAACCTGGAAGAGACGTAGGTTCGACCCCTGGGTCAGGAAGATTTCATGCAGGAGGGCATGGCAATCCACTCCAGTATTCCTGCCTGGAGAATCCCATGGACAGAGGAGCCTAGTGGGTTATAGTCCATGGGGTCGCAAAGAGTCGGACACAACTAAAGTGACTTAGCATGCAGATACACACACGGGTTAAATGTATCTTCTTTACAGCTTCAACTTTGGCTTATTTTTTGCATTGGGAGGAGATCAGTCTCCTCTATATCTGCTATCTAAAAATATACAATTTATCTTCTTGGCTTTCAATGGAATACATTGATAAAACTTACTTAAAATATCAACAATTCCAAAACATAACTTTATATAATGATAGAAACATTCTGTGGCCATGGAACACTTGAAATATAACTAATGTGGTGAGGAACCAATTTTCTAATTTTATGTAATTTGAATTAAATTTAAACAGCCGCTTGACAGTGCAGCTGTAGACAACTTCAAATTGACAATAAAAATAGTAAAATACTTGTCCTACAAATATACAAACATAACACTGACAGAAACTCTAGTTTTACAGGAAAAATAGCACTTTGAAGTAATTTGTTATAATAAATAGCTATTCCTAATCAGATTCCAGCAAGAGTAAACCATCAGATCCAAACTTGCCATTCATAACTGCTCATGTGTTTCTTTCCATTCTGTTACTTTTTATATTTTTCCTCATATCTGTGTGACACTGCACTAGACACATAGCAATTGAACTGTCTTTTAGATATCTAGAGGTTAAAACAAAATTCCCTGTAAAGATAGCTTACTCCACCTTATAGGTAGCAAATTAAGATACATGGAAGTCATTTGCCAATACCACAAAGTTGTATAAGACGATTTACAGATTTTTTTTCCTCTTCCTTTTCTTCAGTTCTCAATTACCTTGACTACTTCCAAGAACTGTAAACCTAATCCCTTTGGGAGTGATAAGAAGTTACCACTTCACATAGTCTCATAATGTCATCCCTTTGAAATAAAATGTAAACCATGTTGCTGCCACCCAAGTCACTGTTTTAATTAGAAAAATAGTTACTTTCAGTGGTAACAAATAATAAATTATCAAAAAAAAAAAAAAAACCCACCTGAAACTGTATGGCTTCATGCAAGGTTGTTTATTTTTTATATCTTTTTTTAATTAGGAGGAAAAAAACCTTAAATATTAGTTTTTCAGAAATGCTATATTTCATATTAGAACCGTTGAATACTGCTGTCTTGAAAGCGAATAGGACGTCTCCAGTGAGTACGTTCAAAATGAAAATAGCCCGTGTTTTCACTGGTCAACGTGTTTCTTTAACTTGGAGCGCTTGCCTCTGCTGGATCTTTGCGAATTCCAGCCTAAACGGATTCGATCTCAGCCTTCACCATGACTGCTCTCTTCCAATGTGCACTTTCGCAGACCATATGCTGCAGTAAATGAGTCTGCGTGTCTGAGCTGTTTAGGAAAAGGGCAATTAAATCTGGTTTTGCATTTCTGTATTAAGAACATGGTTTAGAAACTTTCCTTTGGAGGGGGTTTTGACATTCTTTCCACAGACATTCTTTAACATCTGTCAGTGCAGGCTGGTAACGGTTCTCGTAGACTTAAAATAGACAGTGTCTTGACTAGTTCTTTGATATACATAAATTAAATAATACAAAGCCAACAAATACAAGTCTTGGATTGAATCTCAGTTTCCAAAGAGAATTTCGTAAGGAATTCTGCCTTTGGGAGTCAAATAGCTGCCTTACTATAATCAAAGTTCACAGAGATTTCAAGAACAGTTGTTTTGAAATCATTAACCACCTATGTTTTCATCCCAACAAGTTAAAATATTTTAGAACTTTTCCTGATTTTCTTGCGATTTGTTATTTTAAAGTTTTAAGACTTTGGGAGTAAAATTTTCTTTTCCTTTTTGAAGAGAAACAGCTAAGATATCTTTAATGGTTTAATTACTCCCATCTTGTTTTTTCTAATTCATACAAACGTTCACAGCAATGTTGACCTCTGTGTGAAGCCGGCACTTTGTGTGTGTATGCTCGCGCACGTGTCTATGAGGGAGAGCACCTGCACAGGCGCGTGAAGGAATGTGTGTACTGTGTTCTCCTTTAATTGAACTCTTTGGGCATCAACTTCCTCATCTTGGAAAAGCATAATCTTAGAACAGACCTAAGATCTCCTGCGGTTCAATGATTTTATTCTACTTTTTTACAACTTAAAGTGTTTGAAAACTAATACAGTGCAGAGAGCTACTGAGTGCAAAACTGATTCAATATACATACAAAATGCAAAATGTTAAGACTTTTTATTGGCTACAAAAGATATTATTATAGTCTTAAATATTTGATTAACAAGTAAAATTTTATGTGCAGGCTCTTTGGTATATTTCAGATGTGTCTCCCTTTTTCAAATACCATCCACTGGGTTTCTTTGACTATGTTTCTAGTCTGCTGCTTCTTTCTGCTCAGTTTGTAGAATGCCTATAAGACTGACTCACCACCATACGAACTATTCTGTCTTATCAAGCACAACAGGCACAGTTAAAAAATAAAGGTAGAAAGTGCTAGCTTTCTATAATCCCAATAATTATAACTCCAATAATTCAACTGATTAAAATTTAAATTATTGTTCATAATGCTAAAACATACTTCCTCAAATTGCAATCATCCTGGAATTTAATCTTTTTCTGCAACTCTACGATAAACGTATGATTTTGTTTTTCCCTTAAACCAAATGCTTTTTAACCTTGCCTTGCTAGTTAGTATTCTGTGCCACAAACAAGCTTTATCTCTTGTTCAAACATTGATTTATTTTATGAAATGAAACATTTTTAAATGTCCAATAAAAATTTCACTTTTTAATAATCTGGAACATGCATATAATGTAATACATTACATATAGCATCAATAATGATAGTTATAAACTTTTCTTAGGGTTAACAAAATAAGATGTGTCAAGAAATTAGGGAAAGAAATATCCTAAAACCTAATGACCATATACAGTCTATTTTTATTTTTTGAAAAAAACAAAAATATGTGTTGCTGGTCAGAATATACATACATAATAAAAAAGAATATATATATTTGGAGGGACAAAAAAATCCAAAGGAAACAGAAGGAATAAATGCTTTCAGGTACCTGAAATATGCTGATAACTAACATTAGATCAAAGCTGGAACTAGAATTAGAGTATCTAATTGTATACCTGTGGTATACAAGTTTTGTTTTATGAGATAAGAAAATATATATTTTTATTGTCAGAGATAAGTTTTGTCAGGGTCAGCAGAGGAAGGAATATGAGTTTTAAAATGTCATAGAAAGGTCTAGATTCAACCGTGACTGAGTATGGGACACTTAGTGCATATGGACTGCTTGCCTGAGTGCTCAGTGCTCAGTTGCTCAGTCATGTCCGACTCTGAGATCCCATGGACTATAGCCTGCCAGGCTCCTCCATCCATGGGATATTCCAGGCAAGAGGACTGGAGTGGGTTGCCATTTCCTTCTCCAGATCTACTCCATCAAAATCAGTAGGGTAGAGTTAGAGATTCATGCCCATTTAGGAAAAACTCCTCAAATGAGTCTGGTTTGAAAAGCATTGGCTACAGTATTCATAAGTTACATTCTCTGAGTCTCCGTCTCAGTCAAACTCCAGATAAATGGTCCATGGCAGTCAAGGGACTGAGCTGAATCTTGGTCAATTCAAGCTTTAGTTTCCCTAACAAGTGCATGCAGTGCAGACATTACATAGAAAGTCAAAGTTAGAACTGAACATTTTAAATATCAAATACGAGATATGAAAAGTTATTTTCCTGTTATGAAACTGAAGAGATTAATAATATGTATTTCTCTCTAAACAAGGGGCTTCCCTGATGGCTCAGACGGTAAACAACCTGCCTGCAGTGCAGGAGACTCCAGTTCAATCACTGGGTCGGGAAGATCCTCTGGAGAATGGAATAGTGACTCACTCCACTATTCTTGTCTGGAGAATTTCATGGACAGAGGAGCCTGAAGGGCTACAGCCCACAGGGTCACAAAAGAGCTGGCCACGACTTAGCGACTAAACAACAACAAAGTACAGGTTCCACATTATATTTCCCACATAATGATTCCAATCTCCTTTCACTTTTCTGACCACATCTAGGGAATTGTCATCTGTTTGGAAAGAAGACAGTCAAAGAATCTTGTAGTATGTGAATGAAAAATTAAGGGAAGGAGCAGTTTGAACAAAAAGTAGAAAAGGATCTTATACCTGTCTAAAGAATTTGGAAGTCTTTAATACCAAAGAGGTCACAGTATTTATTTTGTGCATCTATTTTGAATGCCTCCAAGAAAGCAGAAATAAGAAAAATAGTTAGAAGTTATAGGGGATGGCAGATTTATAGCAGATTCAGCTTTAATATGAGGAAGAACTTTTAACAGAGTTGGCTGGAAAGGGAACTGGTTGTTTTGTGCATTACTAGAGGAAATCACAGGGAATTTTCACGACAGATGAGCACTGTGGCATGGTCATTTCATGATGGAGTTTGAATTCAGTAAGGGCTGAATTAGATGACTTCCAAGATTCCTTTCATTTCTAAAATTTTATGAGTCTATGACTCAAAATACTTATTAGGTCTCCCACCATCAGGAAGCACAAAAGCTGGAAAGCAAGTTAAAGAAAGAGCAGCCAAACAGTCAGAAGGTAGGCCAGGTATGCAGTAAAAAACTTTTAATCAGGTCAATTTTTAGTGTACCTTTCAGTACTTAACTCTTTCAGACCATGAAGTACAGTTACTCTCATTAATGACTTACCACCTCCTTTGGTGCCTGGACTTATTTCTGGATAGCAAGATCTGTTAGGCACAATTAACTTACTCCTCTGGTTTGAATTTGAAACTAAATGATGCCTCTTGACATGACTGCTTGCCAGATGGCCAGCTAAATTATTTCAGATAGAATACACACTTCATTGAGCACAAAAAACAAAGATATTTTACCCTTTCTACTTGTCACTTCCCTCTGCTTGGATGGGCTTTCCTTGTGGCTCAGCTGGTAAAGAATCCCCCTGCAATGTGGGAGACCTGGGTTCGATCCCTGGGTTGGGAAGATCCCCTGGAGAAGGGAAAGGCTATCCACTCCAGTATTCTAGCCTGGAGAATTCCATGGACTGTAAAGTCCATGGGGTCACAAAGAGTCAGACACAACTTGAGTGGCTTTCACTTTCACTTTACTTCTGCTTGGATACAAATGAGAAAAGTGACAATAAGCCAAATATAGCTACCATTTCCTCTTAACTATGGTCCTCTCTTTAATAAATCTACCTTAATGTGATACTTTTAAACCTCTACTTTGTAGCACTGTGCTACACTATACATAACAGGCATTTGATGACGTCTGTGGAAGACTATAATCAATACACTGGAGAGGGAAATGGCAACCCACTCCAGTATTCTTGCCTGGGAAATCTCACAGAGGAGCCTAGTGACCTACAGTCTGTGGAGTCACAAAGAGTCGGACACGACTGAGGGACTGAGCATGCATGGACATGCACACACACACACACACACACACACACACACACACACAGTGAATATATATTCTCAAGTGCTGCACAGAACTTCTGCAACTGGTTCTATAAACTGGGAGTCTACATTTGACCCCAGTGCATTTCACCACCAGTCATATGTGCCTTAACTGAGCTCCAGTCTCAATGCCACACAGATTTATTCTAAGTCCTGAGAGCAGCCTGCATGTTGTCAGTGTGTTATAGGATGCTGTACATGCTGCCCAATCGCTGAGTCCTTCCTATCAGAACAGGGATGTGACTGCACAGTGACCAGGGGCTTCTGCTCAGCCAGTTGAGGATTTTTTTTTTTTTTTTGCTTCCAATTTAAGAAAAGTAATTGTTTCCTATTAACAGCTAAAGAAAGCCACTGTTTATTGGTTTATTGTTCAGTGATAACTAGGACCATGATAACAAACTGACAGACAGCGTCTAAGAACAATTCTGTTCCCCAATTTACTCATCTTATGCAAACAATTCTATGATCATTATGTAATGCTGGGCAAGGTTATCGTTATTGTAAAAAGGGAATCACCACAGTATCTACCTCCTAGGACTGCTGAGAAGATGTCCAAGAGAATGCAAATAAAGGATGGAGGAAATATTCAGTGTGAGTCTAGTTTGGACAGGCCTTGCTTTAATAAAGCAATAGTTCAGGTGTATAACTAGCTCTGTCACAAGTAACATAGGCCTGGCTGTAAGGCTCACTGGGGCCAGCAAGCTGACTTGGCAAGTGGGTTGATCTAGGGATAGACACCAGTAGACAAAAAAAGTTTTCAAAGATCTCCTGCTCAAAGGAATTAGGTTTAACTTTTGACAGATGTTGATTGCTTATCTACTGGATAAGCAGCTGGACTCTTGATGAAGAAGTGTGTTCCTAGGCGCTGAATGGCCTTTCTGTGGATAGCAGGACTCCTGTGACTAAGGACATAAGAACAGTATATGAACCCTGGGAAAGGTGGCCCGCATGAGTGCTTGCCAGGGACCTGGGGCTCCAAGCTGTCAGTTTGTTCATTGCTTCATTCATTCAACAAATATTTCTTAAAGGCTCCTCTGTGGTAGGCACTCTTCCACATGCTGGATAACCAACAAGAAAGACAAGGTTCCAATGCTCATTGGCTCATGGAGCTTACATTGTGGTAGGAAGGAAAAAAGACAAAGAAACAAATCAGACAGGAGTAAGAGCTATGCAGAAAATTAAAATAAAGTGGTATTATAGAGAGGAGACATATGATGGGGTGGTGAAGCAAGGAATCTCTGAAGAGAGACATTTCAGTGGAGCCCAGAATGATAAATCAGGGGCCAACTGTGTAAAGATGGGGGCAGAGCCCTACAGGCAGAGGCACAGTGAGTTCAAAGGCTCAAAGGCAAGGACATGTTGGCATGTTGAGAGGAGCAAGAGAAGGCCACTGTGGCTGGAGAGCGCCCAGCAACAGGGACACTGGGGGGGGGGGGGGGGGGGGGTCAGATGGCAGAGAGGAAGCCAGGGGCAGGCCACCCACAGTGCCTCAGATGACAGTGGAAAGGGTTTGGGGAAATGCACCGTCAAATTTGTCTTTAAGATCATTCTGGCTACTCTTTGGAAAGTGAATTGTAGGAGATGAGGATGGAAAGACACTGGGTGTGGAGGACTGAAGTGCTAAGTAGGAACTTACCCGAGGGCAAGGGTGTTGCACAGATACACCTGTGTTGGCACACCACAATCCAGGCTCAAAGATCTAATCCTACTGATAACGCTGCGTGTCTTGGTTACACTTCATCCAGGATCACAGTAGAACTCGGCTGAACCTTTTAATACACCGCTTGTATTCTTCTTGTTTTAACAAACAATTTATGCCAGTGCAAAGTCACCTACTTCTTGTTATAATTGGCAGAGCCTGGCTGCAAGGTCCTCTGGGCTGGCAAACTGCCTTGGAAATGGAGTCGGATTCTTATGAAGATAGACAGCGGTTGACAAAAGTTTTCAAAGATGTGTGGTGGGACCTGGGGAGGCATGGCTTCTGAGATTTCCTAAAACAATGTCTGCTCCTACATTTGTTTATGGAACTGCATACTAGTGTGTTTGGGCTGCTATAACAAAACTGGGTGTTCAAACATCAGGAATTCATTTTCTCAGTTCTGGAGGCCTTAAGTCCAAGGTCAAGGTTCTGGCTGATCTGGCCTCTGCAAGAGACTCTCTCTCAGCTTGTAGACTGCTGTGCTCTTGCACACAGTAAGAGAGGACTCTCGTGTCTCCCCCTCCTTTTGTTGCAGGAAGGGGGACTCCTTCCAGGGTCCAAAATGGAGCTCTTGTCTAACACTTGGAAATGAACGGTCTGAGGAGAAACACATACTGACAAAGCAAGAGACTTTACTGGGAAGGGATGCCCAGGCAGAGACCAGGTAGGCAAGGGAACCCAGGAGGACTGCTCTGCCACGTGGCTCACAGTCTCAGGTTTTATGGTGATGGGATTAGTTTTGGGGTTGTCTGGCCAATCACTCTGACTCAGGGTCGTTCCTGGTGACACATGCATTGCTCAGCCAAGACAGATGCTAGTGAGAAGGATTCTGGGAAGTGGTAGGACACGTGGGGTTTCCTTTTGACTTTTGCTGAACTCTTCTGATTGGTGGTGGCTTGTTTGTTCCAAGTTCCTTACTAGAACCTCCTGTCGTAAAGTAACTCATGCAAATATTAATAGTTACTACAGTGCCTGGCCAGGTTGGGCAGTTTCAGTCAGTGTGTTTCCCCTAACACTTTTATAAGGACACCAATCCCACTGGATACCAACCCCACTTAACCCTTAATGCCTTAACCTCATCCTGACCTCACTTAACCTTTATTACCTCCTCATAGGCCCTATATAGTCATAATGGGAATCGGGGCTTCAAAATATGAATTTGGGGAAGACAGTTCAGTACATAACAATGTGTTATTATGAATTCTTATTTGTGTGAGTACATGCAAATGTTAAACTTATTTGAAACATATTTATTTCCATTATATGCCAAGGAGATATCCAGGATATGAAAAATAAACCTGTGATCTCAAGAAGTTTTGCTGTTTATTTGCTCAGTTGTGTACGACTCTTTTGTGACCCCATAGACTGCAGTCCGCCAGGCTCCTCTGTTCATGGGATTTTCCAGGGAAGAACACCGGAGTGGGTTGCCATTCCCTTCTGCAGGGGATCTTCCTGACCCAGGGATGGGACCTGTGTTTCCTGCATTACTGGATTCTTTACTGCTGAGCCACTTTATATTAGCTCAAAGTGAGTCACTGTGCTTTGGGTAATTGATCTCCCATGAGGATTTCCTTTTTCCTGCTTTCTTTCCCTAAACTATTCCCTCCTCCCCATCTGCCCATACCTCATCCTTGGCCCAACAGTGAAATGTGGAACACTATACTAGAGGTTAGAGGCCATTTATACTAGAGGCCACTTCCTTCTCCAGAGGATCTTCCCAACCCAGGGATCGAACCCAGGTCTCCCGCATTGTAGGCAGACGCTTTACCATCTCAGCCACCAGGGAAGTCCATACTAGAGGTAGTATATATGAATGCAAAGAATTCTCTTAGGGGAAAAAATGTCAGGAAACCCATAAGGAGAACTGAAAGTTATGTTAAATTTTAGAGAATGAGTGGGAATTCACCAGTGAGGCAGACAAGAAAATCCAGACTTACCTCAAAACTCAACTTCTATGAAACAGATTTTCCTTGGACATCCTCAGCCTTAAGACATATATCCTTTTACTGAGTTTCAAGAGTAATTATTGTTTGCACAGTTCCTTTGGCCTTTAAAGTACTGCTTTGAGACAGAGCTTCTACTATTATATTAAATTATTAAGTCTTTCATTATGAATAAGTTTTAATGAGTGTATGCTTATGTTTCTTGAAGGTAAAAAACATATCTAATGAATCGTTTAAGAGGAAGTAAATGAACATTCCTTGATTTGATCAGACTGAAGGATGTACAAGAGAGGACTAAGATATGAGAATTAAGAGCATTACAATCAGGTTCTGACAAGTCATTAACAAAAAGAATATTCCTGGTTAATTTCTCTGGGTCTCCAAAAGAGAGTTAACGTTTTTTGCTGAAAGAAAGAGTTGACTAGGTAGGTTTCTATGGTTCTGACAAACTCTATGAACATACAAACTGAATCTCCATGAACCTTCATGTACACACTAGTTCAATCTTCTCATTCAACAACCCTATTTAATTAGGGGTTTCTTAAAGGTACTAGTCTTTACTACTTTAAAAAAATTTCCTTTCCCTTCTCATTCAGATTTTATACAAGCAATTAAAAGGTCATAAAAACTCACCCAATATGATATTTAACATAAACGGGGGAAGGAAGGAACAACAACAAAAAATTCAATTATCAATCCTTCAAGTTTAAATGTTAACCTTAAAATACAGTTAATATCTAAGGTAATCGTTCTATTTCAGGCAAACCATATGGAAAATCAGGACAGATAACACTGGCAAGCAAATTAAATACTCACTCTTGCTTTCTAATGATTAGATTTAAAACACATGGTCCAAACATTTCACAATGTAGTATTTAAATAAAAACACACTCCAGCTATACACAAAGAGATTGCTAAAATGTAAAACATGTAAGTCATGCACCTTCTTTCTATTTTTTAACAAAAGCTCACCCCAAATGATCCAGTGGGTTGAGAAGAAGCAACTCAATTAAAAAGACATTTTCGACAACAATTCAGAAAGAGACTAGTTTAGTAATCATCCAAAAACGAAAGAGTTCCAATTGAAAAGTTGGTTACAATTCTAACTTTACATTCACAAACTCTTTTGTGGGATGATGTGAAATAAATTGGTTGTTAAAAACTAGTGCTTGCAAAAGGAACTCTGATGCCCAAGTATGGGACAGGTTCCATGACCACAAACCTATGCCAGCTCTACCTTTTCAACCGAGTTTGTCAAGATGAGTGTGTTATTAGCTAGGCTTGGCTGGAACAATCCACTGCCCACAAAGTTACTTTAATGTACTGTCTCTATTGAAAATCACAGTAATCCCACAATACATTACGATACTTTCCCATCACTGCCGCAATTCCCACCACAGGCAACACTTTGTCTCCAACAAAGAAGCCTCACATTCTACGTCTGCACAAACGCTGATCCTGCCTAGTCCTGTGTGGCTGCCAAGTGGAACATCTGTGCGCTCGGCAGTACACAAAACTGGCTCTTTTCTTTTCTTTTTCTTACTTTCTGTTTTCTTCTTTTTTATTTCCTAGACAATAAACTGTGTGATTGCTGGTAAGGAAATGGTCTTTCATTCCCTTCCTCTTCCCTTTTACTTATTTGTTTGTTTGTTTAAAGTGACGAACAACTACATCTGCCATTTACTCTTACTTTAAGTCTAAATCCTGAAAGCACATTATTGTAAGTCCAAATCCCGATTCCCTATGATTTTAGACTTGTGATCATCTGAAGAGTATTGACTTTAGAGATAAAGATCCTTAAAGGTATATTAACAGAAAGAACATATTCAATTCTAAGAATATTCTAGAACTTCATTTATATTTACAGAGTAAAAAAAAAAGAAACCACTAAAAAATGGTAATACACTCACAAGAATAAAAAACACATAAACTAATGTTCCTTGTAGAAAGTTTACAACAAAAATTATTTCCATAAAATATTACATTTTGATGTTTCATGCCAACGAAATACTTTTCTATTATGTTTTTCCTACTATATTCACCTCAAATCAATATTTGGGCTTAAAAAAGTAAAAAAATTAAGGCACACCAAGAGACAACTGCACAAAGAATATGACTAGGAATTTACTACAGAAAAATTACATATTATAAACCAACAACTTCTATCTGCTTCCCAAACAAAAGAGAAAAAAATGCTCAATTTCATTAGTCATCAAACAGACACAAATTAAATTTGGATACTTTTGTTATCAATATGACTAATATTTAAAAACAGAGTACACAAGTTTGCAAAGGAATGCAACAGTGGGCATTTTAAATTAGTACTACCTTTCCAGAGAGCAATTTGGCAGTATGAGTGTTTATACCAACTGGCCCAGCAATTTCACTTTTTGGATTTTATCCAAAGCAAGTGAGAAGAGACAGGCACCCAGATGTCTACTGTAGCTTTATTTAAAATAGAAACAATTTAGAAACAGATAAATATCCAATTATAGAGGCTTTGTTAAATAAATTATGATACATCGCTGAGAAGTACTATACAACCAAGAACAATAAAGTTTAAGGGAATATATAATTCATGGCATAGTTAAAAAAATTCATTGCATAGTTAAGTGAAAATAGCAGGTTATAAAATATGATACGTAATGGCAATCCATTTTTTAAAAAATGTATGCTTGCTTAAGAAAAATAAAAAATGTTAATAGTATTTTCTCATGGTGATGTAAAAATAGACTTCTCTATTTTATAATAAACATGCCTTTAGTTTTAAACTAGAAAAAAGTCCCTGAATTTTTCTTCTTAGAATTGATGGCAAATCTTAACTTATTATCATTAAAAAAATAAAGGGTAATTCATTTCTTCTCAAAGATACATTAACATTTTCCTAGGTTTTCAAAACCTGTTCCATTGAAAATCATGTAAAATTTCACATGAAAGCAGTATCAAGAAACAAACAGAGGGAATCTGTACAATAATTTCAGATTGAGAATGGAAAAATCTCTTAGATTTACCACTGTAAGTAGAAGTTGGCAATCATACAATTGCAGCTCAAAAAGCTTAATGAAGATAGATAGAGCTGACAGTGATTTCAGAGCCTGAAAGACCAGTCCATGTGAAATGTATCTCTAATTTTAGTAGATTAAAACAACATAAACAAACAACTATAATTTGTGTGTGCTTATTGATAGACATGGAATAAATAGAAAATAATGAAGTTTTTTAGTCTTTAATTCAAAGACAATATGGAGAGCATTTTTTTTCTACCTGTCTTACTTTATACTACAAAACTGGATTAATAAGGAAGTGACTTGTCAGTTTTATCCTAACAAGATAAAAATAATTTTCTGCTACTTTATATTTAATATGTTTACTCTCCTCTGACATCTTGCACAGGAGCCAGAAAGCTACAAAGAGAAGATCTGTGAGTTCTGAAAGCAGACAAAGTGTGAGCTTTATCCTTTGAGTTATATCATTCTTTTTCTATGACAAACTCTATAAACTAGTTTTATGCTACAATCACCTATGTGTTTCTTTTGAAAAAAATTAAGTTAACTGCTAAAATGGCCATACACACATAAAAAAAGTGTTCGCAAAGGAGCTGTTAAAGAAATGAGACAGACAGAGCTGTACTCTATTAATTGACACCAGTTTACTACATGGTATTTAAAAGCCATCACTGGAAAAGCAATAAAAAGTGTCCTGCTTTGTGATCTGGATTTCCCCTCACTGGACACAGAGTTCATGTGATGTTTTTAAAGTATTATTATTCTATATACTAACTTGTCCATCCATTCTTTACGTTCACTAGTATATGACCAAATATGTTCATAAGTAAAATTATGTTCACTAATATATGATCAAATACATTCAGAATTAAAATTAGCCCATTGCTTTGAAAGTATGGAGTCTTAACTCCTGGCCACAAGGAAAGTCCCAATCAGTGCTCTTTTTATCAAGTTAGCGCGTCAAGAGAAGTAGACTGATTGAATGCTGAAATTGTAGGACCCCTTATGGTTGAAGTTTCAGCAGTGACAACATCAGGTCAAAGATACCTTACTTGTTGCCAGTGTTATCCCTCTCCTCAAGACACTGGCAAAGTCCATTTGTTATAGCACAAGTTAGATCCAAACCATGTGTTCGACATGAGAATTTATAGATAACTGGACAATGATCTTTTTTTTTTTTTTTTTTTTTTTTTGCAAATCTGTCAAAAAGGCACAGTAGACTGTCAAGTTCTAACCTGACATCCAGAGAAGCTGACTAACAGATATAAATGGGCTTTCTGTTAAGGGAAGTTTGATTTGGTCACATAAACAAATGAAAAAGAAACAAAATTAATCTTTACATACATTTGAGAATATTAAGTGAAACCAAACACTTAACATAAAATCCATGAGTTGGGGATTCTCTGCCTGTGGGAAGGGGGAGGAGGGTGGCAAGATGTCTGTAGTGACTACTACTTCCGCTTCTAGTTTCTATTGATAGTCACTAGCAATCATAGTTTGAGACATTTATTGAAAGATCAGGGCAGAGTTTCTCTATGAATTTCTTAAGACTGGATTCAGCCGCCTGGTTTCATGAATGACTTTCATCCTTCCCTTCAGGACAATTTTGCTTATCCTGGAATAAAATACCTTTTGTGGTCACACCACATTCTTACACATTTCAAAGCGGGTCAAAACTCCTTTGAAAAAGTCATTGCTCGCTGAGGGGCTTATTGATTCCTAAAGTCTCATCATGATACAGTCAAGCAATCAAATATCATCCAAGTCATCAATCAGCCATTTATCATTTTGTTAATTTGTTAACACTTTGCCTGCAGGACAATTTTATTTATTTCTTAAATTTTTATTGGCGTATAGTTGATTTACAATGTTGGGTTAGTGCCAGGTGTACAGCAAAGTGAATCAGTTATACATACATATGGACCCGCACTCTCTTTTTCTTTCTCTTTTTTTTAACATTCTTTTCCCATATAGGCCATTATTGAGTATTGAGTAGATACATGATGACTTTGAAGCAGAATGTATACCTAGTCAGAGTTGCCTAAAATATACATAGTTCCTTGCCTTTTTTAGGTCACTGAGAATATGCTGTTGCTGCTAAGTCGCTTCAGTCGTGTCCGACTCTGTGCGACCCCACAGACGGCAGCCCACCAGCCTTTGCCGTCCCTGGGATTCTCCAGGCAAGAACACTGGAGTGGGTTGCCATTTCCTTCTCCAATGCATGCAAGTGAAAAGTGAAAGTGAAGTCGCTCAGTCATGTCCAACTCTTCTCGACCCCATGGACGCAGCCGACCAGGCTCCTCCGTCCATGGGATTTTCCAGGCAAGAGTACTGGAGTTGGGTGCCATTGCCTTCTCCGACTGAGAATATAACTGCATTTAAAATTTTACTGTACAAGCAATGTTATAATAAGAGATAAAACTTAAAAAAAAAAAAGCCCAGCATGGTCTCAGTCATCATTAAGATGACTTGGTACTTGCCTCAATTTCCCATTTGGTTTTTACAAGTAAACCACTTCTGATCTCCTTTTAGCTGAGAAACCAAAAAACAAATCTTACTAAGAAATACAGGTTAATGAAGGTCGGTGAAGCTCTTTACAAGCGTTGGAATTATACAACCATTCATTTGGAGTAAACACTTGAAGTAGAAGAGGGATGTGTTAAAGGCTGATTTCTGGGCCACATCCCCAGATGTTCTGATTCTTTACATTTGGGGTAAAATTAAGGGATTACATATTGAGCAGAAATGTCTAATAAGAAGATATTAGGTTTTAACACAGAGGTTCTTGTGGCCACTGTTTTCAGAATTCCACATTATTTTCAGGTTCTCTGCTTTGTTCTGAGGAGTTATCATTATAGGAGTCTTATTCTAGATAAGTGATTTTTAAACTCTTTCTTATAAATTTTGCTTTTAACATCAGTCTTGTAGGATGGGGTATATACTATACATTTGGAAAGAACAACAGGCAAATGATTAAGAAGCCCTGACTTTATTTCACAGCCAAAGAAACTACACAGCAGAACTATATCCTTCTACTTTTCTGTATATTTATTCTATTAATTCTTTTATAAATTTATTTATTTTTTAATTGAAGGATAATTGCTTTCCAGAATTTTGTTGTTTTCTGTCAAACATCAACATGAATCAGCCATAGGTATACATATGTCCCCTCATTCTGTTATTTTTGAAAGTTTGATATTGAAATTCCAACTACAAATCTTAATTTATCTACTTACAAAATAATTGTGATATATAGTGGAACTACACATAACTTTGTTCTGTATTTTCCAAGTCTCCTGTAAATGTGTTATCATACTTTCATAATTTAAAATAATAAAGAAAAAAAAGAGAAAAAAGAAAAAAAGAAACTATACAGCAGAATCTTTCTTTTTTCACCATCTCCAAAGGTGGCGTGTAGCTTTCCCACAGTATCGGGTTGCTGGTCTAGGTACAAGCAAAACCTAGGTGATAATTCACTCAGATTTAAACTACTTTTTTCAAAGCTAACTTTCCCCAACAATGCATCATCTACATTTTAAATGGTAGGTGAAATTCTACCACCACTCTCAAAGAAAGGGACAAGGAGGTGTATTGTACTGGACAAAAGAAATGGAGGAACGTATTGACAGTACAAGCAATCTATAGTACCCCTGGGTAGAAAGATTTGTTGAAAGTTTTCTCACACGAGAAAAATGCAATGAAGCATGTAGCATTGATTATATTTTTGGACCTAGGTGTTGAAATACCTGAAAAGAAACCATCATTTGTGAATATGTGTAATCCCTTTTCCCTTGCTAACAGAGAAATCAGTGATATAATCCTATGCTTAAATATAAAACTAAAATGTTAGATTAGTAGGACATTAGAAAAATAAGTGCCCTTAGAAAAAGTAAGACATATAATCAATCACTGGTTGCTGCTTTATAAATTTAATCATTTGGAGAAATCTATGAAAAGCCTCAAATATTCCAGCCCTTTCTCATTTCCAAATGTGGTAATGTAAGATCTTGATCTATTTGCTCCCTCTGAAAGATACTTCAAATGGCACAAAGATATAATTATTATTCTCCACATCCTTGTGTTTGTATAATTAAAAAAAAATTTTTTTATTGAAGTATAGTTGATTTACAATATTGTATTAGTTTCAGGTATACTGCAAAGTGATTCAGTTTTATATATATATGTATTCAGATATATATATATATATTTAGTTAATATATATATTTAGTTATATATGTGTGTATATATATATATATGTTCTTTTTTAGATTCTTTTCCTTTTAAGTTATTACAATATATTGAATTGAGTTCCCTGTGCTATACAGTAGGTCCTTGTTGTGGTGTTTGTGCAATCTCAAAGCCAGAGATGTTCAATACTCACACTAAGCTCACACTAAGTTCCCCACTCTAAGGCATTACTGATTAAGAAAGGCATCTGCAGAACAGAACAAACTAAATATAGTATAAAATTTAAATTCTTGAGGCTCTGACAAGTCACCCAGTCAAACCTCCTGCCCTTGGTCCTCCTAAATCAAAAGGCCGTATACAGCCATCCTAAATCAACAGGAGCCTGAAATACAGCTCCTCCAAGATTTTAGGTTCAATTTTTTTCTTTAAAGTAAAAATTAGCTGGCATCAACTAATGAGCTGATAATGAATTTGAGAAGTTTGGTTTTAAATGTTGAAAAGTTCAGTTCAGTGTTACTTGCAAAAGAAGGAGAAAACTGTCAACAATTTATTCAGATCTAAAGAGAAGATAGATATATCTTCCATTATACCATCCGTCACAAGAATTTATAACTTGAGTACTGGACAGCAGGGCAAAAGTGATTAAGGTGAAAAATGTATTTCATGTTCATGTTCATGCTCATGCTAATTACTTTGACCATTGCTATGGAAGAAGGAAAAGCATAGTATGTGCATTTAACTTGGATTAATGTGGTCAGATGGCAAGAAAATTTGTTGAAGAGGTTATTAAGTAAGCTACATCAGATAAAGCACCTGGAGGTCTGAGACTCGACTTAAGACTCCCTAGTGCACACAGAATTTCTTACTGAGGGGACAAGATGTCTGAGAATGGTGACCTTAAAACCTGGGAGTAACACATGCCGGGTGCAACTAAGTCCACACACCCAAAAAAGCCTGAGAAAATCCTGCGTGCTGCAACTAAGACTTGAGACACAGTCAAATAAATGAACAAGTATTTTAAAAAATTATATCCAAGTAAAAATGAGAACATTTTGATTTGCTTGAGAAGGTTCAGGGTCAGTCTTCTAATCCCATAGAGAAGTGGGTAAGGAGATGGTGATAAAGATTACTCTGACTCCCCTGGCCAGGCCAGGCTGCACTTAAGGAAGCGATACACTTGGAAGATGGGGTAAAGGTAAAGTCACAATTTCAAGAGAGCCATACATTTTCAACAGCATAAACTGTGCTTTGCAGCTACCTCAGAATGGCTCGGATTCAACAACTGATTCTGCTCAAAGTGAACACATAAAATTTCTCGGATTTTGAAGATGAGCCTCAAAATCCCAGAATTATCCCCAAATTTCTGGCTAAATGACCAATTCCAGGCAATGTTTGAATCCATCTGGTTCTGTGACACTAGTTTCTTTCATAAAATTTCTGTGAACAAATTGAGAGGACCAGTACTTCTAGGCCTGGAGTCAGAGTTGTTATGGGTCAATGTGAATTTACGCAACTGTTCTCAAGAATACCAGCGTATTCACTGACTTCATCAAAACTCATCTCTGGGCAACAATAGACCACTATTTGTATGCTTTTATCACTAAAGTTAATTAAGCTGGTCTTAAGATTGCTTTAAAAATACTTTAAAAATTAACACTTTTGAGTTTCTATCAAGTCATTATAACTATGGCTAACCTAAGATAAAACCTCATGTGCTGTCTGTAGATAAAAGGAATTTTGAATATGTGGACCTACTTTTGAATAAAACAAACAGTTGTATACGTCCCTGTCCTAAATAATTCAGGAAGAGGAGATTGTGAGGGAAACAAAAGGCTAGCAAGAAACTCAATTAAAACTACTTCCCTTCCCTTCCATTAATTATCTATATTTTTAGGAGGAATCAATAGCCCTATTCCATTTGAATTGGCCAAGATCTAAGATTAAAAGACTCAACCCAGCCCCTGCCAATTGTCTTTTTCATACTTCTGTTAAATTTTGTTGTTAATACCAAGTGCTATTTCCCCAGCTGTGAAGTCAGGCTAGCAGCTGCCATAGCAAGCCATGCCAACCAACACTACAACAATACATAAAGACAGCTGCCTTGCCTGTCTTTACAGATGAAAGAAGAGTGCTAAAGGCCTAGAAAACTCTCTAGTACTGGCAATAGCGGTGTAGGCAGCTGCCTGCCCATCATACTGCTGTAGAGTGTGCTATGTGACAATAGCTACAAGAGACCAAGAAAGGATGAATACGACTAATTTCTACCAATGACACATCCTATTTCCAAACCGTTTTCTCTTTGGGATATTACATGGTTTTTGATATTTAAAATTTTAGATTCTTCATCATTCTATGCACAGAGGCGAAACTTCACTATTACATAAACATTACTGATTTCTATTTTAATTTTAAAAAATTAAGCAATAAAGAATCTTATAGATTTGTATACAAAAATTTAAGAGTTACAAACAGTAATGGATTTTTCTAACATTAACACTGTTTTAAAGCTTCAAAATAATCTGACAATCATCCCAGGGTACAACTTTGTGATCGACAATAATTTGATGGGAACTAACATTTGTTAAGAGTGTTTCTGTTTCATTAAAATGGCCCACTTTGTCTATATTTCATATGGATTAAAGTCTACATAGAGTTTATAAACAGATCTGATATTTAGTTTCTTTTTTAGAAGATACATTTACTTTAATAAAAATATTACATACCATACTTGATCAGGATGTCTGCAATTTACTTTGAAATATTTAAAATTATACTAACATACATTTCAGAGGATGGTCAGTTTTAGTCATAAGAATAATAATAATAAAATATTCTAAAGGTAGCCCCTATAAGTGCCTCTAACATCTGCATTTCAGAGGATAACTGACCTTTTGCTAATCACCATACTGTGAGAAAAGGTTTTGCTGGTGAATATAGAGGTGTATAGCAAGCATGATGAATATTAAAAATGGGGTCCCATTTGGGAAATAAAAAGCATTTAAGAAATATGGGCTAGCTAAATAGTATTTCATCAACTTGTGCCATCCTTTCATGAGAAAAGCCTAGGGATCAAGTGGGCATAGATGCTTTCCTTGATGGACCATGCCCTCCTTAAATCCAACATTCCTTTATCAGTCTGAATTGTGGAGGACTCTGCTTGCCTGTTGCTGGTATGAAGGAAGCAGAATTTCCCTTTCAGTAACCCCTTTTCTGCAAGGTGTTGGTCAGAGCTGCTGTGAGGACTCAGAACAGGGATTTCCTCCTGTTCTGAGGACTGTTTTCCTCCTGTTTTGAGCACTCCCCTATGCCTTGTTAATACTTAAGCAACATATCTCTATATGTGTGTCTTCAGGTGCAGCAGAATCAGGTCTGAGATTTGCTTTCATTATAACTTGACAATGATGTTGTAAGAAGTAGCTTAGTCCTTACCTACTTCAAATTTCTTTGGAGGTTACCATTATCTATAAAAGGAGCCCAAGAGTAGGGCATGTCAACACTTGCTTAGGTCAATGTAGAACAGCAGTAAGATATGTATACTTTAAATTAATCCTATTTAAAGCTACAATCTTGTCAAATACAAAACTGCAAATCAACTATTACTATCAAAGGGTGTTCATTAATAATACAGATTGATCAGCATAGGAACATATGACTTCATACAGAACATATAACAAGTTTCAACAAAACTAGTATATAATTTTTGAAAGTCCTGGCACTCTGGTCTCATGGAAAGCCATTCAGAGACCTGTTATCATATTAGAGAAAAATATACATATATAACCTTACAAAGAGAACAACTAGAGGGATGTTGGAAAGAAGCTTAACCAAAAGGCAGTGTGTTTAACAATATAAATTTACTTTTCTAAAATCCCTCAGCAAGAGAATTGAGAATAAATAATCCTGAAACAAACCTAAGTAGGGAACTTAGTATCTAATAGAGAATGCATTCTAATCTTGTAGGAAAAAGAGCCATTCAATAAATTGTATTGTACAAAAAATGGAAATATCTTTTTGACCTCAAACTAGGAAGAATGCACAGAATACAATTATGACAGCTGGATAAAAAATTACCCTAAAACAGTGGCTTCAAGTAACAACAATCTTTTATTATGCTCAAGAATCTGAAATGTGGGCAGGACTCAGCAAAAACAGCTCATCTCTGCTCCATGGGTCTTGCTGGGGTGGCTGGGCTGGGACTGGAGGATCCATCTCCAAGAAGGCTCACTCACAAAGATGGGAGGTGAGAACTGGCTGCTGGTTATTGTCCACATGTTACATCTTATGGGGCTTGGGCTTCCTCACAGGATGGGGGGTTTACTTCAAAAACATCCCACGAAATAGGAATTGCACGTTACCGGTTTCTTAAAGCCTGGGCCCCCAGACTGCCACAATGTCACCTCTGTTCAGCCTATTGTTCAAAGAATAATATGGCTCAGATTCAAGAGGAGGTACAGACCCATCCTTGATGGGAAGAATGTGCATAGAATTTGAAGGCTGTGTTTTAAGACTTGTAATAGCCATTCCTGAAGGAAAAGCTGGGCAGAGTTAACTACACCAAAATTTAAAATCCTTGCATGATAAGTCACTGTGGAAAAGGTAAAAGGTAAAAAAGCAAAAGGTAAAACATAAAGACAGTTTGAAAAGAGGTAATTTGTAACATTTACAAGAAAGAATATCTAGAAAATATAAAATATATATATATATATTTCACTCAGTCGTGTCCGACTCTTTGCAACCCCGTGGACTGCAGCCCACCAGGCTCCTCTGTCCATGAGATTTTCCAAGCAAGGATACTGGAGTGGGTTGCCATTTCCTTCTCCAGGGGATTTTCCCAACCCAGGGATCGAACCCGGGTCTCCTGCACTGCAGGCAGATTCTTTACTGACTGAGCTACAAGGTAGCATACACACACACACACACACACACACACACATCAGTAGGAGAAAGAAAAAAACAGCAAACGGAAAAATGGATGAAGAATACGAACAGTCAGTTCATAGGAGGGAAAACCTAATTGGACGATATATGAAAAAAAGGTTCATCATCATTTTATAGTGATGAGGAAAAAGCAAATCAAAACACATCACCTATTAGATTAAGTCTTTAAGACTTTAAATACCCAAAGTTTGATGAATATGAGGGAAAATGAGAACCAGCATAAACTTTGAGTTTTAAATGGAATAATGATGTTAGCAATTTAGCAGTATTTAATAAAACAGAAAAAATATATATATAGTTTTTAACCAAACAATTAAGCTTTCAGATGATGTAAGGAAACAAATGCATTGTCTCTGGAGACACAGAGATGAACGCTAATGCTCATAATATTCATAATAGTTAAACACTAGAAACCAACTCAAATTTCATCAATAGGGAAAAGTATAAACTGTTGCTGGGAGGGCAAGGATTATATTTCCCAGCACCTTTTTGTTGAGGTGGGGTCATGTGACCAATAGAATTTTAGCAGGAATGAGGTTGGTTACATGAAGACCAAGGAACTTAATTTTAAGCAGTGGGAATGCCTTTCACAGTTCCTCTTTTCCATCAGTTTGATCCACATGAGCACTGTGACCTTGGAACATGTGCTGAAAATGGTGGAGCCATAAAGTGGAAGGAGTCTGGGTCTTTACATCACCAGCCATCACCCAGAAACAGAGTGACATGGCAGTGTTACATGAGTGAGAAATAGTTGTAAGCCATTAGAATTTTGCAGCTTGCTTTAGCTAGCTTTTACCTGAATAAATGTAATACAGTGAATGACTTCAAATTTTTCAAAACTATATATAAAGAAACTTTACAGTCTAAAAAGGTGGGAGAGAATAAAAGAAAAAGTCCACACAGCAATTCTTTCCAAATCAAAAGAAAAACAGCTAACATTTCCTGAGCACTTAACATGTGCTTTGGGGCTTTCCTGGTGGCTCAGCTGGTTAAGAATCCGCCTGCAATGCAGGAGACCTGGGTTTGATCCCTGGGTTGGGAAGATCCCCTGGAGAAGGGAACAGCCACCCACTCCAGTATTCTGGTCTGGAGAATTCCATGGAATGTGTAGTTCATGGGGGTTGCAAAGAGTTGGACACAACTGAGCAACTTTCACTGTATGTTTTAGGCTCACACTGATAGCTGTCATTGATAACAGCTAACATTTCTTGAGCACTTAATATGTGCTAAGTACAATATTCTTAATATTAACTCAGTATGTCCTTCAAACAATACTGTAAGGTACACTATAAAGCCCTAATTTAAAATGAGAGTGAAAGAGATTAGTGAGAAATCTTTCTAAAACTACTAAATCTAATTTGTGTTAAGAACCAATCCAAAAAGGTCTAACACAATTTCAAGACCAAATTTTGCTTATCCAAGGTTCTTAAAATGGAAATCTAAAAAATCTTTTTGACATCAATGCTCCATTTTAAATATCAATTCCATGGCTTAATACTTTCTAAATATTTCATGAACCCATCCTTGCCTTGCATCCCCAATACCACTGCCAAAGTTAAATCATTAAGTCAAAGTTAAATCACACCTTGACTATGGCAGTCATCTGGTACCTCTCTTCTGGGCTCACCTCACCATTTCCTCCACCTAGAAAAAAACTTAGAAAATTCTATGACCACAGTCATGTTTTGATACACTAACTGTGGCATTCTTGGATTGCTCTCTTAACATGTGTTTGCTTGAAGGGAAGAAGGAATAGATGTTGGAACATAAGTTCTTTCCTTCTACTGAAAACACAAACAATTCTCCTAACCAAAAGAGTCTTACCTTTTTTTTTTAACTGAAATCCAATTTAATATTCACTTTGAGGTTCAAAATCTTATAGGAAGAGAATCAATTTGCCAAAATTATAGCTAGCTTTTAAAAATATCATTCAGTGCTTATTAAAATACACCTTCTCTGTTCAAGATATCCTACTTGGGAAACAAATCCTTAGACTGAAACACACTGTTAAACTTCCAACAGTCATTTGCAAGTGGTATGATTCATTTTCTTCTTTCTTTGTTTTTACATAATTTCTAAATTTTCCAGTTACTTTTACAGTAAAGGAAAAAAATATATCAGCAAGTTTGATCCTAGTTGTAGGTTTTTTCGTGCGTGTGTGCGTGCTAAGTCATTTCAGTCGTGTCCGACTCTTTGCGACCTATGAACTGTAGCCCGCCAGGCTCCTCTTGCCAGAATGCTGGAATGGGTTGCCATGCCCTCCTGCAAGGGATCTTTCCAACCCAGGGATCAAACTTGCGTCTCCGGCGACTCCTACATTGCAGGTGGATTCTTGACTGCTGAGCCACCGGGGAAGCCATGTAGGTTTTTCACAGATACCTGTATTAAGTTGAAGAAGTTCCCTTCTATTCCGAGCTTGCTGAATGTTTACTATTGAATGTGTGTTGAATTTTGTCAAATGCTCTATGGTTGATTATATTATTCTAATAACATGATAAATTACACTGCGCAAAGCTTACATTTCCAGAGAAAAAACTACACTTGGGTCAAGACTCCTTTAAAAACTTATTTTTGGATTGCTAGCATTTTAAGGATTTTTACATTCAAGTTCATGAGATATTGTCTGCAGTTCTATTTTCTTGTGACACTTTGGTCTAGTTTTGGTAGTCTACATGTGTGCATGCTCAGTCTGTCTCTCTTGTCCAGCTCTTTGTGACCCCCATGGACTGTAACTTGCCAGGATCCTCTGTCTGTGGAAGTTTTCAGGCAAGAATACTGGAGTGGGTTGCATTTCCTACTGCAGGGGATCTTTCGGACCCAGGGATCGGACCCATATCTCCTGCATCTCCTGCACTGGCCAGGCAGATTCTTTAACACTAGCACCACTTGGGAAGCCCTTCTATTCTGTTATCATTATGAGTTGGTGGAGAGTGGGCCACCCCAACGAGATCTCTGGGCTAGTTTCATGGGTATGTGACCAGTGCAGTCACTCAGGGACTCATGTACAGAGAGGCCCTGTGTTTGGGGTAATGCTTTATGGTCCTTGACTTGAAAATTTTCATAAACTGACCTTTGCATTTGTATTTTTAAGTGAAATACGATAGGACAATGGTGTATGCACTCAAGGCTTCAAGCCTTAACTTGCATGTAGTCTTGCCTTCTTAGGATAGGGTCTCAGCTCCCCTCCTCCATGCCATGATCAGTAAGGAAAAACCTACACTCCATTGTCACCCTCCACCCACAGTGGGGGGCTTGGGCACAAGTCCAGGAGCCCCTCAACTCATCCACAATCCAGGTTTCCCTGGGCACCCTGGCACACAAGTGGCAATCCTTTGGGGTTTCCCCCCATGGTGAATTAGGGTTGTGAGACCACGGGAAGAGAAGATTAATTTCCCTGCCCCTGGTTTGGGCATCACACTTTCAGTCTGTACTGAATCCTGCAAATTTTGCAGCCAGCCGAGCAGATCCTGACAAGTCTGAATCAGTCATGGTGGTCTCTTCCATCAATTCTGTTTCGTATCTTGGCATATGATGAAATTCCAGCCAATAATAGAAGAAGGAATATCTGCAGGGGAACTTCTGGGAAGGTCTTCTTAACGCTTAAAAGAGACATAAGAGATACTCCCTTTTTGCATGTGTAATCTGCCAATTCTGGATGTAATACTTGTACTGTCACCACTATTTTATAATCATAAAGAGACCAGCCTGAGTACAAACCTATATGGAGGGGAGAGCTAATTAGACTACAGAATGACAAGGGGGAGGACCCAGGGCACTTACCACAAAAAATTACAACTGTCCTACCTCTGGATTCCTTGTGATGTTAGTTAATACATTTCCTTATTGTTTAAGACAGAGTGGCACTTTCCGTTAATTGCAGCTGAAGCATTCTAAGTGTTGAAGACATTTTGATATATAAGATACTGCACCTTTGATAGCAATACAGACCTCATAGAACCTATTTTATCAACTGTGAAAAATAACTGCCTATTCCTCCGAGTGAATTCTATGTATTACATTGCTTATATTTTAAACTAAACCATTCAAAAACATGCCCTTTCAAAACTTGCTAGAATATTCTCGTGGTTTCTAGATCATAGCTAGCTAGATAGAAAAAATTATATTCCTATAGATTCAGGTGAATCATCATGATGGATTTAACATGGTATATTAGAAAGAAGCTAACTTTCTATATTAAACCTATTTTCTTTCTCTTCCTATCTTGGCCTTCCAAATCAAGCTCATCATCAGTGAAAAGTTAAAGTATTAGTCACTCAGTCATGTCTGACTCTTTGTGACACCATGGACTATATAAAGCCCATCAGGTTCCTCTGTCCATGGAATTCTCCAGGCAAGAATACTGGAGTGGATAGCCATTCCCTTCTCCAGGGGATCTTTCTGACCCAGGAATCGAACCTAGGTCCCCTGCACTGCAGACAGGTTCTTTACTGTCTGAGCCACCAGAGAACTCCAAGCTGGGTACCAAATAAACAGAGAATGGGAACATATTTCCACTGAAACTAGATATGTCACTGTGTTCTACCCGGTAAGAGAATGACACGAGCTGTCAGGCAAAGGTAGAAATGTTCTTCCTATGGAGCATTCTGGTACCAAGATCCAAAAGGTCTGGAATCTTATTTCCACATAGCAAATCCATTATCAAGGAAAGCACCCCAGCAGAGGCATCCTTGTTCTCATACTCCATACATCTGGGTCCTCCACACAAGGAAGGGTCCCACACCCTCAATAGAGTTCCTTTTTTTCCCAGGAGCGGTTTATCTACTACAGGGAGCCAGCTGTTTGATACAATAGATGGTTAGGCGTCTTTTGAGAGCTGCCTGTGTCTGCACAGCAAACGGTCTATTCATGGACAATCATAAAAAGAAGACAGCATGCTGACATTCACAATTGGAGAAACGATCAATCTGTGTTAGGTAAAGCATCCAAGCTTTAGGGACAAAAACCTCATCAGATTTGGGGGGGGGAAATCATAACTGACTGCAAAAACCCCAAACCAGTTAAAACACACGATTACAGCTTTCTTAGAGGTAACTTTTGGTGGTGAGAAAACTAATTAAACATTCCTTGGAAGCCATGGGGCTGAAGTCAGTGCGCTGACTAACGGAGCAGCTGTCAGTGCAGAGTGGGTTTCTGTCCTAGTCCTGTTCTGACCTCAGACTTGAGCCTGAGAACCTGTCAGAAAGGTGCTCTCACAGTGTAAGACATCGAGCAGCAGCTGCCCGCGCTCTGCAGGCTGCAGCCGCTGTCTCTCGATTTAAAAAAAAAAAACACATCACCACTCTGCTTGCATATTGCATGACACACGGGGTGTGCGCAGTTCTCCTGCTACCACAGAGGACAGTGAGGTTTCGACTCCATTACTATGAATACACTGCTGTCCCGCAACAAAAATGACTCCACTCATGTCACACACAGGAACGTGGTCATCTCAACAGGCTAGCAAAAGAAGCCAGACACAAAAACCACCTACTCCACTGGTTCCATTTAAACAAAGGCAAAAACCAGCCAAGTTCATCTCTGGTATTACATGTCAGGAGAGGGCTGACCTGTGCACAGGGAGAGGAGAGGAGGTGATGACTGGTGGGGTCGGGGAGAGGGGAACATGTGAGGCACCTAAGGTACTAGTATTAATAGTTTCCTATTCCTTAAACTGGGCTTCCCTGGTGGCTCAGACAGTAAAGAATCTGCCTACAGTAAGGAGACCTGGGTTCAATCCCTGGGTTGGGAAGATTCCCTGGAGAAGGGCATGGCAACCCACTCTAGTATTCTTGGCTGGAGAATTCCATGGACAGAGGAGCCTGGCGGGCTGCAGTCGTGGGATCGCAAAGAGTCGGACACGACTGAGCGACTAAGCATGCTGCTGCTGCTAAGTCACCTCAGTTGTGTCCGACTCTGTGCGACCCCATAGATGGCAGCCCACCAGGCTCCACCGTCCCTGGGATTCTCCAGACAAGAATACTGGAGTGGGTTGCCATTTCCTTCTCCTCTGACAATTTAGGAGGTAACAATACAAAAATACCCATTCAGCCTTGATAGTCTCACAGAGAGAAAGAAAAGAACTCAAATAGCACATGCCCTAAACTGGGTAGTGGTTACATACGTATGTTCACTTTGGGATAACTTATTGAGCTGTACACTTAGGATTGGTATACTTTTCTTTATGAATGGTATTCTTCAATTAAAAGATTGAAAAAATAAAAAAAAAAGATTAAC
Organism: Okapia johnstoni; assembly: GCA_024291935.2. Lineage (NCBI taxonomy): Eukaryota > Metazoa > Chordata > Mammalia > Artiodactyla > Giraffidae > Okapia > Okapia johnstoni. The sequence goes on along the minus strand of CM044309.1, from coordinate 34,093,246 downwards.
TGCCAAACACAACAAAACTCAATACCACTTTGACCAAGCAACTTACCAACCCCGAACTAGGCAGCAGTCCTTAGCCAGGGTTTCCCACACAGTTTCCAGGCATGGCATGTGACATTAGATATGGCTGGGACCTCAACTGGGGCTGTCACCCAGGATACCTACCTCTGGCCTCTCCATGTGGTCTGGGGTCTCTCACAGCACAGTGGCTAAATTCCAAAGCAGAAAGTGAGGTAGGATCATCTTATGACCTAGCCTCAGAAGTCAGGTCACTTCCTCAGTCACTTCCATTGCCTCCTATTTGTGAATACTGTAAGGCAAGCTTGTATTCAAAAGGAATGGAACTGGATTCTACCTCTGGGTGGGAGGAGCATCAGAGAGTCTGTGGATGAGAGAGCCCAGCGATGCCCACAGATTATTTCCATTCCATGCCCAAGAACTCCACAAGTCTCATTTATTAAAATAGGACCAGGCTGAGGCTCAAAGTCCAAGGTTTCATCATCTAAGTCAAGCCCAGGTGCAGATGAGATGTCCCTATTGGGATTTCATGGAACAGATCCTTTATAATCAGTCCTCTTGATAGGAAGCCCTGTAAACTGAAAACAAAGTGCACACCCTATACATAAACACCCAGCAAACGGTGGGACAAGTATAAAGTAACTGCTCTGAACCCTCTGTTCTAAAAAGAGGGGAAATAGGAAGCACATAGCAGATTGTAACAACTCTGAAATCCACTCAGTGTTGCCAGTTGCTTGATTAGGGCTTAGTCTCACTATCTGGGAATACCTCTCCAGGGCTCTTCTCTGCCCTCTGCATTCTTGGTTCCTCTGAATTCTCTTTCCTTTTTCAAAAAATCCAGCCTTCAGTTGCAGAAGAATGGTAGTTTTCTCAGCCTGGTACCTCCCCTTAGAAGTCCAGGAGTCCAAATACCTCTTCATTTTAGACAGTCTGTGTCCCTTTTAGTCAAAGCCAGCAGTGACTCCTCCAATTCAATTCTCTTGAAAATTTTGGGAGTTTTCTGTAAGTCATACTAGAAGTCACTTCATTAGATCAAAGCAAAGACACACCAAAAATCTTGTTGAGATAGTCCTTTTTTTATTTTAAAACTGCTATAGAATAACGTCCTTAAGAATATTAGAAGCTCTATTTAATCTATTTAATGAAAGAAGATAAGTGAGGCACTGCCATAAGATTTGAAGAGAACCTTTTGTCTGTTTAAAAGGGTCTATAAGATACTGCCTTATTAAATCATTCTGAGGTCTTGATAAGGGGTTTTACAGTGACATCGTTGACTTCATCTTTAGACCATGTTTCCCTGAAAACACCCTTGGATTTCACCTTTGCCCATAAGCCATTTCTTAATTTGAGAATCATCTACTATCTGGAGAGGCTAACTTATTTTTTGAACCCAGCAATTCCTGGCTGATTTATAGTTAACATCTTGTATTTTAGTTTATTTCTCCTCTCTCGTCATTTTATTATAAAGGGTAGAAGAAGCCAAGGGGCTACCTTTAACCTCTGTCTGGAAAGTTCTTTAGCTAGATCATCTAGTTCCTTAGGTATCAATTTTCCATATTATTGTCATTATGTTGCTAAATTTCCTCCACTTTACATTAAAGATCCTTTTCCTTCAACTTCTGCTAACATCTAAGCCCTCACTGATGGTCTCCGTAAAGTCCTTTAGGCTTCTACTAACATGTCAAGGTTCATACAGCTTCAATCCACTGCCTAGTCCCAAAGCCAAAGCCACACTTTTAGGTTATTTTTATATCAGTATTTTACTTTCAGGTACTAGAATCTATGCCAGTTATCTTTTTCTCTGCAAGATACCACTCCAAAACTCAGTGGCTTAAAACAAAAACAGTTATAACTTTATAAAACTATGACTTATCAAATTTCAAAACAAAAGTTTTGGTCAAAACATTTGTTCTGTGAGTAAAGTTCCCTGGTAGCTCAGCTGGTAAAGAATCTGCCTGCAATGCAGGAGAACTCGGTTGGATTCCTGGGTTGGGAAGATCGCCTGGAGAAGGGATGGGCTACCCACGCCAGTATTCTTGGGATTCCCTGGTGGCTCAGCTGTGAAGAATTAGCCTGCAATGCGGGAGACCTGGGTTCGATCCCTGGGTTGGGAAGATCCCCTGGTGGAGGGTATGGCAGCTCACTCCAGTATTCTTGCCTGGAGAATCCCCATGGACAGAGGAGACTGGTGGGCTACAGTCCATAGGGTCACAGAGAGTTGGACATGACTGAGCAACTAAGCACATGAGTAAAGATGACTTTCTATAGGTGAAGATGACAATTTTTCAGAATTTCTTAGTTATTACTGGACAGTATTAGAAATGTTTCTGAAAATTAAGAATAGCTAACATTTACTGAGTGCCACAAAACCTTTCAGCTTGTCATTTTCCAAAAGTAAGCGATAAAGGATGAAAGCTGTTGGAATGGGACTCAAAGAGCTCTAGGTGTCAGTCTTGGTTTGAACAAAGTTCTCTGGTCCTTGGTCTAAAAAATGAAAGGCTGAACTGAATACTTCCCTTCTGCACTTGAGTGATTATACATTTCTTAAATAAGAAATGAACAGTTCTTAGAGCTCTTCTTTTGAGAAATTAGTGAAGCCTCTCAGGCTCTTGGTACTAGGACCCTGCCTGCCTTTCTGGCACTGCTGGTCTCGGGTGGCAGCTCCTACCACATGGACTCTGACCTAAGATGAAACCTGGGCCACTTGCAGTTCTTGAATTGTCTGGGCTTGTTTTGTTTTCCCCTCATCCCAAGGCCTTGTCACGAGCCATTCACTCCTTCTGCCTGGAAACCTTCATCTCCTGGTCCATTGTCTTTTTCCTCCGATTAGACCAAACTCTTGTTCTCAAAGAAACTTCCCTCATGCATTGAAGCAGATACGGCCTCCCAAAAGCCCACTCTAGGATGTCAAGTATGACACTGACACGTGTCAGTTGTGCTTATGCTTTTGTCTGTCCACTTAATGGTGAGACTCTGGAGGGCAGAAAATATACTTTTGGTCAAGTCTATCTCTTTAACACATAGATTATACCTGGAATATAGTAGAAATTCAACAAATATTTGCTGAATGAATTGTATTTTAACTCTGCTGATAATATGGTCCAAGAAGCCACAGAGTCTAACTAACAGTCAACTTTCAGGACTGTATTGATTAACTCCTATATTGTGGGTATTATTACAAGATATTAAAATCAAGCTAGGCTAATGATTTAGTTTACATACAACTTTTATTTACTATGCTAAAGTAGTATAATTTGGGAGAGATTATCTATTAAGCAAAGAATATTATCTACAATATTTTCTATGACTACAGTTTTTTAAAAACAGCTTTATTGAGCAAATTCATATATAAAATTTACCCATTTAAAGTATACAATTCAGTGATTTTCAGTATTTTCACAGAGTTGAGCCACTATGGCCACCAATCTAATCTTAGAACATTTTTATCACCCCAAAGAGAAACCCTGCACTTATTAGCAGCCACTCCCCACTTACCCCTCTCCTGGCCCCTGGCAGTGACAAATCTACTTTCTGTTTCTATGGATTTGCCTGTTCTGGACATTTCATAAAAACAAAATGATACAATAATGTGGTCTTCTGTGACTGGTTTCTATCATGTAGCATAATGTTTTTGGGGTTCATCCATGTTGTATTATTACAACATCTTTATCTTTTGCAATATTTGCAAAATAAAGAGCTAGAAGAGAAACATGTTATCATCACTCTTGCAAATCTCCCCCAGAGAGCATAATATAAAAAGAGATCACTGAGTGAAGGAGAAAAGGTTGGATTCAGAGGAACTCAAAGCCTATTTAAAAAATAATTTTTACTGCTAATTTTGATTGGTACAACAAATAAAGACATTTATGCACACACACAAAGAATAGTCACTAAGTTGATTTTGTTGGGCTTCTCCTTAATGCAAATGGGAGTTCGGAGACTTTGTTGATGGGTGTGTATCAGCACAAACTGACACAGAGGACGGCAGCTGCCCAGCTCGTCCACTCTGTCCACACAGCTAACACACTCACAAACGTGACAGATGCTCAAAACTACAGACACTGGGTTCTGCTGGTATAAACAGTCAGGGTGAATTTTTCTTAGATCTTGTAAGAAATGTTTCAGATTTAACCCCCAAGTATACCAATACTAGTTTGGATCTGCTCAACTCACTTGAATCAAGCAAATTACACAACTGCAGTTAATAAGTGTTCACTGTAAGCCTTTGTACAACACTGCCTTAAAGAAAAGTATGGGGTTACAATCTAGTCTGGAGAGTTAAATAAATAATACAAGCCCATCTACGACTAAGTACCAAAATAAATGTGTGATATAGAGTCGGACACGACTGAAGCGACTTAGCAGCAGCAGCAGCAGCATAGACAATGGCAATAGCCTTTTTACAGCTGGAGTTACACAACAGATTTTAAAATGAAATTCTTTTCTATTTTCACCTGTCAGCTTATAAACATTAGAGTACATAGGATTATGTTATTTTAACTGCAGCAAAGATTACTGAATTAATGACAGTCTATTGTTAATTTGACTTTAAGTGTAAGACCAAATCAATTCCAAAATACTATTACTAATTTTCTTATGATGGTGAAATAGCACTATATAAATAATGCTTCAAGAGCAGGTCACAGGCTGAGATCTTTGTTACACAAAAGAGTATAAAACTGAGAGCTGGAGGTCTTTGTTATACAAAAGAGTATAAAACAAATAAAAAACAGAACTGCTATTCCCAGGGAGGTATTGTATCTATTTGTAATAATTATAGGAAAAGTGACTTTTCTAAGTAAAAAGACATAACACAGCTTTTTCTAAGATCGTCAAGATTTTAAAGTTACATGTTTGTTGGAGTCACCATTTTTTAAAGCTGGATTTCATCCCGAAAGGTTAAACAGTATGACACTAAATAAATGGGACAGAAGGAGGTTTCTAATGTGAAGTGGTTTCCCCTAACTGAAAATTTCACCCAGAAATTTCTTCTGGCAGAAAGAAATACGTTTACTATACGGATTTTTGGTATAAAAGGAAGTTTACTATAGAAGCTTTAATCTTAAAAACTTGAGTTATGAATCATCAAACAGCAAATCAATTTATTTTAGCCAGAAAGAGAAGTAAAGTATTTAATTAAAATCCGTGGTCTTTTAGTGTTGGACACTTCACAAAACCAGTGGATATGTTTTAAAACTCACACTGATAATATCTTATTTCAAAGGCTCGTAATTTTGTGATAGATATTGATTTTATCATTAATAATGACAACAGAACTCTTATACTTTCTTTTCTTGAAAAAGCACTGAGGCTAAATAAACATTGACGAATTGAAACTTCTCAACCCTGCCAAAGCTCCCCAGGGACCATTCCCAAACCTCAAATCCTGACAACATCCTGAGTCACAGGGAAGACCTCTTTCCATACGGTGCAGCCCCAGAGAGAAAACAGGTTTTCCTTGGGGGTTTAAACCAGGCCCTCCCTGCACGGCATGAAGTGAACCACTACTGTCGGCTGGATCACAGGTACCCTGCTCCCTTTGAAAGAGACAAATTACAACAGGAAAGCTGGATGGGAAAACGCCCGGTGCTTTGTCCCTCCTCTGGACAGCCTCTCACTTTCCCACAACAGGTAGGCATAAGCACAGACTGTTGCTGAATGCTCCAGACCTTGCCAAGATGCTGAAACCCACTGGTTTCTGCGGCTGTCCCATTTTCTACTGATCCTGGCTCTTCGCCAGAGCTTAATTAAGCCACTGAAAATGCTAGATGGTTAATCCTCTCTGTATTGCACCCACCTACAATTATTTGCAAAGCACTTCGATATGTTTTCCCTCTTCCCAAAGATAAAGATAAGCACCAGACTATTAACAGTGTACCTCAGGGTGTGTGGATGGTGCGTGCAGGCACCCAGGGTACTGGTAATTGCTACCAGTACTTACTGTAAAGGAGAAACTCAACTGCTAAGGCCAGGGTTCAAAAAGTCACTCCAAAATATATGTGGAGTTTGGCTTTATTTGTTAGGGCCTGGAATAAAATGCAGAAGACTTCTACAGTTTAATCATGTTTAACCTTAGGGAACTAATTTTCCATTAAGAGAAAGAAAACAAGTATTTGGATCACCCTCTATGCTGTGAGTCCTTTTTATCATACGAACAAAACATTATAGCGCTTTTGAAATTCCCAGAGTCGCTGCTGTTCATTAAAAGGAGAAAGCACCCTTTTAAGACTGAGGTGCTTTATCTTTTACAAAATGAAAAGATCAAACATAAAACCTTATTTGTAAGCAGGGCAATGGTGTCTCTGGGTCTCTCGCTAAGATCAACAGCGATGAGGATGAATGAGGGGAAGCAGTGACAATGGTCAAAATGGGTGAAAGGAAGCTCTCTGTTGAGGCCAGCCTTCCCTGATTGCGATCTTTAGACCCAAGCCCATAACTCTGTTTAACTACTATATCCTGACTAAAAAGTTAATTCTGCTCTAATGAGAAGCAAGCGAAGTCACACAAGGAGAGGAAGACTGAGTAACCTTATTGAGCCCCCACAATCTGATATCAGAGAAGATCTGTATTTGAAGATAATTTAAGGATATCTGAATTGGATTCAGGAGAAATGCAGGAAATTGATTGGTCAGGCTGATTATTCTCTTTTTGACAACAGGGTATCCCACTACACACACCAGATAATTAAGTGGTCTTCTCTCATTCTGTATTCTCTAGCAACAGACTCTATAGATGTTCAGCTTCCATCTTCCTGATAACAATGAGGAAATTTTAAAGGGACCAAAGTGACAGGAGTCACTTGTCAGCTATCCAGTGCCAAATTCATATTTTCACTTTATCCCCCAAATTTTCCCCATTCTTCTTGTGCTTCAAATATCTGTACTTAAAATTTCCATTAATTTGTAGGAAAATAACACCAGAAGTTAACTGCTTTCCCTATTAACTATCATGGATACACAGGAATATTCCTATTTGCTAAAGACAGAAAATTTGACACCTATACACACCACAATATGGTCAAAACAAAAGAGTGGTTTAATTAATTGCTGGCTGAGAGCCACGTTCTTTCCAAATCAAGGCTTCTGCAAGATGGCATATGGTTTGTTATTTCTTACAAATATGTAAAGGCTTTTGAAGTGATTATACTTGTATCTGTCAAAATAATTCTATACATGATATTGTATAAAATTTTTTAAATATTATTTGTAAAAATAATTTTCATTATAAGAATTTGGAAATAGTTTTCATTTCTAACAGTTAAGACAGTGACCAGCATGCATTTTAGCAAATATTTTAATTTCACATAGTGGTTGTTCCATGTAGAATATACCAACATTACTTAGGAACATTAACAGGAAATACAACCTTTAATTCTTTATTTATTAAAAAAAATTTTTTTTTGGCCATGCCATGCAGAATGTGGAATCTTAGCTCCCGGATCAGGGATCTAACCTGTGCCTCCTGCATTGGAAGTGGGGAGCCTTCACCACTGAACCACCAGGTAAGTCCCAACAGGAAATATAATTTTTAAAGTAAAAAGATTATTTCTTCATTTTTGGCCAATGTTTTCAAAGGCAGAATATATTCAACATTTGATTTTTTACTATTTATTCTATTAAATTTAATCATTATGCCATTTTTTTTCAAAATTGTGCTTATATTGAGGATAGTTTTTTTTTAAAAAGGCATTTAATCTGAGTTCCCTGATGGTAAGAGTTTTATATTATTCATCATTATAGCTCCAGCACCTAGGATACAGGAGGTTGTGATGATCTGTCATCCCTGAATAGTAAGTCTCCCTGAATAACCTCACAGTCTCAAAGAAGGCAGCGCACCCAGCCCTAGCACATCCGGAGCAGTGCACAGCAAGAAGGCACGGGCTAAGCTGGGCCCACAGAACTCTGGCTCAAAAGGCAGCACCATCCAAGTGCTTAGGCATCTGGGGTGTTCTCTCCTCAAGGCCCCAGTGGGATGGTAACTATCCACTTAGACACATACTACATATAGCTAAACATTTAGGAGATGGGAAGTGTCAAAACAGTAGAAAAACCTCGAAGCGGCAAGGTCTTAAAACTGTTTTACTCTGTCTCCCGCTTCAGTTCCATCCTGGTGGACTTCATAATGCTTGCTACTAGTGATCATGTGAATCAGAAAAACGAAGACAGCAGATTTTTATTTTTAAATGGTAACCCAATACCTACTCCAGAGTCGATCACCTACCAGGCTTTAAATAAACATTGTGCAATAATGAATTATGGAAGTGAATGAAATACAGGTACAGGGTGCTCTTGTGGTAAATGGATTTTCATGGTTGGTGGGAACACATTTCTAAAGGATTTTTCTTCTGCTAATATAAACGTATTTTGTCTCCAAAGGACATCAAGGATGTAAGGTATCAGGGCTGACTTATTCATAACTTTGGCTCCCTAGAATACTGAAAGAAACTAGAAAGGACAGAATTTGTTAACATAATTAATAGCCATAAAGGCTCAATTCACTCCAGTGTACTTCTTATGACTGGGGAACATGGACCTCTTGCATATATGATCCGACACTGGGGGATCAGGGCAATAAAACACCATGGATAAAACCAGTAGGCAAGCAAGCAAAACAAAGCTATGAGAGGTAGATCTTTCAAAGTGACTTAGTATGATGGGCTTGTATGGGATGGAAACATAAAAATGATCTTTACCTCACACACCTGAGAAACTAAAACTGAGCCAGGCTTACTCCATCTTGAGTCACGGGAATGCACTGTGTCATCAAAGGGAAGTGTATGTGCAAACAGCTGTGGCAGAGGCTATTTTAAAGTACCCACCTTGCGGCTCTTTTAGTCCCCCTAATACATTATCTATTTTCAGTTAAAAATCATTAATGTCCAGCATATAAGAACCGAGAGACAGACAAAACACACACATTTTTTTTTTTCCTATGGGGGTGGTAACCAGATGTCAATAGCTGCAGCTGTGACTATATAATTACCTGTTTGCATTAACGGAGACCACAGTTTAGATTTAATAGGTCAGATAACAATGCAGCCAAACGCATTTAGCCTATGATTACCCCTTTTCAAACATTCTCTCACTCGCAACTTCGACCCTGGGAACATAGCAGGCACAGACTTAGGTCAATAAGAAACACTGGCCAGCACAATAGGCCTTGCCTCAAACAGCGCTGTTGACAGACACCAGCACAAAGGAAATGAATAGAGTCCCCCTCAGTTCTCACACAGAGCGAAGAATGACTCAGTGTACTGCTGCTTTGGTGCTCTGTTTGTACAGTGTATACAGCTTTTGTCCTCAGCCACTGTTCACAGCTCAATGGGGGCTAAAGAGCCGAGGAAGTGAAGGCGGAAGAATGGTCCACACTCTTCCCGGTGGCCAGCAGTTGTCTCCACAGGCACAGAACAGGTCAAGTGAGAACTGGAAAGTCACTCGATCAAACTCCTCCTACCCCAGCTTACAGGACTAAAGTGATTTCTGAGTTAAAATACAAAGAGGGCATTATTTAGAGTGCCTAGAAAAGCCTAGAAAAGTCACTGTTGGTTTGATACTAATATATTTATTGATTGAATTATTGGCCTCTTGGCATTTTGTTCTCTGTCACATTTCTTGCACTTCTTTTTTAAAAGCTTATGTTAGGTGCAAAGAGAAACTGGGGCTGGCTCGCAGTAGGAAACTAAAGTAATGCAGGCCAGGACTCATAGAGACCACAGGAAAAGGGGTGGAGAGCAGGTGAGGAGTCAAAATCTAGGTAGGGGGTCCAAGGCATCAGTAAGGCTGGCAGAGGCATTTCTTCACTTACGTATTAACAGCATACTGTCCCAAGATTTTTACACATCTCCCTTTATGCCTACTTCCCAAAGTAACAGGAGTTTAACAGTAAATAATCCAACCCAGGGATAAAGTAGACTTCTAAGACAATTCAGTGGAGACTATGAACAGATAGTACCATAGGCTTAAGACTGGTTTGCTTGATGCTGGCCAAAAAACCTAGATAAAGTGAGGGACAGGTGCCAGTGATGAATGAAATGTCATCGCCTTGAGCCAAAACCATCTTGGTAGAAATGCATTTGCATTTATGTACGTGTTTTGAAATTGGACTGTGTTCAAATTCAAATCGTACTAGCTGTGTGATTTTGTATAACCTCTCCAATTCTTAATTCCTGCATCTGTAAAATGGGATGTCCCTCCATTTCTTTATCCAAAAAAACAATTATGGAGATATTAATAGTACCTACTTGTACCACTGATGCAATGGACATGAACCTGGGCAAACTCCGGGAGATAGTAAGGGACAGGGAGGCCTGGTGTGCTGCAGTCCATGGGGTTGCAAAGAGTTGGACTCAACTGGGTAACTGAACAACAACCACTTCATTGGTTGCTGTGAAGATAAAATACACATAAAGCACCTAGAAGAGGACCTGGTATCATGTAAATACTCAGTAAATATTGCCTATACTCAGTGCTAGTCCCTATTGCTATCAGAATCACTACTCTAATTCTCTAACTAGCACTAACATCACAAACTCCATCACTGCTCCTGCAGAGAGAACTGCCTTTGCAGGACTCTACAGAAAATTCTTGCCAGATAATTAAGATCACTGACCCTTGAGTCCAGGAGGGTATTTAATGTACCCAGAGGCTGTTTTTAGTGGTCCCCAGTAAAGAAATTCAAGTTCTATTAACTAACACTATGCTGCTGCTGCTAAGTCACTTCAGTCGTGTCCAACTCTTTCTGACCCCATGGATTGTAATCCACCAGGCTCCTTTGTCCATGGGATTCTCCAGGCAAGAATATTAGAGTGGGTTGCCATTTCCTTCTCCATGTGAATGGTATACATGTGACATGTTACAAATAAGACATATAAGCCTATTAATATTGAAACTTTTCAAAAAAATGTGTATGATTTGAATTTTTCTCAAAGCTACATCAATGTAAAGCCTAATAATTATTCCTAAGGGGGAAAACAATAGCGATTTTACAGAAGCACTAGCTATTCTATTGTCTAAATACTCTTCTAAGAGACTTATCCAAGGTGCAATATTTTTACAGTGAAGAAATTAAAGGGCAAAGCATTAAGTAACCTGCAAAGCATTAAGTAACTTGCTTAAGATTACACTGTTAAATAAGTAAATCCAGGCAATAGCATTCCATCTGTGCTCATCAACACTACATTGTACTGTTTCATTAATATTCCTATGAAAGCATCTGTAACACACTCTGCATTATGAATTAAAATGTTTTAAGTATGTTAGGATAAAGTTAAACTGACTCTGAAAGCTCAAAATCTGACTAAAAAAAGAAAATAAAATGACACAAAGATGGCAATATGTTAGGAAAATAAAACCCTCCTGCTAAAAAGAAATAAACACAGTGGTTAAAATACCCCGCAAAAGAGTTTTCTTTAATTGTATCAGAGTCAGGGGTTTACAATTGATTATAGAAAGGTAGAAAAAGAAAAGAGAGCCAGAACTCAAAGAATAAACAGAGCACTGAAGCTGGGTTTTGAAAACTTGAGCTTCTTTTAACACTTTTACAGACACAAAGAGTCACTACATAATGGGAAAAAAGGAGATAGTTACCTAGAGGATAGGAAATTTTAAATTTGTGTAAAAGAGATAAAAAGTCTCAAGTTAGATACAGTAAAAATTTAAAGGATTCCTGGCAGAAAAGACAAATCTACCATCAAAATTCTTTTAAAAATGGAACAGTTAAAAAAATTGATTCAAAAAATTGACTTTCAAAAAGGAAATTTTAACAAATATTAAAAAATTGGTAATACTTCCTCTGGCCACAATACAATTATGCTAGAAATTAATAATAAAAAATATTGTTTGGAAATTTGAAATATACTTCTGTACAATTCATAAGTTAAAGAAGAAATAATGGAACTTTGAAAATAACATGAAAATACATAAATTAGCCAAGTTGTTCAAATGTACTATATAACAATAAAGCAGTTTAAGTCTTATAAACTATTTTACTGAAACAGTCTGCAGTTTGTTTGGCTTTAGTTTTTTATAATTCATAAAAAGAAAAGTATACTTGATTATCACAGTATAATCAGAGACATTACTTTGTCAACAAAGGTCTGTCTAGTCAAGGCAATGGTTTTTCCAGTGGTCATGTATGGATCTGAGAGTTGGACTATAAACAAAGCTGAGCTCTGAAGCATTGATGCTTTTGAACTGTGGTGTTGGAGAAGACTCTTGAGAGTCCCTTGGATGGCAAGGAGATTCAACCAGTCCATCCTAAAGGAGATCAGTCCTGGGTGTTCATTGGAAGGACTGATGTTGAAGCTGAAACTCCAATACTTTGGCCACCTGATGCAAAGATCTGACTCATTTGAAAAGACCCTGATGCTGGGAAAGATTGAGGGCAGGAGTAGAAAGGGACGACAGAGGATGAGATGGTTGGATGGCATCACCAACTCAATGGACATGGGTTTGGGTGGACTCCAGGAGTTGGTGATACACAGGGAGGCTTGGCGTGCTGTGGTTCATGGGGTTGCAAAGAGTTGGACAAGACTGAGCGACTGAACCGAATTGACTGAAGTATAAAATGTGATCAATATTTTTTCATTAAAATAAATTATGTTCTGTTTGTGTGTGTGCTCAGTTGTGTCTGAATCTTTGCGACTCCATGGACTGTAGCCTGCCATGCTCCTCTGTCCATGGGATTCTCCAGACAAGAATACTGGAGTGGGTAGCCATCTCCTCCTCCAGTGGATCTTCCTGACCCAGGGATCGAACCTGCATCTCCTGCATCTCCTGCACTGGCAGGTGGAATCTTTACCCATTGAGCCACCTGGGAAGCCCCATGTTCTATTTTACTTTATATTTATCAGAAAGCTTCCTTGATTAGGTTATCCCAAAGTATTATCTGTTTTAGTTAATTTGGCATCTTAAAATTTTTCATCTTGAAGGTATGTATTTATGATTCTTTGATTCTAATGTAAATATCCTTTTTAAAAACTTTTGAGCAATTGCATACATGCATTTAAGGCACCTTGATCCCTGAACACCACAGAAATAATGATTATGTCCCCTTAAAATTCATATGTTAAATCCTAATGCCCAAGGTGATGGGCATTATTTGGAGTTGGGGGCTTTGGGAGGTGATTAGGTCACAGGGGTAGAGCCCTAGAGCCCTGATGGGTAGAGCGGTTAGTGACCCTCTAAAAGAGACCCCTTGCAATTTCCACCAATTGAGAACACAGCGTGAAGATAGCTGCTATGAATCACGAAGTAGATCCTCACCAAATACCAAATCTGCTAGTGCCTAGATGATAGGACTTCCCAGTCTCTGGGGCCATGAGAAGGAAACACTTGCTGTTTAAGCCACCTCATGTATGGTATTTTTTTTACAGTAGCCCAAAGAGACAGATACTGAATAAGTTCCATTTTTCTCTATATTAAGAAACTGGCTATAAAACTTGGCAAGAATCATTTGAAAAAAGTTAGGAAAAGAACAGTAAAAACCAGAACCCTGAATTAAGTGTTCAGAGATATACTGGATATGTACTTGGATTTAAAAACTTGTGTTGGAACCCATACCACTGTGTTTCCCACTTAAAATGGCTAATTGCGGTAATGTTCAATTCAAATGCCTAAGCTGGACTGAAAATATGAAGGCCTGATCTGTATTTTGAATCACTGAATCCAAGGATGTGGTCTGAAAGCCAAATACTTTTAAAAAATGGCAGCCTAGTGTGCTTGACAGCACATCCCGGTAGCATATCTTTTAAAAACCAAGAAAGAGACGAGAACAAGAAGGGTTTGATGTATAGATACTGACTCTCAGCTCTCCAAAACAGAAATTAACCTAAACTAGCTTAAGTGTACTTCCCTGGTGGCTCAGATGGTAAAGAATCTGCCTGCAATGCAAAAGACCTGGGTTTGATCCCTAAGTTGGGAAGATCCCCTGGAGAAAGGAACAGCTAACCACTCCAGTATTCTTGCCCAGAGAATTCCATGGACAGAGGAGCCTGGGGGGATACAGTACATGGGGTTGAAAAGAGTCAAACACAACTAAGCAACTAACACTTTCACTTCACTTTCAGCTTAAGAAGAGAGAGAAAAAATGAATTCATTATAAGGATATATGGTGCCTTCAGAAACCCTGGAGCAGACTTCTCCTGCGTCTCTTGCATTGGCAGGTGGGTTCTTTACCACTGCACCACCAGGGAAGCCCCTCAAGAAGGGCAGGGTCCAGAAACTATGAGGAGCCCTGAGAGACTCAGGCAGTAAACTTTCTCTAATGCATCTCACCTCTCTTCTCGCCACATGACTATGTAATTATTTCTTCTTTGAACCAGCTCTGGTCTTTAGTCTGCATGGCATACAATATGGTTACTCAAAGCCTTCGAATTTATGTTAAAGGCCCAGATATGTGAAGAGACTAATCACCTTTTCCTTGTTCACAATTCCAAAATCCAGGAGATGGAACTTTGGTTTGATTCCAGCTTGGGGTCGGTGCCTACTCAGGTCTAATCAGGTGGAAGAGCCCACGTGGCTTCAGCATGGCTGCCCACAGACCACCGTTTGGGTGGTCAGGTGTCACTAAAGGTGCTGATGTGTTGGAAACTGCAAAAGGCACTAAGCATAAGCAAGAAACAAGGGTTGTGCGTGAGCAATATGCTTTCTGATGGAATTTCATATCGCCCTGTACAGGTGGGGCTAGAGGTAAAGAACCCGCCTGCCAATGAAGGAGATGTAAGAAATGTGGGTTCAATCTCTGGGTTGGAGAAGGAAATGGCAATCCATTCCAGTATTCTTGCCTGGAGAATCCCATGGATAGAGGAGCCTGGCGGGCTACAGTCCATGGGGTCACAAAGAGTCGGACATGACTCAACTGACTTAGCATTGTACCTGGTAGATAGGTGTCATGTTGGATAACCAAGGTTGAGGGTATTGCTTGAGTCCTTGGGTAGGGGAATGAGAAACCAATTGGGCTCCAAGCAAAAAGGTAGAGGGTAGATTTCCTCAAGTAGCAAAAGAGGCTACAGTAGAGAGAAGTATGGCCAGCACTGCCCCAAATAGCTAACAGGACATGTTGAACATACATTCAACATGTAGAGAAACATATAGGTTTCTCTACATTTGATTAGAGACTTCTGACAGAACTGCTAAGTTCTTTTTCCCTGGAGCCTTTACTATTAATGAATATCTCGAGATTTTGATAACTATACTAACATTCTGCTTAGTCTCAATTCACATCATTCGACACATACTCTTTATATTATCTACTCATTCTTTAGCAATCAATTCAAATATGACCGACCTCCTCTGTGAAGCCTTCCTTGACTGCCTCTGGCATTTATCCACTCCTGATCATAGTTTAAGAGGCAATCTAGAGGTGGTTAAGAATATAGGCTTTGTAATCAGACTCCAAATGTTTGAATTCAAGCTCTGTGAGTGGATGACATTTGGCCTTGGACAAGTTATTCAACTTCTCTGTGCTCTCAGTCACCGACACTATAAAATAGGAATGATACTGTGTGCCAATTATAATTTTGTAAGGATTAATGAGTTGATACATGTAAAGCATTTGCCTGGATCATAGCAATTGGTCATTAAATATTAGCTTCTTGTTTAAAAGTTATTCCTATAGCTGAAATTATGAACTAGACTTTTATATTAAGTCAATCAATTTAAGAATTCCCTTTCTTAGGTGTGGTATAAAACAACAACAAAACAAAGAGGGTAATTTATATGTGAACGTCAACGTAATTTACTTCTCAAAAAGTGACTGAAGATAATGTACTAAACCTATTTAAGAAAAAAAGGTATTTATATGGAAAGGATTTTCTTTTGAAGTCATTCACTAGGGAAGTAGAAAAAACTTCAAAATCTTAGATATCTATTTGAATTTCAGAGAAGAAAGCAAATATTGAGCCCAGCTTTGGGCTATTGTTTTTTAAATGTATAGAAAAAGAACTTAAAAATCTGTACTGAAATCTCACAGAGCAAAATTTCCATCATTTATAAAACCAAAAATTTAGCCAAAACTGTATTTCACAAAATCCTGCAGGTTTTCAAAATAAGTAGAAAGTACAAAACCTTTTTATGAGACCTGCCTTTTCTCTAATTACTATAGTAATGTCTGAAATGGAAAAGACTGAGTGATGGAAAAATCTGGTCATCTGCAACAAAAGAAAAACAAATAATGGCTATGCAAGGTGAGAAGTAAATGGTACTCAAATGCCTCCTCTGTAAAGTTATTAGATGCACTTTCATTTTGTCTTATTTTGCTTCTGAACTATCAGTTATTAAGAAAGGGTAGACAGTAAAGAATCTGCTTGCAATGTGGGAAACCAAGGTTTGATCCCTGGGTCGGAAAGATCCCCTGGAGAAGGGAATGGCTACCCTCTCCAGTATTCTTGCCTGGAGAATTCCATGGACAGAGGATCCTGGGGGCCTACAGTTTAAAGGGTCACAAAGAATTGGACACAACTGAGCAACTAACACTTTCTTCACTTTCAGAAAAAAGATACACAGAAATATGGAAATAAGAGTCACTTCTTCCACAGAACACATTTCTCCTTGGATCAATTTCATTCATTCAATAAATATTTACAGAGCACCTACTATGACACATGTTTGGACACAGCAGTAAATCGAAGAGCCAAGCATGTGTCGCTATTTCAACAAATCCAGCCACCTTATATGCTGCCATGAGGAACATATGGCTCTATCTCCAAATTATCACCATTAGTGACTCCAAAAAATAAAATTACCTTGCTCCCAGATTTCCAGACCATGGATTTTTAACCTAAGTTCATGGGTCTCTAAAGGTTAATGAATGTGTTGGGGGAATTGTGAACCCTGTGCTATTACATGCAAAATGTGTGTATGTATATACAAGTGTAAACTTTCCTAGACACACAATGTGCTTTCACTATATTTTCAAGTTGGCCTATGACCCTCAAAGTATAAACCGTCACTGCTCTAGGCACAGGAAAACTCCTATAATTCTATCCTACTGAAAAGATTGCTGCCGTATACCAACGTGGACAGCAGCTGGTAGATTCTCATCTGACATTTTAGAGCACAACATTCTACGATTTTATTGACAAGATACATTTTACTCATCTAAGTTCTGACTTCTAATGTTCTGAGTACCAGCAATCTAGTAAAGTCTGTTAGACAAAGACTTCTTCCAAAAAAACTGTTTACAGAACTTGGGCTCCAGCAACTCTTGCAATATAATTCTTGTGTATAACTGAACCACAGAAAAATAACTCCTTAATTTGTGGTTAGAATAACCACTGCAGAAAAACCTACGGTGGGTGGCATGAAACTATCACAATTATAAAGTAACCAAGCAAATAATATACTACGTCTATAACAGATAGAATGTTATAAATCCAAAACATACAGTGCTATAAATAAAGTCTGAGGTTATTTGCTGGGATCCTCTGACTAACACGGCAGTGACAAGGACCTCTCTGAGCTTGTTTTATAAAGGACTAACTAGAGCCATTTGACAGTAGACTCTGTGGCACCACATGTATTGTTTGGGCTAAGAAATGAGGTGAACTGCACTGTATAGTAACTTTGGGAAAATGCTGCCTTTAATATAAACAAACAATGGACTTTCCTTTAGAAGCCATGATAAGGGAGAGGAGGGCAGCGGGATTAGTCCTATGAAATCAGCATGCCTGCAATTTTGGAAACCATGAATAAGAGCAGTCAGTGTGTCTAAATGCCTATTTGTTGACAGCTGTAATCAGATCATTTCCCCCCAAATTAAAATCATAGATTTTAGAGTTGGTAAGTCACGAAAAAGATCAACAAGCTGATGGGACTGAGGACCAAAGACCATGCCTGACTTGCTGAAGTTCACAAAACGAAACAGAAAAGAAACTGTTTTTACCCTTAAAGAGATCTATGACAGTTTCAAATATAATCATGAATTATAACAAGATAACCATATGAAAAAAGTTAAAATATAATTCACATAGCATATAATTCACCCATTTAAAGTAAGGACTTCAATGGCTTTATGTATACTGTACTCACTAAAAAAAGAGTTGTGCATTCATTATCGCAATCAATTCTTAAATATCATCATCCTCCAAAAAGAAACTCTATAGCCCCTAGCCATCAACCCCTTAAGCCTTTCCTCTCATCTTCACATCCCTAGGAAACCACTAATCTACTTTCTACCTCTAAATATACTTGCCTACTCTGGACATTTCATGTACATGTAATTGTACAATATGTAGTCCTTTGTGACTGTCTTCTTTCACCTAGCATAATGTTTTCAAAGTTCAGCCGGGTTGTATCTTCATTATTTTTTATGGCTCACACACACACACACACACACACACACACACACACAAATACCACATTTTGCAGTAGGTGGGCATTTGAGTTCTTTCCACCTTTTGGCTATTACGAGTAATACTGCTATGATCATTTGTTTGTAAGTTTTTGAGTAGACATATGTTTTCATTTCTTCCGGTTATAAACCTGGGAAAGCACTTGCTGGGTCATGTGGTAGGTAACTCTGGTTAATTATCTCAGGAACTACCAAACTAATTTCAAAGTGGCTACAGTATTTTATGTGCCCATTCATCAGAAAGTTCCTGTTTCTAAAAATCATAATAATTAAACAGATTGTGAATACAAACTCCTTATTTTATCCTAACAGGTAACTGAAGAAAAAACACAAGTATTGATAAATATGATTTTTAAAAACTACATACTATTAACATATGAAATTCAAATGCAGAGATTAAAAACACAGAAAGATAGCTTTAAACTGCTATTTTTAAAAAGGGTTGCCATGTATGAAATACTCCCTGTATTACTTAAACCAAATGAAAATATTACACATGGACTATATATATTGGAGCTTCCCTTGTAGCTCAGTCAGTAAAGAATCTGCCTGCAATGCAGGAGACCTGGGTTCGATTCCTGGGTCGGGAAGATCCTCTGGAGAAGAAAATGGCAACCCACTCCAGTATTCTTGCCTTGAGAATCCCATGGACAGAGGAGCCTGGCAGGCTACATTCCATGGGGTCACAAGAGTTGGACATGACTTAGCAACTAAACCACCATCACCATAGATATACATCACTCTAAAATAGTGGGGAATCTTAAATATAAGTTTAAAAGGACAAATTAAATTTCTCAAAAACTAAACTAGAATTTATCTACTCAAGGATAGCTCATACTTTCAGTCATTAGGAAGAAGAAAAACTATCTTTAATATGGAAAACTAATGCATATTCACAGGGCAAGGTAAAGGCAGTATGCTGATCTGGAGGGAAAAAATGAACGCTAGCTTCTACAACCACATAGTACAGATGAAAAAGAGGTATTATCCGACAGGTTTGCAACACATAATTTGGGAACAGCAACTTCCTAAACTATGCAGTAAACTGCATATTCTGGACAGTGAGGGGCTTTACTTCTATAAATTGGGTGTGCTTCCTATACAGGAAGACAAGGTAAGTTAGTATCTATAACTAAGTGTGTAGCAGAGATTAAAAGAAAATTTGGCCAAGCACCACTAACTCCTATGGGTGCTTCTGTCAGGAGAGAGTTTATAACATTGCGAACAGCAGCAGGCTGACAAGTGACCAGGGGGAAAGTGTGATTAGGAGCAAAAGAAAGAGGGAAGCTATTCAGAAGATCCAGGTGCACACAAATCAGAGCTTTTATCACGTTCCAGCACCAGCCACTTTGTCCTTTCTGGTCAGCAGTGGTTTCAGTCTTCCACAGCTGCCTTTAACCTCACCTTTACAATCTCTGGACAATGATGGCTCAAAGTAAGAAACATGGTTTACACCATAACCTAGCACCCTCATAAAGAGAGCTCCTTCTGGGATTCCCTGGTGGCTCAGTGGTAAAGAAACCACCCGCCAAGGTAGGAGACACAAGTTCGATCCCTGGTCTAGAAAGATCCCACATGCCACAGAGCAACTAAGGCTACAGGGCCACAACGATTGAGCCTGTGCTCCAATGAGCCTATGTGCTGCAACTACTGAAGCCCACGCACCCCAAAGCCCATGTTCCGCAACAAGAAAAGCCACCACAATGAGAACTCTGAGCACTGCAACTAGAGAGTAGCCCCCCTCGACACAACCACACAAAAGCCAGCACAGGAATGAAGACCCAGCACAGCCAAAAATAAATAAATAAATACTTTTTTTAAAAGAGAGAAATCTTCTATACACACATTAACACACAATTGAAATAAGTTTCCTGAAAGCTATAATTAGTCTTGCTATGTACAGTGCATTCTAATATCTCCTATTCTATTTTACCAATGAAAAAATAAATGCTGAGAATGACACAATACATTGTGGTTTACAGTCGTACATAGCTCAAAAGTAAGTTAATAATATAAGTAGTCAAAACTAGGGACTTCCCTGGTGGTCCAGCGGCTAAGACTCCATGTTCCCAATGCAGGGGCTGGGGTTCGATCGCTCATCAGGGAACTAGATCTTACATGCCACAGCTAAGACCCAGCAAAGTCAAATAAATAAATAAAAATAAATATTATTTTTTAAAAAATAGTCAAAACTAATTTTGCATATGGGCAGGCAATGACAACTATGTCACAAATGTCACCCGGACAATAGAGATTTTAAGGAAGAGAGGTTAAAATTCAAATAAATCAGTCTTAAGAATAATAAAAGAAGGCAATATGAGCTCAGTGCATATCAGTAGTTCTTATTATGGGGGCAGGAAGGAGCAGTTCTGACTTATTCCAAGATAAATTTTCAATATTTTAAAATAAAGACTGAAATATAAAACTATGAAGTACTAGAAGGAAACATATACCAATATTCCCACAGAGACAATGGTTTTTCTGAACATGACAACCAAAGTAGGGACTATAAAAGAAAAAGCATATAAAATCAATAATAATAGGAAAATGTTATATGACAAATGTAACCAACAGTAAACTGGTAGTAAACAGATTTAACAGTTTGACAAAGGGTATAAATTAAAAAGTGACAAATCCAAAGACTAACGAACTGGAATAGGCAAATGAAACTGGAATACAACATTCATTTCAGAATTTAATAAATGGCAAGATATTAACCACTGCTAGTCATCAAAAACGCAAACTAAAACAATACCAGTATTTCTGTTAGACTACATGAAAGATAAAATGATATAACAACCAGTGTTAGGGACAAATAAGTCTCTTTGTGGCAAATGGAAAGTATGTGTAAATTTTTAGGAAATAATCAGATAATCATACCAAGATTCATGCAGAGAATTACCTCTGAAGTGTTTATAAAAATACTGAAAACTGCTGCTGCTGCTGCTGCTAAGTCGCTTCAGTTGTGTCCGACTCTGTGCGACCCCATAGATGGCAGCCCACCAGGCGCCCTCGTCCCTGGGATTCTCCAGGCAAGAACACTGGAGTGGGTTGCCATTTCCTTCTCTAATGCATAAAAGTGAAAAGTGAAAGTGAAGTCGCTCAGTCGTGTCCAACTCTTAGCGACCCCATGGACTGCAGCCTACCAGGCTCCTCCATCCATGGGATTTTCCAGGCAAGAGCACTGGAGTGGGTTGCCAGTGCCTTCTCCAACTGAAAAATGGAAATATCAATAATATCAATAGTTTAGTAATGGAATGCTACATGAAAAGTGAAAGTGTTAGTCGCTCAGTCTTGTCTGACTCTTTGCAACCCATGGACTGTAGCCCGCCAAGCTCCTCTGTCTATGGGACTCTCCAGGCAAGAATAATGGAGTGAGTAGTATTCTACAGGGGATCTTCCCGACATAGGGATAAAACCCAGGTCTCCTACACTGCAGTAGTTTCTTTACTGTCTGAGCCATCAAGGACGTCCACTATATATATATATATACACATACATATACACACTATATAGTCTTCAAACAATTTTCTTGATGACATACCTAGGTATCTAACTATTTGGAGGGAAAACCTCATTATAAAATTGTGGTTGTTGTTTTAGAGGCTAATCTGCGACCCCACAGATTGTAGTGCGACAGGCTCCTCTGTCCAGGGGATTTCCCAGGCAAGAATACAGGAGTGGGTTACCATTCCCTTCTCTAGGGGATCTTCCCAACCCAAGGAACCCATGTCTCCTGCATTAGCAGCAGATTCCTGACCACAGAGCTACCCGGGAAGCAGTTATAAAATAGTACTCAAAAATAAGGTTTTTTGTTAAGAACTTTTTTACATTATTTTTTTACTAGATGATCTGTTTATTTCTGCTAACTTACTTGAATTTATTGTATTTTGCAATAAGCTTGATTTACTTCTGTAATAAAATGATAAAAAGATGAACATTAATTATATCTAACACTCATCATATACATAGGTCAGGAAGACACTACAATCTCAAAAAGATAAATTAGCTAAGCAAAGAAACTGACAATTTACAAAAAAAGGAAATACTATTAATAAATAAACCTATGAAATGTTCAATCATTTGCATAAGCCTGAAAAATATTAATAAGCTTTGTGTGTGTATTAGTCGCTCAGTCATGTCCGACTCTTATGACCCCAGGGACTGTAGCCCATCAGGCTCCTCTGTCCATGGATTTTCCAGACAGGAACACTGGAGTGGGTTGCCATTCCTTTCTCCAGCAGATCTTTCCGACCCAGGGATTGATCCCGGGTCTCCTGTACTGCAAGCAGATTCTTTACAGTCTGAACTACCAAGAAAGGCCAACTTATTTCAATTAATCTTTCTTCAGGAAATAGTCCTAGAAGTCTTACCCTCAAAGATGTTCACAGTTGTGCCACTTACAAGAGTTAAAACAGCAGAAACAACCTGCTGCTGCTGCTGCTGCTAAGTCGCTTCAGTCGTGTCCGCCTCTGTGCGACCTCATAGACGGCAGCCCACCAGGCTCCCCCATCCCTGGGATTCTCCAGGCAAGAACACTGAAGTGGGTTGCCATTTCCTTCTCCATGTCTAATAAACAGGACTGCTTAAAGAAATTATGTTATATTTATATAAAGCATCCTTCATAATGAAAAAGGCTGTGCTACAAAATTAAGTGAGAAACTTGTGATTCAAAATTATACCGGGAGGTTAAAACCATATACAAATACAATGAAAACCTGTATCGAATGAAAAGACT
The DNA here is from genome assembly GCA_024291935.2 of Okapia johnstoni. Classification (NCBI taxonomy): domain Eukaryota; kingdom Metazoa; phylum Chordata; class Mammalia; order Artiodactyla; family Giraffidae; genus Okapia; species Okapia johnstoni. Next base: position 34,070,145 of record CM044309.1, on the reverse strand, counting down.
GAAAGGAAATTCACCGAAATGACTGCTGGGCCTATGAGAGGTTTTTTGTTATTGCTGCTGCTGTGCCTGTCATTTTAGCAGTCTTATTTTTTTTTTTTTGAGGTATAACTGACAATATAATATTAGTTTCAGACAACAACATTATGATTCAATATTTGTATATATTGTGAAAAGATCAACACAGTAAGTCTAGTTAACACTCATCACCATACATAGTTAAATAATTGTACCTAGGAATTTTTCAAATTTTCCTACTTGGGAATTTCCCATAGCTTTTTTATGAGACTGCATTACTTTCAAAAGTTGAGACAAAAAGAAAAAATTAACAATAGAAATTCCAACATAAGTGCAATTTTAGTAGTTTGGCATGATCAATTAGCTTTGACACTGCAGTGATCAATACACAGAACAAACAAATGAATAAAAGCTTTAATCTAAAATGAAGGCACCAACAGATTCAATTGGATATGGTTTGGTCAGTAGCATATTTTTTATTACAAACAAGAGTATACAGAAAAATGGGGAAGACCAGAAAGCTATCAATTTTCAGTGTAAAAGGACACAGTATCAGATGATGTTTATAATGATAGATGTATACTTTTTTCTACTTTCCTTTTTTAATAATAAAAACACATTTCAAAATACTCTGCTTAATTATCCAATTACAGAAATCAAAAGGACAAACTATGGTTTATACTTAATAAGGGTTCTTTATTATTTCACAAAAGCTTATTGCAACAAAAACATTGTTCAAATGTAGAAAGTGATACCTAGAGGCATGTTTTTCCTGGAGGAAAGCATGGCAACCCACTCCAGTATTCTTGTCTGGAGAATCCAGTGGACAGAGGAGCCTGGCAGGCTACAGTCCATAAGGTCGCAAAGAGTCAGACATGACTGAAACGACTTAGCACACATGCATGAAGAGGTATTTTTTTTATTTGATAAACATGTTATTAAATATTTCAAAAGAAATAGAATGATCTGTCCTAAGCAAACAGACTGCTAAGGATTCTATCCTCCCAACACATCGTGCAACAGGTTGGGCTCCAACCCAAACTCTACCGTGTACTAGTTCACTGACTGTGGAAGTCGCCTTACTTCTCTAGGCTTAGTCTCCTTGCCTACAAAATGTGAATAATGCTGCCTGGCTCAAAATATTACTGTACCTTATCCTTTTATCTCTAAAAAATTCAATGCAACTTATCTCAAATATTAAAAAGACAAAATAAAAGAGTAAGCTATGGTTATGTATTTGAGGGCTGAATCGAGAATTTGGATTATGACCTTCATTTCACCCACTATTCATCCCACCCCATCTCTGAAAACACAAAACAAATAAATAAATATGCAGTTTCCAAGAATTGTGACATAATTTCATTCCAGAAAATGAAATCAGTGGATAACCACCCCTTAGGAAATGAGCACAGAACAAACTCATTTACCATGAGTTAAAACATAATAATTAGAACGGAAAGAGGCAAAACCTTATTACATTAATGATGTATTGAATATTATGGGTGTTTTTTTACTACAGAAAGTTGAAAAATGTTATCAGAAATTCCCTGAAATAAACATAACTTGGTAATCATATCTAATAGAAAACTACTCAACCATTAATTTTTGGTTTATATTTTATTTGAAGATAGGGAGGGACACAAAATTTATACCTTCAAAATTCAGCCAGCCTAAAAAGGTAAGTAATTTTTATTATGAAAAACACAAAATTTCGAGAAGAAAAACTGTGCCTGTATACGGATGTTGGAAATGGTTCTTCAAATTGTTTGTGATGATGTCTTAATTCTTGGAAAGGCAGAATTGGAGAAATAAGCTTTGGAGCAAGACACACCTGGATTAGGTGCATCCCTCGTGGCTCATGGTAAAGACTCCCCCTGCAAGAGCTGCAGGTTCTTTTTCTGGGTTGGGAAGATCCCCTGGAAGGGGCCATGACAACCCACTCCAGTATTCTTGGCTGCAGAACCCCATGAACAGAGGAGCCTGGTGGTCTACAGTCCATGGGTTGGTAGAGAGACAGATGCGACTCAGCACATATGCACACACACGTGGGTTAGAATCCCAGCTCTGCCACTGAATAGCTGTTGGAGCTTCAGGAAGATCCTCTGGAAAAGGGCATGGCAACCCACTCCAGTATTCTTCCCTGGGAAATCTGATGCACAGAGGAGCCTGGAGGGCCTCAGTCCATGGGGTCGCAAAGAGTTGGACAAGACTGACTGCATGCACAGGCAAGGCCGCAGGGCCCTCTGTCTAGATAACAGAAGAGTAATTCCCCTCCACTATTCCCTTGAAGCACATCACAATGAAAAGATTAAACGCTGGTTTTCAGAGTTTTCCCTGCAGTAAGGGAGGAGCCATCTTATACAGATCTGATCAAGGCAAGGTAGGCTGAAATCTGGAAGAGATTTCTAAGAAAGATTTTGTTTACCTGATAAAAGAGGCAGAGAAACTGACTGTACCCTCCCTCACTCTCTTCCTCTCTTGAACACAAGATTTGTACCCCAGGGGAATCAGCAGCCTTTCTGTACCCATGATGCAAGAAGGGGATGCTAATGTCAAACAGCTGAAGCCAACCCAGAAACCACCAGACTCCAGGATGCTTATGCAAGAAAAGTAAGTCTCTTATTTGTTTAATCCACGAGTCTGTAACCTTTCTGCTAAGTGTAACTGACAAGCCTAAATGATTTGGAAAGTCACTTAATTCTGTAAGGCTCACTTTCTTTCTCTGTAAAGTAAATATGAGAGTTAAGATATGTATGTAAAGTTATCTGTTTGACCTGTAGAAAAGGTAATGTCAGCTGTTCATGAGGATGATGACAATGATGACCTTATTTAATTCTCACCCAAACCAATTGGACTAACCATCTCATTCATCCATTTTAAAGGCAACAAAACTGAGGTTCCATGAAGTTAATCACCATGACCAAGATCACACAATTAGTAAGTTGAAGAGCCAGGACTCAAGTTCAGGAATTCTTATTTCAGGGCCACTAGGCTTAAAACCACTATAATGCTAAGTAAAGTGACTCAACATAGTAAGAGCTAAAGCTAGTAACTGCTGGCTATAATGATTATGATAATGTTAGACAACTATGAAGACAAGAACAGATACATCCTAATTTTCATTCTGGAAAATAATAAATTCTCATTAATTCAACATTAATTTTATTTTTCTGCTTAAAATTAGGATGATCTCACTTCTTTATCGAAACAGGAATACCTATTTCAAGGAAGGCAATTTTGTTCCTTTATAACACAAATAGGGAACTAAAAATAGTGTATCGTGTGTACATGTGTGCTAAGTCATGTCTGACTCTTTGCAACCCCATGGACTGTAACCCATCAGGTTCCTCTGTCCATGTGATTTTCTAGGCAAGAATACTGGAGTGGGTTGCCATTTCCTCCTCCAGGGGATCTTCCCAACCGAGGAATCAATCGAACCTGTATCTCCTGCGGCTCCTGCATTGGTAGGCATATTCTTTGCCACTGCGCCACTTAGGAAGTCCAACCACAGTATATGCCAACCAAAACTTGCAACACCTAATGTGAGCTAAATGCTTTTGTGACTCTTGTCTAACAAAAAGGTAAGCAATGACTATTTATGGTGAACATCTACAAGGCACTATACCAGATATTTTTAAATTATTTTTGCCAAAAGGGAGAGTTCATAAGCCAGTGCTAAAAGTTAGGAAGTGGCTGCTGCTGTTAGCAATCATCAATGTCAGCATCACCATCAGTAACATACCTAGAACTTATATCAAACTAGCATATACTCAGCTTTAGGTACCACTTTGGGAACGTTTTCCTTCAAACTCCAGAAAGTTTTCTTTGGTGAAATAAATGAAACCAACTTTAAAAAAATTCATGCTGAAGGTATAGTATTTGGAAAATAAGCAAAATTCAAAATTAAAGTTTCTAAATAAATTACATTCAAGAAATAGGCAGGCTAAAATATTTCCAGTTGCAATTAGGAAAAGATATTTAGTTTCTGGAACAGATTGAGACTTCAGGAGTTTATGTTTAGCTGCTAACATTCAAAAATAGTTTGGCATATGTCTTTCCAGTAAATAAAAAATAAAGGTGAAGGCTGAAACTAAATGAATGGTGAGTAAAATAGAAGTTTTGAGGTTATGTTAATTCCAGTAAAAATGTTAAGTCTCAAGATACGTACCTTCACAGCAACATATTTTGGAAGCCAGATAACTTTAAATCATATATTCCACATTGGAAGACGAATAGCTCTCTCCACTACATATCATAACAAATACTCGATAACTACATTTTCAAAGAAGGACTGTATATTTAAATGCTTTCAAGGAAAATACATCAAGGAAAGAATCATTTGCTTAATAAATTCAAAAATGACACAGGCAACAGCATAAAATCCACATGAACATTATAATATGCTCAATCAGTACTAATTAAGGATCTAATTATACCTATTTCATAGCTAATTTGCATGTTTAAAAGGAACACAAAATATTCTATTTTAGGTCCAAAATTAAGGTTCCGAAATGAAATTTTAGAGGAAATCTAACTGTAGTATACTTATGGAAAAAAATCTGTTCTTAAAAATGAAAACAAGTGAAAAGCAAAGCATCATATTTTCAAGTACAGGACTATGTTGAACCTGAATTTACCAAATGAAAGAAGAAGCAATACATATAAACTGAGACATTTATTAAGTGTCATTTATAGGCTTTTAAGAGGGCTTCCCAGGAGCTTGGTGGTAAACAATCCACCTGCCCATGCAGGAGATGCAGAAGACATGGGTTCAGTCCCTGAGTCAGGAAGATCCCCTGGAGGAGGAAATGACAACCCACTCTGGTAGTCTTGCCTGAAAAATCCCATGGACAGAAGAGCCTGGCAGGCTACAGTACTTGCAATCGCAAAGAGTTGAACACAACTGAGCACTATAGTCTTTTAAAGTATTTTTCAATTATTATAATGCTGGGATTTTTTAAAATAGGAGAGCTCCAATCCACTGCTTTTTGAACAGTTGTCTTGGTTAAAGTAGAGCTTCCCTGGTGTTGGAGTGGGAAAGAATCTATCTGCCAATTCAGGAGCCACAGGTTTCATCCCTGGGTTGGGAAGATCCTTTGGAGGACGAAATGGCAACCCCTTCAGTATCCTTTTCTGGAAAACCCCATGGACAGAGGAGCCTGGCGAGCTACAGTCCATGGGGTGACAAAAGTCAGACACCACTGAGAGACTGAGCATGCCTGGCTAAATTAACCTAGGCTTAAATTCTGGGGTTCAGTTCAAGTCAGTTGCTCAGTCATGTCAGATCATGTCAGACTCTTTTCGATCCCATGGTCTGCGGCATGCCAGGCTTCCCTGTCCATCACCAGCTCCAAGAGCTTGCTCAAATCCATGTCCGTTGAGTCGGTTATGCCATCCAACCATCTCATCTCATCCTCTGTTGTCCCCTTCTCCTCCTGCCTTTAATCTTTCCCAGCATCAGAATCTTTTCTAGTGAGTCAGTTCTTTGCGTCAGGTGGCCAAAGTATTGGAGTTTCACCTTCAGCATCAGTCCTTCCAATGAATATTCAGGACTGATTTCCTTTAGGATGGACCGACTGGATCTCCTTGCAGTCCAAGCAACTCTCATGAGTCTTCTCCAACACCACAGTTCAAAAGCACCAATTCTTCGGTGCTCAGCTATCTTTATATTCCAACTCTCACATCCATGCATGACTACTGGAAAAACCATAACTTTGACTAGATGGACTTTGTTGGCAAAGTAATGTCTCTGTTGTTTAATATGCTGTCTAGGTGGGTCATAGCTTTCCTTCCAAGGAGCAAGCATCTTTTAATTTCAAGGCTGCAGTTATCATCAGCAGTGATTTTGGAGCCCCCCAAAATAAAGTCTCTCACTGTTTCCATCGTTTCCCCATCTATTTGCCATGAAGCGATGGGACCAGATGCCATGATCTTTGTTTTCTGAATGCTGAGCTCTAAGCTAACTTAACTCTCCTTTTTCACTTTCATGAAGAGGTTCTTTAGTTCTTCTTCGCTTTCTGCCATATGGACATCACCAGATGGTCAATAACCAACCGAAATCAGATTGATTATATTCTTGGCAGCCAAAGATAGAGGAAGCTCTATACAATAAGCACAAACAAGACCAGGAGCTGACTGTGGCTCAGATCATGAACTCCTTATTGCAAAACACAGACTTAAGCTGAAGAAAGAATGGAAAACCACTAGGCCATTCAGGTATGACCTAAATCAAATCTCTTACCATTATACAGTGGAAGTGACAAATAGATTGAAGGGATTAGATCTGATAGACACAGTGCCTGAAGAACAATGAATGGAGGTTTGTGACATTGTACAGGAGACAGGGATCAAGACCATCCCCAAGAAAAAGAAATACAAAAAGGCAAAATGGTTGCCTGAGGAGGCCTTACAAGTAGCTGAGAAAAGGAGAAAAGTGAAAGGCAAAGGAGAAAAGGAAAGATATACCTGTTTGAATGCAGTGTTCCAAAGGAAGCAAGGAGAGACAAGAAAGCCTTCCTCAGTGATCAATGCAAAGAAATAGAGGAAAATAATAGAATGGGAAAGACTAGAGATCTCTTCAAGAAAATGTGGGATATCAAGGGAACATTTCATGCAAAGATGAGCACAATAAAGAACAGAAATGGTATGGACCTAACAGGAGCAGAAGATATTAAGAAGAGGTGGCAAGAATACACAGAAGAACTGTACAAAAAAGATCTTCATGATTCAGATAACCATGATGGTGTCATCACTCACCTAGAGCTAGACATCCTGGAATGAGAAGTCAAGTGGCCTTAGGAAGCATCCCTACGAACAAAGCTAGTGGAGGTGATGGAATTCCACTTGAGCTATTTCAAATCCTAAAAGATGATACTGTGAAAGTGCTGCACTCAAAATACCAGCAAATTTGGAAAACTCAGCAGTGGCCATAGGCCTGGAAAAGGTCAGGTTTCATTCTAGTCCCAAAGAAGGCAATGCCAGAAAATGTTCAAACTACCACACAATTGCACTCATCTCACGTGCTAGCAAAGTAATGCTCAAAATTCTCTAAGCCAAGCTTCAACAGTATGTGAACAGTGAACTTCCAGATGTTCAAGCTGGTTTTAGAAAAGGGAGAGGAACCAGAGATCAAATTGCCAACATCCGTTGGAGCATTGAAAAAGCAAGGGCGTTCCAGAAAAACATCTACTTCTGCTTTATTGACTACACCAAAGCCTTTGACTGTGTGGATCACCACAAACTGTGGAAAATTCTTTAAGAGACGGGAATACCAGACCACCTTACCTGCCTCCTGAGAAATCTGTATGCAGGACAGGGAGCAACAGTTAGAACTGGACATGGAACAACAGACTGGTTCCAAATGAGAAAGGAGTATTGTCACCCTGCTTATTTAACTGCTATGCAAAGTACATCATGTGAAATGCTGGACTGAATGAAGCACAAGCTGGAATCAAAATTGCCAGGAGAAACATCAATAACCTCAGATATGCAGAGGATACCACCCTTACGGCAGAAAGTGAAGAACTAAAGAGCCTCTTGATGAAAGTGAAAGAGGAGAGTGAAAAAGTTGGCTTAAAACTCTGGGGTAAAGGAGCTTTTACTGTACATACTGATTGACAGAGGATTAGAACCAAAGGCCTTTTGCCCTCCACACTCATGTTCTTCCTGACACTTGCCCTGCTATCAATTTCCCTACACAGTCAAAAAACAAAAGTATCTCCTTCCTATCATTCTTAGTCTCTAAAATTTTAGAAGGCAGTTTTAGACGAATGTAAAAAAAAAAAAAGAACAAGGAAAGAAGGAGAACCAAGAAAAAGAAGGTATATGACAATTTCAGGAATGAAAATGGTCAACAGACAGTATTGAATACTATGGAGAGCTTCAGCAAAAACAACTGTGCGGAGGACCAGAAGGTCACTGATGAATTTAAGAGGGTGATTTTAGTTAGTACTTGGTGAGGGCAGAGTCAGGTGGGCTGAACTGAGGAAGAAATGAAATTTAGAAAATAAGGGCAATCTGGGAGATAGGGAGGAGGAGAATAGTCTGAAGGGTAAAATGTTTCAAATTTTATCAAATTTTCTAGAAAAGATAATATCAGAGAAAATTTAAAGTAGAGAATAGGAAAGCCAGGGAGTATTAAGTTGAATTCATATGATATTTCAGATATTCAACTATTTTTTTACTTTAAAAAGTAGCAATTTCATATAGATTAAACTAATGTATGAATTTAATTTCAATAAAGAAGGGGATAAAGCAATCTGCTAAGGAGGTGGAAGAGAGGAACAAGAGGACTAAGAGTGAAAAAGGTAAAGTAACAAGGACTCTACCAGAAATAAATGAAAGCATTTTCAGAACTCTGCTTAAAGTCCTACAATATGATCCTATGCTGAATACACCTGGCAAGGTTGTTACCCTCTCAAAGAATCCCATCTGCTAGTTTTACCTTTGCATTTATTTCACTTTTAGAAACAAAGCTATTGAGCTCTAACAGGATACCTGAACCTGAACACTGCAAGATTTCTTTCGGGGGGGAAAAAAAATCACTCTCGCTTAATGTGGCACAAACACAAACCTGCACTGATGCTGTTGCCTTTGTTTTTTGTTTTTTTGCTGATACAGAAGATATAGAAACTTAGAGCCCAATATGAAAAGCAGAGACATTACTTTGCCAACAAAGGTCTGTATAGTCATAGCTATGGTATTTCCAGTAGTCATGTATGGATGTGAGAGTTGGACTATAAAGAAAGCTGAGCGCCAAAGAAATGATGCTTTTGAACTATGGTGTTGGAGAAGACTCTTGAGAGTCCCTTGGACTGCAAGGAGATCCAACCAGTCAATCCTAAAGGAGATCAGTCCTGAGTGTTCATTGGAAGGACTGATGCTAAAGCTGAAGCTCCAATACTTTGGCCACCTGATGTGAAGAACTGACTCATTGGAAAAGACCCTGATGTTGCAAAAGGTTGAAGGCAAAAGGAGAACTGGGTGGCATAGGATGAGATGGTTGGATAGCATCACCAACTAGATGGACTTGAGTCTGAGCAAGTTATGGGAGTTGGTGATGGACAGGGAAGCCTGGAGTGCTGCAGTCTATTCAGTTGCAAGAAGTCAGACACAACTGACCAACTGAACTGATGAAGTTGCTAATTTCAGGTCTACTGTTTCTCTATATCCTAATTTCTCATAAATTCAGCTGCAAATGGCCAAACATCTACAGAATAATCATGTGTCCGAAACAAAGCTCCATGTCCTTCACTATGAACAGCAACTCTATCCAACTTTCCTTTTGCTGTGACCTCCATTTTTCTAGTCACCTGGGCTGGGAACCTCAAGTACCAGTCACCAAAACCTATCAGTCACTTCTTTGAACAATCTCTCCTAACTTTCCTTTCCCATTTCTTCTTACTCTAGTCCAACCAGTAGTCAGCCTGTCTAGATATCTATGATAGTCTCAGAACTGGCCTTGCCTATCTATCTCCCATATTACTACCATGTCGTCATCCAAAAACACCAATCCCCAAATTCAGCTCCTTTGTATCTCCACCATCACAGATTTTCATCTTGAAATTCAGTTTTCTGTAAGGATCCTTGCCTGTCTACTAAAGCAAATATTTCATTGTTGTATTTTAGTCACTAAGTTGTGTCCGACTATTTGTGACCCCATGGACTGTTGCCCACCAGGTTCCTCTGTCCGTGAGATTTCTCAGGCAAGAATACTGGAGTAGGCTGTCATTTCCTTCTCTAGGTGATCTTCCTGACCAAGGGATTGAACCCATGTCTCCTGCTTGACAGGTGGTTTCTTACCACTGAGCTATCTGGGAAGCCCAAATATTTCATTACTCCTTAAAATTTCATCCAAGCGATGGGCTCTTGACCCAGGATGATTTTAAATATGTACATACGTTACGTTCATACCTCCCTCTAAAAGGTGGGGACTAACTCCTCAGCCACTGAGTGTGGGCTGGGCTTACTAACTTACTTCTAATGAAGAGAATATGGCAGAAGTGACAATGTATGACTAGGTCATAAAGGACATTACAACCACTTCCAAGGTCTCTCTTATTCACTCACGGGAAAGCTAACTGTTATGCGGTGAGGACACTCAAGGAGCCCTGGAGAAGTCCATGTGATAAGGCCTAAGGCCTCCTGCCCACAGCCAGCACTAACTTGCCAGGAATGTGAGGCAGCCACTTGGGAAGCAAATTCTCCAGCCCTAGTTAAGCCTTCAGATGACTGCAGGCTGGCCAACATCTTAAATGAAGCTCATAAGAAACCCTGAGCCAGGATGGTCCAGCAAAGACACTCGTAAATTCCTGACTCACAGCAATTGCATGAGATAATAAATGTCTATTGTCTTAATCCATTAAGTTTTGGAGTAATATGTTACACAGATGGAGATGACAGGCTCATTCTCAGTTCTGTGCCATTGCTCATGCTGTCTCCTCCACCACTGTCCTCTCATTATCCATTTTCCAATGCCCCTTCCCCTACCCTTCAGAATCAAGCCAAAGTTTCATCTCCGTGAGGAGCCCTTCTTTTTTCATAAAACCATTTCAATTCTCACTTCTCCAGTTCTACCTTGAACACTTCTATGCTTAATTACATCATTCATTTAGGCATTCATTCATATACTCCTGTGTTACTGGGCGATATGCATCTTTCCTCTTAAAGACATTACACAGTTCTTCTAAACTGCATTCAGCACACTGTAATTAAGATACTCAATATCTGCTGAGGAAATTAGCAGGTCACACATACATGCACACCCTGGAAGTGCATTTGATGAGTACGTATAAAGTAGAGGTTAACAATATGGACTTAGAGCTAACAGTCTCTCCTCTTTGCTTATTTACTAGCTGCTGTCCTTGGGTAAGTTACTTAAAATCTCTGTAAGCCTTTATTTCTTCAGTGCTTTTTAATAAAGATTCTAACAGTATCTATTTTAGTATCTACTTAATAAAAAGATGTTTAAAAAAACACATGCAAATCTCTTAGCAAAGTGCCTGGCACAGAGTGTTCAACAAATGTTAGTCATTATTGCTTGTATTATTAACCACAAATGACAAAGGACATGTTGAAATTCTGGGTTCCTGAAAGTCTCTAGATGTTATCAAGTGGCAATTTAAATTAATACGAAATTCTACAAACTAAAACAGGATTCACAATTTCTATTAAGATAACTTAATTTTTCTAAAATCTACTTTTAAGTCAATAGAACTACAGCCTGAACCAATTGTATGAGTGCAGCCTTGACTTTTTCTCCTTGTTGTCCTAATAGGATATTAACTTCAAAGCTTTTGTGGGAACACTTAATTGCTCGCATTCCTTAACAAGTAGCCACCATAGGAGTTTCCAGATTCACTTTTAACCTTTACAGTCCTGAGAAAGTATATAAGGCAAACTTACAAGACATTTAAATTTACACAGTCTCTGGGTTAATACAGCTGCACGTATGTGAATAAGCTACAAAAAGTAAATGAATTTTGTATATCCATCAAAATAGAATTCAATAGAAAAAAAATCAAAATAAAAGAACACTGCTATACAATATACTTGAGGGGCGGTGGGTGGGAAACTTTAATGTTATTCATTAAAAAATTTTTTTATTGTGGTATAATTGACATTTGCCATTATATTAGTTTCAGGGGTACAACGTAATGATTCACTATTTCTGTATATTATGAAACAGTCTCCATAAGTCTAGTTAACATCCATCACCATAAACAGTAACAAACGCAACTTTTTGTGATGAGAACTTTTAAGATCTACTCTCTAAACAACTTTCAAATATGCAACAAAGTATTATTAACTGTAGTAACCATGTGGTACATTTTATCTCCATGACTTATTTATTTTATAACCGGAAATTTATACCTTTGACCTCCTTCACCATTTCACCCACCCTACAACCTCTGACAACCACCAATCGATTCTCTGTATCTATGAGCCCCGCCCCGTCTTTTTTTTTTTTGTCTAATGTTATTCAGAGTTGGAATTACATGTGTTTCATGAACTCAGATCATTCCTGAGCTATTTTATAATTTACATATATTCTTAACCATTTCCTAAAAAATAATCAGAGCTCTGTTGAGAAAACCTAGTAGAATGATTTTCAATAACCACTCTATTTAAAAACAAGCCTACTTTTTAACTGTGAACCAAGTCCTCTGGAATAAAAAGAACCAGTTAATTTAAATTCTTATTTTCTCTTTCCCCCTACCAATATACCTTGAAAACTTTAGTTTTTGAAACATTCAGTGCCCATTCCACTCTTTATGTGACCCTATACATCACACAACCTGAAATAGAAACAAAGACTAGAAAATTAACTTGTTTATTCCACCTCAATGTCAAACAAAAGTACAAATAATATTCAGTGCATGTGCTAGTTACCTTAGAACTGCCAATCATGCTTGTTTTGAAACCTTTTGATTTTCAGAGCTGTCAATCTTATGCATTGTAAGAGAGAAGTGAGTGTAGAAATAATGCCTTAAGAGATGCAATCTTCATGAAACATGAATAAATCAATGGACTTTACTCATAAAATTGAACGTTAGGATTTGACAGAAAGGTATACAATTCTCACAAAAAAATCAAAATATAAATTAATGAAATAAAAACACTTAGAGAATAAGGCTCTTTAACCAAAAAGGTAAGCGTGCTTCAGCCACAAGGATTTGATATTTCAGTAAAAAAGAGGAATGTTTTTTAACTGATACTAATCATAAGTATTATAACCATTGAGTGGGAAAGGGAGAGTCAAACTAATCTAAATCTGGACATTTTAAATTTTTTTTTTTTGAAGCAAGCAAAAGTATCAATATAATAAATTTCCCTTCTCCACTTCCCCAATACAACTCAATTTTCTATTTACCTATTCATTCGTGTCTAAAATCAAATACCATCAGAAGCTTTGCCCTCTGACTTGCAAGCCACAATTAGTCACCAACACCTGTTTCTTCTATCTCCTAAATTACTAGTAAAAATCTCCTTTCCTGACCCCTAGACTTAATTCACATTCTTGCCATTTCTTTCCAGAAGCTTCCTTACTGGCCTCTCTAACTCTGGTTTCACTCTTCTAATACATACTCCACATCACAGCCAGAATGATCTCACTGAAACACAGTGTGGTCCCTGTTACCTGTCAGGATATTTTAATATCTTTACCACTTTCAGAGTAAAGCCTCAGTGTTTGAAAATGATACATAAACTCCTTGAGGATCTGGCTCCTGCCCATGCCCCTACTCTCCCAATTCACTTTTCCTAAACTTAAGCCAACTAAGTCACTTGAGTTCTCTCTCACTGAAAACTTTGCCAAGTACAGCTCCCTCTCATTTTCTGCACTTTGTATCTCCTATCCCTGCTCTACAACTCAGGCCAACTGCTAGTTCCTCTGGGAAACTGTCTCTGACACAAGATGATTCCGTCATTGATCCCCTCTTCTCTATGCTGGTAGGATACAGTAAATAAAACTGACATGATACTATGTGTACTGGTTTACTTCTCTATCCCCCAACTGAATCAAAAACTCCCTGAACACTGGGACTGTCTTTCATCTGTACATCGCTAACACAAAGCAAGAAGCGGTGCACAACAGCTGCTCATTAAATGTTTGCTGACTCAGTGAAAAATTACACTATGGTCTATCTGTTTAAAAATAAGGTTTATAGTATCAGCAACTTAGTTCTTGAGATTAATAAAATGTATTATGGGTACATTCCAAGCCAACCAAACTAATCAATGCCATAAAGCAATACTTTGCACAAGGGCTTCTCTTGTGGCTCAGCTGGTAAAGAATCTGCCTGCAATGCGGGAGACCTGGGTGTGATCCCTGGGTTGGGAAGATCCCCTGGAGAAGGGAAAGGCTACCCACTCCAGTATTCTGGGCTGGAGAATTCTATGGACTGTATAGTCCGTGGGATCGCAGAGTAGGACCTGACTGAGTGACTTTCACTTCACTCACTGTAAGAACTGGCACCATCTCAAGTAGTATTTGAGATCTAATAATCCCATCCTATTTTCACTACTGTTCCTACTGGAGGTGTTAAAGTCTCAACCATGACAACTGCTCCTTTCCAAGACACTCAGTACCTTGATTGGTTCAACAAACACTTTTCTGATATGTGACCATCCCTATCAAGGGCTTCGGTGAACAGGCAGTCAACATGGGGGCAAGACCCCAACCTGGTTACACTTCACTGATCAGGTAGTTATCCGGGGACATCAAGTCTCCACAGAACCCAGTGAGAATTAAGCAGGGCAGCTTAGGAGTGGTCAAGATACACAATGAAGTTCATGTACTAAAGTACATACACTTTACTTACTTAAGAGGCTGTGAGGTCCTTACTCAAACTCTAGTTGTCTTATTTTAAGCACAATTTTGATGACCAATTTCCAGAATATTAGAAGAAATATCAGAATATGAGAAGAAAATTAGGAAGTCTAAGAAAGCTAAAAAGGCAGACACAAATACAACAGTAGAAAAAGAAACATGACACCCAAAGGTGAAACACAAAAACTACAAAACGGAGGGTTACGTGGCCGAGGAACAATAATTCTCTATATTTGAGTTGTGATACAATACAGAAATTAATGTTCATAATTATGACCTTGGGTCATCAAAACAAAGACAAACAAGTTAAACAACTTTAGGTCTCATAAGGTTCAAGAAAACAAATGATACATTTTATACAATGAATCAATTAAAAATTGTGTTATACATAAAGAGTCAACTTTCTACCCTTTGCAAAATAAACTTTTTTGAAATATGTTATTCCCAAATAACAAAAGGCATGCTGACTCTAAGCTACTTATCATTGTCAGACATTAACTAGTTTCTGTGACTACAGGAGTCACCACAATCATGATTCATAACCATTCCAAAACAAAGCCTGGACTTGCTGGCCATTTGATTATTGGTGGCAATACTACCCAAACACACTGTACCATGGACACCATAACCCAGGATATTAGAACTGACTACCTACCAGTCTTTAACAGACTTCTATAGAGATTTACTACCATACTGCTTTCAAGGTCCCTAGTATAAAGCTGGTTCATATGTCAGACTATTTTAAGGAAGTTTCTATGACACTTTAGTACTAATAGCTACATGCTGTAGGTTTAGAGAGCAGCACAGCAGAGTGAAAGAACATTCCTGAGTGATGGATACACACAGCCCTAGGCTTTAATCTCTGCCTTGTTAATTACAACTGTGTGACTGCAGCACCTTGTTTATGCTCAGAGACTCACTTTCATTTGGGAAATGGGGATAATATCTTGTACTGCCTATGCTTCTTATGCAGAACAAATCAGATAATGTACATAAGGTGCCAACATAGGTTTTAAAAAGCCTGGCTATCAGGATTATCAGATATAGAAACAAAATGGTCTTAATCCACACTAGGACAAATTTTGTGAAATTGTGTGCTGTATTAGTAACACACACAAATGTTTAAAGGGAAAAGTGCTTTATGTTTTTAAGTCACAGTAGAAGTTCCCTGATTCATAGATTGGTTCATGGAAAAGTACGTCAAAGTGAGGACTCCATAAAAAAAGTATACACATACACTGTGGAGATATTAACTTAGCAATTAATGCAAATATTTTGAGAGGGGGCCAGGCCTTCTTGCTGAGGAGAGGTCCACTCACTGGGTCTCTGCATTGATCTCCTTAAATAAACAATATCTATACTGCAAAGTCTGGGATTGCCAGATTCAATCACTTTAAACTAACACAGGGACAGAAAGAACTGCCGCCCCCCCCCCTCATCTTTACGGTTTACTTAAACTAATTCAATAGCAATTTTATTTTAAAAAGATTCCCTTATGGTGCCTTTCTAAAACACTAAAATTAGCTTTCATAAGAACAAAACTCATTATTTTATTAATTTATGTAATAAATCAATTGTTTAGCAATAATATAAATGGGTTTAGGAATAAACACAACTAGCTTTTACTAAATATATACCTCAACTGAAAGAAGCAAAAATGCCCAGTTATGGTACAGGACTATTAGTTTCTAATTGTCTAATTCTAAGTGCTGGTATGGGTTGGGTTTTATAGAAGAAAACCTTGATTAAATTTAGCAAGTCAGTTAATTCAATGATAACTGCCAAAAAGTTAACGCCAGAGTCGTTCTGGTTTGCTATAATCTGACTTCTGATTCCAAGTCATAAACTGATGTTTAAAAAACAAAATGATTAAAACTTTTGAGTCTGGTACTGTAACAGTTAGGTCCCAACCACACTGCCAAAATTTCTGAATGTAATTATAATATGTCCACTTTGCAACTCACTCAAAGTAGATCACAACACTATTATTCATGCCTAAATACTATACTTTATATTCTAAATATTACTATTAATGCAATGTCTTTCTAGACTTAATTTTTCTTTTAAAAGTGTTTTTTGAACTTTTTTCGTATGATAGAAATACTCACCACCGCTCCCCCCAACACCTTAAACAAGACGTTACCAGAACTGTAATATATAAAAACAGTGAAAGCAGAGTTGCTCTGAAATAGGGCCTAACTGCCCCTTCTTCTCCCAGAGCAATCTCTGAAGCCGTTTTGCATAACTCTATCTGATTCAATGGATATGAACCTGGGTCATCTCTGGGAGATGGTGAGGGCCAGGGAAGCCTGACATGCTGCAGTCCGTGGGGTTGCAAAGAGTCGGACATGACTTGGCAACTGAACAACAACAACATGCTTCTTGGGACAAAAACTGAAAACTTGTTCTTTTAAACAACAATCAGAAATGAATATTAAAACAAAAAAGCTATAGAACTTATTAAAAGGCTGTAATTTAGCTAATTAGAATATTCAGTTAACCAAAACAATTTGGGATCCTTATCAGTTGTTTATCACTTTTTTTAAAAAGAAGCATTCTGGTGGCATTTTAAACATTTAGCAATAGAAGCAAGGGTCCAAGGTCTTTTCTGATTACTATTATCTTCTACTCACTGAACATCTTGTCATCATACTACCTCTTCTTACTCATTTAATTACCAATTTTTAAAACTGATTTGTGCACTAGTTTATTATCTATTCTCCATTCCCCCAAGAGACTACGTTCCCCCAATTTCATGGAAGCAGAGAGCTAGTCTGTCTTATTTTTGAGCCCTTACAACAGTGCCTGCCAAACTGAAGAGATCCTAAACTCTTGCGTACTGTTAGCAAGAGCAACAGCAGGTCATTTTTCTTTAATAGAAAATATATCAGTAATTTGAAAATGAAGTACTGCTTTATTTCATGTAAAGAAATCCTTTCTTCTCCTTCCTACAACTGATAAACTTTACATCATGCCACCATGGATGCCACCCAGTTGAACTGCCATCCTTTTTCTTACAAGTTGACGTCATGTGAAGCCAGACTAGCAGGTATTAGCTTTATAAAAAGATGCATTTTATATATGACTCTGCTGAATTATGAATATTTTACCTGCTCAGCCAAATTTATTATAAACTGGCAAATGCCAGTGATATACATGTTTCTTTATATTTATATATATTAAAAATTTATGGAAAAAATTCATTTCCATCTTGCTGACTATTGTTTTCCAATCTCAGAGTTTTAGTTCTGCATCTCTGTTCCCTCTTTATATTCTACTCCCAGGTCTCCTACCTTAGTGGCTTTCATAAGGCATATTATGCCTTTCATAAGGCATATTTATATTCACAATTATCTTTATCTACAAAGACTATAAACAGAATGAATTCTGTTCAAATAATAGGAAAAATGGTAATCCAGAGAGCAGATGCAAAACAGGAAGAAAAGAAAATGATAAAGAATCAGAATTTGGTACAATAAGAGAAAAGAACATGAAGAAAGAGAAATCAGAGGTTTCTCTTGAGAGGCAGATGGAGACTGGAAAAGAAGCAGCACAAACGTCACATATACAATGGGTTGAACAGCATGCATTACTCCAAAGATGGTTTTAATTTTATGATGTGGAATGGTTTATCATCAGGATGGACATTCACATCTTCCCCAAAACTGCTTTCACTGCTTTGAGAAGACATGAGTCTAGCCTAACTTGACTAATATAACATGATGTGAACTTGGCCTAAGTTGACTAACTAGGATGATGAAGAGAAATAATCATATTTTCTATCTTTTCAAAAAATCACCAATTAAAGTCCAACAATACTTTTGAGAAATCTCAACTTTTATGCACACTCTTAAAGCATCTGGAAATGATTCTACTTACTCTCCATCCACTTCTGGTCTTTTACATACACAATGAAACTTGCCGCCAAAATCTATATAAAGATCTTTCTCCACGATATGAAAGATTCGCCCAATGACTATTTTATCCTTTGCAGGTCCCATCTGTGTAAGAGGAGAATGTCTCAGCATAGACGCGAAGGATTCCACATTTTTTGGAGAGCCCTAAATATGAAAAGAGACATTGATATGCATGTAATTCAGTGCAAAGGTATAATATGGTAAGCACAGTAACAGCTTCCAGGCCCATGCAGCCACAACCTCTTGGCTTCTCTGGTGATTCAGACAGTAAAGAATCTGCCTGCATTGCAGGAGACCAGGGTTCGATCCCTGGGTTGGGAAGATCCCCTGGAGAAGGGAATGGCAATCCATTCCAGTATTCTGGGAAATCTCATGGACAAAGGAGCCTGGAGGGCTCGCAAAGAGTCGGACATGACTGAGCAACTAACACACACACATACAGAGTAATAGCTTACAGAGGAAGTTTTTAAAAGTCAATTTGCTGTATATTTGTTTTGCAGCAATAATAAAAACACTGATATGAAATCTTGCTTTAAAAAGTCAGGTACACTCTTCAGCTTCTTCCTCATTCTTTTCCTCCTTGAAGAGCCCGAGAAAAGCAGGCATCTGTGCTTGGGTGGAGATGTGGTGGCCCAGGGTGGAATCTGGAAGGTGAGCAGGTAAGAAGCGCCCTTAGACAAAGCCTCAGGCCTGGGGTGAGGAGGGGGTGAGGAGGTGAGTATGCAGAGAGGGTATCCAAGAAGGTTAACTGGCTTCATTCCTATACGCTGTGCTTAGTCACTCAGTTGTGTCCGATTCTTTGTGACCCCATGGACTGTAGCCCTCCAGACTCTTCTGTTCATAGAATTCTCCAGGCAAGAATACTGGAGTGGGTTGCGATGCCCTCCTCCAGGGGATCTTCCCAACTCAGGGATCGAACCCAGGTCTCCCTCACTGCAGGTGTTCTTTACCGTCTGAGCCAGCAGGGAAGCCCTCATTCATATATGACTATCTGCAAAAAAAAAAAAAAAAAAAAAGCCTTTGAATACAGGTTAATGAAAGTGACTATAGTTTTAATACAAATTTAAATAAACATTAAGATAAAAATGATTATGGGTCATATAATTAGTAGTCTGAATTAGCAGTTCTTGTTACATAATATTTTTAAATGACCTGACTTTAATTTTAACATTATATTTTAATGCTGTAATTTTCTTCTTTTTCCTAAAATAAAATTTTAAAGGAAAGACAGCTTTAATTGTTTTGTGTTACTCATTTCTAGAAGTTGTTTTACATACTGCAGAGAAGGCAATGGCACCCCACTCCAGTACTCTTGCCTGGAAAATCCCATGGACGGAGGAGCTGGGTAGGCTGCAGTCCATGGGGTCGCGAAGAGTCGGACACGACTAAGCGACTTCACTTTCACTTTTCACTTTCGTGCATTGGAGAAGGAAATGGAAACCCACTCCAGTGTTCTTGCCTGGAGAATCCCAGGGATGGGGGAGCCTCGTGGGCTGCCGTCTGTGGGGTTGCACAGAGTTGGACACAACTGACTCGACTTAGCAGTAGCAGTAGCAGTAGCAGTTTACATACTGAATTTATTTGAAGTAGGGTTGAATATATAACACAGGCCGATTCTTTCTTTTTTTTTAACTTATAAAATTTTTTTTTCCAGACACATGCTTTTTCAAGAATCCATGAGTACAGATTTGTGCCTTCTACTCATCTTTGGGCTTCCCTGGGGCTCATTAGTAGAGAGTTTGCCTGCCACTGCAGGAGACACAGGTTCAATCCCTGGGTAGGGAAGATCCCCTGTAAAAGGAAATGGCAACCCACTTCTTTCTTTTTCTTCATCTGTCTTTTTGGAGATGGGGTATTACTTAAAATTTTTTAATATATAAAGCATATGTGCATTGATGAGTGGTCATTCAGCCATGTCCAATTCTTTGTGGCCCAAAAGACTGTAGCCCACCAGGCTCCTTGGTCCATGGAATTTTCCAGGCAAGAATACTGGAGTGGGTTGCCATTTTCTTCTCCAGCAGATCTTCTCGACCTAAGGATCGAACCCACATCTCCTGTGTCTCTTGAAATGGCAGGGGAATTCTTTACCACTGAGCCACCTGGGAAGCCTATAAAGCATATGCATAAATTAATATGTATAAAACTATCATGCATATGAAGACATTTAATATACAACTTGGAATCAGAGGAAACACGAGATATCAGTGAATGCAGCCACTTCATTTCACACATGAATACCATACCTGCTACTCACAACCACGTGACAAGCTGAAAAGTGATTTTTAAATACAAGTTGCCTCAAAAGATGGAAAGTAGAAACATGACTAAAAAACTTAAAAGGAAGCAAACTGTATAGCAGAATAACAAATATTCAGGAAATCTGGGTTCTATGAGTAACTCAGCCACTAAATAGCTAAAAATCTTGACTGTCACTTAACCTCTCTGGATCTGTCTTCTCACTTGTTAATGAAAAGGTTGGATACCTATCAAGTTTAGTAGTAGGAATTCTTAAATATTCTACAATATAAAAATGGTTTTATAAACTAATAAACCATTGAAAATGGAAGACAAATCCTACCCAGCTCCCTCTTTTAACACAAACAGTAACAAAAATAATGAAATGGTATATGTACTTCATATTAGTTAGCAAGAAAAACATCTTCACATGTGTTTTCTCTGACAGGCAATTTAAAAATGACTTCCTTCTATTAACTGTGCTGTAACAACTTCAGTTTCTTCAACCCTAACCAATAAATGCTATGCTCATAACAATGTTCTTTTAGTAAAATTAGTGGAGTAGTGGTTCAAGATGGCACCGTGGGTACTTAACATTTCTCTCTCCCTCCTTCTGAAATTCCAGCCAGTAATGGTAAAGAAAGAAAGTGAAAGTCGTTCAGTTGCGTCTGACTCTTTGCTACCCCATGGACTATACAGTCCATGGGATTCTCCAGGCCAGAATACTGGAGTGGGTAGCCGTTCTCTTCTCCAGGGGATCTTCCCAACCCAGGGATCAAACCCAGGTCTCCCACATTGCAGGCACATTCTTCACTTGCTGATCCCCCAGGGAAGCTCAAGAATAATGGAGTGGGTAGCCTATCCCTTCTCTAGCGGATCTTCCCTACCCAGGAATTGAACCAGGGTCTCCTGCATTGCAGGTGGATTCTTTACCAGCTGGGCTCCTAGGGAAGCCCAATGATGGTAAAAGAATGAACAAAAAAATTACAAACCGCCAATATTAAAGAGACGGAGAAGGCAATGGCACCCCACTCCAGTACTCTTGCCTGGAAAATCCCATGGATGGAGGAGCCTGATGGGCCGCAGTCCATGGGGTCGCTAAGAGTCGGACACGACTGAGCGACTTCACTTTCACTTTTCACTTTCATGCATTGGAGAAGGAAATGGCAACCCACTCCAGTATTCTTGCCTGGAGAATCCCAGGGACAGGGGAGCCTGGTGGGCTGCCGTCTGTGGCGTCGCTCAGAGTCGGACAAGACTGAAGTGACTTAGCAGCAGCAGCAGCAGCAGCAATATTAAAGAGAACAGAATGGAGACAAAAAGTATGCAAGAAATTTAAACAACTTTCTAGTGGACCGAAAGCATGAAGAAGGGGATAACTAGTGAAGGAGACTGAAGGAAACTGAAGCTAAAAGTACACAGAAGGAAGAAGCTATGAAAATAAGTCAATCTATTCTGAAGAATCCCATAAAGGCCCAGGACTCCATCATGCCAGGAATTATAGAAAGCTGGAATGAGAAGTGAGGCTGAAAACAAGTAGAATAATTAAAAGAATATAGTCAGGGAAGGCAATTTTCTGTCCAGCACAGAACATTTGACAGAAAGGCCAAGTGCACCACACCTAGAAATAAGGTGTTTATTGCCCTGGCAAAATAAATACAATATATTTTTTCTCTTCTCTAAAAAACACAATAATTAAATAAATGGTCTGGAGAAATAAGTCTGGAGGGCTGATTATGCAGCAATAGGTAACTCAGTCCATCAGGAAAGAAAAGAATCAAAATGACAGCTGTCTAGCAAGGTATGAGCAGTTAGTAAGGCCTGGAATAGGAGCACAGGCTCCTTAAGGCTCTGAGGTCGGACTATGTGGCTCAAGTCCTGATGGTACCCCTTACCAGCTCTGTGGTTGGGGCAATGCACTTAGACTCTCTATGCTACTGTTTACTCACCTATAAAATGGGGTTAATAATTATACCTACTTCACAGGGCTGTTATGAGGATTAAATAAATATATAGCCACACGTAAAGCTCTCAAAATATGCCTCTGGTAGGACCATCACCCCCTAAAATGTAGCTTAAAAAAAATTAATCAATTCATTATAGACCCAGTCATCACTGGGGCTTCCTGGGTGGCTCAGATGGTAAAAGAATCTGCCTGCAATGCAGGAGACCCAGGTTCGATCCCCGGGTCGGAAGATCCCCTGGAGGAGGGCATGGCAACCCACTCCAGTATTCTTGCCTGAAGAACCCCATGGACAGAGGAACCTGACAGGCTACAGTTCAAGGGGTTGCAAAAGGTCGGACACAACTGAAGCAACTTAGCATGCATGCACAGGCAGAGATTCAGATACAATATATTAACTTACGTGGCTGGGAGAGGCTTTTAATAGCTCGCTTGGTGGACTGAATGAAACCTGGACCCAATGACAGACTATACTAGATGAAGTTGAAATACCAGAACTTCCCTAGTATACCACTGAGAAAGGTATTCAAAGGCTAGAAGAGAATATAACGTTGGGATGGATTTATTATTTATGATCTGTTCACCACCTCTTATTATGGCCCCAGGAGGATCTATAAGATATGCACTTTACCAAGACTAACAGAAACACTTTTGAGAAGGGAGTAACAGCATTTCTGAGAGCCGTGTGGTAGCTGTTCTCCACAGGCCAGGACTGATGGTGAGAACTGCTGCCAACAAGAGCTCCCTGAACTCAGTGGGAAATAATGAGATCCTTTAGTGGCAGGAGTCAGGTCAGCACGTCTTAGCCAACCACACAGTGGGCATGGTTATCATAATGCAGCAGAGCCTAACGCCTGTAGAGTTCTCTGGTACTGGCTGGTTGGTTATGGTGTCCTCAGAAATAAAATAGATGGGGAAACTCTAGTTCTAGAGAACAAAAGTCTGACTTGAATCACCACATATGAAACTCATGGCCCCTCAACCAATTCCCTCGAACCAATTCCCAGACACCAAGCTTTTCCAATGAAGAGGTCGTGTGTGTCCCCTTGAGGGAGGATGCTGTTACAAAACCCAAAATCTGGACCACCAATGTTCCTTCCAGCTTTCTGAAAGGGAGCTGTGGCTATTTACCAGAACTGAGGGAGGAGAAATTAGCAGACTTTTCAGAGATTATCTGAACTGACACTAACTCTTCAAGAACACATTCAGTGCCACTCAGAACAAGGGCTTATGGAGATCGTGTGATAAATGGAGTTTTAGCTCACATCTATCTCATGAGCCTGCTCTATGGTTATTCTCCCTAGAATCCACAGTGGAACACATATAGTCAGCCACTGGCAGGATCTCCACACTGGTTCCTTGATCTGTCGCGTGAAGGCTATTAGAGTACGAATGGCCAAGTGAAAGATGCTAGAACTTTCGCTACCTACCAAAGAAGTAAGTCAAAGGCAAAATACCACCTTCCTAGTGCACTGCAGCAGTCAGCGCCTCTGTCAAGGACCTGGAAGATGCAGGGTGGTGACTCCTACCACACGCGCATTCAACTTGCCTACAAGGCCCTGCAGAAAATAGGTCTTCCAGAAGGACAATTTATTGTTATAAACTTAATCAAGGGGTAACTCCAATTGCAGCTGTTGTTCCAGATGTGATTTCATGGCTGGAGTAAATTAAAACATCCCTCAGCACCTGGCATGCAATAATTATTGAACA
Organism: Okapia johnstoni; assembly: GCA_024291935.2. Lineage (NCBI taxonomy): Eukaryota > Metazoa > Chordata > Mammalia > Artiodactyla > Giraffidae > Okapia > Okapia johnstoni. The sequence goes on along the minus strand of CM044309.1, from coordinate 34,045,976 downwards.
AATGCTTTCTTTTTCTAGACCTGTTAGTAAAGATGATACACCTCCAGGTTACATTAATTCTCTAGCTCTATTCCACAGTCTAGTTTACACAGATTCTGAGGGCCACTCCATTCCACAGGACACTATGCTACTCCATTACACATGCTGACTTGACCTGGAAGCAGAAAACTGCAACTACTCTCAACACATGGTAAGACACCTCTATGCCAGAAGGTGGGAAATGAATTCCACAAAAATGCTGGGCCTTGGTTGAAATTCCCAGGGGGCCAGAGGTCTGGGCTATGTCGAGATATCCTTTCTTACCACAAAGAAGCTAATGCTTAATGGGTCTCTTTGATTTTTGCAGGCAACAAATACTTCATATGGACATGCTTCTTCAATTCTTTTAACAAGAAACCCAAAAAGCTGCCAGTTTTGAGTGGGGCCCAGAATAAGATAAGACTCGGCAAAATGTGCAGGTCATCAGGCAAGCTCTTCCACTACTTGAGTTTTATAACCTGGCAGACGTGATGCTAGCAGTACACAGATGGACAATGAGTATTCTGACAGGTCTCTATGAGTAGCATATGCAGAACTACAGTAGCCCTGAACGACAGCAGTAGAGGGCTCTGAGCAGGGCACTTGAATGATTATCTCTCTGCAAAGACAGATGGCCTAAAGTGAGGACCAAAAATGACTTGTGTCAAGTGACTAATGATTGTGCTGGACGGTCAGAGATTTAGCAGAAACAGGATTGGGAAATATGTGACAAGAAGGTCTGGGAAAGAGATAGGAGGACAGACCTCTCTAAAACAGGCACAGAGTGACAGAATAAATGAGTCACACATGAATAATTTCTTCAGCAGAGAAGAATCTTAATAATCAAGGGACAAGACAACTAGTCATGTGGAGTCAGTCAGTCTCTCTCCCTGACACTCTTGCCCACCTCCCCGGTGTGTTCAAGAACAAAGTTGCCATGACAGCAGGGATGTGCTTTTGTCTTGGGGGTAGGAAGGGTATCTCAACATGTCCCAGGCCACTGGCCAATTAGAAATTTTACCAGCTTCTAGGCCCCTGAATTTCTGTGGGTTGGAGCTTATGCAAAGACTCAGGAATACTGACTTCCACTCGCCCTGTGAGTAGTGATTTGGCTATAGTCACTGCTAAATGACCAATCTACCACGGCAGAAATCAATACTAAGCTTCCAAGACAGTATCATTTCCTGGGAGCATCAGCCAGCCACCTGGTGGCAAATTGATGACATAGGACTATTTGAAATGGAAAGGACAGTGATATATTTATCACTGGAATGGACATTTATTCTGAATATGGATTTGCCTTCCATGCCCACAAAGCTTCTACCAAAACCACCATCCATGAACTTACAGACTCTCATGTTCATTGTCATGGTATTCCAAATAGCATTTCTTTTAACCAAAGAAATCATTAATTATGGGGGATAATGGGGTCACACTTATGGACTTCACTGGGCTGACTAATGCTGGACCTGGCAATGATATGATACTTTTCTTAAAATTAAATTTTCTATTTTGAGACCACTGTAAATTCACATGCAATTCCAAGAAATAATACATGGAGAGCTCCTGCAATGTTTATCAGTTCTCCCAATGGTAACATCTGGTAACCACAGTATAATATTACAACCAGGAAAGTGACACTGATGTAATCCATCAGTAGTATTCAGCTTTCACCAGTTTCAGATGTAATCATTTGTGTGTATATTTAGTTCTATACACTTTTATCATATGTGAAGGTTCATGTATACACCACCACAGTCAAGTCACAGGAAGTTCCATCACCACAATGATCCCTTGTGCTGTCCTTCCATTCCTCATCTCCCTTCTGCCCTATCCTAACTCTTAGCAACCATGTATCTGTTCCCCATCTCCATAATTACGTTATTTCAATACTGTCATATAAACAGAATCACAAAGTATGTAACTCTTTGGGATTGGCTTTTTTCACAAAGCATAACTCACCTGAGAGCCACTCAAGCTGCTATATGTATCAATCACTAGTTCCTCTTTACTGCTGAGTCATATTCCACATGACAGATATACCACAGTATGTTTAACCACTGACCAGTTCAAGGACAGGTGAGCTGTTTCCAGTTTTTGGCTATAACAAATAAACAAAGCTCCTATGGCCACTTCTGTGTAAGTTTTTATATGAACATAAGTTTTCATTTCTCTGGGATAAACACCCTCTGCTCCACTGTGCACTAATCTCCTTTGGGAGGATCTGACCATCTCAACCTGAGTAGCTGGTCAGAGGCCAGAGGACTTGAGTCACTGACTCCTGGACTGGGAGTCTATCATTCCATGTTTGCCAGCTGACAACAGCAGAGTGCCCCAAGTTTTACAAAGAGAAGGAAAAGACAAATGGGATCATCACTGTTTAATTTTATTCCTAAATCCCTACAAACCAGGCTCCACTCAAATATGACTGCTTCATTTCCTGTTATTTAATGACAACAGATAAAAACAAACTTAAGCATCATAATCACATTAGAAAAATTAATCAAAAGAGAAAATCTTAATAAAACTTGTAAAAGTAAAAACAAAATAAAGGAAAATCCAAACATATTAAAAGAAGAAAGTGAGATGTCTAAGTAAAAATAAGAGTTAGGAAAGAGACATAAGTGAAAGCTAATACTGACTTGGGAAATCACAGGAGTCTGATTGTATATGATCAGAGCATATGACCACCCAAGAAACAGAATACATGCAGAATATATTCATCTTTTCCTTTAGGAAATGTATAGTACTATTTATAACAGTATGTATATTACAGCTGCTGATAAAAACCTATTTCCTTAGAGATTTGTATCTATTTCAATACACTCTTTCATTGTTTTTATATTAACTGGTCATTTCCTCTAAACCTACTTTGAAAATGTTAGACTCTACCATGAAACCAAATACTTCAGAAGACTTTTATTATTAACTTGGAGATAATTCTTCTAGAATTCTATAATATGTAAGACATATCTTATACTAAAAATAAGACAACTGAAACCAATCCTTCAAATAAGCTATTTTTTGGATTTTTCAGTATTCTGAAAAGACAAAATATCTGATTTGGATATTCAGTTGGAATAGTCCAACATTTTGAAATAAAAAATACCAATAAGAAATATTCATGGGGACTTCCTTGGTGGTCCAGGGGCTAAGATATCCATGCTTCCAATGCAGAGGGCCTGGGTTCAATCCCTGGTCAGGGTACTAGTTCCCACATGCCACAACTAAGACCTAGTGCAGCCAAATAAATTAAATAAATAAAAAGAACTAAAAAAAAAAAAAAAAAGAAATATTCATGAAAAATTTTTGTAAATATTTACATAAAATCTATCCAATATATTGCTAAAATGAAACTATAAAGTGTATTATAGTGCTCGCTTCGGCAGCACATATACTAAAATTGGAACGATACAGAGAAGATTAGCATGGCCCCTGCGCAAGGATGACACGCAAATTCGTGAAGCGTTCCATATTTTTTCTCCGACATAAATCACAGCAGGATCCTCTATGACCCACCCCCCAGAATATTGGAAATAAAAGCAAAAATAAACAAATGGGACCTAATCAAAATTAAAAGCTTTTGCACAACAAAGGAAACTATAAGCAAGGTGAAAAGACAGCCTTCAGAATGGGAGAAAATAATAGCAAACGAAGCAACAGACAAACAATTAATCTCAAAAATATACAAGCAACTCCTGCAGCTGAATTCCAGAAAAATAAACGACCCAATCAAAAAATGGGCCAAAGAACTAAACAGACATTTCTCCAAAGAAGACATACAGATGGCTAACAAACACATGAAAAGATGCTCAACATCACTCATTATTAGAGAAATGCAAATCAAAACCACAATGAGGTACCATTACACACCAGTCAGAATGGCCGCTATCCAAAAGTCTACAAGCAATAAATGCTGGAGAGGGTGTGGAGAAAAGGGAACCCTCTTACACTGTTGGTGGGAATGCAAACTAGTACAGCCACTATGGAGAACAGTGTGGAGATTCCTTAAAAAAACTGGGAATAGAACTGCCATATGACCCAGCAATCCCACTGCTAGGCATATACACCGAGGAAACCAGAATTGAAAGAGACGCGTGTACCCCAATGTTCATCGCAGCACTGTTTACAATAGCCAGGACATGGAAGCAACCTAGATGTCCATCGGCAGACGAATGGATAAGGAAGCTGTGGTACATATACACAATGGAATATTACTCAGCCATTAAAAAGAATACATTTGAATCCGTTCTATTGAGATGGATGAAACTGGAGCCCATTATACAGAGTGAAGTGAGCCAGAAAGAAAAGCACCAATACAGTATACTAATGCATGTATATGGAATATGAAAGATGGTAATGGTAACCCTATATGTGAGACAGAATAAGAGACACAGATGCATAGAACAGTCCTGTGGACTCTGAGGGAGAAGGTGAGGGTTGGACGTTCTGGGACAATAACATTGAAACATGTATATTGTCATATGTGATGCAGAACACCATTCCATGTTCTATGCATGGGACGGATGCTCAGGGATGGAGCGTTGGGATGACACTGAGGGATGGGAGTGGGAGGGAGGTGGGAGGAGGGTTTGGGAGGGGGAGCACATGTGAATCCATGGCTGATTCATGTCGATGTATGGCAAAAACTACTACAATATTGTAAAGTAATTAGCCCCCAACTAAAATAAAAAAAAATAATAATAATAAAAAAATAAAAAATAAAAAAATAAAGTGTATTATAACATCAGTATTCTACATAAATCAGCTAAAATAGTTACCATCCTAAAACAATAAAATGTTCTGTGTGGCCTTAAAAACTCTTGCAAACCATTTTCTCAATGTGCTGTATAGCAACATGCCACCCTCTACTGTTAAGAAGCAGTAACATTCATAAAGCAGAAAACCAATTCTTTGCTCAACTGTTGCCACCTGGTGGCTATAAGATGGGTTTTTCACTGCACCACAGCTCCCAGTCGGCTTAACAGGTTCTACAAATCTCTGTTCTCTAAAGGAAATGGCAACCCACTCCATTATTCTTGCCTGAAGAATCCCATGGACAGAGGAGCCTGGCGGGCTACAGTCCATGGGGTCGCAAGAGTCAGACACGACTTGGCAACTAAACTACTACTATTACTAAGTGCCATACGAGGGTTAAAGGTTTTAAAATATTTTTAAAAGGAAAAAGGCATTTGACTTTAAAAATGCAATATATAGCAAATATTTACCAGGTCCTCTACACGTAAGCATGTGTTATGTTGGTTACAAAAATGAAAAGGACTTGGTCCCCATCCTACAAAAAATAAACAAAACACTTTACAGAGACACATAAATAAACCAATCTTAAAATAATGAACCAAGGAAAAAAGAAATGAATAAGTGAGCATGGACGAATAAATGGACTTTCAGGTCACTGAAACTTGAGATCCCTCGAGATCGCTGAAATTTTAAGATAAGGAATTCACATGAATTGCCCTTATTAAATTCCTGCCTGCAGTGGAAAGTTCCTTTTAAGAATAACTTGTTTGGTTCTTACTGAATATTTCATATTTCTGAGGTGCACATATAGATACATGTGCCTACATTTCAAAGATAAGAATTTAACCAATGGGTACAAGGTTAACTTTCATTCATATATACATATGTGTGTGTGTGTATGTGTTCACTTTCATATATACATATATATATATATACATACACACACACACACACACACATATATACATATAGATATATAGGCTTCCCTGATGGCTCAGAAAGTAAAGAATCCGCCTGCAATACAGGAGACACAGGAGATGCAGCCTCGATTCCTGGGTTGGAAAGATCCCTTGAGGGATGGCATGGTAACCCATTCCAGTATTCTTGCTTGGAGAATCCATGGACAAAGGAGCCTGGTGGGCTACAGTCCAATGGGTCACAAAGTCAGACATGACTGAGCAACTAAGCACACACACACACACAAATATTTTAATCAAAGCCCCAGGACTTTCAATATAAGTTTCATCTGGTTGGTGAGATGATAAAGGCCTAAAACAAGAGATGATTTTTACTATGGAATTTGTAGGCAGGGAAGCTAATTCTAGGGGGAAGAGCAAGGGTAAAGATATCATGCTTTGTTTAGGGAACAGCAAACTGTCTACACTCCAAAAGCTTTCTTTAAAGCAGAAACCATGTTACAAATTAAATCTTATATACTACCCAATATATATAATAAGCATAGTATTTTGTTGGTATAAGTGCATTTTATCAGTTCAAATTCATAGAATTTACTTAATATTATACTCTTGCCTGGAAAATCCCATGGACGGAGGAGCCTGGTAGGCTACAGTCCATGGGGTTGCTAAGAGTCGGACACGACTGAGCAACTTCACTTTCACTTGTCTCTTTCGTGCACTGGAGAAGGAAATGGCAACCCACTCCAGTATTCTTGCCTGGAGAATCCCAGGGACAGTGGAGCCTGGTGGGCTACCGTCTATGGGGTCGCACAGTGTCGGACACGACTGAAGTGACTTAGCAGCAGCAGCAAGTCAAAACTGTGAACATCCAATTATTTTAATAAAAATTACAAACTAGTGTCAGACGTGAGGGATAAACAACCCAGTTCTCAATTTCTGTATTTTGTTTTGACTGCCCAATACCAAGAAAATCCACTTATAATGCCCCACATGTTTAAGTGGGTGAGGAAACAGGCACTGTCATGCACTATAAGTGGGAGTGTGGTGCAGTCTGTATCTGTCAAAACTCAAACTGTGTGCACACTTTTAGTCAGTATATATCCCATATATATGGATAAGGGTGTGCTCAGTCGTGTCTGACTCTTTGCAACCTCATGGACTGTAGCCCACCAGGTTCCTCTGTTCATGGAATTTTCTAGGCAATACTGAAGCAAGTTGCCATTTTCTACTCTAGGGGATCTTCCCGACCCAGGGATTGAACCGGTTATCTCCAGAGTCTTCTGCATTGGCAGGTGGATTCTTTACCACTGAGCCACCTGGTGGCTAAGTCGTGCACAACTCTTTTGCAATCCCAAGGACTGTAGCCCCATCAGACTCCTCTGACAATGGGATTTCCCAGGCAGGACTAATGGAGTGGGTTGCCATTTCCTTCTCCAGGCGATCTTTCCCACCCAGGAACTGAACCCCCATCTCCTGTATTGGCAGGCAAATTCTCTACCACTGAGTCACTGGGGAGGCCCTATATATCCCATAAATATGCAGAAAAAATGTAAATACTCAGTGTAGCACTGTCTGTATTAAGGGGAGGAAAAAAAAACCAGCCTAGAAGCTCACTAGTGAAGGTCTGGTTAGATAAATAATACTACATCCAAACAATGGAATGCCAAACAAATATTTTTTCAGTGAGGTATACAGATAGCCTCCTGTATATGCAGATGTGGAAGCTGCAGAAGGCTAACTGTACCATTTATATAAAGGACTTGAGTATCCAGGATTTGGGTATCACAGAGGAGGATCCTGGAACCAATCCCTTGTTGGATACCTCAGAACAAGGGTAAGCACACTACACTACACATATATAATGATAAGGAAAAATATTCAAAGTTATACTTAAGTGAGAAGAGCAATTTTCAGCAGCAGCAATGAAAATATACTGAGTGCTCATTACCAGGTCCCTGTACTAAGTGTTTAAATAATGAATTCATTTAATCTCATAATAATCCCATGATAGAGTTTCCTGTTATTAAAAAAAAGGAAAAGAAGATACATGGATATTACATAACTTTCCAAGGAAACACAGGCAGTAAATGACAGAAGAATCATAATTCAAAGCAAGACTGTCTGAATCCAGAGCTTTCATTCTTAAACATTAATGATGTAGTTCAAAAGCCTGTATGTTTTTAAATGTATCTGTATATATAATTAACTTATACTCATATATGCATACATAAAATCTCCAGTAGTATGCATTTGTAAAAATACACCTTTCAGCTTTGAGAAAATGAGGGAAAGGAGGCTTTTATATGCACATAGCAACCTTCAGTGCTATTTATATTCTCCTTTCACAACATGACTTTTATACAATTTTTTTCAAAAATCCTGATCACACAATAAAGACAAACTTTATTCATCTTGTAATGTCAGGATACTCTGCAATTGAATGGTTCCATAAACTTCAAAGAGCAAAATGAAAGACTTTTCACAAAATTGAATCTTTACACCAATACCTATCAATTACTCATAGTCCTCATCATAAATATGTCAGAAAAATTCTGAATACTTCCAATAAACACTAAAAACTAACGTGGTATGTTTGGTTTTCTTATTACTCTGACAATTGTTCTTGCTCTGTTATTATTCTGGACTAGCACGTTTTATTTACGTGCTCAGGCCTGTGCTATCCTCCCTTGTTCAACTGTTTGTGAGCAGTCACACAGAAATCTCAAAGACTGCCCAGACTGTCTTGAAGTTCAAATGTGCACCGTGCCTTCTATTCATTCATTCATTCACGCATCTGGCAAACACGGAGTGCCCACTAAGAGTCAAGCACTGTGCTAGATGCCAGGCAGTTTCTGTAACCCAGGACACTACCCGTCTGTTAACTGTTTGGGACTGTTTCCAAGGGGCTAAGTACAGGAATTGGGAGTTTATTTTTATACAGTTTAATACTGCCAACTTCATGTCTGGTAACTCAAAAAAAATCTAATTTGTATTTATGCCTATTTCTTCCACTTCACCTATCTAATAATTCTATCGTATTTTACAGAATTATTGCATGGGGCAGATGGATTTTTTTTTTTAAAAAAAAGGTCATTTATAGAAAAAGTGAAGCACTGATAGGTTAAATTACTTGCTCAACTTCATAGTGACACTAATTCTGTCATTTACCTATCCACTGAATTAAGAAATATTTATGAAGAGCCTGGAACACCAGACACTAAGCTCCACGCTGCAGCTACTGTGCACAGGAGAAGCCGAGAGCCCAGCCTCTTCCAGCCTGAGTCCGACTCGGGAGTCCCAGGAGTCGCCCTGGACGCGCCGCCGGCGGCTCTCGCTGCTGGTTTCCCTTCTAGCACTCAATTCAGAAGACTCGTGCAAAGGAGTGTGGACAACGCAGGCCCAACATGTAGATACCATACAGAAGCACAACAAACGGACGAAAAACACGACCGCACACGCTTCCAAGCGACCAGCTCCGACTTCACTTCCTACGCTGGGCCCCGCCCCCCGGCCCCGCCCCCGGCCCCGCCTCTCGGTCTCACCCAACTCAGCCGGGCCCATCAACGACGCCAAGCTTCGCCCTGCCCCCGGCTCCACCCTGACTCCGCCTCCAAACTCGCCTCCGGGCTCCGCCCCCCAACCCCAGGCCCCGCTCGCCAGCGAGTGCCTGGCTTAGCTCTCGCAACTCACCCTCATCCGGCCGAGCTCCGCCTTCCGCTGCAGCTCCGAGAGCCGCTCCAAAGCGCTCGCGAAACCTCCTGGGACCGGCCTAGGCTCCGTGGAATCAGAACTCTCGCTTCCGGAGCCACTCTCAGTGCCTGCTCCTCGACAGGATCGAGAGAAGAGAAACACTCGCAGAAAATGACTCTCGGCAATCACGGCACGGGTCCCACACAGCGCCGCCATGACGGATCCACAACCTCTGACCTTTGCCTTCTCCGCAAGCGCGCAGGTCGCGGGGCGGAGCAACGAGGGGCCGCCCATTGCAGAGCCCTGTGGGCGGTGGGCGTGGCCTGGTTGGTGCTGGGGCCAAGTGTGGCTCGAGAGAGATTGAGGTTGGTGGACGAAATCCTTGATGGCTACAAGTCCCTTGCTAGCAGCGGCCCGCTAAGTTTTGCCTGGAAAGCGTTCTGACTCGCAGCAATTTCGCCCTCCCAGGCACCCCTTGGGCCTTGTGCTGCTGTAAATTCTAGTAATGCGACACTTGCTGCCCCCGCCTTCCGCGTCCTTGCCCAGAATGTCCGAAGGTTCTTCACCCCACCGGTGTTCAGGACTTTGCTCAAATGCGAGGTTCTCCTTGGCTGTCTTATGTAGAATTGGAACTCCAAATACTATCGGACCCCCGCCATTTAGCACTTCTTAATATGCCATGTAGTTTACTTCCAATAATTGTGTTTAGCGTGTGCTCTGAATTTATAAAGTCTATGACGGCAGGAATTGTGCTGTTGAATCCCTGACAGCGAGCACATGATAGGCCTTAAACATTTGGGTTCCACGTGTGTGCTTCTTTGCCTGTTCCGTGGTCAGCCCAGCCACGTTACAAAAGTACTAATTTGAGATGTTTTGGGCCAACTCTGGCTGCAGTCCCTTCTCTTAGGGAATAAGTTCCTAATGCCTAAATATGCACCACCCAAAGGACCCACCCTCACTTATGATTTTCTCCCTTCTGGCGCCATGTTAATTACCAGAATTTGCCCACCTTCTTCAAAACAGCTGAACACCATAGTTGTGTTAATGAATTAAGCTGTCCATCCATCTTCTACCCATCATTGTTATAATAATGCATAGTTATTTACTTGAGCAAGCACTTTTCCATCGCATTTGCAAGTACTTTGAGGGAAGGAATTTTTTATGTATGACCCTAGACCCTATTTTAATAATGCTTTTGACTATGAGACTTTTGTTTTTGGCCAGGCCAAGGATCTTGTAGGGAGCTTAGTTCCCTGACCAGGGAATGAACCCTGAACTGGACAGTGAAAGCTCAGAATCCCAGCCAGTAGACCCGCCAGAGAATTCCCAATAATGCTTTTGACTATGGGTTTTAAAACTCTGATGTTCTCATCAATTGTGTAGGCAGTAGAAAGAACATAAGAAGTGGACTAACCTTTGTTGTTCGGTCACTTAGTCGAGTCTGACTCTGCGACCCCATGGACTGCAGCACACCAGGCTGCCCTGTCCATCACCATCTCCCAGACTATACTCAAACTCAAGAAGCTGAGGTTGAATGTTTCTATGAAAACCTACAAGACCTCCTATAACTAACATCAAAAAAAGATGTCCTTTTCATCATAGGCAGTGCCAAAGAATGCTCAAACTACCACACAGTTGCACTCATTTCACATGCTAGTAAATTAATGCTCAAAATTCTCCAAGCCAGGCTTCAGCAATATGTGAACCATGAACTTGCAGATGTTCAAGCTGGTTTTAGAAAAGGCAGAGGAACCAGAGATCAAATTGTCAACATCTACTGGATCATTGAAAAAGCAAGAGCATTCCAGAAAAACATCTATTTCTGCTTTATTGACTATGCCAAAGCCTTTGACTGTATCACAATAAACTGTGGAAAATTCAAGAGATGGGAATACCGGACCACCTGACCTACCTCTTGACAAATGTGTATGCAGGTCAGGAAGCAAGTTAGAACTGGACGTGGAACAACAGACTGGTAAGGCTGTATATTGTCATCCTGCTTATTTAACTTATATGCAGAGTACATCATGAGAAGCGCTGGGCTGGATGAAGCACAAGCTGGAATCAAGATTGCCTGGAGAAATATCAATAATCTCAGATGTGCAGATGACATCACCCTTATGGCAGAAAGTGAAGAAGAACTGAAGAGCCTCTTGGTGAAAGAGGAGAGTGAAGAAGTTGGCTTAAAGCTCAACATTCAGAAAAGATCATGGCATCCAGTCCCATCACTTCATGGCAAATAGGTGGGGAAATAGTGGCTGACTTTATTTTGGGGGGTCCAAAATCACTGCAGATGGTAACTGCAGCCAAGAAATAAAGATGCTTACTCCTTGGAAGAAAAGTTATGACCAAGCTAGACAGCATATTAAAAAGTAAAGACATTACTTTGTCAACAGATGTCCGTCTAGTCAAGGCAATGGTTTTTCCAGTAGTCATGTATGGATGTGAGAGTTAGACTATAAAGAAAGCTGAGCACTGAAGGATTGATGCTTTTGAACTGTGGTGTTGGAGAAGACTCTTGAGAGTCCCTTGGACTGCAAGGAGGTCCAGCCAGTCCATCCTAAAGAAGAGCAGTCCTTTAGCAGTCCTTGGAAAGACTGATGTTGAAGCTGAAACTCCAATACTTTGGCCACCTGTGCGAAGAACTGACCCATTTGAAGAGACCCTGATGCTGGGAAAGATCGAAGGTGGGAGGAGAAGGGGACAACAGAGGATGAGATGGTTGGATGGCATCACCGACTCAATGGACGAGAGTTTGGGTAAACTCCGGGAGTTGGTGATGGACAGGGAGGCCTGGCGTGCTGTGGTTCATGGGGTTGCAAAGATTTGGACACGACTGAGCAACTGAACTGAAATGAACTGAACTTGCATCATAGGGGATTGGAATGCAAAAGCAGGAAGTCAAGAGATACCTGGAGTAATAGGCAGGTTTGGCCTTGGAGTACCAAATGAAGCAGGGCAAAGGCTAATGAGTTTTGCCAAGAGAACATGCTGATCATAGCAAACACCCTTTCCAACAACACAAGAGATGACTCTACACATGGACATCACCAGATGGTCAATACCGAAATCAGATTAATTCTGTTCTTTGTAGCTGAAGAAGAAGCTCTATATAGTCAGCAAAAACAAGACTGGGAGCTGACTGTGGCTCATATCATGGAACTCCTTATTGCCAAATTCAGACTTAAATTGAAGAAAGTAGGTAAAATCACTAGGCCACTCAGGTATGACCTGAATCAAATCTCTTACAATTATACAGTGGAAGTGACAAATAGATTCAAGAGATTCGATCTGATGAAGTGCCTGAAGAACTATGGATGGAGGTTCATGACATTGTACAGGAGATGGGGATCAAGATCATCCCCAAGAGAAAGAAATGCAAAAAGGGCAAAATGGTTATCTGAGGAGGCCTTACAAATAGCTGAGAAAAGACGAGAAGTGAAAGGCAAAGGAGAAAAGGAAAGATATACTCATCTGAATGCAGAGTTCCAACAAATAGCAAGGAGAGATAAGAAAGCCTCCCTCAGTGATCAATGCAAAGAAATAGAGGAAAACAATTCTATGGGGAAGACTAGAGATCTCCTCAATAAATTAGAGATACCAGGGAACTAACCTTAGTATAGTACATAATTGTATGAATCACACATGACATTATTACTAGCCACCTGTATGGCAAGCCTTAAATTCAGTAGAGAGCTTAAGATAAATTCTGCTCCAGGTGAGTTCTCTCCATTGGTACATAAACTGTTTATTTCCCTTGCCTCTTGATGAAGTCTTGCCTAAGACATTTTTGCATTACTTTCTAAGGCTATTGGTACTTCTGTTTCCCTTCAGGAAAAAAAAAGTGTAGTGAAGAGCTTTTGCCAGTGCTCTTAATTCTAATTCAACTTCCAATCCTGATTGCAGGCAAGCCGATTTTTTGTTGCTGATTTGGTTTCCTCACATAAAACCATGTTATTAGTCTCCATCTCAAATTTAAGGAAGTGCTCTGTAAACTTAATCAGCATCTACAGAGCAAATGGGATTGCTAATATCCCAGCTCAAAAAATGAAGGGCTGTATTATATTCATGTCCTACATTAGCCAGATGATAAATTCCTTTGTTTTGATAATGCATTTGGGGACAAATTCTGATGTTTTTAATGGAAAAGTTTGTTATCAACTAACTTCAAGCATACCTAGTTCTCTGCCTTTGGCAGAGCAACAGAAGCATCAGATAAGATTGGTAAGGACTGAGTCAGTCTGTACACTGGCCTTCCCTATATTAGTGCCAGTAGTAATATCGACCCTAATGGCAGTATTTTAACATCATGGCCCCTTCTGATCCTGCTCCGATTCCTTGAACCACACCTTCCTTCTTGATTTACTAAAAACACAAGCTACTTTTTTCCCATGTAGCTTGCAAATTGTTAGTATGCTTTGTAAAAAATATTAATGGCAGATGGCAAGTGAATATAATTACAGTTCTGGCTGCTTGTCTGCTGGCTGTAATCTCATCTATAAAATGATGACAGCACCATAGCCTTGAGTGAGGAATTGAAGGAAGTGGGTGTGAAATGCCCAACACCTACTGAAAGCTCAAATAGTGGCTACTAGTGGCTAGATGGAAGTGATCAGAAGGTGATTAGAAGTTTATGCCTTTCAAACATGCAAGAAAACCTGGAAAAAAGGGCTAGTGATAACACTGGCAAGACATATGAGTAAAACTGTCAAGATAAGTCCTTTCAACCATAGAGATGAATGCTATCATTAAGGAGATCGTATAGAAGATGACCAGAGATGGGCCATAACATTTAAGGATTTGTAAGAAGAGAATGCCAGAGAATAGTCAAACTGGAAAATGAGAAAAGAATTAATTCCAGAAAGGGGAAAACTTTCAAGCATGTTGGGATGGAGAGTGCTAACAGTGAAAGTTGCCAAGCAGCATTTAAGTATGAAGTCCTGGCAGGTGATAGGCATGTGAGTTCTTTTGGCTTCTTTTAATTTTGGCTCATTTTGATTTCAGAATCAGAACATAGAAACTGAAATCTGTGGTTTGTAGGTTTACTTAAAAGTGATAATGCTTTCTTAGTAACTGAAAACTAAATGGTGTCTATAATTAATCCAATTACAATGGGACAGTTCACTAATTAATGGCCCAATGTCTCTTCATTATGGGTAAAAATCTGTTTTGTCATCTGGGTCATAATATAAAGAAACATGCAATCCTTACATAGGGCCTTATGCAGCATCTCTGGCACAAACTGAGCAAAAAGTCACTTACAAATGTCTTTGTGTAGTCAGCATGTAGCTTTTTTGTTTGATAAATTGATTCCATATAGCTATTCCTGGTTCTTTCTATACCCAGGATATGACAGGTCTGGAGAGAAGTTGTATAATTAATGAATTTACCCCTTTCCTCAGCAGATAGGTAATACATACAAAAGAACTCATGCCCAAATTATAGAATTTTTATTGTCTTCAAATACTATACAAAAAAAAAAATAAACAGTAGTATTTCTTCATTAACAGATCCAGAAATAGTCCAAATTCAACATTCTTTCCCCCTCTATTTCAGTAGTTTGAATTACTACTAAAATAATCCAATGGTTTCTACTCTCTTCCTTGGATTACGTTGGCTTCATAGGTGTAAGAATTCTTGCTTTATTTCCCACAAGCTCCACAAGTTAAGGACATTCCTTTGTAAGAAGGGGATAATTTTAGGAATTGTTTTCTTCTGTCCCACTTCTTGAATCCTTAAGTATCTGAGCGCTCACTCTTGTTGCTATGTTCTTCTAGTGTCAAACATGAAACACAGTAGAATAACCAGGACCCCTCTCTGGTGTTCTTAGTAATTACTGTGTTCTAAATTGCTTAAGTATCTGTAAATTTGTAATATTGTATCTTCCACAGAGACTACCTGGAATAAGATTCATAAGTTGATGTGTGTTTTTCTACGTTTATCCTCCCTCTACTTTTTTGTTGCTTCTTTAGAGGCAGAGCGTTTTGCCATAG
Source organism: Okapia johnstoni (assembly GCA_024291935.2). Taxonomy (NCBI): domain Eukaryota; kingdom Metazoa; phylum Chordata; class Mammalia; order Artiodactyla; family Giraffidae; genus Okapia; species Okapia johnstoni. The sequence goes on along the minus strand of CM044309.1, from coordinate 34,030,600 downwards.
ATTAAATCATTTCTAAATTAAGTTTAGATAGATGTCTATAAAAGTGTTTCTCCGTTTTCTTATTTTACGACCATCACCAGTATCCACGTACACCCATCCCACCTTCCAACCCTATCTCTATCATTTCTCCCATAAAATAAAGAGATTTGAGAATATTTCGTTTAACTAAAGAAACTGCCATCTTCTCCATTTTGCCTTATTAAAAAGATAGTAACAGGGCAGGACATCCAAGAATTAGTGTGATGAAAGATGTGATAAAAGCAACTGAAAGACTAATTGGTTGAAAAAATAACTGACCAGCCTTATTGAGTAACCATAGTATCTCTTTAAAAAGACAAATGTATACACATGGATTCCTCTGGGACAGTGCTTCAACAACCTTTGCCTTAATGCCTTTCAAGTAAATAATTTATGGTAGTCTGATACCATGAAGCAATGATATAAAGCAGATGGTAAAAAATTGCCTTCTTTTTTTTAAAGCCTGTTACCAGTTGATTATGTAGTACAACAAGCTGTTTCCAGTCCGTTGGTCTCATAATAAATATTGAGACCTGTGCTACTGATACACAGAATTTATTAAGCTTTTCACATGTAATAGAGCATAGTTTCAATAGCATCTGAAGTGCTCACAAAAGCTCCAGCAATCAAGAAGGGCAGCATGTTACATCATAACAATCAACACTTGTAGCTTTTCAGATTTGGTTTTCATAAGATAATTTATCCCAAGTAAATCTAGTCATGCTTTTAAAAAAAATGCTTTAGGTCACTCCAAACTTGGCAATTAACATTTGGCATAAACAATAATAAAACAATCACAACTTGATAAATAACAAATACAACATTGTAGGCCATAACCATACACAGCATAAGGAAAAGATAGTGGTGATGAGTAAGTAACTACTCGAGTTAATGAGAGTACCTTGGCCTCCATGTAGATACTTGCAGAGGCTTTGGTTCATTCAGCCCTGACACTCTGTTTTCAAAGCAGGGGGCAATGCCTACAGTATCATTTTGTAATTTCTAACAAACGGAAAACAAGTAAGTAGAAAATGATGAATTGATTTTTATTAATGCATGAAATCCTCAGGAGTTATCACCAACCCCTTAATATAAAAATTTTTCAAGTTATATTAGTCATATAACTTGGTGTGCTTATTTTAAATGCTGCTAAATGAATTAAATGAAGACAGTTTTTCCCCTAATGCGATTGATTTTAACACTTTTCAGCTACCTAGATCTAAAAAAACTTTCAGGCTTTGGAACTGAATGTTTGAGGACAGTGTTCAAATTTCAACCTATTGATAATACAATATGCTTGATTTAGAATGTTACCTTATAATTTCCTCCAAAACTAAAATTTTAATCTGGTGAAAAATAAGTAGCTGTAAGTGGCATAATAACCATGACACTGAAATGGTTACTGTCACAGATGGTGATAAACAAAGGGCTCCACTCAGGTCACCTAGGATTTGGAATTACTATACATAATGTCACTTACAAAACTATAAGAAACTGAATATAGAGCAGATTTATTTAGTCCGGTGTCTTCAGATACCCAAGATATAAGATACTTTATCCCCAAACGATATTTATTCAAAAATATTTTGTGTAGCTGGTAGTTCTTCCCTTGGAGGTAAAGAACATTTCACCAAAACTTTTTTAATAACCAGGATGCAAAGCATTTTAAAGAACAGTCTAATCTAGGAATCTAATATACAGAGATTCAAAGAGGAAAAACAAACCTGTATAGAAGACAAAGATCAAACTGGTATCCCACACCCAGAGCAATTGTGTAAGCAATTATGATAACCCACAGCTTCTCAGATCATTCTAGTGAGGATCCCCAGGTACTAGATGTGTTTTCATCGTGATATTTCCTAAATAAAGGGGCTGAAATGCACATTAAAGGGTGTTTCCCAGGAACAGAAGTGAAGATACTTTTACAATGTTCAACCCACAAGCTATTTGGTCAAAGGAATATGTAAAGCTCAACAAAAGCACATCTGGTGGAAGTTCATGGCAATGAATGTTGACAAGATGTGCTTGGATCTCGCTTGCAGCATCTGGCAGTGAGTAGCAGAACAAAGGTGGGAGGCTCACAGGCTCTCCTGTGTCTGCTCTGGAAGAGGCTCCGTGGTGGTGGCACTAGCGCTTGCAGTCGAATTCAAGACTTCTCCGAAATCACCACCAGCAGGCTTGGTTCCCCCGACTTTAGACTTTGAAAAGTTCAAAAAGGAAGAGACGTTATGAAACTTACACACTTCGCTGACTCTGCATAAAGTAACTCAAATCTTACTTTGAAGAAAAAATAAACCAGGAGCCTGAGAGCTCAGTGATTATTATATTTGTACAGAATTTAGTACTGCTGTTATGTTCCATGAGGTTTCATAGAAAAACACGCAGTTTCTGTGCTGAAAATATTCAAATTGGTAAATTCTACCCCTCTACTTTTCCCCCCTATCTGCTTATTGTTCTTCACGGGGAAATTTATCTTTATAAATATAAAATTTATAGAATTTTATAAGGCCTGTTATGCTAAAGAATCTACTGAACTCTCTTTATATCTAGATAACATTATAGGAAATATTGAGTAAAACAAAGGAAAGAAATACATGTATGTTTCCAAGGCACAACATGATGCTCTTAGCTCAGTATTGACTGGCCACAGACTCATTAACAGTCAGAATCTAGTTGAAATTTTCTCTCTCATTCTTTCTGGCCTCTCATCCAAAATCTTTGAATTGTCTGAAAAATTTGCATGACTTGTATCCACGGTATGGTTATTAAATTTATTAAAGCATTCCTTAATTATAAGAAAATGTTAAGAAGACCTCTTGCAATTTATAAGTCTAAAATAACACCTCCCCACCACTGGTCCCTTCCTACTCCAAGGCCGTGAATGGCAGTAACACATCCCAGTCAGACTGCTTTGTTATCCTCGGTCCTTCCCCATCTTGTTCCCCATCCAGTCAATGACTAACTTTTTGTCTATCACTTCTAAATTCTCAATATCTTTCGACTATGTTCCACTGGCACTAGCTCGACTCATACGCCATCATCTTTGGCCTGGATCACAACACCTTCCACCTTGTCTCCTTCTCCAGTCTCTCTCCCCTTAGATCTGCAGGGCCGACAGTGATCTTTCTAAAATGCATAGAAGAATGCATGACTCAGATTGTTTAAAATCTTTCAATGGCTTCCCACTTTTTCTTTAACGTGGTCCACCTCTCTCTCTAGCTCTGTCTCTTGCTCTATAACCTGTAGCACAGTAAAGTTCCTCAAAGGGTCCCCAAAGCTTCAAACATTCCTTTCAACCTAAAGGCCTCCATTTACATTACCGCATCTTCAGAGAAGTCTCTCTGACCTTCCCTCCTGCCAAGGGTGACAGATTCCCACTACTGCTCCTCCCTGCACCCTTGACTTCCACTGTCCTAGTGCTTTGTTGTTGTTGTTTAGTTGCTAAGTCATGTCAAACTCTCTTGCGACCCCATGAACTGTAGCCTGCCAGGCTCCTCTGTCCATGGGATTTTCTAGGCAAGAATACTGGAGTGGGTTGCCATTTTCTTTCTCCATGGCATCTTTCCAACTTAGGGATTGAACCTGTGTCTCCTGCCTCTCCTGCACTGCAAGTGGATTCTTTACCGCTGAGCCACCTGGGAAGCCCTTACCCTCCCTTTATTTTCATCAGCCATTTAATTGTCTCAACATCTTCAGAAAGCATCTGTGTCACTCTTGCTCACTGTGGTGTTCCCAGTGCCCAATACTCATCTCCTGGTACATGGCAAATGCTCAAGAATCACAGTTAATGATGCAGTCCAAAACCTAAATGAAAGTACAAGTAGACCCCATGTTTAACTGAATATCAATGTAAGTTAGGAAAAACTATATCCCAAGCATACAACTATATTTTATAGCTTCCTTTGTGATATTTGTCTAATACATTATATGCTTTTAAAAATTACATTTTTTGAAATCTGAATGGTGCCTAGTCATATTTCAAAAACTGATTTCACTACAATTTATAAAGTCTGAATATACTCAGGAGGAAAGTACAAAGTAATGACCTGGAAGTTTCTCCTCCTCCTCACTGTTAAAAGAACGGAGGCTGCCTAGTTTTCCAGCTAGTCATTTCAAAAACTAACACTCAGGGTATATCTCAAGGAGAGACTATGATATTCCTAAAATTTTGAGAACTGAATTAGAGTAAAACCTTGACTTCTTGCAATGCACAGTTTGTTTTCAAATACCTAAGTAGGAATTAACAAGAATAAAGCAGCCCTCTGGTACTGACCTAGAAGAATGACTATGATGTATTTTTTTGCTCATCAAATATGTATTAAGTAGCTGCAGTGTGTCAAGGACTCTTCCAGGCCACTGAAAAGCATCAGTGAGAAAAAAAAAAAAACAGAGGCCTGCATCTGTGGATTCATTAGCGCATGCATGCTGCGGGCACTGAATGAACAAGTTGCAGGGCTGTGTGTACAGTGTGATTCCTTTTTGAAAAACACTATACATTTATGTAGAAAGAGAAAAGGTGGAGTAGTGTTTGTATATGCAAGAAAAAAGACCCAGCTTGTGATACAGTGTTTGGTTTTCTTTCTATTAGCACAGCCTGATTCTGTAATTTTAAAAAGCTGTATTTAAAAAGAAGTGACTCAGTTACAGTTCAAAGATAAAATATGAGTATTTTATAGCTGATATATATGAAATACTTAAGATATTAGTTTTATCTTAATACTTAAGATACTAGTTTTAATTTGTTTTTAAGTTTATTACTTAAGATATTTTATTTTAAAGATATCCACCATAATTACCAGAATTAGTTCTGGAAAAAATGAACATACGGGCTTTGTACAAACTCTGTGGAGAAGGTTGGACAGTGGATGGGAACAAAACATCATTTCCCATCACTTGTGATCCTTGATGATTTTATAGTTTCGAATATAATCTTGAAGATATGTAATTTACCAATTCATGAAGTTGATTATTATGGGCAAATGTCCACCTTCACCAAAATCAAAGCAATCAAAAAATAAAAGTGAATCATCAGTGATCACCATAGCATCATCATAATAATAAAAATGTCCAATAATTAAGGACTGAACAAACTATCCATTATAAGGCTATGCAAGCAGCCATTAAACATAATATTGAAGAATATTTAATGATACAGAAAAATGTTTATGATTTATGGTTAATTCTTTTAAAAAAAAATATTTATTTGGCTGCATCAGGTCTTACTTGTAGCATACAAGATCTTCCTTGTGTCATGCAGGATCTTTCACTGTGGTGCACAGACTCCCTAATTGCGATTCTCAGGCTTAGTTGCTCCACAGCATGTGGGATCTTAGTTCCCCAACCAGGGATCTAATCTAGGTCCATTGCATTGCAAGGCAGATTCTTAACCACTGGACCACCAGGGAAGTCCCTGGTTAATTTTTTTTTTAAGTGTACCAGTATAGTCCTACAACATATCACTGTCCCTGGGTTGTAGGACCACTTTTTTGTGTTTTATTTTTTGTGCTTTTCTATATTGTTTTTAATTTTCTACAATAAGATTTGTATTACATTTTGTCCAATTACAAAAGTATTTGAAGTGAATAATACAAAAAGCAGCACAAACTTCTGAAGTACTACTTTTAAAAATTATACATTTCTTTTCAGCACTCATGCTGTCATACTACAATATGTACTCAAAAAATTTTATTAAGAGTATGTATCACCTTGGTTGGTTTAGTCGCTAAGTCATTTCCAACTCTTGCAACCCCATGGACTGTAGCCTGCCAGGGTCCTCTGTCCATGGGATTCTCCAGGCAAGAATACTGGAGTGGGTTGCCATTTCCTTCTCCAATATATCACCTTAAATACCCATTAATAAGGTAAAGATTAAAGTTATTAAAGTTATTTAAATATTTTGAAAGGAAATTCTAATTTGAATAATCTACCCACAACAAAGAAAGTTCAGGAACCAAACAAGATAACAGAAAGACCCTGTTCATTTCTTTACTTGCCTTTAAGTTTTCGACCTTTTCTTCAAATGATTTGAAAGTTGGGGAGTTTCTATGGAGAGAAACGAAAAACAAATAATAAAATTACACACACTGAACTAAAACTTCAACAATTCAGAAAACATTATTAGTTGACTGTATTCCCCTTCACCATTATTCTCAATCAGCAAAAAAACACAGAAACCATATGTAACACCTGTACCATAGGCATACATACAAATGGTGTCTTATGTGAGATTATCAACTTCTGTTCTAAGATTTCTACAACAATCTTTTTGATTCTTTGAACAGAGCCAGTGTTAGACATACAGATTAAATACATGTGTGAAAGAGGGAACAAAGTCAGATACAACATTGAGTCTATCACTTCCTCAACCAACTTGTCACCGTATAAGAAAAAGCCACTGTTAGCTCAGTCTGACTTCAGTTAAAGTGCTGCGGTCTAGAACTAATGTTTAAATTCATATGTTGCCTGGCAAGATTTCTACCTGAACCCATATCAGCTCAGCAGGACAAGCAAACCACAGGAGGTTCCACACCAGGGATCCTGGTTCCCAGGAGCAGCATAACAGGAGAAACAGAGACCAAAAGGGAGAGAGGAGCAGGAAACTGGATTTGGCCACTTGACAAAGCTGCCCCAACTAACAGAGGCTCTCCAAGCCCACAGGAAGCCTCTCCTGTGCCTTCACATTCATCCACATTAGTTAGGGAGGATCACAGTGCCTGTGTGTTGCTTTCACCTGGGCTTCCAAAGCTTTTATACTATCTACCTGACCTCCAGTATCCTTCCTACTACCATGATGAAATAGGAGAAGACAGAAAAATGGGCTTCCCCCTTCCGGGCAGTCGGTCCCAAAGCGTGGTCCCCAGACCAGCTGTATCAGTAGCCCTTAGGAATTTGTTAGCAATCAAATTCTCAGGTCCCACCCCAGGCTTACAGAATCAGAAAGTTGACATGGCCCCACCAGGCAGGGACTTTTAACAAGCCGTCCAGGTAGTTCCGATATACACTAAAGTTCAAGTCAAGCGTACATTGTTGAAAATTCTTCTGCCGCTATAGAGAGGTCAGGTGAGATAGTAAAAGGTGCCACTTGCAAGTGCTTACTGATGGAAGAGGACACTAGAATCAGATCCCAGTTGATTCCAGATGTCACAATGGGATGAAGGAAGTAGAAATGGGGAGGATGAGAGAAAGGGAGACTGTAACTAAAGCTAATGTGAACAGAGGAGGTGGGCCACCTACATCCATGAAAAGGTTGATCAGATGAGCAGTGTTCAATTTTTTTTTTTAATTAAACAGATTCCAGAATGAAACAGTTTAACAGGTTTACAAAATAAAGTAGAAATAATAATTCCTTTTTAAAATCACAAACATTTAATGGATTTCTTACACCAGCCTAATAACATTGGGAGGACCAACTGAAAGCTGATAACAGTTTTCAAAGCTCGTTTAGAGCAGACTTCTAGCTCCTACTTTGGAACAGTTCAAGAGAAACATCTGGATAAAAAGTAAGAAAGCATCAGACCAACTACATTTTGTGAAAATATACTTTACCTCATAGCAGGCATGCTAATTGAGTGCTGAATGGAGCGTATGCTAAGAGGCAGCATTAAAAAGAGACAGAAATGGAGTTAGTAAAGTGGCGATTAGATATTATAAAAAGCAAACAAAACTTAGTTTTCTAGAATCTTGTTCTTCTGGCACCATAAAGAATTACTTGCTTTTTGAGGTGGAGGGGATCAAAGTTAGCACAACATAACTTTTATTCACGAGCCAATTTGATTCCAGTAGTTCATAAATCAGCTAATAAATCAACATGGCATTTTTATAGCACTTTGAAAACTGTCGAGTGCTTTCACCAGTACCTGTAAGGCATCTGGCATCCAGGCTCAAGAGTTAATAATTTATAGGTCACAGCAGAATCATAAATGGAACTTAGGTCTTTGAACTCCTAATCCACTGTTCACCACCTCCCCTCAAAAGATGGAGCACACACATACAGGTACGTACACACACACACACACACACAAGCGAGACCACTGAAGAGTTCCTGCAGCCATCATTCTCCCACACATTCTCCCACAGAACAGGAAGATTTCAGAGTCACTATTTGACAACTTCAAGTGACTTTAAAATGACATATCACTTCTTAGTAGCAGTAGTCAGTTTTCTAGTAAAAAACCTGTACTTGTTCTTAATTAAACTAAATGTCCTTATAGGCCATTCAAATAACATTTGGCCGCCTGTCATTATACAACTTGCAGTTGTCAATCAGCCTTGAGCATACGCCTATTTGCATTCCCTTTGCTGACTGGTGGTGGGTACAAGCCCTATTCTGCACAGGGCAGAATCAAGAGGAGGAGACAGGGAGTATAAAAAAGGGAAGCAGAGAGCGATCACTGCCACTCCTTTGGGGTCAGCCTGCGCCCATGTCTTGGGAATGTACTATCCCCTCTGTTTAATAAAAGAACTGTAACTGAGCTGTACCCAGTTAGTCGTTTCAAATCCTTGCTACACTGAGACAGGAACTGAGAAATCCTGCCTGTGTGAGCTGTAATTAGTCTATCATCCCAAATCTTTGTTATGACCAGACAAGAATGGAGGGAGGGAGAGAAACTGACCTGACATGAAGCTGCCTCTATTGCCACAGCCACCTTGCCAAAGTCACCTTCTACCATCAGTAGAGGTCCACCCACCAAAGCTAATCTTCTGGTAATCTACAAATTGTTTAGACTGAATGAAAAGAAAAACAAAACTATTTGATACAATTAAGATTCTTATCCTGGGATTATGTAATTAAAACACTAAGGTGCTAATCAGTTAGTGGTAGGCACTTGAGCTAAAAACTCATGGAGGTTTTGATGTTGAGGAAGATATTTTTGGGGAACAGGTAAAAGTTGTAAGAATACAGAAGAAGCCAGTTCCCAAAGAAAGATTTGCATACGAGCAAAGAGAGAGGAAGAGGAACGGAAGGAGAGATGACCATGCAGAAAAGGGGGCTCAAGTGGGAGAGAAAGGAGTTTCTTGGTTTCTTTGGGCTCTAGAAGCTACCTTGACTTCTAACAGCTTTCCAACCTGCAGGACTAGTCTGGATGGGCCTGGGCTTGCTTCCTTTCCTTGCCCTGAATTCCAAAACAACTTTCATTCTGTGCAACACCTTTCCCTTTTTAGGTGAGCAAAGTCACAGTTTTCTGTTCTTCTTAACCAAAAGACTCTTCACTAGAACATTTTGGCAGAAATAATCAAATTCTGGCAAAAGAAAGTACATAATGGCTAAGCCTGTGATAAGTTGTTTGTCCACAGGACTCACACAGTGAATTCCATAGTATCAACAAAATGAGAAAACGGGTGGATAAAGTAAGTACAAATTCAGAAATGGATAGTTAATTCTGGTCATTGTCCCTAAGCACCTACATAAAAGATCATTTCCTCCAGTGGCCATCTGGTGTGTTCTGTGCCCCTTTAAACCAGGAGAAAAGTTAGTTTAAAGGAACTAGGGCAAAGGCAGAGTGAGGAGAAAAATCATAAAAGTGAATTAATTCTAGATGCATCAAGTTGACTATGAAGTCAACATCCAGGGCACAAGTCTATTCAGGATTATGCTCCATAAGAAACAAGTCCTGATCATAAAAGTTGAAAAACTGAATTGTAAATGTCACCTGGAATTTTCAGGGGATGGAGAATTAAAACAGGAAAGCAGTGGGGAGCTATGCATGACTCATCAAGGGGTCCTCCCTGGATCAGGTAAGAGAAGGATGGTTGTGAAGCATCATTGAGAGGAGACATCAGGGGGGCAGGGGAAACTGACCAATAGGTAAACAGTTAGGAGAACACTCAATAATGTTGGAAATACAAACAACTTTTAAAAAATATTTTGTTTTTACAACCTTATCATAGGAAAGGACTACCAATACGCTTCCAAGAAAACCAAAGTAAAAATGATAGTTTGGGGGCCTTTTAACTTATTAAGTGCCTAGCAGGTGCCAAAGATGTTTGTGATATGACTTAAAGAATGTTAAAAATGATCTCTTTGAGAATTCTAAGAAATAGTACAGCATCTCCTGTAGAGGACTTTAGGGTCCTTTATGGGATAATGACAAAGTCACTCTTGCTGGTATTGCACTTCAGTCAGCAGCTACGGCAGATTTAAATTCAAACATTTGAGTACCACGAAGGATGCACCCACTAAATATGTGTAAGTGCGAATGTATAACAAAAAGCAAGCAAGTGATTACAATAAGGTGTTCATTTTGTGATAAACACTGAGTTGAATTTCTGTATGTGTTACTTTTCACAATAAGAAAAGATTAAAAAGAACAGAGAATGAAATCAGTTAGAGTAATACAAAGTCAAGGTGTTCCCGTGTTTGAAGTAGCCATTACAGCAGCAAGAACAAGGAGTGCATATCAATTTCAAGTCCAACCAGGGCTTCTCTACCTGAACATCTCTACAACCCATATTCAGATGAAATTCTGTTTTATCAGTGGCTAGTCTGTAATCTAACAATCGGTCAGCTGTCTTTGCATTTCTAGCTTCCCTATGCAAGGTTACACAAAGTTTCAACTTGCTTCAGCTTACATATCACCTCCAATTTCACTGACGTTCAAATATAGTATGGAAAACTTCAAAGCAAAAAGCCACATTGCTGCTGGACCAGAACTGTCTCTAATAGATGTTAATATATTGGGAAGATTAGCTAGCATCTATAAAGCAAATTTTGTTGCAAGTTTTTCCAACTGGATTTCAACCCTCAAAGATAGTAACCTACAATCAAAGCAGGAATGTAAATCTGGATTCCTCAAAACACTAAAGGAAAAAAATCGAAGAGGACAACCTGACTCTCACTCAGACACACTAAGTACTTTACAATCTAATATTTACTCTTACTTTGGAAGTTATTCTAAAAAGCTGAATTGACTTTTTAAATTTTTGTTGTTTCTTACACAGTTGTTTGAACTTTTCATTCCTAATAATATTAAAGGGGGAGGAGTAGAGGGAAAAGGAGAAGGAAGAATGTAGCAAATGGCAGACAGAGAAAGAAGAGAGGCTGGTCAACATGGCTCAAAGCATACTGTGTGCCAAGCATGCTTTTAAGAGCCATCCATGTATTATTATTCCCTCTTGCCCTCAAAATAATCTCTTGATCACAGGTGGTGAACCAAAGTAACTGCCGGACAGTGGCTGGAAGGTCGAAGTCTTTAGCTATCATTGCCCTGGGGAGACAGAATAAGGCAGAGGGGACCACAGGCTCCTGAACTCATGTGTGCCTGGGTTCAAGTCCTGGCACCAGATGGCTGTGTGACCATGGAAAAGTCACTTAACCTCTCTGTGGCTCAGTTTTCCTCTTCTGAAAAATCAAAAAAAATAATAGTACCTACTATAACTGTTAACCATTATATTATTATTACAGATGACTTTATTTTTACTTACTTATGTATTTGGCTGTGTTGGGTCTTAGTTATTGCATGCGGGATCTCCCTTACATCATTCAGGATCTTTTGTAGGAGCCCACGGACTCTCTAGTTGTGGTGTGCATGTGGGATCTTAGTTCCCTGACCATGAATTGAACATGTGTACTCTGCATTGCAAGGCAGATTCTTAGCCACTGGACCACTAGGGAAGTCCCTACAGATGACTTTAACTGAAACACACATTAATACTTATCTAAGATTATATCCTTTAAAGCTTTCAAATTTCACCTGGCTATTATTTTGGTTGGTAACTCAAACCCTACAGTCTAGGACAGTGCCTGGCACAAAGCTGTCATTGTATAAATACTTTTGAATTAAAGAATGAAGAATAAACAACTGCGGCAACTGAAATTAGGATGTACGAGCATGAAAGATAGGAAAGTGCATTAAAGTTCTTCAAATTCTGGGACTTCCCTGGTGGTCCAGTGGTTAAGATGCCACACTCCCAATGCAGGGGGTCCAGGTTAAATACCTGGTCAGGGAACTAGATCCCACATGCCACAGCTAACATCTGGCACAGCCAAATATATTTAAAAAAAAAAAAAAACACCTTTTCAAATTCAAACCAAAACGTACCCTATTATAACAAAAGAGATCATTTCTTATTAAGTGGTAGAAATTTTCAGCAAAATGGAATCGTCTGGAATAACTTGAATGAGCCCCAAACCAATTTTAAAAAATTAGAGGTTTACATGAAGGGACTCACAGGCCAAAAGGAGAAGTTTCCTTTGAAGAGAAAGGCAATTCCTCCTGAACATATCAGAAATATTTGTCTACTGAGACTGCTGAATTAGTAGAGCATGCTCTTAATAACATGAACATCAATTAAACACCTGTACCAAGTGAAACGAAAAGGCTCCTTTAAAGTTTCTCTCAACAAAAATAAAGGCATGAGTCCATGTTTACCATGTATGTGCAGAAAACAAGCCAATAGCAGAGGAGTGACTATGAACATGCCACCTGGGGACAAGACGTCTGTCCTCAGAGGACTCCTCCGGCCTGCTGCTGACACCTAATTGTGAGGTTGTCAAAAACAGACATCTCTCCCTCTGTCTCTCTCTCTCTTCCTCCTTTCTTCTCTCCCTCTCTTTCCCTCTCTGTCCTTCTCCCCATCCCTCCCCTCCTGTTCCTCTTCCTTCCTCACCCACCCAAGGCATAGACAATATCTACACTTCAAGTGCTAACTTATTAACTGATAATGTATTAACAGTACAATCAAAACTGTTGCTGGCTCTAACAATGCAAGTCAGCAAAATGTCCACAATTCCATCAGAGACTGAAATCCTCGCCACAAGTCTTCTGGTTTAGCATGGACTTGGAACAAAGGGTAGTCAACAGGATTACCCAACTACTGCAAGCACTGGCAAAAAGAGGCTCCTGCATCCATCTCCATGAGAGGAAAGGCCATACTGCTTGGATGGAAACCCTTAAGCCTGCTGCCCATGCTCCTCTCCTTATACAGTTCTTGGGGGCATGTGGTCAGTATTTGCCTCTGTGACTCACTCACCTAAAAAGATGTAGGTTTTTTTATATGTGTTTTATATATTCCTATTATATGTTTTCATATATTTTCTATTATATATAAATCAGATTACAATCAGGACACCTTGATTGAGAAATGATTTTTTAAAGTGACATTAACTCAACTTTTCAGTTGAGTTCAGTTCAGTCACTCAGTCTTGTCCAACTCTTTGTGACCCCATGGACTGCAGCATGCCAGGCTTCCCTGTCCATCACCAACTCCCGGAGCTTGCTCAAACTCATGTCCATCAAGTCGGTGACGCCATCCAATCATCTCATCCTCTGTCGTCCCCTTCTCCTCCCACCTTTAATCTTTCCCAGCATCAGGGTCTTTTCAAATAAGTCAGCACTTTGCATCAGGTGGCCAAATGACTGGAGTTTCAGCTTCAGCATCAGTCCTTCCAATGAATATTCAGGACTGATTTCCTTTAGAATGGAGTGGTTGGATCTCCTTGCAATCCAAGGGACTCTCAAGTCTTCTCCAACACCACAGTTCAAAAGCATCAATTACTCAGTGCTCAGCTTTCTTTATGGTCCAACTCTCACATCCATACATGACCACTGGAAAAACCATCGCTTTCACTATACAGACTTCTGTCAGAAAAGTAATGTCTCTGCTTTTAAATATGCTGTCTATGTTGGTCATAGCTTTTCTTCCGAGGAGCAAGTGTCTTTTAATTTCATGGCTGCATTCACCATCTGCAGTGATTTTGGAACCCCAAAAAATAAAGTCTTGTCACTGTTTCCATTGTTTTCCCATCTATTTGCCATGAAGTGATGGGACCAGATGCCATGATCTTAGTTTTCTGAATGTTGAGTTTTAAGCCAACTTTTTCACTCTCCTCTTTCATTTTCATCAAGAGGCTATTTAGTTCTTCACTTTCTGCCATAAGGGTGGTGTCATCTGCGTGTCTGAGGTTATTGATATTTCTCCTGGCAATCTTGGTTCCAGCTTGTGCTTCATCCAGCCCAGCATTTCTCATGATGTACTCTGCATATAAGTTAAATAAGCAGGGCAACAATATGCAGCCTTGATGTACTCCTTTCCCAATTTGGAACCAGACTGTTGTTCCATGTCCAGTTCTAACTGTTGCTTCCTGACCTGCATACAGGTTTCTCAGGAGGCAGGTCAGGTGGTCTGGTAGTCCCATCTTTTTAAGAATTTTCCACAGTTTGTTGTGACCCACACAGTCAAAGGCTTTGGTGTAGTCAATAAAGCAGAAGCAGATGTTTTTCTGGAACGCTCTTGCTTTTTCGATGCTCCAACGGATGTTGGCAATTTGATCTCTGGTTCCTCTGCCTTTTCTAAAACCAGCTTGAACATCTGGAAGTTCACAGTTCACATACTGTTGAAGCCTGGCTAGAGAATTTTGAGCATTACTTTGCTAGCATGTGATATGAGTGCAATTGTGCAGTAGTTTGAGCATTCTTTGACATTGCCTTTCTTTGCGACTGGAATGAAAACTGACTTTTTCCAGGCCTGTGGCCACTGTTGAATTTTCCAAATTTGCTGGCCTATTGAGTGAAGCACTTTCACAGCATCATCTTTTAGGATTTGAAATAGCTCAACTGGAATTCCATAACCTTCACTAGCTTTGTTCGTAGCAATGCTTCCTAAGGCCACTTGCCTTCACCAGGATGTCTGGCTCTAGGTGAGTGAGCACATCATCATCATTATCTGGGTCATGAAGATCTTTTTTGTACAGTTCTTCTGTGTATTCTTGCCAAATCGCCTGAATATCTTTTGCTTCTGTTAGGTCCATACCATTTCTGTCCTTTATTGTGCCCATCTTTGCATGAAATGTTCCCTTGGTATCTCGAACTTTCTTGAAGAGATCTCTAGTCTTTCCCATTCTATTGTTTTCTTCTATTTCTTTGCATTGACCACTAAGGAAGGTTTTCTTAGCTCTCCTTGCTATTCTTTGGAACTCTACATTCAAATAGGTATATCTTTCCTTTTCTCCTTTGCTTTTAGCTTCTCTTCTTTTCTCAGCTATCTGTAAGGCCTCCTCGGACAACCATTTTGTCTTTTTGTATTTCTTTCTTGGAGATGGCCTTGATCACTGCCTCCTGTACAATGTCACGAACCTCCGTCCATAGTTTATCAGGCACTCTGTCTATCAGATCTAATTCTTTGAATCTGTTTGTCTCTTTCACTGTATAATTGTAAGGGATTTGATTTAGGTCATACCTGAATGGTCTAGTGGTTTTCCCTACTTTGTTCAATTTAAGTCTGAATTTGGCAATAAGGTGTTCATGATCTGAGCCACAGTCTGCTCCCAGTCTTGTTTTTGCTGACTGTATAGAGCCTCTCCATCACCCTCTGTGATGTCTCACAGTGTGGAGTGTTTTTCTCTAAACAAACCTACTTATTTATCACTCAGTCTCTCACTGGATTCTTTCTGAGATGAAACAGCAAGAACCTGCATTTCATTAGGTCCTGAAACCAGATGCCAACGACTAAGGGCTTTACTCAACTTTTAACCTGTAAGAAAATGTAGCTCTCTTTTATCTCCCTCTTCCAAGTTGTAATATGAAGTCTAACTTTAACCAGGAACTGCACTGATACATAATATACTGATCCACAAAGAATACATTATTCATTAATAACCAGACTGAAAATGTTAGACTATGATCTTAATTGCATTTTTTAAATAAAATGAAAAAAAGTGACTGTGTAAGCAGCAAGAAAAGAGTCACCCAACTCATATTATTTCCAGTGAATTAATAAGACAGCACATACTGAGCCATACTTAGGTACATTTGCATAATCTTCTCCAAGGTATACAGAAAAAATGGTGGTATGGACTGATGAAATACATCCTTCTTCAACAGCACTTATAGTTTTATTATTTTTGTTTATATTACACCTAGTGTTGTTTTATAATCAGGTATGAACAGGGCTCTTCCACCACACAGCATGAAGGATCTTACTTAGTTCCCTGCTGGACAGTGGTTAAGAATCCACCTTGCAATGCAGAGGACGTGGCTTCGATCCCCAGTCAGGGAATTAAGATCCCACATGCCCCAGAGCAATGAAACCTGAGTGCCCCAACAACTGAGCCTGCATGACACAATGATGATACCAAGGGCTGAACTAAGACCCAAGGCAGCCAAATAAATAAAAACAGTAATAATAAGGCCGCACAACACAGCACGCGAGATTTTAGTTCTCCAACCAGGGGTTGAAGCTGTACCCTGAGAATGCAGCATCTTACCCACTGGACCACCAGGGAAGTCCCAGGGCTCTTCCATTCTTAACTCATTCCTGGGCCCCAACTCCCTTCCCCCACTCCATGCACTCAAAGATTTTAAGCTCTTTCTTAGTAAGAACTGTGTCTGGTATAGGTTATATAGCCTTTGGATCCGTCCATTGTGTGCACCTTAATGTTAGCAGAATGGATTATGTGAGTGAACACATCTTCACACAACCCCATAATGTTAGACAAAATTCTCTTAGTAGTTTCCTAAAGCACTTAGGCCATTTTCAGTTGAACATCAAAGATACAGAATTGATTCCTATCACTGATTTCTTGGGTTTTTTTTTAAAGCAAATTCTAACCATAAGTAGTTTAACACTCAGAGTTTGTTTATCTCTACAACTTACTCTTTCAGAGATAAGTGAGAGAAAGCCTCAGCTATAAGCATCTATTTGATTACTTAAGAAGGAACAATGCTAGGCCACAGCAAGTGACTGCTTGAGAAGACAATTCACGTTAACAGGAACAGAGATACAGACTAGTGTGTTAACTTTCCTACTTATAATCAAAAGACCTTCTTCCACCTTCGTTTTCTCTAAGTACTAATTGGATAATCAGAGAGTCTGTATGGGAGGGAGAGGAGAAGTTTGCGCAATATCACAAAGATTCCTTCCAGAAGGGATGGTTTGGGCTGATATCTTTTTAATGTGCTTTCTTTTTTGGCCTAATACACTTTATTTCTCCTTTTGCAGCTATGAAATGTCCTTGCATGCAGAGTTACAGAATACAACTCGTGTAAAGAAATAATAAAATAGTAAACTTTAGAAGCTAACAAAACAATACTAAAACATGCTGAATCATGGTATATTATCTTAGGCATATTTTACCATAATAAAAAAAAAAACGTCAGAGTAACCTGGAAAGAGAAAAGACTAACACTGTGAGACAGTACATATGCTGTCTATTACAACTGCATAATGGGAGCCAGGTGAAGGGGGATTCCAACATCCTGACATAGGCACCAAAGAAATTAAAGCATCAAAAACAAACAAACAAAGTCAGACATTAAAAGGGAGGAATTCTGCATGCCATGGTAAAGCTGATTCTTTTTTACCAAACACACACACACACACAAAGAAAGTAAAATGTCAAAATCATTTCCATATCCCTTGAATCACGTGTCAAATTATTCTCCTTTTAATGTATCCATTACCCATGGTATACAAGAAACCCTCCCTTGAAAATAGGAATGCACCAGAGAAAAGATATTCCAAAATGCAAGATTATGTAGTAGACAAACACGACCATCCAATGTGGCATCATAGCCTAAGCACACTTGTCTAGACGAGAGCTAGGCTGTAGCAATGGTTCACACTCTCCTTACCTAAAGGAATGTGAAAAGGCTTGCAATCTGCAAGAAGCCAGAGTAAGCATTAAAAAAGAAAGGAAGTTCTGGTAAATCTAAAACAATTAAATAACCTACTTTTTAAGAGCTGTGTAAAGTTTTAACTGAATTCTAAAGGGCTACACAATCAGGAGTTAGCACAGAAAGAAAAAAGCTTACCTAAGAGAAGTATATATAATAGTCAAAAGGGTTTAAGAGAGCTGTGTTTATTACGTTATGTTGAAATGATAATAGTCCAAATACAATGAGCAAGTCATTGGGTATTTTTGGTACAAAGTATAAGACCAATTAACCAAACTTATTCAACAACAAAATTCTGGTTGTAAAATCTACTTTCCGCACAAAAAGAAAACACAAGATCATGCAATCTGAAGGGTTTAAAAAAAAAGAAAAACACATAACTCTTGCATGCCAACAGAAGCACAGCCGATTTAATCCACATTTGTCATTTTCAGCACTATTTTAATCCATATGGTGGGTGGCATGAGGTTACCAGTGGACACAAAAGCACTCTGAAGTGGTTTTATCAAAATGACCAGGAAAATTCTGCAGACACATTGAAAATAAAATGCAAAATAAAAAGCAATAGCTTAAAACAAGATTTTGGCCTGGGCATGAACATAGATGGTACAAAACAGTACACAAATGAGTATGTGGCAAGCACACCATGGGCTAAAGATGTACCACCTGGAAGTGAAGGCAGGACTCAGTGCTCCCAGACTCATCCCCACCAGACACCAGACTCCACTCACAACCACAGGTTTGCAGCCACATACTTACCCCATATGATCAAGAAGGGCTAAAAGGAGGAAAGTTCACAACCAGAATTTTTCAACAACTTTAAATGTATTCATATGATAATCAGTTTGAAGGCCATGCCTAGAAGGATTTAGGGATGCATTTCAGGTCCTGGTTTGAAGGAGGGCTCTTCCTCACTGAAACAGGGTGGGGAGTCCAACATCAGCCAGTACCAGGCAGGAAAGAAATACAACCACGATAACAGATTTTAATCTGCCTCAGCTTACTTAAGCAAGGAAAAATGAGGACGTACTTTACATCTTCCAGCTTTTTGGTGATGACAGATCCAACAGACGAAAAAGCAGCTGAAGCCTTCTGTCCAGCCTGAGATAAGGTTTCAGAGGTCTTCTTGTACCTATATTAAATCATAAAAGAACAGAGCAAAGAAAGTAAGCTAACCTTTCCAATATCCATTATGTGGTGACAGAGGATGAGATGGTTAGATGGCATCACCGACTCAATGTACACACATGTGTGCATGCTAAGTTTCTTCAATTGTGCCCGACTCTTTGTGACCCTATGTAGCAGCAAACTCTGGAAGACAGTGAAGCACAGGGAAGCCTGGCATGCTGCAGTCCATGGGGTTGCAAAGAGTCGGACATGACTTAGTGACTGAACAACAACAATCTTTCTAATATCCATTACGTAGAGTTCAGTGATCACCACCTCTTAGAGAACTCTCAAGGAAAAAAAAAATAGAACATCCAAAATTCTTCATGACTGCCAAGTCAACATCATCACATCATCTTTTACTTAACCACCATTCGAAACACAACCTTCTGCAGCACCCTAGGACAGCTAGAAAGGCCTGTAAAGGCAAGGCTGAAGAAATCTACATAAGAGTTAAAAGCAGTTATGAAGCCAAGATCAAAATGGGCCAGAGGTTAAATGAAACTATATCTCTTATTTTTTTTTCCTTTTTCACTTAAGCTAAACAAAACAAAAATGAAATCAAGTTCCTCATATTTCTTTCACAACTTTATTTTCTAAAAAGGGACCAGAAGCAAGGTTGGATCCAGGAGTACTTTTTATCACCCAAATCAATTTGGGGCAGCATAAAGAGATTTTTCAGTTTTCCCTATATGTAGAGTTACCAAATAAGGACTGGTGCATTCTCAACAGGGTACGTAGAAGGTATAACCCTTCAAATGACTCGAGTGGGATATTTGCTGTAGCACAAAGGTAGAAAATTTACCACCTGCCTCCTCCCATCTACACAGAGATTAGTGAAGGGAAAAACTAAAACAGACAAAAGAATATGGTTCTTACCCCAAAGAGGTTAAGATCCCCACATGGTAGAAAGGGATGTTCAGGCATTTTCACTTACCTTGTCAAGATCAAATAACAAAAAAAATAAAAAGAGAAAATGTTTAAGGTGATACAAGGAATGGCATCCTGCATGTTCTCCTGCTGCCTTATATGGACAGAAAGAGAACCCAAGCGGGTGGGTACCCCTGTACTGTCACGTTAGGATGCAGTCAGCCTCGCTGGTGCTGGTCACCAGCTCAGCAGATGGGACTGCATAGAGAACACCGTTCGGAGACTCAGGAAACGAAGCTGCCTCTTGATAATGCTGTATCAAAACCGTGTGATCAAAAGAGACCAGAAGATTAAGGAGTGGTCCTCTGCCACTGGCACACATCAGAGATGGTGACCTGAAAGGGTCTCATGCTCTGTACAGAGCAGGGTCAAGAAAAATAAAAAGACTGGCTCTGTACTTGGCAGTGCCTCCAGACTTCGAGAGATTTGTGACCTCAACACTGATGTGATCCTGTTTCCTTATCTTCGGCTATCTCACTACCCACTCTACTGGGTTATTCTGAGGACCAAGTGACTCATGTATATATCTGGTAAGTCAGTATATAACATTTTAAGAGCCTAGATTTTATTTCTTCAACTCACATAGGAGGCTGGTTTTCTCTCTATACCCTAGAACACTCAGATACACTTGAGAACGGGGGTGGCAGGGAGGGTTGCCCTGCGCAGTATAGACAAAAGCTGCAGAAACCTCCTCAGTCCCTTTCCACCCCTCCCCGCCTCCAGACAAAACGAGCAAAATGTCCTCTACGTTCTCTAGAAAAAGGTAGGCTCAAGGGCACGTACGCAGATGTAGCTGTCACATCTTGCCACCCTTTGGCAATGTTCTGTTTTAGTTCCTGCAGTGAATTGATCCCAAGTTTCCTCTTGATCTCCGCTAGGTGCTTCTCTTTTGCTGCTAACACTTGAGACAGAGTCTGGATTTCTTCTTCTACCTGGGAGGAGAGGGGTTGGGGTAGGAATGAAGTCAAAGAGTTAAGATGATGAGCCCAAAATTACACTCAAAATTCTAGTCGTTTTAAAATATTTTGGATTCATTTCTCTGCTTCTTTTAAAACAATATAATATGTTAGGCAAACGGGTTGCTTGTTGATCTCTCCTGTAAAGCTTCTTTTCTCTCTTCTCTGTATTTCAGTCTTGAGTTGTTCTCAGTCTCTCCCCTCTTCCTATACTTCCTTACTCAGTTATGTCATAGAGGCTCAGGGTTCAAACCTTTACACAGATAATATTCAAATTATTCTAACAGCTACTCTCCTGACCGCTGGGTCTGCATTTCCAACTGAACATTGATGCTTGAATGCCCATAAAAACTCATATTTATGTATTAAGTTAAACTAATCTGAAGTGAAAAGTGAAAGTGTTAGTCACTCAGTTGTCTCCGACTCTTTGCAACACCATGGACTGTAGGCCACCAGGCTTCACTTGTCCATGGGATTCTCCAGGCAAGAAGACTGGAGTGGGAAGCCATTCCCTTCTCCAGGAGTTCTTCCTGACCCAGGGATCGATCAGCCAAATAATCTGAATTCCCACCAATATACACACAACCATGCCAAATCAAAACACAGCCATATTGCATATTTCATATAAAGTTTATGCATGCATGCATGCTAAGTCCCTTCAGTAGTGCCCAACTCTTTATGACCCTATGGACTGTAACCCTCCAGACTCTTCTGTCCGCAGGATTCTCTAGGCAAGAATACTGGAGTGGGTTGCCATTCCCTCCTCCCAGGTATCCTCCCAACCCAGGGGTCGAACACATGTCTCTTGCATCTCCTTCACTGGTAGGTGGGTTTGTTTTTTTTTTTTTACCACTAGCACTACTGGGAAAGCCCCATATGAGTTTATACTTCCAATATAAGTCACAGTTCACACTGTCAATCTTTGTACCTGTCAAAGTCACAGGCATAAATAAAACACACTCCCTCCCAGAGTCCTGCAGAAGTGTGGGCCCCTCTGATGCTGACTGACCAGCCTCAGCTTGGTGGTTAGAAATGGGCTTCTGACCCATCAAGTGGCTACTAGCCAGTGAATTGCCTGGTGTGCCAAGGGATGCTCGAATAATCAGAGTCTCATTCAGGAATGTAGTTGGAGAAACTAAGATCACATTGGGAGAAGCTGAAAAGACTTGGATAAAGAAGCCCTGAAGGACAGGTGGTGCACAGAGAGATTGTGTGATGTTACAGAAGCTTAAATATACTCAAGGAGGCCAAAACTATAAACAGAAGCTATGAAGCAAAGGCAAAAAAAAGACAGAGTAGAGGAAAAGGCACAGCTAGGAAAACAGAGGGAAAGGGCAGACCCACAGAGAGAAACAGACACCCAGTGAAGAGACTCATCCCGGAAGTCGAAAAACTCGGGTCCCTGAAGTATAGCTGCCCCTCCATATCCACAGGTTCCACATCCACAGAGGCAACCAACTGCAGATTGAAAATATTCAGGGGAAAAAAGTTCCAGAAAGTTCCACAAAGCAACATCTTGAAACTGCCCTGTGCTGGCAATTATTTACATAGCATTTACATGGTATTTACCTAGCGTTTACATTGCACTAGGTATAATAAGTAATCTAGGGATTATTTAAAACATATGGAAGGATGTGCATAGGTTGTATGCAAATATTGTACCATTTTATATAAGGGACTTGAGCATCTGTGGATTTTGATATCCACAGGGGTCCTGGAACCCACCCCCTGCAAACACCAAGGGACGACTGTACATTCATTAATATTCAAGACCCTCAGAAGGAAGCTTCTCCAGGCTTGTTGCAAAGCCATATCTCAGTCTTGACCTACACTACACTTCTATGAGTTCAAAGACAACATGGCCTTTAAAAACAGCATACAGTATTGTTAAGTGAACTGAGAGCACTCAACAAAAGGAAAGAAGGATAAATCAAAAGTGCTATGGCTGCCAAAAAAAACCCCAAATAACATACTCTTAGATGGCATTACGGAGAAGGCAATGGCACCCCACTCCAATACTCTTGCCTGGAAAATCCCATGGACGGAGGAGCCTGGTAGGCTGCAGTCCATGTGGTCGCGAAGAGTCGGACACGACTGAGCGACTTCACTTTCACTTTTGACTTTCATGCATTGGAGAAGGAAATGGCAACCCACTCCAGTGTTCTTGCCTGGAGAATCCCAGGGATTGGGGAGCCTGGTGGGATGCCGCCTATGGGGTCACACAGAGTCGGACACGACTGAAGCGACTTAGCAGCAGCAGCAGCAGCAGATGGCATTAATTAGAATACAGGCCCAGAACAAAGATAATCGTCCATGCTTATAAGACTTTGGGCTTCCCTGGTGGCTCAGACGGTAAAGAAGCTGCCTGCAATACAGGAGACCCGGGTTCGATCCTTGGGTCAGGAAGATACCCTGGAGAAGGCAATGGCAACCCACTCCAGTATTCCTGGCTAGAAAACTCCATGGACAGAGGAGACTGGTGGGCTACACGGGGTCCATGGGGTCGCAAAGAGTCAGATATGACTGAACAACTAACACAGTCTATAAGATAGGACTCCATAAGTTATACCTGTTTTTCGAAGTCACATTTTGAGAAATATTAACAAAGTGGAATACAAGAGAAAGGCGCAACAATAAATGTATGAATGAATAAGGTTCAAAATCAAGTAAATTAAAGGATTTGCTGCAAGTCACCAAATAATAATGCAGGAATCAGAATTTTAACTCAGGTTTTCTGACTCCACTTCTCAGTTTACTGGCTAATTCTCATTGCACATTGTTAGCTTTCTAATACTTTTCTTTACCTAAACTACAAATGTTCACATACTTCAGAAAGGAGACTTAAATGTTAAGTTTTGTACCCCTTGACACATCTCTGAAGTATTCGCTTGCCCTAATGAAACTTAGAAAGAAAGACCACTGTAAATCTTTCTGAACAATACATGACCCAATATATTTCCTGCTTTTGTTGGTAATTGTGTGCTAACATACCTAGCTCAATCGCAGCACACCAGAGCAACAATTTCTTAATTCAACATTTATATATATATATATCTCTATGTGTGTGTGTGTGTGTGTGTATATACACACACACAAGAATCTTTGACATGAATCAAGAATAATGGAATAATGAGTAGAAAAGTTACTACAAAGCTATGGTAATCAAGATTGTGTGGTAGACTTGAGAGTCCAGAAATAAACCCATACATTTATAGTCAACTGACTTTTAACAAAGATACCAGGCAATTTAGTGGAAAAGAATAATTTTATTCCACAAATGGTGCTAGGACACCTCAGTTTCCGTATGCAAAAGAATGAAGTTGGACCCCTAAGTCAGACCATATGTATTAAGATAGATCAGAGAAATCTAAGTGAAAGAGCTAAACTATAAAACTTTAAGAAGAAAATAGAGAGGTAAATCTAAATAATCTTGGGTTAGGCAACATCTCTTAGATATGATACCTCAAGCAAGAAAACCAAAAAAATAAACCAACATCATCAAATTTTAAAACTGATGTGCTTCAAAGGATACCATCATAAAAGTAAAAAGACAGCTAACAAAATTGGGAAAATGTTTCCAAATTACAAATCTGATAAGGGTCCAGTATGCAAAATACATAAAAAAAAATACAGCTGAATAACAGAAAAGCAAATATTCAATTAAAATCGATAATGGATTTAAATAGACATTCCACCAAAGAAATATATAAATGACCAATAGTCATATGAAAAGATCACCAATACCATTCATTCATAATTAGAGAAGTTCAACTAAGATACCACTTCATCCCTACTAGTATGGTATTCAATAATCAGTAAGACAAACAATACCAATAAGACAAATAATAACAAGCACTGACAAGGGTGAAGAGAAATCGGAACCCTCATACATTGCTGATTGGAAGGTACAATTGTACAGTTTGGCAGCAAAATAGCATGACAGTTACTTAAAAAGTTAAACATGGAGTTGCCATATGACCCACAAATTCCATTCCTAGGTACAAAACAGGAGAACTGAAGGCATGTGTTCACCCAAAAACCTGGACATGAATGTTCAGAGCAGCATTATCCATGACAGCCAAAAAGTAGAAACAATCTCCAACAGCTGATAAATGGATAAACAAAATGTAGTGTATACTTACACAATAGAATATTATTCAGCCATAAAAAGGAATGAAGTACTGATAGGTACTGCAACATTGAGGAACCTTGGAAACATTACATTAAAGGAAAGAAGCCTGTCACAAAAGACCACGTGTTGCTTGATTCCATTTATAAGCAATGCCTGAACAGGCAAATTTATAGAAACAGAAAGCAGATTAGTGGTTGCCAGGGACTGGGGAGAGGAAGGATTGGGGTGAACACTGAAGGGAATAGGATTTCTTTTGGGGGTAAGGAAATGTTTTAGAATTAGATAGCGCTGATACTTGTATAAACTTGTGAATACACATAAACCAATGAACTATACACATTAAAAGAATGAAATCTGATGTAAATTACATCTCAAAAAGAAGTTAAAAAAAAGTGGATGGAGGAGATTTTTATCTCTTAATTTCTACAACTATTTCAAGCAGTAACTCTAACGTAAAAAACAGAAAATTATCATGTTTTATATGTAAATGACATTATTACATCTAATTATTAGGATCATTATCATATTTTTTATGATATCATAATCTATATATGATGGGAGGTAAAGTAAGAGTATGGGCTTCTGTGGTGGCTCAGTGGTAAAGAATCTGCCTACGATGGAGGAACTACAGGAGATTCGGGTTCAATCCCTGGGTCAGGAAGATCCCCTGAAGAAGGGAATGGCAACCCACTCCAGTATTCTTGCCTGGAGAATCCCATGGACAGAGGAGCCTGGCGGGCTAAAGTTCATAGGTTTGCAAAGAGTTGGACATGACAGAAGAGACACAGTACACAAGCATGTAAAGTAAGAATATATCGGCCATATCTCATGGAGTTTTCATAAAAATTGTATAAACTTCTGATTGAGTGTGAATACTATACAAATAAAAGGGTAAATGCACACGCATCAGAGTTCATGAGGACCTGGACACAAGACCCAATGTTGTAATGTAAGACCTTTGACCTTAATCTTCATAATTTTGGATTAGGCAATGATTTCTGACAAGTAACAACTAAAGCACAAGTCACCAAAGGAAAAATAAATTCAACTTCATCAAAATTAAAAACTTGTGTGCTTCAAAGAGTGAAAAAGAAAACCCACAGAATGGGAGAAAGTGTTCACATAGCATATGTCTGATAACTTCACTTGTTAAATAACATTACATAATCCGTTGGCAGATTTAGATCTCTCTTTCCTCCTCCATCACACCATAAAAACAATAATACCTGCCTCATAACACTGTTATGAGGATTAATGAGTAGAGTTCATCCACCCAGCAAGTAGTGTGTGCCTGCCATGCAGCAATAGTCTGTAAATATTAGTTGCTATTACTATTAAGTTAATATCATTGGTAATGAAATAATTACACTGAGGGCTGCAAGAATTTGGAAAAACTGTTCTCTCACATACTATGAGAAATCTGGCTAGCGTTTTGGCCTTGTTGGTGTACATAGTAATGACTGTGTTCTTAACACCCAGTAGGCCCAGGGATTCTATTAATACTTCTAGGAATTTATTCTAAAGAACTAATTAAAGGACTTCCCTGGTGGCACAGTGGATAGGAATCTGCCTGCCAATGCAGGGGACATAGATTCAATTCCTGGTATGGGAAAATTCCACATGCTACAGAGCAACTAAGCCCGTGTACTCCAACTACTGAAGCCTGTGTGCCTAGAACCTGTGCTCTGCAACAACAGACGCCACCGCAATCAACAGCCCATGCACCACGACAAAGAGTAGCCCCCACTCACTGCAACTAGAGAAAGCCCAAGCAAAGCAACAAAGACCCAGCACAACCAAAAGTAATAGAATTTTAAAAAAGAACTAATTAAAGAGGTGCCTAAAGGATTATATGCATCTCCATCAAAATAATGTTCATAATAGCAAAAAAGGGAAATAACTGAAATGTTTGTAACTGATATGCCCATCAGTTAAAAATGGACTTGCAGCAATTAAAAAAACAGGCTATTCTGCATCAATTTAAAATGAAATTGTAGAAGGTTATTTACTGCCACAAAATTTTTTTTGAAATTCAATTAAGTGAATAAAAGTTATAAATGTGTATTCTGATGCCTTCATAAAATACTGAAATATTATAGCAATACATACATAGAAAAAAGTCTGGAAACAGATAATCTAAAACTTTTATTCTGTAAAGGTAATTTTGCTTTTCTTCAGTGCTTTTTGTTTTTACGATAAACATATGCAACTTGTGTAAAAAGTATTTTTGTTTTCTCTTTTCAAAATAACAGTATTAGGCATGTACCAAATACTCTGTATTTTTCATTCTTACTCTTCTGATAGGGCTTATCACCAATCTGCCTTACCCATCCTATCCCCACCTAGTCTATAAAATCTGATGTAAAGAGGTAGATAGAACGAATAAGGAAACAGGAGACCTGAACACTATAAACCAACTATAAACAGAACACTTCACCCCAAAACAATAGAATACACCTTCTTTTCAAATGTACATGAAACATTCTCCAGGACAAAGCATATCATTAGGCAACAAATCTCAATAAAATTAAAATCATACAAAATATCTTGACCAACCATAATGGAATAAATCTAGAAACCAGAAACAAAAGGAAAACTAGAAAATTCATAAATTTATCCAGTTAAACAGCACACTCTTAAGCCACCAATGGGTCAAAGAAGAAATCAAAAAGAAATTAGAAAATACTTTGAGACAAATGAAAACAAATACACAACATATTAAATCTTATGAGATGTAGTAAGAATAGTGCTCAGAGGGAAATTTATAGCTGTAAATGTCTACATTTAAAAAGAATATTTCAAATCAATAACCTAACTGTACACTCTTACAGAACTAGGAAAAGAAGAGCAAACTAAAGCCAAAGCTAACAAAAAGAAAGGAATTAAAGATTAAAGACAAACAGAAGAAAGAACAGAAAACCAACAGTGAAAAATCAATGAAATCAAAAACTGTTCCTTAGAAAGATCAATACAATTGGCAAACCTCTAGTCAGACCAACAGAGGGTAAAAAAGAGAAGATGCAAATAACTAAACTCAGAAATGAAAGTGGTGACAATACTACCAACCTTATAGAAATAAAAAGATTGTAAGAGAATATTATGAACAATTATATGCCAATAAACTAGATAACCTAAATGAAATGGATGAATTCCTAGAAATTCACAAATGATTCAAACTGACCAAGAAAAAACAGTCTGAATAGACTTGTAACATATAAAAAGATTGAATGAATAATCAAAAATTTCCCAACAAATAAAAGTCCAAAACAAGAAGGCTTCATTGGTGAATTCTACTAAACACTTAGAGAAGAATTAAGGCCAATCCTTCTCAAATTCTTCCACAAAAGAGAATGGAAAACTTCCTAACTCATTCCAAGAGGCCAGCCATTACCATGGTACAAAAAACAGACAAAGATGTAAGAAAAGAAAATTGCAAGTGAATCTCTCATGACTATAGGTACAAAAATACTTAGTAAAATACCTGCAAACCAAATCTAGAAGCATATTAAAAGGATTATACATTAAGGCCTAGAATACATATACCTAGGATAAAGTGGAATTTATTCTAGGAATGTAAGGATGACTCAAAATATGAAAATCAATTAATGTAATATACCATATTAATAGAATGAAAGGAAAAAATACATGATCATCTTAATAGATGCAGAAAAGCATTTGACAAAATCCAGGACCCTTTCATAATAAAAATACTGAATAAACTATGAATAGAAGGGAACTTCCTTAATATGAATAAGTGTATTTATAAAAACCAAGAGTTATCATCACACTGAATGATGAAAGACTGAAAGTATTTCCCCTAAGATTAGAAACAAGACAAGGATGCCCACTTTCACCACGGCCATTCAACATAGTACTGGAGGTTTCAGCCAGAGCAATAGCGAAGAAAAATAAATAAAAGCCATCTAAAATGGAAAGGAAGAGTAAAATTACTTTTGATTGCAGATAACATTATCTTATATAGAGAAAATTCTTAAATAATTCACAAAAAAATTAATAGAGCTAATAAGCAAGTTCAGCAATGCTGCAGGATATAAGATTAATATGCAAACTTCAGTTGTATTATTTCTACACATTAGCAATGAAAAATCTGAAAAGTAAATTAAGAAAATTCTATTTATAATCACATCAAAAGAATAAAAATAACTTCAAAATAAGGTAACTAAGGAAGTCTAAGACTTGTGCCCTGAAAACTACAAAACATTGCTAAGCTACAGAAGACCTAAATAAATGGAAAGACACTCCATGTTCATGGACTGTGAGATTTAATATCGTTAAGATGATTATAATCTTAATCGCATTGTAATAATACAATACTCTCCCAAATCAATCCTCAGATTCAGTAATAACCCTAGCTAAATCCCAATGGCAATTTTTTCTGTGTGGGTGGAAGTATAGATTATAAAATTAATATAGAATTGCATGAGACTTTAAACAACAATTTTGACAAAGCAGAAAAAGGTGAAAAGGTCATACTCCTCTATTTTAAAACTTACTACAAAGCTATAGTAATCAAGAGTGTGGTATTCTCAGGAGAACAGACATATAGATGAATATATCAGAATTGAGAACCCAGAAATAAACCTTTGCATATACATGAACTGATTTTTGACAAGGATGCAAAGAGCATTCACTGATAGTCTCTTCAATGAACAGTACTAAAAAACCTAAATATTCACATGTGAAAGAATGAAATTGATCCCTACCACAAACCATATATAAAAATTAACTCAATGGACCACAGGCTTAAATACAAGCTTCAGAAGAAAATATCATGTAAATCTTTATGATCTAGTTTTGGAAATGGATCCTTAGATATAATGCCAAAAGGACAAGCAACTAAAGAAAAAATAAATTGGACTTCATCAGAATTTAAAACTTTTGTGCATTAAGACAATATGAAGGAAGTGAAAAGACAATGTATGGAATGGGAAAAAATATTTGCAAATCAATACATCTGATAGGGATCTCATATCCAAAATATATAAAAAGCTCTTATATCTCAACAACAAAAAGACAAATAATGTTTTTAAAATGTGGGAAATGATTTGAATAAACTTTCTCCAAAAAAGGTTTGTAAATGACTAATATGCACATGAAAAGATGCTCAATATCTTTTTCATTAGTGAAATACAAACCAAAAGCACAATGAGATACCATTTTACAGTCACTAAGGTGACTATAATCAAAAAGACAGAAAATAAAAAATGTGGCAAGGATGTAGAGAAGCTGATGACGGAATGTAAAACGGCAACCCTGCTGTGAAAACAGTTAGGCAATTCTGGAAAATAAAAGTTAAACATGGAATTACCATGTGATGAGCAATTCTACTTCTAGGTATATCCCAAAGGAATTAGAAATGGGTATTCAAACAAGTACTTTTACACAAATATTCCTTAGCTCAGTATCTACAATAGTTAAAAAGTGGAAACCACCCAAATAT
This sequence comes from Okapia johnstoni, assembly GCA_024291935.2. NCBI lineage: Eukaryota > Metazoa > Chordata > Mammalia > Artiodactyla > Giraffidae > Okapia > Okapia johnstoni. Next base: position 34,000,327 of record CM044309.1, on the reverse strand, counting down.
CCACTTAACAGTTGGACAGATAAACAAAATATAATAGATACGTACAAGAGAATATTATTCAGCCACTAAAAAACAGTGAAGTACCAATACGAGCTCAACAAGGATGAGCCTCGAAAACATTATGCTAAAAAAAAAAAAAGAAAGAAAAAGAAAACATTATGCTAAATGAAATAAGTCAGATACCAAAAATCACATGCTATGTGATTGCATTGAAATGAAATATCCAGAATAGGTAAATCCATAGAGACAGAACGCAATTAGTTGCTGCCAGGGACGGAGGGAGGCAAGAGTGGGGATGCCAGCTTAGTGAGTATGGGGTCTCCTTTGGACGTGATGAAAATGTATGGATAGAAACGACAGTTGCAGAACATTGTGAGTTTGCTAAATGCCACTCAGCTGTACAGTTTGAAATGATTGATTTAAAAAAAAATTTTAAAAAGAGAAAGGGAGAGAGTGCGGAATGGGAAGCAAGTTCAAAGAGCTTCTACCCACAACTTTGCCAAAGGTAGAAAGAAGCCACCAAAGCAATTGAAAGCTCAGTGCATCAGGGCTAGTGAGGTCACTTAGAAGACATTCACTAGCCGCCCTCATCCATTTCCAACTTCACACTCTACCTCTCAGACCCACTTTACCCACAGATACCCTTCCTCATATTAAAAATCAGCTGGTCTCACGTTCTCATTTCCTCCTCCTCACTGAGCTCTCTAGGCTGAGTAAACACACATTGCTTTCTCTCCCCTGAAACTGACTATACAACATCACCAGGTACTGTAGAAAAACACATGACGACATAGTTTAAGTGCAAAACGAAGCTCCAGAAGGATGGCTCCTTTACCTTCGCAAGTTCTCGTCTCAGCTCCTCTCGCTCCTCCTCTGACAGAGTCTCAGGGGCACCGATCGTGGCAGCAACATCTTCTCCTTCCTCAGGTACTGGGTCTGTTCTCAGCAGACCTTGACGAAGACAAAAAGAAAAGTTTGTAAAGTATGAAAGCTAAGTAAAATTCTCCTTCAGACTCCTTCACAGCCCCAGCCAGAGGAAGGCCAATCAGGCAAGAGCTGTATTTTATCTTTCTGCCTTCAAAAGGCCTGGCTCTCCTAGGAAAGGACAAAAAAAAAACCCAACAACTTATGAGCTAACTACTAAAAACCACCAAATTACACTCTTTCAAAATAGGAATTTAGAAAATACAGCATTCTCTCAACTTCTGTTCATTTCTCCAGTCACAATATACTTACTGCAAAGCAGAAGAGTTAAGAGGCCAAGAACGAGATCTTGCCAAGACTTAAAATGCTTAACTAGTAAATCAGCATGACTAATATTCACAGAAGGAGACTGTAAATGTCTTTAGCTTCCTCTACTAATCAGATTCACTCTTACAGCCTTAGTGAAGAACTGCCTAAAGAAAGTGTATTCCATTTCTTTCCCTAGTGGAAGTAGGAGAGACCTTCTTGTAACTTTTTAAAAATATGTCTCTTCCACTCCAGGGAAGAGAATTCCATGGACAGAGGAGTCTGGCAGGCTACAGTTCACAGGGTCACAAAGAGTCGGACATGACTGAAATGATTTAGCATGCACATACTCATCCACTCAAATTTCATGAACAAGCTTATGGTCACCAGAGGGAAGGAAAAGGGAAAAGGATAATTTGGGAGTTTGGGGTGGACATGTACACACTGCTTTATTTAAAATGGATAAACAACAAGAGCCTACTGTATAGCACATGGAACTCTACTCAATGTTATGTGGCAGCCTGGATGAGAGGGGAGTTTGGGGGAGAATGGATATATATATATATATATATATATATATATATATATATATATATATGACTGAGTCCCTTCCTTGTTTACCTGAAACTATCACAATACTGTTAATCGGTTGCACCCCAATACAAAATAAAAAGTTTAAAATATAAAATTTTTAAAAAATGCCTCATCCAGATAACCCTTTAGAATAAAATCCTAATTTATATGCACGCATGCTAAGTCATCAAATCATATCCAACTCTTTGCAACCCCAGGGACTGCAGCCTGCCAGGCTCCTCTGTCCACAGCATTTTCCAGGCAAGAATACTGGAGTGGGCTGCCATTTTCTACTCCAGGGGATCTTCCCAATCTAGGGCTTTAACCCGAGTCTCCTGCACTGGCAGGCAAATTCTTTACCACTGAGCCACCAGGGAAGCTCCTAGTTTATCTAGGGTTGGCCAAAAAGTTCATCCGAGTTTTTCTGTAACATCTTACAGAACAATCCAAATGAACTTTTTGGCCAATACAATATATTCAGAGAAATGACCAACACCCATATAAAAGCCTTCTACATTATTTAAGACCAATCCTGCCACACCCACTGCCCTGAAATAACAGCCAGTGTCTACCCATCCACCAGGAAGAATTCTGTATTTCCAGAGGGCAGCCAGGGAGGCACCTGTCTCTCAGCAACTCCCCCTTCTTCTGCCCAGCCAAGTACAAGGCTAAGGGCAAGTTCAGTGAGGCCCCTGAACCTTAGGTGCAGAATTTATGAGGGCACTTAATTCAATACAAATATTTTTAATATTTTAATAAGTTAATTCAAAGAATCCAAGATGAACAAAATATCAAAATTTTAAACAGACAGGCTCAGCATGGCTGATTTTTCCTTTTTCCTCAGGTTCCAAAAGTGGCTTATCACAGAACTGTTCCAGATCTTGTCTTTATTTAAAGTGTTAGTATTCTGTTCATCATGCATGGGTGCTTAGTCGCATCTGACTCTTTGCGACCCCATGGACTGTGACCCGCCAGGCTCCTCTGTCCATGGGATTCTCCAGGCAAGAATACTGTAGTGGGTTGTTGTGCCCTCCTCCAGGAGATCTTTTGGACCCAGGGATCAAACCCTCATCTCCTGCACTGCAGGCAGATTCTTTATCACTGAGCCATAGGGGAAGCCCTTCTTCATCATGAATTTCTTCAATTTTAAATTTTTTAAAATAATGAATTAACATAATACTTATCTGGACTGCAGAGCTTTTCAATGCCCCCTTAAATTTTACACCTGAAACAAGGCCTCGCTCACCTTTCCATAGTCACTGTTCTGCCATCCATTTCCATGGTTTGGGATTTTCAGTCTCCTCTGACAACAGCTTTTTTTTTAATAATTTTTTTTAAGTCTTTATTGATTTTGTTACAATATTGCTTCTACTTTATGTTTTGGTCCTCTAGCCATGAGGCATGAGGGATCCCAGCTCCCCGACCAGGGATTGAAGCTGCACCTCCTGCATTGTAAGGCGAAGCCTTAACCACTGGACCAGCAGGGAAGTCCCATGGCAACAGCTTTTTTGCAGAGGGAACCAGGGAAAGGTCTCCTCCTCTTCCTGCTCTTTGCCTCTTTCTGCCAGTGAGCATTACAGTAATCACACTGTTCCCCACCAGCCCCCATGTCCACTTCTGGGAAGGGCTAGCTCAACCATAGTGGCAATGTGGCATCCGCCCAAAGCAAGATGCCAGGCGGCAGATGACAGACTTAGCAGGCAGGCAGAGATGAAGGAGAGAGAACAAGCCTGCTGTTCAACAAGCAGCAAGCACCATGGCAAGCCCAGGAGAAGTATTTGTATGTCCATATGTACATTGAGTAAAAGGTACAAAGACATTTGCTCCTGGTCTTTTGTACATTCACTGCACAATAGCAGTTGATAATTAAAATGACAATAATCAATAGCATAACAGTGCCTACCTGAAAGATGTTTACAGAATTGTTAAAGGCATAAAATACAAATAAAACAATTCAAAAACAGTTCAAAAACTGTAATGGTAAATAGGATATGATTAAGTTCTCTCATGCAGAAACGATATGTGACAGGTACAATCAGTGGATGGAAAGGCTCAATGAATAGTTGCTTCTGCGGGTCCCTCCAACATATCTGCAAATGGATTGCCCAAGTCATGATCGAAATCTTATCACATCACTCTCCGGCTTAAAGTGGTTCCTTTAGTGGCTCCCCGTTATTTTCAAGGCAAAATTCAACCCCGTAGTTAGTACACAAACCTTACTGGACCCATCCCCTGCTGTCAGGTACTGGAAGCTTGAGCCAGATCAGACTGTGCCAAGATGCTGTACTATGTACGGTCAGAAACCACAGAGGAGGGAACTCTCTGGTGGTCCAGTGGTTAGGGCTCTGTGCTGTCACTGCCGAGGGCCTGGTTTCAACCTCTGATCAGGGAACTAGGATCTCACAAGACTCATGGTACAGTCTAAAAAAGGAAAAAGAAACCACTGAATGGACCATGTACGCTTGCAAATGGATCCCACGTACCAGGTTATTTGAAAAAGAAGCTTAAGCAAGAGAATGGAAGAGAAGCATACAGGCAGCAATTGTACAAGGCAAGGGAATAAGCACCACGACAGAGCTCAGTATAAACATTCTTAATTTTATTTTTAATGTTTTGCTCAGACGTCTCAGGTTCGCTAGGATGCAACAAAGCCCAACAAAACTCAGGCACTAAACTTACCTAAAATAACAAAGACTCTTTTGTGCTTTTTAATAAACACTATTTTGTAAATCTGCTTATGGGGGAAGATGCAATATCTGATGGTGATGATAATAATAATAATAATATCTAATAATGCTTTGTGAATAACTGTCCAATTCCACAAATAATCTAAGATGATTCTATTAATACTAATCAAGAATTTAGTTGAGCTACCAGGGAAAATAAATGTCTCAGAAAACGGGGTTTTGGGATTGTCCACAGGTAGCTTTGGGACTACCAAAATGACCTTTGATTTTATATTCACAGTCTAAGAAAGCTAGTAATTACATGTATGTTTTTTTCATATTAGCCTGTAGGTGGCAGCAAATTATCAACATTAGAATTTAAAGATGCGGTTTGTTTTATGATCATCAACTAGGGAAAAAACTGGAAATTAAGGACATGAAGGAAGAACAGAAAGACAGATACCGAAATCATCTGAAAAAACCTAACAATCATGACTTAGGAAAATTATTAATGACCACAGCCACTGCCACATGTGCATGCTATTTATATCCAAATTTGAGCTAAGTGGTCCTAATACATTCCATTATTTACGTGTAACACTTGTGAGACAAGGATCACCATCACCATTTTCAGATGAGGAAACTGAAGCTTACAGAGGTTAAATAACTTCCCCATGGTAACATACCTGAATACATGGTGGACAGGATTGTGAACCTGAACATTTTATTTATTTATTTATTTTTATGTTCTTTGTGAATACAAAGTTTTATTTCTTCCTTTCTAACATGTCACTTTATTTATTTTTTTTATTTTTTTATTTTTTTTTTTTTTATTTTAGTTGGGGGCTAATTACTTTACAATATTGTAGTAGTTTTTGCCATACATCGACATGAATCAGCCATGGATTCACATGTGCTCCCCCTCCCAAACCCTCCTCCCACCTCCCTCCCCCTCCCATCCCTCAGTGTCATCCCAACGCTCCATCCCTGAGCATCCGTCCCATGCATAGAACATGGAATGGTGTTCTGCTTCACATATGACAATATACATGTTTCAATGTTATTGTCCCAGAACGTCCAACCCTCACCTTCTCCCTCAGAGTCCACAGGACTGTTCTATGCATCTGTGTCTCTTATTCTGTCTCACATATAGGGTTACCATTACCATCTTTCAAATTCCATATACATGCATTAGTATACTGTATTGGTGCTTTTCTTTCTGGCTCACTTCACTCTGTATAATGGGCTCCAGTTTCATCCATCTCAATAGAACGGATTCAAATGTATTCTTTTTAATGGCTGAGTAATATTCCATTGTGTATATGTACCACAGCTTCCTTATCCATTCATCTGCCGATGGACATCTAGGTTGCTTCCATGTCCTGGCTATTGTAAACAGTGCTGCGATGAACATTGGGGTACACGCGTCTCTTTCAATTCTGGTTTCCTCGGTGTATATGCCTAGCAGTGGGATTGCTGGGTCATATGGCAGTTCTATTCCCAGTTTTTTAAGGAATCTCCACACTGTTCTCCATAGTGGCTGTACTAGTTTGCATTCCCACCAACAGTGTAAGAGGGTGAACCTGAACAGTTTAATTGAAAGCATATGCTTTAAATCACTCATTGTACAAAACACAAAGACAAAAGTAGGGGGGCTGAAGATCAGACTTGGGAGATACCTAGAACCAGTAATAAATAAAACTGTAAAAAATGTAGAATAGATCAAAAGCAGTCTTCATCATTTCTGATCATATTTTCCCCAAGCCTGGGAATCCAAATTTTGCCTTAAATGAGTTTCTAGGTATTATCTATCCCATTTGTACATGTTCAGTAAGAGTATATAACTGGATAACCAGTCAGGATGTACTGTATAGAACAGGGAACTCTGCTCAGTATTATGTAACAACGTAAATGGGAGAAGAATTTATAAAAGAATATATGTAACTGAATCAGTGTGGCGTACATCCGAAACTAATGCAACATTGTTAACTGTACTCCAGGATAAAATAAAAAGTTCAAAAAAGGGGGGGTGAGAGTATATATTGCAGAGGTAGAATCCGGCATTTGGGAAATTCTCATTCATAATACAAAAGTTGGGAAATGGAAACGCTCTAAAGATTACTGAAAACTGAATAATTCAAAAAATTCCTATTTGATCATTAATTTTAATGTTTCTCCTCACAGTCTGGCAGAGATCTATTTTTAAAAGACGGAATAAGCAGGAGAAAATATGACCTATTTATTGAGGTCTAATACACTAGCCACTGTGATGAGAGATTTAAACATTTACATGTTATCTAAAACACACATACACACACACACAAGGCTCTTAACCAGCACCCAGTGAGACAAGTAGTATTTGTAGCATTTATTCCCATTAGGAAACTGAGGCCCTCTGAGGTTCAGGAATGTGCCCAGAGTTGCAGAAATTCAAACAGGGTCTTTCTGACTCTAAATTCTTGCTCCTTCGTGTATACTTTTCTTAGAGAAATTCCAAAGAGCTGGAAAGACAAAGACCAGGTCAGAGGAAAACTGGAAGCAGAGGGCTTGTCACTTCATTGAGGCTGTGAGAACACAAGGGGAAGCCTGGCTTGAAAGTCACAGATGCCATTATTGAGCCCAAGTGACTGCAAATTGGTGATAATTTGTTCTGTCGGGTTATTACCATTTCAGCCACTTGCTTAATAATTCTTCTAGTTGTGCAAACAGATTGACAACCTGTCTTCAATTGCACACATGGGATCACCCTAAAGAATTTCATCTGGGGAGAAGAGCCTGGACTCCACGCACAGGCGAACTGTTGCGAGATCCACGACCAAGACAGCAATGGAGACGAACCAGGAGGAGCGAGCGCTTAAGTTCCAAGACACAATGTTTTCTTCTACATTTTACGTCTTTTTACTGGAGATCACTGTACAACCAACCGGCTAAGTGATCCTTGTGGTATCATTGTTTATCACCTGCCTCTAAATGTGCAAACCTAGAAAACAAGGTCCTAATGTCACACCCTTATCTTTACACCTCAGGACTCACAGCACTCAGAACAAAGCAAATGTTTGCAAATACTTCATTTGAACTGACTTATTCATTAAAGTTTTGTTCAAACTAAGTTTCTCTTTTCTCTCCTCCCCTCCCTATGCCCCATGCATAGCCATCCATTTGCCACATATTTCCCAAAATTTCAACCAGGGAAGAAACTAGTTTTTTAAATAGAAATTTAGAACCTACCATTAAAGCTAAGCCAGGACTGAGAGCTTGGTGGGTACCTCTCTGCTCAGCGTGGTGGGTGCAGCCCAGGCCACCCCAGAGTGGAACCCCTCATTTAAGCAGTTCTCTCTTCCCTCCAATTCTTCATCTTTGACTATTTTTTTCCAGTTAAGGTCAACTGTTTCCCTTCAAGGCTTTCTATGATTATCACTTAAAACTTTTACAATCATCTTCACACAATTTTAAATCTGAAAAGAATTTTGGATCATTTAAATTCAAACACTTCATTGTGTAAAGATAGGGAACACAGGGGAGAGATTTTTTTAATCAGATGACATTGTGGGTTGACTTGCATCTCCCCCCAAAAAAGATACATTCTACTTCCAACTCCCAGGGCCCATAAGCATGTGTTTTTATTTGGCAACAGGGTCTTTGCAGATGTAATCAAGATGACATCATATTGGACTGGAGGGTGGAATGGGCGCTAACCCAATAACTGGTGTCCCTACATTGGTGGGACTGATGTTGAAGCTGAAACTCCAATACTTTGGCCACCTGATGCAAAGAGCTGACTCATTTGAGAAGACCCTTATGCTGAGAAAGATTGAGGGCGGCATCACCGACTCAATGGACATGGGTTTGGGTAAACTCCGGGAGTTGGTGATGGACAGGGAGGCCTGGCGTGCTGCGGTTCATGGGGTCGCAAAGAATTGGACAGGACTGAGTGACTGAACCAAACTGAGCCACAAGTAAAAGGAAGTTTGGATCAGTGACCCAGCGAGAACATTGTGTAAAGATCCAAAGCACACAGAGACAGAGGGAGCACCCAGCGTGATGCTGCAAGGCAGAGACTGGAGGGATGCAGCGCCAGCCAAAGCAAGCCAGGGGGCTTCCCTGGTGGCTCAGCGATAAAGAATCTACCTGCCAGTGGAGGAGGCATAGGTCCAGGATCTACGTCGATCTCTGGTCCAGGAAGATCCCACATGCCGCCGAGCAACTAAGCCTATGCACCACAACTACAGAGCCTGTGCACTAGAGCCTGGGAGTCCCAACTACTGAGCCCACCTGCCACAACTACTGAAGCCTGTATGCCCTAGAGCCCCTGCTCCACAAGGAGAGAAGCCACTGCAATGAGAAGCTCCTGTACCGCAACTAGAGAGTGGCCACCTACTCACTGCTACTAAAGAAAAGCCCGAGCAACAGCGAGACGCAGCACAGCCAAAAATAAATACATAAATAAATAAATTGTAAAAAAAGAAAAAAAGGCAGGGGTTATCAGCTGGAAGCTAGGAATAGGCAAGGAAAGATTTCCCTGCAGGTGTCAAAGGGAGCATGGTCCCGCCGACACCTTGATTTTGGACTTCCAGCCTCCAAAACCATAGAGGTAATACATTTCTGTCGTTTTAAGCCATTCAGTCTGGGGCACTTTGTCATGGTAGCCCCAAAGATCAGAGCTCCGGGAAACTGAAGCCCAAACCCATTACCTATTTAAAAAATAAAAAGGCAATAATACCATCTAGCTCTCTGAGTTTTTATAAGAATGTTTTAAAGGGTCATGAAATAAAAGGTGGGCACATACTCAGTGTTCGATGAATACCTGCTGTGACCCACTTTCCCAGGTCCTACCAGTCAACCTGGCTATTTCCTCTCCTCTTCTGTTCCACGAAGCTTGACCCCACGGGGCTCACTTCCTCACCTTCCATCGCTCTCCAGCCCCCACCTCCCCTTTCAACTAAGGACAGCTCTCCATCAGGATCTCATTTTGCAGCTCCAAGTTGCACAGACCGAACCTCACTCTGAAGTCTCTGGTCCCCTGACCCCTCCCGGCTCCCTCACCCTTCCTAGGTTTTTTTCCTCCTCTCTGAGATGTGGCTCCGTCTCTCTCTCTCTACCAGCCCACTTCACGCCCCATCTCTGATCCCACCCCACTCAGGCTCTCACCATGCTTTGCTTAGATTCTTGTCCCAAAGCTCTGTGTTGGTCTCTGTCTCCTCTACTCCATTCACTATCCTGCCACCAGAGTGCGCTGTCTTAAGACGTGACTCGGACTAGGGTACTCCTTGCCTTCAATCCCTGTATGGCTGCCCTAGGAGAGCTCACTGCTCTTGATAATCTGGAGCCCACCTACTCCTTCTCCTGCTCCTGTCCTCATTGCCTCACCCCAACTCGGGGCTCTCACTGCATCTTCCAAACTGCAGTTCCTCTAGGGAATCATGTTTTACTGATTTTTTTTTTAAAGGAATGTATTAACGCAAAGGCTAAGAAAAAGTAAACGGCCTCCCACATTATTTTTCCCAATTTTTTTATTATGGTAAAATATATAACATGCCACTTACCATCTTAACCATCTGTTAATAATTTAATTTTTTAAAAAACAAAAACATTTTGTATTGGGGTACAGCCGATTAACAACATTGTGATAGTTTCAGGTGAACAGTGAAGGGACTCAGCCATACATATACATGGATCCATTCTTCCCCAAACCCTCCTCCCATCCAAGCTGCCACATAACACTGAGCAGAGTTCCCTGTGCTATACAACAGGTTTTTGTTGGTTATCCATTTTAAATATAGCAGTGTATACATGACCTTCCCAAAGTTCTTAACTAACCCTTCTCCTCTCCTCACAACCATTTTTTAAGCACAAAAGTCAGTGGCATTAATTACACTCCCAATGTTGTAAGACCACCTTCACCATCTCTTTCAGGATCATGCTCTCCTTTTTTTTTATGTCTCTGCGTATGTTAGTTTCTCTTGCTGAAACCCTCTCCTTATTTCCAAGTCCCACTCATTTCAGTAAAGCACTAGGAAAACTCTCCTGCTCCTGGAGGAATTCTCTGGCCCCAGTGGCCTGGGCCCACTCTGGGCGTAACGCCCTCTGTGTATTGTCTACTGTACTTCGGAAAGAGCTGGCTGGGCAGTTTTTGATCCAAGCACTGTGCTCTGATCCCGCAGCTTCAGCCCCACACAGAATGTGGTGCAGAATGCCTGGAGATGCTCAACAACACTATCTGAATAAATGAATTGCAGGAAAGCACCCTCTGGAGCCAGGAAATGGCAGCCCACTCCAGTAATCAGGCCTGGGAAATCTCATGGACAGAGAAGCCTGGCGGGCTACAGTCCATGGGGTCACAGAGTTGGACTCTACACAGTGACTAAGCAAGGACAACAACAACTTCGTGAAGTCAGAGAGAGAGATAAGAACCCCGTTTCCCATCACAGTCTACCTTGCCTCTCTTATTATTTTATATATTTCATTCCCACTTCCCTGTTCTCACCTAAAAAAGGTTTTCTTATTTAAAACAGACATAAAATGTCACTTTCTGTAGAAATACAACTCTATCCGAAGATTGTTACCATTCGGAGCAGGGCTCCTACCTTCATGTGACAGAGGTGTGTACACAGCAAATACACAGTGGTCAAATAGGTGGGGCACCGATGATAACAGAGCAGGAATATAACATCAGCTATCCCCAAGGACAGTGAGTCAGGAGGGCAGAAGTTGCCAGAAGTAAGAGGAGTCTAAGATACCTGCTATTGAAGTCTGAATGTTAACACTCTCTACCCAAGAGAATTTGTAAGAGCATAATCAAGCCACAGATGCTTCTCTGGAAAGTAAAACTGTATATACACCTCTCTAACACAGTCTTATGGAGAAGGAAACGGCAACCCACTCCAGCATTCTTGCCTGGAGAATCCCATGGATGGAGGAACCTCGTAGTCTACAGTCCATGGGGTTGCAAAGAGTTGAACACGACTGAGTGACTTCGCTTTTGCTTTACAGTCTTAAAAGAGGCAACACCAGCTTTAAGACAAGAGTAGGAATAAGAAACATCAGTCTCTGTGATTTTCTTTAAGCACATACAAGAAGAAATATGAGTTCCCCTTTTTTTAACCTAAAGATACAAAAAAATAAAAGAAAAACCACATAGTTCAAAATATCTTTAGCGGTCATATCCACAAAGATGACAAGATAAAAATATTCCCCCTTAAAAGTCTGCACTTGAGGGCTTCCCTGGTATCTCAGTGGTAAAGTATCCATTGCCCAGTGCAGGAGATGCAAGAGATACAGGTTCGATCCCTGATCTGGGATGATCCCACATGCCGAGGAGCAACTAAGCCCACGCACCACAACTATTGAACCCACACTTTAGAGCCCGGGAGCTGAAACTACTGTCCACAGGCCACAACTACTGAAGCCCACACACCCAAGAGCCCATGCTCCACAACAACAGAAATCACTGCAGTGGGAAGCTCACCCATCGCAACTAGAGAGTAGACCCTGCTCACCACAACTAGAGAAAAGACGCACATCAACCAAGACCCAGCACAGCCAAAAATAAATTAAAAAAAAAATTTTTTTTAAAGTCTGCACTTGAGGCTCTAACTTTCTATGCCTTATTTTGTTTTCCAGATGTAACAAAATCCAGAATGGGGAGGGAATACTTGGAGGTCCCCACTTCAAAGTGGTTCTCCTTAAGAGATCCTAAAAGCAAAAGATCTACTTAAGGCAAGGCTTTCCAACTGCTACATGATGGACATTTTGAGCAGTAAGGTTCTTGGGGGGGGGCGGTATTCTATCTACGTCCCATGGGACGTCTTGTGCACGTACCCACTCCATGTTTGCAGCAACCCCCGTCACCCTGCACCCAGTGGTCACAACCAAAAGCATTTTGAAATCTTCTCTAGATGTGGTCAGATACCCCCGGAGGGGTGGAGGCCAAAAATGCCCCCACTGACTTCAGGCAATGGAGCCTCTGAAACCTGCTATTTGACTCTGATTATCTTCAGAAGAGAGAGATTAGGGAGCATGGGTCATATAACTGATACTCCTCAAGGCTGTTATTTTCTCATATTTGTTCATGGTAAAACCAGTAAAACCTCCGGAGAAAAAGATGAGAATAATCGTCATCAAGGCAACAAGGAATAAGAAAGCAGAGAAAACTAGAGTCATTCCACTGAGGGGCGGGGCGACCCAGGAACCCAGGAGGTGAATTGGGCAGTGGCAGGGTCATCAGGGAGGAAATTCCTGCAGAAAGGAGGGGAGGCAGACAGCGCTGACACAAAAGTGGGAAGACAGCTCTCGAGTCAGACAGGCCACCCATTCCGGGACTCAACTCTGCAAGTGGGGCCCCACACAGCGGTCAAGCTCCTGTCCAAAGGAAGGTCACTCTCCCCAAACTTCACTTGATCGATGAGTAGAGGAGAAAGAAAAGATGGCAAAAGAAGACATTAGTCTTTTCAAATGTTTCATGTGTTCCTCCAGATATTCTTGAACTGATTTTTGAATCATCTTTAAAAAAAGAGAGAATCTTTAGCCAATTATTTCAAGTCATCTGCTCCCTTGACACCAATCAAGTAAAACTAGCAAAACTGGGTCACTCTACAAAAAGGGTGGCAGAAAATCAGCCATGGAGGAATTTGGGGACCCCCAGAGGGGAAGTCTTTAAATTTCCTCTGGGGGAACAAGAAAGTTCTACCGCTCTTCAGTTCTACTAGGATTTTTTTTTCTGTAAACCTGCATATTTACTATTTAAGACCTGGACAATCCTGAAAAGCTTTCAAGAAGTGATAACCCATTTCCTAAAAAGAAGAAAGAATGACTCAGAGTCTAAATCAAAAAGGGGAATGAAGCAGAATGAAAAGGATTCTGAGCTAAAGAATTTCAATTTGATTTTCTTCAGTGTTTTTAGAGTTTCAAATATGACAGCGTAAAACTAAGATGTCAGAGTTTTAAATGGCTCCTATTTCCTGAAATCACTAGAAATAACCAAATGTTTTTTAAATATATATATATATAAGCCAGGGCTTGCTTTATCTTTCCGTACATGAGAAAATCCTTAAGAGGAAGAATGAATGTACATAAACAACACTGAAAGTTATCCTTGTAAGTGTTCACAGACTGGAAAAGAAAACTCAACCAAGCACAACAGGAGCAAGACAACTGTGCCGACTGTACGGCAACATGGAAAGTTCACGTCCAAGTGGCACATGAGGAATCAACAAATTACCCATGGTAACCTTTTTTTTTTTAAGTCCACCCTGCATGGGTTGTGGGAGTTTTAGTTCCATGACCAGGGATTGAACCCGGGGCGCCTCAGGAGTGAGAGCACAGAGTTATAACAGCTGGACCGCCAAGGAATTCCCAACAAACTACCCAACAGTAAGACCCTTGATCAAAGGAAAGGTTCCGCCTTGAATGATTAACCTGCTCTATGATATCCGTTACTGGGCAGGTGCAGATTTCATGCAATCAAAAAACAAACAAAGCACACACACATACACACACACGCACACACACACACACAAAACCACTGGCTTGAGAACTGAGGGGTGATGTTGAGTCTTGAATTGGGCTAAGCTTTGTGATTTGGGGACTTCATAACACCAGTCTTGGCCTCCATGTTCACATCTGTAAGATGATCTACAGCGTGACTTAGTCTTTGCCAGTTCCATTTCATTCATTCATTCACTCATTCATTCAACCAACAAATATTTGTAGAGCCATAGCTGTCGAGTGCTGTTCTAGGTGCTAAGGGAAAAGCAGTGAATGAAAGACAGACATCCCTAATGGAGCTTGTATTCCAGATTCTGAAATCAGTGTTTTTCAAACTATAGGCTGTGAAATCCTTTTAGCAATACCAAATGAGCATCTTTAGAAGAAACAGGAATAATATATCAGAGTACATCACATAGTAAAGGTAAGTTCTGTTTCACAGAATCCTGCTTTAGCTATTGACATTTATGTCTATGAGGGCTGTGGATCAAGAAGTATAAAGCATTTCTGAATGTGGGCTGGTTGTACCAAGAGAGTTTTAACATCTCTGATAAAAGAATTCTTTTTGTTTCAGCCACTGGCCCTCATCCTGTCCTTCACTCAGACTGCTTGAGGAACATTTTGCCCAGAGATTAAATCTCTTTACCTTTTCATTTGCCCCATGATGGCATTTTGTATAAATATCAAAGACTATGCTTTTCAGATCAGTGTCCCCAGCCTTTTCTGAGTATGATTCCTTTTAACATCAGCTCTTTTTGCGCACTACCTGTCTGCTGATTGGGAAAATTCAGAGTGGCCAATAGCCACGTGAGCTTTTAAATGGAGGGCATAGAAACCCACTGCAGTATTCTTGCCTGGAGAAACCCCATGGACAGAGGAACCTGGCTGGCTACAGTCCATGGGGTCGCAAAGAGCTGGACACGACTGAGTGACTAAGCACACACAGCACAGAATGTATCCATCCTAAGAGCTCCTATCTAAAAAAACAAAGGTTGCAAACACACAGAAGGCAGTATTCATTCCATCTATGCCTCCCACTTGATATTCAAAGAGATTTGCAGGCTTCTTGTGCCCCGAGGAGTCCCAAGCAGGAAGACTGGAGATTCCTGTTGTAGATCCCAGCTTTGATTTGCTTATTTTAGAATCATCCGGTTCTTACCAGGTGACTGCTCACGGCAGTTTCTGTTTGGTTTAATGTTCTCCCTCCCCTCAATCCTTTTTAAAAATTCACACAAACCAATAAAGGTGAGCACAACTGGATACATGAATTTGTTTCCAGTTTTTGTTGTTCGCTTGCTTTTTAAAAATTATTTTGTGTCTAATCCCATGAGCCCAAACTCCTACAAATTGCAACTAGGAATTAGGGACATAATTGTTCAAAATAGAGACACATTCAACCCTACCCACTGCTTCTGTTTTAACAGAAAACAACCAAAGGGTGGCAATTACCACAGCTGGGAAAAGGAAAGGAGGTGAAACAGAGATTCAAAAAGAGACAGACTTCCAACAAGCGGCAGAATCATCCTGGGAATTTCGAAGTCTTGCACGCTGGTCACCGAGGTCTACCTGAGGTCAGGTCACTACCGTCCTGGCTCCCACGGCCCCATGTCACTTAGGATTCCCTCCATCCTGGAGCTCTCACATCCTTCTGTGTACTGTTCTTGAAGCATTTCCTACACGTAGGATTGAGCAGTGAGGATGGAGGGAGTCATCCTTTGGGGACAGGGACAGTAGTACTTTCTGCAGAGTCCATGGTGGACCACAGGGCCAGGAAAAGGCAACAAAAGACAGATTCCTGGCAATCCAGTTCCCGCAACAGACATCCAGCTGCTGCCTGCCAGTCCCCAACTTTCAGAGACCTGCTCAACCCAGTTATTGTCAACCTCTTCCCCTTCCTGGAAAACCAAACTACACCCCCAAAGGTGACCACAGATTGTGATCAATGGTGAGCGGAATGCTGCATGCTCTCTAAAATATGCTGTGGTATCTATTTTTTTTTTTTAATTACCTACTTTTTAAGCTTAAGAAGAGTGAAATGTGACCTAATCTTCATTAATAAGGGAAACATCAACTTCTAGGAAAATCTGCTTACTTCTCTGGCAAGTCACAGAGGCCGTCTAACCGTCTCCAGCCGTTAGCTGTAAAATCAGGGGATTGGCCTGGATGCGGCTGAGGCAACTTCTAGCTTCGTGCTGTTTGCTCATAAACTTAAGCTCTGCCCTAAGGTGGCTCCTGGCCTGCAGAACAATCTTCTAGCGGCACGTGGGAAGGAGTGCCTGCTTCCAAAGGCACAGTAGCTGCGAGTTTTTCTCTTACAATCTCTCGCCTGTATAATGCAGGAAGCTCAGTCCCGGGCTTTGTGCCAACCTAGAGGGTGCGGTGAGGGTGGGAGGGAGGTTCAAGAGGGAGGTGACGTAGGTATACCTATGGCTGATTCATGCTGTTGTGTGGCAGAGACCAACACAATGTTGTAAAGCAATTATACTCCAATTAAAAATTTTAAACTTTTTTTTTTTTAAGAGTATCATTCAAGGAAAAAAAAATCTCTCACCTGGGTATTCCTGCACGTTGCTCACAGTATTCCAAGCCCAAAACCTGGCCCGCCATTAGCAGGACCTTGAATTTAGTCAGTGTTTCAGCTGCCTAAGCCTTATTTTCACAAAAATGAAATTGGGGGGGAGGGGTCCTTCCTAAATTACACAGGTGACCTGAAGTGAGGATCTCCGTATTCCCCCATTTTGGCTATTTATTAGGTCGATGAACTTAAGATGATCAGAAGACCTCTAATGCCTATACAAATAGGTCCACTTTTAAAATCTACTCAATATTCTGTGATATCCTTTATGGGAAAGGCATTTGAAAAACAACAAATATATCTATATGTATAACTGAATCCCTTTGCTGCATACCTGAAACTAACACAGCATTATAAAACCAACTATGCTGTGAGGTGCTGTGCTAAGTCACTTCAGTTGTGTCGGATTCTTTGTGGCCCTAGGGACTGTAACCCCACCAGGCTCCTCTGTCCATGGGATTCTCCCGGCAAGAATACTGGAGCAGGTTGCCATGCCCTCCTCCAGGGGATCTTCCCAACCCAGGGATTGAACTCAGGTCTCCTGCATTGCAGGCAGATTTTTTTAACCGTCTGAGCCACTAGGGAAGCCCCAAGTACATATAAGTCAACCCAAATAGGACAGAGGAGTATGGTGGACTACAGTCCACAGGATCTTGAAGAATTGGGCACAACTGAAGTAACTTAGCACGCACGCATGCACATTTAAACACATATACATACATTCTAAACATTTAACAAGCCATCTAGGTCTCTACTTGGAATCCCATAGCAGCTTTACTAACTGGTAGCAACACAGCAACACCCTTTTCACACTAAGAATTATAAAGCCAGGCAAATCCCCAGTTGCACACAGGTTTCATCACAGCAAGTATCACTTTAGAAAACTAGGAGTTACCAAACTTCCGAAGAGTAGGTGATCCTGGGGGGGACGTATTTCCACTGGGAGACAGGTAGAGATAGTTTTTGTTTACTCCTGTATTAAAATCAAATGGGGACTCGTAGTCCTCATAAAAGTCCATCTCTCTACTGTCCATTCCAGGCAAATGCAGAACGCATGATTCTACCACCGCCGCCTCTTCCTGGGTTGAGCGCAGCTCTGCACGTATTCCCCTGGATCACTGCGCGAGGCAAGCCCGAGGAAGAGATCCAGCCCTGGGTTCCAAGAGCCTGGCTTCCTGGGACAGGTGCAGCCGTCACACCCTCAGGACAAGGAGGTTGTTTAATAAGTGACTTCTCCCCAGCAACCAGAGGAACAGCTCTGATCACCACCTGCTGTTCATTTCAGCCAACAGCCAACAACCCAGGCAGGAAGCAGAGCTTTCTAGAGCTTTCTTCAGTAAACAAAGGAGGGCCCAGTGCTGTAGCATCGCCTCCACATACAAACAGTTCAGGCAAACGTCAGACACTGGCACATTTATTAATTTTTCTTACAACTTATTTTTTAAACCGCTCAGCTGACCACAACTGCACCAGGGCAGATTTAATCTTCTAGGACAAGGAAGGATTACCGGCCAGTAATCTCCCACAAAGGCCATCTGGGGGCTACGTTTTTTCCACCCTGGATTACAGGGGCGGCCTGAGAGCCGAGCTTCCTGGTTGAGAAATAAAGTTCCATTTCCAAGACGACTTTATCTAAAGCAACCTCTGGCTTGAGTGTAACAGAAATGTCAGTCTGACTTGTTCTCACCTTGCTTTTCCATCCCTTCCCTTCCCTTTTGTGCAAAGATGGTGTTTCCCTGATGTATACTGAGAAGAGAAGAAGTCCCCGCAGGTGAAGGGCCCAGGCCCTCCCACGTTCCCCTCATTAACCCAGGCCAGGCCTGCAGCGTGGCCACCCTGGTCAGCTTGTAAAACAAGACTTCTCAGTCTCCAGATCCACTCCCCAGCCTCTTCATGGACCCTTTCTGCCAGAACTCTGGCCTTGGCCCAAGTGATACCATGTATCGTTCCTTCTGCTTTCCCCAACGTGGCTGAGCTCCTATTAAAGAGGTGAAAATAAAAGTAACCCTCCCTTAGGTCAGTGGTGGTCTGTTATTGCCTGACACACACAAAACTCAAGTTAAATAAATAAGGAAAAAGGACTTCCCTGTTCGCTCAGTAAAGAAGCCGGTAAACACAGGTTCGATCCCTGGTCTGGGAAGATTCCACATGCAGACTAAGCCCATGCGCCACAACTACTGAGCCCACACTCAAGAGCCTGAGAGTCGCAACTACCGAAGCCCGTGCGCCCTAGAGCCTGTGCTCGGCAACAAGAGAAGCCACTGCAATCAGAAGCTCATACACTGCGATGAAGAGTAGCCCCTACTCGCTGCAACTAGTGAAAGCCCACTTGCAGCAGCGAAGACCCAGTGCAACCAAAAATAAATAAATATTTGTTTAAAGGCGCGGGGACTTCCCTGATGATTAATGGTTTAGAATCCACCTTCCCATGCAGGAGATTCCGGTTCAATCTTTGGTCAGGATAAGTAGGATCACAACAGGCCTTGAGGCAACTAAGCCAGGCGCCACAACTACTGAGCCGACGTGCTCCAGGGCCCGAGCACCTCAACAGGAGAAGCCACAACTAGAGAGGCCTGCGCATCACAGGGAAGTTCTCTCCTGCCCCAATGAAGACCCAGCACAGCCCAAAACAACAAAGGCCATGTTCCACCTTTTCACATCTTTCTCATAAAAAGGGAACATAGTATACTCTCCCTAGATTGGAAGCAAGTAGGAAATTTTTTTAAGTTACAAATACTTTAGGCACTAAAAAAGAAATCTGAGTGTGTATAAAACTATAAACACCAAGATAGTTTACATTCATCTTATGATTCATCTTCTATTTTTTTTTTCTATTAGTCTCCTATTGTCCTCAGATCCCTCAAAATTTCCACGTTCTTGACCTCTGGTGTTGACTCCCATGCTACATCCTCTGCCTGAAATGCCTTTTTTCTGCTTGCTGAACTCATTCATCTTTCAAGACTCAGGCAGAAATCCCATCTCTTCTCAGAAGCCCTCCCTCTCTGGCTCTCCCTTCCGACAACAGCACACAGCATGT
The DNA here is from genome assembly GCA_024291935.2 of Okapia johnstoni. Classification (NCBI taxonomy): domain Eukaryota; kingdom Metazoa; phylum Chordata; class Mammalia; order Artiodactyla; family Giraffidae; genus Okapia; species Okapia johnstoni. The sequence continues at coordinate 33,980,763 of CM044309.1, read as the reverse complement.
GACGTGCCCACCTGGCAGTCCTGACAGCCTTGCCTCCAGAGCAGGGGCTGCGTTCAGTACTGCATTGCCACCTATGCTATACAAAATGGAAAAAATAAACAATACAAATGCTTATTAAAGGGGGATTATTTAAATGCTAAATAGAATATTCATGTAACAAGAAAGTATGCAAACATGATGACGTAGAAATGTATATATTTTATAGGGAAAGATATTCTTTTTCAAAATATTTATTTGACTGTGTCGGGTCTTAGTTGCGGCTCGTGGGATCTTCATTCTCCTGCGGGACCTTTCGGTGAAGCCCGTGGGCTCTCTAGTTGTGCCACCCATGTGACTCCAAAGTGCACAGGCTCAGGAGCTACTGCACATGGGCTCAGTTACTCTGTAACAGGTGGAATCTTAATTCCCCAACCGGGGATCAAAATTGCAGCCCTGCATTGCAAGGTGGATTCTTAATCACTGGAACACCACGGAAGCCAGTGTATTCTTGATACACTCAGTAAACATGTCAAAACTGATTGCACTACATGATCCATAATTGTGTGATAACTGGAGAGACTAACCAACCCGAAGAGAACATAGGCAGGAGAAATCCCAGGAAAGTGTGTATGTGCTGCAAGGCCAGCAGAGGGCACCCATAGGCAGCTCAGAAGTTTACTGTCCAGCCAGTGAAGTGCAGACTAATTACACAGTAACAATCCACTGGATGACTCACCTTAGTGGAAATGGAATGAATACAAATATCTGTAAAGAATATTTCTATCTACCTGTTAACACATTATTTATATATGTCTGTGTTCAGTTCAGTCGCTCAGTTGTGTCTGACTCTTTGCGACCCTGTGAACCACAGCATGCCACGCCTCCCTGTCCATCACCAACTCCGAGTCCACCCAAACCCATGCCCATCGAGTCAGTGATGCCATCCAGCCATCTCATCCTCTGTCATCCTCTGTCGTCCCCTTCTCCTCCTGCCCTCAATCTTTCCCAGCATCAGGGTCTTTTCCAATGAGTCAGTTCTTTGCATCAGGTGGCCAAAGTGTAGGTACTCCCTAATTTTGAAGGAGTTAAATGTAAAATCTATATGTGCCTAGTCACTCAGTTGTGTCTGACTCTTTGCGACCCCATGGACTGTAGCCCACCAGGTTCCTCTATCCATGAGATTCTCCAGACAAGAATACTGGAGTGGGTTGCCATTTCATTCTCCAGGGGGGAAAAAACAATCTATATAACTCATACAAAAATGTTACTGGAGGGGCCTTGAAGGGCACACAGACAGACGATGTGACTGCCCAACAGGAGCGGCAGGTCACAGATATCAGACCCTGTGGACATGTCATGAGGACACAGCAGCCAGCTGGCCAAATATAGGACAATTTGATCATCAACATAATTAAGGACAGCAGTGGATTATAAACCATTAAAAACAGGAATCCGAGGGTCTGTATCCGGTGGTTAATTGTATGTGTCAATCTGAGTCATGAGGTGCCCAGATAGTTGATTAAACATTGTATATAGTTGTGTCTCCGATGGTGTTTGTGGACGAGATTAACACTAATGGGCAGACTGAGTAAAGCAGATGGCCCTCCCCAAAGTGGATGTGCTTCATTCAATCTGCTGAAGGCCTAAACAGAACAAAGAGGCTGAGAAGGGAGGATTCACTCTGCTGTCTTCAAGCTGGGATATTGGTCTTCTGCGTCTGCATTTGGACTTGGAAAGAAACTGACGCCATCAGCCTTCCCGGTTCTCAGACTCAACCTGTCAGTACAGTGTGTGCTAGTCACTCACTTGTGTCTCACTCTTTGTGATCCCATGGACTGTAGTCCGCTAGGCTCCTCTGTCCATGGAATTCTCCAGGCAAGAATACTGGAGTGGGTAGCCATTCCCTTCTCCAGGGGATCTTCCTGACTCAGGGATTGAATCTGGGTCTCCTGCATTGCAGGAAGATTCTTTACCATCTGAGCCGGGAGGAAATCCCATGGACGTACAGTAGTTCTCCCCTTATTAGTAGAGGATATGTTTCAAGAACCCCAGTGGATGCTGGAAACCATGGAAAAAACACATACTGTATTTTTTCCTGTACATACATAACTATGATAAAGTTTTATTTATTAATTAGGCACAGGAAGAGATTAACAATAACTAGTAATAAAACAGAACAATTAAAATAATATAAGAAAAGTTATGTAAATGTGGTCTCTCTCAAAAATACCTTATTGTACAAAATTAACGCCTTTTCCACCTTAACTAAAGGACTCATCACGCATGCCCTGTGGCCATAACTTTCACAGTCTGAGATGTGACAGCAAAACTAGCATGGATTTCTTTTTCCTTCTTCACAGTTTCACAAACAGAGGATTCATTCTTACTACAGATCTTATCAACCTTAGCATGTGATATTTTTCTTTCCTCATTAAGTCAAGAGCTTTCAGCTTTTCACTTAAAGGACGCACTTCAAGGCTTTTCTTTGGCATATCTGAATTGCCAGCATTATAACTCTTGCATTTTGGGGCCTTTACTAAGTAAAACAAGGGTGATGTGAACACAAGCACTGTGATATGACAACAGTTGATCTGATAACTGAGCTGGTACCAAGTGACTAGCAGGCAGGATACGCTGAACAAAAGAATGATTCACATCCAAGGAAGGGAAGACTGAATGAGACAGCACGCGACTTCACCACACTATTCAGGCTGGTGCCTGATTTAAAACGGATAAATTGTTTGTTTCTGGAATTTCCGACTTGCTATTTTTGAATTGCAGGTAACTGAAACTGCAGAAAGTGAAACCACAGCTAAGGAGGAATGACTGTGTATCCTAACCCTCCTGGGTCTCCAGCTTGTGACCGCTTGGGAGAGCTCTTCCTTCATAACTGTGAGGCAATTGTTTCTAATAAATCTCTTATTTATAGAGAGAGAGGCAGATATAGATATACTATTGGTCTATTTCTCTGAAGAATCCAGACTAATATGCCTTAATAAATAGATAAACAGAGGAAGAAAGAAGACTCTTACAGAAAAACTGCATGTTGACCATCACCATAAAGATTCAGGCAAAAACCATCAATGGATGCTAACCCAAGGGAGAATTTTTTAAATAAGAAGCAGATATACACATGGTCTTATGGGGTCTCCCCACAGATTAATTAGATATTGGAAGGGAAAATACAGTAACAACACAGCAGAGAAACTGAACCCCTCCTTTAGTGGATGATCAACACTGTCATTACCAAAGAGGAAGGTAGACCCAGGTCTTCAAATGTGATATAGTGAATACCTATGAGATATTCACCTGAGAAATCTGTGTGCAGGTCAAGAAGCAACAGTTAGAACCGGACATGGAACAACCAACTGGCTCCAAATTGGGAAAGGAGTACGTCAAGGCTGTATGTCGTCACTCTGCTTATTTAACTTACATGCAGAGTACATCATGAGAAATGCCAGGCTGGATGAGCACAGGTTGAAATCAAGATTGCTGGGAGAATATATAAATAACCTCAGATATGCAGATGACACCCCCATTATGGCAGAAAGTGAAGAGGAATTGAAGAGCCTCTTGGTGAAAGTCAAAGAGGAAAGTGAAAAAGTTGGCTTAAAACTAAACATTCAAAAAACTAAGATCATGGCACCTGGTCCTATCACTTCATGGCAAATAGATGGGGAAACAATGGAAACAGTGACAGACTTTATTTTCTTGGGCTCCAAAATCACTGCAGATGGTGACTGCAGCCATGAAATTAAAAGATGCTCGATCCTTGGGAGAAAAACTATAACCAACCTAGAGAGCATATTAAAAAGCAGAGACATTACTTTGCTGACAAAGGTCCGTCTCGTGAAAGCTATGACTTCTCCAGTAGTCATGTATGGATGTGAGAGTTGGATTATAAAGAAAGCTGGGTGTTGAAGAATTGATGCTTTTGAACTGTGGTATTGGAGAAAACTCTTGAGAGTCCCTTGGACTGCAAGGAGATCCAACCAGTCAATCCTAAAGGAAATCAGTCCTGAATATTCATTGGAAGAACTGATGCTGAAGCTGAAACTCCAATACTTTGGCCACCTGATGTGAAGAACTGACTCATTTGAAATGGGAAAGATCGAAGGCAGGAGGAGAAGGGGATAACAGAGGATGCGATGGTTGGATGGCATCACCGACTCGATTGACATAAGATTGAACAAGCCCTGGAGTTGGTGATGGATAGGGAAAACTGGTGTGCTGCAGTCCATGGGGTTGCAAAGAGTCAGACACAACTGAGCGAATGAACTGAACTGAACTGAAGCTAAAGATTCAAATTCAAGCTCTGGCTCAAGTGCCCTCAAGAGGCAAAAACATGGAAGAAAACCTTTAGCGACCAATATCACAGGAATAATGGGAGGAGAGAAAACAGACAGGACCAAATGCTACACAGACTTACAAACAAGCCCCTGGACTTAGCGTCCTGAGATCTTGCAAAGAAATTTTAGTCAGAGTGATGATGGAAGACAGATGAGGGGAGCAGAGACAGTGGAGAGAAGAGAAGCTGGAAGTGAGTGAACAGGAGGTGGGGCTGGTGGTCTGTGTGTTCCTTCGTTGTGTGTGTGATGAATGAGATACAGGAGGCAGTTCAGGAGCCACATCCCAGGCTTGGGAGGAGGTTTCAATTCCTACATTGGCTAATTTGACTTTCTTTTAAAATTATGTCAGCCATCAGATTAGAAATATTACATTAGGATTTTAGGAAATACTCCCTATGGGAATGACATTACTTTTTCTCTTTTCTACTGCAAAGGGTAGAGAGTCTATTGTGGAACTATGTTAAAAGAAAAACCTATCCTCTTTGGAAACTCCTCCAGAACAAAAATGCATAAACTAATGAATGGATTCAAATTACTCAGACCTAAAAGTAGGAAGTCAAGAAACACCTGGCGTAACAGGCAAGTTTGGCCTTGGAGTACAGAATGAAGTAGGGCAAAGGCTAATAGAGTTTTGCCACGAGAATGCACTGGTAATAGCAAACACCCTATTCCAACAACACAAGAGAAGACTCTACACGTGGACATCACCAGATGGTCAACACCGAAATCAGATTGATTATATTCTTTGCAGCCAAAGATGGAGAAGCTCTATACAGTCAGCAAAAACAAGACCGGGAGCAGACTGTGGCTCAGATCATGAACTGCTTATTGCCAAATTCAGACTTAAATTGAAGAAAGTAGGGAAAACCACTAGTCCATTCAGGTATGACCTAGATCAAATCCCTTACGAGTATACAGTGTGCCGGGAGCCAGCTCATGAGATCCCACCCATGACAGAGTCATGAGAAAGAGGACTGATTTGAGCACGGCTTCTCAGGCCTCAGGGATTCTCAGAAGGCTGCCTCAGCGCTCACCTTAAAAATGAGATCTCTCTTTTTGACGTTTACTATAATAAACCTCTTCATATTTTCTGTCACTTAGGCAAAAGGCTTTTCCTGATTCCCTTCTAAAATAGATCAATCTGAAATCTCAATCGACAAGGCCCCTGAACGGTAGCACCCTAAATAAGATTATCTGAGATATAGAATATGCTGATCTAAATTCCTTTTGCTAACATATTGGTTTGTTTAATAAACATACCTGTGCCTTTGGTGCTAATGTGCATGACTGTCCCTTAACAACAGAACAGCATTGAGAGCCTCCACAAAGAAAGCCCCAATGGGCACAGAGCCCTTTGTAGGAAAGAAAGGCTTGTTAGGAAATATAAAAAATATTGCTTTATGAAACTGTTACTTAGTCTATATTTACTCACTATGTTTTTACTCAACGTATTTAGCCTATATAATGAAAGTATAATAGTTAAAAGATTTATATAAATGAAAGTTTAGCTTTAATACAAATAATAAGACAATTGTTGATTTAACTCATGATTCTTACTTAGAGCTGACCTTCAGCTTGCTGTTCTGTGACCTTATGGGACCACATTCTTTTCTGTTAAGCTCAAGGTGTAAAGTAAATTACCGAAAACAGGTTTTACCTTGAAACTTTCTATTGATAAATTCTTTCCTGCTGTGCCTGATACAAAAGTGTTCTGACTGATCAACCCTTATCAATGGAGAGTCACAAGATGTTAGCAGGCCCCCAGGCCGGAAGATGATGTAAACAAAATGAGGCTTTTTTGTAACTAAAGACATGCAAACGGTTTCGATGAGGGTCAAAACTGACGACCCATTAAGCTGATTTGGTATGACTCTACACTTTACATTTGTTTCTATGTACCACTAAAAATATAAAAGCTGTCTTAAAAACAGTAAAGTCGGAAGACACTTGGAAACACCACGACTCGCTGTGTCTTCTCATTCGTATCGCCGACGCCGTCCATCCTAAGGGAACCCTGACCTGCTGGAGCCGGACTCCGGCAACAGTGGAAGTAACAAATAGATTTAAGGGACTAGACCTGATAAGACAGAGTGCCGGATGAACTATGGACAGAGGTTCGTGACATTGTACAGGAGACAGGGATCAAGAAAATCCCCATGGAAAAGAAATGCAAAAAAGCAAAATGGCTGTCTAAGGAGGCCTTACAGATAGCTGGGAAGAGAAGAGAAGCGAAAAGCAAAGGAGAAAAGGAAAGATATTCCCATTTGAATGCAGAGTTCCAAAGAATAGCAAGGAGAGATAAGAAAGCCTTCCTCAGCAATCAGTGCAAAGAAATAGAGGAAAACAACAGATTGGGAAAGACTAGAGATCTCTTCAAGAAAATTAGAGATACCAAAGGAACATTTCATGCAAAGATAGGCTCAATAAAGGACAGAAATGGTATGGACCTAACAGAAGCAGAAGATATTAAGAAGAGGTGGCAAGAATACACAGAAGAACTGTACAAAAAAGATCTTCACGACCCAGATAATCACGATGGTGTCATCACTCACCCAGAGCCAGACATCCTGGAATGTGAAGTCAAGTGGGCCTTAGAAAGCATCACTACGAACAAAGCTAGTGGAAGTGATGGAATTCCAGTTGAGCTATTTCAAATCCTCAAAGGTGATGCTGTGAAAGTGCTGCACTCAATATGCCAGCAAATTTGGAAAACTCAGCAGTGGCCACAGGACTGGAAAAGGTCAGTTTTCGTTCCAATCCCAAAGAAAGGCAATGCCAAAGAATGCTCAAACTACTGCACAATTGCACTCATCTCACATACTAGTAAAGTAATGCTCAAAATTCTCCAAGCCAGGCTTCAGCAGTATGTGAACCGTGAACTTCCAGATGTTCAGGCTGGTTTTAGAAAAGGCAGAGGAACTAGAGATCAAATTGCCAATATCCGCTGGATCATCGAAAAAGCAAGAGAGTTTCAGAGAAACATCTATTTCTGCTTTATTGACTATGCCAAAGCCTTTGACTGTGTGGGTCACAGTAAATTGTGGAAAATTCTGAAAGAGATGGGAATACCAGACCACCTGACCTGTCTCTTGAGAAACCTGTATGCAGGTCAGGAAGCAACAGTTAGAACTGGACATGGAACAACAGACTGGTTCCAAATAGGAAAAGGAGTACGTCAAGGCTGTATATTGTCATCCTGCTTATTTAACTTATATGCAGAGTACATCATGAGAAACGCTGGGCTGGAAGAAACACAAGCTGGAAGCAAGATTGCCGGGAGAAATATCAATAACCTCAGATATGCGGATGACACCACCCTTATGGCAGAAAGTGAAGAAGAACTAAAGAGCCTCTTGATGAAGGTGAAAGAGGAGAGTGAAAAAGTTGGCTTAAAGCTCAACGTTCAGAAAACTAAGATCATGGCATCTGGTCCCATCACTTCATGGGAAATAGATGGGGAAACAGTGGAAACAGTGTCAGACTATTTTTTTGGGCTCCAGAATCACTGCTGATGGTGATTGCAGCCATGAAATTAAAAGATGCTTACTCCTTGGAAGGAAGGTTATGGCCAACCTAGATAGTGTATTTAAAAGCAGAGACATTACTTTGCCAACAAAAGTCCGTCTAGTCAAGGCTATGGTTTTTCCAGTGGTCATGTATGGATGTGAGAGTTGGACGGTGAAGAAAGCTGAGTGCCGAAGAATTGATGCTTTTGAACTGTGATGTTGGAGAAGACTCTTGAGAGTCCCTTGGAATGCAAGGAGATCCAATCCATCCATCCTAAAAGAGATCAATCCTGGGTGTTCATTGGAAGGACTGATGTCGAAGCTGAAACTCCAATACTTTGGCCACCTCATGTGAAGAGTTGACTCATTGGAAAAGACCCTAATGCTGGGTAGGATTGGGGGCGGGAGGAGAAGGGGATGACAGAGGATGAGATGGTTGGATGGCATCACCGACTCGATGGACATGGGTTTGGGTAGACTCCGGGAGTTGGTGATGGACAGAGAGGCCTGGCGTGCTGCAATTCATGGGGTCGCAAAGAGTCGGACACGACTGAGCGACTGAACTAAACTGAAATGCAAATACTCTAAGTGATAAAACAACTCTGTAACTTGACCTATTGACTTGCAAAGAAATTCTTACTTGGCAGGAGCTCCAAAAGAACAGAACACTTTGGGTGGAGTGTTTTTCTGCCCTCTCAAAACAATTAAAATTGAGTTTCGGCCCAATAAGCAGGTCATGGGCCTTTTCTTCCTTTAAGAAATGTCTTTTGAAACACTAAAGGTTAAGAGGTTTCATTCCCTCCCCTCAACCTACAACTAAACCCTTTCTGATTTGTCCTTGAACTGGGAAAACCAGAGCATTGAGAAATCTCAAGAATGCCTGAATTCTCTACCCTCAGGGGACTGGAATCTAAAACTGTGCCAAAAAGTCTCTTTCGATGAGGTCATCTCTTATCCTTTCAGGAAGTGCTCCTGCCACTACTGCCCTCCGACTGAAGAGGTTTCATTAACAGAGCAGGAAATAATAGAACAGCTCGATATTCACCACGTGCCCAGATAGGTAACTACAATATACAAATTTTTCATTTTATAGAGTTTGAGTTCAAATATTGTGGTCCCTTCTCCCACTGATGGGTTGTTTCGGTCATTACAGGGTCAAGCTCAAGTTCTCCAACCAGCGCTTCTGCAGCTTTAATGTTCACAAACCACCTGGGACTGTGATAAACTACAGATTCTGACCTAACAGTTATGGGTGGGGCCGGAGACTCTGCCTTCTGGACAAGCTCCAGGTGTTCCCTGATGTTTGCTTTGGGCAACAGCTGCTACATTGCCCTTAGGAAGAAAGCTGCTGTTAGTTGCTCAGTTGTGTCCGACTCTATGCGACCCCATGGACTGTAGCCTGCTAGGCTCCCTCGTCCGTGGAAGAAAACTGAAGCAAAAGTTAGTACCTGTAGGGCTTCCCTTATGGTTCAGTGGTTCAGTATGCACTTCCACTGCAAAGGGAAAGGGCTGATCCCTCCCTTCCCTGATCTTGGTCAGGGAAGAATCCACATGCCTGGAGGCATGGCCAAAAAAATAAATAAAATGGTTAGCTCTAAAAAAATAAATCTAATACTTGCCATTTTACATGACCTCAGCAGTTTCTAAATATCTATTTTGGAAAATAAGAGACAGATTTTGTAGCCAAAGGGCATGTATTTCTATGGAGTTTGTTTTTGTGTTTCTATTATCCTAGCAGTTAATGAAGCAGCCAAGTTTAGAGGGGGGACAAAACTGGCTATGTCACGACGGTGTATAACTGCCTGGTCTTTTCAATGTGATAATTACTTAGAGTCTGGAATTACAATAATATGAAGTCTGGAACAATTGCTTAGGAGTAAGGAAATGACAGCAGGCCATCCTGCCTGAGTATTAACAATGTATTTAAGAGCAAAGGATATCTATGGTGAGATTACCGGAAGATAAAGAGGTTTCACCCAAGCTGAATGTTTCCAAGTTGTTGACTGAGTTTAAACAGGGCTTTGGGTGTGTAGGGGAGATAAACACGCCTGTCAGAGACCTGAAAGGAATAAATGAGGTGGAGGAGCAAATTTTAATTTGGATAAACTTACACAGTGCTTACACAGCTATCCTCAGCAACTAGGGGCATCATAGGAAATGCTTTTCCTTAAGGGAATGGGAGTTGCTCGAGAACAGTAGGCACTTATTTAAAATTAATATCTGGTCATGAACTTCAATCATCAGCAAGCTGAGGCCAAGCATACATGTAAAGCAGCTGAGCTTCCTTTTACCTATAATTAGTTGGTTGGACGTATCCAGTGGAGGGCTTCCCTTGCGGCTCAGCTGGTAAAGAATCTGCCTGCAATGTGGGAGACCTGGGTTTGATCCCTGGGTTGGGAAGATCCCCTGGAGAAGGGAACGGGTGGCTACCCACTCCCAGTATTCTGGCCTGGAGAATTCCATGGACTGTATATAGTACATGGGGTTGCAAAGAATTGGACACAACTGAGCAAATAAAGTAAATAAAATAATCCAGTGGATTGATCGCTAAAAAAATACACAGCACAAGTATCGCCCATCTCTTCCTAAATTGTATTAACAGAATCTCATGCTGAAATATACAGTATTTCTTTCTAAAAACATGCTACTTCATTGAAGAAAGGTCATTTCCTGATCTCCCTGGTGGCCCAATGGCTAGGAATCTGCCTGCCAATGCAAGGGACATGGGTTCAATCCCTGGTCTGGGAAGATTCCACATTCTGTGAAGCAACTAAGCCCAGGTGCCACAGCTACCGAAGCCCAGCGACTTAGAGCCCGTGCTCTACAACGAGCGAAGTCACCACAATGAGAAGCCTGAATACCACAACCAAGAGTAGCCCCCACTATCTGCAACTGGAGAAATTCCATGTTCAGCCAAAGAGAAATAAAGAACTAAATAAAAAGGGAAGCCATTTCCAGTAACAAATTTCACATTTTTTCCTTTTTAAAGGCAACAGGAGAATACCAATGTCACGAGTAAAGCGAAGAGGAATCTGTTATCTTGAAGCTAATTCAAAGGCCAGAAGGCTTCAAGACTGCCTCCGTCTTCTGACACAAGGACGAAGGACCTGCCAATTTTTAAATATTTGACTTAATAACAACCATTTTTATTATTGTTAAGGCTTCTTACCGATTTTTCTCAGTTTCAGGAACCGTCGTTATCAAACAGGTATTGGTTAAAACAGCACATATTTTCATTTATCCCTGTAAGCTCTCTCAGAGGTAAAGTGATAGGATAATTCAAGATGCAACAGGAAGGGCTACAGAGTGGGAAATGCTTCTCTAAAAAGTCCCCAGAACAGACTACATTTCCCAGCCTCCCTTGCACTTAGATGGGGCCATATGACTAAGCTCTGGCCGCGTGAAAGTGATGTCTATTAACATGCTGCTAAGTCACTTCAGTTGTGTCCGACTCTGTGCGATCCCACAGACGGAAGCCCACCAGGCTCCCCCGTCCCTGGGATTCTCCAGGCAGGAAGAACACTGGAGTGGGCTGCCATTTCCTTCTCCAGTGCATGAAAGTGAAAAGTGAAAGTGAAGTTGCTCAGTCGTGTCCGACTCTTAGCGACCCCATGGACTGCAGCCTACCAGGCTCCTCCGTCCATGGGATTTTCCAGGCAAGAATACTGGAGTGGGGTGCCATCGCTCTTAACCTGAGGGGCAAAGAAAGACTGCTGAGAGCCCCGAGACGTGGAGGCCCTTTCTGCAGGCAAAATTTAAGAGGAAGATGAACGACAAAAAGATTTTCCTAAACACAGTTCAGATGGATTATTCAAACTCCTTTTTTATTTTTTGTTCTTCAGTTTTATTGAGATATAATTAACATAGAGCACTATACAAATCTGGGGCTTCCCTGGTGGCTCAGACAGTAAAGAATCCACCTGCAATGAAGGAGACCCAGTGATCGTCAAGGGTTCACGGGGAGGGAGACAGAGCACAGAAGATTTTCAGGGCAGTGAAACTATTCTGCACAATACTGTCATGGTAGATACATGACATTTGCCAAAATGGCATTTGTCAAAATTCAGCAAACAGTACAACATAAATAGTGAGCCCTACTATAAACTATGAACTTTGGTTAATAATAATGTGTCAGTATTGGTTCATCAATTACAACTTCTGTTCCACACAAACGCAGGATGTTAATAATAGGAGAAACAGGCAGGGCCGTGAGGGCAACATGGGAATGCTGTACTATCTGTTCAATATCGATAAACCTACAACTGTTCTAAAAAATAATTTACTAATTAAACAAACAAATGCGCTTCACCTACTCTGCCATTTGGCCTATAGGAAAGATTTGGTTTAGAAAGATAAACCTCTAGAGAAATCTGGCCTTCAAATTTTGAAATCTGCAAATCCAAGGCTGATAACTGCAGAGGAGGAGAATGATACCCAGAAAATGCTCCCAAAGACCCAACCCATTAAGATAAGGGGATGTGTGCATGCATGCTAAGTCACTTTAGTTGTGTCCAATTCCCTGAGACCCTATGGACTTTAACCTGCTAGGCTCCTCTGTCCATGGGGATTCTCCAGGCAAGAATACTGAAGTGGGTTGCCATGCGCTCCTCCAGGGGATCTTCCTGACCCAGGGATCGAACCTATGTCTTCTGCGGCTCCTGCACTGCAGGCAGATTCTTTACTGCTGAGCCACCAGAGAAGCCCACAAGATAAAGGGATACTTCTCTTAATAGGAAGATTATTGCTTGTTGGGAAGATCCCCTGGAGAAGGGCGAACAGCTACCCACTCCAGTATTCTTGCCTGGAGAATTCTGTGGACAGAGGAGACTGGCAGACTACAGCCCATGGGGTCACAAAGAGTTGGACACAACTGAGAGACTTTCACTAAACTTCACTATTGATTTAAATAAGCTGATACATGCCCTAACAATTTTTCTCTGCCACCTTCTCTTACTTTTAAACAAAAACATAAATACTACCCCAAACAACTTTTCTTTTTAGAGTTCACCGTGCTTTTCTTTTTTCAGTGTAGATGCTTTACAATGAATGGTGTGTTAGTTTCTACTATAAGACAAAGTGAATCAGCTATACATACACATATATCCCCTCTTTTTTCAGATTTCCTTCTCATATAGGCCATTACAGAGTACTGAGTAGAGCTCCCTGTGCTATACAGCAGGTTCTCATTAGTTATTTGTTTTATACATAGTAGTGTATATATGTCAGTCCCAATCTCCCAATCCATCCCATCCTCCCTTCCCCCATGGTTGGCTCTTAGGCACCCCCATGGTTGGTGCTTAAGAACAAGCAGAGGAAGAGAAACTGGAAGATTATGGAGTGTTCTCAGCCCTTTCATCCAAAAACCCACAGAGCTTTTACAAGAGAAACTAGAATCCTCATCACTGGGAAACTGAATCGAGGTTTGGTCTGGCTGCTGGCAGAGGCCAGCTCACCAAGTGGCATCCTAAACAAGGATGAGTCAGTCTGCTGCCCTCAGCCATGTGACCAGTGTATGTTTGAGTGTTGTGTGCTTAGTTGCTCAGTCATGTCCAACTCTTGCAACCCCATGGACTTCAGCCTGCCAGGCTCCTCTGTCTATGGGATTCTCCAGGCAAGAATACTGAAGTGGGTTGCCATTTTCTCCTCCAGGAGATCTTCCCGACCCAGGAATCGAACCCGGGTCTCCTGCATTGCAGGCAGACTCTACCAACTGAGCTACGAGGGAAGCTCACTGAGTGTGTACTGAGTGCTGGGTGATAGACTTGCAAGTAAATAGCACCTGGGACCCAGTCACAGATATACTTAGGAGAAAGGGAGCAGAAACGATCTAGGTAATCAATAACCCTAACAAAAAAGTGAATTAGGCAACCAAGTGAAAGATGTGCCTGTAAATGCATGTGTGACATGGAGGGGCACCAGGATGTTGGGAATGAAAGGGTGTAACTCAGAAATTCACAATAAAATTGCAAAATGTACTAGTGATCTAAGGCTTTCTAACAAATGATCCCAAAATTCAGCAGCTTAAAACTACACCCATTCTTTACCACACAGTTTCTGAAGGCCAGGTATCAGACAGCAGCTGATCGGAGCGGTTCTAACTCAGGGTTTCTCATGACATTACAGGCAAGGCATTTACTGAGGCGGCAGCATCTGGGCTGGAGGGGCCGCTCCCAAGCTCTCTCACAGAGCTGTTGGCAGGAGGTTTTAGTTCCTCCCCACATGGGCCTCTCCAAAGAGCAGCTCACAATAGGGCAGCGAGCTCCCCCAGAGCAAGAATCAAGAGAGAGAGACAGACAGAAGCCAGTCCTTTACAACCTAATCTCAGAAGTGACATCAGATATCATCATTTCTGCCATACTCTACATCTGGTACCTTGTCACAGGAGGAGACTACACAAAGGTGTGAATACCAGGATTGCTGGAAACATCCCAAGGCTGTACCAACCTAGCGTGTGCTGGTTCTACAAGGGCTCCAGAAGAACAGCTCAGTCATCAGTTGCAAAACTGGAAACTGGCAAATGGGCTTCCCAGGTGGCGCAGTGATAAATGCCAGTGGAGGAGATGTGGGTTCGATCCCTGGGTCGGGAAGAAACCCTGGAGAAGGAAATGGCAATGCACTCCAATATTCTTGCCTGGAAAATTGCATGGACAGGGGAGCCTGGTGGACTACAGTCTATGGGGTCACAAAAAGTCGGACACAACTGAGTGATTGAGCATGCAAATTTGCAAATAATAAAGGCTTCAAGCGTATCTCATGAAGATAAAATTTTTTTAAGTTCTCAACCATACAGAGTGATGCTACTTGCCTAACACAGATAAAGCATGCCCAATGAGGCTTGTTTCCAGTACTGGGAGGGATTTGCACAAATGCATCTGAGCATAAAGAGCATACACTTGCAAGATTAAAAGGTTGAGTAACTAGAGGCTGATTTCATGGAAGAAGCAAGTGCTCTGGAGTTGGGCAGAGCTGGAGATCCATGACAATTCCACAACTCACTGGCTGTCTCACCTGTGGCAAGCTTCTTCACCAGCATAAGCCTCAACTTTCTCATCTGTGAAACTGATTAATATCGACCTACCCCTTTAGGGCTGCTGCAAACAGCCTAGAACATGCTTAGCACATACACCCAGCAAACAGCATTTGTTCTTCAATAAACCACTCTATGTGGAAAATTAAGACATTAATTGATTCATGTTCTAACAAAAGTCACCAAGTATTATTACCCTAGCACTGAAAGTATTAACAATATAGCACATGGGCAAATGAGCCATTCAGGGTACCTATTAAAAATGAAGATTAATGGCCTCACCTTCAGAAGTTATGATTTAGTAAAAACAAAACAACTGTATCTAAAACTAATGGCTTACAATATGGCAAGCAGTATTCTAAACACTTAACAAGAATTGACTGACATCGGACCCTTGAACAAAGTGGAGGTTAGGGGCATTGACCCAACACACTCAAAAATCTGCCTCAAAAGCAAAGAAATTGAATATGACTTGCCCAAGGGCAAGAAGCTGAAATAGTCTGGAAAGAATCAGGATTCAAACCTAATTCTTTTTTTTTTAATGTTTATTTATTTATTTTTGGCTGTGCCGGGTCTTCGTTGCTGCGTGGACATTTCTCTTGTCGCCATGATCTGGGGCTACTCTCTAGTTGCAATATGAGGGCTTCTCTAGTTGTGGAGCACGGGCTCCAGGATGAGGAGGCTCATTAGTTGTGGCTCTCGGACTCTAGAGCACAGGCTTATTAGTTGGGGTGCACAGGCTTAGTTACTCTGCCACATATGGGATCGTCCCAGATCAGGGATCAAACTCATGTCTCCTGCATTGGCAGGTGGATCCTTTACCACTGAGCCACCAGGGAAGCCTCAAACCTAGTTCTTTTGACTCCACATACTGTGATGTCTAATTGATCACAAAACTTCCCCTCCTCCAGTTAGCTTAAAGATATGTAAAATGAAAATACAGATACTATATTTATTGAAAAAATCCACATATAAGTGGACACAGTTTGAACCTGTGCTGTTCAACAGTCAACTGTATTTAACTCTCACAATGCTGTGAAATAGCTATTACTATCCTTACCACTAGTATTATTCCCATTTTACAGATGAAAAAAACTAAGGCACAGAAAGGTTAAGTATCCTGCCTAAGACCGCCCAGTCAAGTAACAGGCAAGATTAAGAAGCTGAACCCAAAGGGACTAATCACTCACTTCTGTTCTTAACCATTATCCCCTCTACCTCTAAGATCAAGTCAAAGGCAGGGCCCAGGCATGTATATTTTTAAGTGGTATTCCAAGTGATTCCGATACAAGTGGTCCATAAATACACTTCAAGAAACACTGAACTCTTGGTAATAAAAAATAATGCTAGTTTTGAAATTGTCTCTCTCCTCAATCTAAAAAGAAAAGGAGAGTTTATCAGGTTAGTTAACTGCTAGACTTTATCGCTAAGGTAAAAAGACATAGCAAGTGGAAAAGAAACTTGACATCCAAACTGATGCATCAAATCAGCGCCCATGTGGTCTTCCTACCTCCAGATCTCTCCGTTCCCTCTCCCCGTTCAACCCCAAGGACCTGGCTTCCCAGACTCTTCTCCCTGATGAACTACCAGGTTCTATCATCTGCCACCTGCTTGCTGAAGCCTACCTTGACCACCTATTTCAACTCACATCTACTTTCTTTCCTAAACACCCCCCCAAACACACAAAACCAGTTCCCATTATTCTGCTCTATTTGTCAACAGTATATATTACCTACCATACTAATTATGCACATTGATTACTGACCTATCTCCCCTACTAGAACATAAGTTATACAAGAGCAGCATTTTTGTTTGTTTGTTTTTTTATGTACATTCTGCCCGGGACAGTGGCTGACGTGAATAAACGTTTGTTGAATGAAAGTACAAACGAACATCACTGTCCAACCTTAAACTTTTCAATAGCTCCATGCTGTGCTAGGTCTCTTCAGTCATGTCTGACTCTGTACACGCTATTAACTGTAGCCCACCGGGATCCACTGTCCATGGAATTTTCCAGGGAAGAATACTGAAGTGGGTTGCCATGCCTTTCTCCAGGGGATCTTGATCCAGGGATCAAACTTGTGTCTAAGTCTCCTGCATTGGCAGGCAGGTTCTTTACCACTAGGGCCACCTGGGAAGCCCCTTCAATAGCTGCCCACCGCTTATAAAATAAAGTCCAAGCATCCTCTCAAAGATTCTGGATGCTAACTGACCTCTCCCCAACTTTAATCCCCTTAATTCAGACTCAGAAACCCAGGGAGTCAGCAATTCCTCTGTTCCCTGCTGCCTTTGTTCATGAATCTCCTGTCCCAGGAACGCCTTGTCCTCTATGATGCCCTTACCATCAACCTCATACCACTTGTCAAAGAAATTCCACTCTTCAAGGCCTCTGGAAGGATGTCTTTTTTCAAATACTTGCCTGAATTCAGAAGCATAACAGGGTCCACTCCAAAGGCTTACTGCTGCCAAGTACCCAACTTCGTCTACTTTCCTCTAGGATGAGTCATATCTGAGTCATATCTCCTCCACTGATGTGATTAACAGAGGTCACTGATCACATCTGGGGCTGGGGGTACACCTGCTCCCCACAGCACAGGTGACTGGTGTGCTGCACATTTCACAAGTCAAGCAATGTGCCTACCACTTATCACGCTCCCTTCACTTTTTCAAAATTCCTGTCACATGTACCTTTTCAAGATTTTTAACTTTTAAACACAAAACCTGCCCTAGTTTCTACCACTTGACCCCACATTTGAAGCCACAGCTGATCAGTTAGGGAGCTTCCGCCAAGTGCAAAGAGCAGCCCATCTGAAGACTGGAGAGGCTAGACAGAAAATTTCCACCCAGCTGGGGTGGCTTACAATTAACAGTATGAGCACCAGCTAATCTGATCTTTTCTCTGAATGGGAGGCTAAAATGGAGACAACGAGAGAGTCAGGAATGAGAACGGAAGCCATGATGGCATAAGGACAGATGACAACACGCAGAGCACAGAAGCCAGCCACAGAGGAGAAAGATCAGGTCACTGAAGCAGAAGAAAAGGTGGAGGAGTCTAGCGGTGAACCCTACAGCAGGGCCCAAGGAAAGATCGTCTCTAAGGAGATGGTTTCGGGATTTTCTATTCATCTAACCTGCAAAGATGGAGAAGGCAAAGGCACCCCACTCCAGTACTCTTGCCTGGAAAATCCCATGGATGGAGGAGCCTGGTAGGCTACAGTCCATGGGGTCGCTAAGAGTCGGACACGACTGAGCGACTTCACTTTCACTTTTCCCTTTCATGCACTGGAGAAGGAAACGGCAACCCACTCCAGTGTTCTTGCCTGGAGAATCCCAGGGACGGGGGAGCCTGGTGGGCTGTCATCTATGGGGTCGCACAGAGTTGGACACGACTGAAGCGACTTAGCAGGAGCAACCTGCAAAGAAGGCTTCCCAGGTGGCTCAGGGGGAAAGAACCCACCTGCCAATGCAAGATCCCCTGGAGGAGGGCATGGCAACCCACGCCAGTATTCTTGCCAGGAGAATCCCATGGACAGAGGAGCCTGGTGGGCTATATTCCATAGTGTCGCAAAGAGTCAGACATGACTGAAGCAACTTAGCACACAGGCACACCAATCCAGGAGATGAAGGAGATATGGGTTCGATCCCTGGGTTGGGAAGATCCCCTGGAGAAGGAAATGGCAATCTGCTCCAGTATTCTTGCCTGGAGACCAACTGTCCATGGGGTCATAAACAGTTGGACAGAACTTACCAACTGAACATACACAACCTGCAGAGAACAGGCTGTGACTAATTTCAGGACCACTGCTGTGTCCCAAAGACACAACTTGATTATATGGCAGATTCTAGTCTCCCTATTCTCTATGAATGTTTACAATAAAACACATCAACAGAGGTAAACCAAGCATATTTGTTTCTCCAAGTCTAAAAGAGCTTAATTACATGGGAGGCAGCAATAAACAGTGGTTAAGAAAATGAACTTGTTACCAAGCCAAAATCAGAAAGGAAAAGGTAAATAAATTTGACCACACAAAAATGTAAAACTTCAATAAGGCAAAAATGTCCAAAAAAGGAAAAACAAATAAGTGGGGAAAAATACGTAAAATACATATGTTAAAGTCTAATTTCCAAAACGTAACAAAAGACTCACTAAAATCAACAACCCAACAAAAAAGAGTAAAGGATATAAAGTTTGTTACAGGGAAATAAATGTAAATAGCCAATATATATATATTTTTAAAGTTAGCTTCATTAATTAAGTATAAATCAAAATAAGATAAAAATGTTCATACATCATAGGGGCAAATAAGAAAAAGTAACATTATACTCCATGCTAGAAAGACTAAAAAGAAACTTTCATACATACTAGTGAAAATTCTTATGAATTTGCTAATATCTACTAATATTGAATATGACATTCCATAGTATAGGAATTAAACTAGTAATTAAAATACTACCCACAAGGAAAAGCCTGGGCCCAAATGGTAAATTCTGCCAAATCTACCTGGTAAATTCTACCAAATATCAAAAAGTTGGTAATAGCAAGTATTGGTGAAGATACAGAATGTTCATACACAGCTAGTATGAATGTAAGTTCGTACAGACACTGTACACAACAGTATTTGTGTGTATTAGTCACTAAGTCATGACCAACTCTTTTGTGACACCATGGACTGTAGCCCACCAGGCTCCTCTGTCCATGGGATTCTCCAGGCAAGACTACTGGAGTGGGTAGCCATTCCCTTCTCCAGGGGATCTTCCCGACCCAAGGATCAAACCTCGGTCTCCCGCATTGCAGGCAGATTCTTTACTGTCTGAGCCAATAGGGAAGCCCAGACAACAGTCAACAGGTCCTTAGAAGGTTAAACAAAGAGATATCAGATGAGTCAGCAATTATACTCCTAGATATACACCCAAAAGAAATGAAAAGATACATGAACACAAGTGTACCTGAATACTCAAGACTATCAAAAAGTGGAAATAGCCCAAATGCTCATACTGATGAACGGATTAAGTAAAATGTGGTATAACCACACAATGAAATATTTTTTAACAATAAAAAAATTAAGTATGAATACATCCTATACCATGGATAAACTTGAAAGCATCAGGCTAAGTGAAAGAAGCCAGTCACAAAAGACCATATGAATCCATTTACGTGAAATGTCAGAATAGGTAAATACAGGGAAAGCAGACTAGTGTCTGCCTAGGGCTGAAGGCAAGGGGCTTGGGGGGGTGGGTGGTGAACGGTAACTTTTAACAGTGGTGGGTATCTTTTGTGTTGATGTCCTAAAACTGATTGCGGTAGGGAATTCCCTGGCAGTCCAATAGTTACGGTTATGTGCTTCCACTGCAGCAGGCACGGGTTGGATTTCCGCTTGGGGAACTAAGATCCTGCATGCTTCAAGGTGGGGCCAAAAAATATATAAAAAGTAAAATAAATAAAACTGTGGTAGAGACTGTACAAGTATATGAATATACTAAAAAAATAAATTATATACTCGGTAAGTAAGCTGTATGGTATAAGAATTTTATCTCCATAAAGCCATTTTTTTTACAGTAAGGTAAAGTATAAAAGATAGCATGTATAGTATGAACCCATCTGTATACATTTTTACTGATGGTAAATGAATGTCCTGGAACATGGGTAAAAGTTTTCTGGAAAAAAAATGAAAAATTTTAACTATAATAATAGAGAAGGGAAATTTTGGTGAATGGGTTAAAAAAAGGGATTTCAATTTTCACTTCATCCCTTGCTTAAAAACTGTTTTACACCATGTAAAAGAAAATGTAGGGAATTCCCTGGCAGTCTGGTGGTTAGGACTCCATGTTCTTATGGCCAAGGGCCCAGGTTCAGTCCGCGGTTAGGGAACTAAAATCCCATAAGCCATGAGGTGCAGCCAAAAAAAAAAAAAAAAAAAGGAGAAGAAAATGTAAACTTTTAAAAAATTAAAAAACAAGACCTTTGTATGGTAATTAAAACCACACAGTACTTCACAGATACAGAGAACAAGCTAGTGGTTTCCATTAGGGAGAGAACAAGAGAGGGGTACATTAGAGGAACAAGATTAAGAGACGTGAACTATGAACTACTAGGTATAAAACAGATAAGCAACAAGGGTATATTGTATAGCACAGGGAATTATGGCCATTATCGTGTAATAACTTTTAATGGAGAATAATCTGTAAAAATACTGAATCACTATGCTGTACACCTGAAACTAATCTAATTTTGTAAATCAAGTATACTTCAATAAAAATTTTTAAAAACTCACACGGTACTGGCACGAGAATAAACAGATCTCTGTACACAAAGGAATTTAATATATGACAAAGGTGGAGAAAAGATAAACCACTCCTTAACTCAAGCCAGAAATTCCAGCTGGATTAAAAAGTTATTTAAATAACATGAAAAAATATACTCAATAAAAATGTTCAAAAACCTATATGAGATTACCTGCATAATTTGAGTGATGACTTTTCTAAGATGTAAAACTCAAAGTCACTAAAAGGCTGACAAATTTGGTTACATGCAAATTTAAACTCTATTACAATAAAACTTATGTTAAAACACAAGTGAGAGTGCAAGAAAATTTTTACAACAGAAGGGAGTTTTCATATTTCTTTAAACCATACATGTAATAACAATTCAATAGATGTATCTTAAAATAAAAAAATCAAAATTAATATTTTAAAATAAAATAATGAATATATTGAATCACAGGTTGATAAAACTTAAATACAATATATATTGTATATATACAACATGAATATTGTATGTATATTCATATATACACATGAAGAGCAGTGAAGAACAGCTTTAAACTTAAAAGTAGTTTGTAGTAGTTCAATGGTTAAGAATCTGCCTACCAGTGTAGAAGGCATGGGTTTGATCTCTGATCTGGGAACATTCCACATGCCACAGGGTAACTAAGCCTGTGAGCCACAAGTACTGAGTCCATATTACAATGGAATATTACTCAGCCATAAAAAAGAAAGAAATATTGCCATCTGCTACAACCTGGATGGACCTGAAGGTATTATACAAACTGAAGTAAGTACATGGCAGAAAGACAAATACCATGTGATTTCAGTCATAAGTGGAATCTAAAACAAGCAAAATAGAAACAAACAAAATAAAACAAAAAAAAAAACTCACAGATACAGAGAACAGATTAGCGGTTACCAGAGGGGTGAGTGAAGGAGGTCAACTGTATAGTGATGGGTTGGTAACTAGGCTTATGGCAGTGACATACAGATGTCAAATGATGCAATAATAAAAAAGCAATGCTTTCAACATAGCAAAAGCAAAAAAAAAAAAACCTGATTATAATCACTTCAGCTAAAAAAAAATCTGAGGTACATATTTCTTAGTGAGCATGTTTACTTCAATGACCACGTCCTACAATACAAAGATATGTGTGTGCGTGTGTGCGTGTGTGTGTGGTATTTAAAACAAAAACTTCGTACTAAAGTAAACACTCAAATTGATTTATGTTGTTTTTCTCTTCCTTTACCCACACAAATTTGTGTATATACCCAGTCAGGTACGAGATCATTACCAAAAAGATCAAAATCAATACTCTACCATTTTCCACTAAGAATGGATAATCAATTTAAAACTAAGGATTATTAAAGATGAACAAGGCAAACTGCCACCCTTTCGCAGCCCCAGAAAAGCAAGGCATGACAGGAGTCCTAAATGCCCATGAAGTGACAGAATCCTTCTTTGTGCAGCATAAGAGGTCACATTATTCAATTCAGTTCAAAGATGATGGTCACACAGACTGGAGGTTTGTGTAAGGAGCTCTCAGAAAGACTTAGGGTTACTCTTCCTTGACGCAGTCAGTCTTTAATCCTCATGAACACCATGATGCAAAACTAACAAATACACTGTATAAAAATAGCCAACCCCCAACAGATCAGCCAAATGGTTCTCAGAGACCTCAGAAGTCACTCAGAAAATGTAACACAACTATCTCCCCCTGAACTCTGTATGTTTGTTACAAGGAGCTCCTACTGGGACTGCATTCTCAGTACAAATGCCTGAAATTAATTCCAAAACAAATCAAGCCAGGACTTCACCAGGTTGTATTTAAGATTCTAAATTTCTGTTGGCTGATCGATCACCTTTTCTGTCCTTGAGTTCACACAGATAGCCAGGTTTACAGATAGGGCTCCAGTCTGACTTTTCCCCTTTTCTTTATTCGTTTGGAAGTTTTACTGATCTCCACCTGACTTCCTAGAGCTACAGCTAATAAGTCTTTTTCAATTATTATTAATTACATAATTAATAATAAAGGAATTACGTTCGTCATGGGCTTCCCTCATAGCTCAGTTGGTAAAGAATCCGCCTGCAATGCAGGAGACCCCAGTTCGATTCCAGGTCGGGAAGATCCACTGGAGAAGGGATAGGATACCCACTCCAGTATACTTGGGCTTCCCTTGTGGCTCAGCTGGTAAAGAATCCGCCTGCAATGTGGGAAACCTGGGTTCGATCCCTGGGTTGGGAGGACCCCCTGGAGAAGGAGAAGGCTACCCACTCCAGTATTCTGGCCTGGAGAATTCCATGGACTGTATAGTCCATGGGGTCGCAAAGAGTTGGACACAACTGAGCAACTTTCACTTTCACTGTGTTCATCATTATTATTTCTATTTTAAAGATTCCCCTTGTGCATACTATCTCACTTAAGCCTTCAAAAAAACAAAACAAAACAAAAACCCTGGACAACTATGTTTCATCATTAATACTATTTTAGGGATGAGAAAGTGAAAAGAAGTGAAAGTGTTAGTCATTCAGTCTTATCCAACTCTTTGAGGTCTATGAACTGGGGCTGGCCAGGCTCCTCTGCCTATGGGATTCTCCAGGCAAGAATACTGGAGTGGGTTGCCATTTCCTTCTCCAGGGGAATCTCCCCAACCCAGGAAATGAACCTGGGTCTCCCGCATTGAAGGCAGACTCTTTACCATCTGAGCCCCCAGGGAAGCCCATAGATGAGAAAATTGAAAATCAAATCAATTATTTCATTTGGCTAAAATGTCCTGAGAACTAGAAACCAGATCTTACATTATGACAATGTCTTTCTCTATTAAAACCCACTGCATCTCAAAACAACACAGAAAACAAGATTAAACCAAGAATGCACAGAGGGAAAAAGGCATTGAACAGGAAGCAGCATTTGGGCTTAATGAGTGGCAATAAACAAGGACATGACAGTTCTAGGACAATAAGCAAATTGGTTTATTAGAAAGTAAGGTCTGGAGAACCTTCACTGCCAAGCTGAGAATTCTGACTTCTGCCTCAGGAGCAAGCACAGCAAACACAGTGGTCAGGGGCACCATTTAGGTCCTCAGGGCAGGAGAGACCAGCTGAGACTCAAGAAAGACAATGGGATTGGGAATGGGGGGAAAGGAGATAAATGTAGGTGATAGAAATTAGAGAGGTGACAATTTAGATGTCCATCTTAGATGAGTCCCTCTGATTACCATGGAGGAGCAATTCGAGAAGGGACAAGTCCAGAGCAGTGAATCCAGTTAGGAGACCCTGCAGTACCACCTGAGGATGAGGCCTAAGCTAGGGAAGGCCTGGTGGTTTGTGATAGACAAAAGAAATAATGCTGAGAAATACTTAGGACATTAAATTTACAGCCCTTATGTGATGATGGTATATAAAAGAAAGAAGGATGACTCCCATATTTCTAACACGGAAGACCTAGTAGATGGTGGTGCCACCAGCTAAGTAAAAGAACAGCAGGAGAGGTTAAACAGATTTAGGGAAAAATAAATCTCATTTTGGTCAAGTTCATGGTCTACCCAGGCAGGTATGTTGCCTGGACAGTTGGAAATAAGATTATGATACTGATAGAATAACCAAGGAACTAGGTTTATATTAGCACACACTGGGAGCTGAAAATGTGAGGACATATAAGCTCTCTAAAGGAGCATATGCAAGTGACGGGAGCCAGCTCATGAGATCCCACCCATGACAGAGTCATGAGGAAGAGGGCTGATCGAGCACGGCTTCTCAGACCTCAGGGATTCTCAGGAGGCTGCCTCAGCACTCACCTTAAAAGATGATATCTGTTTCTCTGACGTTTGTTATAATAAACCTCCTATTTTCTGTGACTTAGACAAAAGGCCTATTCTGATTCTCTTCTAAAATAGATCTTTCTGAAACCTCAATTGACAAGACCTCTGAACAGTAGCACCCTAATAAAATTATCTGGGATATAGAGTATGCTAATCTAAATTCCTCTTGCCAGCATATTGGTTTGTTTAATAAATGTACCTGTGCCTTTGGAGCTAATGTGCTTGACTGCTCCTTAACAACAAAACAGCATTGAGAGCCTCCACACAGAAAGCCCCAATGGGCACAGAGCCCTTTGTAGGAAAGAAAGGCTTGTTAGGATATATAAGAAATGTTGCTTTATGAAACTGTTACTTAGTCTATATTTACTATGTTTTTATTCTTAATGTATCTAGCCTATATAATGAAAACATAATAGTTAGAGATTTACATAAGTAGAAGTTTAGCTTTAATACAAATAATAAGACAATTGTTAATTCAGCTGGTGATTTTGCTAAGAGCTGACCTTTGTGCTACATTGTCTCAGCTTGCTGTGCCATGACTTTATGGGACCACATTCTTTTCTGTTAGGCTCAAGGCGTAAGATAGATTACAGAAAACAGGTTTTACTTTGAAACTCTGAGTTTATAAATTCTTTCTTTGTCATAATCTGCTGTGCCTGTATTCTTTAAAAAATGTAACTCTGGTACTTTCTGTGCCTGATACAAAAGTGTTCTGGCTGATCAACCCTTATCAATAAAGGAGTCACAGGATGTTAGCAGGCCTCCAGGCCCAAAGATGATGCAAATAACTTTAAACCTTTTGTAACTAAACAATACAAGCAGTGTCCTGGTTCCGATAAAGGTCAAAAACTGCTGACTCATTGATTTGATTTTGCATGACTCTACACTTTACATTTGTTTCTATGTACAACTAAAAGTATAAAAGCTGTCTTGAAAACAATAAAGCCAGAAGACACTTGGAAACACCACGACTCGCTGTGTCTTCTCATTCGTATCGCCGACGCCGTCCATCCTGAGGGAACCCTGTCCAGCTGCAGCAGGTCTCCGGCATGCAAGGGGGCAAGGAAAGGAATCTTTAAGTGATGGACAGAGAGTCTAGAGTCTTTAAGTCCTGGTCAAGGAGGTATGAGGAGCACTGGGAAAGTTCAATACCTAGAAAGACTAGGAAATAGGAGTTTCAAGAAAAGGAATGGGCAGTGGTGTTCAACACAACAGAAATGCCCAGTAAAATAAGGAAGGAAAAATCAGTGTCAAGCAGGTGGTGACTGACGATTTTGGCAACAGCACTTCAGAAAAGTGGTGAAGTTCCTAGACCCAACCAAGACCAAAAGGTGAGGAAGTGAAGACTATGAGAGCTGTCCTCTCTTTGCAGAAACAGGGGTAAAATAATAGACTGTACTGGAGAGGGACCAATGGGCGAAGAAGGGGGGTGTGGGCATGTTTCACAGATGATACAATGGTTCTCCACCTGAGATAGACATCAGTCACCGTTACAAGTTCTCCTGATGGCACTAATGTGCAACTGAGTCAAGAACCACTGGAGTCAGAGGTATTCGTTTATCAGAAATGGAAGAGTGAAGGTTCAAAACAGGGAAAGACTGACTGAGGAGCAACAGAATCTCAGGTAGAGATGAAAATGCAACCCTAGTGCAGTTGTAAGGGAGTTGTGGGTCTTTCTTTTTTCAAGCAGTGATGAATAAGCAGGTCAAAAATTTTGAGAGATCTGAAGTTAATGTTTTTCAAAATTAATCTCTCCTTTTCATTAAAAAAAATATATTTCTGCATTTCATCTAATCTCAGATGCCACTGACTATGGTATGTACCCCAATTTTAGAATCAACAAAATACAGTATTTTAATAATTGTTCATTTCTATGATGTCATCCCAATTTTAGTCATCCCATCCTAAAGTTTGCTGGAATGGTTACAAGTTTAAATATGAAATAATGACAACACAGCAAGTTTTAAAGATAAACTGCTGAAAAAAAAAAAAAAAAATTAAAAAAAAAGATAAACTGCTGATCATTTTCCATCCTGTAATAGAGAATAACAAATCTGACTCCATATTGGATCTATTTCTTATGCTTCAACCTTTATGGCCTATTACTCTTGCTATGGGGCTTCCCTGGTGGCTAAGATGGTAAAGAACCTGCCTGCAAGGCAAGAGACCCAGGTTCGATTCCTAGTTGGGAAGATCCCCTGGAGAAGGGAATGGCAACCCACTCCAGTATCCTTGCTTGCAGAATTACATGGACAGAGGAGCCCGGCAGGCTATATATAGTCCATGGGGTCGTGAAGAGTCAGACACGTTTAAGTTAATCACTAATGGGATGTTGCCTATCAAGTATATATGATGGCCTGTCTCCAGGAACAATGCCTCCCATGCCTGAGTGTAAAGCTAAAATACCTTTGTTCAGCTGACAGGAAACATCCTGACCAGCACACCTGCTGTAAGAAAGAAGAAATTTACATATCCCCTTCAGAGTCTGACTGGAATCATAAAATATTTGCAACAACTTATTACCTTTTTACTTTATCTCCTCACCTATCCCTCTTTGTTATAAAAAGAAACTAGCATCCAGGGATTTCCCTGGTGGTCCAGTGGCTAAAACTCCACACTCTCAATGCAGGAGGCCTGAGTTTGATCACTGGTGATCCCTAAATTCCACATGCCACAACTAAAGATCTTGCATGCCACTCCTAAGACCCAGCACAGCCACATATATAAATAAATAAAATTTTTTTTAAAAGAAAGAAACTAGCATTCAAACCTGGACAAAATGGTTCTTCAGGACATTAGTCCATCACCTTCTTGATCTGCTGGTTTTCTAAATAAAGTCGCTACTCCTTGCCCCAACATCACGCTTCTTGATTTATTGGCTTGTCATATGGCGAGCAGTATGAGCTTAGACTCAGTAACAGTGTCTAAGGTGATACAGTAAAGTTCTATATAAAACCACTGACAGCCATATGCTCTATTAGTTTAGTTAAGAAATCCCATCCCAGGGATTTCCCTGGCTCTCCACTGGTTAGGACTCGTGCTCTCGGTGGCAGGGCCCAGGTTCAATCCCTGGTTTAGAGCCCACAAGCCACACAGCATGGCTGGAAAAAAAAAGAGAAAGAAATCCTATCCCAGAATCACCACCCATGGTCCATGTGAGAACGTCAGAAGGAAACGAGCACTCGCCATTGGCTGCCCTGAATGATCACACCAAGTAGTATGTATTCACACTAGGAAACAACCCATACACACATACATACTGTTTACCACACTAAGTAAACAGAGAACCTGTACTAACAAGGTGATAAACATAGGTAAGCTGAGCACTGCACAGTTTCAATAAAATCAAATGCTCACACTCATAGTTACAGAACCTAAAATTCTCCTACACCTTTGATGTTTGTTTTATTAAACATATGTATTTTTTGTTTATTTAGATAATTCAGATGTTGCTTCCATTTTGCTCTAATTAATTTCTGAAAGCCTGAAAACAAATCTGTATCCATGCATGGGAATATAAATCTTATTATTTTGAGAACAGGGAAAATGTGTATCCAAAATGCCACAGTTCATTATTATTTCAGGTTCAATTCTTCTCTTCAAAAGGGAAAGATTTCATTCTTAAATTTGCTTTTATTTTTATTTTGAAACCTTTTGAGATGCTTTGTGCAAACATTCTCTGTTCTTTCCAAATGGATTTTAAATTTAGCCATTATTTCTCTCTGACTGAAATAATGCTTCTGAAGACAAAAGTTTAAAATTTTGCTTTTAAATTCTTCAGAATATTTTCATTCAAGATAGTACATTGAAAGAAATTTTAAATAAAAGAAAGTCACAAGTAGAAACCATTGTCAACTAACTGATTCAGCAGCTAACTGTAAATTTAAAGAATCTTTTGATACAACTTGCAACATTTTAACATCCTCCAGCTCTTAATTTTCACTTTATGGCCTGAATGTTTTTGATAGATTACATTCTTCCTGCTTTTTGTACTTTCACTTTGTTTACATTTATTTTGATAATTTGATAATCATTTTATAAAAGCATGAATATAATTGTAAAATGAAACAGACTGACAAAAAGTTAACAGAATGTTCACGTATTCACAAAATCTAATTACTTATAAACTCAGAAGATGTGTATGACAGCATAAGTACAGAGCTCATGGTTCTTTTTCTCTAATTATGCAAGTAAAATTCTCGACTCACAAAAAATGGAGCCATGCTAGGACTGAACACACATTTTACTCAAATCAATTTCACTTTGCTGCAAATAAATTATTTTAATGCCTACATACATTCATTAAAGAAGTGCCGTCAATAACTGAAGATGTTATTTGACTTCATCAAGATAGTTAGCTGCAGAAGCAAATAAATGACCGTTTATTCAATAATTGGCAGAAACAACATGACAGCCATTAGGAAAAACACACATCATAACCGTAAAGCTTCATTTCCCACCTCAATAATTTCTTATACACAACATTCCAGGTGAAAAAAATAATTGTATATTTTCTTATACATTTCTTTTGTACATTTCTTCCATTTATAAAACATATTATGAATTTTTTCAAAATTAATCTTGGAATGGAAAGGACTTTCCAATATGACAGAAAACTCAGTCATAAAGGAAAAGATGGACAAACGTTACCTCATGAAGATTTATAACTTCTATTTGGAAATATCTAGCATAAACAAAGTCAAAAGTTAAATAACTGGGTAGGTATTTGGACTATGTGACAAGCAAAGAGTTAATTTTCTTAACATTAAAAGAAATTATTTAAACCAGTAAGAAGAAGAAAACTTCTATGAGGAAAGTTTGATAATATTGGGGAGATGGACAACAGGCACTCTGGGTCACTATTTTTTTTTCTAAATTTAATGAATTTTCAAATTAAAAAACAATTATTTATTTTTGGCTGTGCTGAGTCTTCCCTGCTGTGCAGGCTTTTCTCCAGTTGCAGCAAGCAGGGGCTACTCTCTAGTTGCAGTGCTCATGCGGTAGCTTCTTTGTTGTGGAGCACAGGCTCTAGGGCACGTGGGCTCAGTAGTTGTGACTCCAGGGCTTCAGAACACAGCCCCAATAGTGGTGGCCCATGGGCTTAAAGTTTCTCTGCAGCATGTGGGATCTTCCCAGACCAGGGATTGAACCCGTGTCTCCTGCATTAGCAGGTGGATTATCACCGAGACCCCAGGGAAGCTCTTTGATTCACTATTGAAAACACAGTATTGCAAATTTTTTGCTCATATTTGATAATATCTACAAAAATGTTAAATACAGACCTTATAATTCAACAATTCTGCGAGTTTATCCTATTACTATATTTACATCATACACGAGGTTATCCTTTATAGCACTGTTGTTATGAAGAAGGGAGGAAAACAGTGTCCATTAGAATACTGCTGTACAACAGAGTAGTCTGACTCCATTTTTAAAGTGAGATTGCTGTAAATGTCAATACAAAAACATGTCTCATTACATTGCTAAAACGAAAAAAAAAAAAGCGCTATGGCAGAGACTCCTGTTTGTTTACTAAATCCCATCTCTTCTTCCTTCAGGGCACATGGCTAGACTACATTTCCCAGGCTTCCCTGCAGATATGTGGAGTATGTGCCTGAGACTGGCTAATAGAATGCGTGTGAAAGCGATGCCTGCCACCTTCAGACCTGGCCCAGAAAAACCTCCTTTGCGATCTCTGTTGATCTCTCTTTCACATCCCTACAGGTACGAGTAAAGCTACCAGATGGAAGCAGCCTGGGTCCCCAGGATTCTGCTTAATACAAAGCTGCCAAGGAGCACCACCCAGCCAAGACACCACACACTTGACCATTATACGAGATTTAAAATTTTACTGTGAAATCCCCTAAATTTTGAGGGATTACAGGTGTCATCCTATAATCTGTAACCTGACAAATACAGGTCCCATTCCTGACTTCTAAACAAACACACGTGTGAGTACACACACACACATGTTGATATATCATATAAAATAATGAAATCATTGACAGCTGTTCTCATTCAGAAATGGGACTAGGGGTCAGAAAATGGATGGCAATGCTTTTGTTTTTCACTTTATGCTCCTCTATGCTATTTGATTTTTTGGATGCTGTTGTACATTCACTAAAAAGGAGTTCATGAAATCAGATATCGGCTGTAAATGTGAAAGATGATCTTAAACAAACTGCCAGCTGTCCATAGTTCTATTGACCATCTTGTACAAACAGAAGAAACAGTAATGTAAACAGAAGAAATAGTAATCTCATTTCTAGTGCCCTACTACATTTCCGCATTTATTATTTTACTTGAAATTTGTTCATTTTGTACGTATTAAGCTTTAGAACTCATAAAATGAATTTTTTTTTTACCTTTAGCTTTTATTTTGATTTTTACTCATCTTTATACTCTGAAGGAAAAGACATGTCATGCTTTATAATAAATTGTTTTCAGTAAGTAAAATATCTGACTGTGAATTTCAAGTACATTCCATTTCTTCTATCTTACATGCATAGATAATCATTTGTCATTGAAAGTTTTATCTTTTCCAAAGAAATTTGCCAAAAATTTTAAAACACTCATTCCTTCACCTCTTTCCTGCTTTTAACTTTCTCCAGATCATTTTTCCATCTTGATTTTTGGGAGGGAAGGGTAGAATACTATCAGAATACGGTCATCCTTTGTAATGTTATATTTCATCTATAAAATATATAAATTACTGAATCTTTTAAATCTCTAAACCTTTCAGGTCTGCTTGAATGTCTTATAACTAGCAGGTAAATTTTTGGTTGATACAGTCCTTCACCTATTTTTGAGAGAGTGAAAACGTATAAGCAAGATCCTCATTCTCATCTCCGTATGAGGTATGAGTGGTAGGGACAACTAAGAACTTTTCATCAGTAATAAATTCATTTTTATTCCTAATTGTTCTTAATTATTCCTACCACTCATATCTCAGGGCTTCCCTGGTGGCTCAGATAGTAAAAAATCCACTTGCAATGCAAGAGACCCAGATTTAATAAGCAAAGATAGCCTCATCCTTCACCACTAATCTTGCCTGGATTATTTTTTAAAATCCATGGTATTATTAAAGCAGAGAATCCTGATCCGACTCACACACTTCACACCTGAACAGGGAAAGTGATAAATCTTTGAAGTTAAGAAGGTGAGAGGCTCACATGTAACTGGCTCAGATTTGGGTGAAAGCAGCAAGCGCTTGTGGTGGGAGGAAGACAAGACGGGGGCTGAATATGGGGCTTGGAGACACTGTTAAAGTTTGAAAAGACATGATGATAAGAGTGGCAAGAGTGGGCGAGGCAACTGACATAGACAGAGAAAGGCACCTGGAGCCTATACTATATGCTGGAAGGAACCACTTTGTAAAAACTCTTAACTCATTTTTCAATGCTTGGGCAAAGGCCAGATCATATTACAAAACAAGTGAAAGTCGCTCAGTCGTGTCCAACTCTTTGCGACCCCATGGACTGTACAGTTCATGGAATTCTCCAGGCCAGCATACTGGAGTGGGTAGCTGTTCCCTTCTCCAGGGGATCTTTCCAACCCAGGGATCAAACCCAGGTCTCCCACATTGCAGGCAGATTCTTCACCAGCTGAGCCACAAGGGAAGCAGATCATATTACAGCACAGCATAAAATCCCACAAAGGCTCCCCAATGCCCTTAGGATCCGATTTACTCGTTAATGTAGCACTGGAGATCCTTAGTACCCTGCATACACCCCCATCACATCCCATAAACTGACCATTCTCTTCAGTTAGCAATTCCACATCTGTTCCCTCCAAAGCCCTCTTTTTGCCCAGAGCAGGGATTTGTAGATACCCTCTAAACTGAGATGGACCATATGAAGTCTAGAAATCACAAGTATACACTAGAAACAATTTTGCAGGCTTGTACACTGAAGTAACAGTCTGTGGTATGAATTAAACCTTAAGATGCAGAGCTACCAGCTGGATGGGGCAAAGATGCCTAGTTGAACCTTGCCTGCCCTCAAGAACAGCAGTCACCCTTCATCCAGCCCATCAGGAATGTTTTCTTTCCAATGACAGTCTTCAATTCACTACATGCGTGCTTGCTAAGTCGTTTCAGTCGTTTCTGACTCTGTGCGACCTCACGGACTGCACCCCGCCAGGCTCCTCTGTCCAAGGGATTCTCCAGGCAAGAATACTGGAGTGGGTTGCCATGCCCTTCTCCAGGGGATCTTTCTGATCCAGGGATTGAACCCGCATCTCTTACATCTCCTGCACTGGCAGGCGTGTTCTTTACTACTAGCGCCACCTGGGAAGCCCTACAATATCAACTAAAAGATGGAAAATAAGTATCTGATTTCATGTTTCATTAAGGAAAAGATGAACCATTTCAACATGTTTCAACTGTTTTCACCATTCAAAATAAATAATCATTCATTCCAAGGACTAAAAAAAGAAAAAAAAATTGAGAGCTCCAGGAAAAGAGTAGTTTACCCAGAAGTTCCCCCAGACTATTCCCCAAGACTTTAGTTATTTTTGTTCCCACTCACATACAGAATGCCTTCTGGAAATCACTGAAGGGGGAAGAGGTTGTAGCTGTAAGAGTCAGTGACTGAATAGTAATTAAAGCCATGGTCCTGGGCAAGATAACCTAAAGAGAGAGCGTCGCAACAAAAGAGAGGAGGGCTAAGAAGAAAGCTTCGTATTGAGATGCTGAGGAAGGATCAGCAAAGTAGACTTCTAAGATGTCCAAAATGGCTCATCTGTAGTGCCAGTGGTAAAGAATCTGCCAGCCAATGCAGGAGACGTAAGAGATGCGGATTTGATCCCTGGGTCGGGAAGATCCCTTGGAGGAGAAAATGGCAACCCACACATATTCTTGCCTGAAACACTCCATGGACAGAGGAGCCTGGCGGGCTACAGTCCAGGAGGTTGCAAAGAATCAGACACGACTGAGCATGCGTGCATGCACTACAGGGGAAATCAGTTGCCCAATTGGCCCAGTTTCTACTCAGCATGACTATCCTGTTTCCCTTCATTATTATGAAACTATTACTCTGAGGATGAGAAGTCTGCTTTGTTGATTACAGCACACATGTGCTCTGTGTGCTTAGTCGCTCATTCATGTCTGACTCTTTGTGACTCCATGGACTGTAGCCTGCCAGGCTTCTCCATGGAGTTCTCCTCTATGGAATTCTCTAATACGGAATACTAGAGAGGGTAGCCAATCCCTTCTTCAGGGGATCTTCCTAACCCAGGTATCAAACCCAGGTCTCCCACATTGCTGGCAGATTCTTTACCATCTGAGACATCAGGGAAACCCCCACATACACACAGAATTTACAGTTAAAACTGACTTTTCAGAAAACAGTGTTTACCATTACAACATGCAAGGCATTTTAGTATTATTTTGTTCTACTTAAAAAAAAAACAAGAGCTAGTCAGAATCTACACCCAATAATGAGTCCCAACATTTGGTGTGAAAAATATATCCTGTGACATACTACTGAACACTCAGCAACTCCAGGAATCCTCTGAGTTAGAAGAAAAAAAAAAAGAAAAGTTGAAATAATAAATTTCACTCAACCCCAATGACATGTGAATTCTTTGTTCCACTTTCCCACATTCATAAACTACACATTAATACTTGGGCTTCCACCTAATCAAGGACAACCTCAGGCAGTTTCATTCAAATGCAGATAATTACCCAGGCCCTAAAATTCTTCTTCCAGTCCTAATGCTAGAGACTGGAAAATCCACACACAACCCTCGCTAAAATTCCCTTATCATTCTTACCAAGTTTGACTCAAAGGCAAATATTCAATCTTGTTAAATGTTTTTAAAAAAGGAAGCAGGAAGGCAGCAAAATAAAACATCAGCAAAAAACTAAATTTGCTTGGATAGAAGACAGTAAACACGTTTTTGTACTTCCACAAAATGGACGCTGGTTGCAGTTAAAAAGAGTACAATCAATCTACAGAGACAGAAAGTAGATTAGCCGTTGCCTGGGGGTGGGAATGGTGGAGGGACTGCAAATAGAGAGGGCAGATGAAAAGGTTCTAAAATTGGGTTGTGGTGATAGTTGCACAACTCTAAGTTTACTAAAAGTCACTGAACTGTACACCTAAAGCTGGTGAATTTCAAGGTAAATTATCTATTATTATTTATTATGAGTTATACCACAATGAGGCTTCCCTGGTGGCTCAGTGTTAAAGAACCCGTCTGCAGTGCGGGTTCAATCCCTGGGTCAGGAAGATCGCCTGGAGAAGGGATATGGCAACCCACTCCAGTATTCTTGCCTGGAGAATCTCATGGACAGAGGAGCCTGGCAAGCTACAGTCCATGTGGTCACAAACAGTTAGACATGACTGAAGTGATGTTTACAGTCAGACTAATCAAAGTGTACACTAATTCGTATGCTGCTGCTGCTGCTGCTGCTAAGTCGCTTCAGTCGTGTCCGACTCTGTGCGACCCCATAGACGGCAGCCCACCAGGCTCCGCCGTCCCTGGGATTCTACAGGCAAGAATACTGGAGTGGGTTGCCATTTCCTTCTCCAGTGCATGAAAGTGAAAAGTGAAAGTGAAGTTGCTCTGTCGTGTCCGACTCCTAGTGACCCCATGGACTGCAGCCTACCAGGCTCCTCCATCCATGGGATTTTCCAGGCAAGAGTACTGGAGTGGGGTGCCATCGCTTCTCCGACACTAATTTGTATGACATGTTCCAATTTGGATTTCTTTATTTTCGCTGTGTGGCATGTGGGATCTTAGTTTCCCGACCAGGGATCAAATCCATGCCCCATACATTAGAATCATAGAGTCTTAACCACTGGACCACCAGGGAAGTCCCCCCACTTGGACTTTTTAAATGGTTATACACATTGCTTGCATGGACATTTCTAGAAGGACATCCAAGGAGCTTGATCAAGATAGCTGTCTCTGAGAAATGGGTTGAAGGTGAAGGTGTCAGTCGATCAGTCCTGTCCGACTCTTTGCTACCCCATCAACTGTGGCTCTCCAGGCTCCTCTATCCATGGAGTTTTCCAGGCAAGAGTACTGGAGTGGATTGTCATTTTCTTCCCCAGGGGATCTTCCCAACCCAGGGATCAAACCCAGGTCTCCTGCGTTGGAGGCAGCAGATTCTTTACCCATCTGAGCCACCAGGGTCGAAGGTGAGAGTTTTAATTTAACTGTATATCCCTTTGAACTGTTTGAAATCTTTTGTCTTTAATGTTAAGTACATAAACAAGCTCATGAGAAGCCCTCACAGGCAGGACTCTCAGGAGTCCTGAGTAAATTATGACGCTAGTTCATACTGTCGTCTAAGGGAGGGACCTGTCTGGTCCTTTATAATTTAAATAGTTCTCAGTAGAAGATTATGTTAACCAGGAGACTGATAATAAGAGACCAAAGTGACAGAATCTTTCCTCAATCCTTATTGCATAAAACCCAACAGGAAGAGAATGTGAATGGCCTTTGAAGAGGAAAACACAGTTTCCTAAGATTGAGCAGTCAGCTCCAGTCCTGCTGGAGCAGAACTCAGAGTGGTTTCTGCTTTGCAACTGTCCATCTGGAAAGGTATTCAATACCTTCTCTATCTGTACAGGACTACTGCAACTAGGGAACGGAAAATACACTGCTCATCAAGATTGACCAAAAAGAAGAACAGGGACTTCCCTGGTGGTCCAGGGGTTAGGAATCCACCTTGGAATGCAGGGGACGCGAGTGTGACCCCTGGTCAGGGAACTAAGATCCCACACACCTCGGAGCAACTAACCCCATGAGCCATAACTAGAGCATCTGTGCACAAGAATGAAAGACCCCGTAATGAAGACCCTGTGTGCCACAACTAAGACCAAACAACTAACCGTAACACAGCCAAATGAATAAATGAAGAACTTGAAGAATCCACAAATGAAAGAGCTAAAGATGAACCCCAAAAGGCCACTGAACACCACCGTCTTGAAGCTCATAACCAGATCTTGAGTCCTGCCCCAGATGGAGGTTTGGCTTCTGCCTTCTGGCCTCACCTCGTTTCTTGGCTTCTGTTCATCAGAGGACCTGATGGGGTTCTTCACCTGGCTGCTCGAGGACACTGTGAAGACTAGGAACTTGTGACTCAGTGCATCCCTTTCTCCCCAACTTCCTAAGATGCGGTGGTGAGTCCTATTCTGCCTTCAGCCTGCTCTGCCATCACTTGGCTTCTGGATTTAGAAGGCAAAGGTACCCAGAATCTGGACCGTGAAATACTAGCATTCCCAACGGTGAAACAGGAGACTCACAGGTGACCTTCACCCAAGACCATCCACGGCCCCTCCCACCCAGCTCCTCACCTGGATGTGATGCATCTTCTTCCTCCCACGCCACCTTGACAAATAGCCACCATCACCACCACCGCTCACCGCAAGACCCCCATCACCCAGCAAAATGTCAACTACAAAATGGCTCCTGCCAAGAGCATTTGCCAGCGACTGAACAACAACAAGGGCATTTGCCACCTGCCTGTGCTGCTGCAGCTGCAGACCTGCGACATGCCCTGAAGGAATTCAGGCTGGAAAGTGAGGCACTCTGTGCTCCAAGGAAACTGATGGAACGGGTCTTTAGACAGATATTTCCAGGAACTGATTTCATGATCCCAATCCTTGCACCTCCTCATATCTATAATATAAATAGTGGAAACAGTGAAGTCAATCAGCCGTGTCTGACTCTTTGCAACCCCATGGACCATAGCCTGCCGGGCTCCTCTGTCCATGGGATTTTCCAGGTAAGAATACTGGAGTGGGTTGACACTTCCTTCTCCAGGGGATCTTCCCAACATACCTAGAAAAGTACTAAACCCCTTCTTGGTGACATCAGCTCCTCATGACTAACAGAAAACCTGTAAAATGAGGGCTTGATTGCACTGAACTCCTCCATCAAATTCATATATTGACCTTCCCCCACTGCCTTTTTGGAACAGTCTCTCAGAATTCTCTGAGGTACTGACTCCCGGGCTGCAGTCCTCATTTTGCCCCAAACAAAACTTAATTCACAATTCTCACATTGTGCATCTTTTTAGTCTACAAAAGCCTGCCTCAGCTCCATACCAGCCCACCCTAGGAGTCCCTACCCATTACTGCACAGCCCCCTGTTGTTTTACCCCCACTACTGCAGCCCCTGCTTCCACATTCATTTACCTGTGTTTACTCAGATTATTTCTCTTAGAGTATTCAATCCTGAGTCACCTATATGCACTGAACAGCCTCTACATCCAAGACACTAGTGGGGAGGCAGCAGTGATGGGGGTTTTGTAGATAACATTTAGGACAGTGTTTTGCTTTATTTTTTAATGGCAGCTTTACTGAGACAAAATTCACATACCAAATAATCTGCCTTCTAAAAGGGTACAATTCAGTAGTTTCTAGTCTACACAGAGCTATGAAACTCTCACCACAATCTACTGTTAGAACATTTCATCAACCCTGAAAGAAACCCTGTACCGAAATGCATTTACCCATTTGCATTTTTTTTTGCAGTTTTAGATATGCAAACTTTAGAACGTGTAAAATTATAAAACATTCATGCTATCAAAAAACTGTATAGTATGTGATCTAGATTAAAATGGTTAATAATTACTCACTGTTGAACAGAATTTAACTTAAAGGGCAGAGGTAAGGGTTTCCATTGGGGGGAAAGTTCTGTATAACTATTAACAAGCAACAGTAAAGAGCAGTTTACACTTGGATAGTGCCTCATGGATTACAAAACACACTCAGTACTTGGCTTTTTTCTATCCTCTTGTAAGAAATAAAAATTTTAAATGGTCCATTTTCAAGGATAGCTAGCTTTGAGTGACAGCTTGCTGATGTAGCAGCTGTAAGGGTTACAAAACTGGAAAGTCTGGGCAAACAGATGGAGGGTGGGATGCCTAGGATTTGCACGCAGGCTGATTTTATTGGTGAATTCAAAATGTAAGAGCGGGCATAGGTCCGCAGGAAAGGAGGAAACAAGATGTCAGGGAGGGGCCTGCCCACAAGGAGGGAGGGAACAAACCTAGGAGGGAGTCCACAAAGAGGGAGGAAACAAACACGCTACCATTGAGCCACCTGGGAAGATAGTTCACCCCACAGTACTCAGCCAATGAGGAACTGGGGGAGGGACTGGAGTGTTAGGGGATAAATTGATTGCTATACCGACTCTGGGTGTGCCTGTCCACCAAACACCTTGCAAGACCGTCATTAGAGCCTGGCTTCCCGCTGCACCCAGTGTCTCCAAGTCCATTCTTTACGTTTGGGTCGGTGGGCTTTTATTTCCCACACTCTCAAGCATCCAGGTAGGTTAAATATAGGGCTTTTACAATGAACCGGGAGCCTTAAGTGTAAGAGTGCATGCCTGACCCACAAAGTCACCCAAGCGGGTCCCCCAGGCCAGCTCTTCTGACTCCCCGTCTTCTCACTGGACCCACACTTTCTCCACTGTTCCACCCCAGGGAAGAAGCACACCGGCAACACAGTGAGCTGGCTGTGTGTGACCATCAAGCAATTCTAATTTTATATCTGCCTAGAGAAAGGAAAAGAAAGGAAGCCTATTTATACCCTCAACACAACAAACCATGCCTTTGTTTTATGAGAAGGCCCTGGAGATTTGGTCAGCACTAGCCCAGCTGCGGCACACACACACTGGTTGGACGGCCCCTGCAAATGTTTTTTCTTTGTTTACTGTTGAAAACGTGAGCCCTCATCCAGGCTATGCTGAGGTCAAGCCAAAGTAGGAATGGAGCCAGGCTCAAGAGGAGACGTACCAGTACTTTGCCTGGATGCTTGGCCAGATGGGTTGGACACTTTTAATTAAAGTGAGGTAAAATTCTAATTATTTAACATTCTAATTGTCTCCAGAATCACATCATCTCTTATTCACCAAGTGCTTAATATAACCTGAACCACTGGGAACACCCTGCTCCACCTGGTTAACAAGAGAAAACAGCTTTTCACTTTTTCCAGGAACATGAACTCCTTTTTCAGAAGGAGGGTAGCATTTAGTGGGTTTACTCATTAGTCACTAAGCTTTAAATGGCCTGAAAGAGATTAATGAATCTCTGGAAAGTAATCCATTGCAAGTAACAATGACTATGGCTTCCCCAGTGCCTACAAAAAATATCCACAGTGCAGGACATCTAAACACTGCCACCCACTTAGATACACACCACACACAGGACACACACACCTCCTGCACTTACTCTTATCTTTATCTGAATTGGTTACATATGGTAACACACTCTACACAATCCCACATTAATTAACGGTTAGCTGCACCGCCCTCTAGGAAACTAACACTTCCACACCTTCCATTTCCGGAAGAAGCAAAAACAGAAAAAAAGGGGAGGGCTCAACACTATCACACCAACTAGTGAGAACACTTCAAATTGAACCTTAAAATCCAGTATTTGTTCCAAATTCTTTCATCCTGGCAGGAGGAATAAGCCAAGAGAGGCATTTATAGGGACGACACACAGCGTGCGTGTGCACGTGTGCACAAATCTGACTCAGCTCCCCAAATCTGACTCAGCTCCCCAACTGGCAGAAACCTCTGAACTCACATGTGTGATCTATAGCTCTGTATGTACACTGCTTTCCACCTGGGAGCACAGTTATGTATAAAATGTAACTTCCCACAAGACTAAGCCATCTGAAGGTTAATTTCACATCCCATTCATACCCCTCTGAGCTCACACAGCACTAATGTCAATTTCACCTCCTAGCCATCACCCTCTGCCCCCATAGGTTATAATGGCAGATGCTCAGCACCTTTTCCACACCCGTTACTCCACAGGCCATCTCTACCAAAAGCCACAAGATGGTTTTCAAGATGGCGGCCAAGGATGGCTGGATGGTACCCACATGGTACCAGGGATGGTCTGCATGAACTGCAGAACACTGCTCCTGGGTTCTCTCTAGTATTATTCACTCTCAGGGAATAATGTCACAGGTAGTCTTACAGGGATGCCCATGGAGTAAGGAACTGACACCTCCTGTCAAAGACTTGTAAACGTGGATACTGTCAAAGTTGACAAGACATTTTTGGCCCTCTTGAATATTTATGGCTTTTTTTCTATTATAATTCCAAAATATGAATGAATC
The DNA here is from genome assembly GCA_024291935.2 of Okapia johnstoni. Classification (NCBI taxonomy): domain Eukaryota; kingdom Metazoa; phylum Chordata; class Mammalia; order Artiodactyla; family Giraffidae; genus Okapia; species Okapia johnstoni. The sequence goes on along the minus strand of CM044309.1, from coordinate 33,939,725 downwards.
CTTCATACTTCTTCTGCACTACTGATTTAAACACCAGATATTTTCACTTTTCTTCTCATTCAAACCCAAACTCAACTTTGAGATGACTGAACCCCCAGCCAAGAATTTTACTGCCACCTCATGGGAAGCCCTGAGCCAGAACCATGTAGCTAGCCAGTCTCAGATTCCCAACCTTCAGAAACTGTGTGAGAGAACAAATGTTTGGGCTTTTTTTTAAGACTGCTAAATTTTGGAACTCTTGAGAGTCCCTTGGATATCAAGGAGATCAAACCAGTCAATCCTAAAGGAAACCAACACTGAATATTCATTGGAAGGACTGAGGCTGAAGCTCCAATCCTTTAGCCACCTGATGCGAAGAGCCCATTGGAAAAGACCCTGATGCTGGGAAAGATTGAGGGCAGGAGGAGAAGGGGACAACAGAGGATGAGATGATTGGATAGCATCCCTGATTCAACGGACATGAGTTTGAACAAGCTCCGGGTGATGATGAAGTACAGGGAAGCCTGGCATGCTGCAGTGCAGGGAGTTGCAAAGAGTCAGACACAGTTTAGCCGCTGAACAAGTTTGGAATACTATGTTATGCAGCAATAAATCCCAAGGCAATCTCCATACCACTTTTATCTGAAATGTTCTTTCCTAGCTCTAACTACCAAAATTCTCAAATTTGAGATCCAGTGAAGATGGCTTATCTTTTATGAAAGTGCGCTGGACTGTCCCCTCACCAGAATTACTTACTTTTCCCCTCAGTTCAAATTACACAGGTCCCTCTTTAACACAGAGCTTCCTGTGTCTTATATTAAAGTTAAGGCTCACAGGCCTGCACCCCATAAGCTCTCCAAGACACAGATGGGGTCAGTGATTCTCACCCATCCGACACCTGTGTACAGAACAAGCTACAGAGTAATTCTATTAGACTTTAGTTAGGGTTTGGCTGGTTCTCAGTAATAAAGACTTGATTATCCATGGAGAAACCAGTTCTAGCTGAGACCACAATTTGAAAAATGGAGAGAGTCACAGAAAGTGGGGGAGAGCACAATCAGATTGGTCCTGGGCAGAACCCAACCCTTCCTTCCCTTCCCTACACTGTGTTGTTGCTGTTTAGTCACTAAGTCATGTCTGACTCTTTGAGACCCCATGGACTGCAGCCCACCAGGTTCCTCTATCCATGGGATTCCCCATGCAAGAATATTGCAATGGTTTGCTATTTCCTTTCCAGGGGATCTTCCTGACTCAGAAATCAAACCCACAGCTCCTGCATTGCAGGCACACTCTACCATTGAGCCACCTGGGAAGCCCAAGGAATGCTGCACCCTTATACCTTCCCCAGTAACCCCATTAGAAGAGAGTGAGGAAGGATGAATAATTGACAGAAACATCATGTCTGCATCTTCACTGGGGGAGTCAGTAGAACAGGTGGTCTCGGAAGCAACAGAACACCCCCCTCCCTGAGTCAGCTGCACTGGATTCCAACAGCTGATGGGGGCAGTCACACAGCGTGAACTTGGGAATCAGAGCCATCTGGGTTTGCCATCTTGATCCCACAATCAGAAACCATCAGACCTAGGAAGAAAGCACCCAGTTCTTGAACATTCAGATCTTCCCCTTGTAAATTACTACAAATGACTAAGACAGCTGTTGAAAAGACTAAAGGAGATCAACCTACCAGTTTGTGAAACATCCAGAAGAGGGGGAATCATCTCAGCCACTTCCCTTCCCCTCATTGAAACCAAACTTCAGGAGGTGTGCCCCAAATGGGAGGGTGTAAGTCCTAACATGAGGACACCAAATCAAGCCATCTCTATTGCCCCTGTAGCTACAAATCCCAAAAGAGGCTCTGGGACTGGGGAGACAACCCTCATATTCACTTATATACTTACATACAGCCCCAATTTAAAAATCTGACTCCTTCCAAACAAATATTTTCTCTTTGATCAGAACTCATTAAAATTTAGCAAAAGGCCACCCATAAACATGTTCTAGGCCAACTGCATGTAGTCTCACTCCAGAGAACTTATCGTAGCTAATTAATAAGCTGGCATCCCCCACCTGACTATAGCTTCCTCAGGTGCCAGAGCCAGGGATTCATTTCCTCTGTGTGTGTGTGTGTGTGTGTTAAGCTTCATAATTAGCACAATGTCCACCACTATAAAGGTAAATAATTGACCAATCAACTAGGAATTATTCATTCTAGAACATATAAGTATCACAGAAGCCTACTCTGGGAACCAAGAAAGTAGAAACATTAAAAAACCTGGATAGTTCAATTGTCAACATAAAGCATGTCTATAAAGGGACGTCCCTGGTGGTCCAGTTGTTAAGAATCTGCCTGCCAGTGCAGAGGACATGGGTTCTATCCCTGGTCCAGGGACTAAGATCCCATACGCTTCGGTGCAACGAAGCCTGAGCACCACAATTGAACCCCGTGGGCCTAGAGCCTGTGCTCCGTGACAAGCGATGACAGCGCAATGAGAAGCCTGTGCACCGCAGTGAGAGAGCAGGCCCTGCCCGCTGCAAATAGAGAAAACCCACATAGCAACTAAGACCCAGCACGGATCCCCAGCAAAGATTCCAGTACATTCCACTGTATTAAACACTAAAGCAGACAAAAAGAAGCAAAACACTTTTCAAAAAATGTTATTTACACTCTCATAACATTCATGAAATATAAAGATTACATTTTTAAACAATTGCAAAAGCCACAATTAGTTTACATGTTGGTCAATCTGTAAGGTGAAATCCATGTAAGATTCCAAAATTTAAATTATATATGACAAATTTTGCAATCCACTTAAAAAAAAAAAAAAGCGTTCAAAGTATAGTCAAAACCAAACCAGGGTAGTCATGCTTCTTCCAATGAAAGTAATCCTTGTCAGGATAATGTTTTGCTCTTTTATCTACTAGGAAGAATCTCATGATAATATTTCAAACAATTAGTAAGTAATTTACATCTTAGTTTTACCAATACACAAAACTAGGATTTTGCAACAGAAAACCAATTCTGACTAAAGTATACAGTACTTTAAAAAAATACTGAACAGTTAAAAATGACATTTTACATCGATATTTTACAATATGGGAAACCGCAGAGAAATTGATCAATACTCCTCACAACCAACAGGGCTCTTCAAGCTGACTGAGGATAATGACCTTTGGCTCCTGCTCCCCTTCCTGAAGCGCCTGAGTGTCTTGTCACACAGCTGAGACCAGCACCTGTCAGTCTCCATGGCAACTGCAGCAAGCCCTCTAGTGCCTGGAAGGGCACTAGATGCCTCTCCTTAAATACTTAGTAGGCTTCAGAACAGCGGGCTTCTTGGAGAAGTTCATGGGAAGCACACACCACTCAGAGCCCACCTTTCTTCCTTCAAAAACACTTTTTCTTTTTGCCACACCACTTGGCTTACTGGACCTTAGTTCCCCGACCAGGGATTGAACCCTAGCCCTCAGCAGTGAATGCGCAGAGTCTTAACCACTGGACTACCAGCGAATTCCCCCAAAACACTCTTCAAAAATATATACATATTTTGTATATGTATTCACGTGGCTGCACTGGGTCTCAGTTGCAGCATGCAGCATCTTCATTGTGGCATGCGGACTCTTAAGGCATGTGGGATCCAGTTCACCAACCAGGGATCAAACCCAGGCCCCCTGCATTGCGGACGTGGTGTCTTAGCCATTGGACCACCAGGGAAGTCCCCACTCTACCAGATTCACTGGAATAAATCCAGAAAGGGAGTGTCTACAACTGATTCTTTGGGTCAGGCAGGCGCTTATCTGTCCGTTTTTACATGGTATATGCAGTGTCAATTAAGATTGCTGGGAGAAATATCAATAACCTTAGATATGCAGATGACACCACCCTTATGGCAGAAAGTGAAGAACTCAAGAGCCTCTTGATGAAAGTGAAAGAGGAGAGTGAAAAAGCTGGCTTAAAGCACAACGTTCAGAAAACCAAGATCATGGCATCTGGTCCCATCACTTCATGGCATATAGATGGGGAAACAGTGTCAGATTTTATTTTTGGGGGGCTCCAAAATCACTGCTGATAGTGATTACAGTGATGAAATTAAGACGCTTACTCCTTGGAAGGAAGGTTATGACCAACCTAGATAGTATATTTAAAAGGAGAGACATTACTTTGCCAACAAAGGTCCATCTAGTCAAGGCTATGGTTTTTCCAGTAGTCATGTATGGATGTGAGAGTTGGACGGTGAAGAAAGCTGAGCGCTGAAGAATTGATGCTTTTGAACTGTGTTGTTGAAGACGCTTGAGAGTCCCTTGGACTGCAAGAAGATCCAACCAGTCCATCCTAAAGGAGATCAGTCCTGGGTGTTCATTGGAAGGACTGATGTTGAAGCTGAAACTCCAATACTTTGGCCACCTCATGCGAAGAGCTGACTCATTGGAAAAGACCCTAATGCTGGGAAGGATTGGGGGCAGGAGGAGGAGGGGACGACAGAGGATGAGATGGCTGGATGGCATCACCAACTTGATGGACATGGGTTTGGGTAGACTCTGGGAGTTGGTGATGGACAGGGAGGCCTGGCGTGCTGCGGTTCATGGGGTCGCAAAGAGTCGGACACGACTGAGCGACTGAACTGATGCAGTGTCTATTTCGGGTATTTAGTGCCCATTTTAATCAAATCTAAGTGTTTTCCATTTTTTTTGATGTCATCTCAATCCCCTCTAGTACCTCATCCAATAAGCTGTAACAGAAAACAAAATTTTAATAAAACACTGTATCTAAAATCTAATAAGCCTCTTAGATCTTGGCTATTTGGAAAGAATTAACACTGTAATAAGTTACTCTGTGGGTTATTTTTTAATTTGTTTCCACACACAAAGTAAGATTCCACAAGATACACAGCTGTCTCAAGCTCAGCTCGAGTATCCCTGGAGGAGGCTGCCCTATACCTGGGACGCTCTCACGGTAAAATCAGCACAAATTTTGTTGCCACTCATTAGAGTGTTTTCACATCCCAAAGGGGCAGAAGCATTATAGCAGGTAACAGATACCCAGGTTTCCTTCATGACAGAAAGGATTTTCTTTTCATGAAAAGCTGATTCTCCCAAGAAGCTCAAAGATACAATAGTGACCTTGTTTAAATCCAGCCTGGGGCCAGAAGTGAGAGATTTTGATGGCGGGTGATCCTAGGCATGCGTGGCAGCTGTCTCCACAAAAGTTTGAACACATCTTCCTGGGAAAGCCATCTGTGTGCTCCAGAAGAAGCCAGACTATAAGGGAGCTGCTGAAATGTAAGAAGTCCTTCCTCTGCTTCTTTCCCTCCAGGACTCGCTCAGTGCCTGGCATGACAGGCCCACCTCACCTGCAGCAGTCCACGCCAGCAATGTGGACTGACAGTCTGACAAACCAGTAAAGCCTGGCATGCACACATGCTATGTCACTTCAGTTGTGTCCGACTCTGTGCGACCCTATGGACTGTAGCCCATAAGAATCCTCTGTCCATGGGGATTCTCCATGCAAGAATACTGGAGTGGGTTGCCATGCCCTCCTCCAGGGGATCTTCTTGACGCAGGGATCAAACCCGAGCCTCTTACATCTGCCTGCAATGGCAGGTGGGTTCTTTACCACTAGTGTTACCTGGGAAGCCCAGGAATGCCTAGTGCAGACATCAAATCTTTCATTCAAGAAACGACAAGTTTCCTTTACACACTATGACTCCAGACTAAATCATCAATTTTCACTTGACTGAGGCAAAAGAGAAAACAAATTTTCTTGAACTTGAACTTAAAAGTAACAACCCTTATTTTGGGGTATCCTTTCTGATTCTGGATGAGGAAGAGAGATGTTAAAAAAAACCTTGTATTTTAATTTTAGAAATGGTGGCTTTGTGTTTGTTGGTTTTAATGACTTGGCAAAACAAGGATCTGAGGACCCAGTGTGAGCTCCCCAACCCCAATTTTAATTTTGTTGTTGTTTAGTGGCTAAGTCATGTCTGACTCTTTTGAAACCCCATGGACTGTAGCCTGCCAGGCTCCTCTGTCCATGGGATTTCCCAGGCAAGAATACTGGGGTGGGTTGCCATTTCCTTCTCCAGGGGATCTTCCCAACCCAGGGATCGAACCCGCATCTCCTGCTTGGCAGGCGGGTTCTTCACCACTTGGGAACTTGGGAAACCCAAGTTTAATTTTACCTGTCTATGAAATCCCAGGGCTTCCCTGGTGGCTCAGCTGGTAAAGAATCTGCCTGTAATGCAGAAGACCTGGGTTCGATCCCTGGGTTTGGAAGATTCCCTGGAGAAGGGAACAGCTACCCACTCCAGTATTCTGGCTAGAAGAATTCCATGGACTGTATAGCCCATGGGGTCGCAAAGAGTCGGACAGAACTGAGCAACTTTCACTGCCATGAAATCCCAAGTATTAGGAATGTTAGTTCTAGGATGGAAGACCCACTTACCCTGCACTTACCTATGACCACAACCTCCCTAATACCTCCCAACTCATCTAGCACATATCACTGCCCAGGAGAGAACAGAAAAAGAGGAATAACTGGTGTACAAGATGGAGGGCACACGGAATGCTACATCTGGTTATAAACCGAGTCTGAAGGGGCGGGGGGAAGAATATCCAAGATTAGTCTAACAATGACTTCACCTAAAAGACACATTTAGACCTAAACCCTCTAGAAACTATATAAGCCACTGTTACTGAGGATAATGCTGATCCATCAAGGGTGTTGAGGGGGGAGAAAACAGTTGAATATCACTGTTTTAGGAAGTCCACAAAAACTGAAAAAAGATGGGCCAGCAGCCTGAAGCTCATTTCAGGTTGAATTTGTAAAGGGCTCAGTCAGCACTCTTTTACAGTTTTCCTAGCAACTTGGCTTAGCTCTAGATTAGAAGAATTAAAACAAATTACCCAGTGCTGGGCATTAATGTGGTAAATATGGCAGAGAATCAGGGAGACATCATCTACCAGAACAAAAATAAAACAAAAAAGATACGTGCTCAGCAATTTCACTTCTTCATATTACCCTAGACAAAATGGCTTGCATGAAACAGGAATTAAAAAGATGCTCAGTGCAGCATTTGTTTATTATAGCTTTTTTGAAAAATACTATTAATATGTGTGCTTAGTCTCTCAGCCGTGTCCAGCTCTTTGTGACCCCATGGACTATTCCCCACCAGGCTCCTCTGTTCACGGGGATTCTCCAGGTAAGAATATTAGAGTGGGTTGCCATACCCTCCTCCAGGGGATCTTCCCAACCCAGGAATCGAACTGGGGTCTCCTGCATTGCAGGTGGATTCTGTACCAGCTGAGCTACCAAGGAAGTCTATTAATACAATGAATCAAAGTGCCCATTAACAGAAGTCAAACTAAGGCATATTTATACTCTGGGACATTATGCAGCAGTTAAGAATGAAATGGTCAATATGCACCAATTTAGAAAGCTCCCCACAACCCAGAGCTGATGAAAAATATAGAACCATGTATGGTATTGATAATGTTTGCTTTTTTATTTCTTTAATTTTTAAACTAAATTTAATTTTTAAATGAATTATTGTTGTATTTATGTGTTTACATTTTATCTTTTGACTGTGCCCCATGGTATATGGAGCATGTAGGATCTTAGTTCCCTGACCTGGGATCGAACCCATGCTCCCTGCATTGGCAGAGTGGAGTCTTCTAACCAACGGACCACCAGGGAAGTCCTATAGCACTCGCTTTTTTAATAGGTGAGCACAAACACGCACCAATCAATTCTTCAAGTGTCCCCAAATTGTGGTACCTGAACCTGGGAACTGGCTCAAAATGCAAGTTCTCAGACATTCTCCCAAAAGGATGAATCAGCCATCTGGATTCAGCAACACGTATCTGTGCAAGCCCCCTGATGCATGCAAAAGCCAGAGGACTGCCAGTCTACACAGCTCTATCTACACATCCCCAAGGAAGGGATTGACAGGACTCATACCAACTGAGGTCTCTGAGCAACTATCTTTATCTATATACCTAACCCTTTTTTTTAAACAAGGAGACTATATTCATGCATTGCTCCATAAGATAGAAATATTTTTTTTCAAATACTACATGTAGAGATAAAGGAATGACTAACTACAAAATTGTATTAACAGTGGAGGAAACGTTGATGCAAAGAGAGAACAGAAGTTCCCTAAGGGCTGCTGAAATGTTGGAGGTCACAAACAGGAAAACAAGCCCTGTAGGAATTTTACTCCAGAGCAACAGAGTTTAATTGGTCTTACTGGTGTCTCCTGTGGGGAAAATGCAGGACAATCAACTCTAGTAAAGGACAGCTAGCTACCAAAGGAGAAAAAAGAACAATGCAGACATTGTTTTGGAAAAGCTAAACTTTTATAAAGTCTTTCGTTGTACTGCTTTGTTGATTCTTCAGCATCACTCTGCAGTTGTCAAAGCCACACGCTACGCCACTGCCATCCTCACATTTACTGGGACTGCTCTGCAGGTGACAAAAAATTGAGCTTTGAAACCGCAGTAATAAACTTTAGTGCTCACCTCTATCCACTATTCTTCTAAGTGTCGATTATCCCCCTTCAAGGGAGTGGACCCTGGAAACACACATGCACACAAAGACCTACAAATACATACACACACTATTTTATTTCTTAACTTGAACATCAGAAGTAAAATCAACCATTACTGTCAATATTTAAAAAAAAGAAACACACAAACGTAGTCAGGAATCCTCTTTAAAATAAGGTTTATAGGAACCTGTATTTAAAGCCTAAAGATTTAAACATATATAAGAATCTGTATATTTAAAATATAAACCTATGTATTTAATTTTCAGTTGAGAGATGGCAATAAGAGGTGACCTATCAACCTCCATACTATTGCTAAAAGTCATGCTCTAAACCAGAGATATAAATAAGTGGTATTTTATAAAGATTTATTAATTTTCCAATTCTAAATTTTTTTTAAAAAGTGAGAGCTTAGCTGACTTTGTATCAAAAGTGCATGGTGTCACCCTTGACACATACAACAATTTTAACAGCCAACATCTAAAACAGCCTAGATACTCTTCCTTAACTTTGCCACAAAAGATCAAGTAAAAGTTTTGCTGTCTATAACAAATGCTCTTCAAATTTCACTTAAGAGAAAAAGCTGAATAAAAGTACACTCTCTCTCGGGGGTTTTAGGAACATCAGCTCCTACAGTTTCAAGCTTTATCCTCTTGGATATATCGAGGTCATCACAACCCACTTGTTTTATACAAGCAAAATCCCATGCTGGAAGCAACTGCAGAACTACAAAAAAAACCAGCTGTATGCCATTCAATTTTCGGGGCCATGTTTCTCCATGGTACAGAGAAAAATAATTTCTTTTTTTAGCCTAAAAGCAAGCACAGTTCTCCTCATCTTCCATCATTCAACCAATTACCTTTCTTCATTTAACAAGGCCAAATTTTTACCTGTATCCGCGTAAGAAGTTTGGGTTCTTTACAAAGAGAAGACGAAGCAAAAAATGTTGTGACACTCTCATATAATGGAAAGGTCTAATTAAAAAAAATCACCACTACATCAAGAGTATTAACGTCACAGACAGAGAACAGACTAGTGATTGCCAAGGGGGAGGAGAGGTGGAAGAGAGAAGGATTGTGACTTTGGGAATGATTAGCAGATGCAAACTATTCTATATAGAATGGAGACAACAAGATCCAAGTGTACAGTACAGGGAACTATATTCAATTTCCTGTAATAAACCATAATGGAAAAGAATATGAAAAAGAATGTATGTGTGTGTATATACATATATAATGTATAACTGCATCACTTTGCTATAGAGTAGAAACTAACCAACATTGTAAATCAACTATACTTCAACCAAAGAAAAAAGCAATAAAGAAAAACATACTTTACCTCTAAAGAGAACAGACTTAAAACTTAAGAAACAGAGCATAACTGTAAGGTGTAACCTATATTACAAGATCATTTTGCAATCTGTCTATTACAACGTATCTATGTCTAAATGCATTAGGAAGCAAGTTCATGTAAAAGCAAGACATGGAATATAATTGCCTTTAGGTCAATATTTGTTAGAGAAGGCCTAAGCATTTACTGATAAGCAGCTCTCAGTATAAACAAGAGCCTGGCATCTGTTAGTTCAACAAAGGAACACTGCAACTCTGGGAAGCTGTGCCTTCCGGGGGCGTGTGGGCTTGAAAGGCACCTTTTGAGCAGACATTTCTGAATGCCCAGTAACAGCTGAAGAAAGGAAAAAGGCTAGCCCTGCCTCAACCTCCCCACCCAGGCCCCCTGACCTTGGGAGCAGGTCAGTCTCGAACATCTTTTTCCTCCTCTGCCCCATCTCCATCCTCATCACCGCCACCCAGAGGTAGAGAGCTGATGCTGAGATGAGGGGCTGGCCACATTCTCAGGGTAGTCCGGAGGAGCCAGGCCAGCCCACCACCGTAACTAACAGGACCACGTGGGCAGAAATGAGCCACCCGGGCTGCGATGGGACCCAGGATGGCTGCAGCTCCCAGAGGAGGTACTCAAAGCCATTGTGAAAACATCTGTCCTCCTTAACCCCCACCCCCACCAAAATGTCCCTTACACTGAATACTGGAAACCGTGCCTGGCAATCCCAGTTTTAAGGTCGATCTCTTGGGTGAAAGAAGTCAGGCACAAGCAGTTCTTAGGTTCCCTTTGAACCGAGGAAACCTGACCTCCTGAAGGCCTGCCAAAGCAAGCAGCCTCAGTTTCAAGTTAATGCTCGTGATTAAAAAGCTGAGTCCTAACTCGACAGGGTGTGTGCAGGGCGTGGGGAGGAGGGCGGGCAGACAAGCATTACTGAATAAAGAAAAGGAGGCCCGCACTTTGGTTTTCACTTTCATTAGAACGTTTTTATTTCCCTGAGTACATCTGTCCCTTTACTAACATGTATATTCAAAGGCAGAATGATGCTTACAAACCAACAAATAAATGTGGGAGAGGAGTACTTAAGATTACAGAGGTCACTCAGTTCTTTATAAAAGGAATGCTTCATTACAGTCTATTATTATGTAATATCTTCAAAAATAGAAATAGTTTTATTGCTTTGCATTTCTACATGCTTCTCTAATAAGATTATGTTTAACTTATGCTCCCCAGAATGATAATTACTGCAAAGCATATAAAAATGCTAAACATGTTAAGTACAGCTGCTTTAATGACACAATGCCCAGGAACTGAAGGAAATTAATAACGGTCACAAAAGTGAAAGTTTAAAAGTGTTAGTTGCTCAGCGGTGTCCAACTCTTTGCAACCCTATGGACTGGCTGTCAGGCTCTCTGTCCATGCGATTCTCCAGGCAAGAATACTGGAATGGGTTGCCATTCCCTTCTCCAGGGGATTTCCCCCATCCAGGGATTGAACCCAGGTCTTCTGCATTGCAGGCAGATTCTTTACCATCTGAGCCACCAAGGAAGCCCCAACAATGGCCATGTGCTATGTGCTAAGTCACTTCTGTTGTGTCTGACTCTTTGTGACCCTATGAACCATAGCCAGGCTGGCCATAGTTGCTTCCAAAAAGAGAAAAAAAAAAAGTTGGGGGCTATGAGACTGCCTGAGAGCTGCTCACGGTTGCCCACTGGAATGAGCCTCAGCAGGAACAATTCCTCAAAAGAAGTCCAGGCTTCCACAGGGAACGGCAGAAGGTGAGGACACGCCTCCCTCCCAGCTCTCTCTTGCCTCCATCTTTGCCTCTTCCCTACAATAGCCATCTCAAGACTGCATTTGCAGATCCAAAATTTCTTTTTTCTTTTTTTTCTTCTGCCCTGGGTCTTCATTGCTGCTCTTTGGCTTTCTCTAGTTGCAAAGAGTGAGGCCTTTTGCAGTACACAGGCTTCTCACTGTGGTGGCTTCTCTTGTTGTGGAGCATGGGATCTACAGCGTGGGCTCAGTAGCTGTGGCCCAGGGGCTTAGTGGCTCCTTGGCATGTGGGATCTTCCTGGACCACGGATTGAACCCATGTCTCCTTCACTGGCAGGCAGATTCTTATCCACTGCACCACCAGGGAAGACCCAGACGCAGGGATTTTTGCCATATGGGTATCAAAATAGTTCACGCCTCCACGGTTCCCACAACGTTTCACAGGCAAGATTCCTCACACTGGAGACTTGATATTATTAAATAAATCAGCTCCACTGAGGCAAATCTATGTCTGCAACAAATTAATTTAAAATGAGATCTCTCTACCTGATTCCCAGGTGCCTCAGTGGTAAAGAATCCACCTGCCAATGCAGGAGAATCCGAGATGTGGGTTCAATCCCTGGTTCAGGAAGATCTCTTGAAGGAGGGCACAGCAACCCACTCCAGTGTTCTGGCCTGGAGAATCCCATGGACAGAGGAGCCTGGCAGGCTGCAGTCCACAGGGTCACAAAGAGTCAGACAAGACTGAAGCGACTGAGAACGCACCTATTGAGAGGTGGAAAATATTGCATAGAAACTACATGATCGGGGGGGGCTCTCTAAGCCTCCTACGTATCAAACCCTCTCACCAGGGAAACAGAAGAGGAAGAGAACATCTACAGAGAGCTGAGGGAGGGTAGGAAGAGGCATTCGCAACCCACCACTGCTTGGCTGGAGCCAAGACCACACCAAATTAACGGTATAGCATCATCGCCACATAAAAGTTCGTTTCTATGCACATAGTACTAGTCGAAAAGAATTAAGAATTTCAAATTCTTCCAAAACTGAAAGAGCAAAACCATCCCCACCTTGTCCTCTGTACCCTTTCATCCACCTTTTGCAAACTCGAAAGAAAGGACAGCAAAATGCCACTCTCTTGTGCAGGATGCACCCGCAAAGGACACAACAACATTTGAAAAAAATGTTCAGTGTGGAAACTATGGGTGCAACATACTGCTATTAACGGGAACATGAACACACATAAAAAATTCAACCAAATGGCATTTCACTGTCAAAAGCAAGAGGGTGGCTGGGCAGACAGGCAAATTGGTCAGGAGAAGCAGGAGAGTCAGAGAACACAGGGGTTCCTGAAGCTCTCACCCAGTAACAGCACCCAGAACCTGGGTGGAAGGGGCCACCCACCCAGAGGCCCCTCCCTCAGCTCAGGGAGCTGGAGCACCTGCTGGTGGCCAACGTGTCATATCTAGAGTACAAGGTGGAAGTGACAATATGACAAGGTCCATATCCTGGGATGGCAACAGACTAGAACTGCAACTAACTAACCACTTCCTTTAATTTCTTTTTTAGTTTATTTTATTGAAGTATATTTGATTTATAACATGTTAATTTCTGCTGCATAGCAAAGTGACTCAGTTATACATATACATATATACATTCTTTTTCATATTCTTTGCCATTACGGTTTATCACAGGAAACTGAATATAGTTACCTGTGCTATACAGCAGGACCTTCGGTTCAGTTCAGTTCAATCAGTTGTGTCTGACTCTTTGTGACGCCACGGACTGTAGCACGCCAGGCTTCCTCGTCCATTACCAACTCCTGAGCTTGCTCAAACTCGTGTCCATCGAGTCGGTGATGCCATCCAACCATCTCATCCTCTGTCATCCCCTTCTCCTCCTGCCCTCAATCTTTCCCAGCATTAGAGTCTTTTCCAATGAGTCAGTTCTTCGCATCAGGTGACCAAAGTATTGGAGCTTCAGCTTCAGCCTCAGTCCTTCCAATGAATATTCAAGACTGATTTCCTTTAGGATTGACTGGTTTGATCTCCTTGCTGTCCAAGGGACTCTCAGGAGTCTTCTCCAACACCACAGTTCAAAAGCATCAATTCTTCGGCGCTCAGCTTTCCTTATGGTCCAACTCTCACATCCATACATGACCACTGGAAAAACCACAGCTTTGACTAGACGGACCTTTGTTGGCAAAGTAATGTCTCTGCTTTTTAATATGCTGTCTAGGTTTGCCATAGCTTTTCTTCCAAGGAGCAAGAGTCTTTTAATTCATGGCTGCAGTCACCATTTTAAGTGATTTGGGAGCCCAAGAAAATAAAAGTCTGCCACTGTTTCCACTGTTTCCCCATCTATTTGCCATTAAGTGATGGGACCAGATGCCATGATCTTAGTTTTCTGAATGTTGAGCTTTAAGCCAACTTTTTCACTCTCCTCTTTCACTTTCATCAAGAGGCTCTTTAGTTCTTCTTCACTTTCTGCCATAAGGGTGGTGTCATCTGCATATCTAAGGTTATTGATATTTCTCCCGGCAATCCTGATTCTAGCATGTGCTTCATCCAGCCCGGCATTTCTCATGATGTACTCTGCATATAAGTTAAATAAACAGGGTGACAATATACAGCCTTGACGTACTCCTTTCCCAATTTGCAAACAGTCCATTTTCCATGACCAGTTCTAACTGTTGCTTCTTGACCTGCACACAGATTTCTCAGGAGGCAGGTAAGGTGGTCTGGTAGTCCCATCTCTTGAAGAATTTTCCACAGTTTGTTATGATCCACACAGTCAAAGGCTTTAGTGTAGTCAATGAAGCAGAAGTAGATGTTTTTCTGGAATTCTCTTGCTTTTTCTATGATCCAACGGACCTTAGTGTTTATCTATTTTATATACAGTAGTGTGTATCTGCTAACCTAAAACTCATAGTTTATCCCTTCCCCACGCCCTTACCCTTTGGTAACCATGAGTTTGTTTTCTATGTCTGTAAATCTGCTTTTGTTTCATAAATAAGTTCATTTGTGTCATAGTCTGGATTCCACAACATGATATTTGTCTTTCTCTGACTCACTTCACTTAGCATGATAATCTCTACGTCCATCCACGCTGCTTCAAATGGCAATATTTCATTCTTTTTATGGCTGAGTAATTATGTATACATGTTACATCTTTATCCATTCCTCTATCAACGGACATTTAGATTGCTTCCATGTCTTGGCTACTGTGAACAGTGCTGCTATGAACATTGGGGTGCTATTAAGTTTTAAGAATTATGTAGCCTCTGAGTGTTTCTAACTTTGTTGAGACTCCACACATAGAAATACAAATAGGTCAACTACTAAATATGATTTCTGAAAATTCCCAATTAATAATTTGAAATAATTTTTTCTAAGCTTTGAATCACTATACACACACCACCAGGGGCTGGGGAGGTGGGGGGTTGGGGGGGGATCTAAATTAGCTACACAATAGCAATGAAATTAATAATAAATGAACAAACTAGGAAATCTGTTTTCAGGGTTTTTTTTTTAACCCCTACAGAAAAAAATTAATACTAATAAGAAACATAAAACATCTTGAATAAATCCATGACACCCCTTAAGTAAAAGCAAAACAAAAAGAACAAGAGCAACGAAACCTCTGAGTTCCACAGTGTGTCCCAAATGGAGAAGGATAAAAAAGCAAAAGGAGAAAATGGAAATCAGGTAGAATAAAAAGACCCGAAAAGGGAAGGGGAAGGGAAAAGCAAAGAGGGACGACAGAAAACTCAGAGAAACAGCTAGGCATGCGCACATCCAAACTGCGGAGAGCAGACAGACCACTGTGGGATCTGAGGTTTACACAGCACTGGATTTTAGAAAATTATCCAAGGGACCTACTGCACTTTGTTTTCCGTTTGTTTTTTACATTGAATGAAAGATTCTTTAAATTCTAGAGTGCTTCACAGTTTTCAAAAGTTTCACACATGATTTCACATAATCCCATAGTAACCTTTTTCCCCTTACCCCGACATTGCCCTTCCCTGTTCCCTCTCCCCGGTGCTAAGTACTAGTTTGCTCTCTGTATCTGTGAGTCTGCTTCTTTTTTGTTTTACTTACTGCTGCTGCTGCTAAGTCGCTGCAGTCGTGTCCGACTCTGTGCAACCCCATAGACGGCAGCCCACCAGGCTCCCCTGTCCCCGAGATTCTCCAGGCAAGAACACTGGAGTGGGTTGCCATTTCCTTCTCCAATGCAGCAAAGTGAAAAGTGAAAGTGAAGTCGTTCAGTCATGTCCAACTCTTAGCAACCCCATGGACTGCAGCCTACCAGGCTCCTCCGTCCATGGGATTTTCCGGGCAAGAGTACTGGAGTGGGGTGCCATTGCCTTCTCCCATTTTACTTACTAGTTTGTTGTATTTTTTAGATTTCACATATAAGTGATTATCATACAGCATTTATCTTTCTCTGACTTATTTCACTTAGCATAATGCCTTCCAAGTCCACCTGTACTGCTACAAATGGCAAAATTTCACTCTTTTTATGACTGACTAGTATTCCATTGTATATATACACCACATCTTCTTTATCCATTATCTGTCAATGGACACTTTGGTTGCTTCCGTATCTCGCCAATTGTAAACAATGCCGCTGTGAACACTGGAAACCTAGTGCCTTGCCAATTGTAAACAATGCTGCTATGAACACCGGCGACCCAGTGCACATTGAAAAGTTGGCTGTTTCATCATAGGTCACTGCTTTTCAAATTTAACAGCAACAGTTGCCATTGCGAAGAGAATAATCAGACTAGGAAAATGTCATCAAACCTTCATGGACCACAGGCCCAGCCAGAGGTCACTGCAGAGCAGCAAGGTGCCCAGCCCTGGAGTCTCTAATCGGGGCTAAATAGACACAGGAAGTTTGGGAAGGGACTGTAATGATGGGAAAAATAAAAACCAAGAGAAATCTGCCATGTTATCTTTGTGTGTGTTCTGTGTTCAGTCGCTCAGTCATGTCCAACTCTTTGCAACCCCAAAGACGGTAGCCCCCAGGCTCCTCTGTCCACAGGATTTTCATTTCCCAGGCAAGAATACTGGAGCAGGTTGCCATTTCTTACTCCAGGGGATCTTTCCAATGCAGGGATCAAACCCACATGTCTTACGATTCCTACATGGATGGGCAGATTCTTTACCACTGCACCTATCTTTACTGTTAGTCAAAATCTTCACTGAACGCCTGAAGCAGCAAATAGTTAAGTAGCTACCTACTGAAAAATCACCAGGGCAGCTGACGGGAAGGTCAACTGTGATCCAGCTGGCTGACTCTCCAGTGGGGGGACTGCTATTCTGGAGGGAAAATATTTCTCAAGAGATTATGACAAATTCAGATGTGGCATAAATCAATCCTGCACCCGAGATCCTCCATGAATAAAAGGGAGTGCTCGTAACTTCAGATCTGCCCTGAGAAACTGCTGGCATAAAAAAAAAAAAATTACAGCTTTATTATGATTTGGCTCTAATGTCAACTCGAGGCTAAATTGCTTCTGTGGCCCTCATTCCACTTGGAGAATGTATCATGCTTTCATTTCACAGATATTTAATAAGTACTTATTCCCCACAAGGTTCTTACACATTCAAGTGAATTATTGCTTACAGACTTAAGCATCTTGAAGGTCAAACTCTAGAATAGGACTATTAAAATACATTGTGCATTAAAAGCATCGTAACCAAAACCAGTGACCTACACAGGACTGGCGCATCCAGTTATTCTCCCTTGCCTCGCTTTCTTCTCTCATTTTACAAACAGGCACAAAGGTCAAAACAGCATCCTCTCTGTGTCTGCAAGTAAAAAACAACACTCAGTGCAGGCAAGCAAATCACCAAGGTAATCCAGATTTCCCTTTAAAATACCATCTTGCTTCTCAAAGGGACAGTCTCTACACACACACACATTTGACCCTTCTCAAAGGCCCAAATCCATAGTATCTGCCCTGTTCCTTCTCCTCAACTCCCTCCCGACCCTTGGAGCTTGAATCTCTCAGCATCATCCATAATTGGTCCTCATCACCAAAGCCAGTATCTACTGTTTCCCCTCAATCTACCTGGCCTCTCCAGAGCCTGTGAAAGTTACACTCCCTATCCTGCACCTTCCTCTCCCTGCCCTGAAATCTTCAGATTCCATGTTCTGTTCTACTTTTGTTCCTGGGCCATCTCAGCAACTTAATAGCTTCAAATATCACACGTGCTAATATGGAAGTAACATGCTAATAATTAATAGCTACAAATGATCACATGCTCCCTGCCCAGCTTCTTCTCTTAGAGATCCATAGTTCACCCCTAACCCAGCCACACCGACATCCCACAAGGACCTGGTGGTGGTTTTAAAACACGTGCACACATCTGTTGTAGGCACCCTCTTCCCACCAAAAGTGGTGTCTAACTCTCCCTCCTTGAATCTGGGCTGGCACTTGTGGCACATTCCTAACAGGAGGAAGTGACTCCACATGACTGTGAGGCTAGGTCATACAAAGCCACACAGCCCCTGCTGGCCTCTCTCTTAGGACCCATGGGTTGGGAGCACTGGGGTAATGTAAGAAGCCTGTTACAGGGCATCCTGAGGGGGCCTGATGCTGCATCAACAGCATGCTCTCCAGCTAAAAACAAGCAAGCAAATCACCATCCTCAAACAGGTCATGCTGTTTCCACCAGAGACCATGGGGACTCAACCAGGTGCCCAAAGAGACCCAACTGCTGGCCCCCATGTGGGTGAGGAAGCCTTCAGATGAGCCCTGCCTCGTGCTACAAGCCTCCCAGCTGAGCCAAGTGGAGGAGAGACAAGCTGTCCCCACCAAGCTCTGCCCACATACAGGTCTGTGACCATTAAAAAAAAAAAATGCTGTTGTTTTAAACCACTAGGTGTGGGGATGGTCTGTTATACAACTTTGGACAAATGGAACAGACCTCAGAGGTAACACACACCCCAAATGAGATTCCCTGTCTCTCCCTTGCCTCTGGTCCCTTTCCAAGTCCATGCAGTCTGAAAAGCCCAAGGGCTTTTCTTTCTTCTCTGCTCTTCTTTATTCTCAGATCCTCGCCCTTCACATCTGACCCATTCTACCCAAAGATCCCTCAAGAATCCGGCACCCCCCACCGCTAGCATGAAATACAGTGACACCGCCCTGCTTGGTTAGCTAGTCCCTTCTACATAGCTGCCAAAATGTTACTCTAAAACGAAACTCCCACCTGCCACCACCAGCCTATTCCTGTATAGCACAGTCCTGAATCTAGAGCCCAGCACACAAGACTCACACACCCCTAGTGACCACCGTGAACTCGTCACAGGGAATTTCTGAGGATCACCAGCATCTTTTTGCCCTTTCATGCCTCTGCACCTTTGCACATACTGAAGCTTCTTCCCAAATCCTCTTCCGCACCCTTCCTTCTCTTACCTCTTATCAGGACTCCTACTTAGCCTTCAAGTTCAAACTTTACTTGAGGTTAGATTCCAGTCCTGATGACCAGCCAGAGTTCCTCATTTCCTTCTCAGTCAGCCAAGCAGTCCTTACAACCTCCACTTCACTACAGTGGCCGAGCTCTCGGTATGTTTCTCCAGCCTGGCCTGTGAGGGCAGGCATCATATCATGTGTGCGTGCGTGCTCAGTCACTCAGTCATGTCCGACTCTCTGTGACCCTACGGACTGCAGCCCGTCAGGCTCCTCTGGCCATGGGATTCTCCAGGCAAGAATACTGGAGTGGGTTGTCATGACCTCCTCCAGGGGATCTTCCCAACCCAGGGATTGAACCCACGTCTCCTGTGTCTTCTCCATTGCAGGTGTATTCTTTACTGCTGAGCTACCAGGGAAGCCCACATCATACCATAATTGTCTCCACATAAATGAAATGTTTAATCTGAACTGGAAATCAGTGAATTAGCATTTTACAGAAATACAAACACTCCATTTTAGAATTAGTATCTATCGAGCCCCCATGCCAGTCACAAATTTTTACTTAAATTTCACAAATAGTCGAGGTATAATCAGCCTCGAAGAGGTTGAGTGACTTATCCAGTGTCTCATAACCAGAAAACGATGAAGCCAAATTTTGAACCCAGACATAACTTCAGCTCCAGCATTCTTTACCCTGAATATTTACAATCAGTTCTGGTGCATGAGGACAGACACAAGGCCACGTTCTGGTGTGGATACCGGTCCTAATGCTCCCTTCCCCATGGTAGCTACCATAGAATGGCATCATTTTGAACAGCACCTTTCATTATACTTTTAGGAAGCATAAGGACAGGAACGCTATGGCTAAATAATTCAGATTTAAAACCCAGCTCTGTCTGTGTCAAGTGTTGTGCCTCTGGAGAAGTTATTACTCCATTTTCTCACATCTTGTTTCTTCATCTGTAAAGCAAGGATGTGGCTCACAGGTTTGCTCTAAACATTTTCAAAATGAAACATGAAAAATATTTAGAACAGAACCTGCTCTACAGAAAACCCTGAGCAGATGTTGTTGCTGCCATTAGTGGTAGTAGTGGTATTACTAAAAGTGACCCAGTAAAACCCCAGCTGGAAAACTTAAGTCATTATAATGCAGGGCTTGAAGTGGCGTCCCTTCAGATTCCAATTTTGTTTGAATTTGTTGGAAGGAAAATAGTTCTTAAAAGTGTGAAGTGTTCCCAGCCATTTAAACTGATTTGCAAATGTAGCTGAAATTGTTCTTGGCCTCCCAGGTTTATCCTTTGAGAAACAACAGGTGTGGGACAAAGGTTTTGTAACAATATCCACATCTAGCAGAGAATGGGGAAGTGATGATCTCTCGGCTTCTGTTTCCTCATATATAAAACAAAAATGATACCAATCCTATTACCTTGCATTAGTGAAAGACTGAATTGAAATAATATGAAGAAAAATTAGAGTTGTGCAAAAAGCAGGTATAATCATCACCATTCCCACTGCTAACAAACTGATATACCAAAAGTGATATACTCAGTATATACCAAAATGGAAAGTTGATCATCAATTTGCTAAAATGCTCCAGCCAGCAGAAATGTTTGCATTTTTCCCTCTTTATATTATTTTCATTCTGGTTAACTAGTAGCAAACCTTTTCCACCACTGTCAACATCTCTACTGCCCTTCTCAATTTCATTGAAAGAAAACTTCTAAAATGTATCAACACCACCTGTGCCTCTTAAATTCAGGATACATTAGAAGCAAATAACTACTTTTGATAGAATAGAGTAAAAAACATTTAAGAAAGTTATTTAGTGAGCACTACATCCAACATCCTTTGGAGAATAAACATTTAATCAGCACTGACTCCTCCTCTACTTGTAAATGTATACATATATACTCTTACCTGTACACTTGAGAAGTAAAGTACCAATTTGGCTTCTATTTACAGATCAGACTTTCAGTGATTATGTATAAAACAATAAGCACATTTGGAACAGGTATTCTTATCTTCCTACCAAACTATTATCTTTCTCTCTTAACTTTTTCTATCTAATCCCATGTGACTCTATATATGCTTGAAAGTTTTCTAATGAATATACGTACAATAGGACAAATATTTATGGAGTACCAACTACATGCACACTTGATGAGAGTTTGGAATACAAACAGAAGAACAATCTCCTACTGACACTTCATTTCTAGCCAAGCACAAATCTTAATGGGTTGGATAAACTGCTATCTTTATTTCTACAGCCCTATTCATTACACTATAAGCTCCTCTACCACACCACAATGCCTCCAAAAAGCTCAGAATACAAGGGGTGAAGTTTGATCCTACTAAGTAAGTTCTCAGTCCAAAACTTTATATGGTCATGTTTTATATCACTTTTAAGCTGACATTTACATTTGCATAACTGTAACATGAAATACGAGAGAAGGCAATGGCACCCCACTCCAGTACTCTTGCCTGGAAAATCCCATGGACGGAGGGGCCTGGTAGGCTACAGTCCATGGGGTCACTAAGAGTCGGACACGACTGAGCGACTTCACTTTCATGCATTGGAGAAGGAAATGGCAACCCACTCCAGTATTCTTGCCTGGAGAATCCCAGGGACGGGGGAGCCTGGTGGGCTGCCGTCTATGGGGTCGCACAGAGTCGGACACGACTGAAGTGACTTAGCAGCTTAGCAGCAACATGAAATACAGTCACCACGCCTACAAGCTGAAGCATGTAAATTAACAGTCCTACCTAAAACCACTGCTTTTAATATTGATTACAAAAGCATCTAAACAGAAGACATAAACACACAGAGAAAGAAGTATTAAAGCAACTGAGAGTCATGAAAGTTATTCTAAAAACTGTCACCAAGAAAATACCTGCTGTTAATAATGTCTTCAGTTAGAAAAATAACATAAAAGATGCAACATAACCAAAACCAAAATAGAAAAAATAAATATTTTCCACAAAACACAAAGGCTTAATATGAACAGGAGAGGGAGGTGGCAGCAGCAGAAGGCAAAGAATGAAGGCAATTTTAAAATGAAGGAGGGGACTTCCCTGGTGGCTCAGTGGTAAAGAATCCGCCTACCAGTGCAGGGGATATGGGTTTGACTCCTGGTCTGGGAAGAGCCCACACACTTTGGGGCAGCTGAACCCGTGCTCTCAAACCTGTGAGCCACAACAGCTAAGCTCGTGCACCACAATGATGAAGACCGCGCACCCAGAACCCAGGCTCCACAACAAGAGAAGCCACTGCAATGAGAAGCCCGCACGCCACAGAGAGCAGCCCCTGCTCGCCACAACTAGAGAAAGCCCCCAGGCAGCAACAAAGACCCAGCGCAGCCAAAAAATAATAAGTCAATTAAATTTTTTTAATTTAATAAAATAAAGATATTAAAACAATGACGGAACAACCAATCTCAAAAGGGGAACACAATGGCTAATATCATCTACAGCCTCTTAGAAGGTGGAAGAAGTTTAAATGAAAAGAGATGGCATTTTTTTTACCTATAAGCTTTATAATTCTTTTTTTTTTTTCAAGGCAATGACATCTGTGCAGAAAAAGAAACAACCAAGAGTGACAAAGGCACTTTATAGAATGGGAGAAAAATATGTGTAAACCATAGATCTCATAAGGGCTAAGTATCCAGAATACAATAATAATTAATAATCCAATCATAGGCATTTCTCCAAAGAACACATACAGATGACCAAGAAGCATTCAATATCACTCATCATCAGGAAAATGCAAATCATAACCACACTGAGATATTATATTATCTCAGCTCAATTAGGAAGGCCTCTATCAAAAACAGAAAATGTAAAGTGTAGCTGAGGATATGGAAAATTAGAACCCACACAGGCTCCCTCTCTCTGCAGGTGTTTGCTCCCTACAATATTCTCTTTAAAATAACTTTTGGTGAGAATGTAAAACGGTATAGCCACAATGGAAAACAGGAGAGAAGTTCACAAACAAAACAAAACAAAACACCTAAAAACAGAACTACCATATGAGCCAGCAATTTTATTTCTGGGTATTGAGGAGTTCAGAACAAGTCTCCCTCAAACGTACCACTTTGGAATTGTGACTATTTTGAGCTGAAGGCAATCAAAATCCAGCAGATTGAGGAAAACCTTTTGTTTCTCCCTTACCTGTCTAAAAGAATTTAGATAGAGGGCCTGGTCCAGGAAGGGAACTATCACAAGAGATAACTACAAATAGTACAGGTGAGGTGGGGTGAACTGCGGGCAGCCAGACTGGGGCTAGAGATCAAAGTCCTCTCTGGGCCCCATCGTCCTGCAGGGAATGGAAAACACTTTACCAAACCTTCTCTCCATCTTCCTGTGAGTTGTCTTTCTCACCTTTCAAGACCCAGAACCCTATCCCTTTCTCCATAGCTCAGAATGTCATGTAAGTCTCAACTGGCTAAATGCCTGAGGGTCTCATATTCTTGTAGGACTTCCGAACATATGCAACTAAATTTGTTTTTCTCCTGTTAGTCTTCCCTATGTTAATTTAATTATTAGACAAGCCAAAGAACTAAGAAAGGTAGGGGAAATAAACATCCCTTTCCTACAGTATATACCCAAAAGAGTGGAAAACAGGCCATAAAAGAGAATTTGCACACCTGTGATCACAACAGCCAAGAGGTGGGAGCAACCTAAATGCCCAGTGAAGGATGAACAAAGAAAATAAAAGATGATAAAGAAAATGTGGCATACATACACACTAGAATATTATATAGCCTTAAAAAAGATAGAAATCCTACAATATGCAATGACATGGATGAACCTTGAAGACATTATGCTAGGTGATATAAGTCATAAAAAGACAAATACTGCATGAATCCAATTTAATGATGTATCTAAAGTAATCAAACTCACTGAAGCAGAAAAGAGAACAGTGGTCACCAGAGGCTGTGGAGAGAGAAAACTGTGTGTTGCTCAGTGGGTCCAGGATTTCAGTCATCAAAATGAAAAAGTTCTAGAGATGTGTTACACAATAAACTACATAGAGTTAACAATACTATCCTATACACTTAAATACAGTTGTGATAATATGTTTCTTTTCATGCATTTTTACTACAATAAAAAAGCAGTAATAATTATGTTTCCCAGAAAGCAATTTAGCCAAAGCCATGAAAAACCTAAGCATATTCACATCCTTTGTCCTGTCTCAAGAAATTTCTTAAAACAACTTCTCTTTCAAGTATTATAATGGCTAAAATGAAAAGCAATCTATATTCCCACAAAAAAACAGTTAAACCTCAAATGCTGAAAGGGTACAGTCGTCAAAAAATATAGTTTGAAGATACTTTTTTCAATGGTACATTAAAATTCTTATTATCTAGTAGTATCCAAAATGCATTATAAAATTGTATATATAGTATATACAATATAACTATGATGAACATATACTGGGACATTCAACAAAGAAAAAAACAAGGAAACAGGTCTAATAAAAAAAAGAGAGAGAGAGAAAGGGAAATGAAGAGGATAGAGAACAGGGGAAGAAAAGAAAGCTATATCAACTGCATTTCTGTTCGATTTTCATCCAGACCAAGTTGATTCTAATGTTCATTTGGAAATAAAATCTGGCAAGAACAGCTAGAAAAACATCTAGCAATAAAAAGAAAAATACAGTGATCGGGAGAGACTAGTCCTTCCAGACATTTTAACATGTTATGAAACCACAATAACTTAAACAGTTTAGTTGCTAGGAGTGAACAGACAGAACAGGGGAAAGAAAGGAATACAGAAATTTAGTACTGACAACAGCAGTATTTCAAAGATCCATTAGTCAGTGAATGGTGCTGGACAATCGAGGAGCCAATTGAGTTGGGAAGGAGGTTAAGATTCATAACTCACATTTCTTAATCAAAATAAACTCCAGACGGATGAAAGATTTAAAGGTAAAAAATAGAAACGTAAATTCAAAGTGGGGATAGCATCTCTATGAATGATTCAAAAGCTCAAAGCTATTAAATGAAAACTGCCATCAACTAATATTTCTGCTCAGAAAAAAAAAAATCACCAGAAAGTCAAAAAAGGAATGACACACTAGGAAAAAAATATATTAGCAATTCATGTCATGAAGAAATCAAGAAGAAAAGGATAAAACAACAGAAAAAACTGGCAAGGTATATGATCAGACATGTCACAGAAAATGAATCTAGACAGATCTCAAACGTATCAAAAGAAGTATAATGGCCTTCATATCAAGAAAAATTTATAATAAAACACAGCCTGCGAAACATCCTTCCCCCCACAAGAGAAGCAAAGATGAAAAATGTGACAACACCCTGGCCACATGATAGAAGCAGATGCTCACACATGGCTGGTGGATTATAACTGGCACCACTTCTATGGAGCAGAATCTAGCACTATCAAAATTGAACAGTCACATTCTTCTAAGAATTCTTCCTACAGATACACCAGCACATTTATCAAATAATTTGCATTCAGATTTATTTGCTGCAGCTTTAATAGCAAAATTTTAGGGAAAACTTAAATGTCCCTCAATAGGGAACAAGTATCATCTGTTATGGTACATAACATGGGACATCTAAAAATAGACATCTACAAATAGCCCTGAAAAATGAAAACAACTCTATATAACATTGTGTTGAATGATCTCTAAAATATATGCTGTATTTAAGTGGAAGAAGTTAGGTGCTAAATAACTTGTGCACTACAGCTTATATAACACACACACCAATATTGTACGTATTTAAATATGTGTGTGTATACCTACATAAGTAGAATCTCTCTGGATGGATGGAGAAGAAACTGTTAATAATGGTGACATCACTGCCCAAGGGAAATAGCCAAGGAGACAGGAATGGAAGGGAGATTTAACATTTTGCAGACTTTTAATCATTCTAAACTGTATCATGTGCATTAATTACCTGGTCACACTAGTCAAAATGATGCTGCAGAAGGGTATTTTAAAAATATACTGAGTTTTAAATAAGACGCAAGATACAAGATGAAATATTCAATAAGAGATTATTTTGTGATTTGTTTAAAAGGACAGCTATATGGATGGATACAAACCAACATGCTAATAGTGATTTTCCAGAGTAGGATTATAGGTGGTTTTATGTTCTTTCTCTCCATCTGTATTTTCTGATTTTTCTAAAATGAACAATTCCTCTCAGCCACCAAGAAGCATTTTTAATTCAAACATTTTTTTAACTTGCACTAGACATTAAATCCTTTGATCCCTTGGACATTTATTCTAATAAAAATACACTGCTAAGATTATGGGTTTCTGGTACCCACCCAGTTTAAATAAAATTTGGGAGAGTCTCGGAAGAGAGATTTTAAAACAATCAACAATTAAACAGAAATAATTAACCCTACAAGGAAAATAAAATAATGTGAGCCTCCAATACAAGGACCAGGAGCACAGACGGTCAGGGGATTTGGGTGTTCTCTTCAGTTGGGAACCTTGAGTGTATTTGCTTTTATTGTGTACATAGATTATTCTGTTTTGAGATCTCACTGATGGATCACAACCCCTCCTACCACTCAGCTCTCCCCTAGGGACCAGGCAGACTGCTGCAAAGCAATAAATGCAGGAAGTGAATGCAAGTTAACAAAGACATTAGCACCATATGGAAAGCAAGACCAAAGAAACCATGAAGCTAAGTGGCTCACATCCAGAGATCTGTGAGCAGACCCTCAAAGCTGTTACCCATTCATTTCTACATTTGTTTTATCTGTAAATCAACAACACCTCACCCTTTTGTTATTTCGAAGGCGTAATTACCAGGCTGAAATATTGTGACCTATCATTGGGTCACTGCTTCATTGCAGGCTTCCCCTTTCCCCAGTTGTTTCAGCCATAGCAGCCTTCCCTTACCCCCTTAAAATATAAAGCTGTGGTGGTGTTTTAATTCAAACACAGATAAAATGCTTAGTGGCTAGGTGACTGTCACTTAATATAAATGGTGCTAAATTACAAGTTATTACTAATATAAAAGAGTGTGTGCCTGCGTGTGTGTGTGTGTATGCTTAATTGTGTCGGACTCTTTGCAATTCCATTTAGCTACTTTGAAAAAAAACCACAATTCAGCAGACAATCACAGATTTTGTATAAACCTTATTCTAGCCAACACACTTTGCTGGTGAACCGGCAAGTTAAAAATCCAAGTTCCTCCTTCTCACTTTCAGCCAGGCGTCTACATGGACTTGCTCAAGACTGAACCATCTCCTCTGCTAGCTCATAGAGCTGACAGATAAACTTACTCTCCACACCAACTGCAGTCTTATCAGCAACTTTGTCCACCCAACCGAAGTTCTGTTACTTTAAAACACAGAGGAAAAAGAACAGGAGGAAGTGGGAAGCAAGTGATCAACTCAGAGGGACTCAGTAGGCTCCAGGGGCTGGAAGGAGACTGGCCCTTGGACACTTACCTTTCATCTGAGGCAGTCAACAAACATTTCTGAAAAACTGTGTGCCCTGGGAACATAAAGATAAAAAGACAAAACAGAGGCAGAAGGAACCCAAAGTATAAGGAAAGGCCATGTGGTTGTTAACACAGCAAAGCTATGTAACCTCAGCTGACCTTGCCCAGGCAGCTAGCTCCTCTTTCATCTAGAATCTAGCCTCCAGGTTCTCCACTTTAAAGAGGATGGACTTCCCTCGCCCTCCAAGAATGACAATTAAACACAAGGAGTAACATGACTAACAAATATCTTTACCAAAGAATAATAACTGAAAATTAGAGACAGAAAAAGACCCCTCTTATAAACCAAGGGATTTATTAAACATGTCTTAGACACATATACACAAACACACACACAAACAGTAATCCTACAATAACCACATAAAGTGCATGAGCAAATTGGAATATTACAGAAGTACTACTGGCTGTGATTCTTACCAGCCAAACTAGAACACAAAATCTAATAAAATCAGTCACTCCATTCACCTAATTCAAACACTAATATTTCATCTACTTTGAGGAGTACCAAACATAGCCACATATTCTAAAAATATCATTATGTTAAATATCACAGTGTAAGACATATACTCGTATGCATGCTCGCATGCTGGACACCCTCACTACCCCATCAAAATCCAGATAGAAAAATGCTGACTTATGTGGTGGCCCCTAGGCCTTCTCCTAACAATAATACATCTAAGACCTGTGAGGAGCTTTCTGACTCAAACATTTAAATGTTTACCATGTGCAAATCACCAGGTTACCCAACTGCGGACAAATATGAAGTATATGATTCTAAGTTAAGGCAGTTTGAAATCTAGACAATATGTGGACATGTGTATATATGTACATACATAATGTATTACATATATACTATAACTACATATTGTATGGAGCTTCCCCATTCCTCAGCTGGTAAAGAACCTGCTTGCAGTACTGGAGATATGGGTTCCATTCCTGGGTGGGGAATATCCCTTGGAGAAGGAAATGGCAATCCACTCCAGCATTCTTGCCTGGGAAACTGCATGGACAGATGACCTTGGTGGGCTACAGTCCATGGGGTGGCCAAGAGTTGGACACAACTGTGCACGCATGTACATACTGTATGAAACGAATGTAAGACGAGATTAATTTGAGGAGTTGAGAGAAAGGAAGAGCTGGAAGGCTCCCAAAATCCTATTTTACAACTGATCAGAAGTAAACTACAAAACAGTATATATGAAATATGGTTTGACTTAAATGAAAACTCTTATGCATGAAGGCATATACTGGAGGGTAGTACATAAAAAAAAAAAAAAAAACTGTTGCGTTAAGACTCAAAATAGTAATAATTCTTATCCCCACTTCCCAAAATTAACCTCAATATTGTTACTTTTTTTAGCCTTTATGTGTATATATTTAAAAGCGTCCCGTGAATCTGTGTTATGGTTAGTGTGGTTACTGTGTTATTATCAG
This sequence comes from Okapia johnstoni, assembly GCA_024291935.2. Classification (NCBI taxonomy): domain Eukaryota; kingdom Metazoa; phylum Chordata; class Mammalia; order Artiodactyla; family Giraffidae; genus Okapia; species Okapia johnstoni. Next base: position 33,910,755 of record CM044309.1, on the reverse strand, counting down.
TAAAGATTTCTAGGATGTGGCAATATTTAAATCTGAAAACCTAGTTCTACTATGCCACATCTCTCTCAAATAATGTTTACTGGAGGCAATTTCCCTTGAGATACTATTTTCAGAAACAAGTGCATCCAAAGCTAGAGTAATCAGACTAAGGTTTTGTGTTGGGAGGTTTCACCTTTGATGGATAAAAGAGGACCCGCGCTACGAAAAATTCCCCGCCTCCAAACAAACCTAGAGACACTGCTCCACAATTGGGGGATGTCAAATGTTCGGAACCAAAACCAACGCCACGGGCTCAAATGCCACCAAAAATCCTAACCACGTTAAGAAGGAGAAGGCAGAAAGTCTTCACATGCGGGTGGGAGGGCTTCACGCGCCCCTCGTGCGGGGCGAAACGACCCACCGTCATCAGTCCCTCAGTTTCCACCGGTCCTAGACCGGGGTGAGCAGGGCTCCCGGGCGCTGCTTTCCACCAAAGCGCTTCTCGATCCGCCGCCCCGGCTCCGAACGCCTGGCGCCGGCCCTCCGCCGCTTCCCAGAACCTTCTCTGTATTTCCCTTCCTCTCTGCTCCGTCTCCAACATCCGCGCACCCTCGCGCGGTCCCATCCGCCCCCTCCGGCTGCCGGTTCCCGGCAGCCCGGCCCCACCAGGACCCGGGATCCGGCTCCGGGGACGCAACTCTCGCGGCGCCGGCACCGCAGGCTCCGCACCTGCCCGGGCGCCAGGCCGCGCGCCGCCGCCGCGCCCCGGACCTGGGCCCCCAGCCGCGCCGCGCCGGGCCCCGCGCCCACCCCGGAGGCGCCCGCGCCCTCACCTTGCTCGCTGCGGTCCATGTCTCCCTCCCGCCGGCAGCCCGTCCCTGCTCAGCCCGCCCGCCCGCCGCCGCGCCGCGCTCCTCCCGTCCTCCACCCGCTGCTCCCGGGAAGTACCCTCCCCCGGAGGCGTCGGACGCGGTGGCGCCGCCCGCGCGCGGTGGGGAGCGCTTTCCCGGGGCGTCACCCAACCACCTGACCCCGCGGGCCGGTGCGCTCCGCCGCGTCGGCGCGGGAGGAGGACCGGCGGGCGGTGCCAGGCGACGGGGCTGGGAGGGCCGAGTGAGCGCAGGCAGGAACCCGCCGGGTAGGAGAGGGGAAGGCGGGGACGGCGAAGACGCGGCAGCACCGTGGAGGCTGCGTGGGGACCGCGTGGGGACCGCGTGGGGACAGGAATGGCGTTACTTCCCACCCTCAAGTTATTTATCATCAGAAGTTTCCTCCGGGGCATTGACGATGCCCTTTCTCTACCTCCCCGAACACCTGCTCTTCTGTGCTTCTTGAGTGGCAAACGCAGGAAGGTTATTTCGAAATGCCAGTGGCTCCTTTTCCATCACATTTTTCATGTTCTCCTGCTCCCGAAATAATACCCTAGACTGTCTACCAGAGTAGGTTCGAAACAGGCCAAGAGATTAAAATTGCAAAGAATCTCTCGAAAAAATGATGTGGCCCTGTCTTTTTCATAGAGTGCAGGGTTTTAGGTGATAAATTCAGAAGATTTTCATGTAATAAAATCGGACTGTTTTGAGTGCAGGATTAAGGACCACACTCTGAAGTGAGTTAAATGAATTAAATTAACCAAAGGGTAGAATTATCAACAGGGATCTTTTGAAAACATCAAAAGGCTTCACGTCCATTGATCAAGGGACAGTTTGAAGTTCCTATAATAACACTTCGTAATTAGCATCAGCATTCGGTTTAAGTGTTCTGCAGTTACTGTCTTCCGTGAAGCCACATTGATTATTACATAGTTCTAAGGTGGTAGCCCAATTTCCTAAGCCATCTGGATCTAAGAGGAAGGCAAGCTTCCTTGTATGCTACCTGGAGACTCTGGCTAGGCCTCCAGCCCACATTTCTTGAAACATCACAGGAGTTTGGCTGTTGCTACTATGTTTTTAAATTAGCAATAGTGACCTGAAGGGACTTCATGCAAGTGTATCTGTTTCCCACCTGCACTGACAGCCTCTTCTCCTGAACTTTATTCGGTTTATCTCAATCCAATGAGACTTCTCCTCTTCGATCCTGCCTACTCCCACTGCACTTGGCTTCTCTCTTGTAGCACCCGCCGCTCTCACTCATCTCCCAGGCCAGCCTGCCACAGTCATAGGTTTATGTTCCCAGCCCCTCTAGGTTATAACCCAGCAGCTTATGAGCTCCAGGAGGTCAGAAATCCTTTGGGTCATCTTTTCACTGCTTTAATTATGCCATGCAGTGAATCAATATTATAAGTTTAGCTTTCAGACTAAAATTTCAAAATAAGATAAATTGTGTCCTCAGTCATGTCTGACTCTTTGGGGCCCCATGGACTGTAGACCAGCAGACTCCTTTGTCCATGAGTTTTCCAGTCAAGAGTACTGGAGTGGATTGCCATTTCCTACTCCAGGGGATCTTCCCAGCCCAGGGATCGAAACTGCTTCTCTTGAATTTTCTCTCAGGCAGATTCTTTACCACTAGTGCCACCTGGGAAGCCAAGATATTAATATAGCGTATCTACTATTACTAACAATCCAGTGTTTATAACAAAGAAGTGCAATGATGTATCTTTTTCTTTTTAAAATGTTTATTTATTGGCCGCATGGCACAGCATATGGGATTTTACTTCCCAGTTCCCTGACCAGGGATGGAACCCTGCACTGGACGTACTGCATTGGAAGTGCAGAGTTTTAACCACTGGATCTCCGAGGAAGTCACCTGCTTTTTGCTCTTAAATGACCTTTTAAATGTAACAGTAGTATATTTTTGCATAGGCAGGAAATATAATGTGGTCAAGAATTCTTGAGTAGCTGCTGCTCAGATGAACAATTGGAAAGACAATCTCTCAACCTATGAACTAACTTGTGGACAAATAAATAGCACTTGAAAATGGCAATGTTGCAAAATGTTATTATTTGTATCTATTTAATTTGCTATACAGTGGTGATCCTGTTAATGTATGTTGGAAGAAAGAGATGACTTGTATTTTGAAGAGTTTGTATGCTTGTTCACATCTGTGGCTACTACTGCTACTACTACTAAGTCGCTTCAGTCGTGTCCGACTCTGTGCGACCCCATAGACAGCAGCCCACCAGGCTCCGCCGTCCCTGGGATTCTCCAGGCAAGAACACTGGAGTGGGTTGCCATTTCCTTCTCCACATCTGTGGCAGAGATGGCTAATTGCCTACCCATATCCAACTTTACCATTTTTCTTCCTAAGAGAACTCAAATATTATTTGGGGTACTGGTGTGTACAGCTGAAACACTGGCCACTTTAACCTCCCTTGCAGCTGGAGGTGGCTCTCTGACACATTCATGACCAATGAGATATGAACTAGAAACCTTCAAGAAATCATTAGAAAAGAAAGACCGGGCTGGCTCTCAAGATGATCATTCTAAGTGAAGTACTAGGTCAGATAAAGAAAGACAACTAATATATGATATCACTTATATGTGGAATCTAAAAAGATAATACAAATGAACATGTTTGCAAAACAGAAACAGACTCACAGGCATAGAAAGCAAACTTGTGGTTACTAAAGGGGAAATCAAAGGAGGGGTACATTAGGAGTATGAGATTGACAGGCTTCCCTGGTGGATCAGATGGTAAAGAATCAACCTGGGCTTGATCCCTGGGTTGGGAAGATCCCCTAGAGGAAAGCATGGCATCCACTCCAGTATTCTTGCCTGGAGAATCCCACAGACAGAGGAGACTGATGGGCTACAGTCCATGGGGTCGCAGAGAGTCAGACACAACTGAGTGACTAAGCACTGGTGGGACTAACAGATACAGACTACTGTACATAAATAGATAAACAACAAGGATTTACTGTATAGCACAGGGCACTATATTCAATATCTTGTAATAACCTATAATGGAAAGGAACTAGAAAAAGAATATATATATATATATATATATATAATATATATGTAACTGAACCACTTTGCTGTACAACTGAAATTAACACGATATTGTAAATCAATTATACCTCAATTTTTAAAAAACTTGACAGCATTGTTTTTTTCTTCAGCTTCCTCCTTCCAGCCTAGAAGGGCAGCAGCCATATTGAAAGCATGAGGAAGAAAGTCATGTTTGGCAGAATAGAAAGGCAGAAAGAACCTGGGTATTCAGTGGCATCACAGAGCTGTTTCTTATGGGAGAAAAATAAATGCCTGACTTTTTCAAGCCACTAGAGTTGGCTTCCTGTTACAATTAGCCAAAAAAAACAAAATTCTAACTGGTACAACATGCCATTTTAAAATTCCCTTCCTGGCACATACCAACAAAGGTGAATTCATGCAACCCTGGACCTTAGGCAAATATTAACTTTTCTCTACAAGGCTAAATAAGCACTGTTTATGTTATAAACAACCTAGTATATGATAGTTCCCCAAAAGCCTACTTTTCTCCTGTGTCTTCCAGCTACTTAATTTTTTTTTCTTGACAGATAGAATCTGCACTTGTAACTCATGCCATGTTACTTCTAAAATGAACATTGCTTGTGTTTGAGCACACTGAAGGGTCTCTGGAGAATGGTTAGCACTTAAACTGAGTACCTGGGTATATTATGAGAGCTATCCTTTAAAAGGCTAGGTACAGGAAAGAGAAACTAGATTTATTTTGCAGTGCTGTTGTTGTTAATGGTAATATGGAATTTTTTTTTTAAGTCTATTTTTTCAAATGCCCGTTCGTTGGTGAAATTTCTACAAGGAAATGTACCAAGGGAATTTCCTAGCAGTCCAGTGATTATGGGTTCAACCCCTGGTTAGGGAACTAAGATCCCAAAAGCCATGCGGCATGGCGAAAGAAGAACAGAAAAAAAAGAAAAAAAAGCAAATGTACCAAAAGGCAGATGAATTGAAGCAAATGAAGATATTAAAGAGGATAGAAACAGAAACCATACATTAGAAATGAAAACTTACACTCTGCCCTCGTTATACCCATTCCCCATCTGATAGCCAGCAGAAAGCATACAAAATATGTACATGGTCAGATGCTCTCTGCAGCCTTCACGTTTGTGGAGCCCAGGGTAAGGGGACAAAGGCCCCAGCCCTTTCTTCTGGCTCAGTCTTCTTACCTAGGACTCTGTCCTATGGCCATACAAGCCTAGCATGCTCCTGTAAAACAAGCACCTCAGCCACAAAGCCCATCTCGATCCACCCTTTCGCATCAGCCACTCCTTGCTCACACCTTTAGACTAGCATTGCTGATACCCAGAACATAATGTATAAAGAGGCTACAGGAATGCATGGGTATGTCTGTTTTGTGCCAAGAATTCCTCATCCTTGAAAGGCACCCATGGGTGATCTTTAAAGCCTGGGGCCCAATATAGGGGTCCCCAGTCACCTACGTCTAGGATTGCCAGATAAGATACAGGACACTCAGTGCAATTTAAATTTCAGGTAAAAAAAAAAAAACAACAAATTATGTAATAGTATAGGTACATCCCCTGCAATATTTGTGACATGCTTACACTAAAAATTGTTATTCACTGTTTATCTGAAATTCTTAATGAGGTCCTGTGTTTTTATTTGCTGACTCTATCAACCCGAACTCTTTCTAAGGGCAGTTTTAGCACTCTGATCAGTCAAACCACTAAAGGCCTATGATACGACAATTTTGAAAAAGTGATCATATTTTCCAGCAGGAAGACAGACTCTTGAGCTGTACTCTTGAGGGTACTTGAGCTGTGGAAGTAAACAAGGTCCATATGCTAGGTGAAGGTTTGGAGGGCCAAGAAATCAAGAAGATTTGGAGAAATATTGATTGAATGACAGGTAATTAACAGTTAATTGCTTTAGAAAATATTATAGCCATCTTTATTTTCTCAGCTATGAAAAAAAACTCACTGTGAATACGCTATAAACAATTTTAAAATGCACGAAAATGGATGTTGGCAGGAAAGAGTACTTAATACTAATGGAAGTTAGACATGTAAATCCCTAAATGTTAACAGGAAGAGATCTCACATTATTGATTTTGGCTATGTTAAGAAAAGCCATAGACCACTTAAACTTCCTTGTATTTTTTTAGCCACTTTGAGTTCTGTGTATTTGTCAAATTACATCATGGGAGCTGGGTGGGGAGGGGAATGCAGGGAGAGCCATGGCCCCTTGCCTCCTGGAGCCTTAAATATCACTGTTCTCAGTATTTCCATCTATCTTTAAGATATTGCATAATATAAATTGTATTGGTTATGTATAGATTAAGTCATTAAGTGATCAAAAGTATTTGTATACTTTTTAACTGGCATTGGACTCAGTGACATGCAGGCCATTTCACCCTGCAAAGATGTTTGGTTTTTATGAAGCTCCAATGTTCCTCTTCTAGAAATGGTGCAGGCTAGAATGACCAAGATTGGGACTTGAGAAGCCAAAGTATATGCCACTGTCCCAAAATGCAACTCAGCAAGGCCAGATACCACTTAGAAAACTTGTGTGGATTTAGTTGAACAGTCATTTAAAAGTTGACTTAAAACTGTCACAATCCTGAGCTGCTCACTTTAAGCTTCTTCGGCTCACTGTCCTCTAAAATTAGGAAGCATATGTTGGGATAATGATAGCATATCATACACATCCTTTCATTTTTAAAATGTATTTTATTGAGATATAACTCACATGCCATAAAATTCACCCTTTTAAACCTTACAATTCTAAATGAACATTCATTTATTCTTACATCCTCCCAGTGCTACTAAAGTTACAGAGAAGGGGAAAACCCACAAGGACAAAGAGAATGCAAGAGGTTGCATAATCATAACTGACCTTGCAGATCTGAGAAAAAAAGCTGATTGCTAACCTGGCAGTGGGGAAAGAAAAGAAGAACCTAATTTATAATACAGAACATCCAGAAACCTCAGGACTTGACACCAGGTATCTGCAGATGTAGGAAGGTGGTGAGGCTCAAAGCCAGAGGATTCATTGAAAGTCTACTTAAGAAGGAGTTAGGTTGTAATCCCCTCCCCAGATCTGCTCAGAAGACTGAAGCAGTTTCTCTGGAGAAGGAAACTGGCCTATCTCTTGACTAGAGCACAGTAAGTACATTTGAAGGTGATTTCCTACCACAAGCAGAGAAGTTCATTAGCCATTCGTATCTTGAATGCTAAGATCCCCAACTTCCCTTGATTCTCAAGAAGGCAGACAGCCAGGTCTATGAAAGTTGGAATATCCTGGAAGTAGGAGATTAAAAGACCCATCTCTTAGGAATTTGACCAACACAAGAAAGAAAAAATCTAAAATGTTGATCTTGTAGCAGCCAGATCACCTAACCCTTAAACTCATGGTCCACAAATCATGCCTAGACACCAGGGAGATCAGTCAGCTGTTAAGGCCCATGACAGGTGGCCATGAACTAACAGAGAATTCCACAGCAGAAGACAGAAACCAAAATAAACTTAAAAGAAAGGCAACTTGCAGGAAACAAACTATACAGGGTGAAGAAGGCATTTTTTTGCCAAAACTTCTGATATACTATCATGATTGTACTCAGACAGAAGATATCCCAAATGTGAAACAAATACTTGCTATATATAAAAAAGGAACATTCAGAAACTAAAGAACTTTTAGAAGCTAAATATGTTATGCGTGCATGCTCAGTCATGTCCAGCTCTTTGCCACAGACTGTAGCCCTCCAGGCTCCTCTGTCCATGAAAATTTTCCAGGCAAGAATACTGAAGCAGATTATCATTTCCTGCTCTAGAGGATCAAACTGTGCCTCTTACGTTTCTTGCATTGGCAGGCAGATTCTTTACCACTGAGCCACCTGGGAAGCCCCCCAGATATATTATAGTAGACATTAAAATACCTGTGGTAGGCAGAGTAAGGAATCCTTAAAGATGCCTACATCCTAAACCCTGAAACCTATGGCAAAATGGACTTTACAGATGTGATTAAGGTTAGGGATCCTGAAATGAAGAGATCACCTTGGACTATCAAGTGGGCCCGATCTAGTTAAATGAGCCCCTGAAAGCTGAGAACCTTTCTAGCTGGAAGCTAAGAGATGCCACAGTAGAAGGAGAAGAGAGATGAGATGCATCAGAGGGAACCCACTCACTGTTACTGGCTTTGAAGATGAAGGAAGGGACTATGACCCAAGCAATATGGGTAACTCTGGAAGCTGGAAGACCCCTGAGCTGACAGCTGTCAAGAAGACATGGACTGCAGCCCTATAAGCGTATGAAACTGAATTCTGCCAACAGCCTGTATAGGCAAATAAAGAGTATTTCCAAGAATCTCCCTGATGTCAAGAGCCAACTCACTGGAAAAGACCCTGATGCTGGGAAAGACTGAAAGCAGGAGGAGAAGGGGATGACAGAGGATGAGATGATTGGGTGGCCTCACCGACTCAACGGACATGGGTTTGAGCAAGCTCTGGGAGTTGGTGATGGACAGGGAGGCCTGGCATGCTGCAGTCCATGGGGTCGCAAAGAGTCAGACACAACTGAGCGACTGAACAAGAACAACAGCAAGAATCTCCAGAAAGCCCTCTAGACTCCTTGACTCTAAGTCCTTGACTTAGAGTCTGACTCTTTGACCCATGAGTCCATCAGACTCAAGTTAGATTTCTGACCCTCAGGGCTATAAGATGGTGCATTTGTGTTATTTTAAGTCACTTGATGGAATAGAAAGCCAAGGAAATTTCCTGGAAAAGAGAACCAAAGAGAAAGACCTGACAAATAGAAGAGAAAATTAGAAGACTGATCCCAGAGATTCAATATCCCAAAATGAGGCCAACAGAGAGACGTAGGAAGCAGACAGAAGAAAATGTTTTGTTTTTTTTTTAAATAATACAAGGGATTTCCCCAAATGGAAGAAAATGCTGACAGCATGGCATGTATTAACATTTATGAAATTCAGAACACTGAAGACAGATCCAGAGATGAAAAAAAAAATGGTCACTTTCAAAAGTAAAAAGAAAAAATGAGTTTTAGCTTTTAAATAAGACTAGAGGCCAATGGAACACTACCCTTAATTTACTAAAGTGATTTTCTCCTCATTTTCTCTTTGTTTTGAGAGGACAGAGTAGGGGTAGACGGGAAAGGAAGTTAAGAACAGGTGGCGTAGAGATGTGATAGAGGGCAGAAAGCCTCACCTGTCACAGGGGAAATTTGGTGGATAATGCCTAAAACTGATAATGTCTAAAACTAGTGTGGGTTGTCATTTCTTACTCCAGGGAATCTTCCCAACTAGGGATTGAACCCATGTCTCTCACGTGTCCTGCATTGGCAGGTAGATTCTTTACCACCAGTACAACCGGGGAATCCCTAAAACTGAACGAATACCCACATATACATGTTATTTATTAATAAAGATAGGAAATTTTTTAAAAAATTATTTTAAAGTGGTTGCCTTCAGGAAAGCTCATACAAAGGGTGGGGGCAGGCTAGACTTATGGAGTTTCTTTGCAACAATTCTGATTTTCCACTGTAAAATATGTGCATGTTTAACTTCAATGAAAACTAAAGCCTGGGAAGTGGAAATAAACCAGAGAAAACAAAGTCAATAACTAAAGTGATTAAATTTAATAAGTAAAGTGACTTGAAAACGTTCAGTAGTCCAAAAAAACTTCAAAGAGAGCTATTTTGCATTTCCCTTGAATTGTATTGCCCTTGAAATAGCCAGTGAAATATCTGTATTTGTTCTGTGCAAAAAGCTCTCAAACCCTTCACATTTCCAGCAGGATATAAGTCTCCTGGTATTTCCAATCTCTCTTTCAGCTCTAAAGATCTATGATGCCTAAGAAGATGGAAAAAATATACTGTGGGAGATCCAAATATATCACCAGGCAGTTTGTAATCACATTTTTGGAACTGTACATTTGAGTATTGGATCATATGCTTAAAAGGATATCTAAGAAGATATTGACCAAGCTTTAATAATGGTTATTTTTCGATGGTAGGATCAAATTGTTCATATTGTTCTCTGTTGTTTCATGTTATTTTTCTTAACACTGAGCTTGTGAAAAGCAGTAAAGGTATTTTTCTTGAGGAAAAAAATCTAAGGAGTCAACAACCAAAATATTTTGTATTAACTCTTTCTATCCCACAGAAATCTTAAAACTTCGAGTCTTAGAATAATCTGCAAACACTCAACTTCCCAGCACCTTTTTAGTTACTTTGTTTTTACCATTAGCAATCACTATTTGCACAAAGCCAAGTTCTTTGGAATCATCTGGGATTTCTGCCGTCTCCCCTTTCCCCAAATTCAACTTTTTAGGATGAAAAGGAATAAAAACTACAGTATCAGGTCAAGAGTTATCCATGTCATTTAACAGACACAGAGTTTCAGTTTGGGATGATGAAGTTCAGGAGATGGAGCCTGGTGACATTTGCACATACCTATGGCTTAGGTGTCACTAAGCCATACACTTAAAAATGGTTAAAATAGTAAATTTCATGTCCTGTATATTTTTCCACAATTAAAAAAAAAAAAGACTTATCCCACACTTGTACTTTATTCACTTCTAACTGATCATTATAAATAATAGTTGACTATTATGGAGGGACAGAGAAAATGTTGAATAAGTTTGAGAAAGATGCCAAGTGCTATAAAATCTGTTTACCAATCCATGTTTTCTGAAGGCAGTCCTTGATGTGATGCAACTTCAAAGTTTCTATCATGAAATAAATTTTCATTGTTTTTCCTTTAGGGGAAAAAAGTGAAAGTGTTTGTTGTTTAGTTGCATCCAACTCTTTTCAACCCCATGAACTATAGCCTGCCAGGCTCCTCTGCCCATGGGGATTCTCCAGGCAAGAATACTGGAATGGGCTGCCATTCCCATTTCCAGGGGATCTTCGCAACCCGAAAGATTGAACCTGGGTCTCTTGCATTGGAGGCAGATTCTTTACCATCTGGGGAAGCTAATAAAATACATTGTAATTTTATCTCAGTAAAATATATTTTAATTTCCTTAGATTAGGGAAATTAAGAGATAATCTATTCTGAAGAGGAAACAAGAAAAAGAGAGTAATATGATTCCCTTATGCAAAACGTTTTGGTCATTGTTACAGATTCGCCAGGAAGGAAGCTTATTGGTGAGTCCTCTGGGGAGTGAACTTATTTGGTAGAGAAGCAAGCAAGATGAGGCTAAGAGCAAATCTTGAGATTGTCACAATAAACACCTCGTTCTCCACCTCTGGGAGCTCTGCAGCTGGGATGCTCCTTCAGAATGTCCCAAATTGAAGCAAAGAGCCCTGCCTTATTATCCCTATGTTGACAGGAACCAGAGATCAAATTGCCAACATACGATGGATCATCGAAAAAGCAACAGAGTTCCAGAAAAACATCTATTTCTGCTTTATTGACTATGCCAAAGCCTTTGACTGTATGGATCACAAGAAACTGTGGAAAATTCTGAAGGAGCTGGGAATACCAGACCACTTGACATGCCTCTTGAGAAACCTGTAGGCAAGTCAGGAAGCAACAGAACTGGACATGGAACAACAGACTGGTTCCAAATAGGGAAAGGAGTATGTCAAGGCTGTATATTGTCATCCTGCTTATTTAACTTATATGCAGAGTACATCATGAGAAACGCTGGGCTGGAGGAAGCACAAGCTGGAATCAAGGTTGCTGGGAGAAATATCAATAACCTCAGATATGGAGATGACACCACCCTTATGGCAGAAAGTGAAGAAGAACTAAAGAGCCTCTTGATGAAAGTGAAAGAGGAGAGTGAAAAAGTTGGCTTAAAACTCAACATTCAGAAAACTAAGATCATGGCATCTGGTCCCATCACTTCATACCAAATAGATGGGGAAACAGTGGAATCAGTGGCTGACTTTATTTTTGGGGGGCTCCAAAATCACTGCAGATGGTGACTGCAGCCATGAAGTTAAAAGATGCTTACTCCTTGGAAGGAAAGTTATGACCAACCTAGACAGCATATTAAAAAGCAGAGACATTACTTTGCCAACAAAGGTGTGTCTAGTCAAGGCTATGGTTTTTCCAGTAGTCATGTATGGATCTGAGAGTTAGACAATAAAGAAAGCTGAGCTCCGAAGAATTTGTGCTTTTGAACTGTGGTGTTGGAGAAGACTCTTGAGAGTCCCTAGGACTGCAAGGAGATCCAACCAGTCCATCCTAAAGGAGATCAGTCCTGGGTGTTCATTGGGAGGACTGATGTTGAAGCTGAAACTCCAATACTTTGGCCACCTGATGCGAAAAGCTGACTCATTGGAAAAGCCCTTGATGCTGGGAAAGATTGAGGGCAGGAGGAGAAGGGGACGACAGAGGATGAGATAGTTGGATGGCATCACCGACTCAATGGATATGGGTTTGGGTGGACTCTTGGAGTTGGTGATGGACAGGGAGGCCTGGCGTGCTGTGGTTCATGGGGTCACAAAGAGTCTGACACGACTGAGCGACTCAACTGAACTGACCCATCCTAGAAAGTGGGCTGCCCTCAGGAAATGATTTTGAGCAGATGGCTTTCTCCTGATGAGGGCTGTTCTCCTAGAGAAACTAAGCTGAAAGCAGCAGCTGCTAACACTCCCAGTTCTAAAGGGAGCCCCTGGGTGGTACCACTCCGCATCCTCTCCAAAAAGCAATTCGAGGTCACATACTATTCATAATACTCTGATTTCCCCAACAACCTTGAGGTGACAGGATGACGTCCTGCAAATGAGGACCTTGAGACAAAGATGTTAAAAACTTACTCAAAATCTTGTACCCACTGAATAAATCTTGGTACCCACTGAATAAATTAGTAATAAAATCAGAATGGAACTTAGCAGTGCCAAGCAAAGAAGTAAGAATTAAACCTGCCTTCTAATAAAATTGGAATTTAGGAAAAATGTCCCATTGCCCTTGACTCAGAATTTTTGCTATCTTCAAAGGGCCAAAAACATACTCCTAATGATATCATAATGATGTACTATAATGTTACCAGTAAAATCTTTTAAAAAAGCTCCAGAGAGCTTCACTCATGGTGTATTTTAAGCCCAGTTCTCATACTTAAGAAAAAAAAGGAAAGAAAGAAATAAAAGGAAGGAAGGAAGAGAGAGAAAGAAAAGAGAAAGGAAGAATTTCAAGCCATTTCATAGACTCGGTCCTAAAGCCCAAGATACATAGTAGGGTGAGCGCCCATCCTCCACAAATGTAGCAAAATTAAAGTGATGGATGACTAAAGAGAATCTCTCTTTCCCTCACTTATCTTCTCCCTTGCTTCCTCCCCAGGGAAAATGCCAAAGAAGCATGAGGCTTCTAAAGTAAACCGTTAGATGCAGATGTGAAAGTAATTACCCAAGAGCTACTGCTTCTAACACAAGAAAGAAAAATAACCTGTCTTCAGTCTCCACTAATAAATCATCTGAGGGTTCCTAACAGTCAAGGGGCTTATGAAATCCCACTTGCTGGCCTACAGATGAACTGTCTGCAAAGTATTTCCTATCGTTCTCAACATTTTCTAAGCTTTAAACTACACATTCTAAGTCATGTAGTTTGTGTGATAAGTTGTGTCTGACTCTTTGCAACCCTATAGACGGTAGCCTGCCTGGCTCCTCTATCCATGTATTGAAAAACAAATTGAAACTATTTCCTCCAATCTCCTTTTCGTTATATTCAATATGGAAATTTTAATGGAACCAAAAGGCAGTGCGAGGTCACATACTATTAATAATACTCTGATTTCCCCAACAACCTTGAGATGACAGGATGACGTGTTGCAAATGAGGACCTTGAGACAAAGATGTTAAAAACTTACTCAAAATCTTGTAAATGTCAAAGCTGTAACTCATTAGAGATCGCCCTTTGAGTCTAGAGAGCTATCTAGTATACTATGACAGCAAAACAGCTCTGAGGATGAACTAAAACATTGACACAGCTTCATTCAGGGATGAAAAACACACACACACAAGTGAACATTTCCTATTCGACCCACCAGCCTGGTGCCATCCCAGTAGACAGACTTGAGATCAAAAAAATGATAGAATAATCATGTGACTCTAGGCTGGAAACTATCTCAAGTGAACCTCTGATTTGGTCCTTTGCCTTCAGGGAAATAACTTTATCATTACGTCCATTTTAGTTGAGTTCCAAAGAGGATGATAAATACCTAGGATGTAGAATTATCAGTGAAGGGACAGCCAGAACCCAGATTTCTTCTACTTCCTGAGGTGAACTAGACCTCAGGTGGAGTTCTCACAACCACTTTGTGGTATAGGCAACGGTCAGGCTCTTTTAAACTGATATTGGTCATGTTTGGGGCAGCCCAGGAAAGGACAATCTCTCAATAGATGGACTGGACATCTGTCTATACAATATAATTTAAGGGGTCTCTGATTACTACTGGGGCTTCTCTGTGGCTCAAACAGTAAAGAATCTGCCTGCAAAGTGAAAACCTAGGTTTGATCCCTGGGTCAGGAAGATCCCCTGGAGAAGGGAATGCCTACCCACTCCAGTATTCTTGCCTGGAGAACCCCATGGACAGAGGAGTCTGGTGGGCTGTATAGTCCATGGGGTCCCAAAGAGTTGGATGCAACTGAGCAACTAACACTTCACTGATTACTACTAAGAGACTGAATAAACAAACAGACTATGGGCAGACTAGATATGACAGTATAACTTTCACCCACAACCAGCAGAAACCAGTCCAGAAAGACAAACCACAACCTCTGCAGTGATAAGCCCAGAGCAGTTAGGACTTGGTCACTGACTGCCAGCCTTCCTACTTGTTGCCCACCCTTTCAACTCACGGCCAACCAGAGAAAGCCAAATATGTTCCCCGAACCAATCACATAAGATGCTCACTGCTAGTCAGCCTACCTGTAGCTTCCATATGCCAACAACCTCCAATCAGAATATACCTGAAGCCTCCCCATTTTTTCACTATGGCCATCCCTTGTATTCACATGGGGTTTGTTTCCAGGATCAAAATCCAAGGATGTTCAAGTCCCTTGTATAAAATAGCACAGTATTTACATATAACCTGCACAATCCTCCGGCTTAATTCATCTCTAGTTTACCTACAATACCTGTGTGTGTTCAGCCACTCAGTCATGTCTGACTCTGCGACCCCAAGGACTGTAGCACACCAGGCTACTCTGTCCATAGAATATTCCAGGCAAAAATACTGAAGCGGGTTGCCATTTCCTACTCCAGGAGATCTTCCCGATTCAGGGATTGAGCCCATGTCTCTTGCGTCTCCTTCTTTGGCAGCTGGTTTCTTTACCACTGCGATATAAATGCCATGTAGATAGTTGACAGTGCACAGCAAATTTAAGTTTTTCCTTTAGAACTCTCTGGAGTATTTTTTCAAATATTTTTGACCCCCAGTTTGTTGAATCTGTGGATGCCGAATTCATGGATATGGGAGGCTGACCGTATAAATCTTCCTACTTTCCTGTCTGCCGTTGAGGCTCTGCCAAATGCTAATGATGGTGGCTGACTTCTTGCTATCACAAACTCTGAATAAATAGCTGCTGTTTGTTCTCATTGGGTGGTATTTATTTCCACAATTTCCCTGGAGGCTCCAACAAGATATGATCTGCCTTGCCCATTGCTGCCGACCGCACCCTTCAACCAGGTGTGGTACCATGGAGGCCCCTTCTCTTGCTGTGTGGCTTTTGAGTCCATGTTAACATAGGAAGTCAGCACCAGGTTTAAACTCCATTCTCTTTAAATTGAGTGCCTTGGCTATTTATTCTCAATTTGGTGAAAGTGAAGTGAAAGTGTCAGTCGCTCATTGCGTCTGATTCTTTGCAACCCCATGGACTGTAGCCGGGAAGGCTCCTCTGTCCATGGAATTCTCTAGGCAAGAATATTGGAGTGGGTTGCCATTTTCTTCTCCAGGGGATCTTCCTGACCCAGGGACTGAACCCATGTCTCCTGCATCTCCTGCATTGTCAGGAAAATTCTTTACCATAACACCACCTGGGAAGCCCTCTCAATTTGGTACCCAGGTTATGTATCGGTTCCCCCTCTTTTTAGCATTTTTTGTAGAATCAGGCCATTTCTGTTGATTCTTTTGCTCTATTCAGTACTTTGAATGTGTGTTGCTCTCTTATTTGTCTTGTTGGTCATCAATGGAGGATCACAAGGTAGGACACAGACACAGACCCTATCAGCCTGATTTTCAGCCTTAAGGACTGAGTTTGTGGTTTTCACCAAACCAGTAGCGATTCAGGCAAACTTTGCTGTGGGTCGCCAACAAATTTGCATAAGGTTCATCTTGTTTGCCTTGATTTTTTTTTTTTTCTTCATCCCAAGAGCTTGCCTTTGAACCTGAGAGGATATGTTGTCTGGTTTCCTGCCTACCAGGAGGAAAACCCTGTGTGTGTGACTCAGTCAGTTGTTAGGGTGGCTCTTGAAAGATGAGGTTTCAACTGATTTTTACTGGCTTTTGTGGGGTCATCTAAGTCCAAATCTTCTCCTCCTCCAGCGGAAAAAAAACCCAAAACTTCTGCTTCTTATAGATATGCTCATTACAACCCTGATTCTTGTGACTTTTTTCCCAAATGGCTCTCAGTTCAAAATATCAAGAGTTCCCTGGGTGAAATTCGAAACTGGCCCCTGTACACACAGAGGATAAGAAAGAGGCAGACCTCTCCAGATTGGTGGGTGTCTGGTTTCATAAACAAGAGAACTTACATATGAGGTTTGTGTTGGGTGGACACAAGACGAGGAGATCTCCATACCATCCAAGAGTTTGTACTCCATACCAAACTCCATACCAAGAGGTTATACAGAGGAGTTAATGCAATTTAGTCACACACACCATCCAGATGGTCATAAAAACGCTTCACTCTCTAATTTTACAAATATATTGAAATATTAACTATTTTCTCCTTTATTGTTGACCTAGAGACTTACATTCTGATATTGAAACATGCTTGCGTTCCTGATGTAAACCCTATTTGGTCAGAAAAACTTTTTGTTTATTTTTTGTTATTAATTCTGTATATTTTTGTTGTTTAGTAGCTAAGTCATGTCCAACTTTTTTGCGATCCCATGGACTGTAGCCCACCAGACTCCTCTGTCCATGGGATTTCCTAGGCAAGAATATTGGAGATGGATGCCATTTCCTTCTCCAGGGGATCTTCTTGAACCAGGGATTGAACCCACGTCTCTTGCTTGGCAGGTGGTTTCTTTACCACTGAGTCACCTGGGAAGCCCAATTCTGTATTTCAGTTCAGTTCAGTTGCTTAGTCGTGTCCGACTCTTTGTGACCCCATGGACTGCAGCATGCCAGACCTCCCTGTCCATTACCAACTCCCGGAGTTTACTCAAACTCATGTCCATTGAGTCAGTGATGCCATCCAACCATCTCATCCTCTGTTGTCCTCTTCTCCTCCCACCTTTAATCTTTCCCAGCATCAGGGTCTTTTTAAATGAGTCAGTTCTTCGCATTAGGTGGCCAAAATATTGGAATTTCAGCTTTAGCATCAGACCTTCCAATGAATATTCAGGACTGATTTCCTTTAGGATGGACTGGTTTGATCTCCTTGCAGTCTAAGGAACTCTCAAGAGTCTTCTCCAGCACCACAGTTCAAAAGCATCAATTCTTTGGCACTCAGCTTTCTTTATAGTCCAACTCTCACATCCATACATGACTACTGGAAAAACCATAGCCTTGACTAGACGGACCTTTGTTGGCAAAGTAATGTCTTGCTTTTTAATATGCTGTCTAGGTTGGTCATAACTTTGCTTCCAAGGAGCAAGCATCTTTTAATTTCATGGCTGCAGTCACCATCTGCAGTGATTTTAGAGCCCAAGAAAATAAAGTATCTCCCTGTTTCCACTGTTTCCCCATCTATTTGGCATGAAGTGATGGGACCAGATGCCATGATCTTAGTTTTCTGAATGTTGAGTTTTAAGCCAACTTTTTCACTCTCCTCTTTCACTTTCATCAAGAGGCTCTTTAGTTCTTCTTCACTTTCTGCCCATAAGGGTGGTGTCATCTGCATATCTGAGGTTATTGATATTTCTCCTCGTAATCTTGATTCCAGCTTGTGTTTCATCCAGCCTAGCATTTCTTATGATGTACTCTGCATATAAGTTAAATAAGCGGGGTGACCATATACCCTGCTTATTAAATTATGTATTCTGTATTTATTTTTAGTTTGATTTTGTATGTGTATTTGTAAGTGAAATTGGTCTGTAGTTTCCTTGTCTGGTTTTGCTATTACAGGGGAGAAAATCTTTCCCTTTGTTCCCTTCTAGGTTCTTTGGCTGGTCTAATAACTAAATTGACAGAAGATGGACCAACAGGAATAACAACAAATTTAATTTCATGTGTCTGTGGGGACTAATAAAAATATGAGACTCAAAAAAAAAAAAGAACACTTTACTCTCTCAAGGCTGCATCCTTGAAACAGCTCTTAGTGCAGGAATGGTGGGCAGACAGTACATTTCAAGGATGGGGAGTCAGGAGCCTCTAATCGCCTGGTTTCCATCTTGCAGGTTAACCAGAGGTCATGTCCTCTGGTGACCTCCTCCAGCAATGACATAACTTCATCACAGGTAACTTAGGTCCTCAATGGCCACTCTAAGGAAACACTTAATATGAAGAATATTGTTCATTTGAGAGGCATCTTAGTAAAGAAAGGGAAAAAAGTTTCTCGGGTGCAGTGTTTCTTGATTGGTATGTGGAGGCCTCCAAGGGAAATTCTGATTCAGTGATTGCTTCACTAAAAAATTAGTTGGCAAAGCTAAAGAGAAGCTGGCAAATTTAACACTAAGAAATTCGGCTCCTTTCCTCAATAAACCTCCTCCCACCCTCCCACCCCATCCCCCACCCACTGCCTGTCTGCTTCCAGCTTGCTGGCCTCTTCCCTCTCCTTCAGATCTCTCTCCTACCTTCACAGACTTCTGTTACTGAAAGCAGGGGTCCAGCTACTTGCCGCTCAAAAGCCAATAAAGAAGCCAGGCTGGTGGAAAGGAAAGTTTGCTTTATTTTGGATGCTGGCACCCCATCATGGTTGGAGTGTCTATCCAAAGGTCCAGTGCCTCCACTGACAATCAGTGGGCAAGAGCTTTTACAGACAGAAGGAGGAGGTTACATGCAGAAATACAGTCATTCATCTTGAAATCGGTCATCAGCAAGCTGACCAGCATCATCTTGATTACTGTAGATACAGTTAATCTTCAGTTCCAGGATCGATTTATTTTCATTTCTTAAGGCCAGTTCTCAGAATTGTGGCAGCTTATATCATGGCTACAGTCTGGTCATTGTGTAGTTAACTTCTTCCAGCTAGTGGGGGTTTCCGTGTCTATCAGACAGCTCGCAGGATATGACTCAGAATATTATCTATAGCCCTTGAGAAGGAACTAAAGGACCTTGACTTTGCTAATGACTACATCATTATTACGTGGTCTTCTTTGAGTGTTTTCCTTTGTATCTGCATGTTCTGACTTCTTTGATTAAACTTATTCTTTGGTTAAAGTTTTTCCACTAACAAAAGGCAAGCTGATGACATGGAGGACAAAGACCATAGGGTGCTGCCCCATTTCACTCCCTCCACTTCTCCTTGCCCAGATGCCTACGTTTTCCCAACAATGCTCTGAAGACCTGAAAATACTAGTTGCCTCTAAAGTTCAACCAGCCCATGAACCAGTATGCAAGCAACTGTAAAAGTTAAACATTGGAACTAGCTGAATTAAGAGCCATAATTAAGAATTGCTGCAAACCCAGATAATACAAGCAACTCTTCATAGAAAAATCTAGAATTATCCTGCATATGACCTGGATGGTTACCTGAGCTATATCAGCTATGTGTTGGTCACCACCTCAGATGCTAAATGCTAGAGGGCAAAAGCTGACTGCTCTGACTCAGGACAGGTTCCAGAGGATTCATCTTTACACTGTAAATTTGAGGGAAAAACTCATCCCCAAAGTAGGGCAAATCCCCCTAATAGTCAAACCTGAAATACTTCTTATTAAATCCATTGGACCATAACTCAAACATGCAAATAAACAAAAAGCTAAAACTATTGATGATTTGGGGATGATCTAGAAAGTAACTCAGCAAAATTTATAAATTAAAGATTACATTAACAGTGGCCTGAGTGATCTAGACAAACCCTTAGAGTTTTGATTCAAGCTCACGGGAAGCATCATCACCCATTGCTTATTAGCACTGCATCTCTGACCTGGTTGTAAAGGCTTATCTCCCTTATTCTGGGGACAGTGTAACTGCCAGTACAAAACTGTCAGTGTTTCTGATGAATAAGTTCCAGACTCCATACGTGACCTCGTATTTCCTCATACATCCAGACATTACTACTTACTGAGAACATTCAACTCCTTCACCCAGCCAATTAACTTCTTTGGAAATTCTGTTGCTCTCTCCCCCTTACATCGCTATTCACCATCTCAACACCTGATTCTGGCTTCTCCCTGACTACCAAAAGAGGGGAACCCCATGGATGACTTACCTCAGTTAGCATATTCACCTTGTGATTAGTCGCTAAGTTGCATCCAACTCTTTGCAACCCCCTGGACTGTAGCCCACTAGACTCCTCTGTCCATGGAATTTTCCAGGCAAGAATGCTGGGAGTGTGTTGCCATTTCCTTCTCCAAGGTATTCACCTTATTCAGATATATTAGAAACTCCTATTGAGAACACTAACCTAATATTACTTATGGATGGATTATACCTCAGAATCAAAACTGGAGGCCAAGCAGATTATTCACCTAGTAATTTAAACTTTTCTTTAGAAGATAGTCAGTCCTCTACCTGAGGTAAAATCAGCACCAATGACAGGATTTTTACACTTAGTAGAATTTGTCTGTTATCCAAAGACCAGAGAGTCAACATACATACAGTGACAGCAGGTATGCTTTTGGCAAGACATGTTTTGGAAACAAAAGGGGCTTCACACCTCTGCTGGAATCTCCTTCCAACATGGACAACAAACTTAAGGACCTTTTAGATGCATTCCTACTTCCTAGAGAGGTGACTCTCACAAAGATTGAGACCAAGCAAAAAGTCACCAGGCTTTCCTAGTGGCTCAAATGATAAAGAATCTGCCTCCACTGCAAGAGACCCGAGTTTGATCCCTGGATCGGGAGGATCCCCTGGAGAAGGAAATGGCAACCCACCACAGTATTCTTGCCTGGAGAATTCCATGGACAGAGGAGCCTGGCAGGCTATAGTCCATGGAATCGCAAAGAGTCAGACACAACTGAACTGACAAACACTTTCTAGCAAGAAGAAAGAATATGGAAGCTGAAGAAATGCTCTAGCAGCATTTCCAAACAAGAAGACTTTACCAAGTTTATGATCTTAACTACACCCTCAAAAGATAAATCTCTGGAGAGATTCAATGAGGCATTACAGAATACCAGTTCTTAGTCCCTGGTTTGGAAAGGAAGGATGGGGAAAATCTGGCTGTGCTCTTCACACAGGTAATCTCTGATGCTCCCAACATTACCAGGAAGGGTGAATTTTGAATTTATGCTGGATCTGCTCCTGTGACTTTGGGCTTCCTTTGTGGTTCAGCTGGTAAAGAATTTGCCTGCAAAGCAGGAGACCTGGGTTCGATCCCTAGGTTGGGAAGATCCCATGGAGAAGGGAAAGGCTACCCACTCCAGTATTCTGGCATGGAGAATTCCATGGACTGTATAGCCCTTGCGGTCGCAAAGAGTCAGACATGACTGAGCAACTTTCACTTGCCACTTTTGTTACTGTAGGCATACATAATGCCTTGACTCAGGGAGATAACCTGAGCTACCCACCTGTGAAGGACTGTAAGGAAGTGAAACTAATACATTCCCCTGCCTGAGGCTTGCCATTCTAGGGGACATTTGCAAAGATTGAATAGTCTTTTTACTTTGTTTCCTCACCTCCCCCTCATCACTGATCCATAAAAGAAACTGGCAACCAGGCTGGACAAGATGGTTATTTTGAGGAGCTAGCCTACCATCTTCTCCCAAGTAAAGTCCTTTCCTTGTGTTAATACCTCATCTTGGATTATTGGCCTGTCATTAGGGGAGCGGAGCGAGCTTGGACCTGGTCACACCAAAAGCGCTACTTTGTGGCACCAGATGATTTCAAAGGGATTTGAGCTAAATTTCTCCATGAAACTATTCATTATGGTGCACGAAATTTGGTTACCAGCTTAAATCAACATTAGAAGGGAAAGTTTTAAAAGACAGCTGGAATTACCCTCAGGGTGTGTGTGGTTTGTCAACAACATAATCCTGAAAAAAGCTGTAAAGGTAGGGGATGGCCAGGATCTGATGACTCATAGGCCCTTTGAATCCCTTTAAGTGGATTTTTCCTGCATGTATTTTATCCTCTCTATGGAATTTGAATATGATTTAGTTATTGTATATCTATATTCTAGAGGAGTTGAAGTATTTCCTTGCCGAAAAGCTACAGTTCTTACAGTTTAGCTAAAGGGCTATTTGATTTCGTGTTCCAACCTGGGGTATACCAA
Organism: Okapia johnstoni; assembly: GCA_024291935.2. Classification (NCBI taxonomy): domain Eukaryota; kingdom Metazoa; phylum Chordata; class Mammalia; order Artiodactyla; family Giraffidae; genus Okapia; species Okapia johnstoni. The sequence goes on along the minus strand of CM044309.1, from coordinate 33,888,372 downwards.
GTTTTATATCAAATAACCAAGTCCCACACTTCAGGGAAGCTATTATAAAAGAATTGTGTAACATGTTCTCTCTTACCCAAATATGTCACACCCTCTTCTACCAAAAATTCCCTGGAAAAACCGAAAGAATCAATGGGATTCTTAAATTAAAATAAGCAAAATTTTCAGATATCTTTGAGCTCCCTTGGCCGAAAGTGTTCCCAGTAACCCTATGGCCTAAGCATTTAGGAATTTCACCTCTACTATCAGCTCAGGCTTGCTGCAAGCAGATATGGCAAAATATTGCAACAGATTCATGTACTATGCCAAGTCCTATTGTTAATAGAGCAGGACTGTCTTCCCAAATCTTCTGAAATAGCCTCTTCTTCATCTTCAACCAAGAGATCTGACTATTGGAAGAGACATCTGTCTATTGGAGGCTCTTGGACTTCATCAGAAGAAATCTTATCAAGCACTGTAAGCAACAAGTAGAACAGGCCAGAATTCCACATTGAAGGAGAGATCCAGAATTCCACGCACAATCAGCAAGCTACTCCTTTGGGGAACTCAGACTGCAGATCATCAGGCATCCACTAAAAGCAGTAGATCTTGTGGAAGTAGACAGCTGAACCAAGACTTTTGGAACAAGCTGATGACCTCAGAAAGTAGACAGCTTCCATCCAATGTTGAGCTAAGACCACTGCCTCATTTCTGTGTTGTTGTTGTTGTTTTAAATCTGCTTATTTATAACTATTCTTCTTATTTTCTACAGGTCTCCCAGCTGTCATCTACCCATAATGACCTTTTTTTCTTTTATGTCCTCCTTATTATAACTGTTAGGTCAGAATACACTCATTCTAATGCCATTCTCAGATAATTCTAAACTGGTCTAAATCTCACTGACTCCTAAATAAACCATCCATCACTGGATCCCCATGATAAAAAAAAAAAAATCTTCTGGGCAATTCTGGTCTCCTGACATAAAACCATAGGGAATTACAGCTGATGGCATCTCCATTTATACCTACATGGTTAAAGAGCCTTGAACAAATCAACCTGTGACTTTGTTAGCATCCCTCCCACCCAAGACAAGCAAACTTACAAAAAATCCAATTATTACAATTTATTGATCAGACTCAGGGTAATTCTAAATTTGAACTCAACAAACTGCATAGGGCAATAAACCAAACCTTTGCTGCCTGGAAGAGACAACCAGAAATTCAAATTCCAATCTTGTAAGTAATTCTCTTTTCCTAGGTCTCTATATGCCAATCCTAGGTACTAGTGCCTTTGTGGTAAGATGACTGATCCTGTTTACCTCAGAGTAGCATCTTCTGCACTTCACAGATAATATTCCAAGACTTGTCTGGAGCAGAGACCCTAATTCTCTAAATCTCCAGCGCTGGAAACTCTAACTCAGACTTGAACTAGAAACAAGGCAAACTTGACTATTCAGGCACTCTGTCTTAAAGAATTACTGATTCACTGCTTATGTGAATAGTCAGAGCAATGTTTCCAACAGTAAGAATCATACAAATAAAAAAGACTGTAGGACTTCCTTGGTGGTCCAGTGGTTAAGAATCTGTCTGCCAATACAGGGGACACAGGGTTCAATCCCTGGTTAGGGTAGATTCCACATGCCTCAGGGCAAATAAGCCCATGAGACACAGGTTACTGCAATGAGAAGTCCTCACACCGCAGCTAGAGTGTAGCCAGAGTGTAGCCTCCACTTGCTGCAACCAGAGAAAGTCCTGCATGCAGCAACAAAGACCCAGCGCAGCCAAAAATAAATTTTAAAAAATAAGGCTATAGGAAGCATGTCACTAACTCTAGCAGAAGTTATTAACAAGACCACCTCTGCCTTTGGTGGACTACAGGTCAGTCACAACTCTTTGGCACAATTAGAAATAGATAATAGCATAGCTCTGGATTCCATGTTGGCTGGTCACGGGAGCATCTGTATCATCGCTAGTACTTCTTGCTGTGCTTAAATCAATGAAGCAGGTGAGATAAGCAGACTACGTGCCGTATGAAGTAATAAAGCTACTTGGCTTCCTAAGCTTGGTCCTCAAGGTCAATGGAATTTGTTCTCTGGTCCTGGATTGGGCAATTGAGATTCCTAATTTTGAAGCATCTTTCAAGTAATACTAATTTTTCTCATGTTTGTCATGGTGGCCATGATGCTGGTGCATTGTAGTCTCTCAAGAAAGTTTTAATTGCTTCTGCTTAGTCACCCTCTTGCCAGATAATCACCATGATGATGACAAAACAAAAAATCAAGAGGATCTCTCAAAACATGTGGCTATGGAAATAATTAGACAATTCCCAAGAAGTAAAGGTCTGAAACTCAAGCTCCCTGAGTTTTTCAGCTTCTGAAAAGTGACAGAATGACCAAAAGGAGGCCTGAGAGACTAACTATAGAAATGGATAATAGTCAGATCATATATGACAATAGAACTCTGAACCACAACCAGTTCAGGAAGCCAAATTGCAACCTCTGCAGTAAACAGCCTTGAACAGTAAGGAACCTTGATCACTGACTGCCAGCTTCTCTATTTTTCATCCTAGCTTCCAACTCCCTGGACCAAGCAGAAAAAGCCCACTAGGCTGACCATACACTCATGTGATTAAAATCCTTCCCTTGTGACTACACATGACTACATGACTTTCAAGGTTTAAACTGCACTTCTTAGCATATCTTGTAAGTTTCTACTACATTCATCAGCACTCTTTTGATTGCAAATAATAGAAACCCAACTCAAGATAGCTTAAGTTAAAAAGGGGAATTACTGGCTCACATAATTGGAAATAACAGGGGTGAAATCAAATTCAGGCATACTTGGGTTTAGACTAAGCTAATGGGATTCGAAAATGGAAAAGAAGCTAGTGTGATTCTCTTGATGAGGCCCTTTTGGCCCAAGTTTTGTTGAACTTTCTGCTGATGATATATAATTTGTATTGATGCTTCATATGCTTGTCCTGTGAATGATAATAAAGTTTAGAGAGGATTGTCTTCATGGAGAAGAACTGATAGTGCTAGTTCCCTTGAAGCTTCACAACCCTAATAACAACTTTGAGCTTTAAGTCTCTCTGACTGATGATTCTGCCAGCTGGAGCCTTTGGCAGAGGAAGGCAGGCTCTGTGGGGAGGAACCTTTGAGCTTTTGGAATTGTCACCTCAGAAAAGAAGCAGCTAGAGCTTCTGTAGGCTTTGAGTGGGGAATTAGGTGTTTATCTCTTGCTATATTAAATCTCCTGTAAGAAACTTTAAAAAAAAAAAATGAGGGAAGCTGCAGCTAAAAGCAAATATCTGGGCTGTGGAAGAAAGCGAATTCCTGACATTCCTAGACCTGTGACTCCTCTTTCTGATATTCCCATTTTGAAGGACTGTCAATGTGAAATCAAGGACTAACAATGCAGAAAGGGCTCAAACGAGCCTCACTGGCCAAATGCAAATGCTGTTTTCTAGAATGCAGCCAGCCTGGCCTCAGAAGTATCTTGACTGTACAAGAAAAAGCAGCATCTATCCCTTTGAGTTTACATGACCTCAATCATAAGGATTATGACCATATGGAGAATAAATGTGTCTGTATCAAAGGTCTGTTCAGAGGATTAAATTAGAGAATTTATAAAACATTTAGGACAGTCTTGGTACATATTGTATTATTGTTGCTGTTTAGGCGTTAAGTCATGTCTGACTCTTTTACAACCCCATGGATTATAGCCCTCCAGGCTCCTCTGTCCACGGGATTCTCCAGGCAAAAATACTGGAGAGGGTTGCCATTTCCTTCTCCAGGGGATCTTTCCGACCCAGGTGGAACCCACTTCTCCTGCACTGGCATCCAGATTCTTTACCACTGAGCCACCAGGGAAACCCACATACTGTAATAGTTGAATCTAACATGATACCAAATTGAAGATACAGCATAATTTTACATAGAATTGCCAAGAAAAAAAATTCTTAATTAAACTATCACCTCCTACCAGATCTCAATCTCAGAGATGGTAAAATATGAAAAATATCTGTCCTGGAATGAATGAAGTACAGTAGCATGCTTATAATATGCTTCACTAATGATATTTTAGCACTATGACTAGCTAAAATGTGCGTATGTGTCGATAAAAAGAATCATTTATCTCATTTTACCATTTTAATTATCAATGTACTCAAATTTCTAGCAATAAGAATGCTGAGAAATCAAATAGCTTGTATTAATGAATACACAGCAAATAAATAGGAGAGGTTGATTATTTTTTTAAAAATAAAACCAAACACAAAATTTAATGAGTTTTGGAGTTCAAAACAGTGTGTGTGCGTGTATATGTGTGTGTGTGTGTGTGTGTATAGATATATACGTACATATATATACACTGTGGTTTAGTTGCTAAGTCGTGTCAGACTCTTGGGACCCCGTAGACTGTAGCCTGCCAGGCTCCTCTGTCAATGGGATTTTCCAGGCAAGAATACTGGAGTGGATTGCCATTTCCTTCTCCAGGGATATATATATATACACACATACACATATATATGTATATATATAGACACAAAGATACTAAACATACAAGGAACATTGGTGGGGCCATACAATAACACTTGCCATCATAAAAAAGTGAATGCAAAATTAGGAGTTTTCTGAACAATTCATGCACATTTCAGAAAAGCATGTAAGCTTACATGAAAGAAGGAGAATAGTAAGTATATTTACATCATCAGAAAAGATGAAGAATTACAAAGAATTACAAAGGAAGGGAATTGGCTGAGGTGTAGTCATCTCAAGGTTGTGGGAATGAATTTATATTGTATAAAGTAAAATTCCTGGAAACAAATGAGTATAGGTTACCAAACTTGGAAAGAGAAGAGAAACTACTACGTTTGTACAAAAGAACTTCAAAGGGAGATACCGTTTATTTTCTTTTTTTACACCATTACAACTAAAAATACAATATGAGAGCCAAGCATAGCCAAGTGAAGAGTTTACAGCTGTTACACAGAATACAGAGCTTTGAGCAGGCTATAAAACACAATGACCTTCAGCAAAACTTGACTCCAAGCCCCTTAGAAGCAATAATTTCTTCTGTGGAAGTCTAACATGCAGCATAAGAACTGGCTTTTGACCTCAAAATAACTCCAGAGCTCAGCACACTGCTTCCAGCTTCATTTAATTAAATACATACTTGCCAGCTGACCACAGCTGAGACGCTCTGCTGGAAGTCATTTGCAAATCACTTTTCTTACCATGATAGGAAAGTGAAAGTTGCTCAGTCATGTTCAACTCTTTGCGACCTCATGGACTATACAGTCCATGGAGTTCTCTAGGCCAGAATACTGGAGTGGGTAGCCTTTCCCTTCTCCATGGTTTCTTCCCAACCCAAGGATCGAACCCAGGTCTCCCTCATTGCAGGTGGATTCTTTACCAGCTGAGCCACAAGGGAAGCCCAAGAACACTGGAGTGGGAACCTATGACTACTCCAGCGGATCTGCCTAATTGAACAAGGGTCTCCTGCATTGCAAGCAGATTCTTAACCAACTGAGCTATCAGGAAGGACGGTCCCAAAGATCAACATAATGGACATGAGGTGAGATTTAGAATCAAAGGACTCATTTCTGGCATGTCATTTGTAACTATGCCTTGGGCAAAGGGGCTTGTGATCCTCTGAGTCCTTATCAAAAGAAGAGAAAGATAAAACCTGCCTTCCAGAGGTCATGAGATTCTTCTCTACCTCCACTCTCTAACTCCCATATAGGAACCTAGTGATTTCGTTGCTCCCACCAAGAGTCATGAGACTCCTAGAAGGATCAAAACATATATTTTTTAAGTGTTTAGGGACTGCCTTGGTGATTCAGTGATAAAGACTCCAAGCTCCCAATACAGGGGGCTGAGGTTTGATCCCTGGGTCAGGAAGATCCCCTGGAGGAGGAAACAGCAACTGGCTCCAGTATTCTTTCCTGGAAAATTCCACGGACAGAGGAGAGCCTGGCGGGCTATAGTCCATGGTGTTGCAAAGAGTAGGACATGACTGAGCAACTGAGTACACACACACACACACACACACACACACACACACACACACACACACACAGGAAACTAGATCCCACATGCTGCAGCTAAGAGTTCACATGCTGCAGCTGAAGAGCCTACATGCTGCCAGGAAGACTGAAGATCCTGTGTGCTGCAACTAAGACTCAATGCAACCATATAAGTAAATAAACTGTTTTTAAAAGAAGTGTTTGTAGGACTTCCCTGGTGGTACAGCGGATAAGAATCCGCCTGAAAATGTGTATCCCTGGTCTGGGAAGATCACACATGCCAAGGAGCAACTAAGCCTGTGTGCCACAACTAGTGAGCCCTCAGTCTAGAGCCCCTGCTCCACCGCAAGAGAAGCCACTACCATGGGAAGCCCGCACACTGCAACTAGAGAAAGCCCACGCCCAGCAACCAAGACCCAGTGCAACCAAAAATAAAAACAAATAAATACATAATTTAAAAAAAAAGTGTCTACACATATTTTAAGTTGTAAAAGTGCTTTACAAATGTAACAAATGAATTATTATTAGTGCTACCTCCATCACTCTTATTAGTAATAATAGTGATACTCTTATTACTATGCTATTGCAGAGCTGGCAAAGAGGCAGTCACCTTACCCCTGTATTATGAACTTGGGACAGAATTCTGTACAAAAATGATCATAATAAGGATATATTAACATGTCTTCTTAAAAAAACTAAATAAGTATTTCAGGACAGAACTTACACTACATTTTTTATTATAAAATCTGAAGGAATGCCAGAACTTATTAAGTCAGACAGACAGGGATTTCAATCTGAGTTTAATGTCTTAACTAGCTGTGCAAGAGTGACAGGTTACTTAACCTTTCTGAGTTCAGGAAACCCTACCTCCCAAGTTCATTGTGGTTGTAGGTATTACTGCCTAGGTCAACACATTATAGCTTCCTCCTTCTGCTTTTAAATACTTTATCTTTTTGTTCTTTACATGTAGGGAGCTTTGGAAGAGCTCAAGGGGTTACAGGTGATGATCGATAATAGTGTGTATTTCACTCTTTCTATGTATCAGGCACACTGTTACGTCTTTACGTGGCAGTTTTCATTTAATCCTTACATAACCCTGCATAAGTTTATTATTGTTACCGTAACAAATGCCCACAATTTACTGGCTTAAGCATCTTCTCCCACAGTTCTGGAAATTGGAAATCTAAAATAGGTCTGCAGAGCTCCACTCCTTCTGGAGATGTAGAGGGATCCATTTCCTCCCCTTTTCCAGCTTCTAGAGAACAATCGCCTGCCTTGGATCATGGCATCACTTTGACCTCTGCTTCTGTTGTCACATCACCTCTCACTTTCCCACCTCCCTCTTTCCTGGAAAAGGACTTTTATGAAGACATCGCTCACGATAATCTCCCCATTTCAAGATCCTTAATCATAACTGCAAAATCATGTTTGCCATGCAAGATAACATTCTGACAATTTTTAGGGACTAGGATGTGGGCATCTTTGAGGGCTCCATTCTGCCTCTGCAGATGCCTAGCTAACCAATGAGGGAGTCGAGGCTTCTTGGGTGATGGACTTTGTGAATCATTGTCTTTTGTTTTGCTTGTTTTTTTGTTTTGGCCAAACCATGCAGCATGCAGAATCTAGTTCCCTGACCAGAGATGGAAATCATGCATCCCTCAGTGGAGGCACACAGTATTAACCACTGGACCACTAAGGAGGTTCCAGCTTTGTGACTCGGAACCCAAGTTCTGAGTCTCAGCAGCAACTTCTGCCCTTTATTGTGTACCTGGAAGTAATGCTGCCATTTGATATGAACAGATGTGTTTCATTGTGGGCGTGGTCATTACATGGATTGTGGTGACCACACCATCAATAAGAATCAGACAGGAATTTACTTTGTGCATTTTTTTGAGATCAGCAGCCATATTAATTACCTACCATTAAAATGACCACCTAAAAGATAAACTAGTAGCTAGTTGACACTGTACTAGGTGTTACACAGAATTAAACAAAGACCCAATTCCGTCTCCCAGAGGGAATTTCCAAGAGGAACAGCATACAAGTACAGAAGTATAGGTGTCAAACTGAAGACCAGTGGGAACCGCTGCACCAACTGGGCAGGACAGTTAGCACATTCATTAATTTGGAATTCTCTTGTGGGTCTTTTGTGATCAAGTTGGTAACTTACCTCAGTTACTTTCTTAATTAAGGCTACTTTAGTGAAAGGATTGAGGTTGGACATTTGCTTTAAATTTTTAAAATGCGGAGTTTAACCTTACTTGTAGGAATTCAAGCAATGATGACCTCCATAGATATAACATATATTTGCTCAAGAAAATAACTCAAGTTTTCCTCACTAGAAATTGTTGTAAATACTTCACTGTGACTGGAGTTTAGAGGAACATATAACCATGTCTCCTAATAATGAGTCTGTTAACATTAACTGTTTTCATTGCTTGCTTTTGTCACATTTTAAAGTGCATTCTTTCTGGTGAAAATGTTGATGCTATTTATATGTTGTTGTTTAGTCAATAAGTCTTGTCTGACTCTTTTGTGACTCCATGGATTGTAGCCTGCCAGGTTTCTCTGTTCATGGACTTCTCCAGGCAAGAATACTGGGGTGCGTTGCCATTTCCTTTCCTTCTCCAAGGGATTGTCCCAGGGATCATCTCCTGCTTGGAAGGCGGTGTCTTTACCACTGAGCCACCTGGGAAGCCCTATTTACATGCTGAGGGGAGGAGTCCTGGAGGGGAAACAAAAGCAAACACAGGAATTTGAGGTTTCAGCAACTGTGGAGCCTCAGGAAAAGGGAATAATTGGAGAAGAAGAAGAGAAAGTAAAGAGAAAAGGAAGAAGGAAGTAGAGAGAAGGGACTGTGTGTGGCAGCAATAACCACCAGCTTCTATCAGTGAGGATAAAGGGATCACAATTTCACTCCTCTTTTGAGCACTTTTCTTTTTCTTTTTTTTTAAATTCAGAAGGAGCTAGAATGAGACACTTTTAGGTGCTGAGATCCTGAAACTGTTATTCTGGAGTGTGTGAGGGCTCTTCTGTCCATGGAATTCTCTAGGAAAGAATACAGGGGTGGGTTGCCATGCCCTCCTCCAGGGGATCTTCCTGACAAAGGGAATGAACCTTTGTCTCCTGCGGGCAGATTCTTTACCACTAGTGCCACCTGGGAAGCCCTGATAGACACCTATTTGTCACTGCTGATGAAAGCTACTGATATCTCTTAGGCAGGTCTCTGGCTCCTAATGTTAGGATGAGAGTAGTTTGGAAAGGAAAGCAGAAAGGAAAGAAGGGAGAAAGGGAGAGGAAGGCGAGAGGGATAGAGGAAGAAAAGGACTCTGTCTTGCTGGGGCTGCTGGCTGGGTGCTGAGCTGGCTGAGCAGCCTTTGGCCTTTGAAGAACAACTCTAATCACAGCTCCTACGCCAGTTTCTGGACCATTCAGATTGCATGTCCAAATCTGAAAGTGCATGATATATATGCAGGTGTGGGTGAAATGTGCCTTTGACTTGGGGCTCTGAAACCATGTGTCACTCAGGGAAACAGGAAACTGAACCTCGGACCAGGAGAGAAACTGAGCTCCCAGAAGTCCCGTGGGCGTCTGTCAATGTCCACAGGCTGCACTGTTTTCCCTGGCAGCACTACATTGAGTGGCTTTGAAGAAATACCCTACCTCAGGGGTGAGAGGGGTCAGAGAAAGCCACATGTGAAAAACAGTAAGTTCTCCATCCATATTCAATACAAATAATATGGTCATTATTTGTTCATCTGGTTAAATTTGAAGCTTCACTGTCTCTGTGGCTTTGCTTTTCCAGTTGGTCCATTTGTGGTTTTGAAAAGAATCAATGCCCCAATTCAACTCCACCATGAGCCTGCTGTTTATCTCCATCCCAAACTGCAATTTTATATGTGCAATTCAATTAAGATATTTATATCTGGGAAAATTTTTGCTCAACTCTTCATAGAGTTCAGTAGTAAAATATTGCCTATTGAAACATAGAGAAGTGAGATAAACAGTTTTACTTTGGATAATGATCTCCTGTATCTTGCCAGATCTTAAATGTCTTTCAGTCTCTTCTCTATATGAGTAGGATGAACTGTTCCAGGAGCACTAGCTAATGGCCCATCAGCGCCACTTAATTTCCTTTGAGAAGATTTATCTTTATTTATGTCAGTACAGGCAACTTGCAGCAGCACAGTTACAAGCATTCTTCTCTTTAGTCCCATTAACATGAGTGAAGAACAAAATGCTACCATTTTCCTCACATGTGTCACTGTCCCCAAATGAAATATTCATTAAGTATTCTAAGAAGCTTCTTTTTTTTTTGGTAGTAGTTTCAAAGTTTATTTCACCATTCTTTAAGCAGTTACGTACAAGTCCAATGGGACAGACAACTGGACCTAAGGCCTTCCTGGATCCTTATAATATGACTCAGAGGGTCAAGACAGATCCTGTCCCAAATCAACCCAATTAATTACACACACCTTGCTGCTCAGCCTCTACACAAAAGCCCCCATAAAAACATTTTAAATAACCAACAGGCTGGTTGGCTTACAGTCTGAATCCTGGCTTATCGAATAGTATTCAAGGGTTAGGCTGTAAATAAACACCATTATGGCTGACTAATTTAAATCACTATTCATGATAACACCAACCAGGTTAAATAATTCTATTTTATTATCTTTCCCCCTTTGGGTTGGGGGTCAGATTCTTCTTTTTCTGCAGGTAATTTTTCTGACTAAAATCTTTAGTGTTTTTTACTGCCTCTTAACCAGCTGTACCCAAGACTCCCTTTTGTAAACAGACTGAGGACTTGGCTCGGTGTAAGCCAGCTCTTTCCCATTCACTTTGTTGTTGTTTAGCCACTCATTCGTGTCCAACTCTTTGTGACCCTATGAACTGTAGCCTGCCAGGCTCCTCTGTTCATGGGATTTACCAGGCAAGAATCCTGGAGAAGGTTGCCATTTTCTTCTCCATGAAGTTGTTGTTACAGACAAAAATCATAAGCTATGAAACTTCAATAATGAATAAAATTTTCACAGATTTTTTTTGTTTCTGTTTTTTCATTTCTGTTTTTGTTCTTGGCCACACCACGCTGCTTGTGGGTTCTTAGTTCCCTGACCAGGGATTGAACCCATGCCTCTTGCTGTGGAAGCTCAGAGTTCCAACCGTTGGACCACCAGCGAATTTCCTGCAGGAGAGTTTAAATTTTTTTTTTTCTTTTGCCTTTACATTTGTTGACCTCTGGTCAGGAGCGAGAGATTTTTAATATAAATATTGCCTTGGTCCTCTGAGCCAACTCACAAATGAGTTGGCTGTTGGGAGAAATCTTCCAAGGGCTGGTGAGGGGCACGAGGGGCTTGGCTCCTTCTCTGGGGCAGAGAAAACCTTCCCTGTGAGTCTTCTCCATTCATTTTGTCTCCTCAGAAAGTTTTCTAGAAGTAAATTCATACGGTATGAGTTTTGAGGCCTACAATGGGCCAAACTACCACTCTTGGTACCAACTTTCTGAGGTAAATAATATCCCAGTTTTACTTTTAAGTGATACATTCAGGCCTCACCAGTCTTTGATTATAAATAGGATTTGGGCTTTAAATCCTCCAGTGAGGCTGCTCTGAAGTCCCTCTGAAGAAACAGTAACTGGCAAGTGTCTCAGGTGAGTGTCTTGACCCTGGGGTGCAGCTCCTGCGCCTCCACCTCACTCCCCGTGAAGTCGCCAACGTGGATTGCTGCTGCTGCTCAGGCCCCGGAGGAGCTTGAGTGGGGAGGAGAGAGAAGGAGGAGGAAAGGTGAAGAACGAAGAAAAGGAAGGGTCCCCGTCTCTGAGCATTCACATGTGTCGGGCGACAGGCTATATACTTTGTCTGAATTATCCATTTGTCCTCACAATAGCCCTATGAAATAAATCCTGTTATTATCTCCCTTTTATGGGAAGAAGGAGGACAAGAGGCCTCTGAGAGGCTAAGGGACACATTTGGCTCGCAGGTGGCAGGCAGCTGTCACACATGTAGGTTTGTCTCCTTCTGTGTACTCTAACTGCTGGGCTACAGCTAGAATTACTACATTCTCTATAAATTATACTAATAGATTTACTGCCAAATATGTGCTCTTAAAAATGAATATGTTTTATTTAATTCTGCCACAGAACAGTAAAATCCCATACAAATCCTCAGTGGCTCAGCAGTGAAGAATCTGCCTGCAATGCAGGAGGTATGGGTTCTATCCCTGTCAGGAAGATCCCCTGAAGGAAATGGCAACCACTCCAGTATTCTTGCCTGGGAAATCCCATGGACAGAGGGGTCTGGCAGGCTATACAGTCCCTGGGGTTACGAAAGAGTTGGACACGATTTAGCAACTATACAACAGCAGATACAAATACTATTCAGCATGATTGTGTTAGTCTCTTCAGGCTGTCCTAACAGAATACCACATACATTTATTTCTCACAGTTCCAGAGAGGAGGGAAGCCCAGGATCAGGGTGCTGGCTCATTTGGTCTCTTGTGAGAGCCTGCTTCCTGAATCATAGATGGCTGTCTTCTCGCTCACATGTCAGAGAGAAAGAGAGAGAGAGGGGTGGAGGAGAGCTCTTTTGGTCTCTTCTTATAAGGTCAGTAATCTCATCATGAAAGCTTCACCCTCATGACCTAACGACTTCCCAAAGGCCCCATTTCCAAATGCCATGGAGGGGTGGAGCAGCTTCAACTTACGAATTTTTGGAGGACACATTCAGTCCACAACAACAACGAATATAGAAAACCATTCAACAAGAGATGTATGTGTTTTCTTTCACATCAGAACTATTTGTCCTGTATATTCTTAGATAGTAGTATGTTATTAAATACCTTAAATGTTATAGAAATGAATTTGTTCTCAGTTGATCACATGCCATGGTCTCCCCAGTACATCTGGGTTTCTGACTATTGTCCTGGTGGAGTTATTAATAACACCTCATTTTACTGTCAAATGTCCTAGTTTGGGTAATAAATTATATGATCAACACCTTTATTACCAATATTTCAAAGACATATTTGTACCTTGGAAAGTTTTGTTAATTTTTGAAGCTGTGTGATAAGTGTGCATTTAATTTCCGTAATAAAAATCTCAAATACACATATTTATAGCTATTTTTTCTAGTTATGGTCTAAATATATATGGAGTAGTAATTTATTTTAGTTCAAGCAATTGTCTCTCTTTCAAATATAAACACATCATCGATGGGACAATAACTTGGAGTTCTGTTTTCAAGTATAAAAGTGTGTTCTTGAAGAGTTGTTATAACTGAAAAGCATACAAGTTGAATTACTATAAGTGAAAGGTTTTTGAATGAATGAGGAGTATTTATTACATTAAAAGACTAGAGGGAATTCTCACTCAAAAAATGTCTTTGTGGGAATACTCTGGTGGTCTGATGGTTAAGATGCTGTGCTTTCACTGCTAAGGGCGCAGGTTCAATCCCTGGGTGGGGAACTAAGATCCCACAAGCCACATGGTATGGCAAAAAAAAAAAAAAGAATCTCTTTGTAAAGGGATCATTAAAGTCCTTATTTTCCTTCTGTGCAAATAAACACATGCATTTCGTATAATCCTGGGACCAACATAGTTTACACAGTTTTATCATCTGTAAAACAAGAAAAATACTACTTTTACCTAGAAGGTTGTGAGGATGAATTTTTTAATTTCACGTGAAAAATACAGCTCCTTGTCTGGCACAGAGCAAGAAGTTGGTAAATGTTACTGTTTTTATCAGCTATTGCCAACGCTGTTCTTTATGGAGAGGTGATGTATTATATTAAGTAAAGCGTTAAATGGCAGTAGTAACAAAACACTCTTGGACCTCATTACTTTTCATTACCCTACAGATTTGTTTGTAATTGAAAACAGAGAATGAATATATTTAATGTGCCCAAGTGTGCAGTGTTGGAGTAAAAACTGTATCAAAAAGATCTTAATAGTTAAACGAATTTTGCAGTCTCCCATTAATTCATGCAGCCAACCAGCCAGTCAGAACTATTTACTGGATGCCCAGTGCGTGCAAGCCAGGATCTGCACCACTGGACATGGCAGAGCTCGTGACATGTGGGTAGGTGATGCTGGAGCACCGATAACAGTCACGATATTACAATCTTTGCTTTGGTGGAATTAAGAAATCCTGGTTCAATTATAACTCTTCTCAGTAATCAGTACTATACCTTTCCACCCTGGATAAGTGATTTTCCACAGGCTTTAGCAAGGAGCAAAGATGTCTCTGATGTGCTTTTCACTTGTACATTTTCTATGCCTGGAGGCTTAATACAGCCTATGAAAAATCGTTCTTTCATTCTTTTCATTCTCTCTCAAAGCTTCAAGCCTCAGGGCCCTTGAAATAAATCAATACTGAATTCATCGACTTAGGCATTCCAACAGAACAAAAGGAATTTCAGAGACCAGACAAAGCAATAAAAACATTTGGAATTTCTTTTTCCCCAAAGTGCCTCCCTTTTTTCTTATTGGAATAGCAACAGTTAACAGTATTCTCGCAGCAGAATGGCCATTGTTTTGCCTGCAAACAAACTAAAAGCTTTGTCAATCATCACCTTCCCAAATTCATTTTATAAGTAACAAATTACCATTTAAACAACAACCGCGAATTTTAAAGAGTGTAACGATAAACTGCATGATTTTATATAACCTGCTTTCACCCTAATTATGAATAGTTTTCAAACAACATATGTACTCAAGTGTATTTCTGGGTCATCAATACACTTAATAAGCTTTCCTGAATATGCAAAATAAACACTTTGACCTATTTCTGGAAAGCTTAGAGCATCGCAGAAGGGAGGATCAGGAGACAATATGCAACACCTGTGGTATTATAGATCCAATAGCTTTGGGGTTGCTATTCTCTTTTGGTTTCTAGATCAATAGACAGCAGGAAGCTCTGGCTTCTGTCTATTAGCATGCTTTCAGTTGTAAGAAAGCTCCATTCTATTAATAATCAGTTAACAATAACTAGAACTGCTTAACAATAAAATTTAGAGATAGGGCAGCCTGAATTTAGCAGCTCAGATATCAGCTGTGTGATATCTGAAGAACCCATTTACAGAGACAACCAAAATGTCACACTTTTCCCTCTACACACTCATTTCTTTTCTAGCATCGTACTGGCATAATATATACAATCCCTCAGTGTTACATCTGTCTAGAACTGACCCTGCCAATAGACTATGATTTCCAACAAACCCTCCAACCCTGTAACCTCCAATATCTCACTCATTAATCTATCATTCTTTAGAATAATACTGCTTTCACAATACCTTGCTCAAAGATATTCTGTGTAGTAATGGGAGCAAAGAATTTGGTATCAGAGGATTATTGCTGCTACCCCACATAATTATGAGACTTGTGCATGCTAAGTCGCTTCAGTCATGTCCTACTCTGTGCGACCCCATGGAGCCCGCCGGGCTCCTTTGTCCATGGGATTCTCCAGGCAAGAACACTGGAGTGGGTTGCCATGCCCTCCTCCAGGGAATCTTCCTGATCCAGGGATTGAACCTGGGCCTCTTATGTCTCCTGCATCGACAGGCAGGTTCTTTATTGCTAGAGCCATCTGCGAAGCCCTATGAGACTTACAACAAGCTATTAACTCAATGATTTTGTTTCCTAATCTGTAAAATGAAGGTTATAAATATTGTGTTCCTAAGACTTTATGAAGAGTAACAAAACTCCACAACAAACGTATTACAGGATGATAATGTGTTAAGAGACTTCCTTGAGTGTCTGCAGCAAGCCATTCATGTACCTCTTGCATGTGGCCACTTTGGTGCTACTCTGGCAGAGTAAGGTAGGCAAAACAGAGATGATAGCGCTCTAGAAGTCTATACTAAATCAAAAGGTATCACTTATATGAGGACTCTGAAAAAGCATGCAAATGAACTTACTTACAAAACAGAAATAGAGAGATTTCCCTGATGGTTCAGTGGCTAAGACTTTGTATTCCCAATGCAAGGGGCCCGGGTTCGATCCCTGGTCTAGGAACTAGATCCCACAGGCACAACTAAGAGTTCACATGCAGCAACTAAGATCTCGCATGCTGCAATGAAGATCAAAGATCCCATGTGCCATAGCTAACACCCAGCACATCCAAATAAATAAAAATAAAATATTAAAAAAAGAAAAAAAAAAACAGAAATAGACCCACGGACAGAGAAAACAAATTTACAATAACCAAAGGGAAAAGGGGCAGGGAAGGTGTAAATTAAAAGGATGGGATTAACATATACACGCATATATGAAACAGATAAAATAGCCAACAATCAGTTCAGTTTAGTTCAGTTGCTCAGTCATTTCCAACTCTTAGCAACCCCATGGACTGCAGCATGCAAGGCTTCCCTATCCATCACCAACTTCTGGAGCCTACTCAAACTCATGTCCATCTTGTCAGGGATGCCATCCAACCATCTCATCCTCTGTCAACTCCTCCTCCTGCCTTCAATCTGCCTCCTCCTGTCTTCAAAGACCCCAGCATCAGGGTCTTTTCAAAGGAGTCAATCCTTCCAATGAATATTCAAGACTGATCTCCTTTAGGATGGACTGGTTGGATCTCCTTGCTATCCAAGGGACTCTCAAGAGTCTTCTCCAACACCACAGTTCAAAACCATCAATTCTTCAATGCTCAGCTTTCTTTATAGTCCAACTCTCACATCCATACATGACTACTGGAAAAACCACAGCTTTGACTAGACGGACCTTTTTGGCAAAGTAAGGTCTCTGCTTTTTAATATGCTGTCTAGCTTGGTCATAGCTTTTCTCCCAAAGAGTAAGCGTCTTTTAATTTCATGCCTGCAGCCACCAACTGCAGTCATTTTGGAGCCCCCCAAAAATAAAGTCTGTCACTGTTTCCGTTGTTTCCCCATCTATTTGCCATGAAGTGATGGGACTGGATGCCATGATCTTAGTTTTCTGAATGCTGAGTTTTAAGCCAACTTTTTCACTCTCCTCTTTCACTATTATCAAGAGGCTCTTTAGTTCTTCTTCACTTTCTGCCATAAGGGTGTTGTCATCTGTGTATCTGAGGTTATTGATATTTCTCCTGACAAACTTGATTCCAGGTTGTGCTTCATCCAGCCTGGCATTTTGCATGACGTACTCTGCATATTATTTAAATAAGCAGGGTGCCAATATACAGCCCCTGTATAACACAGAGAACTATACTCAATATTCTGTAATAACCTATAAGGGGAAAGAATCTGAAAAGTAATAGATACATATGTATGTATAACTGAATCACTGTGCTCTACACCTGAAGCTAATATGACACTGTAAATTGACTATACTTCAATTAAAAAAAAAAAAGGCTTAAAATATTTACTATCTGATATTTATGAAAAAAGTTTGCCAAACCCTGAGCTGGAGAAGGAAGGCTTTAATACCAGAGATGTAGCTTCACAAGGAGTCTTATTTTTCTAGATCATTTCTGGATCATGGGAAAACAGGAAGAACAATTTAGAAACATCCATATTTTTATCCAAAAGTTGTCTGTCAGAGTCCTAATAGGAAACTGATTATTGTTGTTCAGTCACTCAGTCATGTCCAACTCTTTGCAGCCCCATGGACTGCAGCACACCCGGCTTCTCTGTCCTTCACTGTCTCCTGGAGTTTGCTCAAACTCATGTCCATCGAGTCGTGATGCCATCCAACCATTTCATCTTCTGTCGCCCGCTTCTCCTCCTGCCCTCAATCTTTCCCAGCATCAGGGTCTTTCCAATGAGTCAGCTCTTCGCATCAAGTGGCCAAAGTATTGGAGCTTCAGCTTCAGCACTAGTCCTTCCAATGAACAATCAAGGTTGATTTCCTTTAGGATGGACTGGTTGGATCTCCTTGTAGTCCAAGGGATTTTCAAGCATCTTCTCCAGCACCACAGTTCAAAAACATCAATTCTTTGGTGCTCCTCAGGTAATTGAAAAGGGTTTATTTTCAAAGGTGTGAATTTCGGAGCTGGGGCTTACCATGGGAAGGGGATAAGGGGAGGGAACAGTTGTCAGGATCACGAAGAAGAGGACTCTGTACAGTTAATGGCCCTGAGAAAATGGGGACTTCCCGTCTGAGGAACACAGCCAACTCAATGAGACCTCTCAGGAAGGGAGGAAGTGGGATAACAACGCAATTTTGCTTGCTTTCGTCTTCCTTCATTTTTTCCTACTGGGACTCCTCCCTGGCTGAACCCAACCAGAGTGACAGATGACTTGAGAATAGCTCATTGAGTCCATAGCACAAAGGCACCAAGCAGAGAGCAGAGTGGAGACATGCAATTTTTTTTTTTTGGCACTTTATTTTTTTTAATTGGACTATATTTGCTTCACAGAATTTTGTGGTTTTCAGTCATACATCAAGAATCAGCCATAGGTACGCCCATGCCCCCTCCTCATTCCACCTTTCTAGGTTGTCACAGAGCCCCTGTTTGAGTTCCTTGAATCATATAGCAAATTCCCATTGGCTTTCTATTTTGCATATGGTAATGTATGTTTCCATGTTACTCTCTCCATACATACCTCCCTCTTCTCCCCTCCCCCCTTGTCCTTAGGTCTGTTTTCTGTGTGGTTCAGTTCAGTTCAGTTCATTCGCCTAGTCAAGTCTGACACTTTGCAACCCCATGGACTGCAGCACGCCAGGCTTCCCTGTCCATCACCAACTCCCAGAGCTTACTCAAACTCATGTCCATCAGGTCGGTGATGCCATCCAACCATCTCATCCCCTGTGTTCCCCTTCTCCTCCCACCTTCAATCTTTCCCAGCATCAGGGTCTTTTCAAATGAGTCAGTACTTCTCATCAGGTGGCCAAAGTATTGGAGTTTCAGCTTTAGCATCAGTCCTTCCAATGAATATTCAGGACTGATTTCCTTTAGGATGGACTGGTTGAATCTCCTTGCTAATCAAGGGACTCTCAAGAGTCTTCTCCAACACCACAGTTCAAAACCATCAATTCTTCGGCTCTCAGCTTTCTTTATAGTCCAACTCTCACATCCATACTTGACTACTGGAAAAACCATAGCTTTGATTAGACGGACCTTTGTTGGCAAAGTAAGGTCTCTGCTTTTTAATATGCTGTCTAGCTTGGTCATAGCTTTTCTCCCAAAGAGTAAGCGTCCTTTAATTTCATGGTTGTAATCACCATCTGCAGTGATTTTGGAGCCCCCCAAAATAACGTCTGTCACTGTTTCCATTGTTTCCCCCTCTATTTGCCATGAAGTGATGGGACTGGATGCCATGATCTTAGTTTTCTGAATGTTGAGTTTTAAGCCAACTTTTTCACTCTCCTCTTTCATTTTTATCAAGAGGCTCTTTAGTTCTTCTTTGCTTTCTGTGTAGAGACGTGCATTTTAAAGAAACTTTTTACCCATGCATTTTACATTAAAAATTTATTTATTTATTTATTTATCATTGTGCTGGGTCTTCATAGCTGCACAGGCTTTTCTCTAGTTGTGGTGAGCAGGGGCTACTCTCTAGTTGTGGTGCACTGGATTCTAATTGCAGTGGTTTCTCTTGTTGCAGAGCATGGGCTTGATTCAAAAAGATAATCCCTGGCCAGGGAACTGAGACCCTGCAAGCCATGCAGTGCAGCGAGAAAAAAAAATTGCACTCCCACGTTTACTGCAGGAGTATTCACAATAGCCAAGACCTAGAAACAACCTAAATGTTCCTCAATGGATGAATGAATAAAGAAACGGTGATATGTATATATATATGTGAGAATCCAAAAAAGTTGAACTTGTGGAAACTTGTAGAATAGAATGGTAGTCAATAGGAACTGAGGGTAGAGGAGTTGCAGAGAGGCTGGTCAAAGTGTATAAACTTGCAATTAAAAGATGAATAAGTTCTGGAGGTCTAATGCCCAGCCTTGTGATTATAGCCAACAATACTGTGTATATAACTTCAAAGTTGCTAAGAGACTAGACCTTAAATGTTCTCATCACAAAAAAGAATTGATGTGATATGGTAGAGTTGCAAGCTAAAGTTATGCTGGTGGACTTCCTTGGTGGTTCAGTGGTTAAGACACTGCCTGCCAATGCAGGGGACGTGGGTTTGATCCCTGGTCCAGGAAGATTCCACATACTGCAGGGCAACTAAACCTGTGCACCACAACTACTGAGCCCACATGCCCCAGAGCCTGTGCTCCGCAACAGGAGAAGCCACCGCAAAGATAAGCCTGTGCACTGCAACAAGCGAGTAGCCCCCGTTCAGCGGAACTAGAGAAAGCCCACACACAGCAGTGAAGACCCAGCGCAGCCACAAATAAATAAATAAATAAGATGAATTAAAACAAATAGTCTTGAATAAAAAAACAAATAAAGTTATGGTGGTAATCATATTGTACTACATAAAAGTATCAAATTGACAACTTATATACCTTAAAATTGCGCAATGTTGCATGTTAGTTATATGTCAATAAAAACATATTTTGAAAAATTTCCCATGCATTCATTCAAATATTCTATATAAAACATTTTATAAGCGCATACTAAGATATTTGTTATATTAATGGGGCTTGACTTACATGCTACTTTTTATCTTATATCGGAGTATAGTTGATTAGCAATTTTGTGTTAGTTTCAGTGTACAGCAAAGTGATTCAGTTGTACATACACATGTACCTATTCTTTTTCAAATTCTTTTCTCATTCAGGTTTTTATAGAGCATTGAGCAGAGTTCCTGGTGCTATATGTGGTATGTGGTATGTGGTATGTGGTTTAGTCGCTAAGTTGTGTCCGACTCTTTGCGACCCCAGGGACAGTAGCCTGCCTGGCTCCTCTGTCCATGGGATTCTCCAGGCACGAATACTGGAGTGGGTTGCCATTTCTTTCTCCAGGGGATCTTCCCAACCCAGGAATCGAACCCAGGTCTCCTGCATTGCAGGTAGATTCTTTACCTACTGAGCTATGAGGGAAGCCCTCTGGTGCTATATAGTAGGTCCTTATTGGTTATCTATTTTAAATGCAGTAGTGTTGTACATATCATTTTGAAGCTTGCTTTTTCTTTCAGTTAAATATATATCTTAAGAAGATTTCCAGCATTCATTCATTCATTCAAAAAATACTAACACCTATTATGTGGCAGGCTTTGTTCTAGGTGCTAAAGAGGCAGCAGTGAAATAGATGATGTCCCTAACATCAAAGTAGATGAGTAGAAGGGGAATAAAGAGAGCAAACAAATAAGTGGTAAGCTAGGGCATATCTAGTAAGAGGGTAGAGATAACAAGAGAAGCTTTATTCTTGACTGGTTGTGAGGGAATCTCTTCAAGAAGATGAACTAGAGCCGATAACTGAATAATAAGGTCAGACTACCTGATGATCTGGAGAAGGGCTTTCCAGGCAGAGGAAAGAGCTGGTGCTGAGTTCCAGGAATGGGAGCAAACTTGGCTTGTTCCAGGAATCCAGAGAAGACCAGTGGAGTTGGAATGGAGCAAACAGGGAAGGGAGGATGGTGGCTGGTGTGAGAGGTCACTAGGGTCCTGGTAAGAGGTTTGCAATTTATTCTAAGGGCAACAGAAAACCATGAAAGATTGAAGCACAGATGTGATATGAATTTATCTAGGATGTCACAAGATCGGTCTGGCTGCTAAGTAACTGGTAGACTGTTTAGGGGGCAAGAACAAAAGCAGAGTGACCACGTAGGAGTTCATTTCGGAGAAAAGTTATAACCCAGTGAGGTCCCAGGAATATAGTAAAGCACAGTCAGACCCAGGGTACATATTGGATGGAGAATTGATGGGATATGCTGATGGACTGAATGGAAGAGAAGGGTGATGGTGAGGGAAACAAATATCAAGAATGACTCTAGGCTTTTGGAAGGAGTCATTATTTGGGAGATTGCTGGCTACATCAGCTGACATGGGAGAGACTAGGGAAGCTCTGGTTTTGAAACAAGAGGTGGAAAAGATGAAGAACTGTGATGTGGAAAAAATGAAGAACTGTGATATGGAAAACTTAAGATTGAGTGATCTATTAAGTGTCAAAGTAGAGATGGTAACTAGGTGTTTGAGTTCTCCAAGGGGAGGTGAGATGATTATTGGGCTTGGAGATATTGATTTAAAAGTCATCAACAGGGAATTCATTGACAGTCCAGTGGTTAAGATCCCATGCTTCCTCTCCTGGGGTTGCTGGTTCTGTCCCTGGTAGGGGAACTAAGATCCCACATGCTTGCCACTTGGCCAAAAAAAAAAAAAAAAAAAAAAAACCCAGTCATCTACTCATGGATGCTATTTAAAGCCATGGGGATGGATGAGGTCGTTTTGGAAGAGAATACCATTGCAGAAGAGGTCAGGGCCCAAAGCCAGGGGGCTTTCAACCATGAAACATGGGAAAAAACAGGAAAGGGATAAAGAAGAAGCAGTCATCACAAATAACAAGAATATGTTTTATAAAGGCCAGACAGCTTCGACAGAGGAAGTAAGAAGACAACCAAGAATTGCTGTAGGATTTGGCCAGACAGCAGTCAGTGGGGACCTTGATGAGGGTCAGAGAGAAATGGGGATATAAATTTGAGTTGGGTTTCTAGAAAATGGAAGGTGCAGAAATAGAAACATCTGGGAGAGAAAAGACATTCAAAGAATTTCCTCTAAGCTCAGCAAAAGATGGATCAATTAAAAATGGACCAAGTCGAGAAGGAGCATTGTTTGTGTTTTGTTTGTTTTTGAAATGATGATAATGACATCATGCTTTACACTAAGGGGAAAGTTCTAGTTGAGAGGAGAAAAATGGTGATTGATGAAGGGCTGGCAGCACAAGCAGTGTTTTTGAAAACGTGGGAAGAGACGAGCTGGGAGGCACAGATGAAGATGTTAGGCTTAGTGAGGGGCCCTAATGGGTGCTTCCTGAATCTTTGTTGAAGGAATTTAGGTTGTGTCACAGTTTTCATTTTAAAATATAATACTGCTTTGGATATCCTTGTTCATTTATCTTCATATGTTTATGCGACTTTGTTGTTGGTTAATCTCTAAGTCCTGTCTGACTTTTTGTGACCCCATGGACTGGAGCCCGCCAGGCTCCTCTGTCTATGGGATGTCCCAGGTAAGAATATTGGAGTGGGTTGCCATTTCCTTCTCCAAGGGATCTTCCCAACCCAGGGATCAAACCCAGGTCTCCTACATTGCAGGCAGATTCTTTACCATCTGAGTCAACAGGGAAGGCCAAATTTTGTTACATGTTCGATAAAAGCTACTATGGTATGTTTCTAAAATATTTACCTATTTCCTTCTTTAAGACATCTCTTCTTTAATTTCTGCTATTTTACTTCTTAATTATTTTTTACTGAATGGCAACCCACTCCAGTATTCTTGCCTGGAGAATTCCATGGACAGAGGAGCCTGGTGGGCTATAGTCTATGGGGTCATGAAGAGTCCGACATGACTGAATGACTAACAGTTTCACTTTATTAGTTTAAGCACTTTATAAGTACGTGCAGTAAAAATATGTTAATTGATATGGAGATTCTCTAAAAATATTTTTAAAGTGTCTGTTTATCATTTTTTTTTTTCCTTAAGAAATTTAGCCTGTGAAACAAACCACTTCTGAGGCGGGAAAATGTATGTATATAATTTATTGATATGTTAGATTGAATTACTGTCAAAATATATTAAATACTTAAAAAAAAATACTGGAATTGAGTTCCTTTAGAGTTAGATGTCCTTGTATTGGATATTTCCCTTAATATACAGTATATTGTATAGAAAAGAGCTTCACCTAATAAAGTTGCTTTAAATAAAGTGAGTAAATAAAAAATAAAAGTCATCAGATGTTGAAAAATTGCTTCCAAAACATTTCATTTTTTAATTCCTAAAGCTGGAAATACTAGCTCTAATCCTCTAACCTATTGTTCTTCTTTGTCTCTTGTAGTTCTTGTTTTAGCCATTACTGGTTTTATCTATTTAATTTCTTTCCCCTCTTTTATACTGTTACATTCCCCCTCTGTTTTTCTGTATTCCTTTGTGATGACTCATCTTTGTACTATTTGGCCAGAATCTGGGCCTGGAGGAGTGTGAACCACACCGGGTTTACATTGTAAACAAGACACTCTCCCAGCTGCTCAGGCACCTGCTCCCTTGGCCTCCTATGAAAGCAAATTCCCAGGGCAGTTAGCCAGTCTCTCTCCAAAGAATTACCTCCAAGGAGACAGCAAACTCAAGAGTTAAGTCTCTTTAGAGCCTCAAATTTCACAGTGAGGAAGACAGGTTAGATTTGCTTTAAAAGTGTTACATATTGAAAAGTTACATGATTTGGCAATTATGTACACAAATCTCTTGTGGGGGAATTCTCTGGTAGTCCAGTGGTTAGGACTCCGGTTCAATCCTTGGTTGGGGAATTAAAATCCCACAAGCCACACAGCATGGCCAAAAAAAAAAAAAAAAGACTTCTTATGGTAAACCCTGTGGGCTCCAGTTGGATTTTAGGCCAACTGCCAATGTTAAACCACAAGACAGAAGGCAGTGATGACACAGAGGTGGATATTGAGGAAATGGCCTGGGTTTGGTCAGGAAGCAGGTGGTAATAAACCTCAGAGGCTGGCAAAGGAGGTGGCACAGAAGTTTAGCAGCCAAGTTATTGGTACCACTTCGAAACCAGCTGTTTAGGGGGATGTGGTCTGTCCTGCTCTGGTTGCTATTGATGCTATTTATGCTAATTCCTTTGCAGACTTTGATGGTCCCTTTCCTCCAGGTCAACCTGGATGGAAGATCCTCCACGCTGGTGTGAGCCCTGCCACTCCCCTGCCGCCCCATATTGCTGTCCCCTTCCCTGGTCAAGGGTCTGCCAGGCCACCCACGAGCCTCTGGCTGAGCAGGGCCAGAGCTGGAAGGAGGTGGTGACCCAGGAGACCTAGCTGCAGTGCCCACTCTAGGCCTCTATCTGTGCAGGCAGCTCCTGGAGAGCTCACTCTGTACCAGGCCAATACCATGCTGTAACACCTGGCTACTCCCTTAAGCTGTGTGGGAGGTGGCTCTGGTGGACACGGGGAATGACAGTGCAGAGGCCCTCTGCTGCCAACATGCCCCCCTGACTTACACCATCCCTGAGGTGGGCAAGAAGGATGATGTGAAGACTGCCCGGGAGCCTAAAACCTTGTGAGCATTGCTGTCCAGAACCAGAGGGACCGTAGATCTCATTCACAGACTACAAGCTGCTGCACCGGCTGCAGATCCACCAGGTCTTGTCCCCCATCCTGCGCCCTCCCGCTGCCTCTCTAACCCCCCACCCCCACCAAGCACAGCACAGAAACTACCCCTTCGACAGGAAACAGCGAGGGTTTGTGGCACTCTCTGCAGCTGCCTGCTTCCCTTCCTCAGGACTAATCAGATTTCCAGGAGAGAGGGGAAAGAAGTTTCTCCACATGCTTCAGAGCAACTGAGCTGCAACTACTGAGCCCGTGTGCCACAATAAGGGTCTTCACACGGAAAGGCAAGATCCCTCGTGCTGCAACCAAGACAGGAGGCAGCCAAATAGAGAAAGAAACCAGACAAGAGAGTCCATGTGCTGCAATGAAAGAGCTCACATGATGCAAATAAATAAATAAACCAGAAAGATGGGTCTTCTTTTATTATAACACTACCTTGAAGTAAGAGTAGCCTGGACAGATAGATAACTGGCCGGATGGGTAATTACGCCCAGAGAGGAGCACTAGAGTTCAACTGTTCTTATTCTCTGTTGTCTGAATTTTTATTCTTTTTTAAGAAGCAGTTGCTTCCCTTTTAACTGATTTATAAATAACAATTTCATATAGCAAGTTTTCTCACTTACCTATCTTGGAGTCTATTTTGCATGGAGTTGATGGTAAAAGAAATGTCAGAAAGTAGCATTACTCAATGCAAGGGATTGGAGGAATGGTTTACAAAGAAGGCTTTGTTTTTGCTGTTTACAGGGAAGTTTGGATACAACTCCTTTAATAATTGCTCAAGCTAAAAATATTGGGTAGAGCTCTGGGGATTGGATGTGGGTTGAGCCTTGTAAGATTTAATTCCCTATTTATCTCCTCAGCCTTCACAGAGGGACATAACTCTATCTTCAGACCATCTCTTAGCAAAATCAAGTCATGGTAGAGCAGGTACTACTGGTATCTGTAGAGCAATCACCAGCTCATTATCACCTAGTGGTTGAGAAAAATCAGTGTCCTCATGGGGTACTTGAAGACAACACAGTCCTTTGTGTGTGTATGTGTGTGTTTGTGTGTTTGTGTGTGTGTGCACGCGTGCACGTGCGCACACATGCATGCACGTGCACTCACAAGCAGGTTCAGTTGTGTCCAACTCCTTGTAGCCCCATAGACTATAGTCTGCCAGGCTTCTCTGTCCATGAGATTTCCAAGGTAAGAATACTGGGGCAGGTTGCCATTTCCTATTCCAAGGGATCTTCCTGTTCCAGGCATCGAATCTGCATCTTTTACATCTCTTGCATTGGCAGGTTGATTCTTTACCACTAGGGCCACCTGGGAGGCCTTTATCAGAGTCTAAAGTCTATCCCTGGACCAACACAGACCAAAAGAGGGCTGACTCCCAGCAGGTCCACTGACTCGGGCATTTGAAGCTAGAGACTTCGAATCCAGATCAGGAGGGGCTTTCCAGAGGAAGTGATGCTTGAGGCAAGATCTGGAAGATAAGTAGGCATAAAAGCAGGCAAAAAAGATGATGTAAAAGAGAGCCAAGAGGTAAGACAGAGGGCGTAGCATGTTGAAGAAATAAAAGGTGCCAGTTCTGTGTGTCTGGAGCACAGACAGTAAGGGAGGAAGTGGTCAGAGGCCAGCCAGGCAGACAAGAGCCAGATTATGCAGAAACATGAAACCTGTGTCGAAGGTCTGAACTTTGTCCTCGCAGCAACAGGAAGCCACTGAAAAGTTTTATGCAAAGGAGGTGAGAAGCTGAGATGTATCTTCGTAAGAAATCATTCTGGTTGCACTGCAATGGTAGAAGGTATGATTGGAAAAGACAAGGCAAGAAGCTGGGAGACCCTTGGGGAGCAGTCCTGATGGGAGATGACAGTAGATGGAGAGAAGTCCTTTTATCTTCAGGCACAACTCCTGGTGCCATGGAACTCCTATAGTCACACTCTCTCACTTGGTTTTCATATTCCCTGGTTGCTTAAAAAAGAAAAAAGGATCACTCAGAGTGGCCTCAAAAGAACAACAAAACAGAATACTCGGAGCTCACACATATAGACAGTGGGTGCTCTGTCGCTCGGTCGTGTCTGACTCTGCCATCTCATGGACTGTAGCCCACCAGGCTCCTCGGTCCGTAGGATTTTTCAGGCAAGAATACTGGAGTGGGTTGCCATTTCCTCCTTCAGGGGAGCTTCCCGACCCAGAGATCAAACCCACTTCTCCTGCATTGGCAAGCAGATTCTTTAACCACGGTTCCACCTGGGAAGCTACACAAGTTATAGGCAACTTAACTTTGTTTGTTGGGAGATTTTTGAGAAATGGAACATTCTCCTTTTGAATTTTATTTTTTTTAAATTGGCTCACCTTTATTCAATATCTGCAATATACTCAAAATATAGACAAGTCTGTTATTGTAAGAAATTAGGAGCCATCTTTGATTCCTGGCTTTCTTTTATCCCTCACATCTAAGGAATCACCAAGTCCTGTTAGACTCTGCCTTGGAAGTTTCTCACAGTCTTTCCACTTATTTTTTTTTGCCACCATCATACTCTGGATCACATCATCTTTCATTTCAAAAGCCCCCTTACTTGTTTTCCATTGTCTCCTCTACAGCCAGAGGGATTCTTGTGCATGTAAAATGATCATGTCCCTGAGCCTCCCATCATTCATTCAAAGTTCACACTGACTCCTTCTTGTCCTTGAGATAAAAATCAGGCCTTTTTCTCCAGGCTCAAATTTTACCACTCTCTTCTTGCACTTTATACCTAAGCTATCCTGAAAGCTTTTGTTCTTTTTATCACTGTGCCTCAACCCCAGGATTTACAAAAGCTATTTCTTGAAATGACTTAGAATGCAGTGTATTTTCTCTTCTTCTGGTTATCTCTTATTCCTTCCCCAGCTCTCAGTCTGAACCTTAACTCCTCAGTCAGTCTTTCACAATTACCAGATTTGGCTAACACTCCTTGTCATGTTTTTATAAGCACTGTATCTATAATTGTCCTACCACAATATAATCTCCATCATACATTATTTTGTTGTTTTGTTTTTTGGCCACACAGAAAGTCATGGAAGATCTTAATTTCCTGCCCAGGGATTGAACCCAGTCCCCAGCAGTGAAAACGTTGAGTTCTAACCACTGGACCGCCAGGGAATTCCTTCCACCATACCTCGTTAATTTTTCTTCACACAAATCTCTCTCCTGGCTGAGCATTCTAATCTTGTTCCCTTCACATATTTCCTGGTATTCAGAAGATGAAAAACATATTTCAAATTAAAATGAATTGTGAAACAATCCTGAAAAAGAAGAACAAAGTTCGACAACCCACACTTACTAATTTCAAAACTTACTACAAAGCAATGATAATTAAGACAGTGTGATAGTAACATAGGGATAAACAGACTGTTCAAAGGAACACAATTGAGAGTCTAGAAATAAACCCATGAATTGATTTTTTGACAAATGTACTAAGACTATACAGGGGCAAATAGTCTTTTTTGTTACAGAGTCCAGGCTCACTCTACTTACCACATGACAGGCCAATGAATCAGAGATGAGGTGTTGAGGCGAGGAGTATGACTCTATTCGGAAAGCCGGCAGACCAAGAACATGGCAGACTAATGGTTCAAAATAACCATCTTATCAAGGTGTGGATGCCAGGTTATTTTATAGAACACAGGGCATGTGGTGAGGAAATAAAGTAAAAAGGCCATTAGTCTCGCAAATATCTCCTGGAATGGCTAACCTTAGGGAGGGATGTGTTAATTTCTTCCTTCCTATAACCATCCACAGGTGGACAGGGTCCTGAACAAAAGCACTTTGGTTTAATATTCAGGCAGAGGGGCAGGGTTGCCTAGGCAGGCCATTATGTAGGGACAGCATCATTTTAGTGAGCAAAAGCAATGGAAAGCAAACATTAAAGTAAAAGAAACAGATCAAACATGGACTCAGTTCTTTTCTGTAACATTTTCAACAAATGGAGTTAGTAACACTTAGAAGAAAAATACACCTTGAATTTGGCAATGGTTCCTCATATGACACCAAAAGCAAGCAACAAAAGAAAAAATAATAGTTATGACTTCTTAAAAACTAAACATTTTTGTGCTTCAAAAGACACTATCAAGAAAGTGAAAAGAAAAAACACAAAATGGGAGAAGATTTTCACAAATTGTATTTCTGATAAGGAATTTGTACCTAGAATACACACATTTCAAAACTTCCTGTAACTCTATAACAAAAAACAACCTAGTTGAAAACTGGCCAAAGTAACTGAAAACACATTTCCTCATAAAACACCATAAAACATTTCCTCACCAACAGTGTAGAAGCGTTAGGAGAATATATTTATAACCTCAGGATGATAGAGTCTTCCTTAAAGAAGTCAAGAAAGCCCAAAGTCATAAGGGATAAAATAAGCATATTCAACTACATATAAATTAAATTTTGTGAGATTTTATCATAAATGTCTATGTGTTGTGTTACAAATATTTCTCTCTTGCTGGATTTTTTTGGCATTTGACTGCACTTCCATGTTTTGTTTTGTTTTTTTGAACTTTTTATTTTATATTGAGATATAGCTGATTGACAATGTTGTGCTAGTTTTAGGGGAACCTTGAAGGGACTCAGCCATATATATATACATGTATCCATTTTCCCCAAAGACCCCTCCCATCCAGGCTGCCACATAACATTGAGCAGAGTTCCATGTGCTATGCAGTAGGTCTTTGTTGGTTATACATTTTAAACATAGCAGTGTGTACATGGCCTTCCCAAAGTCCTTAACTGTCCCTTCCCCCTGTGCAACCATAAGTTTGTTTTCTAAATCTGTGACTCTTTCTGTTTTGTAAATAATTTCATTTGTATCGTTTCCTTTTAGATTCCACGTATAAGGGATGTCATATGATATTTCTCTTTCTCTGTCTGACTTATTTCACTCAGTGTGACACTCTCTAGGTCCATCCATGTTGTTGTAAATGGAATTATTTCATTCTTTTAATGGCTGAGTCATATTTCATTGTATATATGTACCACATCTTTATCCATTCCTTTGTCAACGGACATTTAGCTTGCTTCCGTGTCTTGGCTATTGTAAAGCATGTTGCGGTGAACATTGGGGTGCCTGTATCCTTTCGGATACGTGCCCAGGAGTGGGATTGCAGGCTCATGTGCTGTGTGTGCGTACATGCTAAATTGCTTCAGTTGTGTCCTACTCTTTCAACCCTATGGACTGTAGCCCCCCAGGCTCCTCTGTCTATGCGATTCTCCAGGCAAGAATACTGGTGGGTTGCCATGCCCTCCTCCAGGGGATCTTCCTGACCCAGGGATCAAACCCTGTGTCTCCTGAGGCTCTGGCATTGCAGGTAGATTCTTTACCACTGAGCCACCAGGGAAGCCCTTCAGGCTCTTATGGTAGCTCTATTTCTTCAGTTTTTTAAGGAAACTCCATACTGTTCTCCACAGTGGCTACACCAATTTACATTCCCACCAACAGTGCAGGAGAGCTCCCTTCTCTCCACATCTTCTCTAAAATTCTGTCTGTGGATTTTTTGATGATTGCCACTCTGGCTGGTGTGAGGTGGGATTTCATTGTAGTTTTGATTTACATTTCTCTGATAATTAGCGATGTTGAGTATTTTTCATGTGCCTATTGGCCATCTGTATGTCTTCTTTGGGGAAATGTCTTTTTAGGTCTTCTGCCCATTTTTGAGCGGGTTGTTTGTTTTGCTGCTGTTAAGTGTCATGAACTGCTGGTAAATTTTGAAGACTAATTCTTTATCAGTCATATCATTTGCAAACATTTTCTCCCAATCTATGGGTTGTCACAGTTCAATTTCAGTGCTTATGATTGGTCTTTTCATATTTTCTATTTCTTCCTGGTTCACTCGAAGACAAATTCTAAGACAAATTCACTTCTAAGAATTTGTCCATTTCTTCCAGGTTATCCAATTTATTGGCTTATGGCTGCTCATAGTATTCTCTTATGATCCTTGGTATTTCTGTGGGGTCAGCTGTAACTTCTCCTTTTTCATTTCTAATTTTATTGATTTGAGTCTTCTCTCTTTTTTTCGGTTGAGTCTGGCTAAAAGTTTATCAATTTTGTTTATCTTTTCAAAGAACCAGGTTTTAGTCTCACTGATCTTTGCAATTATTTTCTTTCAGAGCAGAAATAGATGAAATAGAGACAAAGAAAACAGTTTTAGTATATTTAGAAATTTTCAGCAATTGTATCTTCAAATAATATCCTTTCCCCCTTTTTTCTCAGCTTTCTGAAACTTCAGTTCCCTGTCTGTTAGGCAGTTTGATATTGCCTCACAAATCTCTGAGGCTCTATTTTCTTGTTTTTGTTTTTCAGTTTCTTTTTCACTGTTTCATTTTGGATGATTTCTATTGTTATAGCTTTGATATCAACAATTTTTTTCTTCTTCAATACTTGCTGCTGCTGCTGCTAAATCACGTCAGTCGTGTCTGAATCTTAGCGACACGGACTGCAGCCATGGAGTTTCTCCATGCAGACCCATGGACTGCAGCCTACCAGGCTCCTCTGTCCATGGGATTTTCCGGGCAAGAGTACTGGAGTGGGTTGCCATTGCCTTCTCCATCTTCAATGCTTAATCTTCTGATATGCCATCTAACACAATGTTCAAATCATGTGTTATATTTTTCATGTCTACAAATTCATTTTCAAAATATTTTTCTTTTCTTTCATCATTTTGTTAATGTTTTTCTTTATATTTTTGAACATATAACAAAAACTTTTTTAAGGTTTACCTGATAATTCCATGTTTCTGTCATTTCTGAGTCTCTTTTCATGGATTTAGGTACTGGCTATGTGTCATATCTCTTGCTTAATTTCATGAATGATAACTTTTTATTGGTTTGTAGACATTATGATTTTGTGTTATTGTATGCTGGATTTTGTTTTAATCCTTTAAGCAGCTTTGAGCTTTGATTTATCATGCAGTTAAGTTGCTTGCAGACCAGTTGGCATGAGAAAGACTCCTGAGGACTTGGGTACTGTCCTTTTCTTTCTAAAATCTTGGTGCTGGCTACACGGATGTGTTTATTTTGTAAAACTTATTGAACACATTAATGAGTTGTGCATTGTCCTGTATATCTAGTATACTAACAGGCATCTCATTTTAATAAGTTCACTTTTTAAAAATTGTAATGGGAGGAGAGCATTTGTTTGTCTCTGTCTTCCACTGGATCTTCCTCATATGATCATGGGGGGACTTCCTCGTGAATTGTGGAGAAGACCTGACCTCACATGGCTCAGTTTCTAATTTTTCCAGATGTCCATAGAGCAGTTGTGTTCTGGCCCACTCTTCTCCCACTTCCATCTGGTAAGCCTAGTCCATTTCAGGCTTAGCTTGCCTTCCAGGTCTGCTCCTCTCTCCCACCACTGCTGCTCTAGCATAGCAACACCCTCAAAGGAGCATCTGAGTAAGTGAGTTTACAGAATCTCCTCCAGATAAGTCATTCTGCGATCTAGACTTGCAAAAGACTGGATTGTGGTCAAAGTTTCAAGATATTATCAATTTCAGTTTTACCAATCATGGGATGGATAATTTTATCTCAATCTGCCAGACTTTGATGTCTCACTCTTGACTGGTTTGAAACTTAGGGGGTGAAGAGAAGCCTGTTATATAGAACACTCTGAAAACTCCAACAAGACCTAAAATGCAAATGAGACACTTTAATGGAAAGTGGGACTTGATGTCTTTGACCTCTCTACATGACTAAAATTTTAATTTCATTTTAAAACATGAAATAATTATGTGTTTGTTTCTGAACCATTGGAGTTGAAATTTTATACATGGATGAGTTCCATTGATTTTGCATGCTTAATTTCTCATTAAGATGGTTACCTTGGCAACTGCTACATCAAATAATAGTTTTTACAATTTTGACATACAGAGAACCTTGTTGAAGTAATTCAACAGCATTAAGTAAAAAGTGATATATTTACAAGCTACTAAGATTTTTATATATCAAATAAAAACTGCCTATCAAGTATGAACTTCTCAAAACTATAGTCATGAAGTTCACAACATATCATTATTACAGCTGAGTGGGCTTTTCTTATGAATTGTGGTACAATATCCATATTTTTGATCTGACTTTTTCTGAACAACAGGAAAAGGGATTCTGATGGTATAAATGTCCAATTTAAACTTCTGTAACTACGTTCTCAAGGCAACAACTCCATTTCAATTAACATTTATTTTACCAATAACACTGCTAGAATTTTGAGATATAAAACTGAGTAAAGTATCATCCAGCTTGTTGAAAAGTTTGTAATCAGGTGGGAACTTGTCACTTATTCATTCATTCAAAATATTATACATGTGTGCATGCTAAGTCGCTTCAGTCATGCCCATCTCTTTGCGACATGATAGACTGTAGACTGCCAGGCTCCTCTATCTATGGGATACTCCAGGCAAGGATGCTGGAGTGGGTTGCCGTGCCCTCCTCCAGGGGATGTTCCCGATCCAGGCATTGAATTCATGTTTCTTATGTCGCCTGCATTTACAGGCTGGTTCTTTACCACTAGTGCCACCTGGGAAGCCCCCAAAATATTATAAAGCACCTATATTGTCCCAGGTACGTTTCTAAGAGCTGGGAGTGGGGAGGGATGCACAATTAACAAACTAAACAAAACTCTCTGTCCTTATGGGAATTTGCATTAAATAGTGAAAAAAATAGGTTATAAAAAGTGCTTGTTGAGAAAAACAAAGTAGAGAACGGGAATAAAAAGTATGTGTAGGTGTAGGATAGGGCACAGCTATAATTTTTTTTTCTTGGATCACAGGAAACCTTAATACATTTAAAATGAAAGTGCTGGGTTCCATCTGGAGGACCCCAGTTTTGTTGGTAACACTTAGAACATCATGGTAGGTGTAGTCTAAGATATCTTCTTCCCCGCTCAGTGTGTTGATCTTGGCCACATCAGAGTAGCAGGGTTTGTTCACAGCTTGTGGGATCTACCCTTGACAAGCAGAGTGAGCAGGTGGGTTGCTGCTCTCCATTTCTCTATGACCTCCTCAGAAATCAGAGAAAGCCTGACTGTGGCCGGTGGACAAGTTTATTTTTCCTGGGAGAACTCTTCTGAAGGTACATGGCCTGCTTTCAGAGTTGCAGTGTCCCAAGCCAAAGGAAGACAGGAGGTGTATGAGTCTTTTCTTTTTCTTCTTGAATCTGTTGACTTCTTTCAGTGTGGCCTTCTTTGCTTAGAAAACTTCTCTTTTGCTTCAGTTTTTTCAAAGTCTTCTATTCTTTCTGAACCATCTTAAAAAAGGGACAGTTGTCATTTCAAGTAGAACAGTCAAGGAAGGCTTCTAGAGAATGTACTATTTAAACAAAGATTTGAGGAAGTGAGAGAGTTAGGCATTAAAATAATGTGCAGCAAGTGCATAGGCCCTGGGGTAGGTGTGTACCTGGTGCGTTAAAGGCAGGGAAGGCAGACATAAAAACACACTGTTATAAAACGGTACTTGTGGTAAAAAGTACTCCCAAGAAAAAAGTTCTTAGGTTTTACTTTATATTGCTGCTGTTGTTTAGTTGCTAAGTCATGTCTGACTCTTGTGACCTCATAGACTGTAGTCCGCTAGGCTCCTCTGTCCATGGGATTTCCCAGCGAAGATCACTGGAATGGGTAGCCATTACCTCCTCCAAGAGATCCTCCTGATCCAGGGATTGAAA
This sequence comes from Okapia johnstoni, assembly GCA_024291935.2. Classification (NCBI taxonomy): domain Eukaryota; kingdom Metazoa; phylum Chordata; class Mammalia; order Artiodactyla; family Giraffidae; genus Okapia; species Okapia johnstoni. The sequence continues at coordinate 33,853,559 of CM044309.1, read as the reverse complement.
CTTAGTCTCTTGTGTCTCCTCCATTGGCGGGAGGACTCTTTACAGATGAGCCACCTGGGAAGCCTTTACTTTGTATAACCATAAAAAGTACTTTTACTTTAAGGATCTCAAATAGATTTGTTAACAGTGACTACTTAACCAATCAATATGATAATAAGTGGACATGTTTATTATGCCTGCTTTATGCATTTGAGGGACAGAAGATTAAGAAAATTTGGCAATGTGATTAAGACTACGAGCCTCGAAGCTATTTTGCCTGAGTTAAAAAATCCTAACTTTGCACTGGGCGAGTTACTTCACTTCTCTTTCCATCAGTTTCCCACTTTAAAATGGAGATAATAATACACCTCTATGCTTCTTAGGTGGCTCAATCATAAAGGATCCACCTGCCAACACAGGAGACTTAAGAGACACAGGTTCAATCCCTGTGTCAAGAAGATCCCCTGGAGAACAAAGTGGCAACCCACCCAGTACTCTTGCCTGGAGAATCCCAGAGGAGCCTGGTGGTGCGTCCATGGGGTTGCAAAGAGTCGGACATGACTGAGCACGAGCCCAATGTCATGATGGAGATTAAATAAGAAAATTTAAAGACTCTTCTATGTGCCTCTGAGACTTTAATGTGTATATAAATCTCTCTAAAACGCAGTTTCTGAGTTGGTAGGTCTGGGGTGCCCCTGAGATTCTGCATGTTTAACAAGTTTCTGGCGATGCTGCCGGTCCACAGACCACACTCTCATATCAAGGCTGTAAAGCATTTAGTACAGTGCCTGGCACACAGTCTGCACTAAATAAATTTAACCATCATTACACTTTCACACAGTAGAGTTGGCAAGGAAACTAGATTAAAGAGCCAACAATTTCCCCTCCTTCTCTATCAGATGTTTCCTGACAATACTGCATCTTTGAATAGAATTCTTCTGCATTCTGAGTTCATATGATGAATGTACATACAGATAACATGGTTTTCATTTTTTAAACCCATCAATAGCAGCACTCGGTAATCTCGCTGAATTTATGGTTTTAGTCAAAATACTCAATACCTTGTGAATAGGAGGCATTCAATAAATGTTTATTGGATGAAAGAAATGTCCAGACTGTTTAAGTAAATCACTCTTCTAAGAATTAACAGTGCTTTTGGGGTTTGGTTTTATTGTAATACAGTGACATGTATGCCAAATCATTATCTTAAGAATGTGGCAATTGTGTTCCAAAAACCAAAGTACGTTTTTCTAGTCTGATTGCCGGTAGAGTCTAATGCGATGCAGACTCTAACCCAGCTACTTCCTGCTTCCTGTGCCCTTCAGCAATGCAGTCTCTAACCCAAACTTTACATGCTCACAGCGCCCTCTACTGTTCAGGAACAAGTTTGTGCCCCCAATTCCAATTCCTTGAACTATCGATACAAAACAAAATTCAGATGGCTGTATTCACTTACCCCTGGCAAGTAGATCGCATCTGCCTTTAAAGGAAAGAGGGTGGCCGTCTAGCAGCTGAGCATGCAGGGAACAGCGACTCTCTAGGCGGGCTGCTGGGTAACTTCCACGTGAAACCTACCAGGATCCCCTGAGAGGAGGAAAAAGCTGGTTATGATTTGTTGCCCTTTCTTCCCCTCAAGAGCATAACTTGCTCTGCTGACCTGTTTTCCACACTAACCTCACCATCACCTTTCATCTTCCTCTTCCTTAACCGTAGTTGCATTGTCAGCCCTTTCCATGTGCCCCTCATTCCACCCTTTGATTTTCCTTTGGAGAAACTTGGGAAAACAAGTCCTCAGGTTAAGGCCCCTTGCCCACCAAGCTGAGCAGGGCTCTTTTCACTGTGATTACATCTTCTTTTTTTTCAATCATCACCTTATTTTTTTTTTGAATGCTTTTTAGTATATTCACAGAGTTGTGCAACCATCACCATAATCTAATTTTAGAACATTTTTACCATCTCAGAAAGGAATTCCATACCCATTAGCAATCACTCTCATTTCCCCTACCTGTCTTCAGCTCTAAGCAATCATCAATCTACTTGCTGTCTATGAGTCTGACTAGTCATTTCATAGAAATGACAATTCGTGGTTCTTTACGAATGACTTGTCTCACTAACATGATTTCAAGTCATAGCATGGATCAGTAATTAATTTCTTTTAATTGCTGAATTATATTTCATTGCATGGAAATAGTGTAGTTTACTTGTCCATTTGCCAGTTCATGAACATTTGAGCTGTTTACACTCTTGGGCTATGATAATGCCTCTATGCAATTAACAGGTTTTGTGTGGACATATATTTTCATTTCTCCTGGGTAGACACCTAGGAATGGAATTACTGGGTCATATGGTAATTCTAGGGGTTGCCCAGGTGGCACAAGTGGTAAATGACACAGGTTCGATCCCTGGGTCAGGAAGATCTCCTGGAGGAGGGCATGGCTACCCACTCCAGTATTCTTGCCTGGAGAATCCCATAGACAGAGAAGTCTGGCGGGCTACAGTCATAAGGTTGCAAAGAGTTGGACATGACTGAAGTGACTTAACACACACACATGCAGGGTAATTCTATGCTTAGCATCTTGAGGGACAACCAAGCTGTTTATGTCCCTTTACCTTTAAGTGAAACTTCATGACCCACCCCACCTAAGAGTAAAGAAAGATTTAAGGAGGAAAATATTGTTATTCTGATGACTGGTAAATAGAATGTTACTAGAATTACGATCAGGTTTCTAATATGCAAATGAGTCATCCTTGATTCTTCAAGACCAAAAGCCCAGGTCTTAACCGAGAGAATTATTCTTTTATACTATTCACTGTTTGAGACTCTCCGATCTTTCTTTCTTGACAGCTCTAAACATGACCACCAGCAGAAATGTTTTCACATTCCTTTGAAGTACAGTTTTCTGACTCATGTCTTAGAGTTACTCCCACTCAGAATTTTATGATTTCTAAGCCTTCTTAGAAGCCAGCAGAGCAGTCTTAGATGATTTGTGAGGTTTAGTTATTTAAAGCCATAATATTCAATTACTCAAACTATCATGCGTCTCTTGAGCATTTACTCCCTATGTGGCAAAATGGCAACAAGACAGAGATGACAGAGTTCCTCTCCTGGAGGGGTTTATAATCTAGTCGGGGAGGACAATAAAAATACAACTCAAAATATCACACACATGTACCAGTGTCTTTAGCAACTCAAGTCTATAGACCAGTGACAGCCAAACATTTCCAAGTCATGGCAAATACCGACTAGGATAATATTTCCACGGACACTGGGGTACACAAAGGAAGCTGCTGAGTAGAAGCTCCCTGGTCTGGGAAGTCCAGGCCTCATCCCCATCCAGCCTCCCTGAAGTGGGTCACTACATCTACCCACTTTTAACTCATTGACTCACACCAGTGACCCATACTTGCGGGAAACTCTGGCCCACTTTTATTGTTTTGTCTTCAAGGGACTCAGCAAACTGGCCTTAACCTCTCCAACTATTTCTCCTACGAGCCCTCAAGATCTAACAGTGTGGTCAGCTTACTATCTTCAGAGCACTAGGAACACTCCCTAGAAGGTGTTCCTTCTCCAAAATAAGCCCTGGATAGATACTGATTGACAGGTTGCCTGGTTCTCAGCCCCACATAATTCATGCCAGCCACTCAAGCCTTCCTTACCCCTTGGAGTCCCAACAAGATCCCCTGTCCTTTGAGAGATCTTCCTGAGCCTCTTGCCCACAGAGGTTGCTTCTTTCTGTGCTTGCCCATGCCTTTTAGTGTTTTATCTACATGTTTGATTTGTAGTCTTGTGACAATATGTTGTTGTTGTTGTTCAGTTGCTCAGTTGATTCTGACTCTTTGCGACCCCATGAACTGCAGCAGGCCAGACTTCGCTGTACTTCGCTGTCCTTCACTGTCTCCCGGAGTTTGCTTAAACTCCTGTCCATTGAGTCAGTGATGGCATCCAACCATCTCATCCTCTGTCATCCCCTTCTCCTGCCACCTTCAATCTTTCCCAGCATCAGGGTCTTTCCCAGTGAGTCAGTCTTTGCATCAGGTGGCCAAAGTATTGCCGCTTCAGCACCAGTCCTTCCAATGAATCTTCAGGGTTGATTTCCTTTAGGATTGACTGGTTGGATCTCCCTGCAGTCCAGGGAACTCTCAAGAGTCTTCTCCAACACCACAGTTCAAAAGCATCAATTCTTCAGGAGCTCAGCCTATGCCATACTACCAGATATTTCTGTGCCTCTCAGAATCCTTCAGCAAAAACAGAATCTTGAAGGAACTGTACCAGGACATATCCTGACACTTTAAATCCACTGGAGGGGCAGACCTCAAATTAACAGGCTCCTCCACCTACGGGCTCTGCATAGCCCAACACAGTAAGGGGCAGCGGGAAGGGAGCAGGAGGAAGAAGAGGGAGCAGTGTACAGTCCAGTCCTCCTAAGAGGCAGCCCTGAGTTCACACGCCTTCTTTTTTTTTTTCCCCGGAGCTCGGTTACTGCGCAGGATATTAAAATCCCTGCGGATGTAAGAAGAAAATGGAAACCATATTTGCCAGAACTGCTTTCAGAAAGCGTCTTGGGGGTGTTGGAAGGAAATCTTTTCATAAGCTGCTTGGGGGTGGGGCAGCGTGGGGTGGGGCAGGGGTGGGAGTGAGCCCCTCCTGGGACAAGCTTAAGAAACGGCAGATGATCAGCAAGCTGCCTTGGGAAAATGTCCTCAGATTGCAGGGCTTTGTTTTCCTGGGAGGAGTAAGTTTGCTCTCCAAGGAGGGCGTGGTCACTGCCTCTAGTAAGGCTCCTTCTCGGACCTCCCTAACACCCAGCATCAAATCTGTAAGTGTCCTGGTGTTTAAAGATTAACCTGATCTGTACCCAAGTCTCCATTCAGCGAACAGGATCGTTGTTCTCAGTATCTGGCCTCCAGCTTCCAGTCCTCGCCCCCTCCCAGGCTTAATACCGTAGGCACTTCTAGGTTTCAGGCTCAGCGTGAAATGTAGGGAGACGCGGTGGTCCGCAGCACCCCCGCGCGGCACTCGGCGGAAGTGCTAGCCACGGAAGCCGCTGGAGCCCTACGGTCTCCACCCGCGTGTTCCACCTGCTCCATTGCGCTCTGCAGCCAGGTAACACGGAGATTCTCCAGCATCACTCTTTGCAGAGACCTACAGTAGTGAGCTCTGTTGTTACATGCTTTCTGGGTTACTTCCTTTTTTTTTTCTTCCATCAAGATTTCTAGGTGGGAGTGAGCCTTAAAGACGCTTCCTTGTTGAGTCAAAGGAAGCTTCAGCTAAGGACGGGAAAAAATAAACCAAAACACAAATGGGAGGGGGGGGAAACAAATCTGGCATTAAAAATCAACATTAAACAGCAACTCTTCACAGGGTGCCAGAATTCCTTCCAAGGGTCAGGTTTGTCAGTAAGGCCAGGGGGTATAGTTGGATGACAGGAACTGGACAGATTTGGACAGACAGGATCAAAGAGGGAGACTGTCATGTCCATTAAATACCAATTCTTTGTATATAGAATTGTTTTACATCTGAAAATCCTTTCCAATAAACCTCAAAACACCTGACCGGGCTTTAGATTTTAATATGAATGTACAAAAAATATTATTGTTTCATGATTATCTTTTCCTTAAGAGATTGTCGTTTCTTCAATTGCAGATTTCTTTTTTTAATTTTTCTGTTTGTGTGTATGTATGTGTGCTTGCTAAAATTTTCTATGTCCTTGTTTAAAGAAAAACTCTTCTAGAACCCAGAGGTTTTCAAATTATATTTTGATTTCTTTCAGTTCCTCCTTCACTTAAATTGCTATTTACATCTTTAGATTTGGTACCTCTCATCTTTATTTCAGAGAGGGCAATGGCACCCCACTCCAGTACTCTTGCCTGGAAAATCCCATGGACGGAGGAGCCTGGTAGGCTGCAGTCCATGGGGTCGCTAAGAGTCGGACACAACTGAGCAATTTCACTTTCACTTTTCACTTTCATGCATTGGAGAGGGAAATGGCAACCCACTCCAGTGTTCTTGCCTGGAGAATCCCGGGGACGGGGGAGCCTGGTAGGCTGCTGTCTATGGGGTCGCACAGAGTCGGACACGACTGAAGTGACTTAGCAGCAGCAGCAGCAGCATCTTTATTTGCAAATCAGTACCCCAAACTCTTTGTTGGCTTTGCATATCTCTGAATTTCCACCAAAATGTTGGTTATTATTAGATACTCTCATTGAAGAGAAAGTGATGTATGTGTGTGATCTAAATTATTTTCACTGTGTTTTTGACTCTCAAAGCCTGGAAACCAAGATGCCAGCATTTCATTCCATTTAAAAATCATTTGATTCTCTCCCTGGCTCTCTTAGGTCATACAGATCTGACTTCACCTCTGTCAGTGTCACCTCGTAATTTATAATGGTCAGAAAAACGACCTGTAGAAGTGTCCCCATTCCTAACGAGCCGGGACCACTGTTTGCCTGAGCTGAAATTAACATCGCTTTGCGTAGAAAATCAGAGAGAAATGGAAAAAGGAAGACAAGATTTTAAAAATACGCCTTCGCTGTCGAAATTCAGACAGTAATGTATCGACAGATGGAGAGCCATGGGCATCAGTGAGGGGAGAATTATTCACACCCACTGCTGTGCAAGGGGCTGGCGTGTAAACTGCAGCCTTTCACATTGGGGATTTAAGCAATGAACAATCTTTACAGACTAGGGTATTTTGTTTTCTCTAATTAACAGCTAATTAAATGTCTGTATCATTGCACATCTAATTTTTCAATTTTCTCAGAATTTCCCCAAATCTAGCATATAGATTTATAGAATGACTCTAAGCCTCAACTCGAATTATACAGATATATTCCTATGCTTTATATATTCCACTATTTAGGATGGAAAGATGATTTTGAAAAGGAGCTTGTAAGCAAATTGTTTAACTGAACAGTTAGTGAATACATGAATATATGGAGGCTGTAGAAGGGGAACCAATTATAACAAATCTTCTCATGTGCCACAATCACATTCCTACTAATGACAGAGCATAGTATTTTTAAATCAAAAGAATAAAAAGTAAAACTGGAGAATTCCATGGCAATTCAGTGATTAGGACTCGGTGCTTTGACTGCCAGGACCCAGCCTGGATCCCTACTCCGGGAACTAAGATCCTGAAAGCCACCCAGCAAGGCCAAATTTTTTTTTTTTTAAGTAAAACTAATAATAATACATAAACTATACTTCAATAAAAAGTTGTTTTGTAAAAAAATTAAAAAGGGGTTCCTCCTTGTCCCAAAAGATAGATAGACAGATAAATAAGAGTGCAGGAGGACCTTTTGGTGGTGATGGAAAGACTGTAGTGTGTTCGCACAGGGGTGTACTTGTCCCCAAGCTCATCAAGTTGCATCCATTAATTACATATAACTGTATGTATGTCAAGACATTAAAGTAAATTTTTTGTGTTTGTTTTGTTTTATATTTTTAACACCAAAACCATTTTGTATTGGGGTATAGCCTATTAACTATGTTGTGGTAGTTTCAGGTGAATGGCAAAGCAACTCAGCATACATACACACGTATCCATTTTCCCCCAAACTCTCTTCCCATCCAGGCTGCCACATAACATTGAGCAGAGTTCCATGTGCTATACAATAGGCTTTTGTTGGTTATCCATTTTAAGTATAGCGGTGTGTACATGACCTTCCCAAAGTTCTTAACTATCCCTTCCCCCCAGCAGCCATGAGTTTGTTTTCTAAGTCTGTGAGTCTCTGTTTTGTAAGTAAGTTCATTTGTATTTCTTTTTAGATTTGTGAACACTGATTTCTATTTTGTGCTTATATATCAATTTTCCTTAGGATTAAAGAGCTTCTTCAGGCTTCCCTGATGCTTAAAAAGCTTTAAAAATCCCCCCTCCCAAAAGTAAAGACGGGTGAGTGTGTGTCTGTCTATCTAAAATTCAAGGCATTTGATCAGACTTTTGGCTAGTAATCAAAGCCAGGGCTTCCTAGCTGGCTTAGTGGTAAAGAATCTGTCTGGGTCGGAAAGATCCCCTGGAAAAGGGAATGACAACCCACTCCAGTATTCTTGCCTGAAAAATCCCATGGACAGAGGAGCCTGAGGCCATAGAGTGGGATTCAATTTAGGGATTTAGCACTCAGGCACAAAGGCAAGGGGCATTTTGTTGGCCTGTGGGTATATTAAAGCAAGTTTATCTATGCCCCGGGGTCCCCTCTCCTCTCTTCTCTACAGTCCTTCAGTGCTCCTCCCGCCCCTGCCTTACTGAATTACAATGCTTACATTGCTCCAAATTTGACATGCCTCCAAACCCTTCCTTAGACTGCTCCCTCTGTTCAAAATGCAAAACAGTGCTTTCAAACTGGGCGTGCCTCCAGGACTTCCGCAAACTGTTCTTTCTCGAGTCCTGTTCACCTGGCCTACTTACCCCTACTTACCCCAGGTTTCTGGACCACTGCTGGTTAGTGCCGCTGGTTCTCCAAAATCCCTGGCTGAATAAATGAAACATCTTAGGAAGAAACATCGTCTGTGACATTAGCAATAAATGTCTGCAGCTCAGGATACTGAGATAGCAAGGTACTAAGTTCCTAAGAGGGGCTTCTCTGATGGCTTGGCAGTGAAAAATCTGCCTTCAACGCAGAAGACGCAGGACATCCCTGCGTGGTTTGATCCCTGGGTGGGGAGGATCTCCTGGAGGAGGAAATGGCAATCCACTCCAGTATTCTCGCCTGAAAAAATCCCATGGACAGAGGAGCCTGGTGAGTTACAGTCCATTGGGTCGCAAAGAGTCGGACATGAATGAGCGACTGAGCATGGGCTTGCAAGTTCCTAACAGATCAGCATTAAAAGACCCATGATAACATGACAGAGAAAATAAAAGCTGCAGTCATTTGGAAACAGAATGTTTCCAAAGTGTGAAGATAGCTGGAGGACCTTATGAGAGAGGGGAAAGTGCCATTTCCCAGAGGTTGTGCTCTTGAACATCCTAGACTGCTTACAGTATCTAATGTAAAACCCAGTGATAAAGAAATTACTTAAAAACAGGAGGAAACTCTCAGTCCTGGGGTTGAGGAGTCATATAGTGAGACGAGGGGTGGGGGTGGGGGAAGGGGGAACTGTGCAAAAGCACAACCCATCAAGTTTTGCACAGAAAAGATCTTATCAGGGGAGCCCCATGTGAGATCAGGCTGTAATTCAGTTCTACCTCAGAACATCTTACGGACCGCTTTCCTCAAGGATAACTGCAGGATGCAAGCATATAACCCTGAAGGAGGTCGGGAAGACTGGTAGGGTGAAGTGTTGGCCTTATCGGCCCATGTCATTTTTCAAAATCACTATAGAGTCTGCTCTGGATATTTCATGTTTCCTAATGGGTTGTTTTTTCAAAAGGCTTGTAGCCATTTTCAAATTCAATAACAGTCCATTAAATAGCATCAGGCTTTGGGGAAGGAAAGCAGCCGGCAGGGATAACAAGAGGGAGGCTGGGAGGACAGAGGCAGTGGCCGCGTCTGCAGTGGTCACTGTCGTCCACAGCGACATCGCTGCATCCCGGGCCTGCGTGTTAATAATGCAGTTCCTCCTTGGTATCTGTGAGCCCGAGAAGAGCCAGGTTTTAAAGTCAGCTGGCAGCTGGGCTTGTCAAGAGGAGCAGCTCCTTTCTGATGAAGCTCAGTTGTAGGATGCACAGTCATCTCTGCTGGTTGGAAACTACCGTAAATTCTTTACGACGTAATCGGAGGTGGTTTCTGCCGCTCTGTTCACTGGCAGCCCGGGAACCCGCGCCCGGCCCTTGGAGGAGAAAAGCAGTGGGTGTGAGGAAACACATGTCCTTTCCGGCTTCCGAGGGGAGTGAGGGGAGTGAGGAAGCAACAAGCTGGCCGAGAGGGGCTCTGACAATGTGAGGAGCCTGCCGTGGACATTCCGAGGAGATGGCAACATCCTTCCGACCTCAGACACAAAGGGCAGCTTCTTCCTCTAGGAGGTGATCCAGTGCTCCCTGTCCTTCGGATGACTCGGCGAGACGCAGACCACAGAACTCTCTCCCGGGCTTCTCTTCCCATTTTCTTGGAAGTGATGGTTTACTGTGAAAGTACAAGGAAGTCCACACATCCTCTAAAGTGATGAGATTCCTATAATAAAAAGAGCTAAAAAAAAAAGTTTTAGATGTATTAATATAAGAGCAGTATAAGCCTCATGGATAAATGCACTGCCTCCCACAGCAAGAACTGAAGGGTCTTTGCTTGCTATTTCTCTCTTAAGGGTACTCAGAAAGATCAAGGACCATCAGACTCTGAGAACCCACATGCATACCATGTGTGTGCCCCGCTGGAGACGCTTGGGTATTGTAAACAACTCTTCGAGTGAAATCGAGATGTTGACTGACAGAAAATGCCAGTTAGGACATCCTGCGCTGATTGTTCATCTTCCTCTTTTCCTGGGCAGCCTCAGGAGTGAAGAGAGATAGGCTTTGGATTCAGGAAGGCAGAAAATGAAATCCTAGCCAACTTGATTGCTCCCTCCCCCCCTTCCTAACAAGTGAATTCAATGGACCTCAGGTTAAATACTTTACCTCTCAGAGCCCGTGGAGTGAGAGTGATTATACTTATATACATATAAAAAATTATACAAAAATATTCATAAATACAAAATACATATTGTATATACTATATATTATTTTTGGAGTGATAATATTATCTCACAGGATGATTGGTAGTTATTTTTTTTTCTTTTATCCATAGACCACGTTTCTGATAACTTAAGAGTCACAACCACAAAATAGTAATGCTGATAATTTTGCAACTTTTGTTTCTTTTCTGTACACCACATCTCACTCTCCCTGTTCTTGTCTTCTCAGTTCCTTTCGTACTTAACTAAAGTTCTCTGACCTTGAACTTAGGGAAGCCATGTTGGCCTTTACCTAAGAGGACTAGGGGAATAAAAGGAGACATTCACACTAAATTTTAGGCTTGAAGTTCAGTTTTCGTTAAGTTTTAATTCATTCATTCACTCATTCATTTAGTCACCAGAATTTTACTGTGAACCAAAGTTGGATGGATTAATGAAAGAAGAAAGGCTCTGAGGGCAATGACTGGGATTTGTAGCATGCATCCCCTACTTAATGACTTTGGGATAATTTCTTAACCTCTCAAGGCCTCAGTTTTCTGATCTGTAAAATGGGGATGACAATAGTAATTACCTCACACAGTTGTTCCAAGGAGTAAATTAATTATTATTTATAAAGTTCTAAAAACAGTGCCTGGAACACAGTAACATTAAATAAGGGTTTGTTAAACAAATACTAACTACTACTTTGCTCAACTTTCCAATGAACATGACAGTACCTCTTTATATTAGATATATTACATATTTCCCCCCATTTAAAAATCTCTGAAATCAGGACAGGATGTCATAATTTAGAAAGTAAGAATGGTGATATACAAAATGGTTCATTCATTTTCAAATTGAGAGCATATTGGGTTTGATGAAATATGGCAATTATAAATAACATCTCTTCTGTTTTGCTGGCCTCTTTCTCTTAGGTTGCACATGTGCTCAAACTTTCCCAATTAAAAAAGTAAGAAAAATAGAGAAAGAGAAAAGAGTTCTTGACTCTGCCTCCTTCCTCAAAGTGGCACTGGCTCTGGTGCAGAGCAGAATGGAATAAAGGGAGAAGGACCCCCCTAGAGGGTCTGAGTAGGGCTTGGAGGCCTCAGAAGGGTGGGTCTCCATCTGTCTTCATTCCCTTGCCACCCAGAAATGACACACACTGGTGAGAAAGCCTCACCAATGAGGACATATAGAGAAAGAAGGGGCCTTCTAAAATGAAGCTTGGGCTTCATCCTGTGATTGTGTTCTGAAAAAGCCTGAGCTTGGATTGAGAGCTGGGTGGCTTTTTAGGAAGTGTCTTCCCAAGCCCTGGGCTAAGCGTCACCATCAGAGGGACTGGACCAGGTACCCACAGAGCTGGTAAAAGTTACTTCCTGGATAAGGTCTCTGAGTGAACAGAATTCTTGAGTTCCACATGGTCGTCAGCTCGTAGGTAATGCTGGATGGATGCTATGTTTCAGTGTATTTTGTGCTTTTTTTAATGCCTTCAACTTAGATTCTTTCTTGTGTGTACTATGCCAAGCCACCCCTTGTCCCCTAAAGTTTCACTGAAGCTCCCCTTCACATGGTGACTGTATTCACAGATGCTCATGGGACACTTCAAGACACTTGGATTCTCTCCTTTGGCTTCCAGTACCCCTGCAAGAGTCGGACACGACTTAGCAACTAAACCACCACCACCACCACTTCCTAAGGCCCCCGATGGTGCCTGTGACACTTCTGACACCCCTCTATCCACTCATTTGAGCACCTCCTCTTAGTCTACTAAGAGTGGGACACGACTGAGTGACTTTCACTCGCTCACTCCTAGTCTACTGCCCTGAAATATTCTCCCAGTGTTCTGCCCTCTCAGAATCTACAAAGAGCGATTCACCATCCTTTAGTTATTCTTCCAGTGAGTGTATTGTTATAAAAAATAAAACAGCCAGTTATTTTACCAGCATCATGGGTTGATTTGAGAATAGCAGAGGAATTGCAATTTGGAAAGCGAAGTTATGGCAAAAATATAGGTGAGCCCAATGGCAAGCAAGCATGACTTTATAGAGAAAAGGGAGGAAGTTGGGAAGAGTTGTTTTGAATGCAAGTCCATTGGATGAAAGCAAGAGTTTGGGATGGCAGGAGTTTTCCATTGGCTGGGCTTGTTGCTGGGCATGGAGAATTCTTCCTGTTGGGGTCTGTAACTGACCTGCTTCTGTTTGTAACTGACCTCAAGTGACAGTGCCTAAGGGGTCTCCATTCTAGCCCTCTGATTCCATTTTAAATGAGATTTCCTGTACTCTGTCTCACACGTGCGTATAAAGTCCCTCTACACAATGTTGGGCAGACGAAGGGAAGAAGACCTGTACTTACCCGGGGGATGTTAATCTCCTCAGAGACCTTCACACACACTGTCTGATCTAAGCTGTGCATGTGTGCATGCTAAACCTCCTCAAAGGTGTCTGTGTATTTGGGACCCCATGGACTGTAGCCCGCCAGGCAAGAATACTGGAGTGGGTTGCCATTCCCTCCTCCAGGGGATCTTCCTGACCTAGAGACTGAACTCTTGTATTTGTCACATTGGCAGGTGGGTTCTTTACCAGTAGTGCCACCTGGGAAGCCCCTGATCTAAGCTGCTGCAAGTCTTCTTTGCCTGAGGTGTCTCTGGGTGCAGACTGGGAGAATCACACAGTCAGTAAATACTTGCTGAGCAGCAAGTGCCTCCCTAGGCTCTGGGGATTCACCTTGAATTCACCTTGCCGTCGACTTGAAAGGATGTTAATACCAAAAATTCTTTGAGCAAGAAATTATGATAGAGACTCTATATAATGTGCTCATGTTTCTATGAGCGAGGCAGTAGTATTTATATTTGTTTTTCTATTTTTAATTGTTATATTTTTATCGTTAGGATTCTGTCCAAGCCTGAGGTCTGCATGGAAGTGCCTTTGGAGCTGGGAAAGGACACAAGGTCACAGCTGAAGCCTTGGTCCACTGCTCCTGGTGGAGGAGCCTTGGAACCGCAAACTAACCCCTGGCCACCCCTTGGTGCTCTCCTATGGACACCCCAGGTGTCTGCTGAGTCATGACCCACCCTCCACATGGAATGGGGTGGAAAAGTAAAGTAACTGTTTGTTGAACTGGAAAAAACTACAAGTTTTAAATGCCCCAGAAGAGGTCTATTTCTTACACAGCTGGTTCTAAGCAGAATAAAGGGTGGAGGAGGGGATCATGATCAAAGAATTGATTATCTTTAGTAGATTTTCCTTACCTGGTTTTCAAATCTTTTTTTTTTTTTTTAAAGTATAGTTGAATTACAATATTATGTTAGTTTCAGGTATACAGCAAAATGATTCAGTTATATATATATATATTATATATATATATATATATTTATCTCTATACTTTGTCAGATTCTTTTCCATTATAGGTTATTACGAGATGTTGAATATAGTTCCCTGTGCTTTACAGTAGGTCTTTGTTGTTTATCTATTTTGTATATAGTAGTGTGTACCTATTAACCCCAAACTCCTAACTTATCCCTCCCTAACCCTCTCCCCTCTGGCTGAGTAATATTCTATTGTGTATGCATGTGCCACATCTTCTTTATCCATTTTTCTGTCAGTGGAAAGACCCTTGGGTTGCTTCCATGTCTTAGCTACTGTAAATAGTACTGCTGTGAACATCTTTTTGAATTAGAGTTTTCTTTTTTTCTGGATATATGCCGAGGAGTGGGATGGCTGTATCATATGGTAACTCTATTTTTAGTTTTTAAGGAACTTCCATCGTGGCTGCACCAATTTATATTTCCAGCACTGGGTAGGAGGGTTCCCTTTTCTTCATACCCTCTAGTTTTCAAATCTTAGGAAGAAGGAAGCTGCAGAGATGGAGATGCTAGGTATTGCTATATGGTACATTTAAGGGGGTCCTTTCTCCTTTGGCATGTTGGAGTTGAGTGGTATGGTTTACCCTGCTGGCCCACTGGCCACAAACGGAGTGGGTTCTGAACTCTCCCTTCAACTTCTTCCTTAGTATTTGCGTCCCACTGTTTACACCCAGTGATAACCAGACAAGTGACCTTGCATTTGCTTTCTGACTCTACATGGCCTTGTTCCTCGTCTTTGAGATGCAGAGACTGCCCAGCCCAAAGGGCTGTGCCAAAGGGATAATGAAGTAATATATCTCTCGGTCAATTGTGAGATTCCACACAAAGTTTCGTTGTTTTTACTCTACCTATTTATTCTATCTTTCTTTATTTGGCTGCCGCGGGTCTTGGTTCCTGCATGAGGGATCTTTTTGATGTGGCACGTGGACTCTCTAGTTGTGGCACATGGCCTCCAGCGTATGTGGGCTTAGTTGCTCTGTAGCATGTGAGATCTTAGTTTCCTCCCCTTCATTGCAAGGTGGATTCTTTACCTCTGGGCCATCAGGGAAGTCCCTCTACCTATTTATTCTTTATGGTGTGGTCTGAAGGCATCTGCTTCAAAACACTCTCCAAGTGTATTAGAAAGTACTCAGTGCCCAACCCACAATAGGCCTAAAAATTTAAGACAGTGACTCCTACTGCAGCCAAAGCATGAGCCGGACACCTTGGTGATGCTGGTATTCAACATCATTTCTAGTGGAGGAACAACAAGGGACACAAGGAAAATGACCTCCAAAGAGGGAGGAATAAGGCTGGGAGGAGCCCTGCCCTTTTCAAACCTTTTCCCTGCCCCACCCACCTCACCAAAGTACTCCCTCATTCTCAGCCTCCCAGACTCTTCCCCTTCCCACTCTGACTCCTTGTTCTCTGATCACAAGCCCTCAGTTCTCAATAGAACATACCATGAAAGCACCTGAGATGAAAATGGTTGATAACGGCTGTGAGTTGTAAAAGAAAAGCTAGAGCTAGAGCCAACCTTAGAGGAGATGTCCATATATATATGTGTATATATATATGTATGTATATGTGTGTATGTATGTACACACACATATATATGGGCTTCCCTAGTGGCTCAGATGGTAAAGAATCCGCCTGCAGTGCAGGAGATCTGGGTTTGATCTCTGGGTTGGGAAGATCCCCTGGAGGAGGGCATGGCGACCCACTCCAGTATTCTTACCTGGAGAATCCCATACACAGAGGAGCCTGGCGGGCTACAGTCTATGGGGTCGCACAGAGTCGTGCACGACTGAAGTGACTTAGCCTACACTCACACATTCCCTATACATATGTCCCTCTCTGTGTTTTGCAAAGAGGCACCTGGGGTCATGCATTTCCTCTGCCAGTGTTTTACATGTTTAGCAGAATTAGATAAGAGTAGAGTTTGGATTTTGGTGTTCTAGGCTGTAAAGAGTGGGTGGGGGGGTGGTTTCCTCTTTGCCCCCTGCCTCCATGTGGAGCTGAGAGCTCATCCAGAGCTCATCCACCCAGGAGGGGGTGCTGGGGCTCTGGGGAAGTGGAATACTTCAGGGCTTTTATCTCAGCCCTTCCATCTCCCTTAGAACATAGGACATCACTTTCATGTTTAAACAGTAAGATCATTCAGTCAAAAGAGAAAAACACTGAACAGATTTCTTAGACTTTGCTCACATAGGATTCATCCTTGAGACTTTCTCCTCTGTTTTGGGCTGATGTGAGGGCCTGACAGGAAACTCTGTTGGCTCCTCTGACTGTCTCCACAGTCACTTGTGTGGCATCTCTTCGGGACCAGGGCTCTTGGTAGACAGGCCGTGGCTTCTAGGTATCTGAGCTCATTGCACATACCCGGCATGTCCTGGGTGTTGTGTGAATACGGTTGTAGATGAGTGAACAAAGGAGGTGGAGAAGCAACAATTAGCCACCCCCAGTTTCAGATTGAGACGTTGCATGTGGAAAGCCCTTTAGAAACTGAAAAGAGTGACATAAATGTTTCCTCATCCTGATTTGGAAGAAAAACACCATCTCCAACTGCCGGAAGCAAAAAAGTTTCCCTCCCATAGATCCAGCTAATTTACTTAGTAAATATTTCACAGGTACCTACCTGGAACAGAGATTAAGCATCTGTTAGAAAGTCACCTTCAAGACCTGCTCTTCCCTCCTTCTTGGTCACCCTAAGACCTCTTCCCTTCCTTTTCTCTTCTGCCCGGGTTTGAATACAGCATCTCATTTATTACCTTGCATGAGTGTGTGACTCATGTCTCCCAGACATGTCTGACTCTTTGTGACCCTTTGGACTGTAGCCCACCAGGCTCCTCTGTCCATAGGATTTCCCCAGGCAAGAATATTGGAGTGAGTTGCAACTTCCTTCTCCAGGGGATCTTCCTGACCCAGAGATTGAACCCGCATCTCCTGTATTTCCAGCGTTGCGGACAGATTCTTTACCCGTTGAGCCATTGGGGAAGCTTTAGGGTCCAGTCAATGGAAAACGACACTCTCCACCTTTTCAGAAAGTCTAGGGAAAATACACTCTCTCCCTGTCCTACTTGGAGATCTGCGGTCTGAAGTTTACTTGCGTGTTTAGGAGAGAAACACTGAGACGACTAAGATGCAGAGGCGAGAGAGGCTTGCCTGGTCTCCAGGTCTAGCTGCTTAGTGGCCTCTGGCCCCAGGTACTGTGCTACCACCTGTATGCTCCGTGGCTCCGTTTGCTGACCTGACTCCCGCCCGACTTACTTAAGGGTGCCCAAAGTGGAAAGAGTATAGCCAAATGCCGAAAGAATCCCTTCCCCTAGCATTACCTGATTCTGGTGAGGTCACCCCTGAGGTATGATTTAGGTAGCACAGGAAGGTTTCTGCTCAAAAATAAATTCCACATGAGTGCCTGCACTGTTGGTGATTAATTCATCCCTTTATTCATTGAACAAATATTTACCTGATACTCTCCAGACAACCTCTCCTCCATCCAAACAAAAATGGGGTCTGTCCTCAAGTTGATCAAGAAATAGCAGAACATTCTGAAACAAATATACTTTACCCAGTGCCTGATGAGGCTCCTAGGTTTTTCAGGAAGAGCCTTGTTCTGCAGCACCGGTTGTTGACTTAAACATCCTGCCTTCCAAATCTAGCTGATGACCCAGGACCAGTTACTCAACCTGTTAGAACTTGTTTTCTTGTAGGTCTAACAGCAATGATGGTAGCAACAGCTTACCCCTTGTTGTGAGAATACTGTGAAACACTCCCCCAGAAAAGGAGCATGGGTTTCTAGTAAGAAGTGAATGCAGTATTTTGAAAGTGCATCTGTCTAGAGGCACTGAAGAAGGTCTCATGGGGGAGGTGGCATCTGATCTGGGTCAGGAAGGACAAGTAGGAATTGCCCAGGCAGAAAAGATAGGCGGTGGATCTCAGGCAAAGGGAACAGTGTATGCAAACTAGTGAAGCAAAACATCGCATGATGTCTTCTTAGAACTTGAGAGGTTCAGTCTTGAAGGACAGGGAATGTTGGAGAGCTGGGAGGTGGGGCAGTTCACCTACTTGCTGCCCCCCTTTCCTTACAGAGCCTCCTGGCTCACCCTTCACCTTCTTCAAGTCTTTGCTCAAATGACACCCCGACCTTACCCGGTCAAAGTGCATCCGTCCCACCCCCTGCTCTGCTGGTCGCCTTTCCTGCTTGGTTCTTCTCCAAAGTACTTATTGTCAAAGATAATATAATGTAAGTTGACTCGCTTTATTTGTAGACCTTCTCAAGACCCTTACTGCTCTCCCCTCCTCATCACATAGACTGAATGCCCCCTGAGAAGAGGGATTTTGATGTTCTCTTCGCAGACACCCCCTCCCCGCCACGTCTCCCACAGAGCCCGGCACAGACAAGACAAGGGAAGCTCTGTGGGCCAGGTGGCCCCTGGGCTCTGATGGATAACAAGAGGGTGACTCCACACTCCAGCAGTAGTGGGTGTAGAAGTGTTGGGAGCTTCTGGGTCATTTTGTGCCTGCTTTTGAGAAGCCACACTGAGGAATTCTGAATGTTTTCATCTGTCTGTCTTTGTCATTCTCTAAAGACTTTCAACATGGAAACGCTTCTGGGGTTGAATTCATGTTTGGTTGGTTTTATACTTTTGTGTGGCTCTATGTGACCAGGGCTGGGAGAGGTGACTTTGGGAATCCGAGGAGACTACCAGGTGCCTGGGGGGAGGAGAAGATGTTGAAAGGACAGGGTGGGGGTTCAGGAATGGAGGCGCCCAGAGACATGCAACTCTTTCACAATTTGGCTTGGGGCTGTTCCTATGATTGGGTGTCTTAGCCAAGAATGTCCCCAGAATTCCAAGTCACTTTTAGATGCAGTTTTCTTGTCCTGTGTTCAATAACCTTCCGTAAAGTATGTTTAAGATCAGGAAAAGAAAGAGGTTTGTGTGCTTATCTTGTTTAGGGCTTGAGGTGAAAGGAATAAGGGTCAAAATTTTCCTTGGTTTTTGTTTTATAAAATATCACAAAACATAGAAAAGAGTAACTGTAACTAATAGCCTAACACTTGTGTACAGTTAAATATGCATTTACCTTAGTTTTTTACTAATGCTAAATGCTTTATTCTTAAAAAGCTTTATTTGCCTTTTTAAACTTTTAAAGCAATAAATACTCATACCACTAAAAAAAAAACCACCAATAAAAAAATTAAAAAGACAGCCATAACGGGGTGGGAGGTGGGAGGAAGGTTCAAAAGGGAGGGGACATATGTATACCTATGATTGATTCACGATGATATATGGCAAACACAATAGTATAAAGCAATTATCCTTCAATTAAAAATAAATAAATTAAGAAAAAGACAGTCACAGACTGCAAAGAGGTGTTTAGATGTGTACTTTTAACAGATAAAAAAATTACTCTTCAGAATATGTAAAGAGCTCTACAAATCAGTGAGAAAAAGAGAACCCATTCTGGTTGTTCTATGGGAAGTGCAAATCTGGACAAATCTCCCTGAGTTTTCCCCTTCCCTGGTCCTCTCCTCACTTATTTTTTTTTTTTTTTCATCAACAAACCTTTCTTTCTTTTTTGGGTTGGTGGGTGAAGGGAAAGGGAGAGATGTGCTTCTTTTTTTCCTGGCTGAGCTAAATGGCATGTGGAATCTGAGTTTCCAGACCAGGGATGGAACCTGTGTCTCCTGCATTGGAAGTACAGAGTCTTAACCACTAGACCATCAAGACCACCCCTCTCCTCACTTCTTAGCCCCTCTCTATCACTCACAATGGGAGTTCACATGCCCAGAGTAGAGGGGTCTTAAAGAGATACAACTCAGTTCCTTTCTCCTTGCCTTGTACCTCACTCTCCTCAAAACAGGACTCAAACAAGATGAGACATGTTGCTATGTCTTCAGTGCCTTTTCTTTTCACTCTAGTTGTTCAGTTGCCCAGTAACGTCTGACTCTTTTCGACCCTCCTTCCTATTTTTTCTAACTGGGGGAAAAAACTAGTTCCTATGTCTCCATGTGAAAGAGAAAGAGCCTTAATATTTATTGCCAGAATCTTCTTTAACATCTCAACAACTTCAAGAGGTAGGTGTCAGTATTTCCACTTTACTAGTGAAAAACCCAAGCCCTAAAGGATCAGATAGCTTTCAAATGTCACACTGGTGGCAAATACAGAAAGAACGTTTGAGCCCAGGACTGTACAATTCCAAACCTCAAGCTTTTCCCCCTAAACCACACCCCTAAGAACCTCATCACCGTCTCTTGACTTCAAGAATGAATGTGGGGACTTCTCTGATGGTCCAGGGGCTAAGACTCGGAGCTCCCAATGAAGGGGGCCCAGGTTTGATTTCTGGTCAGGGAACTAGATCCCACATGCCATGACTAAGGGTTTGTATGCTGCAAGCAAGTAAAGATACTATTTGAAAGACTCCGTGCAGCCAAATAAATAAAAATAAATATTAAAACAAAAAAGTGAATGTGCTTAACAAAACAACATTATTATTAACCAGAGTGACCTTGTGACAAGGTCGTGTGCCATGTGGTAGGGGTGAGGACAAGTCTGAATTTGTGAGGGAACACCAGTTTTTCTTTCTATGAGTATGTCACATGTAACAATGGAAGGGAGCTAGTAAAGGGCAAGGGCATTACTGGACACTGCAAAGTTACCAGTTCTAACTGGAGCTGAGAGAAATCAGTTTTCTCCCGGTGTTGGACATGTAAGTCTAAGTCTAAGTCACATGTAAGTTGGCATGTGAGACAGGGTTTAGGAGCCTACTATGGCATTTCACAGGCAGGAATTCAAATCCCTGCTCTGCTTCTTTTTCATTGCATGGCCTAAGGCAGTTCACTTATCCTAAGTCTGGGTTTCCTCTTATTCACAAGGTGAGACACATACCTGGGTCACAGGGGGCTGTTAAACCAGTAAATGAAGTGTATGTAAAGCGCTTAGCCTAACATCTGGCATGTAGTCAGTCCTCAATAAAAGAGTACCCATATTTCTTTTATTGTTAAGATCATCATTTGGCATTGCAGGCAGATTCTTTACCAGCTGAGCCACAAGGGAAGCCCAAGAATACTGGAGTGGGGAGCCTATCCCTTCTCCGGTGGATCTTCCCAATTCAGGAATCGAACCAGGTCTCCTGCATTGCAGGTGGATTCTTTACCAACTGAGCTATCAGGGAAACCCTATTTGGCAGATAGGGATTATGAAATGAAGAAATTCATTCAGTCCACAACTAGTTACTGAACACTAGCTATGTCACAGGCAGTGAACAGCACAGACTGAGATGCCTGCTCTCAGGCATCAGCTATATTCTGGGGTGGGTAGACACAGTCAGCAAAACCAATAAGCAAATGAAGACATATAGTAAAATGTGAAATGTGTTCTGGGAAAAATATAAATAGATTTAGGTGACTATCCAAGTCATTCATTTAATGTGGACACTTATTTAATCTGAACCACCATCAGTGAATGCTAACATGGAATTCTCCAGGCAAGAATTCTGGAGTGGGTAGCCATTTCCTTCTCCAGTGGATCTTCCCAACCCAGGGATCGAACCCAGATCTTGTGCATTGCAGGTAGATTCTTTACTCTCTGAGCCACCAGGGACACCTTAACATTGGTAGTCCATTGGTTGGAAACTTAATGGTGGTCTTGGAGCTTAATTTCTGTTTTTTTTTTTTTAATTTTTAAATTATTTATGGTACTAGTACATTGTACTTTCTCTGATCATCTTAGTGTCCCAGATAAAGCAATCCTCTCACCTACTGATAGTTAACAACTCTTTTGAGATTTTTAGATGCTCCTTCCAGATAAATGGGTGATTTTCGATTGCTATTTTGCTTGCAACAAGAGTAGTATCCAGTGGCCAAGTTGCTAACAAAATTATTAAAAAACAAAAACAAAAATTTGAACCTGCAGGTATAACTGATGGTTTGTTCTATTGGTGGTTGAGGAGAAAAGCATCTCATAACTTAAAAAATGTTCTGGGAAAAAAAAGATCAGCCATAGAAATTCCAGGTTTAAAGGGATCTTTAATTATGTTGAAATTCCCCTTACGTGATTCAGACAAGACTGGTTCGACTTTATCTGTTTTGGACTTGAGCTCCGTTTCTTGGAAATTATAGGTTGATAGAAGTTGATACTCAGAAAAGGGAACATGTAGTTATCAATAGATTTTTCTTGAGAGCACTTGCTAAGAGGGAAAGGAGACTTTCCTTTCCTAAGATGCTACTGAGAAGAATGTTAGTGGTTTTTCCCTGGTGGTCCAGTGGCTAAGACTCTGCACTCCCAGTGTAGGGGGCTGAAGCTCAATCCCTGGCCAGGGAACTAGATCCTGTATGCTACAACTAAAGAGTTCAAATATAGCAACTAAAGATCCTGAGTGCTGCAACTAAGACCCAGTGCAACCAAATAAATAAACAAATATTAAAAAAAAAAAATATTCTTGGTGAGGCATAGCTTTTTCTTTTTTTGAATGCTTCAAGGCAGTCAGATACTGGGAGAGATGCTACCAGGGCTGTCCAGCCCACAAGGCTAATGTCTCAATCTTCTTGTTGTGTTTGACTATGAAAAGTGTTAAACACACAGAGAAGTAGAGAGAGTAACGTTACGAAATATCCACCCCAATCCAAACAACAGTTTTCAGCAATTTTAATATATAGATAGATATTAAATGTGTGCATGTGATGTGGTTGCTGAATCGTGCCTGCCTCTTTTTGACCCCATGGATTATAGAGCTTGCCAGGCTCCTCTGTCCATTAAATTCTTCAGGCAAGAATACTGAAGTGGGTAGCCCTTCCCTTCTCCGTGGGATCTTTCTGACCCAGGGATAGAACCCAGGTCTCCTGCATTGTAGGCAAATTCTTTACCGTCTGATCCACCAGGGACACCCTAGATATTAAACAGATTGAGATGTAACTGATGATCCCCTTATAACTGTTCCCTAGCCCTCTCTCGCTAGACACAACCAGCACCCTGAAGTTAGTGCATATACTTCCTGTCTCTGGTAACTCAGATGGTAAAGAATCTATCCTGCAATGCGGGAGACCTGGGTTCGATCCCTGGGTCAGGGAAGATTCCCTGGAGGAGAGAATGACAACCCATTCCAGTGTTCTTGCCTGGGAAATCCCATGAACAGAGGAGTCTGGTAGACTACAGTCCTGGGGTCGCAAAGAGTCAGAGAAAATTGAGTGACTTTCACTTTTCATATGTTTATACTTTGATTCTACAATCAAAATATAGCATTGTATGTATGCTTTTAAATTTTGCATGAATAGTATCATATGGCATGGGCTTACCAAGTGGTGCAGTGGTATTGAATATGCCTACCAATGCAGGAGACGCAAGAGACGAGGGTTCAGTCCCTGGGTCAGGAAGATCTCCTGGAGTAGGAAATGGCAACACACTCAGATATTCATGACTGGAGAATTCCATGGACAGATGAGCCTGGTGGGCTACAGTCCATGAGGTTGCAGTCAGACACAACTGAATGAATAAGCACGCACGCGCGTGTGCGCACACACACACACACATTATACGGCATGTATTTTGTCCTAGTTTTTACAGTCTTTTTGAGGTCTGTCTACTGATATCAAAAGTGATCAGTAGGCTCTCTGACCCCTGGACACATTTGGAAAAGTAGCAAGATGTGTTACTCCACGTTGTGTCTCTCTGACAGTTTCTTCATCTTATTCATCAAACTGTCAATTTCCTGAGACCAAAATACCAGTACAGGAGGTAAAATCTGCTGAGACAAGGAAAAAGAGCTGCTTAAAGAAACTAAGTAGGAAACCAAGCCATTTAAGTGTAAGCTAAAGAAAGAGAGGAACAGTGAACGTCTTCATATAATTTTTGAGCTCAGTCTCCTGGAGTTTTTTTCCTCTTCCCCATCCCTGCAGAAGCAATCGATATTTCAAATGTTTCCACCTTTGGTTAAATTTGCCTATTCTAGAGCTTCATGAAAATAGAATCATGTGGTATGTACTCTTCTGTGTTATTCTTTTTTCAATCAGTATAATGTTTTGGAGATGTACTCACTTTGTTATGTGGCCGTAGTTTATTCCTTTTAAGTTGTTGCATAATGTTTTATGAATATACCACAGATTGTTTATCCATTGTCCTATTTATGGACACCTGGTGCCCATCCATGGAATTCTCCAGGCCCGACCCAGGGATGGAACCCGGGTTTCCCTCATTGCAGGCAGATTTCTTGGTCACATGCTAAATGTATATTTAACTTTATAAGGTACTACCATACTATTTTCCAAAGTGGCTAGAATTACAGTGGCTTTACATTCTTGTTAATATTTGCTATTGCCAGTTCTTTTAATTTTCAGACATTTGTGGGTATATATCTCATTGATATTTTCACTAAAAACTTATTAGTTAAAGCTAATTTTAAAAACACAAACAAGATTATATATAGCATATATATTCAAAATATATTTGTATATATTTAGAGAAAATGTGTTCAAGAAACTCTAAGAAATATTATTCTAAAAATATATCCACAACATTTGGTATACAACAAATCAAATTTAAAGAATGATGTCACTGTATCAATCTTTTTGACAGTTCTAAAGTTTTATGTATCTAATAATATAGCTCTGAAATATATCAGTATGGTCTTAATTGTTTTTCTCTGAAGACTAGATGTTGACTATTTAAAAAATGTATTTATCTGTTACTCATATATCTTTTTTTGTGAAGTATTTATAAATTTTTTTGCCTGTTTTTTAAATTGTGTTGTTCATATTATTATTATAATACTTACAACTTATTATTAAGTTTTGTAAAATATATCCAGTCTTGTGGCTTATCTTTAAGCATGTCAATTTGTAAGTTTGATGATACCCATTTGTCACTTTTAAAGGTTATAGTTTCTGTTATTTTGTCCTTCTTAAGTAGTCTTTGCCTGATCTAATGTCAAAATGATTTTCTCCTGTTTTCTTCTGAAAGTTTGATTCGTTTTAATCACTACATTCAGGTCTATGATCCATTTTGAGTTAATCTTTGCATGTTGTAAAGTGAGGGTCAGGTGCATTTGTTTGCATATGGACTACCCATTACCTACTATTGACAATCTTTTCTCTATTGAATTATCTATGTTGGCACCTTGTTGAAAATTAATTAACCATATAGTGTAGGTCTTTTTAATGGAAGGTGTACTCAGTTTCAAATAAAAGTTCCTCTTCTTGCAAGCTTTTTGTAAAAATAGAATTTGTTTTTAAAAAATTAATTAATTTTTGACTGCACTGGGTCTTTGTTGCTGTGTGCAGGCTTTCTCTCATTGCTGTGAGCAGGGGCTACTCTTTGTTGGGTGTTCGGGCTTCTGGTTGTGGTGGCTTCTCTCGTTGCGGAGCCCAAGCTCTAGGCGCATGGGCTTCAGTAGTCAGTGCACACGGGCTCAGTAGTTGTGGCACGCAGGCGTAGTTGCTCTGCAGCATGTGGAATCTTCCTGGACCAGGGATTGAATCCGTGTCTCCTGCATTGGCAGGTAGATTCTCCTCCACTGTACTACCAGGGAAGTCCCTTGCTAGCATTCTGGAACACAATTTAAAGAGCTATCTGTACATACTTACTCTTGCATCTCTGCTAAATATTTCCTTATCCTGGTTACCATCTATGGCAATGGGAAAGGTCAGGCATTTGGTTTTTTCTTCTGTCTCTTCCTGTCTTTCTCCTGCTCTCTGTCAACACTTCAGACATCCAAGTCAGCTTTCATGACTTTCAAGTAATTAAAAATTGACTTGCCCAAGGTGCTCACTCGTGTATTTTTCTAATGAAAAGTCCACAGGCTCCAATGTTAGTAACAAGAGCTAACACTTCTGTCATATGTGTTGTCACTAATCTAAGCACTTTTAAAGTTATTTAATTGTCTCAACAACCTTATGAAGTAGGAATTAGTATTCCTATTTATAGAAGAGGAATTGGAGGCCCTGAGGGGCTATGTAGTTTGTCCAAGTTTGTTCATACACACAGTATGTAGCTGAGCTGGGATACATGCTCAGTCTCTCCAGAGCCTGTATGCTTTCCCAAAAATGCTAAATTGCTGACTCACCCACCAAATGACTTTATTTGTAGATTGCACACCATCCGTATTATTCTTAAGTTAATATTTTTCTATTAAGTGGAGCTGTAAGGGATCTTAGAAAGCATTTTTCAGGGTGAGGAAACATAAGTTGAAAGAGGCCTAAGCTGGAAGCAGAGCCAGGCCCTGGAAGGACTGGCCACCTGTCAATATTTTGGCCACCTGATGGGAAGAGCTGATTCATTTGAAAAGACCCTGATGTCGGGAAAGATTGAAGGCAGTAGGAGAAGGGGACGACAGAGGATGAGATGGTTGGATGACATCACCGACTCAATGGACATGAGTTTGAGCAAGCTCCTGGGAGTTGGTGATGGACAGGGAAGCCTGGCGTGCTGCAGTCCATGGGGTCGCAAAGAGTTGGACATGAATGAATGACTGAACAACAACAGCAACTGTTGGAAAACATCTTACTACACTCTGCAAGAACACACATATAAGATATATTAGCATGCCCTCCAAGGACTTATAAATACTATCAACAACTAATATTATTAAATCTCTAAAAAGTTTCTGTATAGAACAAATTTTACACACATTTTGAACCAGTGTTCCCTTTGCCCTTCCTTCCTTCTTTTAACTTCTATTTCTTCTTCATTCAGTTAATAATGTATCGGGTGATTTCTTTGTCCAACATGACTGTATTCTATTGTATGGAGAAATGAACATTCACATGGAATCAGAGGTCTTGATTCCCAGGTCCTCTCTGTCACTTACTAGTGGGGTATGTTCTCAGTTGTTGTATCCGACTCTTTTGCAACCCCACAGATTTGTAGCCCACCAGGTTCTCTGTCTATGGGATTTTCCAGGCAAGAATACTGGAGTGAACTGGCATTTCCCCCTCCAGGGGATCTTGCTGACCCAGGGATAGAACCAGCTGTCTCCTGCTCTGGCAGGCAGATTCTTTAAAGCTGAGCTTACTTGGAAAGCCCTATCAGCTGGGTGACCTTCAGCACATTATTGAACCTCTCTGAGCCTCTGGGCTAATCTGTAAAGGAGGAAGGAGATAACAAAGAGCTTTGAAAATGCTAATCTTTTTGAGAACTATAGAAGAAAGAACTTGGACTTCAGAGCCAAAAGAGGTGGATTCCTAGCATCACTGAATACAGGACAAAGTCTGTGATAATAAAGCCACGTTGAGGAGGCAGCAGGCTGCAAATGTTAACCTAGGAACTGAGAGTGCAGATTCTGACCCTGGCCCTCACTCACATTCTTTCTTCAGGAACTCACAAGTTATTACAAGTCATGACCCTTCTTGAATAATCAAACCAAAATTGTCCATGATCAGATTTCAGAGATTTAAATAGAGGAAGCCTTGACTGACAGGAAAAGAACATTCTTAGAGACAGTAATTCAGCAGTCTCACTCATTCATCCTTCTATCAACTTTACACAGTCTACAGTGTTAGCCTCGAGGCATCATTTTAGATGCTGGAGATCTAAAAATGAAAAAGGTTAATGGTGCTTATAAAACTTCTTGATGGGGAGGGATGTTGTGAGAGAGGTGGGGCCTGAGGGTGATGATCAGGTTGGCAAACTCTGAGTGAAGGATTGGAGGCAGCTTGTCTTGGGGAGCGCTGAGGGAGATGGACGGAACAGGACTAAATGTCCCCAAGCCTCAGGTTGCAAGACAGTTCTCATCATTAAAGAGTTTACCATCAAAAAAAGAAGTCTATTATCTAGTGAGCAAGACAGAAATAGAAACCCAGAATGATAATACATTGTGATAGTTGTTCGAAGGAAAGATGCACAGAGTGATGTGAAAACACACACACACACACACACGCACACACAATAACAATCCAAGTTGAGAAGAGCATTACAGCCTGAGGGAAGATGAGATCTATGATTTGTTTGAGTAGTGGTCTATGTGTTTAGGTCTCTTCTCACTTGTTTTCAACAATACCTCACTTTCCATGACATTTCACGGTTAGAAAATGCTTTCACATTCTGAATTTCATTTGGTTTAATGAAAATGGGAATGGAAAAAGAGATCATTTCTATTCTATAGATGAGGAGATAGGAAGAGAGGTTACCAAGTCACAAGGCTGTAATTACCAGAATGGGAATCACAATGCAGTTTTTTCTGATTCTTATTTAAAAGTCCTTTCCTAATATGAAAAAAAGTGACTTTGGTATCGATCTGATAACTTTTTTATTGGAATATAATTGCCTTACAATATTGTGTTAGTTTCTGTTGTACAATAATGTGAATCACTCATATGTATTAATATACATATATGAGATGGTTGGATGGCATCACCAACTTGATGGATGTGAGTTTGAACAAGCTCTGGGAGTTGGTGATGGACAGGGAAACCTGGCATGCTGCAGTCCATGGGGTGGCAAAGAGTCGGACACGAATGAGTGAATGAGCGACTGAACTGACTGATCCTCTCCCTCTTGAGCCCCCCTCCCATCCCCCAATCCCACCCCTCTAAGTCATCCCAAAGCACCAAACTGAGCTCTCTGTGCTATACAGTAGCTTCCCACTGGTTATCTGTTTTACACATGATAGTGTATATATGTCAATGCTGCTCTCAATTCATCCCACCCTCTTCTTTCCCCACTGTGTCCAGAAGCCTGTTCTCTACTTCTGTTCCTGCTCTGCAAATAGGCTCATCAGTACCATTTTTCTAGATTTCATATGTTTGTGTTAATATACAACATTTGTCTTTCTCTTTTTGGCTTACTTCACTCTGTATGACATTTTCTGACTGTCTTGAAACCTCATCAATCGAATTTCACCTTTTCTTTCCTATTGTGTAGTTTTTGGTTCTAGAGCATTGGAGTCCTGTATCACTGAGATGCAAACAAGCAAGAACATGAATTATTTTCTGGGACCCAAAGGACTCATATTTTCAAAGTCAGTATAATTATAGTCCAGCCATGCTCTACCCTTAGGAAAGAATCTTGCAGTTTTTTGCAACTGTCAAATGAAGGGCTTAGGCTACAATCACTCAATTTTTACATTCTATGATTCATTTTTTTAACAACCAGTGTAATTTTAAAGTATTCGTTAAAAAGACACACACACACAAAGGACACACACATACACATACTGGAAAAAAAATATGAACAAGTACAATGCAAAATGTTAATAATCTCTATCTTTGGGTAGTTGAATTGTATTTCTTCTTTTTTTGCTAAAGTATATACCTTCTTCTTGTGTATATACTTTCTTCTTTTTGCTTAAGTACATACCTATTCCTTTCTTTTTATAGTAAGTATGGATAGCTTACATAATTTAAGTAATAAATACATAATTCCACTTAGTACTGAAACTGTGCCAAAAATGTTATCAGCACTTGGCAAAATCTAGCATACTTACAGCACAGTGGAATCATTTCACCAAGTCTGTATTTGAAATTTCAAATTCGTTAATGAGACTAAGTCGTACCAATTTTTGACAAATGTGTGCTAATTCAATGTTTTGCTTCATAGCCAAAGGGAATTGCTTAAGGGAGGTGTTGACTGATTATCACTAGAAGATACACTGACTTCTAAGTTATCCCATGTCTTTATGACATGTGACCACACCAAGATGTAAAAGACCCCAATTTAAGTGCTTATAATTTAGTGGAGTTTAATTTTATGGGGGTGGTAGAGGTTAGGCTTTCAAGGTAAAAACCGTGCCAAGGCACAGTAGCCCCTGAAAATATTTCAATCATCTTCTAAGTATAGTTGTTGTTGTTGTTCAGTCACTAAGTCATATCCAACTCTTTGCGACCCCGTGGACTGCAGCACACCAGGCTTCCCTGTCTTTCACTATCTCCTGAAATTTTCTTAATGTGCCCCCTATAACTGCATTTATGATAGACTAAGATTTTACTTACTTTATATTGGTCTTTATATTAATTCTTCAACTTCCTAGAGATGCCACCACTACCCAGTTTCCTGGCTCTATAATCACTCATCATCATTTAGACCCTCCTCAGGCGGGTGACGGAGAAGGCAATGGCACCCCACTCCAGTACTCTTGCCTGGAGAGTCCCATGGACGGAGGAGCCTGGTGGGCTACAGTCCATAGGGTCGCTAAGAGTCGGACACGACTGAGCGACTTCACTTTCACTTTTCCCTTTCATGCACTGGAAAAGGAAATGGCAACCCACTCCAGTATTCTTGCCTGGAGAATCCCAGGGATGGCGGAGCCTGGTGGGCTGCGGTCTATGGGGTCACACAGAGTCGGACACGACTGAGGCGACTTAGCAGCAGCAACAGAGGCGTGACTTGTGTTTTTTGCTGGGAGCATCACTTCGCTCATTACCTTGTTATTTTTCTTTCATTCTTTCTCTCCTCCTTCTTATTTGGTCTTTATAATCCAAATAAGTTTACACTGAGTATATCTGGTGCCATTGTAAGAGAATAATATTTATTCACACGTGACCAATGAACAAGACCCAGTGAGTAGTGTCGAAAGAGACTAGCAGCTGAGGTGGTTGGAAAGAATGAAAAAGGTTAGGAAAAATGTGATATGTCAGCTGGGCTTGTATTTGCTGAAAAGTTTTTTTTTTTTTAATTTTGTGTGTGTGTGTGTATGTGAGACACTGCCCACTGCCTACAAGGAATTTCTAGTCTAGAGTGGGAGAGGGCCATTCATCAGAATTATACAAATAAACCAAAAATGATAAGAAACAAAGCCAGGACAGGCAGGAGGTGTGGACCCAGAATGCTGAGCACAGTTACACACTTCAGCAAATGGACAACATCAAGAAAGAGCTCTGTAAATCTAAGAATAAGTAATCCGGTTTCGGACAAGTGTATGTTCTCTAGGCAAAAGTAGAAATCACGTTTTCTGAGAGCTTACTATGTCTCAGCTGTCTGATGAGAGGGCCTTTGCTTATTTCAATGTTTGAGAGCTTGGTACCAAAAACCACGGTTTTTAAATAAATAATGGAGGCTCAGAGAAGTTAAGTAATTTATGACAGAAGCGGGAGGGTCCGGAAAGAGACCTTCAGTGCCAGGCTTCAGAGTTTGGGTTCTGTTTGGTTGCCAGTGAGGGAATTGCTGAAGACTTCTGAGCTGGGGCATGGTTTGATGGAAAATATGCTTTGGTGGGGGGGAGAGGGGGGAGGGTTTTTCTGAGGTAGGGAAGGAAAGATTTGGCGAAATCACTGAGGATTGCACCAGTGTAGACCAGGGTGAGGAACACTGGGCCTGTGTGAGAGGGGAAGGCCTGGGCGGGAGAAGGGGCAGTAAATGAAGAAGGTTTTCTATTAATAGATGGAGAGTTAACAATGGACTGGCTATGGAAGGGGGGTAGGGAGGTGGTGAAAAGAAGTCATGTTTTATTTTTAAAAACTCCCAATGCACAGAATAATGCAACAAAGAAACATGTATCTACCACAGAGCTTAACCTCTGCTGCTAAAGTTTGTAGCTTATACAGTAAGTCCCCTACATAGGAACCTTCAAGTTGTGAACTTTTAAAGTTGCTGATGTGCATTTGGTGTCCAGTCATGTAAGTTAGTTCATTGCCATGTGTGTGCATTCTCTACAAGTGGTTGTCCTGTTGTGTACTTTGCAGGACAGTACTGTAAAGAATACTGTAGTAAAGTATCTTTATTTCAAGCCAGGATGTCCGGAAGCAAGAGGGGGTGTATCTGATATTACTGTGCTTTTCAAGGTACTGTACTATAAGATTAAAAATGCAAAGTTTTAGTGTTTGTTATTTAGGTATTATGGCTTCGCTGGTGGCTTAGATGCTAGAGAATCTGCCTGCAATGCAGGAGATCTAGGTTTGATCCCTGGGTGGGGAAGATCCCCTGGGGGAGGAAATGGCAACCCACTCCAGTGTTCTTGCCTGGGAAATTCCGTGGACAAAGGAGCCTGATGGGTTGTAGTCCATGGGGTTACAAAGAGTCAGACACGATTGAACATCTAACACTTTAAGGTATTATTTGTGTGACAAATATCATAAACCTATTACAGTACAGTACTATATAACTGATTGTGTTAGCTGGGTACCTAGGTTAACTTTGTTGGATTTACAAACAAATTGGACTTACGAACTCATGTGTAGAGGTTGCTGTTATTGTTCAGTTGCTCAGTCATATCCTACTCTTTGCGACTGGACTGCAGCAGGCCAGGCTTCCCTGTCCTACACCATCTCCCAGAGCTTGCTCAAATTCATGTTCATTGAGTGGGCGATGCCATTGAACCATCTTGTCCTCTGTCATCTCCTTCTCCTCCTGCCTTCAATCTTTCCCAGCATCAGAGTCTTTTCTAAGTGTGTAGGGGACTTACTGCAAAATTAAAATGTTCAATATACTACTATTAAAGGGAGAATTCAAGTCAAATACATTAATAGATATAACTGTATAACAGCTAAGGTGATGAGACAGAGGACAGTCGTATTTTACTTGTTAGGTTTCAGGTTTTTCCAACTGATTATTTTAAGACGTAAGGAATTCTCACATCTTATAAATAACCGTCTTTATTTTCAACTCAGTCTTTAAATTCAGCTTTGGGTTGGCTCACTTGGTGATGCTCCTATCCTACACCAGGGGCCGGATGATCTTGAGAGATTCCTGGATGGCAGTCTTGCCTGCCAGCTGCCACTCCTGGGCAAACAGCTGGCCCTCCCTCGGGAGTATGGCTGATCCCCTCCCCCACCCCTGCCTTCAGCCCCAGTGCTGGGCAAGGGGAGAGACAGTGTCCCTACCCACGTGGGGGGCTCCTTAGCGTCCTCAGTCTCTAGATGTGTGGGCACTGAAGGTTCCTGCTACTGGGAAAGGAGTTTCTGAGGCTTTCACCAGGCCCTACTGCTGGCCTGAGGGTTTAAAGGTTCTGAGACCGTCCTCTAACCACGTGGAAGCTGGGCCCGCGTCAGGCCCCCTTAGCATGATCTTATCGTTTCCCAGTGTGTTCAGGGAGTCTATGATGAAATTGTTTAATGTTGGGCCAGGTTTCCAGCGGAAAAGTTCCAAGCGAGGCTCTCTGTGATTCCTTATGTGAAAGTGTTAGTCGCTCAGACTCTTTGCGACCCCTTGCACTGTAGCCTGGAAGGCTCCTCTGTCCACGGAATTCTCCAGGCAAGAATACCGGAATGGGTTGTCGTTCTCTTCTCCACCGGATCTTTACGACCGAGGGATCGAACCCCAGTCTCCTGCATTGCAGGTGGATTCTTCACCATCTGAGCCACCTGGGAAGACTTGTACTTTATTATGCCTTTAGTCGATTGTTGCCTAGCCTGGGAAAAGATCACCTCCCTGGCTCCAGGTGATCTGCTCTGGGCAGGCGATTCTTCCTGTGCTCACCTCCAGTTTGAAAGGCGGGCGACTGAGGCCCACCCCAGAACTTCTGAGTCAGAATCTGCATTTGAAACGAGACCCCTGGGTGATTGTGTGCACATTAAAGTTTGAGGAGTCCAGCCTGCGGCAGAGGAGAACACCCAAGTCCCCTCTCAGGGCCAAAGTTCTGCCTGAGAACGGTGAATACCGATTAATTACTGTAGGGTTCATCGGAATTTCAAAGGAGGGAGATAGCAGGCCACTAAGCTCATTTCTACAGAGCCCAGAGGAGGACAAAGGAGGGTTTACAGTCTTAAGAGCATTTAATTGATGGTATTTAAAACAAAACAAAACAGGCCCGGAGTAGCACGTGCTCCTGCCTCAGGCAAGAGCGCCTCCAAACCCCTCAGCCTAGCAGATAAACCTGTCCAAAGAATGTGTGAAGGACTTTTAACAGGTTAAGGGACTTTGGGGGCCAAGAAGTGTTTCTAAGAATTTGAAAAACTCTTGATGGAGACAAAAAGCTGAGAAGGAATGTTTTTTTCCTTCTTCTTTATTTAAAGACAGCGTTTAATATCTGGTTCTCAGGCTTCTCTGAGGTCTGGAAAGTGTGGACTGGAGTCAGAAGGCTGCATTGCAAACCCTGACACCAGGCGAGTCACCCTGGGCCAGCCACTGGATCTCTTTAGGCTGCTTTCTCCTCCCTCAAATGGACAGTAATAATGCTGACCTCACAGGGTTGCTGTTAAGATCATATTGGCAGACAGATATGAAGCACTCAGGAGCTGGTACAGGGTGAGCTTTACATTTTGTTTACAAAACGATGAACTGGAAGTTGCTCACTGGGTGCTAGTATCAAAGCCTTGCTTGTGGTCCCTACTAGGCCCTCCTGACCTAACCCGTCCAGTCCGCGATCTCTTCATGCTCCTTTCCATCCTTTCTGGGACCCGGGCTCCAGACACACTGGCCTAACTTCTGCCCTGCCAGCCTGCCCAATTCATTCCCATCTTCTGGTCTCATCCCAGCCTGTTTTTTCAGCCTGATCTTTGCACGGGAGGCTTTCCCATCTTTCAGGCTCATCCCAGCTTGCTCTCCTTACTTCCTCCTTTCTGAGGAAGTGGTCCGCCATCACTTCAGAAGCTCTCTAGCTCCTGCTGTGTTACATCCGCTCAGCCTGCCTCCCTCTGTGAACTGACTGTTTGCTTGTTCACATAAGCACGTCTGACTCCTCCATGATGGGAATGCCACCCCCAGCAGGGCACAATCTTGTCACATTGTTTCCCAGTGCCTAAAATAGGGGCTGGATGCATGTGCGGCTCAAAGAACATTTGTTGAATGAGTGAGTGAATGCATGAATCAGTAGAATAAGACATGCCTCAGGAAGAAACCCAAGGGGAGTTTTTATGTCCGTATTTGTCTGTCTCCCTTGAGGGACTTCTGCTCCTTGAGAAAAAAACCTGCTATGACTTTCATCAGTGTCTGTCACCACACCAGGCAAGCATATGGTAGACTCTCAGTAAAAATATTAGGTGAATGAAGTGTGTGTGTGTGCTATGATCAGTTGTGTCTGACTCTTTTCTACTCCATGGGCTGTAGCCTGCCAGGCTCCTCTGTCCATGGGATTCTTCAGGCAAAAATACTGGACTGGGTTGCCATTTTCTCCTCTAAGGGGTTTTTCTGACCCAGGGATCAAACGTGTGCCTCCTGCATCTTCTGCATTGGCAGCAGATTCTTTACCACTGAGCCACCTGGGAAGCCCAAGGTGAATGAACAAACAGAAGCAAACATATATATGCCATTATGTTTCAAATTAAAACTTAATAAAGTTACTGATAATTGCCTTTGGGAAATACTTGAATTTTTAATAGATAAAAGTTTATATTTTTAAAAAATTTTCTTGGCTCCATCCAACATGTGGGATCTTATTTCCCCCCCAGGGATCAAACCCGAACCCCTTGCATTGGAAGCATGGAGTCTTAACCACTGGACCACCATGGAAGTCCCTCAACTTTGGCAAGAATACTGGAATGGGTTGCCATGCCCTCTTCCAGGGGATCTTTCCAACGCAGGGATCAAACCCAGGTCTCCAGCTTTCAGGTGGATTCTTTACCATCTAAGCCACCAGGGAAGCCCTTATCCTTAAAGGGGGTATGGAAATGTCATGTAAGGTAGACTTTATGCTTGGTGGCCTAGAATGGAGGGCATTTAGAAGACAGGGAGGAATTGGGGTGGGAAGTGGGGAACACAAGCAAGTAAAGTCCAAGACTGGAGAACGTATGCTTGCTGCTTATTGCAAGAAGACCTGGCACAGACAGACAGGTCTGCAGTGAGGGACAGGTGGGTTTTCCAGGAAGGAGGGAGCAATCATCTGACCCTGCTCAGGTCCTCAGACTGGAGTGTAGGGTAACAGGCCCAGCGGGAGCTTCTAGTTGGGTGCTGACGGTAGGGTTGGAGGGGTGGGGACTGAAGGAGAGTCAGGTCAGGATATCTGCGGGGAGCCAGGTCTCTGAAGTACCTTTACATAGATAAATGAGGGTGGGGAGAGAGGGAGCATGAGCAACTCCCCCAGGGAGAACAGAGGGAGGTTCTGCAAAACCAGAACTCAGGTGACCCCTAAGAATTCAAAGTCTTTCATTAAACCCCACCTGAAGGCCAATTGTTCTGCAATCTACCCAGTGGTTTTGGCTCTAGGCTTATCTAAATCCAGTCTTGAGGGGAAGGGTATGGGAGTGGGTGGGGAAGGTGTTTTTTCTTTAAAATGGGAGGAAAACCGGGACAGCTCACATTACAAAAGCTTTTTCCTTTTGGCTGGAATTTGGACACTTCTAAATAAACTACCTGCTTTGAATCTTTCCCCCACCTCCATCCATAGTAATTACAGTAGTGGATTTCCTTTATTTTTAATTTTTTTTATTCATTCGTTTTATTTTTTAGATTCCATGTAACAGTGGTAACATAACAGTATTTGTCTTGCTGTAACTTATTTCACTAAGCATAATACCCTTCAGTTCCACCTATGTTGTTGCAAGTGGCAGAATTTCATTCTTTATGGTGGTTGAGTAATATTCCACTGTATATCTAGAGCACATCTTCTCAAATAGGTCTCCTTTAACACCCCATATGTGAGCACAAAATAGGATTGTGCTCGTCTATTCCTGACTTCTGTTGGAGGTGGGTATTCTAACGACAGCACGCTTGGAAACTTCTTTCCAAACAAGCATGCTGTATGCCAGAGAGATACACAGACTTGGACAGTAGGATTAGGGAGTTTCAGGTGACAGCTAAATTAAGTCTAAAAATAAGACCAGTGATGGATCCTAGGGAATATACCTTGTTCCATATTGGAGACTGTCTTCAGAAAGGTCAGTTAACATATCTATGCTTCAATTTCCTCATTTGGAAAATAGAGATACTTCCTACCTCATTTCACTTGTGAGGATTAAATGAGGTACAATATATGGAAAGTATTTGGGGTCATAGTTGGCCCATTATTCACATACAGTAGAACTGAAGTATTATGAATGCTGTATGGCTGAAAAGTGCTCAAATTCATTTTGTTCCATGGGTATCACACTAGACTTTGGGGTATAGACGGAAGAAAATGTCCCAGACTTCGGGGAACTTGGTCTAGAGGTGAAGACAAACATAGAAGTGGATATTTATAATCCTGTGTGTTACACAATAAACCAAGTGTGGGACTTCCCTGGTTGCTCAGTGGTAAAGAATCTGCCTCCCAATGCAGGAGACTTGGGTTGGATCCCTGACCCAGGAAGATTCCACATTCCACAGAGCAACTAAGTCCATGCTCCACAACTATTGAGCCTGTGCTCTAGAGCCCGGGAGTCACAACTACTGAGTCCACAAGAGGTGACTACTGAAGCCCACAGGCCCTAGAGCCTGTGCTCTGCAACAAGAGAAGCCACCACAATGAGAAATCCACCCACTGCAACTAGAGAGTAGCCCTTCTCACCACAACTAGAGAAAGCCTGCACACAGCAACAAAGACCCAGTGCAGCAACACCCCCCCACCCGCAAAAAAGCAGTGAACACTTGATTAAAATAAATAAATAGACCAAGTGTGTGTGTACTGCGGGGCTGTGGGCCCGGCTGGGGGCATCTGCTGTTTCTCCGTGATCTGATCTTAGTGTGGCTCAGGAAAGGGGCCATTCTCTGAGGTGGTCTCTATCATGCACTTGTTTCAGAACTTAGCCTGGTGACTGCCAAATAGTAGAACAAAATACGTGCCGAATGAATGGGATGAATTTAGACCATTTCAATACTGATGTAACCTCATAAACCTGAGTAGCCGAAAGAAATCTAGGTGGGTTAGAAAAAGCAGACACAGCCCAGTGGTGTATACACAACATTATTCCAGTGGTGCATCGTGTCCTAGATGCTGGGCTGAGCTGTGAGTGAAAGAAGAGGCTGAGAGCCAGAGGAAAGCAAAAATAAGAGCGTCCTTACTACACGGTAGAAGCAGGCAGAGGGCAGGGATCCAGAGACGGGGAGCGAAACCAAGCAGCCTCATGGCAGGCTGAGTACAGACAGGATGTGGAGAGATGGGGCTGGGCCATGCTGAGCAGCTAGACCTTGTACATTTGTGATTCTCCAAGTGTGTGGGTTTCCCAAGTGGTGCAGTGGTAAAGAATCTGCCTGCCAATACCGGAGACACAAGAGATGTGTGTTTGATCGCTGAATCTGGAAGATCCCCTGGAAGAGGAAATGGCAACCCCATCCAGTATTCTTGCCTGGAGAATCCCATGGACAAAGAAGCCTGATGGGCTACAGTCCACGGATCTCAAAAGAGTTGGATACGACTGAGCACGCATATACGCAAGTGTGAGGAGACGGCAGCAGCTGTCATAGCACAATCATCTCAGAGCTTTGTGAGGCTTTCTTTCATTTTATTTCCTCACCAACCTCATTGGGCCTGCTTTTCTCCCCTCTCCCCCAATTAGACTAGGAGCCAGGGTGCCCATCCCAGTGCCAGGAACTCTGTGTCCTTTGGCAATTTCCTTAAATTACCTGGGCCTCAGGTTCCACAACTGTGACGTGTATGATTACTGTGAGAATTGAGAGAATTTGTGTAAAAGGCTGAGGGTAGAGCCCAGCATATGTTAAGTGCTGGTTACCCTCTAGCTGTTAATCTGTCTCCCAGAGGGCTTGTCATTGTCCTGGAAGTGAGCCCAGTTAACAGGGAGAGCTTCAAATATACTCAGGGCCTTGGTGTCTTTAAAGTAAGGACCTTATGTGGTCGTGTTTGGGCTTCCCCTGTGGCTCAGCGGTAAAGAATCTGCCTGCAATGCAGGAGATGCAGGAGGCACAGGTTCGACTCCTGAGTGGGGAAGATCCCCTGGAGAAGGAAGTGGCTACCCACTCCAGTATTCTTGCCTGGAGAATCCCATGGACAGAGGAGCCTGGCGGATACAGGCCATAGGGATGCAAAGAGTTAGACACTGAAGCAATGGAGCACACACGCATGTGGTCATGTTTGCATTCAGAGAGAAATGGATTTAAAAGAGGAAGAAACATCTTGAGAAGGCCAGAAGCCAGTGAGAAGGAGGTTGTGGTAGTGTGAACCCCAGGAAACCTTGAACCCAGGAGGTGAGAGTGAGGAGCAGATAGAACTAGAGGTAAAGCTGACAAGGTTTAGTGAGTAGTTAGACACAGGTAGCAAAGATGAACTTCCCAGGGTTAGTGACTGGGAGGCTGGTGGTGCCAGAGGAGAGGCGAGCAGCGCAGAGACAGAGCATGGGCTCAGAAGGATGATGGTGATGACTTGCATGTTTCATGTTGGAAAATCCTGCTGCTACTGATTCTCTGTTCACAGCTTGTCTATGAACCCTCATTGATATTAGATAAATGGGGACTAAGACTGCTTACCTCCTAGGATTGTTGTAAGGATTGTTGTTGTTGTTCAGTAGCTAAGTCATGTCCGACTCTTTGTGACCCCGTGGACTGCAGCATGCCAGACTTCCCTGTCCTTCACTATCTCCTGGAGTTTGCTCAAACTCACATCCATTGATTCAGTGATGCCATCCAACCATCTCATTTCCCATCGTCCTCTTCTCCTCCTGCCCTCAATCTTTCCCAGCATCAGGGTAGTCAATGCAAATCTAACACTTCAAATGCAGTAAGTGTGCAGAGTGAGTACCATGTGAATGCTTGTGATTATAATTCATTATGATTCTATAAATGACTGATATACCTGTCAAAGCCCTCAGTCTGTCCTCTGTACATTTCCCAGACTCCTCTATTCCCATTCTCTTGCATTAAAGTTTTTCCAATTCATCGAAAACACTGGTCTTCTCTCCCTTCCAGACTTGTATTCTCTCCACCCTCCCCCTCATCTTTTCTTCCTGAGGTTCACCTTTGTTCCTCCTTGTGTCTCAGCTGAAATGTCCCTCCCTATAGGAAGTTTTCCTTAACTCCTCCCTCCGGGGTTGGGTGAGAGGGGCCCTCCTCTGTGTTCTCATGGCCTTTATCACACTGATATGTGTCTGTAAATGTCTGTGTTGGGAGCTCCTGGAAGGCAGTGCCAGACTATCTTGTGGAATGCTGTCTTCCAAACATAGTGTTGGCCCACAGAAGGATAGTTCAGATATTTTGTTCAGATGGATAAATAAATGTATTGAAATTTGGAGGAGAGATCTAGATAGATGTAAATTAGAGGTGATCAGCATGTAGAGAGATGAGCTATCAGAGGTGTGCCTTCTTCATACTTGATCTGTCACATTTTGACCACCTATTTTTCCTCTGGAAACTATTCTCCGTGGCTCCAAGGATACCATCCTGTTCTACTATTTTTGGCAATAGATCTTCTCTGGTCTCTCTCCTCTTTTCTTCCCTCATTTTCTTTTTTTACCCTATTTATTTCTTGGACATCTATTTTTTTCCCCCATAAATCCGACTATATCTTTTTGATTGTTATCTCCACCCCCAGCTTCAACTTTGCTCCTGAACTCCTGACCCGTATTTCCAACTGCTCATAAATATTCCAACCAGACCTTTCACAGGTAGCCAAGTGGAACTGGTTATTATTTCTACCCTCATTCCCAGACTTCAAACTGAACTCTCCTCCACTCTTCTCCAGCTGGGTTGATAGGGTTCCCATGTACACAGTCACCTAAACTAAGTCTTAGGAGTTTCAGTTCCTCCTCCCTCTTTCCCCACATCCTTCCTCTTCAATATCTTGCCATTTCTGATTCTGGAAGTCTTGAATTTGACTTCTCATTTTATTTTCACTGTCACAATTCAGCTCTGACTTTCATTATCTGCTGCCAAGACTATTGTAATAGCTTCTTAATTGTCCTGTCTGTATCCAGGTGAGTTTCTAAAATACAAGTCTGATGGTGTCACTTTTTTACTCAAAGATCTTCCAATGCCACACAACCTACAGAATCAAGTCCAGATCTCTCCTGACCATGACATTCAATGTTTTCACAATCTGGCCCTGACATACTTTTCCAGCCTCATTTCTCAAGAATCCATGCTCGAAAAGCCTTCTGTGTATATCTTTACATTGTATTAGAATTAGATGTTTAGTAATCTCTCTGTACTTCCCCCTCTATGATGTCAGGACCAGTCCCTATTAATCTCTGTGTCTAAAGAACCTGAAAGAGTGCCTAGGAAATGAGTGTCTTTTGAATAATTGGTTATCATCACTTCCAAG
Organism: Okapia johnstoni; assembly: GCA_024291935.2. Taxonomy (NCBI): domain Eukaryota; kingdom Metazoa; phylum Chordata; class Mammalia; order Artiodactyla; family Giraffidae; genus Okapia; species Okapia johnstoni. The sequence goes on along the minus strand of CM044309.1, from coordinate 33,812,670 downwards.
GGGAACATCTTACCTAATCTTGCTCATCTCCTATGCCCAGATTGCATTCAATAAATATCTGAGGGAATGGTTGGCTTATTTTGAAATGCAAAATTCTTTTATTTTTAATTGAAATATATTTCACATATAACATGAACTTAAGGTGTACAACATGTTTATCTGATATGTTTATTTCTTCTTATGTGATTGTCATTGTAGTGACAATTAGAGGCTGGGACTTTTTTTCACTTTAGTGTATTCCTTGTCTAATAGTACCTGACACATAATAGATATTGAGTAAATATATGTTGAATGAAGGCATGAACAAATGAATAAATGAAACTATCTCCTTGATCCCCCCTTACCTATGGCATTTACCATCTCAGATGTTTTTCCTAGTAGAGCGAAGGTAGTTGGTACTATAATGTGAGTCACATCTGTGGTTTGGCTTGCTAAAGTTCTGAATCTTGTACTCAGTCAAAGAAAATTACTCTTGAGGCTAACTTGAATTTCATTTAATTAATGTAAGTTTCTCCTAGTGTTAATTAGCTCTTTGGGCAGCAAAAGATAAAATCTTGTCTCCCATGTGATGAGGTCCATATTAGAAGTACTTGAGAGAAATTTGATATCAAATGAACTCTTATTAAACATTTTGTTTGGGGTTTTTTTTTTTTTTTTTTTCCACTTATTTATAAATTGAAATGTACCCTTGTGTCTCAAAGTGGCTATACATAATATTCAGGTACACTGTGGGAATTGTGGATTTCTGGGCCCCACCTCAAATTAACTGAATCTGAATTTCTGGGGGGAAGGCCTGAAAATTTCTCTCCATGGCTTCAAGGACACCACTCTGTTTTATTTCTTCTACTTTTTTGGTTGTTGTAGATCCTTTGTAATCTCTTTTATTGGTTGCTTTTTACTTACTCACTTTGGAGAATCACACCCTCACCCCCACCATGATTTTGACTATCACTTATAACTGGTATTCTAACTGCTGTCTGCAACTCAAGTATTGGTATTTCCAATGTTTACCCTAAGTCCTCTGCATGACCAGCAAAGACTCCAGGTAATTCTTTTGTTCCCTGAAGTTCAAGAGCAGCTTAACTGCTACTTTTCAAAAATTTCCCTTCTTTCCATTCAAATCCTGACTGATTCAAAGGAAAACTGAGTGAGTATAGAGACAGGGACACACATATTGGTATATACCATCCAGGCAGTCAGCTGAGAGGCTGGTGTTATTTCAGTTGCTGCAGACAGTGGCTATGAAGCCTGCTCATTAAAATACCATTAATAACTATGAAACACTTTGCTGTTCAGTGATAGACATACTCTGGGTCTTGATATATGTTTCTCACTGATTATCTTATCTCTTACAACATAAATCCCAGCTGAGGCTCAGATAGGGCCTGGATAGTTAGTGCCTGGAGGTGGGTTAGGCTGAGGGTGACAGATGAAAAGGAACTAAATTAAACCAAAACCAAAAACGGTCAGGTTTTTTTCACCACGTCATAAAACTGAGTGATTGACAAGTAATGCTCCATTTTGACTACATGGCAGAATTATTGGAGGAGGTTTTTTTTTTTAATGGGCCTCAACCAGACCACGTAAAGCAGAAACTAAGAGCATTTGCAAATCACTAAAAAAGACTCTTGAGAGTCCCTTGGACTGCAAGGAGATCAAATTATTCACACTAAAGGAAATCAATCCTGAATATTCATTGGAAGGACTGATGCTAAGGCTGAAGCTCCAATACTTTGGGCACCTGATACAAAGAGCCGAGTCATTAGAAAAGACCCTGATGCTGGGAAAGGTTGAGGGCAGGAGGAGAAGGGGAAGGCAGAGGATGAGATGGTTGGAGGGCATCACTGATTCAATGGACATGAGTTTGAGCAAGCTCCAGGAGATGGTGAAGGACAGCGGAGCCTGGTGTGCTGCAGTCCATGGAGTTGCAAAGAATTGGACACGACTGAGTGACTGAACAACAACAAAGTGAGTGGAATGCAAACCCACAAGAGCACAGTGCAGTCTTTTAGATGGGGGACCTATAGCTTTATTTGTGAGCAGGAAGTTGCTGTTAAGGCTACTAATCCACATCAGACATATCTTGAAATCTTATCGATTTATTGTACTTTAGCACCTACTATGTATAAGGCATAATATAGACACTGACATAAAGAGAAGAAAAATGGTAAAACAAAGTAATACTTTTTGAAGACTGTATTTTGAATATATGCTGTTCGAGGCACTATAATCATTTAATTCTCATTAAAGAAGAGTGAGATTTTAATGTCTCACTAAATACAGTATTACTTATCATCCCCATTTTAGAGAAGAGAAAACAGGCTCAGAGAGGTTGCGTAACTTCCTCAAGGTAACTCACCTCATAAGTAGCAAGAGTCAAGATTCAAACTCATACCTGCTGGCTCTGAAACCCATATTCCTTCTGCTATATTTAGTTGCCTATTACGTCAAAAGAGGAGGAAAATATTTTGCCTGCCCTTCTGGAGTTTCCTGTCTGTTTAGGGAGGAGGGGTATGACTATAAAGATGAAAGATCATGGTAAATGTTTGAGAGGTTTAAGGTTGTTGCTAAAGGAATGAAGGGGGGTGGAGTAGGATAGAGATAGGGGAGTAAGAGGTGCAAACTAATCTGTATAAAGTAAATAAGCTCTAAAGAGAGGATGAGATGAATCGAGAGAGTAGCATTGAATTATATACATTACTATATGTAAAATAGACAGTTAGTGGGAAGTTGCTGTATAATACGGGGAGCTCAGTCTGGTGTTCTGTGATGACCTAGAGGGGTGGGATGGGGGAGGAAGAGGGAGGCTCAAGAGGGAGGAGATATATGTATACTTATAGCTGATTCACATTATTGTATGGAAGAAACCAATACAACATTGTAAAGCAATTATCCTTCAATTAAAAATAAAAAATTTTTTTAAGTGAGGTAAAATAAATAAGCTATAAGAATATATTGTACAACACAGGGAATGTAGCCAGTATTTTATAATAACTATGAACGGACTATAACCTTTAAAAATTGTGGGAACAATTAAAAAATCAAATGGGAAATCCAGTTCAAGGCTTTCTAAACACATAATGTTTATTGACAAATTTATTTTAGAAGTGATACTTTAAAGTCTAAATAAACATAGTTTTGAAATTAAAAAAAAACCAAAACAATGAAGAGAGTAAAAGTGAGGTTGGAAATCATTCTTGCTAAAAGCAGGCTCCTCTATAATGCTTCCTGGGAACAGACGTTCAGAGCAGCTAAAAGATGTTTGGAGTTGCTTGGCAGAGCCTATGCCCAGTAAGGAAGGCAGAGACAGGGACAGGGACACACAGGGACTCTTTCAGCACAGGGTGTGGGGTCTGCTCTGATTGGAGTAGAAAGTGATCTAGTGGATTCTCATGCAGCATCTCTGGAACAACACAGTGTGTTCACAACCCGGAAGTTCTTGACCGACGAGCCCGGAAGTTCTTGACCGACGAGCCAGGGATTCGCCTGCTCACCCGGCAAAAGAGAGCGAGATCTGAAGGCCAAGAGTGAAACGGTGTGTCTGGGGGATTGAAGCCTGAAGAGACTGGGCCGGATGACTAGTTACGACGCAACTGTAGTTAAGATGAAATGAGGGGAAGGCTGGACAGGGGGACGGATGGCGATATTTCAGGGCTGAGACCCATACGACTTGAGTTGATGGTTATGGTGTAGAGGAGAGTGGGATCATGCAGATTGTTTTGAATTTGGAAAGGACCCCCAAAATGGGGATGGGTGTATTTACCTAGGGCAAGAAGAGGTGAGGATCTGGGGTTTGGGTGTGAGGAGCTCAAGGTGATGGGAGGAGATGGAGAGACTCATGAGGCAGATGACGACTCAGAGTTGCTGAGAGGGCTCCAAGGTCCTGGCCCCCAGGTCAGACTTAGCAGCTCTCCACCTGGGCGTGATGGCTAGAGCATCTGGCTCCCGTTGAATACTTGAGTGGATTCCTGTTAAATGTTAACATAAACACCTTTGATTAAAAAAAAAAAAAGATGGTATCAGAAAACACTGGGTAAAAAGAGTTTAGGGCTCACACACGGTTAAATAAAGAACAAAGATTGCTAACTGGTTAAATAACTAAAAAGCTACTTAAACATTACAAAAAAGTTACTTAAAATTTAATTAAATCAATTTTGAAATACCAACTTTGAGATTTTTCTTATAGACCAGAGGGATTGTAATTAAACTAATTATAGTCACGCTAGATTTGCTCCCTGATGTTTATTTTTCTTCTGGTTATATTTCAGACAATTAATAGTGTCTAATGACTTTAGGTTTCGTGTAATTACCACCAATGATTAGAACCTCTCTCTTATGGAATGTCCTTTACACACAGGCACTCTGGAAGTGAAGGAAATTTATGATTATTCATGAAAGTCTCTCTACACGCTGTAAAAAATTATCAGACTTTAAAATAAATTTATTATTCATTTATATAGCTACTTGTAGCTAGAAAAAACAGTAAAAATAATTTAGCTCTCTTTAAAAAGTTCCAATAGTTCCCTCTCACACAGAGCCTTTCTTTCCTTCAATTTTAGAATGTTAGAGAGAAATGAAAATTAAAATGGGAGAGACACAGTTTTGTTTTTAATTCCTTTGAACGCTTGGTTTCTAGCCTCCTTTCCCCCCACTAAGTGTGAAAGTATTTTAGGGAAAGTTTCATCGCAACTTTGTCAATAATTAATCCTCTCTTTCTTCAAAAAGTCTGACAATGTTACAGTAACAATAACAGGTCGTAAAACACTCCCCCTAATTGTGCAAGGGCTCATTCTTCCCTGCCAGGGTTCAGGTTGACTGGAATGTGCTGAAGTCACATTCCAGCACCTTCCCTGGCCAGGAGAACCACACAGGACTTTGGAAAGAATGGATGAGAATCTTTGTTTCTGCTCTTAGAAAGGACGGCTAGGAAGGAGTAGTAGAGGCTGGGAGGCACAGTAGAAAAGGAAATGGGGCTGGAAAACAGAGGGCAAATGAACTAGGGAGAGAGCGTGGGTCAATGTGTAGAAAGATGGGTCAAATAGAACAAAGACAATCCCAAGGGTGAGACCCATTCATGTAAGTTAGGGAGGATGATAGAAGAGCAGGTCAGAGGTCCATCAGTAAAGGCCAAAGGCTGGGAATCACAGGCAGGGGAAAGGAACACACTTCAGAAGGTAAACACTGTTTGTTGAATGGGGATCTCATCCCTTCCCTCTCTTTCAGGATGGTATACTTGGAAACCTAAATGGAAGATTTCTTCATTTATCTGGAGAGCCAATGATTGAATGGAAAAAGAGAAACTGAATTTTGACATTCTTACTGTGATTTACTTAGGCAACTAAAGTTAAGACAGGATTCTATAATGAATTAAGATTTTTTTTTTCTAATACATTTTCGTTTTGAACTTTTTGTTTTCATTTGCTCTTGAGTGATGTTTTGAGAGAGTGAACTCGCTGTGATAGCTTGCCCCCAAATTCCCAAATCTTTCTTCTTAATAACTTTTAACATATTATAACATTCACTAGTTTTAAACATACACTTCAGTTATCTTTTATTAATTTACTTGATTGTTCAACTATCACCATCTTCTGGTTTTAGAACCTGGCCATCACCCAAGTAAGATCTCACATGCTCATTTGCAGTTAATTTCCATTTCTATTCCAGGCCCCAGGCAACCACTGAACTACTTCCTGTTTCTAGAAATCGGACTATTCTGGACATTTCACATAACTGAAATTATACAGTATATGATCTTCTGTGATTGGCTTCTTTACTTTGCATTGTTTTTGAAGGTCATCCTTGTTGTTGCAAACATGTCTATTTGTCTTTTATTACTGAATTGTATTTTTTTGTATGGCAATACCACATTTTGTTTACCTATTTACCAGCTGATAGACATGTGGATTATTTCCACTTTTTGGTTTTTATGAATAATGCTGCTGAGAACATTGCTATGCAATTCTATATGCAATCATATGTTTTTTTAAAGTTATATTCAGTTTATAGTTGTTAAAAATATTGGCTATATTATCTGTGTTGTATAATACATTATTATAGCTTATTTTATGCATAATAGTCTGTACCTCACAATTCTCTACACTTATCTTACCGCTTCGTTCTTCTGTCTCCCCATTAGTAACCATAAGTTTGTTCTTTGTATCTGTGAGTCTGTTTCTTTTCTGTTCTAGTCACTAGTTTTTTTTTATTCCACATATAAGTGATATTATACAGTATTTGTCTTTCTCTGACTTATTTTACTTAGCATAATTCCCTCTAAGTCCATCCATGTTATTGCAAATAGCAAAATTTCATTTTTTATAGCTGAGTAATATTCTGTTATATATATATACCACATCTTCTTCATCCATCTGCCCATGGATACTTAGATTTCTTCAATATCTTAGCAGTTGAAAATAGTGCTGCTTTGAACATGTGATCATATGCTTTTATCTCTCTTGGTTACATAACAAAGAATAGAATTGTTGAATCATATGGTATGTTTAATATTTTAAGAAACTGCTATGATTTTCAAACTGGCTGTAAAATTTTACATTCTCACCACCAGCATATGAGAGCACAACAATGAATATGCCTATCTTCATATCCTTGCCAACTTATTGTCTTTGATTTTTATATTTTAAGTTTCAACTTCATTGAGGTATAATTGACACACGAAATGGTAAGATTTTAAAGTGTATATCATACTGATCTGGGATATGAATACATTGTGAAAGGATTCCCCCATCTTGTTAATTAGCACATCCATCAGCTCATGTATTTCTTTTGTGTGTGTGAAATTTGTAAGTTCTACTCTCTTAGCAAACTTCACTTATATAGTAGAGTGTTGTCAGTATAGTCATCATATTTTACATAAGGTCATCAGATCTTATTTATCTTATAGTGGAAGTTTGGACCCTTTTACTTACTTCTCCCTATTTCTAGGCCTTAGCAACTCCTGTTCTACTCTTTTTCTGTGAGTTTGTCTTTTCTTAAAAAAAACATTCTACATATTAGTGATTCCATGTAGTATTTGTCTTTCTCTGTTTGATTACCTTTCACTTAGCACTCAGGGTCCATCCATTTGTTGCAAATGCAGAATTTCCTTCTTTCTCATCTCTGAGTAATATTCCTGTGTTTGTGTGTGTATGTGTGATATTTTCTTTATCCATTCATCTGTTGAACACTTAGGTTGTTTCCATATCTTGGCAATTGTGAATAAAGATGCAGTGAATGTGAGAGTGTTGATGTCTCTTCCATAACTCGTTTTCATTTCCTTTGGATGTGCACCCATGAACGAAATTTCTGGATCTTTTGCTAGTTCTATTTTCATTTTTTGAGAAACTTTTATACTGTTTTCTATAGTAGCTGCATCAGTCTGCATTCTCACAACAGGGTACAAGTCTCCTTTCAGCACATCTTTGCCGATACTGATTTCTTGTCTTTTTGATGACAGGCATTCTAACAGGTATGTGAGATGATATCTGATTGTGGTTTTGATTTGCATTTTTCTGGTGATTAGTGATTTGAACATCTTTTCATTTACTTGTTGGCCATTGTTTCTCTTCTACAGGAAAATATCTACTCAGTTTTTCTGCCCACTTTTTATTCAGATTTGTTTTGTTTTTTGCTATTAAGTTGTATGAATTTTTTATATATTTTAGATATTAACCACTCACAGATATATGATTTGCAAATATTATCTCCCATTCCATGGATTACCTTTTCATTTTTTTTTTTTGATGATTGTCTTTGCTGTGTAAAACTTTTTAGTTTAATATAGTTCTACTTTTTTTGTTTTTGCTTTTTCTTGCCTTTCCTTTTGGAGTGTCAGATCCAAAAATATCATTGCTAAGACCAATGTCAAGGAACTTACTGCGTATGTTTTCTTCTAGGAGTTTTATGGTTTCAAGTCATGCTCAAGTCTTTTATCCATTTCTAGTTGATTTTTGTGTATGGTGTTGTTTTGTGTTCATCTCAGCCCATTGTTAGTGATGCTATTGGCTAGGGATGCCTGAGGTACTCCTTTGGACACATCTACTTGTGGTGAATGAAAGTGAAGTGAAAGTGTTAGTCACTCAGTTTTGCCCAATTCTTTGTGACCCCGTGGACTATAGATGCCAGGCTCCTCAGTCCATGGAATTCTCAAGGCAAGAATACTGGAATGGGTAGCCCACAGACATTTCCCTGCCTGGAGCCAATGTTGTGGCTGGGTCAGCTCCTGTGGGTCTTATGATTCCAACACACATCTCAACAACAACCACCAGGGAACTTTGAAAAACCAAGATTTATTACTCACAGGCCTAGGGTTTACATGGCACACATAAGGGCCACATAGTGAGGTTGAAAGTAGAGCAAGACAGAGAATACAAACCTGGGGTTCTGCTGTTATTAGGGTCTGAGGGTGGGGTGCCTAGGGTTTTGTGGATTTACTCTTGGCAAATTTTAAAAGTAAGAGCAGGAATTAGGGAATGGGAAGGGAAAAGTGGGATCACTGAAGTGGTTAGTTATCTAGGTTACCCAGGACTTTCTAAAAGGGGAACTTTATGGGTGGGGCAACTTGGTTTCTTATTTAGTTGTTTTACTACTAACTGTGTCATACAGCTGGCAACATGTTTAGAAACACAACTGATCTTTTTTTAAAAACTATATTTTATTTATTTTTGTCTGTGCTGGGTCTTTGTTGAAGCTCATGGGCTCTTTGTTGCTCCTTGCAGGCTCTTGTTGTAGTGAATAGGGGCTACTCTCTAGTTGCAAAACGCAGATTCTAAAGCTTGGGCTTAGTAATTGTGGTGCACGGGCTTAGTTGCTCCACAGCATGTGGGATTCTCCCAGACCTAGGATCAAACCCATATTCCCTGCATCGACAGGTGAATTCTTAACCACTGGACCATGAGGAAAGTCCCCACAACTGACCTTTGTATATTGATTTTGTGTCCTGAAGCTTTACTAAATTAGTTGATTAGACCTAACTGTTTATTAATAGAGTCTTTAGGATTTTCTCTATATAATATTCCATCAACTGCAAATAGAGACACTTTTACTTCTCCCTTTCTGATTTGGATGCCTTTCTTTCTTTTTGGATGCCTTGTCTAATTGTCCTGGCTAGGACTTCCAGTACTATGTTGAGTAAAAGTGGTAAAAGTAGAGATTTTTGTCTTATTCCTGATCTTAGAGGAAAGATTTTCAAATTTTCTATGTTGAGAATGATGTTAGATGTGGACTTGTCACATATGGCCTTTGTTATATTGGGGCATCTTCCCTTTATACCCAACTTGTTGAGAATTTTTTTTAAATCATGAATTGATGTTGAATTTTGTTCAAAGTTTTTCTGCATCTATTGAGATGGTCATACATTTTTAAATCCTTCATTTTTTTTAACATGGTATAGCACATTGGTTAATTTGTGGATGTTAAACCATCTTTCGATTCCTGGAATGAATCCCACTTGACCTGTTTATGGCCCTTCAGTGAATTGTTGAATTTGGTTTACTAATATTTGGTTGAGGATTTTTGCATCTGTGTTTATCAGAGACAGTGCTATAGTGCTCAGTCGCTTCATTCATGTCCAACTCCTTGTGACCCCATGGACTGTAGCCTGTAGCCTGCTAGGCTCCTCTGCTGATGAGATTTTTCCAGCAAGAGTACTGGAATGGGTTGCCATGTGCTTCTCCAGGGACTCTTCCTGACCCAGAGATTGAACCTATGTCTATTCTGTCTCTTGCATTGCAGGCGGATTCTTTACCCCTGAGTTACTGTTCATCAGGGATATTGGCCTTTAATTTTTCACAGTGCCTTTGTCTGGTTTTGGTATTGCGGTAATGCTGGCCTTGTAAAATGAGTTAGGAACTCTTCTGTCCTCTTCAACTTTATGTAAGAGATTGAGAAGGATTGGTATTAAATCTTCTTGAAGTGTCTGGTAGTACTTACCAGTGAAGCTATCAGTTCCTGCACATTTGTTTTTTGGGAGGTTTTTGATTACTGATTCAATCTCCTAACTAGTAGTTGGTTTTGTAAGATTTCCTAGTCATGATTCAGTCTTGGTAGGCTGTATGTTTCTAGGAATTTATCCATTTCTTCTAGGTTGTCTAATTTGTTGGTATACAATTGTTCATAGTAGTCTATTATGATCCTTTGCATTTATGTGATGTCAATTGTGGTGTCTCCTTTTTCATTTTTTAAAAAATTTTATTTGAGTTTTTTCTTTTTTTCTTCATAAGTTTAGCTAAAGGTTTGTCTTCTTTGTTTATTTTTGCAAAAACCAGTACCTAGTTTTATTGATTTTTTTTCCTGCTGTCTTGTTATTCTCTATTTCATTTATTTCCTTTCTTCTACTAACTTTGGGCTTCATTTGTTCTCTTTTGGTTTCTTGAGATATAAAATTGGATTGCTTATTTGAGACCTTTGTTTCTTTAATTAATGTAGACATTTGTTGTTGAGACTATCTCTCTTAGAACTGCTTTTGCTGCATCCCATAATTTTCATATGCTGTATTTCCATTTTCATTTGTCTCAAGTTATTTTTTTGTTTCTCTTTTGATTTCTTTTTTGACCCATTGATTGTTCAGTAGCAAGTAGTTTAATCCCCTATACTTGTAAATTTTCCATTTTATTTGTTGTAATTGATTTCTAGTGTCATATCATTATGGTAAGAAAAGATATTTGACATAATTTTAATCTTCTTAAATCTATTAAGACTTATTCCTTGTGTACTTGAGATGAATATGAATTCTGCTGCTGATGGTTGGAATGTCCTATAAATGTCCATTAAGTCCATCTGGCCTGATATGTAGTTTAAGTTCAATGCTTCCTTATTAAGTTTCTATCTGGATGATCTATTCATCGTTAAAAGTGGGAGTTGAAGTTCCTACTGTTATTAAGTCGCTGTCTCTTTCTCTCTTCAGGTTTGTTAGCATTTGCTCAGCAGGCTTCTCTCTCCATGGGATTTTCCTGGCAATAATACTGGAGTGGATTTCCATTTCCTTCTCCAGGGGGTCTTCCTGACCCAGGGATCAAACCTTGGTTTCCTGCATTGAATACATATTTTTTTTTTTACCATTTGAGCCACCAGGGAAACCACTTCTATGTTGGGTGCATAAATATTTACAAATATTATATCTTCTTGTTGGATTAACACCTTTTTCATTATATAATGACCTTTCTCTTTCATTACAGTCTTTGGCTTAAAGTTTATTTTGCCTGGTATAAGTATAGCTAGGGTCTTCCTAGGTGGTGCAGTGGTAAAGAATCCACCTGCCAATGCAGGAGATGCAAAAAACTCAAGTTCGATCCCTGGTTCAGGAAGTAGGAAATTGCAACCCGCTCCAGTATTCTTGCCTGGAAAATCCCATGGACAGAGGAGATTGGTGGGCTACAGTCTATGGGGTCTGGTTTTTGCAAAGAGTTGGGCATGACTGAGCACATACACACACAAGTATCGTTACCTCTGCTTCTTTTGGTTTCCATCTGTATGTACTATTTTTTCCATCCCTTCACTTTCAGTCTGTGTTTATTCTTAAAGTAGATGTGTCTCTTGTAGGCAACATAGAGTTGGGTCTTAAGTTTTTTAAACATTTATTTAGTTGTGGCATGTGGGCTCTCTAGTTATGGCATGGACTTAACTGCCCCATGGCAGGTGGGATCTTAGTTTCCCAACCAGAGATGGAAAACATGTCCCCTTCATTGGAAGGTGGATTCCCAACCGCTGGACCACCAGGGAAGTTCCTTAAAATTAAGTCCTTTAATTTTGTTTTTATGTAGTTTTTAAATTTATTTGCTTATTTTGGTTGCCCTGTGTTTTTGTTACTGTGCATGGGCTTCCTCTAGTTGTGGGGAGCAGGGTATATTGTTAATGTGCATGGGCTTTGTCTAGTTGTGGAGAGCAGGTATATTCTTTGTTGTGGTGCATGGGCTTCTCATTGCAGTGGCTTCTCTTGTTGAGACACACAGGGTCTAGGTGCATGGGCTTCAGTGGTTGTGTCATGCAGGCTCAGTAGCTGTAGCTTGTGGCCTGAAGAACATGGGCTCAGTAGCTGTGGTGCACAGGCTTAGTTGCTCCATGGCACATGGAATCTTCCCAGAACAGAGACTGAACCCATGTCCCTGCACTGGCAGGTGAATTCTTATCCACTGTACCACCAGGGAAGTCCCTTAATTTTGCTTTTAACCCATTTAGCCACTCTAGGTCTTTTGTTGTAGAATTTACTTCATTTACGCTTAAACCAATAATTGATAGATGGAAGGACTGATGTTGTAGCTGAAACTTCAATACTTTGGCCACCTCTTCTTCCCTGCAAAGTTTCTGCTGAAAAACTTTGATACCTCATGTGAAGAGTTGACTCAATGGAAAAGACCATGATACCGGGAAGGATTGGGGGCAGGAGGAGAAGGGGATGACAGAGGATGAGATGGTTGGATGGCATCACCGACTCGATGGACATGGGTTTGGGTAAACTCCGGGAGTTGGTGATGGACAGGGAGGCCTGACGTGCTGCGATTCATGGGGTCGCAAAGAGTCGGACACGACTGAGCTACTGAACTGTACTGAACTGTACTGTATATACTTAGGTCACAGGAGCATTTGAGTAGACTTCCCTCTTTGTGTATTATTGTATTTTATACCTTAGTGGTGTCATCCAATAACTTTTAAAAAATAATTTTGACCAGGGATTGAACTTGCATCCCCTGCATTGGGAATGTAGAATCTTAACCACTGAACTGCCAGGAAAATCCCTCCAATAACTTTTAAAGAAAGGAATTTAGAAAAATAAACATTACATTTTTTCATAATATAATTGGGATTTGTGACACCATGTTTTTCCTTTAACATACTTAAGACTACCTAATATTTTATCACTTATTTATTTTTTATTTTTCTTTTGTCTGTCTCCTCCTTTAGGATAATTACTAGAGGCAGAAATGGCCTTATCTCTGTTTTCCATTGCTGTATCCTTAATGCCTTGCAAACGGTAGGTAGTCACTAAATATTTGATGAGTGAGTGAGTGAATGAATAAATGAGTGAAATGCTGCTGCTGCTACTGTTGCTAAGTTGCTTCAGTCGTGTCTGACTCTGTGCAACCCCATAGACGGCAGCCCACCAGACTCTGCCGTCCCTGAGATTCTCCAGGCAAGAACACTGGAGTGGGTTGCCACTTCCTTCTCCAATGCATGAAAGTGAAAAGAGAAAGTGAAGTCGCTCAGTTGTGTCCGGTAGTAAATAAGTCAGAAAAAGCAAGAATGTTTTTATTACCTCAGTAGTTGAGGGAGGAGTATAGAATGAAGATTCTAGAGCAGGAACCAGCAGGCAGGGAGTATAGCACTAGGATGTGAGCACTTACCTGAGGTTTTGCATTTCCTTCAATGCCACTCTGATCCAGAACTTGTGCCTGCACCTGTGAATGTGCTGATGAAGTGCCTTTTGGCCACCCCAAGTATGGCTTCTGAGGGGAATTTAATGTTGTAGTTAATTAGGCCATAAGCTTTATATATTTTTCATTCAACAGGTATATTTGTGTCCCTGGTCACATACCAGGCACTTTGCTAGGATTTGAAGACAAAGCAGGTGTTTATCTTGCCCTTATGAAGTGGTAAGTTCCCAAGTACTTACTAACTAGTTGTGTGACCTTGAGAATATTATGTAACCTCTCAGAGCTTGTTTCCTTATTTATAAATTGAGGATTGTAAAGTAGCTACTTCATTTGATTTTGACAAGTATTAAGTCATTATTTTAAAGAAATGACTGCTTCTGTGGCATATCACAAGTATTTTAAATGATATTATTATTAGTTGTTCAACCTGTCACTTAAGACAGAGTTATTCTGTATTATTGAGCCTCAACTTCCATTTAGTATACTATTAATGATTCTAATTACCATGGTTCAATGAATCATCAAGGGACAGAAAATAAATATTTCTCTTTGAAAATCTTAAAACTTGTTTATAAAGGCAATACATACTCTTGAGGAAAAAACAAATTCAAACAATATAGAAGCATATACAATAGAAAGTAGAACCTCCCCTTCCACACACACACAACCCATTCCTCAGAGGTAATCACTGTGAACGATGAAAAGTCTCATGCATGTGAAAGCATGCATATGCACATTCTTAGACAACAAACAGCAAATGGAATCATACTACTAACTAGTTATCACTAAGCATTGTCACTTCTGAGTATGTAGTGGAGAGCTTTCTTAGAGCAGCATATATTGTTTTTATTCAGAATTCTTTCTTTTTTATTAAAAGATAGTTGATTTTCGATGCTGTATTATTTTCTGGTATACAATTGATTCAGTTTTTTAATATACATATATGTGTGTGTTGATGCCTTCGAAATGTGGTGCTGAAAGTCCCTTGGACAGCTAGGAGATCAAACCAATCTTAAGGGAAATCAGCCCTGAATACTCATTGGAAGGACTGATGCTGAAGCTGAAGCTCCAGTATTTTTGGTCATCTGATGTGAACAGCCAACTCATTGGAAAAGTCCCTGATGCTGGGAAAGATTGTGGGCAGAAGAAGAAGGCATCAGAGGATGAGATGGCTGTATGGCATCACTAATGCAATGGACATGAACTTGGGCAAATTTCAGGAGATAGTGAGGGACAGGGAGGCCTGGTGTGCTGCAGTCCATGGGGTCACAAAGAGTTCAACACGACTGGGTGACTGAAAAACAACAACAAATGTGTGTGTGTATACACACATGCATTTGTGTGTGTGTGTGCATATATATATATATATATATGTATACATTTGTACATATATTCTTTTTCAGATTTTTTCCACTATAGGTGTTACAAGATACTGAATATAGTTCCCTGTGCTATGTAGTAGGACTTTGTTGTTTATCTACAGAATGAGTATTTCTTAATATTCTCTACAAAATTAAGAGAAAAGTTCTCTTAAGCTTCTTGAGAAAGTCTGCAGGCTGCACTCTACTTCTCTCTCCACCCCCACACTCCGCAGTCCCAGGTCCTGTAGCTTCTAGCAGTCAGAGACTGGCACCTGCCCACCCACGCTTTCTTGGCCTGTGGCCGGCTGTGGTCAAACCGGCAGCAGAGAGTGGGGGTGAGGGTGTGAGTAGTAAAGAAGGAAGAGAAAACAAATTTTCCATGAGTTGTTGAAAAAAAGCAACAAGAGTAGAATCGAATTGACCTAATAAACCAGCACCAAAAAATGTTTTATTACATGTACTTAAATAAAAGTTATCAGGAAGAATGTTCTAGAAAGAATTAAAAAGCAATGAAGGACTAGGCTCTTAAAGTAGTAACAACAGCTGCTAAAGCTGTGTTGTGGGAGGTGAGAAAAGCCTTGGGGTCCCTGTGGTCAAACCTGTTCCCTAGAAGTATAGGAGAGAGAGAGAGTAAAGGAGAGAGATGGAGAGAGAGATCCCCCTCAGAGACGTGAAATGGCAAGATAGCGAGATTGGGCCCAACGCCAAAGAACAGATGGGGAAATTTCGCCCTTCTCCACTGAAAGCTCAACCTCACTTCCTCCACATTCCACCTGCTTGTTTCTTCTCCCACCTCGCTGCTCTTAGCCCCACCGCTTCACTTCACTTCTGTGAGGGGCTTTGCTAGACCTCAATCCCCAGCCAAGACTCTAGATGATAGATGTCTCCCTTGATTACAAGTGTTTCTCAGTGGTTAGATGCTAAAGCAAGTCACATCTGAAACAGAGATTCTGATCATCTCTGAGGATGTAGAAAAAGATCTCTGCTTGTTGCCTCTTTCTTTTTGCTTACTCATTTAATCTTGGTTCTCTGAATTATTTCCACCTCCCCCTAGACCAGGAAGGAAGGTTATAGAATGGTTTATAGCTTCTAAATGAGGCTGTTAGAGTGTGCCTCAGCCTACAGGGCTGGCTTGGAGGCCACACCCAAGAAAGCAAAATCTTTCCTTGGGTGGGGCTTGCCTAGACATAAAGTTTTTACCATGCCTTTAAGCAGGGGAAGCTTGGGCCAAGATTATATTGGGCAGGTAATAAAATTAAGGGCAATAAAACCAGATAAACCACTTATTTAACAGCAATTTACTGGTGAAGCTGTTTCAACAAGGAGAGGTAAGATGGAGGGCTCCACGAGCTTGCTCTCAAGTTCTTTCAAGGAGTTTCCTCTACAGAGAAAACATTTTTTTCAGGGGTCTTGGCTTGACTGAAAGGAGGTAAGTACATTTATCCAACACCCAGTGACAGTAAGTAGCAGCTCAGAGGGGAGTCTCTGGAATTTGTATCCCTCACTCTAATACCAAGAATGATCCCCTCTGAGCTGTTCAGACCTCTCAGAACCTTTTTATCAGCCATGGAATCAAGAGAGTAGAGGTCCCTAATTGCACCCCAATGTTCATTACAGAATTATTTACAATAGCCAAGGTATGGAAGCAACCTAAGTGTCCACTGACAGATGAATGGATAAAGAAGATGTGGTACATATATATAATGGAATATTACACAACCATAAAGATAAATGAAATCTTGCCATTTGCAACATCATGGATGGATCCTAGAGGGTGTTATGCTAAGAGAAATAAGTCAGAGGGGAAAAGACAAATGCCATATGATCTCACTTATATGTAGAATCTAGAAAGCAAACTAATAATAAATGAAAATAGACATATAGATATAGGGACAAACAGGGGAGGGAGGTGAGAGTGGGAGGGACAAAATAGGTGAAGGGGATTTAGAAATACAAATCTCCAGTCATAAATAAGCTATGGGGATGTAATATATAGTATAAAGAACATGGCCAATATATTGTAACAATTTTGTATAGGGACAGATGGTTACTAGACTTATTATGGTCATCATTTAATAATGTATGCAAATGTCAAATCACTATGTAGTACACTAGAAACTAATATCATACTGTATGTCAATTATATTTCAATTAAAGATTAAATGAAAAAATAGAGTGTAGGTCTAGTACCAATCTGTCCAGAGTCAATTGTGGATTGATTTACGCTTTGAATATCAAACATTCTGTAAAGATGGAATTGCTTCCTTAACCACAAACATCATGGTAATATTATGTTGCTTTTAAGGGATTACGAAGCAAAAACATGAAAGTTCAGTCAGATTCTCAAAACTACCTCACATAGACATCCTAAACATGTATAGGTATGTATTTATGCACACATCTATTGGCTTCCCAGGTGGAGCTAGCAATAAAGAACTCACCTACCAATACAGGAGAACCAGAAGACACGGGTTTGATTTCTGTGTTGGGAAGATTCCCTGGAGGAGGGAATGACAATCCACTCCAGCATTCTTGCCTGGAGAATCCCATGGACAGAGGAGCATGGGAGGTGGAGGGCGGTGGGGGCTACAGTTTGTGGGGTTGCAAAGAGTCAGACATGACACACAGATGCACACCTACATACATCCACACCTACACATACATACAGGTAAAATAACTAAATTAAGGTAAACCTCTAAATAGCTTTTATGTATTTAAGCAATAGCAAATATTTTCTATCAATAAATACTTGCTCTGTTCAATTTTATTTTTGCATAGTACAAACTTTTCTAAATATCACATGATGATTGGGTCTCTAAATAGTAAATAAAATATCCTTCTAATGTTTGTAAATAGTATTTTATAGCTAAGAAGAGGCACAAAAGATTCGGTGACTGCATTATTCTTTGAGGTCTGAGTAGTGGTTATGTGGGCACCCAGAGTGGTGAACCACCGGTTCATGAAACATTGCCAAGAATGGCCTTCATCCAGACCCCAGGCCAAATTCAGCCAGCAGCAGTGAACCAACCAGGCCAAGAGGACTAGGCAAAACTACACATTTCCACCTTTGTCAGAATCCTAGGAATTTGGCAATTCTTCTCAATTTGTCTCATTTCCCTCTGTCCTATATCCAATCAATTACCAACGTGGCTCAATTGGTTTCATCTCCTATATGTCCCCCCAAGTCTGTCCACTCTTCTTTTCTCTACTGCCTCTTTCCTAGGTCAGACTGGCTGGATTATTACAAATCTTCCCAAGTGGGCAAGATCCACTTTTGTACCCTTCTAAGTGCCTACACTACGGCCAGGTGGATTAAAAAACAAAACAAAGCAATGGCTTCCTTACAAAAGTCTCTTCCTGTACCTGAGGTGGCTCAGTGGTAAAGAAGCCACCTGTCAGCACAAGAGACATAGGTTCGATCCCTGGTCAGAGAGGAACCCATATGCTGTGGGGCAGGCAACTAAGCCCATGTTCCACAACTACTGAGCCTGTGCTCTAGAGCCTGGAAGCCACAACTACAGAGCCCATGTGCCACAACTACTGAAGGCCAAACTCTGCACTAAGAGAAGCCATTGCAAAGAGAAGCCCATGCAGGGCAACTAGAGAGTAGCCCCCACTTGCTGCAACTAGAGAAAAGCCCATGCAGCAATGAAGACCCAGTGCAGACTAAGTGAATAAATAAATAAAATTATTTCAAGAAATAAAAACAAGCATATACCTAAGCAGTCTTTCCTCTTAACAGTTTCCGTTGGATACCCTTTTGCTTTTAGACTGAAAATCAAAATCCACACTGTGGCCTAGAGGCCAGGAACCAGTTGCCCCTGCTCCACCTCCAGTCTCTTCCTGTACCTCACATTGTTCTCCCTCTGCTCCATTGCCCTACCTCCTCAGGGATCCTCACATCTCAGGAGCTTTGGAGACAGAGAAGATACAGGTCCCTGAATTTTCGCAAAGCTCCTTAGGTGATTCTGAACCACTACTATTGTTGAAGTGACTAGACTAAAGATAGAACCATTGGAAAATTGTGTTATGGTAAGTTTGTACCTGTTAGCATGAGTGTTTGGCTTGGGCCAACCCTATAAAATTACTGCAAATGGTGACTGCAGCCATGAAATTAAAAGATGCTTGCTCCTTGGAAGAAAAGCTATGACAAACCTAGACAATGTATTAAAAAGCAGAGATACCACTTTGCCTACAAAGGTCCAGATCAGCAGTCATGTATGGATGTGAGAGTTGGAACATAAAGAAGGCTGTGTGACCAAGAATTAATGCTTTCAAACTGTGGTGCTGGAGAAGACTCTTGAGAGTCCCTTGGACAGAAAGGAGATCAAACTAGTCAATCCTAAAGGAAATCAACCCTGATTATTCATTTGAAGGACTGTTGCTGAAGTTGAAGCTCTAATACTTTTGCCACCTGATTCAAAGTGTTGACTGTTTGGAAAGGACCCTGATGCTGGGAAGAAATGAGGGCAAGGGGAGAGAGAAGCAGGTGACAGAGGATGAGATGGTTGGATGGCATCGCCGACTCAATGGACATGAGTTTGAGCATACATCGGGAGATAGTGACAGACAGAGAAGCCCGGCGTGCTGCAGTCCATGGGGTCGCAGAGTTGGATACAGCTGAGTGACTGAACAACAACAGAAACCCTACAAAGCAGGCCAGGAAAATTCCCAAACTGGCAAGTCACTAGCCAGACGTTCTACATGAGGAGGTCACTGTTGCTACTTCTGCTACCCAAAAAGGGTTTAAAGAGTGAGTTACATAAAATCCATTTGGTAGATGCCTTTTTACTTTCTAGAAAACCTAAAGCTAGCTAATATATGCAATTCTGAGACTGAGTATGCATTCACACAAAAGCTTAGATGAAGCAGATGGTTCCTACATAACCACAAACTCAGCTGGGAATGTCTTTCTCTGACCTTCCTCTTTGTAGATTTAATCCCGTTATAACAGCGCTTGTTAAGTGGATTTAGATGTGCTCTGAGTCCAGTTGTGTTCCAGAAACGAGACAACTAGTAAAGGCAAAGTCTGATAAAACTGGGTATTTCTCCTGTCTCCCAATTTCAGTAGAGAAAGACTCCAATGTGTTGTCAAGTTCACTTTTCTGCCGAGCTCTCATGAATTGCATTTGGAAAGCAGGATTGAATTTGTTTGTCCCTGCTATTTATAGCACCCACTGAGTCCTCAGCCAGTTGTGGGAGGATGTGACTGCGTTTAGATTCCCATCCAAGTTGTATGTGACAGTATCTGGCACCCATTCAACAGCTGCAGTCATTACTGGGAGAGTAAGCACAAAGGGAAATAAATCAACTTTTAATGTCAGGATGTCACACCCTCTCTAATGTTTTTTAGATATAAATGAGGCACTATGATATAATTAGTCTTGATCTTATCTCTCTATAGTCTGATGACTACTTTACCAGAGGATACTATCTATAACACCAACAGATTTAATTTAATTATAAAAAGAAGCTTTCCAGATTAGACAAAAAATGTCTTCTTAAAAAATGATGACTTTATGAAGGTAATATATATATATCAGTTTCCAAAGTCAAATGTTCAAAAGGACATACAGGGAAAAATGTATCCAACTCCCACATCTGTACTTCAACCATCCAATTCCCTAGGCAAACATAGTAGCCAGGATTTGAACCTGTCCAGAGATATCTTAAGCATTTATACACACACACACACACACACACACACACAGCTGAATATCTTGTTTTTTCTCTTTTCTTATCTCTGATTTTTTTTTTTTTTTTTTTTGGCTACATGGCGTATGGGATCTCAGTTCTCAGACTAGGGACTAAATTTGTGCCCTTGGCAGTGAAAGCATGGAGTCCTAATCACTGGAGCCCCAGGGAATTCCCTCATTTTTTTAAAAACAGTACTTGCTGATTGTTCCACATCAAATATGTAGAGATGGACCTAACTTCATTGTTAATGATTGTGTTTCATACAATGATTTCTTGACTGCCCAGTGAACCCTTCTCTACCACGAAGACCTTTGTTGACTTCTCAGCTCTCAGGTAGCACCCAGAAAGTCCTCCATAACCATTTCAATCGGCAACTATCCTTTAACCTGTATCCTTCCCTCCAATTAAACGGACCTACTGTGGCTCTTGAACGGAGCTCTAATCATTGCTCTTTCGTGAACTCACTGTCTCTGCCAACCAGTGATCTCATTCTTCTGGCCCTTGGTCTTCTCATCTGGGGGTGGTACTGGGAGGGGGATGCATTTCTAAGGTCCTGCTCAGCCTTTACCTTCTGTAAATCTGTGACTAGATGAGGTCAAAGGGCCTTTCCAAGTCTACACTTGGATCAGGAACTTACATTTTCCTTGGTTTCCTCCATAAGCTCTTTAAGGACGAGAAAATCTCCATGTGCAGTGTCCCCTCCCAGTGCCCTGCCGGAATAGTAGCTCCAGAAATGTTCGTCGATTTTCTGGGTTATCACTTAAAGCGCTATGCATTAATAATTGCTCCAATCCTATTACTGGAAATAGGTCAGTTAACCCAGTTTCTTTCTTTGAGGACAAGTGGTAAGAATCACGATGCTTGTGCTCTATCAGACCGGTTGGGAACAATTTGAGCAGTAGGTCCTCACCAGTACATCTGACTTAGGCAGTCTGTGCCTTCCTGGCATGATATATATTCATATTATTAGCAATTTGAAGGGTAACAGAGTAGCTTTAGAAATAAAGAGGACATTGGGGATGGCAAAATTCAGCCTTTCTATTTTGTAGATGTGGAAAACCAAGGCTTAGAATTTGAGAGATTTGTCTAAGGATTATGACTCACCTAGTGATAGAACCAGGGTTAAGATCTGGCTCTCTTGACTCTTATTCTAGAGAAAAAAAAGGAGGTGGGAGAACAGAATCTTTACAGAGTGTTATTATACATTGTCACTGATTAGAACTTGCTATTCCATGAAACTATGTGCACACATTATGTAGGATATGATGGTTTGTATTTTCCCACACTTCTTCATCTGAAAAATTAGATTAATAAACCTACTTACCTCACAAGGTGGTAGAAGGATTATATGAGATGCCTATAGGGTCCAGGGAAAGCCCCAGGCATGTGAAGATTACCTACAATTATTATTTAAAGATCTTCACAATGAAAGGTCATTTTGTAATATAATTTCCTCTTTACTTGATTTTTTCGGAGGAGAGGGAGTTGGATTTAAATAATCAAATTTTGTTAACGGAAGGCACATCTTTCTGTTATTACTCTGATAAAAGTCATAGCCACTCATTAACTTAGCCTTCATCTTAAAATAGAAGAATTATCCCTGGTTTTTGTCCATTTTCAGTGATTGTGAAGACTAAGAAAATTTCACTTATTCACACATACCTTTTATTTTTTTAAAATCAGAGTTGAGACACAACTCCTTAATAAAAATTTTTAAATTTTTTTAATTTATATATTTATTTATTTTTGGTTGCAGTCTGTCTTCCTTGCTATGCCTGGACTTTCTCTAGCTGCAGTGAGCTGGGGGCTACTCTCTAGTTGTAGTGATCAGGCTTCTCATTGTGGTGGCTTCTCTTGTTGCAGAGCACAGGTTCTAGGCACGCGGACTTCAGTAGTTCTGGCTTATTTGCTCTGAGACATGTGGATTTTTCCCAGACCAGGGATCCAATTCATATCCCCTGAGTTGACAGGTAGATTTCCGTCCACTGTGCCACTCATTTACACATACTTCGTGTCTTTTGCCAAACCATCTCTATTATTACTTACTTTTTTGTTTTTATTTAAACAGACCAACTTTTAAGTAATTTATGTATAGTTATGTTACAATTTAGAGTTCTTTATTGTTTTAATTTTAGTATATGTGCTGCTGAAATGAGCACTGGAACTCTTTTAAGTAAAAAGGTATTGCTATTCCACTTAGGAAATAGAGAATGAAATGTATTCAGTAGAAAGATTAGAAGATTTTCATTTAAATCCCAGCCTTGCTCTTTGGTAGTCATGCAATTTTGAACAAGTTGTCTCAATTTTATCTACAGAATGATGAGCACAATATATAATTCACAGTGTTTTTATGGTAATAAATAGGATCAGGTATATGATAGCACTTTGAACAAATTTAAGACAGGGCACATTGTTAAATAAAGGGAAAACTAGCAGGTTGGGAGAAGAGAGTGGTACCATATAATAGTGGACAGTTTATTCAGTAGGTGGGAAGATATAGAGAACATCAACATCTTAAAGAACAGATATAGGGTTTCCCTGAAGGGTCCAGTGGTAAAGAATCTGCCTGTAATGCAGGAGATTCAAGAGATGCGGAATCGATCCCTGGGTCAGGAAGATCCCCTGGAGGAAGAAATGGCAATCCACTCCAGTATTCTTGCCTGGAAAACCCCAAGGACAGTGAGCTCAGCAAGCTACAGCTCATGGGGTCGCAAAGACTCAGACACTGCTTAGCCACTGAGCAACAACATAGATCAGTGCAGCTATGAGAAGGGGTTGAAAATGGCAAAACAGTTAACAAAAATCTTGCAGAAGGAGAAGGAACAATGCACTTATATTCACTTTGATGAAAAGAGCTTGTGCAACATGAAACTGTGGCAAGTTTATGTAAAGTTTTAAAAATACAGCTTCAAACAGATAACTAATGAGAATCTCTTGTATAGCTGAGGAAGCTCTATTCAGCACTCTCTGGTGACCTAAATGGGAAGAAAATCCCAAAAGAGGGGATATATGTATATATATAGTTGATTCACTTTGCTGTACAGCAGAAACTAACACAACATTTTAAAGCAGCTATACTCCAATAGAAACGAATTTAAAAAATTAAAAATAAAAATATAGCACCAAGTGTTAAAACTTAATCATATATATAATGAATAAAAGGTATCTTAACAGTAATTAATGTTTCTACATTCTATTGCAATCATTCATTTTTCTAAGACTAATGTAATTTTCTTACTTGATCTCTAGAGTATAATGCAAACCATGTCAAGAGTACCAAATACTTAATTGCAAAGTGTAGGCATAGTCAAGACTACAAGCTCCCCAACCAAACCATGCTTCCTTTAATCAGAAGCTCTTTGGCCTGTAAGCAGCTCAGTGGCATGCACTGTCCAGCAGTCTCGCTGGTGTGGTGCTGAGGCTTGGGCAGTATGATGATGGAGACCTTCGTGAAGTATATCAAGCCTGGGCTCAAGAACTTGAATCTCATTTCATTGTGCTGGAGACAGGCTGAGTGACCAAGACAAGGAATGGGCACGAGGTGTGGGCCTGCAAAGTGGCAGACAAAACTGGCAGCATCAATATCTCTGTCTGGGACGATGTGGGCAATCCAATCCAGCCTGGCGACACTATCCAGCTTACTAAAAGTTGTTCGGTGTTCAAAGGTTGTGTACCATTGTGCACTGGCCATGGATGTGATCTTCAGAAGATTGGAGAATTCTGTATGGTTTATTCTGAGGTTCCTAACTTCAGTGAGCCAAACCCAGAATACAGTGCCCAGCAGGCACCCAACAAGATGGTACAGAACAGCAGTCTTATGGCTCCCTGGACTCCCTGCCACTTCTCCAGCCTCTAAGAGCCAGAACGCAAATGGATTGAGCACCCCACCAGGTCCTGGTGGTGGCCTGCACCCCCTCACACTCCCTCTGACCCCACTCCCCCAGCACTTGAATTATCCGAAGTCAGCCCAACCACAGCTGCTGCCCTCCTGGCCTCTCCAGCAACCATGTCAGTAAAGGCAAAAAACCCCAGAGGAGCAGCAAGAGAAAGCAAAAGACCCTTTTCCTCCCTGCCACCAGCCATATCCTAGGTGTTTGCTAGAGAACAGTGCTTTCTACTGGGCTGCAGGCTCTGTGGGGCCAGGGGGTATAGGAGTCACTAAAGTTCACTGTGTGGGAGTGGTGAGTAGTAGCCTAATCCACTCTCAGCCCATACTCCCCTCCTTGTCCAGCTGAAGCTGCCTGTCTCCTGGGATTCAGGGTGCTCTGCCTCCCTTCCTTCCTCTTTAGAAACAGTGGTTACAATCTGTTTCTTGTGTGTGATGTGGAAGTCTAATTGAATCCCTCCTTCTTAATAAATGTTACCACTCTGTTGAAAAAATAAAAATAAAAAGCTCTTTGGAATGTATTCCAACCCTTTCCTACTCTCTTTACTTTCTGATTACCTGCTGTCCCCTCCTATTCTCACTGGTGACCTTGTCTGCAACCTCATGAAGAAACCAGAGGGAGCCAGCTGGACCACTGCCAACTTCCTGTCTCCGAATCTCCATGGCGACACTGCCTTCCCCTTCTCCCTGGACCTCTTCTCTGAGTCTGAAGCATCCTACTCCCTGTTGGAACTTCTCACTCGCTGTGCCTTCTGCTCTCCTTGTGGCTCTAACCTCGCCCTCACCGCAGCTTTTTCTCGTCGGCGTTGAACGTTTTCACTCCTCCCGCTGTCCACAGTTCCCATGTGGCATTGTTTTGACTCTCTATCCTTTACACCAAACATGTTCCAACAAAATCTCTTCCTAAGCCTCCAAATTCCCTTTTCCTCCAAGAATGCTATTTTTTCTTCAAAGTTTAATCCACAGGAATTTGTATATACTATTCATTTTGCTCACTTCACTCACTTCATACTTTATCACTGGAGAAGGAACTGGCAACCCACTCCAGTATTCTTGCCTGGAGAATCCCATGGACTGAGGAGCCTGGCAGGCCATGGTCCATGGGGTCGCAGAGAGTCGGACACGACTGAAGTGACTGAGCACATTATACAAGTAGTATGATAAAGAATAAATATATAGAATTTGGCTGTAGTGCCAAATAAATTGTAAAGCCACATAGATCGTTTATATGCTCTCATTTCTGTTTATGTGGCTTTTTTTTTTTTCAGGTGAATAGGTTTCTTGTAGTCATAGCAGCCACACTGACTTTTTGATCCACTAAAAGAATAAAACATGGCCTGCTACAAAAACAACTGGTCTACCTGAGAGAATGTTGCCTTCACTTATCTGAGAACATTCTTCTGAAGATCAGCAAAGACTTCCATTCCACTAAATCCACTGTAATCTTAAATCTAGATTTGAATTTCAACTTCCTAGTAGAGTTTGATGCAGCTGATAATTCCTTGGTGACAACCTCTCTTTTCCCTGGTTTTGTGATGGTATATCCTGCTGTCTACCTTGGTTGTTCCTTCTGTTTGCCTGTTGACTATTTCTCCTCCACTGTTCATTCCACATTGAAGTTCCTAAGGGCTCCTTGCTGAGTTCCTCAGCTCTTGTCACTCTATGAACTCTCCTTAGGGAGTCTCACTTACTCTTGAGACTCCCATTACCATCATCATGCTGGTGATCATCAAATTCATTTCTCCAGCAAAATGTCTTCCCCAGAACATCATATCTGCCTTTCTAGTGTTCAGCTAGGTATGCCACAGAATGTTTCATAATAGGCATGTAAATCTCAATGTTTTCTAAAACAGAACTCACCTTCCGACTCCCAAATTTTTATCTTCTCAAGTTTTCTAACTTAGTAAAGGCCTTCACCATCCACTCAGCTGCTTTAGCAAGTACCTTAGGAGTCATCGTTGATCTATACTTTAATTGCATCTTCCTCACCATGCCTCCTTCTCCCCATTAATTCATCACCCATTCCTTTCTATTCTATCTCTTACACACGTCTCTAATCCATTTACTTCCCTAAATTGTCACTGTCATCACACCTAGTCCGAGGTGTCATCATCTTTCATGGATTCTGTGACAATCTCTTACCCTCCCATAAAGCACATCTGATTGTGTCACTCTCTCCTCACACTCTTCAATGGCTTCCCATTGACTTGAGGATGAAGTCTTCCCAGGCTCTGTGTGATTTTCCTTCTGCCTCATTGTGGAGGATTCTTGTGTGTCATTCTTTTCCTCACTCTTTTCCATTTCAGAAACTGGCCTCTTGGTTCTTTGTGATGAGAGGCCACTCTTCTTCTTACCTTGGGATTTTGCCTGGAATACATTAGTTTAATCTTCAGGCCCCCTGCTGCTTTCCTTCTTCTATCATCCCCCACAATTCTCCAGACCTCCCCTGGCTACAACTTTAACATGGTTATCTTATTCTTTCAGTCTTAACATAAAAATTCCATGCCCCGAAAAGGCTTTGTGAACTCTCTAAACCCTTATATAACAGTTTGCACTTTCTCAGCCTTGTCATAATTATATTTGCATAAGTGTTCAATGTCTTCCCAGCTGCTAATCTATAAGCTCCACAATGACAGTGAACCTGCGTTGTGCCTGACACATAGAAGTATAGAACAAATATTTGATGAGGGATAATTCATTATTTATTTTATTTTTGACTGCGCTGGGTCTTCATTGTTGTTCGCAGGCTTTCTCTACTTGTGGCTAGTGGAAAGTGAAAGTGAAGTCGCTCGGTCGTGTCCAACTCTTTGCGACCCCATGGACTGTAGCCTACCAGGCTCCTCAGTCCATGGGATTTTCCAGGGAAGAATACTGGAGTGGGTTGCCATTTCCTTCGCCAGGGGACCTTCCCGACCCAGGGATCGAACCCCGGTCTCCCGCATTGTAGGCAGACGCTTTATCGTCTGAGCTACCAGGGAAGTCCATGGCTAGTGGAGTTACACTCCAGTTGCAGTTGGCAAGCTTCTCATTGTGGTGGCTTCTCTTGCTGCAATGCACAGGCGTTTAGGCATGTAGCCTTTGTAGTTGCGGCTCACAGGCTCTAGAGCGCAGGCTCAGTGGTTGTGGCACATGAGCTTAGTTGCCCCTTGGCACATGGGATCTCCCTGGACCATGGATCAAACCTGTGTCCCATGCATTGGAAAATAGATTCTTAACCACTGGACCATCAGGAAAGCCCCAGGAATAATTTATTTTTGAGAAATCTTTTACTTCTGTGAATTAACTTCTTTAAGATGTATTTATAACAAAAGATTTGAGTAACTCCTTTCACTCTTTAGACTGAAATAATTGGAAGTATGAAGATTTAAAAAAAAAAAACCTTCTGAAAAATAATGTGTAAGTAAATTGAAAGCTTAAGAAAAAGAGATAATTTTCTAAGACTTCGTGTCTTTAAGTGGAGAGGGTTTCATCTGTGAAGAAAAAAGATTTCCCAAATGAGAAATCAATAATATCAATAGCTGTCACTGGCCAGGCATTTGCTGTTTTTCAGGGATAGTTCTCAGTGCAGAGTGTATTAATGAATTTAAAACAACTCTATGAGGTGGTTGCTACTTTCACCCCTGTGTTGGCGTGTGATTGCCATCACTTTGTTTATCGCTCTGAGGGAAGCATGAAGGCACACTCTCCATCTGTTGCTGACACATCTCTTAATTAGGTCATATTTTACAGTTACACTAGATTCTGATAATGACCGGGATTCTTTCCTGACTGCCTAGGGAGATCTCGGGCCACGCTGCCAGAGAACTGTCTCCCATCATGTGTTGCTTCTTGCATCACAGATTCTTCCCCAGTGGACTTGGCTCCATCCTATCTCATTCCTGCCAGAGGAATTTATCTAGTCATGCATTGCCCTTGAGGCCACAGTAACCAGTCCTTGTGATTTTTTTAAACACCGCCGTTCCTAAACAGTGTTCAGAAAGGAGGATTCTGCAGGGTGCCCACATTTGACTCCTATCCAAAGAGGCCTCTGGAAGTGCTTAAGTATGTGAAGCAGTGAACATGTAAGGGGGAGGCTGGAGCATAACACATCTTACTTCATTCATTCAATCATCCATCCCTTGATTAATTAAATCTATTCCATAAATACTTATTGCTCATCTACTGTGTCAGAGAAGACAATGGCAACCCACTCCAGTACTCTTGCCTGGAAAATCCCATGGATGGAGGAGCCTGGTGGGCTGCAGTCCATGGGGTCACTAAGAGTCGGACACGACTGAGAGACTTCACTTTCACTTTTCACTTTCATGCATTGGAGAAGGAAATGGCAACCCACTCCAGTGTTCTTGCCTGAAGAATCCCAGGGACGGCAGAGCCTGGTGGGCTGCGGTCTATGGGGTCGCACAGAGTCGGACATAACTGAAGCGACTTAGCAGCAGCAGCAGCAGCATCTACTGTGTGCCAAGTTGCACATTAGCTGCTGAGGACATACAGTGAAGGAAAAATTCCTGTCCTCAAGGAGCTTATAGTCTAGTTGCGGATGCAGATGAGCAAATATAGCACATGCCATTGAAAGAGCATAAGAAGAGTGTTGTAAGGTTAGTTCATGGTGACAAGAGTCATAAACCCAACTGAAAAATTGATTAGGTGAAACTGTTAATATTTATTGGCTTAAGGAAAAGCAACTGGAATAATGAACCACTGAGAAGGGTCACGGCAAGGACTCAGCACCAACCAGACCCAGGCACTTGAATGTCCCCAGAACCCTTGCTGTTCTTGGTCCACTTGTAGGCGCTTTCCTCATTTACTGCAGACCAGCTTTCCTCACAGGTCAAGAAGCAGCTCCTCCATCAAGTTTAAGCCTCATGTCAGCTCAGGGTCTGACTCAGAGAGGACTGGTTCCTCTTTTTCAATTCTAACCTAAAAAATCCTAGGGTAGAACTCAAATCAGCTCACTTGGGTCATATCCTACCTCTAGATTGATGATCTTCAACTGTAGGTGGTTCTGCCTCTCAAGGGATATTTGGCAATGTCTGGAGATGTGTAACTTTGTGATGACTAGTGGGGTGGAGAGAATGTTATTGCTATCTAGTGGATGGAGGCCAGGGTTGCTGCTGAATATCCTAACAATGTATAGGACAGCCTCCTTCAACAAAGAACCATCCAGTATAAAATGTCAATAGTGCTAGAGTTGAGAAACTATTCTAGACCAATCAGTTGTGGTTGTGGGAGGGTCAAGGGGGGGATCAAAGTTTTTCTAAAAGACACTTGAACAATGAGGAGGAGTTATGCAGGTAAAAGCGGCCAGGACAGGCTGATCCATGGAGGGAGGTATATGAACAAAGAGACTGGACTGCCCAGAACAGGTTCCCATAATCATTCTGCCTAGTCATCTGCCTTCCATTCCTACCTGGTAAAATGTTATGAGTCTGTGGAAGGCTCACGTGGGGCAGAGTGTCTGGAGCTTCAATAATATCATTGTACTGTAAAGCCATTTATCAAGCACAAGTCATAGGTTTTATCCATTTCCTCTACTGTACTAAGCTTTTGGTCAAAGGCATTTCATCAACTGAGATTCACTTATAGTTTTCAGGATTGTTTTAGTTGAGTATTAAAAGACATCAGTGGACAAGATCCGGTAGTTAGAAGCACTGGTTCTGGACTCAAACTGACCTGGCTTTGAATTCAGGCTGTATGTCTGCCTACCAGTGTCCATGACCACAAGTAGGACAGGCCAATGCTAGGGAAAGGCAGAAAGGAGGCCACGTGAGGGAGGGAGGAGGACCCTGGACTTTTTAGGATGAGAAAAAAAAATGGGTAAATAAAAGGGAGGAAGGTGTTCTACATAGAGAAAACAGCACGTGCCAAGGCTTGGAGTTGTATGTGTGTGGGAAATGAGAGAAGACAAAGCTGACTTGAGGAGCAATGAGGAGTGTAATTTTGTGTGTGTGTGTGTGTGTGTTGTCGCACCCCATGGCATATGCAATCTTAGTTCCCTGACCAGGGATCAAACTCATGCCTCCTACATAGGAAGCATGGAATCTTAACCACTGAACCACCAGGCAAGTCCTGAAGAGTGCAACTTTGGACACACAATGAGTATTTCCTGTAGAGGACAGAAGTAGGGATGTTCAGAGAACAGACAGAGTTAAAGGCAGGATTCAAATTCAGGTGAGAGGTAAAAAGCTGGAGATTTATATGTGTGAGAAAGAACTGTTCCTGAATGTAAAAACCTTTGAGAGAAGGGGAAAAGAGAAAAGAAATGTTTGTTGAAAGAAGGGAAAGATGGAAAAAGGAGGAAGGGAAAAAGGAAACACATGAGTGTGTGAAGAAAGAGAGAAGGAATAAAATCATGATGATGTAGTGTCATGGATGCCCATGGAGGAGAGAACGTGAAGAAAGGAAGAGCTGTCAGTGGTGTCAAATACTGGAAAGGGGCCAAAGGTTGTTAGAGCTGTTAAAGAGATCACTGGACACGTACAGTGCAATTTAAGATGTGTATTTCTAGTTGGAGAGTAGAGGTAGGCATCTGATGAAGGAAGTCCCTGAGTAAATGTGGGTAATAAGTTCTTGGAGGCAGCTAGTACATAATAATATCCTTTTACAAATTTGGATACAAGACAAAAATGCCCATTATTATTGCTGTTAATTCACATTGATTTGAAACTTCTGATCCAATGTACAAGTGCAAGAGGAAGAAAGAGGAATAGCAATCGAAAATAAGTCAGCAAAACATATTCACTATTCGTAAGTTATATAACCTTCTACCTACAGTGCCTCAAGATACAAACTGAAAAAAAAAATTTAGAAAAAACTGAACTAAAAAAAAAAAAGAAAGAAACAAGGCTAATACAATAGTCCATAAGGTGATTAATTACAAAGTAACTATATATGGCCAACAGTTAATTTGGAGAAGAAATGGCAACCCACTCCAGTGTTCTTGCCTGGAGAATTCCAAGGACAGAGGAGCCCGTGGGTTACAGTCAGTGGGGTCGCAAAGAGTCGGATATGACTCAATGACTAACACACACACACACACACACACACACACACACATCACTTAATTAAAAAACAATCCACTTTGCAGTGGGAACTCATGGTGACTAAAAAGCAGGACTGAATCAGCAGTAAGACCTAAGATGTTCAACATTTTATATATATCAATTTTCCTCAAATGAATGTAAGTGTTTAGTATAACTCCAATTAAAACCCCAGTGCACTCTTGGGGTCACTTGATAAATCAATTCAAAATACCATTAAGGATAGAAGGCTGGATCCCAGAGAGAGAGGTAGTCAGTAAGAAATTCTTGATGTGGTGACAAAATATTTTAGAAAAGGGATATTAATATTCACTTTTGTCTTATATATTTAATATAGCTCCCTACTGTTTCCCCAGACATTCAGAAAATCTGCTAAATATAGAAAAAAAATGTTTTATGGCAGTTTCAGGGGGAAAAATCTGAACGAAAGAGATGGAATTCCACCTGTAGACTAGTGGGGAACAGAGAAAAAGAACAGCTTGAGAAGGTAAATTTATGGTTAAATTCAGTAGAATCAGAAGTAGGAGCCAGAAATAATTATGTAAACCCCTGGGAATTTGAAGCAATCCTAAAGAATGAATTGTAACTCCATCGAGATATGGAAGAAACCTTATCCTATTATCTCAAAGTTCAAGGTAATTTCAGTTGATATCTCACTTAGAAATGTGAAATCTTATTAAAAGAAATTCCTAGAAAAAAGACAAAATGTTACTAGTACTTATCTCTGTAGTATTAAGTTTTTATACTTTTTGAGTTTTCTGAATTTTCTATGATGAGCATAAGTTATTTTTCCTTTTTTGGCTCTGCCTTGCTACTTATTGGATCTTAGTTCCTTGACCAGGAGTTGAACCCCAGCCCCTAGCAGTGAAAACGCTGAGTCTAAACCACTGGACCTCCAGGGAATTCCCATAAGTTATTTTTCTAAGAAAGATTTGTCAGTGAAAAAAAGAAAAAGGAGAGAAGAAAAAAAAAAAAGAGAAGTAGGAAGAATGCTTGGTTGGAGAGCAAAGGTCAAGTAAAGTTTTTCACATTCATTTCCGTGGTGGTTTCTAGAATGATCACGGTATATGATTCTCTGTGTCCTGTCTTCAACCATAATTATCGTGGTTCTCGTTTTACATGTTTTGCTGTAATTTTGGAACCATGGATCAAGCGTTAGTTCTATCCATTGATACCTCCTCTTTCTTACTTTCCACATAGATGACACCAATTATACACTTTCTGAGTTGTTTAGGTGTTTCATGTGCTTACATGTTATCCTGCTAAATAGGCTATAAATTTGTCATATGTTATATTTCTGCTGATTCTTTTGCGGTACCTAATAGAGAATACTGGTTTTGTATTTAATTAAAAAATTGTAGGGGGAACAAGATGGCAGAGGAGTAGGTGGACGTGGAGTACATGTCTCCCCATGGATACATCAGGAATACACCTTCAGACACAGAAGTCCATGCAGAACACCAGCTGAGAGAAGACAAGAGTACCTGACCAGGGGAAAAGAATATATAGACCCATGCAAAACTCAGTAGGATGAAGGAACTAGGGGGAAGAACAGGAGTGTTAGTAGGACTGGACCTGCCCTCAGCAGGTGGGGGAACTGAAGCATGGGTCAGATTCCCACATAGGGGCAATTGTCTGAGTCAAAGGAGAAACATTTAAGGCTGTGAGTGAAACAGCAGATCTATGGCAGCCTAAACGAAATGAGAATCAGACAGTCCTTGCTGCAGCCATATGTACCCCTGACAGGGATGTAGATCCCCTGGAAGGCACAGCAGCTGGAGCTGCAGTTTAGGGATTGTAGAGCAATCCCAGGGCAAGGGCTACTGTTGACTGTGGAGAGACAGATGGAGAGGATGTGAGGGAGGAGATTGTGGTGGGAAATGCCTGTGGAGGAAAGCCTGGCAGACATGGAAGTAAGGCAATACTGCTGAGTCACACATAGAAGGTAGAGCCATCACCATAGACTCTCTCTCCCAACACGCCAGCATTGGCAGCTGAACAATAGAGAGACTGGCCCATCTAACGCCTGATGCGCTGAACTACAGAGTAGGACCCCAGGCAAGGGAGCTCTCTAAGTTCCTGAACGGGCAGAACTAGGGAGAAAGACTGGTCAAGAAGCTTTTCTGATTGCCAGCTACAAGAGGCTCAATAAAAGGCTCTGATAGGGCCATAACTCCTGTGGTGGAGGCAGTCCGTGTCTCTGCACACTTGATGCTGCTAGGGTCCTGGCAAGCCAAGCAGCTGCACCACCTTCATGCTCAACTCTCACTGGGGCAGAGCTGTCACAGGCAAAAAAGTCTTCCATCTATGCATGCAGGGTTGCTTCAGTAGTGTCTGACTCTTTGCGACCCTGTAGATTGTGGCCTGCCAGGCTTCTCTGTCAGGGAGTGGGGTTCTCCAGGCAAGAATACTGGAGCGTATTGGCCAATACTTGTTGCCATACCCTTCTAGAGCCCTATACTTCCTGCTGCCCTAGCTGCCACCTCCCCTGAGTACCTGGTGCTGCCAGAACCCCTGCAACCCAAGCAGCTGCACCACCTCCACACTTGGCCCTCACAGGGGCAAACCCAAGTCCTCCAGGGCAGCCTCAGGAGCAAACCCCAGTGGACGACTCACATGCAGAGGTGGAAATAAAACCACAACTGAAACCCAGGGGCAGTGTGGCTAAAGAAGAAGACTCAAAACTTTCCCACAAGCTGTACAAGCTGCAGGTTAACTCCACACGATCAACTAGGTAGACTCTGTGTCTAAAGGTCACTGAGAGGTCCCACAAAAGAAAACACACTAGTTCTGATAGCTGTGGACATTGGAGGCAAGAACACAGAGGAGTAGGACCAGATTAGAATCTGAGCTGCCCCCACAGCAGGTCCAGAGATCAGCACAGTATCAGAGGGCATCCTAGGGAGGTGAGGTGGACCGTGACTCCCAGTGAGGGAAAGGACTCTGACAGGCGTGACCCAAGAAAAACATTTATTATTCTTATGTTTTGACTTGTTCTGTAGATGCTTTTGGATTTTTTTCTTTTTTTCCCTCCCCCTCCCCCCAGTTGTAATTGTCTATTTTACTGACATCATGAAATCTAATTAAGTTTTTGAGCTTTTTTTTTCTTTTCTCAGTCACATTTTTTATTGTTGTTATAAACCTCTGCCTCTACATTGGGTTTTTGCAGTTCTGAGGGGTTTTCCTTTTTTCCCTTTTTTCTGTCTTCTTCCTTTTTTTTTTCTTTTCTTTTCTTTTTTTTATAATTTTAATTTTTAATTTTCTTAAACCTATTATAGTTTTTCTACATTTATTCCTTTGCTTGCCTTTCCTACTGTTCTTTTCCCCTTGCAGTTAATCTTCAATGTATATAAATCTTCTTCATCTACCTCTATTTGACTTTGCATGTCTATTCTTTCTTTTTTTCTTTCCTTTCCTCTCAATACATTTGTTGGTTTTATTTTCACTGCTTTATTCCCCAGTTGGCACCCTGCTTTAGTTTTATTTTCCAGTTCATGCTTTAGTTAGTTTTGTTCTGGCAGATATAATTTTTGGTTTCCTTTGTATGCTGGGTCAATCTATTCTACTTTATTTTTGTTAAGCATTTCACATAGAGTACCTCATTTACTTCTTAGAATAATTCCAAGAGATAAGTGGTATGAATATTTCAGTTTATGGATGGGGATGGAACCTGAGAAAGGTTAAATGGTTTGGCCAGTGTCTATCTAAGAAGTTGCCAAACTCAGAGAAGAAATGAGGTTGTCTGATGATAAAATCAGAGCTATTTCCATTTTCTTCTTCCATCTTTCATTAAAACCAAATTTTGTCTCAATATGTGGAATCTTCCCTTTGCCCAATTGGAAAAGAAAAAAAATATGAGTTCCTGAAAATAAAATTTAAGGAATCCTGAGCCCCCTTGCTGCAACTACTGAAGCCTGTGAGCTCTGGAGCCTGTGCACCACAACTAAAGAGTCCGGCACCACACTGAAAATCCAGCACGCATGAAGATCCCAAATGCTGCAACTAAGACCTGATGCAGACACATAAATAAATAAAAATAAAACTAAAAAAATCTCGAGTCCTAAAGTATATAATAATGCCACTCTGCAAAGTACAAAAGGATGAAAGCTTTAGTGCCAAGGTCAGCAACCCAACAACACAAAGAGAGATTTTAGGCCAATAGGAGACTGACATTTTAGATCATTAAATTCAAGGGGAAAAGGGTTTGATATCAATATGAACTGGTTCACAGGAGAAAACATTTGGCCTATCCACCCTAACACCTCATCTTCATAAAATGTTATCAAATTCATCTCTATACTTAAAGTGATGAAGGCTGTATTAGTTATTACGTTTGTCAGATTTGAAGCAGATTGGGGCAACTCCAAACCACAAGTGAATTATGCCTTTTTTCCCTAGACTTTCTAAACTGGGTTCTTTAGATCACTTCTTATTACACTTTGAGCAGAAATTCAGGGTGAGAGTGGAGACAAGGATGTGTCTTTGTTTAAAAACCCACAATGGGCAGGGCTCTGGTCTTGCCTGGGCACCTCCCCCACTGTTGCCACCATTTTGCCGGCCACCCTCATCTCCAGCTTGTTGGCCCACTGAAGGAAAATACCCAGGGCAGGTCTTAATTCCTTGTCCTGCCTCACTCTCCCTCTCAAAGGTGAGCATGGAGCAAGGGCTCTCAAAGGTTGGCTGGACAATTAGCTGAGTATTGCTTGGCAGGAAGCTGTGTGCAGTGTGGGGACAGTGGATCAGAGCACCGCTTGGCTAGGATAGGAGAGGGGGACAATCTTCTGTTATTACACCCATCCCCTGGCCTCTGTATGAGGCAGGTTAATGACCAGACTTGCCTGTGACCTGGGATTCCCCTGGTACTCCAGTGGCCAGGACTCTGCACTCCCAATGCAGGGGGCGTGGGTTCCATCCCTGGTCGTGGAACTAGATCTCCTATGCCATGACTGAAGATCTTACACACTGCAAGGAAGATTAAAGATCTGGTGTGCCACAGCCAAGCCCTGGCACAGCCAAATAAATAAATAAGATTTTTTTTTTTTTAAAGAATTGCCTGTTGTCTGAAGATGGCTGGATTGGGTGGCAGTGGGCAAGAAAGGGCAGGGAGCACTGCGGGTGGGTTTGGCAACACGTGGCTTAACTTCTTGAAGTCCTAGAGTGAAGGGGGACAGCTGACTGTGTCCCGTCCAGTACATGCGTCCTACCACCTCCCATCATGGGACCTGGGAACCTGGGGAGATTCTTACCAGGTCAAAACTGTTTAGCTCCTGACAGTGGCAGCAAAAGAGGGAATCATAATTAAGGAACTTTATAATATATTTTATTCCTTCGGGATCCACATTCCCCCATACAACACGTGTGTTAATTTGCTACAGCTCCTATAACAAATTTCTACACATGTAACAGCTTCAACGCGACAAGTCTATTAGGGTACAGTCCTGCAGGTCAGAAGTCTAACATGGGTCTGCTGGACTATGCTCCTTCTGGAGGTACCAGGGGAGGATCATTCTCCTGTTCCAGCTTCTAGAAGCCGTTTCCTCCGTCTTCAAAGCCAGAATGTGGTGTTGCCTCTCCTCTCGGTTTTTTTCTTTTTTTATAATAATGTTATTTATTTATTTATTTTTGGCTGTGCTGGGTCTTCGTTGCTACACAGGCTTTTCTCTAGTTGTGACGAGCGGGGGTTACTCTTCCTGACGGTGCACAGCCTTCTCTCTGCGTGATTTCTCGGGTTGCGGAGCGCAGGGCTCTACAGCGCAGGCTCAGTAGCTGTGGTGCCCAGGCTTTGTTTTTCTGAGGCATGCGGGATCTTCCCAAATCAGCGATCAAACCTGTGACTCCTGCGTTGGCAGGCAGTCTTTACCACTGAGCCACCAGGGAAGCCCCTCCTCTCCTTTCTGATATCCTGTCTTCTTTCCTCAGGCCCCTTGTGGTTACAGTGGGTCCGTCTGGATCATTCAGAATAATCGATCTGGCTCAAAACCCTCAATTTGATCATAGCTGCAGAATTCCTTAAACCAGGTAAGGAAACATATTTGCAGGTTCCAGAGATTAGGATTAGCGGGCATCCGTGGGGGCAACTGTTCACCTTTACAAGGGGTGAATCTGATTTTCCATCTTCACAATCTGATCTTCAAACCCATTTACAGAAATGCACAGACACGTGTTATATTAAAGTTGAGAGCTACCGGCAATGAGGTAGAAAAAGATTTCATCAGAAAATAAAATATGCTCTCTGCTCCCAAGAGGTACTATTTGGTTTTGGTTTGTTTTGAAACCTCTCCTACTCTTTTAAAATAGAATGGGGAATCAGAAAACTGGAAAAGCAGAGGAGACACTGAGAAAGAAAGCTACTAACGGGTATTCTAAGATCAAAGAGAGCACTAGTAAAGCTACTTCTTGTTTTTTAAGTGTGAACAGGTGGCAAATTGTCTTGTAAGAACTGTAAATAAAGGCAAGGGATTTTTAACTAAGTTGCCTCTGAAGTTTATGTGTTTTTTCTTTCTTTCTTTCTTTTCTGCTGAAGTCTTCTTGTTTGCTTCTGAAATTGAAAAGGTTCGTATCCAGGATAAAATTTGAATCTTGGATCCAAAAATAAAACATTATATGTGATTATCAAATATTTCCTTGTCCTCACTTAAGGAACCTGTTGTAGGACAATTGTCTGTGCTACTTAGTATTACTGGATATTTATCAGAATAAAATTGCTGACCCTTTTTAATCTAAAGGTAAATCTTTCTGGTGAGCAGACAGTATTCTCCTTAAGCCAGAGATGAAACCAAGATCAAATCAAATTGGAGTTTATTACATTTAAGAAATTGAGAATGGGGTTTTTCTATATTTACTTAAACATGTGGCTTTACCAATGTTACTTAATATTTGTATGTGGCTGCTTTCCTAGGGAGTTATACCATTTGTTGAAGGAAAAAATGATAACTAAGTGAGAAACACAACTAACTTCTCTGTCAGTAATCCCTGTGATGGTATTTCTTCTTCCAGGAGGCCATCCTAAAGCATTATCTGGGGACAGTGTGGCCCGCTTCTGGGTAAAATTCACAGGAATTTTAGATAAAAGTCCCTGCAAATTTAAATTGATAAAGTAAATGTAAATGTCAGATTTCATCCTGTAGATAGGAATGCAAAGGAATTCTAAATGCCCTTTTGGGACAGGGTGAATTTACTGACCCCTCAAGATAATTTATCTAGGGGAAAATCTTTAAAAGGAACCACAATCATATACAAATCTTCTCCTTTCTTCCTTCGCCATCTCTTCCCCATACTCGGATCTATTGATCTAAATAATAACAACAATATTTGTGCAGCATGTATTCTGTGTCAGACACCGCTCTGAGCATTTTACATACGATATTTCATTTGATACTCAATAACACTGTATAATTGGAGAAGGCCATGGCAACCCACTCCAGTATTCTTGCCTGGTGAATTCCATGGATAGAGAAGCCTGGCGGTCACAAAGATTGGACACAACTGAGCAACTAACCCCCCCCCACACACACACAATGCTATATGATGGATTCTATTATCCTCCTTTTATAGACGAGGAAACCAAATTTAAGTAATTTTCCCAAGGTCATATAAGAAATAAGTGACAGAGGCAGCTGGAGTATAAATGTTTGACTGCAAATTCCACACCCTGAACCAATGCACTGAAATTGTGCATTTTTTGCCAGGACACAGCTTCTAAATTCCAGGTGGAATTTTTGCATCATAGATATTAATAAGGAATATAAATGTCACGGAACTCCCAGTTTAGCTGTTTTTGTTTCCCTCTGCCTGGTCGTGGGACAAGAGGCGGCCCCTTCTGGATTTGCAGCAGGCTCCTTTCTCTCCCCCAGCTGTGAATAGAGAGCCTTCAGGGTGCTGAATCACTCTGTGGTTTTCCTTCCCTGCTCTGGACTCACAGAGGCCTGTTTCACATTCAGTGAATTCTGTATCTATCAGCCAGCTTGTAAGCAGTGTGACTGTCACTAAAGAAATGAAGGAATTTTACACTCTCTTTCAAAAGCAAACAAACCTGGACATCCCCCTGAACTTTGCAGCGAGCCCAGGAGTGAAGGCGGCCTCCGCGCTATGAAAGTGGGCGTTGTGTGGAGGAAAGGCAGTGTTGCTTTTGGAAGTTCACGGGGACATGCTAAACTAACTTTGATCCCTTTTTCTGGCGCCGTGGCTCCCGAAATCTCCTTCTGCTACCCAATCAGTTGATGAAACACTCTGATGATTTGATATGCTTGATTTGAGGTGCCAGGAATGCCTAGATGGTATGCATGACCCAGGACTGTCACATGGGGTGGGGTTGCCAGTTGATCCACCCAAGAGAGCTCAGTCTGCTTACCCCTTGATGTTCGTGTAAACACAAAATCAGGTTTAAGTGAATTTGTGGAGGGCAACATGTGAAGGCAAAAAAGGGACCAACCGTAACTCCTGGGCTAAGAGTGAAGGATGTTAAAGGCGGATTGTGTTGATGGGGACTTCAGGTCCTATTTGGCACTGGCTAAACCAGCTCTTCTCCTTCAGCCTGCCCCCTTAAGACACTACCCAGATACCTGGGTTCAAAGCTTGGAGCCTAGGAAAATTTCAGAATTTAGTACAGATGGCAGTGTGCAGACACAGATTTGGAAGCATGAGAAAAGGAGAGAAAAACTCTAGGTCCAAAGGCAAAAGCCTCTTTCTCCTTCTCCCCAGGATGATCAGTTAATCTTCATTTGTTATTCAGTTGCTAAGTCATGTCCAACTCTTTTGCAACCCCATGGACTGTAGTCTGCCAGGCTCCTCTGTCCATGGGATTTCTCAAGCAAGAATAATGGGGTGGGTTGCCATTTCCTTTTCCAGGGGATCTTCCTAGACCAGGGATCGAATCCATATCTTCTGCGTTGGCAGGCGGATTCTTTACCCTTGAGCCACCAGGGAAGTCCAATTTCTTCCTTTACTTCTTTTTCTTTTTTAAAAATTCTGTTCAAGAGCAGAACAGTGACTTAATGGGTGACACAGAAAAAGAACAGCATTAGACACCAACAGTTCTCAGTGCTATGATTAGTAGTTGCTGCTGCTTGTCATAATACATCAGAAAAACAGCAACCCATCTGTTCCAAATTGATATAGCAAAGGCTCTAAGAGAAGTGTTTATCCAGCTTCTATGGGAAAGTGTCTGCATTTTATGGCATATTGACATGTGTGCCCATGTAGCTAAAAGATGTCAGATGCCAGCTTACTACCTAGCTGTGTATCATGTAACATCTGTCACCACAATAGAAGAGTTTGACAAGTGGGCTGTTTTAGCATGAAACTGTCCAAGTGGGAGGAAGATTCTCCTTTGCTGAAAGTGAAATGCCACTTCAAATCTCCAATGCCGCTTGGACT
Organism: Okapia johnstoni; assembly: GCA_024291935.2. Lineage (NCBI taxonomy): Eukaryota > Metazoa > Chordata > Mammalia > Artiodactyla > Giraffidae > Okapia > Okapia johnstoni. The sequence goes on along the minus strand of CM044309.1, from coordinate 33,771,950 downwards.
AGTCTGTACTGAGGATATAATGGGAAATGGAATCAAACCACCTCTCCAACCCACAAAACAAATTGCTCTAAGGCTGTGTGTTGGCATCTCCCAGGCACTTCTCACTGGTGGTAATTAGCAGCATATAAATGCTAATGACTAATTAGCTTGGCCTATTTGATTCAGGAGAATCAAAGTGAACTGTTGTCCAAAAGCCTGACTTAATAGATAAATATAGACAGTAAAAGTGCAAGCTTTAATAGCTTTCAATAACTTCTAGGTTGGAGGAGCAGTAGGTGAAGGGAGAGCTTGGGGGGAGGGGGTGGGACGGTCAGGCAGGAGGGAGGGTATGTGAATAAATTAATGTTATTTACATGTTAGGAGGAAGAACTGGGTAATTCTCAGCCTCTGATTGCCAAGGTCTCAGAAAAGAAATTTAATTCACAGAGATATGAATTTTCTCTGTATACATGGATGTGAAGCTCTGTTTTTCCTCTGTTGTCAGAGGCTGTGATACCTAAAACTTACTGCAGGAACATCTGGTATCCTTAATAAAACATGTCAGATAAATGGGTGGCTTCTGCACAGCGTATGTGGATACAGGGGGAAATAAATAATTCATTTTTCTGGAAAAATATCAAGGTCAAAGAGATGCCTCTTTACAACAAGTTGTTAATGAGGTGTCACAAGGCTGCCTACTAAAGGCCCCCATACTGCGTCCTTGAGTGAGTGAAGATTCCGGAATTTCTATAAAGGATGGTTCAGGGACAGCAGTGAGTTACCACAATGGACTGGAGGGCTTGTCTTAAAGCTGCGTTGGCCAAACAAACATAGTTTTGACTTGTAGGTTTGTTGGTTTGGGTACATGTCTTTAGAGAAGGGAAGGTTATAGGGAATGAATAGTCTCCCCTTTCCCTGTCCCCAGGGGACCTCCTGGAACGGCACTGGGGGGGGGGGTGGGGGAACTGCTTTTTGGAATGTTTTTATTATTTATTTATTTATTTTGGAATATTTGTATTCCCTACTGGATTTCTTCACCTACCTGATGTAATCAATTTTTCTTAGAGAAACCAGGAGGTGGGCTTGGATTTTTGTTAGTTAATCTTACATTTAAGTACCTGCATTTAAATCTTGTTGATTTGTTTTATATAACTGAAATGCTTTTTTCCATTGGGAAATTGGAGTAAAGTTTAGCACTTTTATATTATTTTCAGTCCTCTGAAGAGGTTAAAATGGTTCTTAGGGGATGAAATGGCATATAGGACAGAGGAGCCTGGTGGGCTCCAGTCCGTGGGGTCACTAAGAGTCGGACACGACTGAGTGACTTCACTTTCATGCATTGGAGAAGGAAATGGCAACCCACTCCAGTGTTCTTGCCTGGAGAATCCCAGGGAAGGGGGAGCCTGATGGGCTGCCGTCTATGGGGTCACACAGAGTCGGACACGACTGAAGTGACTTAGCAGCAGCAGCAGCAGCAGCAACTTCACACAAGCACCTAAAAACTGAATGGCACACATCTCACTAGCTCAGAGTCTTCTCATTTTATTTTGACAACATTGTAAGTGGGGACCTAGTATACTTAAATATATATTCCAATTCCAATTTCTCAACATCAGACTCATCATAAGATACATTTTATAATAAAGCTCCACCAAAAGTAATGTGAGCTTTGGTTTTTCTTTGAAGCTAGTTTATTTGTATATCCCATATACTGCCATTGAACTGTAATATGTAAACACAACAGTACTATGAGATCCAGAATCATTTAAGAGTTCCGGTTATTGAAAATGTGACTTGGGAAGTCCCTGGCATTTCAGTGGTTAGGACACTGTTTTTCCACTGCAGGGGGCCTGGGTTCAATCCCTCGTTGAGGACTTGAGATTCCACAAGATGCTCAGCATAGCCAAAAGAAAAGAAAGAAAATGCAACTCTATTCTGACCATGTCAGAGAAACATCTTGTCACTTCTGAAATCCTGGTTACAATAAAACTAAGGAGATAAGTTAATATTCTTAGGCCCCTGAAAGTCAGAGATTACTTCAAAACCCTAACACAGTTTGGAAAAATAACCTTCAACGTCACTGTATAATCTCATCACACACATATCACAAACACCAGGGCCAAACAGACAGGAAAACAGCCTAGCACCCCTTCAAAAGAAACTGTAAGCATCTGCCCAAAAAAGGGGTGATTTGCTCTACTGAGGGCTAGCTGAGTAGTTCACAGTTCACATAATGCTATTTGGAACTTCATTTTCACGGGCAAGAGCTTTTCTTGGAATAGTCATGTTCTACTGATGCAGCCAGTGAATAGCAATGTCACGTTAATAAAGACAGCAGACTATGTGGGTACAGATGGTTGGGTCTCATTATGAAAATAGCAAAATGTACAAGAATATGATGCTGTGAGGTCATCATTGTTTCCTCACCCCATACTCATCCTTTTTCTTGTATTTTTCTGTTTCATTTCATCTGTTTCATGATGTTTCTACCCACCCTGATGGCCAGGCGGAACACCAGAGGACCTGCCTTGACTCTTGGCTAACGTTTAAACTCTTCTGCCTCTTTAAGGTGCTATATATATGTTTCCTGAATCCTTTGGCTCCTCTTCATTCTTGGTGCAAACTCTCCTCCTCCCTAACCTGGCTATAGCAATACCCTCCTAACTTCCTGTCTCAAGTCAGGTAAGTATCCCCTGCATTAGCAGGTGGATTCTTTATCACTGAGCCACCTGGCTTCCCTTATGTATGTGTGTGTGTTGTGTTAATTGCTCAGTCTAGTCCAGCTCTTGTGAACCCATGGATTGTAGCTCACCAGGTTCCTCTGTCCATAGGGATTCTCCAGGCAAGAATACTAGAGTGAGTTGCCGTTCCCTACTCCATCCCTTATGTATAGTAGTGTGTATATACTAATCCCAAACACCTAGTTTATCCCTCCCCCCTCCACATTTCCCCTTTGGTAACTATAAGTTTGTTTTCTAAGTCTATGAATTTGTTTCTATTTTGTAAATATGTTCATTTGTATCTTTTTTTTTAGATTTTACATATAAGTGCTAACATGTATTTGTCTTTCTCTGTCTGACTTCACTTAGTATGATAATCTCTAGGTTCATCCATTTTGCTCCAAATGGCATTATTTCATTTTTTTAATGGTTGACTAATATTCCATTGTATTTATGTACCACATCTTCTTTCTATTCATCTGTTGATGAACATTTAGGCTGCTTCCATGTCTTGGCTATTGTAAATGGTGCTGCAATGAACACTTGGGTACATGTATATTTTTTAAATATGGGTTTTTCCAAATATATGCCCAGGAGCAGGATTGCTAGATCAAATGGTAGCTCAATTTTTAGTTCCTTAAGGAACCTCCATACTGTTCTCTAGTGACTGTACCAATTTACAATCAGGAATACATTCAATAGATAAATCTAACACCTACTCCACTGCTAAATCACTGCCATTTTACTTCTGAGTGAGTGGTGACATCATTTCTGTCCTTGGACTAACTAAAGGGATAAAAGACAAGGTGATAATCAGCGATGAGGGGAGGATAACTAGAGCACATATTAACAGGAGATCAAGAACGCTGATTCTTCTAAAATGGAGTCAAACTTTTCTAACAAGCAATGTTTCCAAGTAAAAGAGTACCTACAAAAATGGGAGTCGCAAAGAGTCAGACACAGCTGAGCGACTGAGCACGCACCCAACAGATGTACGTGTTATCGTATATAAAATAGGTAATTAACAAGGACCTAATGAATAGCACAGAGAACTATACTCAATATATACTCCATATCCTGTAGTAATCTAGATGAGAAAAGAATCTGGGAAAGAATAGATATATGTATACGTGAATCACTTTGCTGTACCTTTGAGATGAACGCAACATTGTCAATACATGTCAGTATATATTGGCAACTATATGCCAATATAAAATAAAAATGACTTATGAAAAAAAGAGTAAAAAGAAACAAGAAGTCCCACTTTACTCCAGTTTTATCACCTGTGGATACTGTTGGTGTCCTGCTCAAATTGCTTTCATTCCTTTCACCCCCTCTGTTCGTCCACCCCCGGACTGTGCATGCTTTTCTGGGACTGTAATGGAAAGAGGACTGTCCTTTGGCAATGGAGCTGCCTAGCCCACAGGAAAAACAGGAACTGCCCAAGAGTCTGTATTTCCCCCAGGGTGGCCAGTAGAGGACAACTAACCGGTGTGGGAGTACAAAACACCAGCTACTTTCCTAAAGGTGGGGCAAATTCTGAGGTATAATTTTTTTTGCTGAAGTACAGTTGATTTACAATGTTGTACTAGTTTCAGGTATATAGCAGTTATTGTTGTTTAGTCGATAAGTCATGTATGATCCTTTTGCGACCCTGTGGACAGTAGCCCGCCAGGCTCTCTGTCCGTGGGATTCTCTGATAACTCAGTGGGTAAAGAATCCACCTGCAATGCAGGAGACTCGGGTTCAATCCCTGGGTTGGGAAGATCCCCTGGAGGAGGAAATGGTAACCCTTTCCAGTATTCTTGCCTGGAGAATCCCATGGACAGAGCTGCCTAACAGGTTACAGTCCATAGCATTGCAGAGTCAGACATGACTGATCAACTAAGCGCGCGTGCATGCACACACACGCACACACGCACACACACACACACTTTTCCAAATTCTTTTCCCTTTTATAGGTTATTACAAAATATTGAGTAGAGTTCCCTGTGCTACACAGTAGGTCCTTGTTCATTCTCTATTTACATATAGTAGTGTGCATATGTTATTTCCAAACTCCTATTTTATCCTTCCCATCAAGCCCCCTTCCCCTTTGATAACCATAAGTCTGCTTACTATGTCTGAGAATCTACTTCTGTCTTTGTATGGCTTACTTTACTTAATACAATAATCTCTAGGTCCATCCATGCAAATGGCATTATTTCACTCTTGTGTGTGTGTGTGTGTGTGGCTGAGTAATATTTTGTAGTATGTATGTATTGTACCTCATCTTCTTTGTCCAAACATCTGTTGATGGTCATTTAGGTTGCTTCCATGCCTCAGCTATTGTAAATAGGGCTGCTATGAACTAAGGCTAAATCTAGGACTTAACTTGAAACTGCTCCTGTGTTTGACTCCTTAGCTTCCCCTATCCTGTTTCTCCTACTTCCTTATTGGCTTCTTCTGGAATCAGTTCCTTTAAAAAAAAAATCACTTGAACGTAAACCTTTGGTTCAGGGTCTGCTTCTGGGAGAACCCCTGAAAAATCCCTTCATCAGAAATCCATCTAAAATAAAGATTGGACCATGTCACTCTCCTGCTGAAGCCTTCAGAAGTGCTTGTTACCTAGGTGACATCTTCATGCGACATTCGAGATTGGCAGCTATCAGCATTACCTACCAAGTCTCTCCTAGCTCAGTATCTTAACCTAGGAAGCAGTGGGGTTGAACAGCTCCCTTGTCTCCTGCTTGGTTTCTGATGTTCCCATTATCTAAGAAATTTCTAGAAGCCCTTCAGCTTCCACAGCTCCCCGGATGGGTTGAGGCTCCCCTTTTGTACTGTTGTAATAACCTATCAATCACTTTCAAATGTGTTCCATTTACTACATTGTATTACAATTCTCTTGTTTGTCTCCCCAGCTAGAGAGCAACATCTTCAAAATGAGGGAGCATGCCTTCACCATTTTAAAATCCCCACTGGCTAGCACAGTGCCTAACACATAGAAGGCTGTCATTAAAGTTTTTGAATGAATTCACATAACAGGTTTCTCGTGCGGAGTAACCAGAGATAGGAAAGTAATTGTAGCAGTATGTGCTCCAATTCTATCACGTGGTAACTAGAAACACACTCTTAGAATAATAAAAATGGCAAAGACTTTCAAAATATTTATACTTCTGGCAGTCAGGGTGTCACTACAGTGGTTAAACTGATCAGGCATAGGTATTAGGACTTTATCCTATAATATATACCTTGGACTTTTTGCTCAAAATTCTTTTACTCCATCTTAGATCATATAACTGGCTGGTTAGAGCCTTTATGTAATAATCATTGTTGGTTTTTTTAGTGGCTTTGTTTACAAAATATTTTTTTTAACTTAGTGGTTTCTGTGGACTACACAGGACTGCTCCCTGACCTACCTCCTGCATCAGGAACACAGCCTACTAGTTCCACAGCAACCACTCAGCAACATGCCTCATTCCTTGGCTGGGTTGGCATATGTGAAAATGCCACAGGAAAAACAGGAGAGAGCGCTAAAATAAGCTGCCTTGGTTTCATCCTGCCAAAAACTATTTGGGAGAGTAATTCAACATCCATCAAATGTGCAAATGTCAAAATTAGGCAGAAAAGAAATGTATTTGCTATTTTTAAGGGGAAGTCACATCCCATTAATTGGAGAAGAGTGTTTGCAACATTCAGAAGCTTGACAATAGGGTTTGTGGCATGGGGAGCCAGGGTCACAATGAGGAGAGAGGTCAGAGCACACGTGGTCCACAGACATTCAGCTGGGTGAGGGGAGGTTTTCCTTTATCTACAAGTGGTCCACATCTGGAAGACAGAAAGTGCTGGGAGCACCAAGAGACTCACAACACAGTCAAGGGTCCTTTCCTGTCTTAATGTTGCTCAGATTACGGTCCACTTGTCACTCACTCCCATCTCCTCTTGCCTACTCAAGGACATCGTTATCTTTTTTCTTCCCCACATCATCAGTTTTTCCTTTCTATTGGACCATACCCATCAGTATCAATGCAGTTGTTTCTTCTATGTGTCTCCAATCCTTTCTTTATCTTCCTCTTCCCCCCAGTGGCTCTTGTGCCATTTCACTTCTCCCTTTCTAACAAAAGTCCTTTTAAAAGTTTTCTCTATTGCTGTCTCTAATTTCTTTCCTCATGTTCTCAGTTTATCCCTCTCCAGTGAAGTCTTCGCTCTCTTTCTCCATCAAAACCTGCCATTATCAAGGTACCATTGACCATCACATTGCTAAAACCGATGGTCAAAAAAATAAAAATAAAAATAAAAATAAAACCAATGGTCAGTTCTCAGTCCTCAACTTACTTGATCCATCAGCAGCATTTAGCACAGCTGCTCATGCCCTCTTTTAAAAACACTTCCTTCCCCTTCAGGACTTCTAGGAAAACACGCCTCCTGGATGTCCTCCTAGCTCACCGGTCTCTCTTTCTCTGTCTCTATGCTGATTCCTCTTCATCTGTTTGGCTTCTTGACATTGAAGTGATGTATATTCAGTCCTTTGAACTCTTTTCTCTCTACTTTCTTAATGAGTTCGTCCAGTTTTGTGCTTTAAACACTCTTTCCATGCTAATGACTTCCAAAGCTATATTTTCAGTCTAGAATTCTCCCTGACCTCTAGATTCATCTCCACTTGGGTGTCTAAGATGCATCTCAAACTTAGCATGAACTCCAAATGAATTCCTGGTCTTTCCCGGAAAACCTCTCTTTGAAGTTTCCCCCCATTTCAGTGATAAGAGTTGCTTAGGCTTAAGGTTTAGGACTCATCCTCAATTTCCTCTTTTACTCACACTTCAACCCCAAGTCATGAGCGAATCCTCTTGGCTTTACCTTCAAGATCAACCCAAATCTGACCATGTCTCACCATCTTCATTGTTGTCATCATGGTCTAACTCTCACCATCATCTCTCTGCTAGATTTTTGCAATAACCTCCTAATTGGTCTCCCTGCTTCTCCCTACTTAAAAACTACACTGACACCACATTCCCATGCATTCCCTATCCTTCCTCAGGTATTTTCCCCCTGACAACTTACACCATATGTATATGATACAGTTCAAAGCACCCCTTATTTGAAGTGTATACATTTTGATGAGTCTGACAGATTTATACACCTGTAACTACTACCACAATCAAGATATAGAGCATTTCCATCATGTTAAAAGATTTCCTTTTGCCCCCGCTTTTTTTTTTTTTTTTTTTTTTGGCAGTAAATTTCTCTCTCCAATCCTGGCTCCAGGCAACCACTGATGTGCTTTTTAATGACAGGGATGGAAGTGAGAGAAAGAACATGTTTTGTCCTAATAGAAAAGATCCAGTAGAGAAGAAAAATAGATCATGCAGATCACTATAGATTGTATTTGCTTTTTCTAGAATTTTACATAAATGGAATTGTTGCTGTATGTACTCTCTTGTGTCTGGTGTCTTTTTTTTTAAATTAATTTTTATTGGAGTACAGTTGCTTTAGTCCCTGATGCTGGGAAAGATTGAGGGCAGAAGGGGAGGAGGGCATCAGAGGATGAGATGGCTGGATGGCATCACTGAGGCAATGGACATGAACTTTGGCAAACTCTGGGAGATAGTGAGGGACAGAGAGGACTGGTGTGCTGCAGTCCATGGGGTCGCAAAGAGTTAGACACGACTGGGCGAGTAAACAACAATAGTTGCTTTACAATGTTGTATTAGTTTCTACTGTACAGCAAAGTGAATCAGCTATGCATACACATATATCCTCTTTTTTGGATTTTCCTTCCCATTTAAGTCACCATGAGCACTGAGTAGAACTCCCTGTGATATACAGTCAATTCTCGTTAGTTATCTATTTTATATATGTAGTGTATATATGTCAATCTCAATCTCACAATTCATCCTACTCCCCACTTCCCCCCTTAATATCCATACATTTGTTCTACATCTGTGTCTCTATTTCTGCTTTACAAATAAGTTCATCTGTACTGGTTTTCTAGATTCCACATGTAACTGATTTTATATTAATACAATATTTGTTTTTCCCTTTGACTTACTTCACTCTGCATGACAGTCTCTAGGTCCATCCACATCTCTGCAAATGACACAACTGTGTTCCTTTTTGTGGCTGAGTAATATTCCATTGTTTCTATGTACCATATTGTCTTTATCCATTCCCCTGTTGATGGAGATGACTTCCACGTTCTGACCATTGTAAATGCTGCTGCAGTGAACATTGGGGTGCACGTGTCTTTTTGAATTATGGTTTTCTCTGGGTATATGCCCAGGAATGGTATTGCTGGGTCATATGGTAATTCTAATTTTAGCTTTTCAAGGAACATCCATGCCGTTCTTCATAGCGGCTGTATCAATTTACATTCCCACCAACTTTGTAAGAGAGTTCCCTTTTCTCCACACTCTCCCCAGCATTTATTGTTTGTAGATTTTCTGATGATGGCCATTCTGACTGGTGTGAGGCGATACCTCATTGTAGTTTTCATTTGCATTTCTCTAATAATTAGGGATGTTGAGCATCTTTTCATGTGTTTGTTGGCCATTTGTATGTCTGCTTTGGAGAAGTGTCTATTTAGGTCTTCTGCCCATTTTTTGATTGGGTTGTTTGTTTTTGATCTTAAGCTGCATGAGCTGTTTGCATATTTTGGAGATGAATTCCTTGTCAGTTGCTTCATTTTCACATATTTTCTCCCTTTCTGAGGGTTTTATTTTCCTCCTGTTTATGGTTTCCTTTGCTGTGCAAAAGCTTTTTAAGTTTAATTGGGTCCCAGTGTCTGTTGTCTTTTATACAGCATTTTTTTTTTTTAGATTCATTTCGTGTTGTTGGATGTATCAGTGGTTTATTCCCTTTTATTTGGGGATAATATTTGATTTTAAGGAATATACTACAACTTGTTTCTTGATCTGCTAGTTGATGACCATTTGGATTATTTTCAAATTGGAACTCTTATGAGTAAAGTTGAATGAATGCTAATAAAACATGTGTGTGCAAAACTTTGCATGGATATGTTTTCAGTTTTCTTGGGTAAATACTTAGAATTTCTAGGTCATATCATAAGTATATATTTAACTTTATAAGAAACTATCAAATTGTTTTCCAAAGTTATTGTACCATTTTACCTTCCCACCAGCAGTGTATGAGTTCTTGTTGCTCTACATTCTTGGTGACACTTGATATTTTCAGTCTTTTTACACTCAGCTATTCTGGTGTGTGTGTTCTGGCATCTCCCTGTGGTTTTAATTTGCATTTCTCTCTGACTGATAATATTAAGTGTCTTTTCATTTGTGGACCAGCCATCCAAACATCTTCTGGTAAAGTATCAGTTCAAATCACTTGCTGATGTTTTTAACTGGGTTATTGTTTCTCGATTGAGTTGTAAGCTGTTCTCTATAGACTCTGGACCCAAGTCCATTGTCAACTATTTGCACTACATTTATTTCCTCCTAGAACACAGAGTGGTTTTCTTTTTCTTAATGGCATCTTTTGAAAAGAAAATACAATATTTAAAAATTTTTGTTGAAGTCCAACTTATGTTTTTTCTTTTATTATTTGAGTTGTTTATGTCCTAAGAAAACCTTGCTTGCGTCAAAGTTACGGAGAATTTCTCTTATAAAGTATGTTTTGCTTATTTTATTTTATCTCCCACAAGATAAAAAATGCTACCAAATGGTCCAAAGTGATAGAGAATTATTTGAATATTTGACATAACTGTGCATGTCTATATTTTCCAATTTATAGCATTACCAGACTTTGCTGTCTTACTTTGCTGATGAGTTTCTATAGGCAGGCACTGCAGTATGGTGGTTAAGAGTAAAGACATGCAAATTAGACAGACCTGGAACTGAAATCTGCTGTCCATGCATAGTGGCTTTGATTGGGTAAGTCACTTAACTTCTCAGAGCCTCTTTCCTCATAGGTGAAATGGAAAGAATGATGATTTAATGATATAATACACATAATCCTGGGCACACAGATAGGGTTGCATGAATTTTAGATGCCATCATCATCATCATTATTATTATTAAAGTAAATTTGAAGCCTCCAGGGTGAACTTAACCATCAGGCTACAGTAAGTAGTATTTATAAAATAGAAGTTTAAAGTATTGCTATGATTATTATTAAATTATTATCCAAGCATTTCCCAAATAGTAATAAGCCACACATTTCACAGTAGGCAGTATGTTTTGCTAACAAAAATTTGGGGGTGTTTGTAATCTGTTAGAGCCATATGTCAACAGATTCCTCCCAAACTAAGAATAGAATAACCTCAAATTATTTTTTACCACAAAAGGACCATCTAAAAATGTCTTGGGTGGTACTGCTTCTGTTTCATAAAGTCAGGTTTGGAAAAGTTCTTGCAAATTTAATGTATTTGTAGCAATTGCTTGTTTGTTCTCTTTTCATCCTTGACTGTTGCAACCATTCATCAGGCACATGCTAGATCTTAGGACAGAATATTACTTATTTGCTATATTTCTTTCTCCTTCACCTTCTCTGATAACATGTTAACAGAAATGATTCGGAGAGCTTGTGGGCAAGTTAGCAACATAGTTAGGTCCCCCTTTATTTGTACATTATTTATAATTAAATTGACTTGTCACATTTAGAATCTCGAACTGAATATTTAATAAGCAATCTGTGCTTAAACATTGGTTGCATTTAATAAACAAATATTTTAAACCAGCCATTCAAGAAGGATAACTTTAGGGTTTCTTCTGATAACTGCTAAACCATGTGCACCCAAGTTACTCAGTCGTGTCTGACTCTTTACGATCCCATGGACTGTAGCCTACCAAGCTCCTCCATCCATGGAGTTTTCCAGGCAAGAGTACTGGAGTGGGTTGCCATTTCCTTCTCCAGGGGATATTCCCGACCTGGGGATTGAACCCAGGTCTCCCGCATTGCAGGCAGAGGCCTTACCGTCTGAGTCTCTTATTTGTTCTACTGTGACTTTCCCAGAGGACGTAAACACAGTTAAAACTGATTTTGATGTAAATAGGCTGTGATGACCCAGGGGCTTTTGCTGTTCGGATTGCTTTAAACCTGCATTGCTTGGGCAGCAGTGCTTCCTCTCCAGTGAAACATCCTGAAAGCACAAAATGACTCACACTCTCACTGATCTATCCGCTTCAATTCAAAGCACACGAGCTACACACAGCTTGGTTTTGACTGTCGTAGTACAGTTAAGTAGGATTTAGCTAAATTTTTGTTTGCTTCCTTCAGTTCAGTTCAGTTCAATTACTCAGTCATGTTCGACTCTTTGTGACCCCATGGACTGCAGCACGCCAGGCTTCCCTGTCCAGCACCAACTCCTGGAGCTTGCTCAAACTCAAGTCCATCGAGTCGGTGACGCCATCCAACCATCTTATCCTCCATTGTCCCCTTCTCCTCCTGCCCTCTTGCTTCCTTACTCTTGAATTATATTCTATTTCCCCTGTGTTTGCTCAGTGCATAATATTCCTTTTGGGGGGGTTAGGAAAGCTGGTTCTTGTCAGAACAGAATTATTCTGCTTTCTGATCAGCTTTCATGTCACATAGAAGTCTCTGGGAGTCAATGTGTGTTTTTTTCTATTTCTTCACTTTTGGGTGTCACAGGAGGCTGCCCCTGTGGGGGACCAACCAAGACACAGCTGTGTCAAGTGAAGCCCAGGGAATTATGACCAGCAGGACAAAGGGGGCAGGTTTCTTTTGGCCAAACAGATGCTAGGTTTCTTAAGCACGAGAGGAGTGACATTGGGCCCCCACCAAAGCCTGTTGCCTTTGGTGAATTACAGCTTGATTCCCTGGGCTTTATTCTACATATAAACAAGTTTCATTACTTGTTCTGTCAGTGCTCCTAAGAGAGCAATCATTTTAGGTGATCAGCTTTCTATGTCTTTCTAATGTGAATGGGTTCCTGATCATTTTTTGTGAACTGATGTTATGGAGAGGAGATACAGGAGGGAGGCAAAACCAAACAGAACACAAGATCACTGGGTGTTTGAGGAGGGATGTAGGGCCACTGAAGGATAGGGAAAAAAAAGAATGCCAAATCCAAATCTTCATACTTTCCAATTGGTCTGAATAATGGAAGAAGCCTTTGCAGTGACCAGGCAGACAGCCTAAAGCAGTGGTTCTCCACTGTTCTCAATATTAACATCACCCAGAAGGCTCTAAAACTACCTACATCTGGGACCCACTCCTCACCCTCCAGCGAGGCTGATTTAATTGACCTGGGATGGGGCCCAGAGATCAGTGTATCATTCCCTCTCTCAGTGCCTTCCAAATGCAGCTGGGGTCAAGAACCTCAGTTTAAAGGAAGCTTCAGGAGTCCCCAAGAGTGGGGATCCCCATTTTGGTATCTTCTCTTAAGGAGCCTGGGGAAGTCCTAAAGACTGTTCAGCAATGGAAGAAATCCCCACTTCTATTTTGTGGGAAGAGGAGGAGGAGATGGCCTGTCATCACCCCTGGAAACTCCCTGGGGCCTTCTGACTCTTCCTGATCTCTCCATACAGATAGTCGTCACAGACCGCCTTCCGAACAAAGCATGGGCAGCTGCTCATGTCCATTTTTCCACATTCTTTCAGAACCAAATTCCTTTGGAGATATTTACAATGAATCTTTTCTCAAGTTAGATTTCAGGCAAGTTGGTATTGGTTATAACCAGTCTGGCCTGGTGTGGAGGGAGACCTATTTCTCCAGCAGTAGGAAAGCTTGTGGGGTTTTATGGCATGTTTCTTGAACACAAGCACAATGCAGTTTACAGCCACAACAGGTGTGGAGAAAATGTGTCGTAATAGAATCCAGCTTAAAATCAGGTGACTGATTCTGTGTTTCTAGATTAGAACAAAGAACAACAACAAAAAGCTGCATCAATTTTCTCATCTGAAAAATGGGATGGCAAAGACCTGCCTTTCCTGTCAAAGATCTGTTTAGGAAGATGAAATTAGAAAATGTAGGTGAGTTTAGTTAAAAACTATATGTTACCCTTCGGAGGTGAAATACTCGATAGTCCAGTTGCAGTCTGGTTTTCAATTTAGATTGAAAGAAACCTACCTTCTTTAGCCAATTTCCAAATTTCAGGAGGGCATGGAAGATAAAAATGCCTCATTTAGCTCGCACATGTAAATCAAGATTTGTTAAAAATACCTTGCATTGGTAAAGGTTTTAAGTTTTTTTTTTTTAACTTTTCAGAGATTTTAGCCATTTTATCTTTCAACCACTTGGTAGAAAATAAACTCCAAACCTAAGCAATTTTCAGCATATAGACTGTCTCGGTTTTTTCTAGACTCAAATTATTCAGATCCTTTTCAGTGAATCCCAGACTTTAAAAAAAAATCATTTCATTCTTAAGTACTTCAATATTAAAACGCTTTTGGGATAAATGGTAGCGGTTTTAATGGTGATAAATGTGGAAACAGAGTCACCCTGGCATCTAGCTGAAAGTCACATGACTTATTTTTAGCACTAGGACTTGAAACTTTTGAGTTCTTCAATTTTATTAGAAAGAAGTAATCCCCCCACCCTTTTTAAAGCTCATTAAAAAAATGTATCACGTCACAGAAGTAAATGTGTTTTGTTAAAAAACAATACCAAATAGGTGCTATTTGGGATTGGTTCTCATCAGTCAGGGGATAAATAAGTTGTAGAAAAGAGTCATAAATTCAGAGAACGAGATGGGACTTGATTACCTTGTCCAGCTCCCTCATTTTAAAATATATATTTATTTATTTGGCTGCCCGGGGTCTTAGTTTCACATGCAGGATCTTCCCCTGTGGTTCATGGACTCTCTAGCTGTGGCTTGTGTTGTGGCTCGGGAGGACTTTGGAGCAGGTGGGCTTCAGTAATTGCTCTGTGGTATGTGGGGTCTTAGTTCTCCAATCAGGGATTGAACCTGGGTCCTCTGCATTGCAAGGCTGATTTTTAGCAACTGGACCACCAGGGAAGTCCCCTCCCTCATTTATAGATGAAGAAAATAAGGTCTAGAGATGAATATATATTTGTAATATATATATTTATATAACATATTTTTATATAGTTATATATACTATAATATATATATTTATAATATACTTCTATATAAAATATATATGGTTATATATATAATTTTAAAATTTTTAAAGCCTGTTTTCACTGTCTGGAACTTTATAAGGAGAATTAGTTGACATTTTACAAAGATGAGGCAAAAGATTTCAATGGGTAAAATAATTAAGAATTCCCTTGAAAACAGATGAGAATTTAAAATGAGTTCTACACAGATTTTAGATTATACTTTCTCAGTGTTGTGTCTCAGCAACACTAGTATTGGTGATTTTAAAGGTAAGATAGTGATGACAATGGCTAAGTGTCCAGACAGGTTAGATTCATTTTGGAGTCAGTCAAGTAGAACAAAGATCTTCATGGAGCAATGATCCCAGACTGAACAAACATGACGAAATATGATTATATACAGAGCACATCAGAGCTAAAACACTGTAGAAAGGAAAAGTTCATATTTGGGAAAAAAACAAAGCCAACAGCATTTAATTCAATAGTTTCCTCTGGAACCCCGGTGAAAGGATGTATGTATTTGTATCCAGCCACAGACAGTGGCAAGCAGATTAGCTTAAGTTATAGCTGTAGAACTATTGTCTTGGGTCACATAGGCTAGTGTCATTCATGGATGTAATATTCAGCAAGAGTTATGGTACCAGAGCAAGCAGGTGTGACAGGGTTCCGAGAAGAACTTCCCAGGAGTTGGCACTCTGCCAGCATCTTTCTGAACACTGGGTTTTTTAGATGCACTATCAGTGTGGTTTCCATGTTGGTTCTACCTGTTCCTTGAAAGATTTTGACTGCTTACATTGGTGACTCTTAACCATGAGGTGTTAAAAACAAAAAACAAAAACACTGATGCTTGGGCCAAACTCCCAGAGATTCTTGATTGAATTGAAATGATTGAAGTCTGGACATAAGTATATTTTTACATGCTCCTCAAGGGGCTTCCCTGGTGGCTCAGAGGGTAAAGAATCTACCTGCAATGCGGGAGACCTGGGTTCAGTTGGGAAGATACTCTGGAGGAGGGCATGGCAACCCACTCCAGTATTTTTGCCTGGAGAATCCCCATAGACAGAGGAGCCTGGCGGGCTACAATCCATGGAGTCACAAAGAGTAGGACATGACTGAGCGACTAAGCACAGCATAGCACAAGGGATTTTGAGCTGTGCCTGGATTGAGAATTACTGGCTTAGGTAACGAGGAGCCCTTACTGACTGGAGCTCTTTTGGGGAATGAGAGTTGCCTTCTTATACCCAGAAGTCCTCCACATCACTGCCTAATGGGGGTGTCACATTCTTGGGAGGATATAGGGCCAGTTAGGATGGGGGCTAATAATGTGCTATCCATGTTCTCTCGTTAAATTTATTTTTTTAGTTTTGTCAGACTCTTTTTGACCCTATGGACTGTAGCTCGCCAGGCTTCTCTGTCTATGGAATTCTCCAGGCAAGAATACTGGGGTGGGTCGCCAGTCCCTTCTCCAGGGGATCACCCTGATTCAGGGATCGAACCCAGGTCTCCTGCATGGCAGGCAGATTCTTTACCGCTGATCTACCAAGGAAGCCCGACTTGGTGGCAAAGTTCAAAGGTGAAGATCCCTAAATGCCATCAGAGTTTTCATCATTAGAGACCTGGACATCCTCTGAAATCAGACAAGATAAATATTTTTAGGTCTGATCTGAACAGAAGACTTCTCAGGACAAATTTCTATTCTGTGTCTTGCCTGGATGTAGCCATCAGGAATTGGTTTGTCAGATCAGGTCAGAGAGTCTGTGCTGCTTGTGAAGAAATGAATTTTATTTGCCAGCAAGTCACTGACTGAAACCAGCCTGTCTCCTCAGGACACACAGCCTTATTCTTTGGCTCTTTGTGGTTGAACTTATATAGAAAACACTATTGCCACTTTAAAATGAGAACTGAGAATGCAGATGGAGTCTCTGAATTTGAATGAATGAAGCAATGTCCACACCCTTTTGACCCATGAGCAGGAAATGACTTTCTTTTTTATTTCCTGTGATGGAGGTGTGTTTCTTATCAGGACAACAACATTGACTTTGGTACTGTCGGCAACTCATATTAGCCAATTATATTTCCCTTTAATACATGGGTTTGAATTTTTTTTCTGTCATTTAATTTTGCATTTAAAAAGTACTACATGGTTCATCAAGAAAGCTTAATATTTGGAAAAGGAAAATGAAAAAGAAAAAGAAAGGGGTAATCTTACTGTTTAGAAAATCACACTTACCATTTTGGCTTATGCCTTTTCAGATTTTGGTTTTGTTTTTTAATTTCAGGAAAACACAACTGAGTAGTTAAAAGAGTCTAAGAAGAGATCAAGTCAAAAGCTCAGTTATAAGAAGTAAGAAGCCCAGTAATCAAACTTGAACACCACAAGAAACAGACATTGAATCAGTAAGTGTTGGTCTGGAGACTAAGAAGGGTTTGATTTCCCAGTATAGGGTAGGTTCTGGAAACTACAGTCAGGTGGGGATTTAAATGGCCACATCTTTGGGGAAGTGGAGGGCTACAGAGGTCAGGAAATGAGCTGAATCAAGCAAACATCTTTTTTTATTACATCATGGGCATTTTTTCCTTTTAAATATCCTTTAAAACCATCCCTCCTATCTACGCACCTAAAGCAAACGCAGCCTGGTCACCTTCTCTGACTGAGAATCTTCCTTCCCCCAGATGACATTACATACTGCTGCCAGATGCATCTCCTTAAACTGCTATTTTAACATTATCTTTTTCTTCCTTGGAGATAAAAAAATGTCTCTGATTGTCGAGTTGGGTCAGTTCCAGACTTCTCCTCCTGGCTTTCATAGTTCTCTGTAATTTAGCACTAATCCATTTATTCAGCTCTTTTTTTCATGTCATTCTCTCATTCTCTCTCACTCCAATCAGGTTAATGGATTAATTGCTCTAAAAGGGCATCATAGTCCTTACCTTTATCCTTACTCTCATCCCCATTTGAGCTTCCCGGGTAGCTCAGCTGGTAAAGAAACTGCCTGCAATGCAGGAAACTCTGGTTCAATTTCTGGATCAGGAAGTTCCCCTGGAGAAGGGATAGGCTCAATTCAGTTCAGTTCAGTTCAGTCACTCAGTCACGTCCAACTCTTTGCGACCCCATGGACTGCAGCATGCCAGGCCTCCCTGTCCATCACCAACTCCCAGAACCTACTCAAACTCATGTCCTTTGAGTCGGTGATGCCATCCAACCATCTCATCCTCTGTCATCCCCTTCTCCTCCTGCCCTCAATCTTTTCCAGCATCAGGGTCTTTTCCAAGGAGTCAGTTCTTCGTATCAGGTGGCCAAAGTGTTGGAATTTCAGCTTCAACATCAGTCCTTCCAATGAATATTCAGGACTGATTTCCTTTAGGATGGACTGATTAGTCTCCTTGCAGTCCAAGGGACTCTCAAGAGTCTTCTCCAACACCACAATTCAAAAACATGAATTCTTCGGCGCTCAGCCTTCTTTATAGTCCAACTCTCACATCCATATATGACTACTGGAAAAACCATAGCCTTGACTAGACGGACCTTTGTTGGCAAAGTAATGTCTCTGCTTTTAATATGCTGTCTATGTTGGTCATAACTTTTCTTTCAAGGAGCAAGCATCTTTTAATTTTATGGTTGCAGTCACCATCTGCAGTGATTTTGGAGCCCCCCAAAATAAAGTCTGTCACTGTTTCTACTGTTTCCCCATCTATTTGCCATGAAGTAATGGGACCAGATGCCATGATCTTAGTTTTCTGAATGTTGAAGGGATAGGCTACCCACACCAATATTCTTGGGCTTCTCTGGTGACTCAGTAGGTAAAGAATCCACCAGCAATGTGAGAGACCTGGGTTCAAT
Organism: Okapia johnstoni; assembly: GCA_024291935.2. NCBI lineage: Eukaryota > Metazoa > Chordata > Mammalia > Artiodactyla > Giraffidae > Okapia > Okapia johnstoni. Next base: position 33,753,395 of record CM044309.1, on the reverse strand, counting down.
TGCTGGGTCAGGAAGATTCCTCTGGATCAGGAAGATTCCCCTGGAGGAGGACATGGCAACCCACTCTATTATTCTTGCCTGGAGAATCCCATGGACAGAGGAGTCGGGTAGGCTACAGTGCATGGAGTCGCCAAGAGTCAGACGTGACTGAGCAAGTAAGCACACACACACATCCCCATATTATGGTCTTTTTGGCACGTCTACCTTCTTCCCTCTGCCTATTTTTAGTCAAAGCTTAAATCTAGTAGCAGCTCCTTCACAATATGTCCCTCGATAAATACACATTGATTATTTCTTAGACCTATCACGCCAGTCATAATTTACCACTTCTTACCTACTAACTTGTATTAGTCACCGTTTTATTTTTGTTATATATTTCTCTTAAATTTAATCACAAGCTCACTGAAAATAATATCTATATCTGGGTCATTTCCCATCTAGTATATAGGGTCAAATTTGTGTACATAAGTGTGTGTGTGCTCAGTCATGTCCAACTTTTTACCACCCTATGGACTATAGCCCACCAGGTTCCTCTGTCCTGGGACTCTCCAGTCAATACTGGAGTCGGTTGCCATGCCCTCCTCCAGGTGATCTTCCTAACCCAGGGATCAAACCCGCATGTCCTACATCTCCTGCATTAGTAGGTGGATTCTTTACCACTGAGCCACTATGTAAATAAATACTCAGTTCATTAGATAGAATAGAGATTGTACATAATTTAGTATTCAAATTCTATTATAGAATCTAACAATGGAATTCAATTCTATTATAAATAGAATTTATATTTTCCTAGGATTTTAAATGAACTTATCCTTTATTTTCTCCACTCACTGAAATAGTTTTTTCTATTTATGCAACATAATTCATCATATTTAACATAATGCATAAATATTATACAACAAAATTCATCAATAATAAAGTTTAGAAAAGACTGTAACTTGCAGGTATAACAATCAAACTCAAATATTTTTACCTCTCTTTTTCATATTCATCAGTGGCACTAAAACAGATTCACTCAAAGTAATCTAGGGTAAATATGAGTTTATCATCCTCCTGATAAAGAAGATACATAGTGCTCAAGGATAGATAAGAAGTTATATTCTTTAAATTCATTTAAGTACCATTTTATCTATGTTCACCTTCCACAGTTATACCAGAAATTTATATTTAGAAAAAATAGAATCTTGGAGGACTCATATTTAAAGAACATGTAAAATGGTAATGATTGTAAAATCAAATAAAAAATAAAATCACAAGCCCAGCCATAAGAAATTACCAGCACAGATAAGAACTGTCATCTGGGTACCATTTCCTCTTAGAAAACAGAACCACGGATACAGAGGGCTGACTGTAAGTTATACTTGGGTTTTTTACTGTGTGTGGGGGCGGCTTGGTGCCCTAAAATCCACCTTGTTCAAAGTTCAATTATATATCCTTTCAGTGATTTCTAATATAGATGGGTTCAAAGTATATATTAAGTTATATAACATTTATTGTGGACAATTTCCCATGAAATATATACAAATATACAACATCCTTTTCTATAGGCTCCTAATCTTCCACTGGATTTAACCAATCTCTGTCAATAGACATTAGTTTGATTCACAATATTCCATTGTCTTTAACCTTTTAACCATTTAGTTTGCTTGCTTACTTTGTCTTTGTGCTAGTATAAACACTGCACAAAGAAACATATATATTCTTGTACCTACACCTGCTTGTCCTTGACAGATTAAGAAACATGATTTAAAATTTTTTCTTCTGCTTCTGTATTTATGGAAAACAGTCACAGAAATAAGCAAAATCTCAAAGAAAAACCACCCATAAACTCAACATTTAGAGAAAACCACTTCTAAGGATCTCTGTCCTTCCAAATTCTCTGTTTATCCATATGGTTTATTTCTTTTTAATTTGCTATTGAAATATAGTTGACTTACAATATTATATTAGTTTCAGATTACAACATAGTGATTCAATATTTTTAAGGGTTATACCCTTAAGTTACTATAAAATAATTATCTTTATGGTTTAAAAAGATAACTATATTCATATGTTTCTCAGTAAAATCAAAATTCAAAAATTTCTTTGTCCCCATTGCATCTAATGTTGTGATTATGAGCTCTCATGAAAACAAAAAGTTTGCCTTGGAATATATATCTGGAACAAAAGGTCTTAGAAGATGTATCTGCAATAGTGAATCTTACCTTATCTGTTCTTTAAAACCCTTGAAGACCAGCTATTTTTCAGTAATGAAAACATCTACAGTTCTGGAGACTGAGCCATGCCAGGTGCTGGTGAAGACAAGGCATGGTAGAAGAGTAGGGGCAGTTGAAAGGTGTCTGAGCAGCCAAAAGGTGCATTTTTAAAAACATCTTTTGGGTTTTTTTTGAAATTTGTTTATTATTTATTTTTTGGCTGTGCTGGGTCTTCTTGACTGTTCTTGGTCTTTCTCTGGTTGTGGCAAGCATGGGCTACTCTTCATTGTGGTGTGAAGGCTTCTCATTGTGGTGGCTTCTCTTTGTTGAGGAGCATGGGGTGTAGGCTCATGGGCTTTAGTAGTTGCAGCTTGTGGGCACTAGAGCACAGGCTCAGTAGTTGTGGCCCAAGGGCTTAGTTGCTCAGGGGCATGTGGGATCTTCCCAAAGCAAGATTGAACCTGTGTCCCCTGCATTTGCAGGCAAAGTCTTATCCACTGAACCACCAGGGAGGTCCAACACTGTGATTTCTAATCCTAAATTTCAGCTTTCTCCTTCCCTTGGAAAGATGGTGTGGGGTGAACTCAAACTTCCATTTAAAGTATATAGGGCAACTTGAAATAATAAGTTGTAATTTGGGATAGGTTACTTGATCTTATTTTCTGTGTATGAACTTTCTAATTTATCAACATGTTTCATCCTCTGTAAAGTGAGGAATGTGAACCAGGTGATTTATACAGTTCTTCCTAGCCTAGCTGCTAGCTACTGAATTCCAGGATTCTAACTCTAATCCTTTCCTATTTGAAGGATACAGTCACACATTGCTTGGCACCAAAAAGGCGCTTGATAAATGTCTGTTGACTTCAATTAAATAGGGACAGAATAGATCAAAGCTAACTAGATTAATTACTCTATAAAAAATAAATTGAGACTCTGTATAAATGACTGAAAAAAGCAAATTCCACTGTGGCAGGATGTCTGGTAATTATTTTGCTCTTAATTAGTCTTAAGTTGATAATGGCCAAAACGTTGACTGGTAATAGAATTAGAGCCTCACATATAATGTAACCAGATTGAGGAAATAAATACTAAAGTTTGAATTCATTCTGACTGCACACTAATTTAAAATATGGCAAATCAGAGAAGAATCCATTACAGATATTCAAGAAACATGGAAGTCACTATTGGATAAAAAAGAATGAACCCTCTGTTTATACTTCATTTTACCTGCTTCATCTTGGAATCCTCCTCTGTCTCACGTACTCACCTCTTGTTCTGCATGCTGCCCTTTGATGACTTCTTGTCTTCAAGATTGTTCACTTAACCAAGCTTCCCCTCTCTAAATACACTGGAGATGGGTCTGGGGTAACCCAGACACACCAGGGAGCTTGTCCCAGATCACCCCCTCCTCAAGCAAAATGGAAGAGATCTAAAGGCACTGGTGCTGAAATTGAGAGTGAACTCACGGGGGCTGAGCCACATGGACACCTGGGTTGGTTAAAATGTGAATACCCTTAAAGATACTGGCTCAGCTGTAAAGAAACTGCCTGCTAAGCAGAAGACATGGGTTTGATCCCTGGGCCAAGAAGATCCCCTGAAGAAGGAAATGGCAATTTACCCACTCCAGTATTCTTGTCTGGAGAATCCTATAGACAGAGGAGCTTGGCAGGCTACAGTCCAAGGCATTGCAGAGTTGAGCACGACTTGGCAACTGAAGAGCAACAACAACAATAACCCTTAATGATACAGTGTCATACTCTTAAATTGTGTCTTTAAAGAGGAAAAATTAGGTAGTTAGGGGATCTGAAAAACTGAAGTTTCCAGTTTAACTCAAAGTCAAGTTTTTAAAAAGATTGAAATGAAATTGAAGGATTGACTCAATGCTTCACGTTCCACCACATCTCTGGTTTCAGCCAACCTAACTCGGTATCTCAAACACCCATAGAACATACATAACTTTAAGAACAAATGCCAACAAAAGAACATGCATTGAAAGAACGCAAATGCATTGAAATAATAATGCCAACGACTGTTTTCAAGTTAACACTGAGTTTAAGAAACATTCAATTTACCAAGCACTTTGTCAAGTGTGAGGTAGCCTCTAGGGGCATTTAGTCTTTGATAAAGATTTATGGTTATCTGCAGGTGGTATTCTCACACGTGAATATATGAGATTTGTCTCTTTAGAACGTGCATGTCTTGTCCACGTTGTTTTGCCATAGCAAACTAGTACAGTTATTACAACAATGCCCAGGAAATTTCCTCATGACAAAAAATCAAGTACATTATACTTGTCCCCATGGAGTATTCTGTCTGCCTATGCTAGACCACTTGAAAAACAGAACTGCAATGATACTCAAGTAGACCTCATTGACCAATGTGATGATGTCAGTCCAATTAGTAAAATATGCACCCACATTACGTAGTGTGACGTTCGTTGATCACTAAGGAAATTCTGTAAGTCACATTCACTCCAATTCATGGAGCATTCCATTTATTTGCTTCCCTTTATAATCCTTTACTATTTCTATAGTGTGCCAAATGTGTCATCTGAATCCATGTGCTGAGTATACAGGGAATTCGAGGTGCCTTCACATTGTTGACTGTCTGCCTGTGGGGAGATTTGGAATGCAAAATTGTGTTCACACCCTAAGTGGTCCTTTGCAGCCAAGGTCACACTGGTCTGTCCCCTACCAGATCATCAGCAATGCGAGTTCAAGGATTATAGTCTCAGCCTCTTTTCCTAGTACTTAGATCCTCTCAATGGATGTTAGTTGCATGAACAGTTATATCCACAAACAGGAGTAATTAGCAAAATTGTTCAAGTTCATTGATTCTTTTCCTTTCACGTTTGAATTACTATGTTCCACTGCTAATAAGGGCGTTTGTGCTTGAAATGAAGGCTATTTATGCCTAAAGATAAGTGAATAAAAGTTATCCTTCCTTAAGGCGACTGCTTAGCACAGTCTTCTTGGGTTCAATAAATTATTATTGACTTAAATGGTCTTAGCCACCCCATATATTACAAAGATCCATTCAGATAATAATAATTTTACTCTGCTGAGTACTTTCAAATTGAAATTATATAGGAAAATAATTTTTTGAGTAATATAAATGATACCTAAAGTGCCTAGAAAAACGCTTGGCATCTTGTAAATACTCAACATATATTAATTCTTTCCCTCACACATATTAAAAAAAAAATTCTAGCTTTAAAGCTTGGTGGAAATACATAAGATTAATTTAATTAGAGGACAAATGACAAAAAGAATTATGTCAGAATTATCTTTTGACCTAGCAAAGAGGTTTAGCTATCTCATTAGAATTTTTTTGCGTTACTCTGCCCTTCTCATATTTCTTGACATTATAGTGGAAATGCATCTAAATTAAGGTTGCCAGATAAAATAGACAACATCTAGTTAAATTTGAATCAGATAAACAATAAGTACTTTTTTGGCATAAATAAGCCCCATGTAATATTTGGGACATCCTTATGCTAGAAAATTATTAGTTGTTTATTTGATATTCCAGTTTAACTGGGCACCTTGTTAAATTTTTAAAATTTTTATTTTTATCTTATAAACAGTATAAATTTATTTCTCATAGTTATAGAGGCTGGAAAGTCTAAGATCAAGGCACTGACAGATTTGACGTCTATTGAAGACCCACTTCCTAGTTCATAGGTATCTTTCTTCTTGGCACAACCTCACATGGCAAGAAAAGTGGCACTATATTTTTATTTGCTAAATCTGGCAACCCAAATCTAACAGCAATGAGTACCAGCAATTTAAAAAACAGTAATACTTTGTTGAGTTCTTTTTTTTTTCTTACAGAATGTTTGACTGGCAGTTGACCAATTTCTTTAAAGGTTTTAAGCTAATTTTGTCCTCATCCTAAACCTATGGTTAGTTTGCATAAAGGCACTGTGATTTCACCTTTTTTTTTAAATTGCTCTAGAATCAAAATGTCTATTTTGACTCTCCATGGTCACCAGAATGTGGCTTACAGAAAGGGAACAGTTGTTAGTCCTGGCTAAAAGCCAGACATTTGGTGTAGAATTATCAGTTGCTTATTCTACTAGAAGTTTCAGTGGAAGCTTGTAAAGCAGGTTTTCCTTATTGGTTTGGATTGAGTAGCCAGGAGACCATTTACACTGCTGTTTATTTTCATTGCATAGTGAAGAGCCCCGAGCATTCACACTGGAGAAGACTGGGCAAAGCTCGATAAGCAGTATGGCCATGGGCTAATCACCTAGATGGAGAGCTCGCCAGTGAGCTGCTGGGCACAGAGCAGGGAAGCCCAGAGCCAAGCTTGGTTGGAGATCTTGGCAGGGCACCACCAACAAAGAAAGAAAAACCAGAAGTTTTACTAAATTGGTCATTTTATGGGCACTTAGTTTCTTCATTACTTACCACTCTCAAGCAACCATATAAATCATCTCGTGCCTGAAATCTAAAATTCCAAAGAGTTGGTAGGTGAGCAGCTGTGGGCAGCTGAGGCTTCTTGCCAACATAAAACCCGAAGGACATTCCGGGTCTTTCGCCAGCTCCCCAAAGCCCTCTTTCCTTTCTTCTCTGAGCCCTGGGGATTGGCAGCCTGTTTCCTTTCCACTGTTACCACCTGTTCTTTCCAACTGCGTTTATCTGCTCCCTTGGTACAGAAGACAGCCCTGCAGCTTCTGCTTACCTTGTTCATAGCGATCACCATTTACTGACGGCCTACCATGCTTCAGGCTCTCCTCTGTGTACTTTATACCATAATATTGTTTAATCTTTATTATAGTCTTGAGAGAGAGATTTCTGCCTCCCATCTTACTGAGGAGGAACTGAAATTCTGAAAGGTCAAAGAAAATACCAAGGCCTTAAGTAATGAAGATGCAGTTCAAAGACAGTGCTATTATCTCCTTGCGGTTCCTGAGACAGCACCCCTTGTCTGACACTGCCAGTAAAACCCTAAGAAATGGGCTTTCCTCATTCAGCCCCAGATCCTCTCACAGGAAAATACAGAGACCACAGTCATGATAATAGTGGATCTTTGAGGCTTAATGAGACTTTCTGAGGTGAGATGAGATAGACAAGAGATCTCCTAAAAAGTGGTTTTCAAACTTTGATGTATACGACAGGGCTCCAGTTATTAAAGAGTTAAGTGGTAGAGTGTGTGGCTTCCTTCAGCACTGCAAGGCAGAGTGGGCAGAAGACCTAAGTAGACATTTCTCCAAAGAAGACAGACAGATGGCTAATGAAAAGATGCTCAATATCACCCATTATCAGAGAAATGCAAATCAAAGCTACAAGGAGGTATCACCTCATACCATCATCAGAAAATCTACAAACAATAAATGCTGAAGAGGGTCTGGAGAAAAGAGAACCCCCTTGTATTGCATTGTTGGCAGAAATGTGAAAAAGGAAATGCAAAAGCAGGTAGTCAGAGTTTTGAATGTGGTTGCTCAGAGCAGTTATATGATAATTGTGGAAGTACAAAGGCCGGTGAGGTGAGGGCAGAGGTTGTAGTAGGGAAGGACCACTTGACCTAATTTCACCTATTACCTTAGCTAGAACTCAATCTAGTCCCCTTTCTTGAAGATGAGGGGTTTGGAGGGCTGGGGGTTGGGTTTTTTTTTTTAAACTTTTATTCATTTAATTTTTGGCCAAAAGGATCTTGCTTACCCTTATAGAGTCTATGAGATCCTTTCTGCTCTCTCTGGAATAACAATAATCTCAGCACCCTTAATTTCCTAGTTTTCCACTCTATAGTATGAGAAACACAAGATCTGTTGACAGTCCAAGAACTAACTTCTTTCAATACAGTAAGTCCCCTACATATGAATCTTAAAGTTGCAAACTTTCAAAGATGCTAACATGCGTGCCAGCCCCTGTATGCCAGCTGTTGTTCTGTACTATATTACTTTTCAAGGTACTATACTGTAAGGTTTAAAATGTTTTCTTTATTTTTTTGTGTTTGTTTACTTATGTACATATTATTTGTGTGAAAAGTATTATACACCTATTACTGTACAGTACTATGTAGCTGATTGTGTTAGTTGGGTACCTAGGCTAACTTTGTTGGACTTATGAATGCTCTCTTACAATGGAACTCATTCATATGTAGGGCACTTACTGTACAGCAAAAGCTTTAACAATGGTTCCTGGCAAATGTTTACAAGTACTTATATTTTACAGTCTTGGAGAAGGAAATGGCAACTCACTCCAGTATTCTTGCCTGGGAAATCCCATGGATAGAGGAGCCTGGCGGGCTACAGTCCATGGGGTGACAAGAGTCGGAAACAACTTAGCGACTAAACAACAATAGCATATTTTACAATCTGCCACAAGCCTGTGACAAATGTGATTTATAATCTAAAGAAGTTCTTAAGGGAAATGTTCCTTTCTTCTTCTTAAATATTTTGAAGGCCTTCCATTAAAGCAAAATAACTTTGAAAATAGGTATTAATCACAGAAATAGAAATGGGATCTCAGGGGAATCTAACTAGTAGGTAATAAGGATGATACCAGCATAAGAAAATCTATGCACATTTACTGCACAGCAACTGAATTTTGTCTGTGGTCATGAGCATGGTCATTTACCAGTTTGCTCTTAAAATCAAACATCTTCAGAGGAGGAAAGAGAGAAGAAACTGAGTTTTATTACCAGCCTTCTCCATGCTTAGAATGTTCATTTTAGATGCTGTTTAATTCTCATAACAATCTTTAGGTATAAATGATACTCTTCTGAACTTTCTCACTGATCCCACAAACCTCATATGTCCTCTCAGGGCAACTTCTAGTTAATTATTTAAAACAAAACAAAATGAAATAACAGCTTTACTTTAATGTGATTTATGGAAGAGTGAAGTAACAAATTCTTGCTCTTTGATATGTACTTCTGGACTTAGTAATGTAACCACAGAATTACATGGAAACTCCAGTTGTTGAATCACATAAAAAATACAGTAGGTGGCGATTTATCAGTGTCTTGGAAAATGACATCAGAAAAACGTAGAGAGGAGGAAGATTCAAATGAGAGGGATTCAGAATGTACAAAGGCAGGGAGGTCTGAAATAACAGAGAAGGAAGACAATAAATGATTCAGGATTGCTATAGAACAGGGGTTGACAAACTGACCCATAGGCCAAATATGGCCAGTCATCTAGTGTTTATGGCCTGTGAGCTAAAAATGGGTTTTACAACACTTTAAAATGTTTGGAAAACAACCACAAGAAGAATATTTTATGAGGCATGAAAATTATATGAAGTTCAAATTTTAGTGTCCATAAATATAGTCATATTGGAAGGCAGACATACTCACTTGTTTATATATTATATATAGTTGCTTTCACATGATGACTGCAGAGCTGAGTAAGTGAAACAGAGGGTGCATGAAGTGCTCTCACTGCTTCTCAGTGCATGGTACTTTATAGTGATGCACTTATAACTCTACAGCATTTTGAGTGTAGCACATATCACTACTGTTGTTGCTTGTTGTTCAGTGGCTCAGTCATGTCCAACTCAAACTCATGTCCATTGAGCCGGTGATGCCATCCAACCGTCTCATCCTCTGTCATCCCCTTCTCCTCCTGCCTTCAATCTTTCCCAGCATCAGGGTCTTTTCCAGTGAGTAGGCTCTTCTCACCAGGTGGCCAAAGTATTGGAGCTTCAGCCTCAGCGTCAGTCATTACCAACCACGCCTTCGTAACAATATTGTAATTCACAGGAAAGTCACAGTCAGAAAAATAGATAATTTTAATTTAACATAGAATATCTCATCAAAGCAAAATTTCTGCACAAAAATAAAAAAAATGAAAATGGGACTGCAATCAAAGTAGGTTTCAGAGTGATTTTTTATTCAAGCAGAAAGCCATTTACCAATACAAGTTAATTAAATTGTGCTTGATTTCAACAGCTGAAGAAATCTGTACATAAAAGTAAATATGTTTAAGACTATAAGCCGCTTAGTGAGAACAGTTGCTTGAGGGCCTGGGGAACAGCATCAAAAGTCAATTTAAAAACAAGACAAAAGATTTTTGCATTGTTTTCCTTGGCTCTTGATGAGCTTATAGATGCTATTGATTCTCCTCAATGATTGGTTATTTGAGGAGTCCAGACAGAGTTTGAGGTGATCAAAGTGTTAACCTCTGTGAAAAGTATGTGTGGAAAAAGGCAAAGGTGAGACAGAAGTTGAGAAATACAAATTCAGCACAACCTGAAGTAGAATCTGCTATGATGTGTGACAACTGATGATGGTCAAAATGTATATGCCACAGGAAAAGGCTCAGTTGGACAAATTTACAAGGCTTGTGAAAAGGGAAGGTTGTACATTGTTCATCAGAAGCTAGTTTGCAGAAAATATGTGAATCTATTGTGTTCTTGAAATCTACTGTGTGTGTAATTGCAGTGTCAGTAGTGAATTGCATTGCTGTTGGGGACTTAACAATCATTAGTTCCAAGAATTCTTGTCAGAAATAGAAGCTGAATGTCTTGACCTATCACACAGTAGTTCAATGGCTTAGTGGTAAAGTCTTAGTGTGCTTTTTAAAACTTTTAGGCCTGAGGGACTTCCCTGGTTGCGCAGTGGATAAGAATCTGCCTGCCAGTGCAGGGGATATGTGTTCAGTCCCTGCTCAGGGAAGATCCCACATGCCACGCAGCAACTAAGCCCGTGCACCACAACTACAGAGCCTGTGCACTAGAGCTCTTGAGCTGCAATGACTAAAGCCCGCACACCTAGAGCCTGTGCTCCCAATGAGAGAAGCCAGCACAGTAAGTCCTTGCATTGTAAGTAAGAGAAGACCCCAATCGCCAAAACTAGAGAAAGTCTGTGGCAGCGATGAAGATCCAGCACAGCAAAAAGTTCATTAATTAATTAAAAATTATGCAACTGTGCTTATTTTTTTTAAAAAAGTTTAAGGCTGAGCCATGAAACAAATCTCAATTAATTTCAAAAGACTGAAATCTTACACAGTGTTTTTCTGATGGCTAAAATAGTTAGAAATCAATAATAAGAAATCCTAAAGAGTTACAAATATGTGGAAATTAAACAGCACATTTCTAAATAACAAACACCCGCAACAAAAAAACAAATCCCAAAGAATATTAAAAATTATTCTGAACTGAATAAGGAAAACACAAATGAAGTCTGTGTTATGTATTAAAGCAGTGTTTGGAACAAAATCTGTAGTTTGAAATCCTTATAAGACAAAGACATTTTAAGTCTAAGTTTCCACATTAAGAAACAAGGAAAATGAAAAGAAAATTAAATTTAAGATGGGGGAAAGTGGACATAAACATAAAAGCAAAAATCAAGGAACTAACACAAATATAGGGAAACTTACAAAGCCAAAATTTGATTCTTAAAAAAAAAAAATTAATAACATTGACAAATAACTAGATTGATCAAGAGAAAAGAAAACACAAATTGCCAATATAGGCATAAAAGAGAGAATACCAGGGACTTCCCTTGTGGTCCAGTGGATAAGAATCTTCCTTGCAATGCAGGGGACATGGGTTTGATCCCTGCTCCAGGATGATCCCACATACCATGGAGCTACAAAGCCAATGTGTCACAACTACTGAGCCCGAGCTCTAGAGCCTGGGAGCTGCAACTACTGAGACCATATGCTGCAACTAGTGAAGCCCACTTGTCCTAGAACCTGTGCTCCACAACAAGAGAAGCCACCACAATGAAAAGCCGTCCACCACCACTAGACAGTACCCCCACCAGCTGCAACTGGAGAAAGCCCAAGTACGGCAATGAAGATCTAGTGAAGAAAAAATAAAATAAATCTTAAAAAAAGAGAGAGAGAGATAAGACAGAATGATCAAGTTGGTTTTACCTCAGGAGTTTACATTTGAAAGATCAATGTTATCTACTATATTAGAAAAAGAAAAACTATACACACATCTCAAAAGATGCATAACACACATCTCAAAAGATGCATAAAAAGAGTTTTACAAAATTCAACATTTATTCTTGATAAAAATTTGTGTGAAATAGAGGGTGGTTTCCTGATAATGATAAAGGGCGTTCTTAGCTACACAATATTTAATACTGAAAAATTGAATTTTCTCCCTCTAAGATCAAGACCAGGCAAGGAAAGATGTTCAGTCTCACCACTTCTATTCAACATTATACAAGATGCAATAATACAACAAAAAGAAGTAAAATACATATAGACTGAAAAGAAAGAAAACTATTTTCATTCACAAATAACATGGTCATACACTCAGAAAATCCAAAGGGGTTTTCCAAAAGCTTTTAAAACTAATAAATAAATTTAGCAAGGTTGTAGGATACATGGTCAATATACAAAAATCAAATGTGTTTCTAGGCACTAACTTGGACAATTGGAGTTTGAAAATATTTAAAATTATATTTTGTTGTTGTTTAGTTGGTAAGTTGTGTCCAACTCTTTGCAACCCCAGGGACTATAGCCCACCATGCTCCTCTGTGCCTGGGATTTCCCAGGCAAGTATACTGGAGTGGGTTGCCATTTCCTTCTCCAGGGGATCTTCCTGACCCAGAGATCAAATCTTGCTTGGCAGGTGGATTCTTTACCACTGAGGCACCAGAGAAGCCCCAAATTTTATAAAGTATATTAAGTGCTTAACATTTAATATACTTAACAAACTATGGGCAAGACTTGTATATTGAAAACATTGCAGAGAGAAATTGAATATCTAAATAAATGGGAAGATAAACTCTATTGTTGAATTGAATGACTCACTATGGCTAAAAATGTCAATTCCCCAAACTCATTTCTAGAACCTGTGCATTCTCAGGCACAGTCCCAACAGGCTGTATTGTAACACTGACAGATATATTCGAAGTTTAAATGGAAATGCAAAAGATCTAAAATAGCCAAAGTCATTCTGAAAATAAAGTCCAATGTTGGAATGCTCACACAATTGTATTTCAAGACTTAATTTAAGGCTACAGTAATCAAGACAGTGTGGCATTGGCATAGACAAGGATACTTACACAGCTCAATGAAGCAGAACAGCATACAGAAAAGACCCACACTTATTTTTTTTTTTTTTTTGTGATTTTAAATTAGTTTATTTATCTGTTTTTTAACTTTACAACAATGTATTTGTTTTGCCATACATTGACATGAATCCACCATGGGTGTACATGTGTTCCCCTTCCAGAACCCCCCTCCCACCTCCCAGTTGAATTTTTTTTTTTTTTTTTTTTTTTTTTTATTTTAGTTGGGGGCTAATTACTTTACAATATTGTAGTAGTTTTTGCCATACATCGACATGAATCAGCCATGGATTCACATGTGCTCCCCCTCCCAAACCCTCCTCCCACCTCCCTCCCCCTCCCATCCCTCAGTGTCATCCCAACGCTCCATCCCTGAGCATCCGTCCCATGCATAGAACATGGAATGGTGTTCTGCTTCACATATGACAATATACATGTTTCAATGTTATTGTCCCAGAACGTCCAACCCTCACCTTCTCCCTCAGAGTCCACAGGACTGTTCTATGCATCTGTGTCTCTTATTCTGTCTCACATATAGGGTTACCATTACCATCTTTCAAATTCCATATACATGCATTAGTATACTGTATTGGTGCTTTTCTTTCTGGCTCACTTCACTCTGTATAATGGGCTCCAGTTTCATCCATCTCAATAGAACGGATTCAAATGTATTCTTTTTAATGGCTGAGTAATATTCCATTGTGTATATGTACCACACAGCTTCCTTATCCATTCGTCTGCCGATGGACATCTAGGTTGCTTCCATGTCCTGGCTATTGTAAACAGTGCTGCGATGAACATTGGGGTACACGCGTCTCTTTCAATTCTGGTTTCCTCGGTGTCTATGCCTAGCAGTGGGATTGCTGGGTCATATGGCAGTTCTATTCCCAGTTTTTTTAAGGAATCTCCACACTGTTCTCCATAGTGGCTGTACTAGTTTTGCATTCCCACCAACAGTGTAAGAGGGTTCCCTTTTCTCCACACCCTCTCCAGCATTTATTGCTTGTAGACTTTTGGATAGTGGCCATTCTGACTGGTGTGTAATGATACCTCATTGTGGTTTTGATTTGCATTTCTCTAATAATGAGTGATGTTGAGCATCTTTTCATGTGTTTGTTAGCCATCTGTATGTCTTCTTTGGAGAAATGTCTGTTTAGTTCTTTGGCCCATTTTTTGATTGGGTCGTTTATTTTTCTGGAATTCAGCTGCAGGAGTTGCTTGTATATTTTTGAGATTAATTGTTTGTCTGTTGCTTCGTTTGCTATTATTTTCTCCCATTCTGAAGGCTGTCTTTTCACCTTGCTTATAGTTTCCTTTGTTGTGCAAAAGCTTTTAATTTTGATTAGGTCCCATTTGTTTATTTTTGCTCTTATTTCCAATATTCTGGGGGGTGAAGACCCACACTTATATGGTCAATTGATTTTTATAAATGTACTATTTCAATGGGAAAAGAAAATGTTTTCAACAAATGGTGCTGGAATAACTGAATAAACATACGAAAAAATTGGCCTATGGTCCTTACACTACATACTGAAATTAATTCAAGATAAATTCTCGACTTGAATGTAAAAGCTAAAACCAGAGAAAGAAATATAGGAGGATATTTTTCAAATGTGAATAAGCAGATTTCTTAGGAAAAGTACAAAAAAAATCCCTACTAAATATTAAGTAATGATTAAGTGTATCAAAAATTCAAACTTCTCAGTCTTATTTCATACCTGCGACATCTTTAAGAAAAAAAAAAATTTAAACTGATATTTTGCCCTTCAAGAAATGTCTTAAGTAAATGAAAAGGTAACCAACTAAAGATTAACAAAAATCTTGTATCCAGAACACATAAGGAACTGTAAACCAATAATAAAAAGACAACCCAATGAGTAAATGGGCAAGACTTAAACAGGCATTTCACAAAAGAAGATTACAAATGGTCAGTAAACACATGAAAAAATGTTGAATGGTAGTAGTCATCAGAGAAACGCAAGATAAAACCACAGTGGATTTATTTCTGGATTCCATTTCACACCCATAAAGTAACTAAAATTTTAAACACTGACAACACCAAATGCTGCTGCATGTGGAATAACCGGAACTCTTCTGCTATGCTGATGGACACATAAACTGCTTCAGACACTTTGAAAAACCATTTCAAAATTGTTACAAAAGAAGCTCAGAAGTTCTACCCCTAGGTGTTTGTTTATTCGAGGAAAATATGAGCAAATGACCAATGAAATACTTGCCCAAGAATGGTCCCAGTAGCTTTATTCATAATAGCCAAAACATGGAAACAACTCAAATGTCCATCAGAAGAAAAATGGATTAAAAAATTATAGGATATTTATACAATATGATACTCTTTAGTGATTAAAAAAAAGAATCATTGATACATAGGAGAACATGGAAGTCAGGGACAAAAGAGTACACAGAGGATGATTCTTCTTATATGAAGTTCAAGAATGGCCAAACTAATCTCTAGAGATGGAAATTAGAGCATGTAGGATATTGTCAATCACTCAGTCGTGTCCAGCTCTTTGTGACACCATGGACTGTCACCCACCAGGCTCCTCTGTCCATGGGATTCTCCAGGCAAGAATACTGGAGTGGATAGCCGTTCCCTTCTCCAGGGGATCTTCCCGACCCAGGGATCGAACCCAGGTCTCCTGCATTTCTGAGTTTCTTTTGTAATGATTTTGAAAGTTTTTCAAAGTGTTTGCAGCATTTTATGTGCCCACCAGCAAAGTAGAAGTTCCAGTTATTCCACAGGCACCAGCACTTGGTATTGTCAGTGTTTAGTGTTTAAAATTTTACCGCTGGGGTGATGGAACGTTCTATATCATCACAGGAAGTTGGTTACATAGGTTGGTTACATTTTTCAAAACTCCTTGAACTGTACACTTAAGATTTTTCCATTTCATTATATGTTAAGGATTAACTCAACTAAATACGAAGTACAATTAACTGAGAGAGCCTGGGAAGATGGGGCAGGGCCCACAATGCTTACAGAGGAAGGGCCCTGTACACCACGCTAGGGAGGTCGGCTTTGGCTCTGTGAGAAACGGGGAGCTATTGATGGGTGACAAGTAGGGTAGTGCCATAAGGTGTACATTTGAGAAAGGTTACTGAAATGCTTCATATTAAGAAAGACATAAACTTTCCTGATATTCATTTTTTATATCAGTTTTGTAGATGGAAATGTTTTAGTCCCTTTGCTGTTAAGCTTAGCACAGCACAAAAATGAGGGCTTGTGCTTTTCCTCTCTCCATCACTCTCTCCCAAGAGAGCCCTCCTAGTTCTTGCAAGTTTGTTTTATAGAAAAGTGTATCCCTAGATCGGAATTCTTTTCCTAAGCATATTCTATAGGCTGATATGGAAATCTTGCAAGAGATCCAAAATTTCATTGATTTATAGAATGGAGGAGACTCTAGACTTCAGAATGCAAAGGTTTTGGCTTCAGAGGTGCAATTTTAGTAACAATTCAGGAGATTTAGAGGAAAAAAATGAATCAACATAAAAAATGTGAGGATTTTACATAAAAACAGAGAAGTGCTAACTTCTGGCTTATGCTTTCCATTTCCGGGTGGCTCCCTCTACCCTGCTCCACCCTATCATTGTCCCCCTCTTGGCTCATTGGCATTGTGTTTGTGGCCTTGAAGGGACATGATGTTGCCTGTAGTAGTCTTCATGAAGTCTCTGAGAGGGTATTTTAACTTTGTTAGTGTTGGCTCTTTCACTGATAGTTGTAGAGAATCTAAATTAGGATTAAAGATATGAGGAAGGCCATTGGCTTCACAGAGCTTCCAAGGTAAGTTTTGGTTAGGCTTGAATTGTTTTATAAATATAGAATCATCTTTTCATGTGCCTGTTGGCTACCTGTGTGTATACTTTGGGAAAAATGTCTTCTTAGATCCTCTATCTATTGTTCCTTTTTTGATTAGGTTGTTTGTTTTATTAATATTGGATTGTAGAAGCTGTTTGTCTACTTTGGATATTAACATTTTGTCAGCAGCATCATTGGCAAATGTTTTCTTCCAGTCTGTAGGTTGTCTTTTAGTTTTGTTCGTGGTTTCCTTTGCTGTGTAAACATTTTAAAGTTTGATTAGGTCTCATTTGGTTTTTTGCAGGGTTTTTTTTGGCCATACCAGGCAGCATGCCGGATCTTAGTTCCCCGATCAGGCATTGAACGTGTGCCCCTGGGGAAGTCCCACATATATTTATATTTGCTTTTATTTCTTTTGCCTTGGGAAATTGATCTATAAAAATATTACCATAATTTATGTCAGAGGATGGTTTGTTTTGCCTGTGATCTCTTCTAGAAGTTTTATGGTGCCCTGTCTTATCTTTAGTCCTTTAAAACCATTTTGAGCTTATTTTTGTATATGGGGTGAAGGAGTGTTCTAATTTTATTGATTTAAATGTAACTTATTAGAGAAATTCAAATCAAAACCACAATGAAGTATCACTTCACACTGATCAGAATGGCCATCATCAAAAAGTACAAATAATAAATGCTTGAGAGGGTGTGGAGAAAAGGGAAACTTCTAACCTGCTGGTGGGAATGTAAATTGGTATAGCCATTATAGAGAAGAGTATGATCGTTCCCTAAAAAATTGAGAATAGAGTTAACATATGACTAAGCAATCCCACTTCCAGGCATATATCCAGAAAAAAATGAAAACCCTAATTCGAAAAGATACATATACCCCAATGTTCATACCAGCATTGTTTACGATAGCCAAGATATAACAACCCAAGTGCCCATCAATAGAAGTGGATTAAGAAGATGTGGTATATATGTGTGTGTGTGTGTGTGTGTGTGTGTGTGTGTGTGCGCGCGTGCGTGCACGTGTGCTTAGTTGTGTCTAACTCTTTTCAACCCCATGGGCAGTAGTCCACCAGGCTCCTCTGTCCATGGAATTCTCAAGGCAAGAATGCTGGATTGGGTGGCCATTCCCTTCTCCAGGGGATCTTCTTGACTCAGGGATTGAACTCAGGTCTCACACTGCATGCAGATTCTTTACAATCTGAGCCTTATAGTATGAGGGAAGCCCCATACTATATACATATAGTGGAATATTACTCAACTATAAAAATATGAAATATTGCCATTTACAGCAACATGGATAAGCCTAGAAAATATTATACTTAGTGAAATAAGTCAGACAGGGCAAAACAAATACTTTATGATATAACTCAAATGTGGAATCTAAAAAATAATGCAAATGAATCTATATACGAAACAAAAACAGACTCAGAAAAATAATAACAACAACAAAACCAGACTCACAGACACTGAGAACAAATTTATGGTTACCAAAGGAAAGAGGGAGGATAAGGAAGGAGAAATTAAGAGTATGGGGTTGCTGCTGCTGCTGCTGCTAAGTCGCTTCAGTCGTGTCCGACTCTGTGCCACCGCATAGACGGCAGCCCACCAGTCTCCGCCGTCCCTGGGATTCTCCAGACAAGAACACTGGAGTGGGTTGCCATTTCCTTCTCCAATGCATGAAAGTGGAAAGTGAAAGTGAAATCGCTCAGTCGTGTCCGACTTGTAGCGACCCCATGGACTGCAGCCCACCAGGCTCCTCCGTCCATGGGATACAAACAGGTACATAAAAGAGACAAGCAACAAGGATTTACTGTATAGCACAGGCATCTATATCCATTATCCTGTAATATACAGTATAATCTGAAAAAAAAATAACTGAGTCACATTGCTGTACACCTGACACTAACACAATACTGTAAATCAACTATACTTCAATTTAAAAAATATGGAATCAAATTGAATTTCTGTAATCAGTGGTGTTCTTCTTTCACAATTTTCTGGAATCACCCATCCATCTTCTCTGATAATTTTGCTAAAGCCAAGCCCAACAGGCTACCAGTCCTCCAAGAAGTGGCTGTTTCCATGAAATTAAGCAAAAATTCTGGTTAAAATATGATGCTTACATCTGCTCATTCAGTTGTAATACTTCAAAGAGAAGAACAAATAAAACCCAGCTTCCTGTCATCTCCTAGCATTAAAGGATGACAAACTACAGTTGGTTTCCCTTTTGACTGGAAGCAAAACTGCGGATAAATAACATGACAGATAAAGAAGCCAAACAAACTGAAGTAAAACTTCATCAGCAAAAGCCAACCAGTTAAAAACCACGGTGAAAATCTCCCACACGACACCCTCTCCACCTCTGGTAGAGGTAGGGGAAAAAAAGAAAGAAAGGAAAGAGAAATTCTTTTCTGAAAAAGCCACTGTACCTAAACCACTGAAATCTATATGTTCTTTTCAGCTACTTACTTGCAACTACTGTACTCACCATTAAAGCATTTCCTTTTCTAGAGATGAATCTCAACACAACATTTAAATTAACTATACTTCAATTTCAAAAAGTTATTTTAAAAGTATGTAAAGATGGATCCCTCTTCCTGCTACCTGACAGAAAACCTTGACTATCAGAGACCAGGATGGGGGCTTTTGGGGTACCCTGACACAGGCTTCACACTGTATGAACCTTTTCTCTCCTATCTTTGTGCAGGAGTCATTGTTTCAATCATTCATTTATTCACCATGTATTCATTCATTTGCTCATTCATTTATTCATTCAATGTCTATACCCTGCCCACAAATATTATTAGAGGACCACATGAAAACAGTATATATACTTTTATAGTTGTTGTTTTTTGATGATGCCAACATTTGATTATTTTCCTTGGTAAGGCAATGGCATGTACCTTCTTTCATAAATGTCCAATCCCACCTCCACCCCCACCCTGTTAGGGTAAAGATAGAAGCTTTTCATAAGAAGGCAACCACTTTCTGCTCCCTGTTTTTTAGAATGTAAGCAGAGGGATGTCGAGAACAGCTGTGGAAACACTTGGAGGACAATTACATCAGTCAGATCACCAAGATCATGAGCAGGTTATATCTTCTACCCTCAGCATCCTTACTATAGAAAAAAAAGTTTAGAGAAAGATTCCTCAGTGTGTTTTCTGTGCACTCAGAATTCCATG
The DNA here is from genome assembly GCA_024291935.2 of Okapia johnstoni. Taxonomy (NCBI): domain Eukaryota; kingdom Metazoa; phylum Chordata; class Mammalia; order Artiodactyla; family Giraffidae; genus Okapia; species Okapia johnstoni. The sequence continues at coordinate 33,733,218 of CM044309.1, read as the reverse complement.
GGGTGTTTTTTAAAAATGTACATAACTGGGCTTTTCTCCAGTTTTACTGAATCAGAATCTCTGGGACCGAAGTCCCTAAATCTTCTTTTAGAACAGACACCATAGGAGAGATTTTTTTTTTAATGTAAAAAAAATGATATATTTATAAAACTCAAAGTAACCTTTAGTGGTAGAAATCTACAGAGACCCTTTTCCTTCAATAGCATTAGTAGACAGGAGCCTGACTCAGTTCTCTAAGAACAATCAGCATTTTAAACTAATGCGAGTAAGTCACTCTGAGAACTAAAACTATTCTTTAAGCCAAAATATTCAGACAAGACTAACCAAAGGCATTACCATATCCACAGAGCACTAGGTTTGGCTTGTGGATTAAATCTATAGTAGTTTGTACTTTACATGCGTGCGTGTGTGCTTAGTTGCCTCAGTTGTGTCCAGCTCTTGGGACCCCATGGACTGTAGCCTGCCAGGCTCCTCTGCCCACGGCTCCAGGCAAGAATACTGGAGTGGGTTGCCATTCCCTTCTCCAGGGGATCTTTCCAACCCAGGGATTGAACCTGTGTCATGCCTCCTGCATTGGCAGGTGGGTTCTTTTTTTTTCTGGTTATGCTGAAAACATCTTTTTTTTAATTTTTAAAATTAATTAATTTATTTTAATTGGAGGCGAATTACTTTACAATATTGTGTTGGTTTTTGCCGGACACTGACATGAATCAGCCATGGGTGTACTTGCGTCCCACCGTTCTGAACCCCTCTCCCGTATCGCTCCCCACCTCAGCCCTCTCGATTGTCCCAGAGCACCAGCTTTGAGTGCCATGCTCCAAGGAGTTTTATATTCTGTCAGGTTGACAACCACTGACTAATGATCTCCAGGGTGTCTTCCATTTCCAAAGGTCATGACCAGTGTCCACTGTGTGGCAGAGAGAGTGTCATTGAGAGGATAAGATTAATTTTTTTCTTTTGGCCATGCCAAAAGACTTGCAGAGATTATAGTTCCCTGACCAGAGACTGAGCCCATGCCCTAAGCAGTGAAAGCATGAAGTCCTAACCACTGGACTGTCAGGGAATTCCCCAGGAGGATGAGATTTTTTTGATTGAGGTAGGGAGATAATTTTGGAGAACTTTAGAAATTATACAATTGAATGTACATAAAAAATTATATAGAAACAAGTATGATATTTGCCCCCCAAAAGAGGAAAATCAATGTTATTTTGAAAAGAATACTTCTAGCATGGTTTTTTAATGGGCAAGCCTACTAGGAATAACCATCTTAAAAATGCGCAGTTGATAAATTAAGCTATAATTAGAGAATAAGATAATAAATTCCAGATGCCTCTATTTCATGTAGCAGCACGGAGACACTTAAGCATGGGCTGTTCAACTTAAGTTAGAGATGACAAGTGTTTGCCACAGAATGGAGTAAACATTTTTGGTAGAATGCCTTTAATCAACATCCTCGTGGTGGGTTATTCTTTATTGATGATAGAAGGAAAACAAACTGAAGAATCTTAGCATAACTGAGGAAACATAACATTTTGATTTACAGTTAAGGGTGATTGTTTAGAATCTGTCATTTATTCAGCTGTTTTGAGAGAGTCACTGAAATAAAAAGCATATTTCTGGGTCAGAAAAGTCACAAAAGGAAAACATTTTAAAATCCAATAAATCCTCTCACTAAGTGAGCGAAATTCTCTAGGCTAGAAGGAGCCATTCATACTGGGATATTCAGTATCTTCCAGGAATAGAGTTAATTACTGAAGGAGGGAATTTCTTGGTGGTCCAATGGTTAAGAATCTGCTTTGCAGTACAGGGAACACAGGTTCAAACCCTGGCCGGGAAAGTAAGATCCCACCTGCTGTGGAGCAACTGAGCTTGTGTGCCACAATTAGAGAGAAGCCGGCGTACCACAACAAAAGATCCCCTATGATGCAATGAAGGTCCCATGGGGTGCAACTAAGACTGAACACAGCCAGATAAATAAATATATATTTTTTTAAGCATTGAAGGAGCCACAAAATGGGTAAGATGATGTCCTCAAAACAGGCACAGTGAATTCTTGCCCCATCAACACATTGAGCCACACCTATTATCTTTCCCTCTGGCATCAAAATTAGTTTGAAAATATATGTTGTCCTTATAAGTTTCTGCATGATGATTCTCTGGAGGGGTCTAACATTATTAAATTTGCAAACTCATGAGTCTTCTAGAGAACAAGTGCATCTTGGCAAATGTCGAGTTTATGTAATTATTGTCTATTCATGGCTCCACAAACACTGCATCCTCCCTGGCAGTATAACAACTATTAATTTGTGGATGTGTTGCATGGTACTTTTGTAAATAATACTGCTCATCCCAGTTCAGTTCAGTTCAGTTCAGTCACTCAGTCATGTCCGATTCTTTGCGACCCCATGAATTACAGCACGCCAGGCCTCCCTGTCCATCACCAACTCCCGGAGTCTACCCAAACTCATGTCCATCGAGTCAGTGATGCTATCCAGCCATCTCATCCTCTGTCATCCCCTTCTCCTCTTGCCCCCAATCTTTCCCAGCATCAGGGTCTTTTCCAATGAGTCAACTCTTCGCATGAGGTGGCCAAAGTATTGGAGTTTCAGCTTTAACAACCCAATTCATGTCCAATTATGTTGTTCAGAAAAATCACACAAAGCCCAGATTTCAATTACTTTGTCTCACTGTCTGTCTAAGAGCATTGTCTGCTTGTTTAGCACCATTAAAAAAAATATATATATATATATGTATACATATACATATATATATGTCTCATTTCAGTCCTGTTAAACTTACCTTTAGATAACTCCCTCTTCTGCTTCCCTTTGAGTGGGCTGTTCCACATTTTTGCTGTTTCCTTCATCCATGCTCTCCTTGGACTAGTTTGATGAAGAAAAAAAAATGTATGAACATTAAAAAGAAAAAGACTTTTTGTCTATATTTCCTCTTCTTGCCTACAAACACACATGCAGACCCAGTAATTGATCCCTTGTTCTCAGAACAAGAGGTTTTCCTCCTAGTATGTAAAAAACTCTGGAAATAACATTTAAATTAAAAAATTCTTTAAATTTTTACCTAGTAGTATTACACACTCAGGACTTCCCTGGTGGCTCAAATGGTAAAGAATCCGCCAGCAATGTGGGAGACATGGTTTGATCCCTAGGTTGAGAAGATCCCCTGGAGGAGGGCATGGCAACCCACTCCAGTATTCTTGCCTGGAGAATCCCCATGGACAGAGAAGCCTAGGGTCACAAAGAGTCGGACACAACTGAGTGACTAAGCACAGCCCATTACACACTCATCATAGAAAAAATTAAAAAATCAGAGAGTATAGGTACTCAAAAATGACTTTCATCTTCTCCCTACCCTGACTCTAATTGACCCTACCCTTTCACTTCTGGAAGTCAACAACAGTAAGTAATTATGAGCTCACTAATTAATCATCGCCTACTGTTGCTGACTTCTAGATCCTCATCTTTAGCCCAGACTTCTCCTCTGAGTCCATCCTAACATACCCCCTTGACTACAGACTGTTCACATTTGGATGTCCACAGACACCTTAGTTAAATCTCTTTAACTGTCATCTTTATCTTTTCTCCAATATCTATTCCTTCCTCCATAGTTATCTCGCCAGTGGGGTCATGATCAGAGTGGTTCTGATCCCTTCTGCTCCTCATCTCTTCACCTAATCAGTTCTCAGTTCAGTTCAGTTCAGTCGCTCAGTCACGTCCGACTCTTTACAACCCCATGAATTGCAGCACGCCAGGCCTCCCTGTCCATCACCAACTCCCGGAGTTTACCCAAAGCCATGTCCATCGAGTCGGTGATGCCATCCAACCATCTCATCCTCTGTCGTCCCCTTCTCCTCCTGCCCGCAATCCTTCCCAGCATCAGGGTCTTTTCCAATGAGTCAACACTTCGCATGAGGTGGCCAAAGTATTGGAGTTTCAGCTTCAACATCAGTCCTTCCAATGAACACCCAGGACTGATCTCCTTTAGGATGGACTGGTTGGATCTCCTTGCAGTGCAAGGGACTCTCAAGAGTCTTCTCCAACACCACAGTTCAAAAGCATCAATTCTTCAGCACTCAGATTTCTTCACCGTCCAACTCTCACATCCATACATGACCACTGGAAAAACCATAGCCTTGACTAGATGGACCTTTGTTGACAGAGTAATGTCTCTGCTTTTAAATATGCTATCTAGGTTGGCCATAACCTTCCTTCCAAGGAGTAAGCGTCTTTTAATTTCATGGCTGCAATCACCATCTGCAGTGATTTTGGAGCCCCCCCAAAAAAAGTCTGACACTGTTTCCACTGTTTCCCCATCTACTTCCAATGAAGTGATGGGACCAGATGCCATGATCTTAGTTTTCTGAATATTGAGCTTTAAGCCAACTTTTTTACTCTCCTCTTTCACTTTCATTAAGAGGCTCTTTAGTTCTTCTTCACTTTCTGCCATAAGGCTGGTGTCACCTGCATATCTGAGGTTATTGATATTTCTCCCGGCAATCTTGATTCCAGCTTGTGTTTCTTCCAGCCCAGCTTTTCTCATAATGTACTCTGCATATAAGTTAAATAAGTAGGGTGACAATATACAGCCTTGACGTACTCCTTTCCCTATTTGGAACCAGTCTGTTGTTCCACGTCCAGTTCTAACTATTGCTTCCTGACCTGCATACAGGTCATTTCTCAAGACCTGCCAATTTTACATCAATGTTCTTGAATATGTCCCCCAAGCTCCCATTTCCCCATCTCCTGACACCATCATTATATCCTACCTGGATGATGGTACTCATCTCCCAGTTGGTCTTCTTGCATCCAGTCTGGTCCATCCTGCAATCCATCCTCATTGCATTCCCAGATACACAATTATGTTCACATCCATCACCATAAATGTGATCTACAGTTAGAATGTGTTGGCCTCCTTGTCATCTTTGAGCATTTACACATGCCTTCCCTTGGTGGAAACACTCTCACTTCCCTTTGTTCTGCTGGTGAACACATGCTCATCCTTCAGTTCTGGTTTTCTCCCTTCTGGGCCTCCTTCCCCGACATGGACGCTGTTAAGCGCATCTGCCTCTGTGCTCCCCTAACACCTGTATGTAGTCCCCTTTTCATATTCTCTGTCCAGTGATCCAGACTTTTGTCATTTCCTCGTATGTGCCAAACTCTGTATTACTCCTAGGCCCTCCAACATGCTTTTACCTATACCAGAGCTTTCTCTCCCATATGCCTCTTTCTCTATCTGTCTTTCAGTTTTCAGCCTAAACATTGTTTCCTTTAGGAGGCCTTCTTGATTATACACTAGATTGTTGCTGTTGTTTAATGGCTAAATTGTGTCCGACTCTTTGCAACCCCATGGGCTGCAGCATGCCAGGCTTCCCTGTCCTTTATTATCTCCTGGAGTTTGCTCAAATTCATGTCCACTGAGTTGGCGATTCCATCCAACCATCTCATCCTCTGTCGTCCCCTTCTCCTCCTGCCTTCAATCTTTCCCAACATCAGGATCTTTTCCAATGAGTCAGCTCTTTGCATCAGGTGGCCAAAGGATTGGAGCTTCACCTTCGGTCCTTCCAATGAATATTCAGGGTTGATTTCCTTTAGGATTGACTGGGTTGATCTTTTTGCTGTCCAAGGGACTCTCAAGAGTTTTCTCCAGCACTACAGTTCAAAAGCATCAATTCTTAGGCACTCAGCCTTCTTTATGACTACTGGTAAGACCGTAACTTTGACTATACAGACCTTTGTTGGCGAAGTGATGTCTTAGCTTTTTAATACACTATCTAGATTTGTCATAGCTTTTCTTACAAGGAGCAAGCATCTTTTAATTTCATGGCTGCAGTCACCATCTGCATTGATTTTAGAGCCCAAGAAAATAAAATCTGTCACTGTTTCCACTTTTCCCCCTTCTATGTGCCATACACTTGATTGAGTTCCTCCCCCCTTTTTTTAAAGATCACTCATAGAGCTTCCATGGTGGCTCTGATGGTAAAGAATCTGTCTGCAATGTGGGAGACCCAGGTTCAATCTCTCGATTGGGAGGAAATGGCTAGTCACTCCAATATTCTTGCCTGGAGAATTCCATGGACAGTGGAGCCTGGCAGGCAACAGTTCATGGGGTTGCAAAGAGTTGGACATGACTAAGCACTAACACTTTCATAGTTCTCATACTTCCCTTGTCACAACCGTTTATTGTTAAAACTTCTGTCTTCTCCGCTATACTATATGTATGATGAGATCATGGGCCGAGTCTTTCTTCTTTCCTGTTGTACCTAAGACACTAGCACCATGCCTAGCACCGAATAGGCACTCTATAAATACTTCTTAAATAAATAAATGAATTAAACTTCTTATCACATTGTGGTAATAATCTGTTTAAGGTGTCTCTCTTGGCAAGGACTGTTCTATTTGTAGTTGCATGATTAGCCCCTAGTACAATGCCTAGTACAATGCCTTGCCACAATACATGGCAAGTAGTTAATAAATCTAAGTTGAATGAATGATCTGCAATCAGCAAATCAAAATGGCTCGATTTTTTACTGAGCTGGTGTGGGTGTCTTTAACTCATTCACTTTATAGCCCTTAGTTTATCTGCCTAAGAATTTAGACCCACAGGTTATAAACATGTTATAATCAACATATTTATCCCACTGGAAAAATAAGCTAGAACCTAGATCACTTCAAATTTGGTTTCTTCTCTCTTATTTATCAAGTATTATGAGAGTGATATTAAATTATAGTCAGTTTCTGTCCAAAAAGGGATGGGCAGAGAATATTTCACTGTATAAGCTTAACTCTACCGTAACAGTTCTGGGAGGCAGTACGGTGCTCAATTAATTGAGAAACATGATGAAGATAGGTAGGTTACTGAATCCTACACTTTCCCCATTGTATCATACCACCTAGGCACAAAAGATACCTTGTTTATTTACCTCTAATGTCTCTATTGTGTTGTATTTTTTACACTGAAAATTGTTCATTGTTTGAACAAATTAGCTAACATTTATTTGAATCCTACTATAATCCAGGGTCTGAAGTTAAGTATTCTAGATATCTTAAACTTCAAAAAGTTGTCAGAGCTTCTATATCATAGGTGTCAAAACTGAGAGAGTGACTTGTAATAGAGTTTGTAAGCAATAAGCAACAGAATAGGAATTCAAACTCTGGTTTGTGTGACTATAAAAACACTGATTTTGAGCTTCCCTTAGGCTCCCTAGTAAAGAATCCATCTGCCAATGCAGGAGACACACATTCGATCCCTGGTCTGGAAAGATCCCTCAGGTTGCGGAGCAACTAAGCTTTCGAGCCACATCTATTGAACCTGTGCTCTAGATCCCTGAACCACAATTACTGAGCCCTCAAGCCACAACTACTGAAGTCCATGTGCCCCAGAGCCCATGCTCCATAACAAGAGAAGCCACGGCAATGAGAAACCCGTGCAACACAACTAGCGAGTAGCCCCCGCTTGCCACAAGTAGGGAAAAGCCTGTGCAGCGATGAAGACCTAGTGCAGCCAACAGAACAAAACAAAACAAAAACACAAGCCTTTTATTTTCCTGTGGTGAACACTATGTTTCTGTTGGGCTGAATAAGGATGACACTTCAGATGATCCAACCAAATATCTCTGGATCTTGCCCCTGCCTTGGAGGAAAGGAAAGTTTCTTGTAAGGGGAAAACAATCCAGTCCTTCGGCTGACACCTTTGACCTCTTCAGTGTACAAAGCAAGTCAGAATAACAAGCCTCAGCCCTTCAGGGAATGGAAAGGATAAAGAGAATGGAGAAATTTTGTGCAGGTCAGTTTACAGAAAATAAATAAGAAAGTGAGTTAAGTTGCCAGGTGCTAGACAAATGATGCAAATTACTTAATGACAAGCAAATATTAGTGTTGGACAGTAATTGAAAAGCACCATGGATATCCTCAAAATGATGTCAACAAACAACTTTATTTGCAAAACATATAGTAAAATGTTGATTGAATGTACCTCTAATAAGCTCTTAGTTCTTTAGCAAGTTCCATATAAATAAGGAAGGAGTATTTCTATATGCTGAACTGCTTCTTTTCAAAATTAGTATAAAAATTTTTTGGAGTTTTTCAGTTTTCTATGGCTTCTATCCCCAGGAGGGTGATCTGAAGGTTCACTTTTAATCCAAATCAATTTTCAGCAATATAAGAACTTCAATAGAAGAATCTTTTATTTTTTTAAGAATTTGTCATAAAAAAGTTGACTGTTTGTCCTTTAAAGGTAATTTTTTCCAGGTCATTTTTTGGCCATTAGTATCAACTGTAATCTAAATATCATATTTTTCCTGATTAGCAACTTTGTTTCAGGCACATTCTTTAACAGTTTCTTTCAGATTCTAGGAAATAGCCACAGAAACTGAATTAAACTAAAATGCTACTTCTTAGTTGTCCCTCAAAAATATTTCAGTGTGTCTGTATGTTGTGCTCATGAAACTGGCAATGGTAAAATCCCATCGTATTTATAGCATTGCAATACTATGAAAACTGATCAAGTAATCATCAATCTATGCCAAGGCTGTTCAGGTGGCTTTCCCATAATTTGTAAGAAAGGAAGTCACTTTTCCTATGATAATTTTTTAAAAACTCATAAATTATTTTTAACAATAGTTTCTTTGATTCTGGGAAATATTACTTAACATATATCTAAGAACAACTGCGGATCTTTAAGAACATATTTTTCAAACCTAAATGCATGGTCTGATAAGGAGTATGATGAAAGGAATAACAACATAGAATCTTTGAAATTGGGACTGTCCCAGGAAATTTTAGATATATGGTGACCATGACAATCCTATACAATTTTCTCACTTTTCATTACCCTTTAAACAAGTAGTCTGCAATCCCTGGCTGGCAGTGCAGTGTTATGAGTTTACACTGATGACTGTAAATCATCAGAATCTGTTCTCTTGTCTGAAAAAGAATTAAGTCATGCAGAAAATGCCTTATGGTATCTTCTGAGTGCTCACACATCAGTACACTCTATTGCCCTTAAAAACTTCTCAGAGAAAAGGAAGTGACAGATTCATATTTGCTTCTTCGGAGAGTCATAATGTGCACAGTCTACTTTCAAGTTAATTTCCATTTGCTCAATCAATGATTCTGCTTCATTCATAAGAATCTGAGAGTTAGGGAATCAAAAATGATGAATCTATAAGCTGTTTGCTGCCACTTACTGGATAACAAATCTTCTTGCCTAAACAAACAGAGAAGAATTTTTAACTACTTCCTGGCAGTCATATACGTGAACCTTCAAATGTCTCTAAAGGTCAGAAACATTTTACGGACAAACTGATAAAAAAAAAAAATTACTTCCCTAATCTGTTATATATTTCCTCATAAAACATATACTCCTTCCTGCTATTTATGTTATTTTTATTTCCTTCCCAGGAAAAGGAAAGTGTAGTTTATATCTAAAATAAAATTTCTTGGGAATTCCCTGGTAGTACAGTGGTTAGGACTTGGTGCTTTCAATGCTGAGGACCCAGGTTCAACCCCTGGTTGGGGAACTAAGATCCTGCAAGCCATGCTGCATGGGCAAAAAACAACAACAAGAAAACAAATAAAGAACAAACAAACAAAAAAACAGAATTTCTGGGGATAAAAAAAGGGGAAGGGTTAGAATATCACACACAGAATGAAAAGAGTAAGAAGAACATTAGTAGTTAATTATAACTCAGAATGTTCCAAAGCATAAAGCTACAAAGCGAAACACTTTTCTCAGAATAAGTGGCATCTGTTGCCTCCACAAATGTCTGTACGGTTTATTTGCTTTGTGTACAATATTCCAATTGGGTAGGCTCTAGGAATCACTACTACATGTCATCATCCCCATTCCTGTATACCATATATCCATTAGAAAGAAGCCTTTGAACATGGTCACAGTCAACAGGTGTCTAATCTTTCTAATACTACATTTTTTGCTCTCGATTGTGCCTCAGCTGTTACTGAAGTTTGCATACTTAGAGCTGGGAACATCAGCTCCTCCAAATAGCCCCTTTACTTGGGGAATGATTTTGGCTTGTGAAATTATTTTTGTGGCTTTGGCTTGTGTATTAGCCTTTTGTGGCCATCTGTGTAAATGTAGTCAGAATGCCAATAGATCTAATCTCAAAGTATTATCAAAAAATACTATCAGAGGACTTCCTTGATGGTCCAGTGGTTAAGAATTCACCTGCCAATGCAGGGGACATGGGTTCGATCCCTAGCCTGGGAAGATTCCACATGCCACAGGGCAACTAAGCCCATGTGTTACAGCTGCCGAGCCCATATGCCTAGAGCCTGTGCTCTGCAACAAGAGAAGCCACTGCAATGAAAAGCCCATGCATTGCAACTAGAGAGTAGTCCTTGCTCACCGCAACAAGAGAAAGCTCAAGCACAGAAAGACCCAGTGCAGCCAAAAAGAAATAATTAATAATATTTATTATTGGAAAAGCATATAATTGAATTACACTAGTCCTATCTGCCATAATCTTATATCTATGAGCTGGAATCAGCTTTAAAGGCAATGAAAGTAAAAGTCACTCAGTTGTGTCCAACTTTTTGCAACCCCGGGGGCTATAGCCTGCCAGGCTCCTCTGTCCCTTCTCCAGGGGATCTTTCCAACCCAGGGATCGAACCCAGGTCTCTTGAACTGCAGGTGAATTCTTTACCATCTGAGCCACCAGGGAAGCCCTTAAAGGCCATGAATAATCCTTAAATAGGGGGTGGACTAGCGGTTTCTTTCTCTTACACTTTGCAGATGCTAAACACCTTGCACAAAGTATTGCATTAACTCTGCACAACACTACAAGCAGGGGAAGATGTCTCATTTTACAGATAAGGAAATTGATACTCCAAAAAAGCTAAGCAGCTTGTCACAAGGTGTACAGTTAAGCAGTACAGAGCTGGAACTCTCAGTGACTTTGACAACAGAGCACATCTCTTAGTCACTGTGCCCTTCAGCATCCCTAATTAACCTAGATAATTGAAGTAATAATATCCTTGGCACATGTGATGCCACTCTTGTCTACCATTTGCTGGTACTACAATGAATAAAAATATTATTAGTTTATATTCTTTTAAAGAATATGTAGGGAGTAAGCATCTCCCTGTCTAAGCCAACGCATTTTGGGGGATTCTGACTCTCAACAGGTCATCTCCACTCCCACAATCCTCAAACTCAACAGATCCCAAGGAGACTCTGCACTGACCCTCAAGGATGCCCTTCAGCCCACCTGGCCATGGGAGCAAAGGCAACATCATGCATCCACTCAGTTGCCCAAGCCAGAAGCCTTGTGTCATCTAGATTTCTCTTCCTCCCTCTCTCCCCACATAAAATCACTAGGTCTGTTGGTGCAATCTCCTAAATGTCTCCTAAATCCATTTACCTCTTTCCACCCCTCAATGCCTCAATTCAGTGCCTCGTTCACCCCATCATCACTCCTAGCTTGTGCTGCCCCAACAGTCTCCTGATGGGGCTCCCCCTCTTGCCACTTTCCAGATTGTTCTTAACTCTTCATTTGTTCTGCCACAGAGCTATTGCAAGTATAATTCCAGTCTTTTCTCTCCCTTTCTTAAAACTTCACTGGTTCTGCATTTCTCTTGGGGTCACGTCCCTTCTCATCATGATCTTCATGTGGTTGGGGTCCTGCTTGCCTCTCTAGTAGGAGAAACATGAAAATGAACAACAAGCCAAGAAATAAATACAGGAGTTTATAAGGTGCCCTAAATGGTTTGAAGGAAATAAACAAAGAACTGAGACAGAGAGAAACAGTAGTTGTGGGCTGTGGGTTCCGTTAAATAAAGGTAAACTGTTGTTGTTGTTGTTCAGTTGCTCAGTCGTGTCTGACTGTTTGCAACCCCATGGACTGCAGCATGCCAGGCTACTCTGTCTCTCGGAGCTTGCTCAAACTCATGTCCATTGAGTCGGTGATGCTCTCCAACCATCTCATCCTCTGTCATCCCCTTTTCCTGCCTTCAATCTTTCCCAGCATCAGGGTCCTTTCCAATAGTCAGTTCTTCACAACAGGTGGCCAAAGTATTCGAGTTTCAGCTTCAGCATCAGTCCTTCCAATGAAAATTCAGGGTTGATTTCCTTTAGGATTGACTGGTTTGATCTCCTTGCAGTCCAGTGGACTTTCAAGAATCTTTTCCAACACCACAGTTCAAAAGCATCAATTCTTGGGCACTCAGCCTTATTTAAGGTCCAACTCTCACATCCATACATGACTACTGGAAAAACCATAGATTTTGCTATACAGATAAAGGTAAACTGAGTAAAGAACAATTTAAAGGCCCTCATCTGGGGGAAAGAAAGGCATGACTAAGGATATGAAAAAGGTCCATGTGACCGGGGCAAGATGAACAGAGGAAAAGTAGCATGAATTGAGATTCACAACCCTGCTTTCTGGGATAGAGTTTGGATTTTATTCTAAGAGAAATGAAAATCTTTTGTCATTTAAACAAATATCTCTGGCTGCTTCCTGGAGGGTGGGGCATTGAGAACAGAAACGAGTTCTCAAGACTAATTTTATTATCACTTTACATTGATAGTCAGAATACACCAGACTTCTAGAACAAGAAAAAATACTACCAGAAAGAGGATGCTTGCCAACCTAACAATGAATAATTCTGGGTTTTAATCACTAATTTACAATGGGCAATAAAATGGTTAATTGCCACTCTTATCAATATCTGTTCTTTCAAGAAGGCTTACTGAGAAGTGGAAATATTACTGCTGGTCGTGAGGTTTCTGTTTGCTCTGAGATTAGTAAGGTAAAGAGAACCAAAGGCCAGTTGTAGAAACTGTGTGATATTGTATGTTATCCTAATATGTTATTAGTTGAAACTTTGCTGAATCTTTTTAAAAGAAGCTGGTGGAAGTTGCTTGTTTAGCTTTCCTTTCAAGAAACTATTTTCCAGTATCATAAAATAAATCTATTATATTTTTTATCAAAGCAACAATGGGTATGCAGGATCTTCATTTAGATGTTATAAACCTAAGATGCTTTTAACTTCCTGCTTTTTTCTGAAGCTATTGTTTTTATTGTTGTTGTTGTTCTGCATTTTCTTTGCCATCACTACATTTTCTTATAAAAAAAAGTGGAAGTGTTAGTCGCTCAGTCATGTCCAACTCTTTGCAACCCCATGAACTGTGTAGCCCACCAGGCTCCTCTGTCCACGGAGTTCTCCAGGCAAGAATACTGGAGTGGTTGCCATGCCCTCCTCCAGGGGAGCTTCCTGACCCAGGGATTGAACCTGGGTCTCCTGCACTGCAGGCAGATTTTTTATTCTCTGATCCACCAGGGAAGCCTATATATATATATAGTGTATATATATATATATATATATATATATATATATATATATATATATATATATATATATATATATATATACTCTTTTAGGTTCTTTTCCCATATAGGTCATTACAGAGCACTGAGTAGAGTTTGCTGTGCTATACAGTAGGTTTTAATAGCTATTTATTTTATATATAGTAGTGTGTATATGTCAATTCCAGTCTCCCAGTTTATGCTTCCCCCCATTTGTCCCTTGGTAAACATAAGTTTGTTTCCTACATCTGTGACTCTTTTTCTGTTTTGTAAATAAGTTCATTTGTACCATTTTTTAGATTCCTCATATAACTGATATCACATATTTGTCTTTCTCTGTCTGCCTTACTTCACTCAGTATGACAGTCTCTAGGTCTATCCACCTTGCTGCAAATGGGATTATTTTGTTCTTTTTATGGCTGAGTAATATTCCACTGTATATATGTACCACATCTTTTTAATCCATTCATCTGTTGATGGACATTTAGTTTGCTTCCATATTACATATCCTGGCCATTTAAATTGTGATGCAATGAACATTAGGGTGAATGTATCTTCTCAAATTATTGTTTTCTCCAGATATTTGCCCAGGAGTAGAATTGCTGGATCTTAAGGTAATTCTATTTTTAGTTTTTTGAGGACCCTCCATATCGGTCTCTGTAGCAGCTGTGTGAGTTTACATTTTCACCAGCAGTGTGGGAGGGTTCCCTTTTCTCCACATCCTCTCTAGCACTTGTTGTTTGTACTTCCCTGCTCTTTTAACTGGCTGGTTTTATACTGTCCTCCTGAGCTAATTTGTATGATCTCACTCCTCTTCTCTGTGACTTCAATTACTTCAAATATTCTATTCTTTTCCTTGTTGAACAGTGTTTGTTGCGTCCCTAAGCCTGAATACCAGAATACTATCAAAGTGGTTTAAATTCACATTAACTTTCTCGGCATCCTCATCATACATGGCTGACACAATGACTCACTCAAAACTCTAAAATCTTTTCTACATATGCTTCTAGTCGACTACAGCTTTCTCGTAGGTATTTGTGGAGTTTCTATTTGTTTCACTGTGGTTATTCTTAATGTGGCCTTTATTATTTATCCTTATTCAATTCTAACCTTTTAAGCACTACTGATCATCCAGCCTGCAGAGACTGTTTCAGATTCTGTGTTCACTCGACTTCCCAGTTGCATGGAACCGTTGGAAAGCCCAGTTGCTGCTTACATCCTGGCCTCAGGGACATTGCAAGATACAGTGTATTCTTTGCCAAAAAGAACAGCCTCATTCCTCACACCTCCATGCCCGGGAGCAGCTGCAAGTTCCTAGTGAGCTGCAGGCTTGCCATGGTGCTTGAAGCTTCCGGGAATCCTCGGGTCAGTCCACTTTCTTCTGCGTGCCAAAGGCAGCTGTTCTGTGATGGCCACTTTTCACATGGAATCTGCCAGTGAAACTGTGGCTTAAGTCACTTATTCCAGGTTCATAGCTCTCCTCAATCAAAAATATAAATCTGGGGATCTCATTGGCAGTTCAGTGATTGAGACTCTGCGCTTCCAAAGCAGGTGGCACGGGTTCAGCCCCTAGCTGGGGAACTAAGACCTCCTATGTTGCATAGTGGGGCCAAATATATGTATCTATATATAGATATATCTGGTCATGTGATTCTATGACTCTTCAAAACTCCCTCTGAGACTTGGTACCCCAGTGCCACACGGTCCAGAGCCTGCCAATCTGCTTCCCAGTGCTCCCTTCCCCCTCTCCTTCTTGTCTCCTCCTGGTCAATGTCACTGTATCTTCCAAGGCTCAGCCCAAGTGTTGCCTCATTTAAAGAATCTTCTGCACGGCCACATCTCCTCCCTTCTAACCTCATTCTGTGAGGTGCTCCAAAAGCATCTCGGGTCCTTATCACAAAGTTTTACGATTGTGCATTAGTCATTTTTCCACACACATCTGCCCTCACTGGGCTGGAATGTTCTCGAGTGCAGGAATGATAACTTTGATGGCAATGCTGTAGGAATTCTTGAGAGCAAGATACATAAACTCAATGTTGCTGCCTAGATTTTTTTTTTTTTATGGCACAACATTTTATTGAAATTTCTTTTCCTCTTTAAATTCATGAGACAAAATATATAAACCAAAGATAGTCTGGACAGTAAGACTTCCTCTAAAATGAATTCTGCCCAAAGCAGTTATAATCCCCAATAAAACTTTAATCTTCTTGAAATTCTTCAGAAAATACTGCACACTGAGGGAAAGTTTTCTTAAAATGCCCTCATTAATTTAGCTTCCTTTGCAAATATTTACTGAGAGCACACTGTTTGCTGAGCCCTGAAATAAGCACTGGGTGCCAGGGTGAGAGGTGAAACCCAGTCTTTGTCCTCACGCAATTCAGAGTCTGGTGAGAGACCAGACACTAAACAAGCAAAAACAAGGACAAATGCTAGAATATGAAGTGCCAGATAATTGACAAAGGGTGGGCATTGCTATAGAGACTATCCGTGTAGGTAACAAGGCCTGAGTTGGCCTCACAGACATAGTGACATGTAAACTGAGTCCTGAAGTGTTAGAAGAAATCAGCCACATGAAGAGTATTCCTGGTAGGGCAAAGGGCATGCACGTGGTCCCAAGGTACAAGAATCTTGCAGAAATAAAAAGGTGGTTGTCACAGAAAGTGTGGGTAGAGGTATGGGGGTGGGAGGATGGGGTCAGGACAGTGCACAGAGGCTGACCACCTTGTATGAGATGTTAGGATTCAATTCAAAATGAAACGAGAAGCGAGCTAAAAGTTTTCTTCAGTGACCAACATGGTCACATTTGTATTTTTAAAGATGTGTGAAGAATAGGAGAAAATCTTTGGGGTCTAGGGCTAGGTGAAGAGTTCTTAAATGTGACACCAAAAGCATAATCCATAGTAGGAAAAATTGGTAAGTTGGACTTTATCAAAATTAAAAACTTTCATTTTGAAAAATCCCTGTGGAGAGAATGCAAAGACAAGCAGCAGGCAGCGAGAAAATATTTGCAAATCACATATCAAAGGATTGGTATCCAGAATATATAAAGAACTCTCAAAATTCAACAGTAAAAAACCCAAACAAGCCAATTAGAAAATAAGCAAAAGACACAAACAGACACTTTGTTGAAGAACATATACAGATGGTAGATAAGCACATTTTGAAAAGATGTTGGAAATCATTAACCATCAGGGAAACGCAGATTAAAACCACAATGAAGTATTGCTACAAATCTATCAGAATGGCTGAGATAAAACATAGTGACAACACCAAACGCTGACAAGAATGTGGAGTAACTGGATCTCATACATTGCTGATGGGTCTGTAAAATGGTGCAGCCCATGCTGGAAAACCGTTTGGCAGTTTCTTAAAAAACTAAACCCGTAGCGATCATATGACTTAGCAATTTTACCCTTGGTCATTTATCCCAGAAAAATGAAAACTTACACTCAAACAACAATCTATAGACGAACAGAAGCTTTATCTGTAATCGCCCCAAACTAGAAACAGCCCAGATGTCTTTCAATGGGTGATGGTTAAACAAACCAGAAGACATACATACCACGGCTACTACTCAACAGTGAAGGGGAATAAACTTCACACAAAAACTTTAATGAATCTCTAAGGAATTGTGCTGAGTAAAAAAAAAAAGCTAAAAGTTTACATACTGTATGATTCTGTTTATCATATCTGTTTAGCATTCTTGAAATAAAAAAAAAAAAATTAAGAATAAAGAGTAGATGACTGATTGCCCACAGTTAAGGAAGGAGATTAGGAGGGATGGAAGTGGGTGACGTTATGAAAAAGCAACCAGAGAGATCCCTGTGATGGACTCTGGTAGTAGATGCACATAACATAAAATCGTATAGAATGAAATACACACAGGAACTTCCCTGGTGGTCCATCGGCTAAGACTCCACATTTTCAGTGCAGAGGATGTGGGTTGCATCTCTGGTCAGGGAATTAAGATATCACATGCGCCTCAGCGGTGTGCCCCCAAAAATAAATTTAAAAAGTTAAAAAAAATAAAAAGAAACACACAGAGACACATACACACAAATGCTGCTGCTAAGTCGCTTCAGTCATGTCCAACTCTGTGTGACCCCATAGACGGCAGCCCACCAGGCTCCCCCGTCCCTGGGATTCTCCAGGCAAGAACACTGGAGTGGGTTGCCATTTCCTTCTCCAATGCAAGAAAGTGAAAAGTGAAAGTGAAGTCGCTCAGTCGTGTCCGACTCGTAGTGACCCCATGGACTGCAGCCCACCAGGCTCCTCCGTCCATGGGATTCTCCCGGCTAGAGAACTGGAGTGGGGTGCCATTGCCTTCTCCACACACAAATGAGTACAAGTTAAACCGAGGAAATCTGAATAAAGCTGGAAGATCATACCAATGTCAATATCCTGGTTGTAATTTTGTACTATAATTTTGTAAGATGTTATCATTGGGTAAAATGGACTAAAGGGTACACAGCATCTCTCTGTTTTATTTCTTACAAACTACATGTGAACATACAATTATCTCAGTACAAATGTCAATGAAAAAAGCCTCAGACTTACTGTATGGCATGGATAACTCTGCTCGATGTTATGTGGCAGCCTGGATGGGAGGAGAGTTTGGGGAAGAATGGATACACATATATGTATGGCTGAGTCCCTTTGCTATCCACCCGAAACTATCACAACATTGTTAGTCAGCTACACTCCAACACAAAAAGTTTAAAAAGAAAAACCCTCGAGTATTCCCTGGTAGTCCAGTGGTTAGGACTCAGGTGCTTTCACTGCCACAAGCCATGTGGGGCAGGGAGGAAATCTCTGAAGAGAATGGACTGGAACCGGAGTTGAGGGCAGGGGCAGTTAGAGTAGCAGCCAGGAGACGGATTAGGAGGCGGAAGAGGTGATGACTTAGAGCGTGTGGGCTGGTGGGGAAGTGGTGGTGGAGAGGAAGAGAACTGGATTTGCTGTGGACTCTAGAGCCTCTCACATTCAAATGTAATTTTCCTTCTCAAATCCCAAATTTTCAAGAACCATAACATAATAATGGAGTGAAAGTCGCTCAGTCGTGTCCAATTCTTTGCGACCCCATGGACTCGTCCATGGAATTCTCCAGGCCAGAATAGTGGAGTGGATAGCCTTTCCCTTCTCCAGGGTATCTTCCCAACCCAGGGATCGAACCCAGGTCTCCCGCTTTGCAGGCAGATTCTTTATCAACTGAGCTATCAAGGAAGACAATGTCAGTATCAATTATGTATCAGGGAATAACAATGTCAGTATCAATTATGCATTCTTAAAAATTCATTGATATCACTTACTCTCTTGGATCAGAATGACACAAAAACAAGGACAAAGCCAAATGATGAGCAGAGACTGGGCTGTGGGGATCCTTGTGGAATCTCACCTCCCTACCTCTCCATCTCCTTGTAAATGGGCTCTGATGCCAGGCCTCCCTGCTGAGTCCACCCTCACCAACCCAATCAGCTCCAAACCCAGTCACTGCTGTTCAAGACCCCGCCCCTCTCCATCTTCACTGTAGATGACAAGGGGATAAGGAATACAGCAGGGTGGGGCTTGCTTCCCATTTCTCAGATTCCCCAGAATCACATCGCCATATGCACACTGCACACCCTCTTCTCATTCCTTCTGTCTTCTTCCCACCCAGTCCCGGTGCCTGAGATTAAATACCATACTTTCAAAATGACGCAATTTCTACCCAAGATTTCTGAGGCACTTTCACAAGAAACGGTAAATTTCTGAATACCAAAGGCCTATTCATTGACTATTTTCCCATGATGAGATAAAATATCTTTTTCTGCAGAAAGGCGTTCAGAGCCATGCAGAATAATTTAAGATCTAAACAAGGTTCTAGATGGAGATAATTTAAAGGAAGTGAAATACAATTCTAAAGCAAATGTTTAAAAAAACAAAAGGTAAATGATAAATAAGGAAGATATGGTATTTATCTACATTTATGATATCAAAAACACTAAAAATGAGGGTACCAAGCAGTGTAGTTGTGAAATATTACAGATTGTGACTGTTCTTTCATTATTATCTCACAGTGACTTGAATTTTTAGGGTTGCTCTAGACATCTGGCCCTTGGTAGCTTCCACTGTGGCTTTCAACTCAGGCCAGAAGAAAGGAGGGAGGAGATGAGGTCCAGAAAGTTCCTGGTGAGACTGAAACAGACTGTTCAACTCCTGGGGGTCTAAATGCCCCCTCCTCCACTGCATCCCTAAGTGATCGGGCCCAGAAGACGTCAGCTTGAGGCGAGCTAAGGCCTTAGGACTCACTGGCAAAATTTTGACAGGAGTCAAAAATTCAATATCCGTAGACTGACAGCTGACTTACAGCTCTGGGAGATTTGAAGCTGAAAAGAAGGTTTAGAACTGAGTCAAGTATCCAGAGTGGGAAGGAATGTATCACATTTGAAATGGAGTGGGATGTGATGGAACCACTAGGAATAAGAACCCTGAGGGAAAATGATTTGAGCTTAAAAAAAACCAAGAAATAAAGAAAAAAGTACAAAATTGTATTAGGTATTGAAAACACACGTAAAGCTAAAAACAAGTACATCTATTTGTTTCGTAGTAATTTACTATTCATCTACTTCTTTGGGCTTCCCAGGTGGCTCAGTGGAAAAGAATCTGCATGTCAATGCAGGAGACACGTGAGGCGTGGGTTCAATCTCTAGGTCAGGAAGATCTACTGGAGGAGGAAATGGCAGCCCACTCCAGTATTCTTGCCTGGAGAATCCCATGGACAGAAGAACCTGGAGGGCTAGAGTCCATAAGGTCACAAAGAGTTGGACAAGACTGAGCATGCGTGAATGCCTACTTTATTCTTGAAAAATGTACTTTGAAAAAGATTGGCTTTGGAGCATAATGTAGATGAAGATACGTACACAGTTTTTTCACTGCTTAGATATTTTATTTAAAGCTACTTTCCAGGTTCCCTGTGGCCTAATGGTTAGGATTCAGTGCTGTCCCTGCTGTGGCCTGGGCTTGATCCCTGGTCTGGGGACTGAGATCCCTCAAGCTGTGTGGCTTGGCCAGAGTATATTAAAAGAAAAAAAAAAAAGCAACTTCCCCTTCCTCTTCTTCTGCCTTTTTGTCCATATTAAAAAAAAAAAAAATAGGCATTTCTATATCACTTAAATTTTTAAACATTTGGTAAAAATTTAAATAGCCTTATCCTTTAGCTCCAAAAGGACACTCCCTTTCTTTGTGAAGTCTTCCTGAGAGATAAGGTCTTCTCCTCAGTACCCCACTTCTTAATTAGGCAGTAAATATTAGCTTCCTCACCTGACCCTTTCTTTTGTTCATAGCGGGAACTGTGAGGGCCTTTTCTACTTCCCATTATTTCTAAGGTTAAGTCCAGTATCTATAACAGAGTAGGGCTCAGTAAAAGTCTGTTGGATAAAAGAGAAGCTAGAAAAGTACCCAGTAGAATGGATGTGTTTGAGTCATTCAGTTGTGTCCAACTCTTTGAGACCCCATGGACTGTAGCCCTGCCAGGCTCCTCTACCCATGGAATTCTCCAGGCAAGAATACTGGCTGCTGCTGCTGCTAAGTCGCTTCAGTCGTGTCCAACTCTGTGCGACCCCATAGACGGCAGCCCACCAGGCTCCACCGTCCCTGGGATTCTCCAGGCAAGAATACTGGAGTGGGTTGTCATTCCCTTCTTCAGGAAAATCTTCCCGACCCAAGGATCAAACCTGGGTTTCCTGCATTGAAGGCAGATTCTTTACAGTCTGAGACACCAGGGAAGCCCCAGCAGAATGGATATGAAATGGTTAAAATCATTAGCTCTCTGGTCACATTCTTTGCAAAGCCTGTGACAAAGCTCTAGAAGAAGAAGGCATTATTCTCATTTATCATTTTATCATTTGCATGCCAGCTTCTAGAAAATACTGAAGAATGACTTTCAGCAAAGGTGGCAGTGATGAGCTTCTGTGTGACTGGGGGATAAAGACCTGACAACCATATCCACCCCATCAAATTTCCTGAGCAGTTTGTACATTGCCATTAGGAAGAAAAACAGGGCTTTCCTGTTGGCTCAGTGGTAAAGAATCCACCTGTCAAAACAGGAGACACGGGTTCGATCTCTGGTTCGGCAAGATACTACATGCCACAGAGCAACTGAGCACACTACTGAGCCTTGTTTTAGGGCCCAGGAGCCACAACTATCTGCACTGCAGGAGAATCTTTATCATCTGAGCCACCAGGGAAGTGCCATAAGCTGTTAGGTCCCACTGAAATCTGCTTTGGGGAACTTGACTGGATATGGATATTCAAAACATGAAACACACTAAAGCTATAAAACATATACCTATGTGTGTGTGTGTTAGTTGCTTGGTCATGTCCAACTGTGTGGGATCTCATGGACTGTAGCCCTTCAGGCTCCTCTGTCCACGGGATTCTCCAGGCAAGAATATTGGAGTGGGAAGCCATTCCCTTCTATAGGGGATCTTTCAGACCCAGGAATTGAACCAGGGTCTCCTGCATTGCAGGCAGATTCTTTACTGTCTGAGCCCCCAGGGAAGCCCTGAATATACATATGAAAAGTGAAAGTGAAAATTGCTCAATCATGTCTGATTCTTTGCAACCCCATGGACTACACAGTCCATGGAATTCTCCAGGCCAGAATACTGGAGTGGGTAGCCGTTTCCTTCTCCAGGGGATCTTCCCAACCCAGGGATTGAACCCAAGTCTTTCGCATTGCAGGCAGATTCTTTATCAGCTGAGCCATCAGGGAAGCCCAAATATACATGTAAGCAATCTCAAACTTAGGAAAATTTGCAAGTACAGCTTAATAAACGCTCTTTCCTTACCCATTTGAGAGTAAATGGCTGATATTATGTCCCATTACTCTCCCATAATTTAGTGTGTTTTTCCCACAAATGAAGACATTTCTCCTACATAACAATAATAGAAACAGTAAAATCAGAAAATTAACACTGTTACTTTAATAAAATTATCAGGCTTCATTCAAGTTCCTCCAATGATTCCAGTCATGTAGTTGGTATGAAAAAGGTGCAGTCCTAAATCCAGATCTTGCAAAGCAGACACCAAATTTAGTTATCATATCTCCTTAATTTCCTTCCATATGGAACAGTTCTCAACCTTTCTTTGACTGTCACAACCTTTTGATGTTTCCAGGCCATTTATTTGGTAGAATGTTCTTCAGTTTGGGTTTCTCTGATGCTTCTTTATGGTTAAGTGCCTGTTATACATCTTGGGTGGGAATATCACAGAAGTGATGATGTGTTCTCACTTCATCCTATTTAAGTGACACATGACTTATGTTGTACCATTACTGGTAATGTTAACTTTGATTGCATAAGTTCCTATCTGTTTGGCTTCTAAACTGGGAAATTATTTTTTCCCCATTGTAATTAATAAATATTTTGTAAGAGTTTTTGAGATTATTTAAATATCATTCTCTTCAAACAATTAATTTATTCACTAATTTTTATATCTGTATGAACTCACAGCTTCCTCTGTTATTCAGTGCATTACATTTTGCTGTTTGAATTACCCAAGACTTTTCCAGTGGGAGCCCCTGCAAGATAACCTCTATGTCTCCATCATTCTTTGAGTACTTCTTTATTTCAGCCTCAACAGTAACTTTCAGGCTCATCTTGCACTCTCTCTAACCCAATACCATAGTTAACCACATCTCCAAGGACCTCTGAAGAGTGGTACTTGGAAAGCAAGATCTGAATACTACATGTACCCAATGCTTTGGG
Organism: Okapia johnstoni; assembly: GCA_024291935.2. NCBI lineage: Eukaryota > Metazoa > Chordata > Mammalia > Artiodactyla > Giraffidae > Okapia > Okapia johnstoni. The sequence continues at coordinate 33,710,133 of CM044309.1, read as the reverse complement.
GATATCACTGCTTCCAGATGCTTTCAGTGGAGAAAACTAGGAATATATGTATTCAAGTCTCTCTCTCTCATGTGTCTCTCTGTGTCTCACACACACATACACATACACACACCTGTCTACTGAAAACTGTGAGTTCAGAACCATATCTCCAATTCTAGCTTAATACCATTTCTTAATATTTTCTCACTTGATCAATCCTTCTGCATGTAAGAATTCTCCTATAGCAGACACAACCACTTTCATCCAGTGTGGATGCCCTCTTTGACACCCCCATGACAGGCAGCCCCTTCAGAATAATACCCTTCCCACTTTGCTTAGGCTTTGACACCCCACCTACACAAGTGAGATTCTAATATTGTACCCACATTATGTAGAGTCTTGCTTAATCCGTCCACTAACTGTTGAACTAAGCTGAGCATGACTTGATGCCTCATATCTGCATTGTGTCCATGATCTCCTGCTTTCTAGGTATGCATCTTAATATAAACTATGGCTCCTGGCTACCAAGAGCTTTTTAATAAAACTTTAATAAAACTTTTTAAAAGTATTTATTTTTAATTGGAAGATAATTACTTTATAATATTGTGATGGTTTCTGCTACACATCAGTGTGAATCAGCCATAGGTATACATATGTCCCCTCCCTCTTGAACCTCCTTCCCACCTCCCACCCCATCCCACCCCTCTAGGTTGTTACAGAGCCCCGGTTTGAGTTCCCTGAGTCATACAGCAAATTCCCATTGGCTATTTTACATACGTTAGTGAGTAGGCTTCCATGCTACTCTCTCCATTCATCCCACGCTCTCCTTTCCTCTCCCCTGCAGCCCCATGTCCACAAGGCTATAGCTTTCGTCAGCCTCTTCTGAGGAGCAATGGAGCCCCATTCCAGCTCAGGACTTTAAGCTGTGGTTCTCTCGCTCTTCTACTGCCTCAGATGAGGCATCTCTATCCCCTGTTACCCCACAAGGATCACATTTCTGGCCTGATTGCTTCGTTGCAGACCCAGAGCGTGTCAGGCCACAGCTCCCTCATGCCCACTGCTCTCAGCTTTCTCTTCTTTCTGGCCCATAGACGCTGAACTCTTGTTGTGGGTACAATCATATCTTCGTAGTTTTCTCTTTGTCTGTTTTACCTAATATTGCTGTGTAAATTGAATACAGAAAACTAGACAGAATATGGGAAGAGTTAGTAAATGGGAGAGAGTTTTTGGATCTTCGGACAGGATGATAATATAGAAAGGATCATAAAGTGCCAAAATCCTTTTAAGAAGCAGTATGGAATTTGACTGCTTTGTTGTATTTGCCTTGTTAAGATTACAGTGTCCTGTGAGAGAGTGAGAAGGTCACTGATAAGGGGCTTCCGGATTCTGCCCCTCAGCCTTTCAAGATAGGACTGTGCCCCCCCAGCTGATGAACTCTCAGAACCTGCACCATATACGACTTCAATGACTTGGCGATGATGCTGACAAAGGTAAAGCTTTGGGCCTATTCATTTGCACTTATGCCTTCCAATGTCCTGGAAGTAATTTTGTATTTTCCATTTTGTATCCTTTTTTGTCAAAGAGAGCCTTCGCTAATCAAAAAAAATATTCAGGTCTCATCAATTCTGGATCTGTTCCTGCAAGAGACTAATGGCTAAATCAGAATGCTAATTTCCAATGAAGGGAGGTCATATTCTAGAGCACTCGGTTTACCAGGAGATAGAGTTGTTTGGTCCATATAGTCAAAGCTACAGCTTTTCCAGTAGCTATGTATGGATGTGAGAGGTGGACCATAAAGAAGGCTGAGCACCGGAGAATTGATGCTTTCAAACTGTGGAGCTGGAGAAGACTCTTGCAAGTCTCTTGGACAGCAAGGAGATCAAACCAGTCAATCCTAAAGGAAATCAACCCTGAATATTCATTGGAAGGACTGATCAGTTCAGTTCAATTCAGTTGCTCAGTTGTGTCCGACTCTTTGCAACCCCATGGACTGCAGCATGCCAGGCCTCCCTGTCCATCACCAACTCCTGGAGTTTACTCAAACTCATGTCCATTGAGTTAGTGATGCCATCCAACCATCTCAACCTCTGTTGTCCCCTTCTCCTCCTGCCTTCAATCTTTCCCAGCATCAGCGTCTTTTCAAATGAGTCAGTTCTTTGCATCAGGAGGCCAAAGTATTGGAATTTCAGCTTCAACTCAGTCCTTCTGATGAACATTCAGGACTGATTTCCTTTAGGATGGACTGGTTGGATCTCCTTGCAGTCCAAGGGACTCTCAAGAGTCTTCTCCAACACCACAGTTCAAAAGCATCAATTCTTCAGTGCTCAGCTTTCTTCATAGTCCAACTCTCACATCCATACATAACCACTGGAAAAACCAAGGACTGATGCTAAAGTTGAAACTCCAATATTTTGGCCACCTGATGCAAAGAGCGGATGCATTGAAAAAGATGCTGATGCTGGGAAAGATTCAGGACAGGAGGAGAAGGGGGCAACAGAAGATGAGATGGTTGGATGGCATCCCTGACTCAGTGGACATGAGTGAGCAAACTCTGGGAGAGAGAGAAGGACAGGGAAGCCTGGCATGCTGCAGTCCATGGGGTTGCAAAGAGTTGGACACGACTTAGGAACTGAACAACCAGAGACTGAATTTATCTTCAGAAAATAGATTAGGTTGCTTAGAGTGTGAAGAGTGATGGGTGATCTTGGGTGTTAGCTTGCGCACATCATGTAAATTTCAAAGCTATTCTCACCCACCTACAGAGTGTGTCTATAATTCCTTTGTGGCCAGTTCAGTACATATGATTATTTCTTCCCAAGATAATACTTGGTTAATTTTGCCCCAAATCTTATTTACTGGCTTTTTAAAAATGAGATTCCATATATATCACCTTCTACAAGTTTTAACATATACTCTCTTTCTTAGGGTATAATATAGTTGATTAGGTAACAGCTTTCAAGACTCCTCCGCCCTGGTTGCCACTTGATAAAATCTGATTGTTCCTTAATCCCCTCAACTGTAAACGCACAAGTCATCTTTTAGGGAGGGTTAATTCCATCTCCCACTCCTCTACAGATTTGCTGTTCCCAGGTTGGTTTTCTGAAGGTCATCTTCTTCCCAGATGAGAGGATCACCTCTCTATTGTCCCCACCCATTGACAATAGTCAGAGGCAGCATGACATTAAGTCTTACAATTTTAATTTAAGAATTAAAACAAATCTTATAGAACATAGACACATAAAAAGCTCCTGCATTTATTACTTTTACTGGGACAGATTCTAGAAAGTCTTAAGGGAGTTCAGTTATAGTCTACAGGCACAACCAGAAGGAATAATTTGCACTTTTTTTAAGCACAACTTCAAATGATAGGGGTTAATGTTATTGCAGACAACCACTGCTTCAGATAACAAGGCACAGAGAGCAGCATACATTAAGCAGTAACAGCAGAAGGAACTTGCCTTCCAGAGCTCAGATCTAACTCAAGAAGAAAAACACACAAACGAAACATGACTTTGAAGTTGTTTTAAAATTACAAATAATCATAGATGATTATTGGAGAGAAACCAAAGAGGTGAAGCCTGAAACAAAATAATGGAAACAACGATGACAGTGTTTGTGCTTAGTCATTCAGTCATGTCTGACTCTTTGTAACCCTATGAACTATAGAGCCCGCCAGGCTCCTCTGTCCATGGAATTTTCCAGGCAAGGATACTGGAGTGGGTTGCCATTTCCTCCTCCAGGGGATCTTCCTCACCCAGGGACTGAACCCACGTCTCTTGCATCTCCTGCATTGCAAGTGGATTCTTTACCTGCTGAGCTGTCAGGGAAGCCCATATGATGACAGTGGCTGCCATTTATTGAAGGCTGGCTGAGAGATACCCCCCAGGGTGGTGCTCACAGTATCTAGAAATTGAGTCTCTAACAGATCTATCCAAGATCACATGGCTAGTAAGAAGGAGAGTTATGGTTCAAATCATCACTCCACAGGTTGTGGGCAAGGATTTGGAGAAAAGCAATCTAGAGGGAATGAAGTGAAAAAAGATACCCAAGGATGGTCAGGGTAATTTAGCCAGAGGGAAGAATTCAAGTGGAAACAAGGAGGCAGAGGAAAGAAAAGAAATGGGGTGGGCTATCAGCAGAGAGTAGGAGGGGGCTGAGGGATTCCTGTAAATGTTGTAGTCTGTTGGAGCTGAGGTGATTAAGCATGCAAGCATCAATCAGGGAGTGGTCCTCTTCTCTCATAGGGTTTTGCAGACCTGGAATCTTAAAGACCTGTTGGTAAACAGTCTTTGCAAACAGTAGTGTCATTAAAGAGTCTACATCAATGACTCTTTACCCATCATCTGGGAGGTAACTAGAGACACAGTAAACAAAGATAGTAAAGCAAGGTATAGTAGTAACAGTATGGGATAAGTGCTATGAATGCAATAAACAGGATGATAATAGAATAACTGCTCAGGGAATCAACTTTAGATGGAGAGATGTTGGTCACACATGCACTTTTTAGCCACACCTATTCACTCACATTGGAGAAGGAAATGGCAACCCACTCCAGTATTCTTGCTGGGATAATCCCACGGACAGAGGAGCCTGGTGGGCTACAATCCATAGGGTCACAAAAAGTCAGACAAAACTGAGAGACTGAACATATTCACTCACATAAAGAGCAAACACTAATGAATTTCAGTAACTTTTTCTATATACATATGTATATATACACTCACATATGTACTTCTAAATAAACTTCAAACTACATGAAACAACAAAAATGGCTCATACTTTTACAAAGGGTGTTTCCTCTTATAAAACTAGTTATAAGAAATATGCCCTGAAAAGTATCAAAAAGAATATATACTGAATTCAAAGTCTATGATTTCATAGGGAAGTTTCCAATTAGAAAGGAAATATTTGAAACACATTTTGAAAGGCTTAGAGGATGGTGATGTTATATGGCAATGTTTTCATTTAAAAATACAAACATGGAGTTTGGAAACTGCTGTCTTCATTAGATTTTTAGTGATGGTGGTGCAGTCTGAGAAACATCCCATGGGTATCTGAAATTCCTACAAACTCCAGGAAACTCTTGTGCCTCTACAGCATGTATGCTGAAGGGAGATGACTTCCTGAAAGAACTCCTTCAGGTGTACGACACTGGGAGCCCATGCTCAGAGAGTGCAGCATGAAAGGTCACAGTTACGAAAAAGGTCACATTCTTTTTTCATTAAAATAATACATACCATAACAACAACAACAGAAAAAAACAAAAATTGACAGTAGAGATGGTTATGGGGCTTCCCTGGTGGCTCAGATGGTAAAGAATCCACCTGCAATGTGGGAGACCGAGGTTCAATCCCTGGGTCAGGAAGATCCCCTAGAAAAGGGCATGGCTACCCACCTGAGTATTCTTGCCCAAAGAATCTCCATAGATAGAGGAGCCTGGTGGGCTGCAATTCATGGAAGCAGAGTTGGCCACAACTAAGCGACTAACACTTTCACTTTGTTTCAGAGGTGGTTATACCATATGGCTACAGTTTCCAGATCAACCCCCCAAACCCCTATATTCGCATGTCCCCCCCTTCCAAGATCCTATGAGGGCCCCTAGCAATGTATCCTCAAGGTCATATACTTTTGAAAACTTAGAGGAAGAGAGAAATTCTATTTCTTAAAAGGGGACCGTATATGGTATAAAGTTCAGGCTCCAAACCCTGGATCCTCCTGGATCCTCCAAGGAACATCCACCTTGTATCACACACTACACTCAGTGTTGGAGATACAAAGACGAACAAGACACAGTGTTTCCTGAGAAGCAGCTTGGTATAAATGTGAGACAAGAAAACCAGTTACTGTGGGACACCTGTCTGGTTGTGGATTATGCAATAAGAATTGTCATTATTAGTCTATTCACTAAAATTTTTAACTGACTGGCTTTCTTTTACTAAATGATGAGTGTCCATGAAATAAATCCACTGATAGAGAAATGTAGAAACAAACCGTTAATAACCTCTATGGAAATCTTTATTATGCGCCAGGGTCAATGAAATGCCACCTATGTCATGAAGGAATTCACTCCAGACTCTTTTGGATGCTTATGACACTTGGTAGCACTCACACGACACTTAAAGTAACATAGGAACGTGGGACTGGTCAGGAGACCTGAAAACATCAAAGGTATTCGGGTCGTGGCAAGTAATCCCCAACATTCACATATGAGAACATTAGGAGATAACAAAGGACAAGAGGCAGGAACGGGAGCCTGGAGCTCCAGATTGGGAACTCTAGACTCTACTCCAGATGGTTTCTCTGCAGAGCATCAGTGTAAATAAGCACTGCTGTAGCATGACGGTTGTGCCTGGCATTGGGTTTGGTGGTGTGGACACGTGCAGAACTGGAAGGGTAGTGAGGAATGGGAGTCCCAGGGGCCTGTGAGCTCTAGAGCCCTAGAACCCAGGTGCCACAACAAAGACCCAGCACAGCCAAAGATATAAATAAACAAAATAAGCCTTTGTGAGGCAGATAACATATATATCAGTGTGGTATTTAAATTGTTAAAGTGAAGTGAAAGTCACTCAGTCCGACTCTTTGTGACCCCATGGACTGAATTTTCCAGGCCAGAATACTGGAGTGGGTAGCCTTTCCCTTCTCCAGGGGATTTTCCCAACCCAGGGATCAAATCCAGATCTCCTGCATTGCAGGCAGATTCTTTACCAGCTGAGCCGAAAGGGAAGCCCAAGAATACTGGAGTGGGTAGCCTATTCCTTCTCCAGCGGATCTTCCCAACCCAGGAATCGAACTGGAATCTCTTTGCATTGCAGGTGGATTCTTTACCAACTGAGTTATCAGGGTTAAAGCAAAGTGACAATTATTTAAAAAGAGAGAGAGAGAAGACTTCTCTGGTTGCTCAGTGACTAGGAATCCTCCTGTCAATGCAGGGGACGTGGGTATGACCCCTAGTCCAGGAAGATTCCATATGCTGCAGAGCAGCTAAGACCATGTGTCACAACTACCCAGCTTCCTGCTGCAACTACTGATCTGTGCTCTGCAACAAGAGAATGGTGGCTTCCCCACCACTGCCTTGAGAAGCCCACACACCATGACTAGGGAGTAGTCCTTGCTCTCAGCAAGTAGAGAAAAGCACTTGTGCAGCAACAAAGATCCAGTGCAACCCCCAAAATTAATCAATTAATTAATTAAAAAGAGAGAGAAATGGTAGGAGAGGCAACAGAAGACATCCACAATTGATGTGGTACTCTGAAGGTTAAGAAGGAAACTCATTTCACTCTGTGGTTGGGTGGTGAATTCGCAGTGGCAAAAATCAATAAAAATTCAAGGGGAAGACTGTCTGGTTTGGGGAGAAAGATGGTTAAGTCTGAGCCTGGTTTCACCGCTGCTGATGTACCAGTAGGTCAAAAAAAGTGGAGCTGCCTAGTCTTTTGCTACCCAGAGTCAAGTGCGGTCCACGGAGCAACAGCATCAGGATCACCTAGGAAATACTTTAAAATGCAGTGCTTCGAGCTGCAGACCTGCTGAATCCAAGCTGCATCATAAACCTGCACCTGGACTCTGACTTGGCTCCAAACTGCTGTGGAATTCACCAGATTTCCTCTACTCTGGAGGTTAAAACTTCTGGGATTTAGCGCCTGTTCTGTGATTAGTGCAAAGGAGCTGCAGAAAAGATAGATGCGTAAAGTTGCGTGGGACCCTTTAAAAACTTCTGCCTCTAAAGTACACCAAAGCCAAATGAACACCTGTGGACCACGTGCACAGCTGTCAGGGCAGCTGACTCATGTGTGCATCCCTCAGCCGCATCACGTGTTTTTCGCTGTAAGAGCGGTGATTGTAACATCAGAGAGAAGACGATTTACACGGGTTTTTAATGAACTTATCAAATTATAGGCTTCCCTGGTAGCTCAGAGGTTAAAGCATCTGCCTCCAATGTGGGAGACCTGGGTTCAATCCCTGGGTTCGATCCCTGGGTCGGGAAGATTCCCTGGAGATAAGAGTTTAGGCAGAGACAATAGGTGAGAATTTGAGTACAACACCACTATTATAAAATTAGGATCTCATTCTTCAAAACTCCCCATGTTTATAAAAACCAATATTTCCTTGCCAGTTACATATATCAGTTCCTCCAGTTCACTACAAGATAGACATCTGTGTGTAAGAAACCATTTTCTGATTTTACTGTAAAAAATAATCACAACTGTGACGTTTTCTAATTTCCAGTTTATATGAATGTATGGAAAGCCCTTTCATTTTCTTTGTTTTCAACTGCTCTGTTAACTGTTAGGAGAGTGTTTATATAATAATGCAATGCTACCCTTGAAGTACTTGCTATTAATATATTTCTTGACATATCAGTTGAATGTGTTGGAAATGGATTTTTAGGTAGTTTGACTCCAAACAAATTGAAATAATGTGTAAACATATTAAAGCCATTGAATTTTATTTTAGATGAGTGAAATGCATGATATGTGAATTACTTCAATAAACCATTAACAAAGAAAAAAGGCATAATGACAATAAAAAATTTTAAAAGCACACACACACAAAAGAATATGTAACCAGTAGAGACCATATGACAATATGCCGCTGTAATAAGATACACCCAAGTGACTTTTGTGCTGAGACCTGATCAGTAAATTCTGGTCACCTACTATGTACCCAGAATTTGGTTAGGATCTTTACACATACACACCCTTTATAAACACTTTAGAATCTCAATTTCACAGATTTCTTGGATGTTCATATTTACCTGAAAACCTCAACAAGAGGGGAAAAAAAATTAGAAGTGACATGAAGATGTGCAGAGTGTGCAAAAGTAATATGTTCACCAATGGAGTGAATTTTAAAAGAAGCTGAAAATGAAATACTGCTGGTCCATGAGCTGTTTCAATCAGTATCAGAATTGGTAGGATGAAACAAATGAAATTGCTGTCTAATGTCAAACTGGTATCTGACCATCAATTATTGGCCACATACCGGCAGTTTCACTTAGTTCAGCTTATACTGTAATTAGGCAATTTCTTATGGACCAATCTATGCTTTCTCTAGACAACGAAGTTGACAGCAAAACAAAGGGTGTATGTATAGACTTTTTTCTTTCATTTGGTTAGTCTTCAGGGTAGAGTCATCTCTCTAACACTACTGCTACACAGACTTAATGGCAGCTCTGAAACTTGGCTGCCAAGAAAGAGCCTAAATTTCTGGATGAGCCATTGGTTAGAGGGCCCTGTTCTGATCATATCTCCCATCACCAGAGAGGAGCAGACAGTGTAACAGCATGGAAATCAGCCCCACAGGAAAAACGTTTCTTGTTTCTTTAGCTGACTAGAAATGTGTGTGTGATATTTCAGCTTACTGATTGTACCCTCTGTGAAATGAAACTCTACAACCCTAAAATGCAAAGACCTAAGGGTAAATGGCTATCTCATTGTTTAAAATCTGTTGCCAAAAAAGCTGACCTGACACAAATAAGAAGCTAACTCTGTTTATTTTCACGATGTCTTATTTCATGTAATCAAATTTTGAATGCATGGCCAATTCATGCCTCTGACCTCAGGGCTAATTTTGTATCACAGCAGGATAATGAGATGATTAAGTTCTCCAACAGTTATAGTGGGGGGAATATTGTTATCTGGGAGTTTTTAAAGAGAAACATACATCATATTTTAAATGATTTTGTAAAAATCTTAAGTGGTCAGACAAGAGCCAGCAGAGTTAGGGAAATTCTATTTAAGTCACTAATTACAAAATCCTTCAAGTGGATAATTTCCACGTTAAAAACAAAGCAAAATAATCTCCCTCCCCAAACCTGAAAGAATGAACAGGAAATTTAAAATGGGTGACATGAATTAGTGGCTATATCAGTACAATAGTATCAAAATAACTCAATGCTGAACATATGATAAACATTCAAAAATTTTTCAGTTATGAACATCACCCTTACTGTTACCATTACTATTGAATACATAGAATTGCCTTTGAAATAAGCTTTTTATTTTATTTTATATATGCTTGTAAGGTGTTGATTTAGTTACAGATTTCTTTAGTCAGGTCTAGAGAATAAAGCTGCTTTTTTTTTCCCTGCAATAAATTATAAAATTAATTATGCATGCAACACATTACCTTATACTTATAATGGTGCTATAGACAACTCTCATAGCAGAAAGTGTACAAAATTGGAATAAAAAACCTGGATCTGAGTGTGGGCTCTGTTACTAATGTTAACCAAGGAGGAGCTGCATGAAGTCCAGGAGCTTTAGCTTCCTGGTCTTGTAAAACAGGGCTAAGCCTGTGTCAATAATAATAGCTAAGGTGTAGAGTGTAATGCCTCCAATATGCCAGAGACTTTTCTAAGATTTTTGCACACATGAACTCAGTTATCAATACGTCTAATGTCTAGCATTAATTTAGTGAAAGGGGGACGTGCTGAGCAGTTTCCATTTGCGCTATTCTTGCTAAAGCTCTGACGCCAGCAGATGAGTCCCTGGGGCCCCCTGACACCTGACTTTTGGTTAGGTTCAGACAAAGGGAAGCAGCAGCCAAAGATGAGAGGGTAGCAGGAGAGAGAGACTGGGGTATTTCCTCCCCACTTCCTCCTTGGTTTAGCAACCCTATTCTCATTTGTATATTTGAGAGGAGGGTGTTCCCCAAGACTGAATCACCTGTCCAGCAGCCTCGTTTCTATCTTTCTTCTTCTCCTTGGGCTCACTGACTATTCCCTCCTTCTTTGACCTCTTCAGACCCTGGGTGGTACTGACCTCCTGCTGTATGGAATCTTCTGTACCCCAAAATCCCTCTCTTATCTCCTTACCTCCCTTCCCACAGCTCTATGGGAAGTTGTTTCATTATAATGGCTTGCCTCAAACTCTATGAGTAGAATGCTCTTTCTTGCTGGGACCCAGACTCTTACAAGGATTTATTATTAAGTCAACTATTTGTTACTTAGTGGAAGGATATCTGAAACAGAGTTTTGTCTTGTTTTGAAAGAATTGGTATGTGAGGAAATACGATCTTGCATTTCAGCCATTAAAAAAAAAAAAAAACCCCAAAAGGTTTGCTTCTAATTTAAACTAGTCACTATTTTTTTTTTTTTTTAGCAAAGAAAACAAACAAAAAACCCTCATTCATTTGGTGCACACTTCAGGGAAAGGATATTTGGGATTTGACTTAGTTTAGGAGTTCAACAAATTAACTTGGTATATCCCAGTTAAATGGTTCATGTTTGGTTTGGTTAAGGTTCAAGCATAAAACCCTAAAATACTGGAAAAGGTGAGTTGGCACAAACTGGTTTTTCTGAGTGGGACTAATGCACACTCTAATTATGGGGATACGTTCCTAGAATGGTAGAAACCATTAGGTCATCTTAGTAATAAAACTAAATGAGCGATTCTCACTGAAACAAATGGCTCATCAGCCACTGGTTTCCCAGTGTATATAGTTCAGCTTCTTAAACCAAATCATGACAAACTGTGTCTGTGTGTTTTCTAAGTACTGTCCTATATCTCTTCTCTTTTTTCTAAACAAATTCCCTTTCCACTGAGATCAGCATTTGTCAAAGTATGAGCACTGGACCATCTCCTGGAATTTGTCAGAAATTCAAATCTTTGATCCCCACCCCAGATCTACTAAATCAGAAATTTCTATAGATGGACCCAGCAGTCTGTGTCTTAACAAGCCCTCCAGGTGATTCCAACACACGACAAAGTTTGATAAAAACAACTGAGTGAGATTTTACATTTCTTGAAACCAAGTCCTATCTAGTATTTCTGCACTGCGATTGGGATCTACTCCAAGATCATGCTGATATAATTGATTTCATGTGTATATCAGTGACAAGATAACAGGGGCAACTGATGGAGTGACCAAAGACATCAGTGACAGAGGTAGTGTTTGAAACTTGGCCAATCTAACTCCAGCGCATAGCTCCCTAACCAGGACGCTAGAATTTCTCCCTAATGGCCAGACAGTACATTCGTGCATGCTCATCACTTCAGTTGAGTCCGACTCTTTGTGACCCCATGGGCTGTAACCCTCCAGACTCCTCTGTCCATAGGATTCTCCAGGCAAGAATACTCAGATGGATTGTCATGCCATCATCCAGGGGATCTTCCTGACCCAGGGATCAAACCCAAGTCTCTTGTGTCTCCTGCATTGCAGGTGGATTCTTTATCCACTGAGCCACCTGCAAAGCCCAATGGGCACACAGAGAGGAGACACAAAAGCAATGAAACCCTGAGAAACACTTGAGAAAATATTCACAGAAACTTTTTTAACCTTCACACATGTTTAATATGAGAAATTTAGTATTTATTTGGAATAATATGCATTTGTTTCATTATTTTACCCCGTAGAAAAACTCAAGACATCATTTTTCTAATGCGTATCTAAATGTTCAAGCACAAGTTTCTGATTATCCTGTAACTAAGTAAGTTTTCATGTTTTTGTTCTTAAAGCCAGTTCTTTGCTTAATGAGAAGCAGGCAGAGGTGCACACAAAGAGTACAGCTACAGTTTGTGATAAAGCCACGGACACCTAGTTCTAAGCATTCCAAACGTTTAACTGTATATTCTGGCTTTCATAGTTCTTTCTCTAGGACAATAGATCTGTTTTATCACATATATGTATTTTTGCCTGGAGCCACAGCTTCCCAGAGAAAAGCACCAAATGGACAGGAAAAGCAGACTTGGGAGTGGCTGGGTCTTTCTAAACTAGGGATTCCCTTAGTCGGAAACTAATGATGTTTCACAATGCAGGCACATCTTTCATCTCACAATGAATAATGTATAATGGTTTAGAGAAAGATATAATAAAAGATCCCTATGTTCCAAAGCCAGTAATTTGGGAGTTATGCTAGTTCCTCCCTCTCTCGCCCCCAAAGACAATCTGTCACCAAGCCCTGCTGCTTCTAGATGCCAAACTATTCTCTTTCCTTACCAGTCTCATTACAACTGCTTTAATTTAGGACCTTGACTCAGTTGGTCTTCCTTTCCCCTGCTCACTTTTGCCTCACTGTCATGACAACTATACCTTTTTTCCCCCCTTTTTTTCTTTCATTTGGCTGGGCCATGTGGCTGTAGATCTTAGTTCTCCAGCCAGGCATCGAACCCACACCCTGCTCCGCAGTGGAAGCTCGGAGTTCTAACCACCAGACAGCCAATTGTTATGAAATTTTCATTTATTTTTATTGCTGCGTGTGGGCCTTTCTCCAGTTGCAGCAAGTAGGGGCTACTCTTCATTGCCGTGTGGGCTCTAGAGCACAGGCTCAGTAGTTGTGACCCCACAGGCTTAGTTGCCCCGAGTCACGTGGAATCATACCAAACCAAAGATAGAACCCATGTCCACTGGATTGGCAGATGGATTCTTAACCACTGGACCACCAGGGAAGTCCAGACTATACTTTTCTTAATATATTGTTTTTCTATTTTAATTGCCACCACCAGCCTCTCCTGTCCCCAACACCTGATTAAGTCCTCAGCAGGCTTACCTCCTATCTCTTCCCATTGTTCGAACAACATTCCAGCAGTTTGCTGTACAAGCCAATCTGCTTCATACTTTCTAGGTTTTACTTCCCAGTCATTTCCTCTGCCTGGAACTTCCTTTTTCCTCCTAGACCAGGAGGGCAATCTGTTGTATTAATATTTCTCTCAAAAGAGAATTTTTGAATTCAGAGAGAATTTTTCTTCAAAGAGAATTTTTCTAGTCCCACACTCAGGGATTTCTCTGTTACCATTACAGCCTTATATGTGACCTCACAATTCATCTCTGACTACTTTAGTTATTTATTTGTATGCCTTATTCAGTTTAGATTTCTAGACATTGCACACAATGCCTGATATAAAATAGGCACACTTAAGGAATGATTGCATTCACCAGCATGATAAGATAGTCTGTAGCTATGATAAATGATATTAGGCATGGATAAAATTTGAAAATTTTATCTCTCATAAAATTTTTTCAAAAGCCAGATGCTTGTGGTTGAAATAATTTGATCATTTTTGTTTCCCATAGGATTTGCTCACTTTTTGTCCTGGTTCATGAAGTAAGTAGGTAAATTGTTTCATCTACCACAAAAATCTTCTTCCTGTTGTTGAAGTTATGTCAATAGGGTGTAAAGGAATCAGAGAAAAGCTAGCTAAACAACTTATTGCCTTATTCTGCTCTCATTTCATGTTGTAGTTGTCCAGTTCAGCTAAGTCTAGGTGTGTCCAAGAAATCTGATTTTCAAAATGAACTTGAACTGCTTAGATTATCAGGCAGGCATATTAACCTCAACAGTCTTATTATGAATGTTTGAGATATAAGACAAAATGCAAATGTATTAATTAACAATACAAGATATAGACATGTTCAAAGACCTCTCTATTTCTATCCACGCCTGCCTTAAACAGGAGGTAAAATGAGAAATCAGAGTGCTATTTTTCAAGTGTGAACTTGAAACAAGAGGAAACTGCCAGTCTCAAGAGCTACTTCTTGCAGACCAGAAAAAAAGCCAGATGAACTGTCTCTTGCCTTCACTGTAACAAAATACACTTATCCTCCAGGACTGGACATGCTGTGTCTGGCAGAGTAAAGGATTTTCTTCTGGACAATGTAGGAGAAACGCCACCAACTTTGTTTGAGGGAATGGATTTGGTCAATCTCATTGCCTAAGTTCTTGCCTTCTGCTAACAATTTTGTTTACGTAAGATGTAGTAAACAGGGACCTCACAACTCACCCCTTCTCCATCTTGGCTTTCTCAATCACTCTTCCTACTTGGCCTTTTGTCCTGATCTGTCCTTGTCATTCTAGTTATGGTTTTTACTTTCTTTTCATCACCTTACAGGTAGGCCAGGGAATAAGAATAAGGAGTCACCTTGATAAGATTTGAATGGGTGCAGTTTTCTCAGGCATCCAGTTATGATCTGTCTTCTCTATAGAAGACAGGACTCATCTTCCATATTTTATTCTTAAAGAATAACATTCTGGAAGTACCTAACTGTAGTTCCCTAGATACTGACTATACTTGACACATGATAGTCTTGACACTTACTGCCCCAAGATATTTTTTTAAAAGGAAGAGGTAAAATTAAACATGAAGAACTGAATCTTTTTTCATAATGACCCTTCAAAACATTTTCCTTTCTGCCCCTACTTAAAAACAGAAGATGGGAGGTGACCTTCATAAAGTTATATTGGGTAGAAGAATTACTCACTGCCAGAGGCTAGAAAGAGAGGCTCTCTGTTCACCTCGCCTCCCCCAGTGTTTTTCTGTGGTTGCAGAGGCTCGGAAAAGAGAGTGTGTGTAGGTATTCTTGTGTGGCTTAGGAGCTGACTTCATTTTCTCTCTTTTTTTTAAATTTCACTCTTGAGATGCCTGACTTCTTGCCCAAGGTTGGCCACAATTATTCATGGCCTTGAAGGACATAACTTGAGCATTATCTTTCACATCTGTACAATAGGAATCAAAATACTTGGTCTTGATCTACTATACAGGTGTAAACTAAGGTCAGCTCCTAAGAAGAAATAAGTTATTCATTGTATTCTTTTTTCTTTCTTAAGATTTTTTTTTTCTAGTTGCTGAATTTGGGGCAAATTTCTGAAATGTGATTCTACTTTTTCATATAATATACATATACAAGAAATGTTAAGCCTCTTTCAGTACATGACTCACAACTTCTTTTAGTCCACATGCAACTTTTGAAATTACCTTTACACAGCATGAGCATATTTTGATGTTTACCTATAGACACCAAACTGGCCACTTAGAAATATTAAATAAAACTCTCAGTTGTTCCTCTGAGGATCATTTGTTTCGTGAACTCTTTTCAATAGATTTACTACCCACCTACCCAACCTAGATTTCTGATTCTTCCTCTTCATTGTCACAAAATACTAACACATCTCTGCTAGGACTCATACAGAGAATGCTAAAGGAAATGTGCTTTTTCTTTAAGAAGTTTACAATTTTACAGACTACGCTGATATGTAACATATGAAGAGCAAAATAAGTAAAGTAGTCATTATAAACTGGGAAAGGAGTACATCAAGGCTGTATATTGTCACCCTGCTTTTTTAACTTCTATGCAGAGTACATCATGCAAAATGCCAGGCTGGATGAAGCATAAGCCGGAATCAAGATTGCTGGGAGAAATATCAATAACCTCAGATATACAGATGACACCACCCTTATGGCAGAAAGCGAAGAGGAACTAAAGAGCCTCTTGATGAAAGTGAAAGAGAAGAGTGAAAAAGCTGACTCAAAACTCAATATTCAAAAAACAAAGATCATGGCATCCGGTCCCATCACTTCGTGGCAAATAGATGGGGAAACAATGGAGACAGTGAGAGACTTTATTTTCTTGGGCTCCAAAATCACTCTACATGATGACTGCAGCCATGAAATTGAAAGACACTTGCTCCTTGGAAGAAAAGTTATGGCCAACTTAGCATATTAAAAAGCAGAGATATTACTTTGGCAACAAAGTTCCATCTAGTCAAAGCTATGGTTTTTCCAGTAGTTTTGTATGGATGTAAGAGTTGGAGAAGGAAATGGCAACCCACTCCAGTGTTCTTGCCAGGAGAATCCCAGGGACAGGGGGCCTGGTGGGCTGCCATCTATGGGGTCTCACAGAGTCGGACACGACTGAAGCAACTTAGCAGCAAGAGTTGGACCATAAATAAAGCTGAATGCTGAAGAACTGATGCTTTCAAACTGTGGTGTTGGAGAAGACTCTTGAGAATCCCTTGGACTGCAAGGAGATGAAACCAGTCAATTCTAAAGGAAATCAGTCCTGAATATTCATTAGAAGGACTGATGCTGAAGCTGCAGCTCCAATACTTTGGCCACTTGATGTGAAGAACTGACTCATTGGAAAAAACCCTGATGCTGGGAAAGATTGAAGGCAGGAGGAGAAGGGGACGACAGAGGATGAGATGATTGGATGGCATCACCAACTCGATGGACATGAGTTTGAGCAAGCTCCAGGAGTTGGTGATGGACAGGGAAGTATGTTGTGCTGCAGTCCATGGGGTCGCAAAGAGTCAGACAAGACTGAGTGACTGAATTGAACTGAACTGAAGTCATTATAGAATCGGTACTTTAGTTTAGAAAGTCTGTATGAGGGAGAACTGCATTTAGGGTTCATAAAAATAGATGAAGCAGATAACACTGACTTACATCTATCGAATGGATAGCAGTATAATCCAGTGGTTTATGAGACCACTTATAAGAAATGTGCACTATTTGGTAAGAGATGGGCATTTGGAAACCTGGCATGCTGCAGTCCATGGGATCGCAAAGAGTCGGAGATGACTGAATGACTGAACTGAACTGGGCATTTCAGACAGATAAGCCTGGGCTCAGAGTCCAGCTCCACCACCTACTGGCATTGTGACTAGTTCTAAGACAGCATCCTGTGGACCTTTGGCATTTAGCTAATCTCAAACCTTCATTTCCTCTTCTGTAAAACGGGGTTAATATCATTAACTAAACCTTCTTGTTTGTTTCTTAAATAGTATAAACCATATAAGCACTTAGCACAGTGTATGAACATAGTGAAAGTTCAACAAACAGTTGTGTTTTAGAACCACAACAGCTTGCGTTTATGCAAAGAGTTTTCAGATACATCATCTCATTTGATCAGTTCAGTTTGCTGAACTGAACTCAGTCGCTCAGTCCTGTCTGACTGTTTGCGACCCCATGGACTGCAGCACGACAGGCTTCCTTTTTCGTCACCAACTCCTAGAGCTTGCTCAAACTCATGTCCATCGAGTCAGTGATCTCATTTGATCTGGACGCCAATTTGGTAAAGAAGATGAGATATATTCCCTCACAACCCGCTATACACACATCACCTTCGAACTACATGAGGAAACAGGGACACAGAAAATGGAAATGACTTGCTCAAGTTGGGGACAGAATCATTACAAACACTGATTCAGAGCTCTTTTCACTCCGTCTCAGCAAACAGAAGGCCCCGCCATAAGGCGTTCTCAGGTGTAGACAGAGAGATATCATGTCCTAAACAATTACTGTTCTCTGACCAGACTTAAAAAATGTTACAGAAAACATGAAAAATTTCAAGGACTCTCTGAATGGTGAGAAAAACGTAACTTTTAGATGAGGTGAGGAATCGGTTCTTAGGGAAAAATTGACCAGAGGTATATTCTAAAGGGCTGAATCTTAATCCTAAAGAAATTTAAATTTAAAAAAATGTATATATATGTGTGTGTGTATCCTTTTTCATATTCTTTTCTGTATGGTTTATTACAGGTTATTGAATATAGTTCCTTGTGCTATACAGTAGGTCTCTGTTGTTTATCTTTTTGGTACATTGTAGTTTGTTTCTGTTAATCCCAAACTCCTAATTTATCCCTCCCCAACTCCCTTTCCCCTTTGGTAAGTTTGTTTTCTAGTCTATGAGTCTGTTTCTGTTTTGTAAATCAGTTAATTTGTATCATATTTTAGATTTCACATATAAATGGTATCATGTACGTCTTTATCTTTCTGACTTAGTTCAATTAGTATGATAATCTCTAGTTCCATCCATGTTGCTGCATATGGCATTATTTCATTCTTTTTACGGCTGAGTAGTATTCTGCTGTGTATGCATGTGTGTATGTATATCACATCTTCTTTCTCCATTCGTCTGTCAATGGACAATCAGTTTACTTCCATGTTTTGGCTATTGTATTAAATAATGCTATGATGAATACTGAAGTGCCTTTATCTTTTCATGTTAGAGTTTTCTCCAGATATATGCCCAGAAGTGGGATTGCTGGATCATATGGCAACTCTATTTTTATTTTTTTAAGGAAACTCCATACTGTTTTCTTAATTCAAATTAAGAAATTTTAATCAAATGTGCCTTAGAATAGTAGCGATATAGCAATTTCTTCTGTAAACTGAGGATATTACCCACTCAGAATAAAGATTAACTTAGGGAATGTGTACATGGAGCTGTTACAGAAGCTGAGGCTGTAGAAATGTATGGGAATGCGAGTGCCAATGCAGGGGGGACACAGATTTAATCCGTAGTCCGGGAAGATTCCACATGCTTTGGAGCAACTAAGCCCATGAGCCACAATTACTGAGCCCACTTGCTGCAACTACTGGAGCCCAAAAGCTTAGAGCCCATGGTCTGCCACAAGAGAAGCCACTGCAGTGAGAAGCCCCTGCTCACTGCAACTAGAGAAAGCCTGCATGATGCAACAAAGTCCCAGGCAACCAAAAATAAAAATAAATAAATAAATTATTTTTAAAAAACAATACAGGAAAACTTTTGTCCCTCCATTCTTTTTCCCTCCAATATATACTACCCCACATCATGGAAAATCAATTTTACTTTGTTATAATAGACTGGCTGAATTTACATTAACTAGGGATTCACTTTGGTTAGTGCTGTTATAGGGAACCATTTTTAAGGTACACATTGTTTTGAAGTTTACTTATTTACCAGTCATTCATAGATTAGCATATTGTTTAATTGGATTGATTTCCTAACTTTCATGTTTATTTATTTGCGGCTGTGCTGGTTCTTTGTTGCTGCGCCTGGGCTTTCGCTAGTTGCAGTGAGCGGGGCTATTCTCTAGCTGCAGTATGCTGGGTTCTTATTGTTGCAGAACACGGGCTCTAAGGTGCATGGGCTTCAGTAGCCGTGGTGCACAGGCTTAGCTGCCTCTTGGCATGTGGAATCCTCCCAGACTAGGGATCAAACCTGCATCCCCTGCATTGGCGAGCAGATTCTTCACCACTGGACCACTGGGGAAGTCCTTCCAATCTTTTAAATGACACTGAAGAACTTTAGCAAAGAGGCGAGGCGGGCAATTTGAGGACAGAGAGTAATTTAAGGAATATGTAATATTGGGGTCAATCAACAACTGGGGGTGCCCAAGTAATCTGAGAACAGAGGACTCTCAGGGCAGAGAGTTGCAGAGAAGGAGATGATACAGTCCCCAACTTATTGTATGGCAAAATAATTCTCCAGAGTTATGCTTATATCCAGGGAAAGTATAAAAGCATTTTTCTTCCTCACATTCCCCTTGCATAAGTGGGCCCTGATGCATCTTGTGATTTGAACTTAAGATACCACTCACTGTTATTTGATTTGTTCTTCAGTCACTAAATCGTGTCTGACTCTCTTGCGATCCCATGACTGTAGCATACCAGTCTCTTCTATCCTCCACTATCTCCTCTGTCCTCCACAGAGTTTGCTCAAATTCATGTCCATTGAGTCAGTGACGCTATCTAATTTTCTCATCGTCTGCCACCCTCTTCTCCTTTTGCCTTCAATCTTTCCCAGCATCAGGGTCTTTTCCAGTGACTCAGCTCTTCACATCAGGTGGCCAAAGTATTGGAGGTTCAGCTTCAGCATCAGTCCTTCCAGTGAATATTCAGGGTTGATTTCCTCTAGGATTGACTAATTTGATCTCCTTGCAGTCCAAGGGAGTCTCAAGAGTCTTCACCAGCACCACAATTCGAAAGCATCGGTTCTTGGATGCTCAACCTTCTTATGGTCCAATTCTCACATCCATATAGGACTACTGGAAAAGCCAAAGCTTTGACTATACGGACCTTTGTCAGCAAAGTGATGTCACTGCTTTTTAATAGACTGTCTGGTTTCATTTGACTACATAATGGCTAAACAGATATTTGAGGGCTGGCCTGGGAAGTTATATTGTTTCTACAGGAAAATGATCCCTTAGTTTTAACTAAGCAGACTACAAATGACATTTTTTTAACTTAGGAAATGCCTATGTTTATATTATATGTATAGATAATAGCATGTTGATGTCTTTAAACAAGAAACAGGCAGCTATAACAGCCTTTATTCCTTAGCTCTCTCAAAATAGAGTACATAACTTCTACCATTATAGGCCAGTATATTTTTCTATATTACTTTTTAAGATGTAATGAAAAAGCAGTGGAAACTGATATGTTTTGTATTTTTCAAGGATAGTTTTGGTTGTTTAATTGGAGCAAATTGGTTTATAGGAATTGTTCAAAATAAGGAGACTGCCCTCTCAAAATATCTAATGCTTCACAAAATAGAATGTTGAATAAATTTATGTACTTTTTAATAGAATTGGACAGCAATATCTACTGGAACTCTTTTCTAGTCATCAAGCTGTCCTAAAATTACTTGATTTCTTTTCCTAAATAAACCATTTCTCTCTAACTTCTTTGTAACCCTAAGTGTAAATTCCCAAATATGCATGGCACCATATTCAGTACAAAACATTTCAAAGCAAATGACATTAATTTGGCATTACCCTTCTCCTTGTTGATCTCCTTCATTTTTCATTGAATTGAAATCAACTTTACCAAATTGTGAGTTAATCTGAGTCAAATTCTAAAGTATCACATTAACATTGAAGACATTTGAATGCAAAGATTTAGGCTAGTACATCACCAATCACCTGGTTCAGACCTCTTCCTCTGCATCTTAGTCCAAGTTACCATTATCCCTTAACTGGTATTTTACAACAGTCTGTGAAACTGGTTTCTTTGCCTTTATTCTGCCATCTGCAATCAAGTCTCAATACAATGGCTAATGATACTTTTAAAAAAATTAGATCACATCACTTTTCAGCTTGAATCCCTCCAAGTACTGTCTATTGCACTTCAAATAAGATCCAAATTTCTTACCATGACCTATGAGGGTCCACATGACCCAGTTTTCCCCTTTCCTTGTCCTTCTTCCATTCATTTGTAAACTCTGACCCCACTGTTTTCTCCATGTTTTCCAAAGGTTTAGCCTGCCGCTTGCCCAGGCTTGCATTATAACTTCCATCAGATGCCTGACTTCTGGATTTCACAAAAATGGATTCTTCTGTTTCTTCCGATCTCATTCATTCCCTGCTCACCTCTGTAATATGGCCACCTAGTTCCCTTTAAAATATGATCCTGTCTTATTTCCTTCATAGGACTTGCTGTTGCTGCTGCTGCTGCTAAGTCATTTCAGTCGTGTCCCCTTCAGACTCTGTGCGACCCCATAGACGGCAGCCCACCAGGCTCCCCCGTCCCTGGGATTCTCCAGGCAAGAACACTGGAGTGGGTTGCCATTTCCTTCTCCAATGCATGAAAGGAAAAGTGAAAGTGAAGTCACTCAGTCGTGTCCGACTCTCAGTGACCCCATGGACTGCAGCCCACCAGGCTCCTCCGTCCATGGGATTTTCCAGGCGAGAGTACTGGAGTAGGGTGCTGTTGCCTTCTCTGAGGACTTGCTGCTCAGTACAATTATTTTATTTATGACTATCTCTATGTCTTTCCTTCCCACTAGAATTTAAGCTCTATGGGAGCAGGGATCTTGCCTTGTTCTTAAACATTGTCTCTGAGAAGTCTTCTGGTGCATATAGCGGGTAAACTGATGATATTTTGAACTCTTATAACCTATGTTTTAGAAGAGAAGGAGACTTTAAAGTGTAACCTCTTCATGGTAAGATAGTAAAGATTAAAGCATAGAGAGATTAAAAAGCATATTTGGTAAGTTATGAAATCAGTACTAGAATCCAGTTTTCCCAACTCCACAGCTTCATGTGGCTCCTCCATGACAGTTGGTTGCCCTGAATTCTCCTCAATTCTTGAGCCAGCCTGATAGCATTTCTCCTCTTCCTTCTTTGTACACTTTCTTCTAAGCTATTATTTTCTCCATTAGTCACTGTTAACACAATTCATTTATTTCTGAGGTTTGCTAGCTTTAGTATTAAGTCTATGAAGTACTTTGTGATGCTAGTCATAAAGAATATCTTATGAAAATAAACCGTAACATGTGAAAAAAGCCACAGTCTACAGCAGTACCGCACACAGTGCATATAACAAAGGCTCAGTTGTGCTGTTGCAAGGAAGAGTCAATAATTAGTAACACATTTCTAAAGGTCTCTCTTGCATAATTTTTGTGTCCAGATGTCTATGACATTTGGGTTCTAAAATAGAGTTCCAAATACCACACATTCATGCACATTTTCCAAGAATAATTGGATGATTTTTGAATCTTTCTATTTAATAAACATCAGGACTAAAGATGGACTACTTCACAATATCAAATTTATTCCTTTTAAACATCCATTTTGATGTGAAAAGTGTTTGGAATAAACACAATTAAAAGAGTGCCAGATTGTAAATCCTTTGAAGTTTTTGTTTATTATATGTCTCATCCAACTGCTAGTAGTGTAAAAATGGAAAGTAATTTACATAAAATTTTTCAATTCACATTTTCTTGGAGATGAACATTTTCCTTTTTTTTTTTTTTTTTTTTAGTTTAACTATTAACAGTTCCCTCAGAACTCTTTAGTGGATCCCCACAACGTGGTATATAAAGTCCAAGAGCCCTAATAAGGTATAAACTCCTTTTCCTGCATCTGGCCCTAACTACCTCTCCAGCTTCAATAGTGCCCCCACCCCCAACACACACTCCTCAAAGTTTATGCTCCAGGGACACTGAACAGCTTGTAATTCCTGGAACACAGTGGAAAGCTACTCATTTCAATGTCTTTTTACATCCTGTGCCCTTTCTCTCCACATCTCCCAGCTCAATTCTATGTACCTTTAAGTTCTGGTTCACGTGCCACTCCCTGTAGGAAACCATCTCTGATGCCTTCAGTGTGGGCGAGGGAGTTCTTGGGAGCACAACTCCCCCATTGGATGACACTGAATTGTAACTAACTTTATGAACGTTTCCTGTTGGGCCTTGGACTACTAAAGGGGGCTCATCTTTGTCTCCACGCCAACTAGTAGGAGTTAAATAAAAGATAAATGAATAAATAAGGCATTTGCATAGAAAAATTAAATTACAGAAAAGCAAAGATTAGATGTCAGTGACTGCTAGGTGCCAGCAAACCTCAATTAATTAGAACCAACTAACGGCCTGGATTTCCTGGCATTTTTAAAGAGAGAAGATTTACACTACTGATGCTTAAAAAATCTTAGGAAAAAAAGTGTTGTTTTACAAAGGATCTCTTAAAAATGAATGAAAGATTACACTGTAAAGCAACTGTACTCCAATAAAAATTAATTTTAAAGTGGATATGAAAATGAAAAGACAATTTATAGGGTACAGCATAGCATAAGCGAGATTTAGCACAAACTTTTCAACCTTCTATGCCTATTTCAGTGGCCACAAATCCTTGGAGAACTGGGGTTCCTCAAAATAATTTAAACTGATCTTTAATCTACTACTATAGTCCGAGTATCTATGCATACATATAATAACGATGCTGTTGTTGTTTGTTGTTTAGTTGCTAAGTTGTGTCCACCTCTTTGCGACCCCATGGACTGTAACCAGCAAGGCTCCTCTGTCCATGGGATTTCCCAGGCAAGAATACTGGGTTGCATTTCCTTCTCTAGGGAATGATGCTATATGAATATTTTTAAATGTATATCGATATTTGAGATTAATAAGATATAAACCATTTAAAGCAATACTTCATTGACAGGACCAATGTCATTATGTATTTTCTCAATCCTTGTATTCAGACATTATTATCATAGATATACATTGAGAGCCTTGTGTGTGCCAGGCTCCACACAGGTCCTGGGAATTCAACAGGGAACAAGTTGGAAGTGGCTCTTGCCCTCGGGTGTTTACAGCCTAGTTGGAAAGAAACAATAAATAAACAAGTGATAACACATTGAATGAACCCTATGAGAGGAAAAACTAGCAGCTATGTTAGAAAATTAGAGAAGAAAACAGATATTCAAAGAAGGCTTTTCTAGAAAAATGGCTTTTATTTTTTTATTTATTTAAAAAAATTATTTATTTCTGTTTGCACTGGGTCTTCATTGCTGTGCTAGGACTTCTCTTCCTAGCTTCTCTTGTGGCAGAACACAGGTTCTAGGGTGCAGACTTCAGTAGTTGTGGACCTGTGCTTTGTCGCCTCTCGGCATGTGGGAATCTTCCCAGACCAGGGATTACAACTTTGTCGCCTGCATTGTAGGTGGATTCTTAACCACAAGGAGAATCTAGGAAAGTGATTTTTAGATTGAAATCTAAAGACTAAGAAGCATCCAGCAAGGAAAGAAGTGAGGGAACAGCATTTTAGGTGGAAGGATCAGCATGTGCAAAGGCCCAATCAAGAAAGAACCTCAAAGGTTTTGAGGAACTGAAATCAGGCCATGTATATAGCATAGTGGGCAAAGAGCAAGGTGGAGTTGGAGAAGTAAGTAGGAGAGACCAGCTCACTTGGTATGAGGCATCATAAGTTTTGGATATCCTTCTAAATCACAATAGGAAAAAAGCAAAGGGGTAGGCTACCCACTGTCTATCTAAATTCCTTGTGTGTGTGTGTGTGTGTGTGTGTGTGTGTGTGTGTGTGTGTATGTGTGTATGTGTTCAGTAGCTGCCATGTCTGACTCTTTGTGACCCTCATGGACTGTAACCGCCAGGTTCCTCTGTCTATAGGATTCTCCAGGCAAGGGTACTGGAGTGGATAGCCATTTCCTTTCCAGGGGATATTCCCAACCCAGGGATCAAACCCAGGTCTCCTACAGAGCAGGCAGATTCTTTACCATCAGAGCCACCAGGGAAGGGCTAACTTGTGCTGAGTATAAATAAGCACTTAATTGTGTTTCCCAGATATCCAAGTATTATTTATGAAAGTATTTATATTTCAGAATACAGAAAGAACACTGGAATGTCAAACATTTTCCCAAAATGTGAATAATTTACTCTAACAGATCTAATCAAGTATGTATTGATGGAAGCTTGGACTGGCACAATACCCTTCTCAAACAACCATAAACGGATATCCACAGAGAAAAAAAGAGCTATTGAACTTAGAATCCAAAGGACAATTTTTTTTTTTCTTCTTCAACTCTGGGCACACTGATTACAAAAGGCAACATTTTGTCCAATTGGTTCTTGTCTTGGCCGTGAAATTTCTAAAGGAGTGTGACTTAAGATAGAGCTCATGGCGGAAGCAGATGTGTTTAGCCAGGATGGATACTGTCTTTATACTTGAATTGCAGAGGCTTACTATACCGCTTGCTCTAAATTCATTCTCATTGTTTATTCTCACATAAGCTGAATTTTTGTGCCCCTAAATTATTTTTCCAATGAGGAGGAGGAGATGTTTCTACATCCTTTTGTGTTTGAAGCACAGTCTCAAAATAAGGATATCATAAACGTACCTTAATGGATATCTACACATTATTTCATGATTTTTAAACAGTTTCACCCGTTTGTGACTGCCTGGATTCCATAACTGGAGGTGTTTACTCTCTATAGTACTCTGAGGAGATTGAGAAATCAGCTGTCAGTGACTTCCCTGGGGTCTCTGGAGCTTTGGTGATGTAAGCACTTTTCTCCATCGTGTTAAATTTAGGAGGAAAGAAAAATCTGCTGAGTTTGGTTTTTTATGGCAATAAGCCAATTTTCCTTTCCATATGTTGCTTGCCCTCGGGCACTCAGAAGGTACACGGGATTCATTTCCACTGAAGGAGAAGACTTAGAGCATGGCGTGGGGGGAGTGAATGAGACAGGATGGTATGATTAGCTACTTGGTATGATCTGCAAAAAGATATAAAAATTAGGACAGAAGGCTGGGTATTAGGAAAGGGCACAGTCAGGCTGGCATTCATGAGAGCATGTAGATTTTCTTGATTTGTTGTGCAAACCAGGAAAGTTGGAAGCGCAGGTCCTTACTGAGATCATACTCCAGTAGATTTCAAAGAAGTGACCCATAGTTGGGTTAAGTATACTGATGAGGGAAGAAGAGATTACTGGGAACATGTAAAAGGTGTTTGCCTGGGGGGAGGTAGACTTTCTGGAGGAAGTCCTTTCTAAACTGAGATCTGAATAATAAAAAGGGAATTTCAGGCCCAGGAATGGGATGGGGTAGACTAGAATGTGGAGCACAGAGGAGAAAGCACTTTTTTTCCCCCCCAAAATATAGTTAAATGGGAGGTGCATTCCAAGAACTGAACTTAATTCAATGTGCTGAAGCATAGTGTGCAAAGAAGGTGGGGGCAGGGGGTGATTAAAGAGAGGCTGGAGCTATGTATCCAATTATGAAGCACCTTACAGGACAAGCTAAGGATTGATCTGAGGTCAATGGGGACTCAGTACAGATTTTAAGGAGGAGAATGACTAATTGAGAAAGAGCAATTGGGCACCTTTCTGCATTGGAGGGGTCAGGAGGTAAATCTGTAAACCAATAGAAAGCTGTTGCTATGATGCAGATGATAATGGTGACCTGAACTAAAGTAGTGATAGTGAACTGGGTAGACGTGGATGGATTAGGAAGAGAAAATCATGAGACTTGATAACTGGTTGGAAGAAAGAGATAGAGGGGGGAAAGGAGGCCTCCGTTTCCCTAGTTTTATGGTTTAAAGAGCTGGTGGATGATGTGTCTTTTCTATAGGAGGAAACCCAAGTCATTCAGGTCACTGTTGTTTGAATGAAGCCATACTATCTGTCAAAGATTACACTGAGTTGGGAGGGAAATTTGGGCAACCAAAATGCAGCTATGAATCAGGTATCACAGTTTTGATTTCCCAAGATAGTCCTGTTTTATACCTATTTTCCTGAAGTCTCATCTGGTTTAGCATTTTTTTTTCTAAAGAAGAGAATCCTGGCTTGGACCATAAATTAGTCACCCTACATATGGGTAACAGCCCTTAGAAGGAAAAATAAGTGAGTTCTTTCCTTGAACACACATTTTACTGGGGTTGCAGTCATAAACTAAGTGTGCAAAGAGAAGAGTTGACTGGAATAACTTCATAAAGAATCATTTTCATTGTTCATATCATTTATCTGAGTAAAATTACTGTAGGAGAAATTCTAAGTTGTATCCATCCTGATTGAAAAATTTCAAGCACTTGATGAACTTGGTTATTTCACCTCAACTTGCCACTTCATTTTAAAAATTGTGAGCATAAAGGAATTCCCTGGTGGTCCAGTGGTTAGGACTCCAAGCTTCCACTGCAGGGAGCAAGGGTTCTATCCTTAGTCCAGGAACTAAGATCCCGTATGCCACATAGCCAAAATCAATCAATAAATAGTGTGAGTACAAGTGATTCTAAATTCTCCAAAGGGGTTTAATAAACCAGGGATACAGCTACTGCATTATAAATGTTTTGCACAGCTTTTTGTTCACATGGATGTGATTTATGGTAGATGAGATTATTTTTAGGCTAGGATGCCCCATGATAGCTGAAGCAAACAGTTGATTTCAGGGCTATGATAAAAGAAGATATTTGGGATGCCTGAACGTGGTGAAACTATTCTAGAGCTCTGACTTTAAAAATGTCACTATCTACCTAAATATTTTAATACATATACCTCACATGTATTTATAGCCCATGTCCTTCCAAAAAGTATGTAAGATATCTCCAAAAGATTCAGCCCCCATCAAAAACCAGTTTTTCATAGAAGTCGATATGTTTCTAACTGCAACTGTTTTTTGAAAGATAACTTTATACAGGCCACCCGGCTATTTCACTTTCAAACAGATTGCATTCCAAAAATGCGTTTGAGGGTTGGCTCTTTGAGAGTTGGAATACATTTTTCTTTCAGAAACACTGTGATGGTTGAGTTCCCAGGCAAGTGCACAAAAACCTGGTCAACCTTGGCTGTATATCCCTTGCTTGAATTCTGGGTCCCAGAAATATTACTGAGAAGACTGGAATGAAGAGAGCTTCCCCTGCATTTTCTCCATAAAGAAGAAAATTCTAGAAAATGTGCAGTCTGTCTTATCTTGTCTTTCTTCTCTCTGTTCTCTCCTGCTGGTGTTCTTCCAGTTCCAAAACTTCCCAGTATCTCCAAGCTTGTCCCAGTCTTCACTGCTTCCCTCTACTTGGGCCTGTTCCAACTCTTTAAAAATGCCTTTTTTCCTAATGACTGCTTCTTTCTTCCCAAATCAAACTCGCAGGCCCTCAGTGGAGATATCTTAACTTTCTATTAAAACATTCTAACGGAACACCATATGTGAATGACTAATGGATTCTGAATATTTGTAGAGCTCTTTTTTAAAAAAGACATGGAATATATATTACTTCAAATATGTATATTTTGGAGAGGAAGAATGTAATGCAGTTTAATAGGGGAAATTCATGTTAAGACAAGGTTTATTTTCAATGTGCAAAGATTTTATTTATATAGAATTAGTTTCAGCATCAGGTGTACACTAAAACTTCTGGTAGATGTGCTTAGCAGAAGCAAAACTCCACAATGAAATCAAAATAACATACATATGCATTCCTAGTAGAGTGATGGTCTTCCCTGGTGGCTCAGCTGGTAAAGAATCTACCTGCAATGCAGGGGACCCGGATTTGATCTCTGGGTCCAGGAAGATCCCCTGGAGAAGGAATTGGCAGCCCACTTCAGTATTCTTGCCTGGAAAATTCCATGGACAGAGGAGCCTGGTGGGCTACAGGTTGCAGAGTCGGACACTACTGAGCAACGAACACACACAGTAGAGTGAGAGAGATACAGAGCAGGAGGGTCTTCTCCGGCTTTTCTCCCTTTTTCTCACTTGATTGCTGAAAATCAAAAGTGCCTCTCTCTATTTCTAGGCTGTCCAAAACAAAATCAGCTGAGGTCAATTTTCCATATACATTCTCTATGCCTTACCATAGTAATAGATATCTTTTAGGTGTTAACATGTGCTCACTGATTTTCCAAACACAACAAATCAGTGTCTAAGAGAACCTGGCTGTAAATGTGAAGACTATAATAAACTCAGAAACCAAGAAGATCATTATGTAGTATTAAATGCTTAAAATTAAGACGAGGTATTTTTGGACCAAGTTTTCCAAAATTTGATTCTTTAAGTTCTCACTTTTATTTATTTACCTTGTTCTTATACATACATTTGGCTATACCATGCAGCTTACCATATCTTAATTGGCCTGACCAGGGATTGAACTGGGCCCTCAGCAGTGAAAGTGTAGAGTCCTACCCACTGGACCGCCAAAGAATTCCCATAAATTCCTACTTTTATTTATTTACAAGTTTCTGCCTTTACTTTTAAATGTAGCAACAATTAGCACTTGGATATCACCTTATAATAAATTTTGACATACACTTGAACTTGTAAGGTATTATTCCTAGTTAACAGAAAGAGAAGCTGAGGCTCAGAAAAGCTAAATCTTGCTCAGGATTTCCAGCTCAGATTGGAAAGAATCCAGTTCCTGAGACTCAGCTTCCAGGCGAGTTCTGCTGTATTCGGCTGCCTCTCTAGTTCCCAAACTGCCCAATATCTCCCCACTGACAGTGAAGACCCTGGCACCATGGGTGAGGAGAAGGGCATGGAAAGGCAGGAATTTAGTTCAGGACTGCCATTTCTAGAAAGCCATTTAGATGTGTATTCTCTTATAAGGAATGGTTACATTTACATCTGCCAATAGCTAATGTAAGCTAGAGATCTGGTCAGAAGAGATGCAGGAAGGGAGTCAGGAATAAATGGAAACTTTGCATACTTGAGGGGACATATTTATACACTATATAGATATATGTATGTATATATGTGTATGTACAATAATGACTTTACATTGCATATTGGAGAACACAGATCAATATCTACCATTATTATTCAGTTGCAAAGTTGCCTCCAACTCTTTGCAACCCCATGGACTGCAGCATGCCAGGCTGCCCTGTCCTTCACTATCTCCCTGAGTTTGCTCAAACTTATGTCCACTGAGTTGGTATGAAACCATTTACCACAGATTGGGACTTGAACCCATGTGCTGGGACATGACCAAGCCAAAACCCAGTTTGGGACTCTAACCCACATGGCTGGGACTTGAACCCACATAGCTGGGACTCAAACTCAGACAAAATCCTGCTTGGGATTTAAATCCACATAGCTGGGACTGGAACCCAGCCAAAACCTGCGGTACCTGGTTTCAGGACCAAAATAAACTCGAGTTCTTGATGCCTCATCGCGGAAAGAATTCAGTGAGAGACAAAGTGATAGGTAAGAAGTGCATTTATTCAGATTCAGAGGGAAGCACACTTCATAGAGTGGGGCCATCGCAGAGCGTGAGTGCATCTGTGAAATGTGGTGTGGTTAGTTTTTATAGGTTGGGTAATTTCATATGCTACTGAGTGGGAGGATTATTCCAACTATTTTTCGGAAAAGAAAAGAAAGTTAGTCGTGTCTGATTCTTTGTGACCCCCATGGACTGTGCCCACCAGTCTCGTCCATGGGATTCTCCAGGCAAGAATACTGGAGTGGGCTGCCATTTCCTTCTCCAGGGGATCTTCCCAACCCAGGGATCGAACCTAGGTCTCCCGCATTGCAGGCAGATTCTTTACCATCTGAGCCATCAGGGAAGCCCTTCTAATGAATATTCAGGGTTTGTTTCCTTAATGATTGGTTTGATCTCCTTGAAGTCCAAGGCACTCTCAAGACTATTCTCCAGCACCACAGTTTGAAAGCAATTATATACCATATTGTTTTCAATTTTCCATTATCAATGAGACAAATTATGTAGCCTATAAATGTCACTGTTTAGGAAACATTCGAGATAGAGTACATCAGTCAGTTCAGTTCAGTCGCTCAGTCGTGTCCGACTCTTTGCGACCCCATGAATTGCAGTGCGCCAGGCCTCCCTGTCCATCACCAACTCCCGGAGTCCACCCAAACCCATGTCCATCGAGTTGGTGATGCCATCCAACCATTTCATCCTCTGTCGTTCCCTTCTCCTCCTGCCCCCAATCCTACCCAGCATTAGGGTCTTTTCCAATGAGTCAACCTTTCGCATGAGGTGGCCAAAGTACTGGAGTTTCAGCTTCAATATCAGACCTTCCAATGAACACCCAGGATTGATCTCTTTTAGGATGGATTGATTGGATCTCCTTGCAGTCCAAGGGACTCTCAAGAGTCTTCTCCAACACCACAGTTCAAAAGCATCAATTCTTCTGCGCTCAGCTTTCTTCACCGTCCAACTCTCACATCCATACATGACCACCGGAAAAACCATAGCCTTGACTAGACGGACTTTTGTTGGCAAAGTAATGTCTCTGCTTTTAAATACGCTGTCTAGGTTGGCCATAACCTTCCTTCCAAGGAGTAAGCGTCTTTTAATTTCATGGCTGCAATCACCATCTGCAGTGATTCTGGAGCCCAAAAAAATAAAGTCTGACACTGTTTCCACTGTTTCCCCATCTACTTCCCATGAAGTGATGGGACCAGATGCCATGATCTTAGTTTTCTGAATGTTGAGCTTTAAGCCAACTTTTTCACTCTCCTCTCTCACTTTCATCAAGAGGCTCTTTAGTTCTTCTTCACTTTCTGCCATAAGGGTGGTGTCACCCGCATATCTGAGGTTATTGATATTTCTCCCAGCAATCTTGCTTCCAGCTTGTGTTTCTTCCAGCCCAACGTTTCTCATGATGTACTCTGCATATAAGTTAAATAAGCAGGGTGACAATATACAGCCTTGACGTACTCCTTTTCCTATTTGGAACCAATCTGTTGTTCCATGTCCAGTTCTAACTGTTGCTTCCTGACCTGCATACAGGTTTCTCAAGAGACAGGTCAGATGGTCTGGTATTCCCATCTCTTTCAGAATTTTCCACAGTTTATTGTGATCCACACAGTCAAAGGCTTTGGCATAGTCAATAAAGCAGAAATAGATGTTTTTCTGGAACTCTCTTGCTTTTTCGATGATCCAGCGGATATTGGCAATTTGATCTCTGGTTCCTCTGCCTTTTCTAAAACCAGCTTGAACATCTGGAAGTTCACGGTTCACGTATTGCTGAAGCCTGGCTTGGAGAATTTTGAGCATTACTTTATTAGCGTGTGAGATGAGTGCAATTGTGCGGTAGTTTGAGCATTCTTTGGCATTGCCTTTCTTTGGGATTGGAACGAAAACTGACCTTTCCCAGTCCTGTGGCCACTGCTGAGTTTTCCAAATTTGCTGGCATATCGAGTGCAGCACTTTCACAGCATACTTGACCAAACAGTAAAGAAATGAAAAGAAAAAAGGAGGTACAACTCAAGAGGTCATAATATTTATAATTATAATCAGAATTAAAATGACACCTGTTCAAATAAAATAAAGAGTCTGCATATTTGGAAGAAGCAAAGTACCTTGATGGCAAGCTCTGATCCTGACAGAGAAACTCTCTTCTTGTTTCTAAATGTCATGCGTGCATCTGTTAAGGAGAACTTTCTCTTTCAGCGCCAGTCCAACTAACCAGCAGTGACAAGGATTACACAGGAAAACAGATATTCAGAACTCTTGGTAGGAGCTTTGGGCATGAAGCACCAAGGGGACCAACGAGGCACTTACCCATTGGGGTGCTTAGTACTGCGAACCCTTGAAAATCTTGCTTGGTCTGCCTAGTACTAGGAGTGCCCTGAAAATGCAATAGGGAAAGAGAAGAATCAAATCATTAACTCTTTTCATATGAAAACATTTAAAGAGATCCCTGTACTTAAAAATAATATTAAACAAACATTAATCAAAAGCTAGTCAAGGAAGTATACACTGCTATATTTAAAATGCTTAACCAACAGGCTCCTACTGTATAGTACAGGGAACTCTTCTCAATGTTATGTGGCAGCCTGGATGGGAGGGGAGTTTGGGGAAGAATGGATACATGTATGTGTATGGCTGAGTCCCTTTGCTGTCCACCTGAAACTATCAAAACATTATTAATTGGCTATACTCCAGTATAAAATAAAAAATTTAAAAAAGAAAGTTTTTCAAGGAAAACCTTTGCAACTGTGTGATAAAAAGAATGTACTATCCAATTTTTTTTTTAAAGAAAGTACTATATTATTGCCTGCATTAAAAAAAAATGAGTCATATGATTTTTTGTAGGAAAGGGATTTTTGGGGTGTGGGGAGGAGTGAGAACAAAATGCCAAAGAGGGCTGTTTTGGTGTGTGTTTTTTTTAATTGCTGATAACCTATCAAACCTAGATTGGAGAAAATCCCAACAATGAAAATGTTAATCCATTTACTTTAAACAAAGGCCAGGACTTGAAGTAGACAGATAAGCTAGAGCTTGTCATTATTCAGGAGTGATTGGATTTGTTTGAAATTCAGAAACTCTTCAAAGAATGTTAAGGTTAAATTGGAGCAAAAGAGGCATTTTTTCATTTTGTTTTGGCTGATATGGGGACTTCCTGTATGTGTATTAGCATGTTTGCGTTTATTAAACTATAGGAAAATTCATTAAGATTAATTTACTGTACTACATTTTACTAATAAAAGACAAATCCTAAAATCAAAGACATGTTTCTATGCAATGGTTATTCTTAATATTCTTAACTCAGCTAATTAGTCATTATTTATTGGCAGAAGGAGAAGAGGGAAACAGAGGATGAGATGGCTGGATGGCATCACTGTCAATGGACATGAAATTGGGCAAACTCCAGGAGATGGTGAGAGACAGGGATGCCTGGTGTGCTGCAGTCCATGGGGTAGCGAAGAGTCAGTCAGACACAACCTTAGTGACTGAACAACAACATTTAGACATAACCTTAAATTGGGCTTCCCTGGTGGCTCAGTGGTAAAGAATCTGCCTGCCAATGCAGGAGACTCAGATTGGATCCCTTGGTTGGGAAGATGCTCTAGAGAAGGAAATGACAACCCACTCCAGTCTTCTTGCTTGGGAAATCGTATGGACAAAGGAGCCTTGTGGGCTACAGTCCATGGGGTCCAAAAGAATCAGACAGGACTCAACAACTAAACAACAAGAAACTTAAATTCCAGTGTAAATTATAATTCTGTTCTGTTATTTTCCATCAACATACTTTGCTTATGCTAGCACATAATTCTCATAGTTTCATAAAGGAGATTCTATTGTATTTAAAGAGTCATTTACAGAATAAGTATACAGTCATCCTTCCATATTCTCGGGTTCTGCAGGGGTTGAAAGTATGCAAGAGAAAATAATTCCAGAAAATTACAAAAAGCAAAACTTGAATTTAGCCATGTATCAGCAACTGCTATATAGTATCAATGTTGTGTTAGGTATCATAGGCAATCTAGAGATGATTTAAAGTATTTAGGAGGAAGTAAGTGGGGTATCTGATGCAAATACTATGCCATTTTATATGAGACTTGGATTTTGGTATAGGTGGTGGTGGAAACTGTCCTAAAGCCAATCCCGAAGATCCCGAGGAATGACTGGATCTTTGAATGAAAAGAAAATATAAACTATGCTTTGAATCAATTTATATTCAACTCAGCTCCCTATATAAATGTATTTATTTATTGAATAAATGAATTTTAAATTGAGAATTGAAGAACAGGGTAAACCTTATTTAAAACTATTTATTATTTTTATTTATGGCTGCATTGGGTCTTCATTGTTGTGCCTGGGCTTTCTCTAGTTTCAGCAAGGGGGGCTACGCTTCTTTGCCGTTCACAGGCTTCTCATTGTGGTGGCTTCTCTTGTTGCAGAGCACAGACTCTAGGGAGCGTGGGCCTCAGTAGTTGTGGTGCACAGGCTCAGTAGTTGCAGCTCACAGGCTCTAGAGCTTGGGCTCAGAATTGTGGTGCCTGGGCTTAGTTGCTCCATGGCATGTGGAATCTTCCCTGACCAGGGACTGAACCTGTGTTCTCTGCATTGGCAGACAGATTCTCATCCACCATACCACCAGGGAAGTCTGAAAGGGGTAAACTTTTTAAAGGAGTAGATCTAGTTGGCCCTGATGCTGGGAAATATTGAGGGCAGGAGAAGGGGGTGATGAGGATGAGATGTTTGGATGGCATCACCAACTCAATGGACATGAGTTTGACCAATCTTTGGGAGATAGTGAAGGACAGGGAAGCCTGGCGTGCTGTAGTCATGAGGTTGCAAATAGTCAGACATAACTTAGTGACTGAACAATAACAACAAAGACTGGTGATGCAAGTACAGATATAAAGAGCATATACGATGAAGCCCCACTGGTAGCAGAGTAACTAAATGCTACCCTTTCAACAAGGCTCGGAGAAGGCAATGGCACCCCACTCTAGTACTCTTGCCTGGGAAACCCCATGGACGGAGGAGCCTGGTAGCCTGCAGCCCATGGGGTCGCGAAGAGTCGGACATGACTGAGCGACTTCACTTTCACTTTTCACTTTCATGCACTGGAGGAGGAAATGGCAACCCACTCCAGTATTCTTGCCTGGAGAATCCCAGGGACGGAGGAGCCTGGTGGGCTGCCATCTATGGGGTCGCACAGAGTCGGACACAACTGACACGACTTAGCAGCAACAAGACTCAGAGGGATGATAGTAAAACTCAAAGCATACCCAATATTTTATATTTGACTAAGTTTGTTCAATTTATTATTTTATAAGGTCTTCATAATCTCTACCTCCAAGATATGTCTTACGTGCTTAGAACTCCGTGCTTCCATTGCAGGGGGCATGGGTTCGACTCCTGGTCAGTAAACTAAGATTCCTGTAAGCCAAACAAACAAACAAAAAACAAAAATATATCTTAAGTATGTTTATTTCTTTCTCTGCCTATACTGCCATTCCTTAGTCCAGGCCTTCACCATTGCTGTCTTGGGTTACAATTGATGACTTTTACTTTATTCCATTCTCCAAGCAACTGATAGCACAATAAATCAGATTATGCCACTCCCTAGTTTAAAACCCTCCTGGTTTAAAACCCTTAATCCTTAGAATAATATTATGGCCTTTAAGGTCCTCAGATCTAGTGCTTGCCTATCTCCAACATTCTTCCTGGTGGCTGAGATGGTAAAGAATCTGCCTGCAATACAGGAGACCAGGGTTCGATCCCTGGGTTGGGAAGATACCCTGGAGAAGGGCATGGCAACCCACTTCAGTATTCTTGCCCGGAGAATCCCATGGACAGAGTTGCCTGGTGGGTTATAGCCCATGGGGTCACAAAGAGTTGGACAGGACTAAGCAACTTTCACTGCTACTACTACCTCCAACATAATCTCATGCCATTTTCCTCTCATTCACTTCACTCCTGGCAAGTCTTCTTTCAGTTCCTCCAACATAAGAAAGCCTTTCATGTCTTAGGGTCTCTGAACTTGCTGTTCTACTTTAAAAAAACTCATTCTCTACCCTTAGCTAAGTTAGTTCCGTCTCATTTTTTGGCTAAACTAGTATCATACTCATCCTTCTTGGAAGTTTTTCTTTATTGTTCTTTTGTTTTCTTCATAATGTTTGTTACAATTTGTAACTGCTTTGTTCTGGTTTTACTTGGTTTTTTCCATCTTGAATCCATGAGTACAGAGACTGTGGTCTTCTTGTTCTGGTGAATGCCTGGTACCTAAGGCAGAGCTTGGTGGGTAGTAAATGTGCAATAGAAACTCTTTGAAACCAAGCTTTAAAGTTTGAAATTATTTTGATTCTCTCTGGTTGGTTCCTATTTACAGTAACAATTTATTCATTCCACAAGTAAATACCAAGTGTTACTTTATACCAGGCATTGTGCTGGTGCTAGGTATATGAAAGTGAAAGTGATGTCACTCAGTCGTGACCGACTCTTTGCAACCCCATGGACTGTAGCCTATCAGGCTTCTCCGTCCATGGGATTTTCCAGGCAAGAGTACTGGAGTGGGTTGCCATTTCCTTCTCCAGGGGATCTTCCTGACCCAGGGATCGAACCTGGGTCTCCTGCATTCCAGGCAGATGCTTTTACCCTCTGAGCCACCAGGGAAGCCCCAAAGTTGTGAGAAAGTGAAAGTGAGTCATGTAGTTGTGTCTGACTCTTTGGGACCCCAAAGACTATACAGTCCGTGGAATTCTCCAGGCCAGGATACTGGAGTGGGTAGCCATTTGCTTCTCCAGGCGATTTTCCCAACCCAGGGATCGAACCCAGGTCTCCCACATTGCAGGCGGATTCTTTACCAGCTGAGCTACTAGGGAAGCCAGTAAATAGGACAGACAAGCATCCTTATCCTTTTTGAGCTTACGTTCTAGTGAAGGGAGACAGTCAATAAGCAAAGAAGAAAAATATCAGATAATGGTTAGTACTTCATGGAGATTTAGAACAAAATGGTAGGCAGAGAGTAGCTACTTCAGGTTGATTACCAGAAAAGGCCTCCCTTTAGGACCTACGGTGTAGCACATGGAACTCTGCTCAATGTTATGTGGCAGCCTGGATGGGAGGGGAGTTTGAGGAAGAAGAGATACATGCATGTGTATGGCTGAGTCCCTTTGCTGTCACTAAATCTACCACAATATCTTTAATCAGCTATACTCCAACACAAAATAAAAAGTTTAAAAAAAAAAAAGGCTTCGCTTTGGGATGTCTCTCTTCTGTCTCCCCTCATCTTTAGTCCTTGTCTTTAGTCCTTGTGTCTGCCTTAGTCTAACAGCTTAATGGATGGGCTTCCTGACTCAAGAATCAACTGCATATCCTGTTGCTAAACTGATCTCCTATTTGATGGTTGTGGGAAAGAGAGGAGAAAACCCGTGGAAAATTGTAATTTTCTCCTTTGTTAAGCACACAGATAGTAGCTTAAATCAACAGAACCCAGATCCAATTTTTACTCACCAAACAGAAACTTAGCTACGCATTAAGTGAATAAGGAATTAAAATTCGAGAGATCTCTTTGAATTTCAGCTCAGAGACCTTTCTGATTAGTGCTGAGGGAGAAGATATAATTTAGAATTACACCCTGGAGTGAGCAGGGAGTCCTTTTCTTTAACCATTGAGGCCAGACAGAAACGGACATTCATGGAGCTCCAACTAGGTGGTATGAACTGTACTGAGGACTTATTCACCTCCCATCACTGAGACCTCATAATAGCCCTCTATAATAGAGATAATTAACTTGTCTCAAATTTGCACAATTAGTAAGTGGTTGTGTAGTGACTGGGCTTCCCCGGTAGCTCAGTGGTAAAGAAGCTGCCTGGAATGCAGGTGATGCTGGAGACGTGGGTTCAATCCCTGGGTTGGGAAGATTCCTTGGAGGAGGAAATGGAACCCATTCCAGTATTCTATCCTGGAGAATCCCATAGACAGAGGAGTCTGGCAGGCTACAGTCCATAGGGTCACAAAGAGTTGGACACAACTGAAGCCACTGAGCTCACACAGACAGTGTAGTGACTAGAACTCAAATTCAGGTAGAAGCCTTAAATTTTATAAATTGTTTTGTTATCAATGATATTCTGAGAAACAAACAAGAACTACAAATCAGTTGAGGTAGAGTGGTACCCAGAACAATTATTTGTAAAATAAATGAATAACCAAATGAGAGCAATTAGGAATATTTATACCTAAAGTATGCTTGAGTCAGGAAGATCCTCCAGAGGAGGGCATGGCCACCCAGTCTAGTATTCTTGCCTGGAGAATCCCATGGATAGAGGAGCCTGGTGGGCTACAGTCCATGGGGTCACAGAGAGTCAGACACAACTGAAGCGACTTAGCATGCACATATACGTTCCTAAAATAGTCATTTAGGAAAATAAGCAGAGGAAGGAATTAAACACAGTTAAAGATAATTGTCCATTCATGAATGCAACAAATAACATTCGTACTTGATGGTAGATGTTGTGCCACATTGAGGATATTTTTCCTGCTCTCAAGGACCTTATAGGGTAGTGGGGCAGGAAGATATTAATGCATATGTG
Organism: Okapia johnstoni; assembly: GCA_024291935.2. Taxonomy (NCBI): domain Eukaryota; kingdom Metazoa; phylum Chordata; class Mammalia; order Artiodactyla; family Giraffidae; genus Okapia; species Okapia johnstoni. Next base: position 33,670,670 of record CM044309.1, on the reverse strand, counting down.
CTTTGAAAGAAAAACACAGGCTGCTTTGACAGTTGAGGACCCTGAGCTACTCTAGAGGGTCCTTAGCAGCTGAGTCTTGGGTTGGAACCTAAAAGGTAGAGAGGAGTTTGTCAGGCAAGTAAGTAGGTATGAGCATTCAAATCAGAGTGAGCATTTCATTCAGCATCACACCATTTCACCTCAAGGTAGAAAGCAGTGTGGTATTTGAAAATTGGAAAGGAACCACTTTGGGTGGAGCAAGGTAAATAGAGTGGGGGCAGGGAAGGTGGAATGAAAAGGATCATGTATGGACGTAAAGATTTGGGGCTTTATTTTGAGACAATAAAGGATTTTAAATGAGAGAGAGACAAGACCAGATTTGTGTTTTTAAAAGATCACTATGTATGCTTTCTAGAAAACAAATTGGAGGGAAATCAACTTGAATGCAGAAAACCTGCTTAGGAGGGGTTATTATAAGAATATAAGTGAGACTTGATAATACCTCTCTTTGGGTGGAGAGAACTAGATGGATTCAAGATGTAGAATAGATAGGATTTGGTGATTGATTACATTAGAGTATGAGGCATGGTCTTCTCTGGTGGCTCAACAGTAAAGAATCCACCTGCAACACAGGAGACATAAGTTTGATCCCTAGGTCAGGAAGATCACCTGGAGGAGGGCATGGGAACTGATCCCAGTATTCTTGCCTGGAGAATCTCTAGAATAGAGAAGACTAGTGGGCTACAGCCCATGGAGTTGCAAAGAGTCAGACACAACTGAAGCTACTAAGCACACACATGAGGCATGGGAATGTTTCTGGAATGGCTGGCCGTATTTTTATGTAAGAAGGTGGTGTTAATTAATGACCCCAAGTGAAATTGGAAGAGAATGGAGAGTGAATATCATCAAGTTCAATCTGAAGAGGTAAGCAGTTAGAAGAATGAGGCAGGGCTGGTCTGTAACAGGCAGTTGTGAGAAAGTAAGGTTTGAAACTCATTGGCTGAGAACAGTTCAGTTCAGTCGCTCAGTCGTGTCTGACTCTTTGCGACCCCATGAACCGCAGCACGCCAGGCCTCCCTGTCCATCACCAACTCCCGGAGTTTACCCAAACTCATGTCCATTGAATCGGTGATGCCATCCAACCATCTCATCCTCTGTCGTCCCCTTTTCCTCCTGCCTTCGATCTTTCCCAGCATCAGGGTCTTTTCAAATGAGTCAGCTCTTTGCATAAGGTGGCCACAGTATTGGGGTTTCAGCTTCAACATCAGTCCTTCCAATGAATACCCAGGACTGATCTCCTTTAGGATGGACTGGTTGGATCTCCTTGTAGTCCAAGGGACTCTCAAGAGTCTTCTCCAACACCACAGTTCAAAAGCATCAATTCTTCAGCGCTCAGCTTTCTTTATAGTCCAACTCTAACATCCATACATGACTACTGGAAAAACCACAGCCTTGACTAGACGGACCTTTGTTGACAAAGTAAGGTCTCTGGTTTTTAATAAGCTGTCTAGGTTGGTCATAACTTTCCTTCCAAGGAGTAAGCATCTTTTAATTTCATGGCTGCAATCACCATCTGCAGTGATTTTTTTTTACAATGATCCCTAAACCTTTTTTTGTCTTTTTTAGGAGAAGGGACCCTGGAGCTATGGTAGAGTCCCTGCCCCTCCTGTGGAGAGTAGGGTAGGGGCTAGATTGCTCCTTTATGGGTAAAATTTTTTTTTTTTTTTGCAAACAACACCATAAATTACATTTGTTTATAAATCATAAAATATTGTTAATCTCTACATTAAATATTAGTAATTATTTTACTGTAAAGCTTTCCTTTACAGTAAAGGAAGGCTCAGACAGTAAAGAATCTGCCTGCAATGCTGGAGACCTGGGGTTCGAGCCCTAGGTTGGGAAGAATCTCTGGAGAAGGGAATGGCTACTCACTCCAGTATTCTTGCCTGGAGAATTCCATGGACAGAGGAGCCTGGCGGGCAACAGTCCATAGGATCACAAAGAGTCAGACAAGACTGAGTGACTTTCACTTTCTTTTTTCACATAAATAAATAGAAATAAAAATTGTATCAATATCTTCTTGTAATCCAATAGATCATGAAACTTCAGAGGTTATGGGTCTAGAGAGTTTTGAAAAACAAAGTACCTTTATTTCAGACATACACGTCCTAAAAGCACTAAAGCCACCTTTGAATCTTTTAATTTAGATGAACTCATAAAGCAGTCAAGTTAAAGTTTTTAAGGTTAACAATCAATCAATCAGTCATTGAACAAACAATAATACAAAGGAAGGTTCCTCAATTCTAAGCTAAACATCAAATTCCTTACCTAAACTGAGAGGCAGGCCATCTGGGAGCCAAGTGGCAATTTCAGAAAAGGACCTAAAGGCTGGCTGCTCCTGGTATACATACAAAACTTCAGATCTCATAGGATGTTAGATTAAAAGTATGTTTATCTATTAGTTGGAGCTGTTTTAGTTTTGAATGACAGAGACACAATTTGAATCTACGTAAGCAAAAAGGGGCTGGAGTAGGAAACAGCAACACACTCCAGTATTCCTGTCTGGGAAATCCCATGGACTGTATAGTCCACACAGTCACAAAGAGTCAGACATGACTGAGTGACTTTCACTCTCTAACTCAACAATTAACAATGTCTTAATATCATCAAATACCCAGTCGACGTTAAAATTTCTTGTTGTTTCATAATTTTTTTCCCTTCAGTTCAGTCACTCAGTCATGAGTTATGCGACCCCATGGACTGCAACATGCCAGGCCTCCCTGCCCATCACCAACTCCCAGAGTTTACTCAAACGCATGGTCATCGAGTTGGTGATGCCATCCAACCATCTCATCCTCTGTTGTCCCCTTCTCCTTCCACCTTCAATCTTTCCCAGCATCAGGATCTTTTCAAATGAGTCCAATCAGGTGGCCAAAGTATTGGAGTTTCAACATCAGTCCTTCCAATGAATATTCAGGACTGATTTCCTTTAGGATGGACTGGTTGGATCTCCTTGTTGTCCAAGGGACTCTCAAGAGTCTTCTCTAACACCACAGTCCAAAAGCAACAATTCTTTGGTGCTCAGTTTTCTTTACAGTCCAACTCTCACATCCATACATACTGGAAAAACCACAGCTTTGACTAGACAAATCTAGTCTTACAGGAGATTATTTGCATCAGAATACAAATGGTATTCAAATATTACATTTGATTGCTATAACTGTTGCCTTTCTCTTTCATTAAGAGCTCCTACTTTATGAGGATAGATAAGAGCAAAACAGTTAAATTTGAAGTAGAAATTGACAGGTAGCAAAAGACACAGGAAACTAGAATAAAATGGGAATTCAAATATAACTTTTGGTGACAATCTCAAAAAATAATATTATTGTTCTGAAACAAAACAGAACATTGGAGAAGTTGATATATATTACATGATATATGCAATGAACATGATATATATTACACTCCTTGTAAAAGGATAGATTTCTTCTATTCCTAAGCACTCAAATATTTTCCTGTATCTAGGAAATCCAATGCACAAATAGACACAACAGATAAAGATACATTAATTCCTCACTAGTTTACAGATTCCTAAAGACTTTATTATGGTAATTTTAAATACAAAAGTAGACATAATACCCTGGATAAGCTTCAACAATAATCATGACTAATCTTGTTTCATATATAGCCCCACTCTGTTTTTCTCTCCTGTATTATTTTGAAGCAAATCCCAGACATCATATCATCATATCTATAAACATTTTGGCTTCTATCTCTAAAACACAAGGATTAAAAAAATAACAAAAATGCCATTATCACACCTAAACTATTAGCAATGATCCCTTAGTATCATCAAATATCCAGTTAGTATTCAAATTTCTAGTTGTATCATAAGTTTCATAAAGGAACTTCTTTCATATAGTATGTTTGTTTGAATGAAGATCTTAGTAAGATCTACAAATTATACTTGGTTGATAGTTTCTTAAGTCTCTTTTACTGTATAGGTTCTCCTTCCATTTCTCTCCTTTTTTTTTAAATTGAAGTTTACTTGATTTACAATGCTGTGTTAATTTCTTCTGTACTGCAAAGCGATTCAGTTATACACACACACACACATATATGTATATATATGTTCTTTTCCATTATGGTTTAATTTATCCTGGGACAGTGAATATAATTCCTTGTGCTATACAGTAGTATTCCTTGTGCTATACAATTCCTTGTCATCATTCTATATATAATAATTTGCATTTACTAACCCCGAACTCCCATTCCATCCCTCCTCCTCTCCCTGCCCCACTAGCAACCACAGGTCTGTTTTCTGTGTCTGTGAGTCTGTTTCTGCTTTGTAGATAGGTTCATTTGTGTCATATTTTAGATTCCACAGATAAGTGATATCACACGGTATTTGTCCGCCCTCCATTTCTCTTCTTCCCTCTCTGCAATATATTTGTTGAAGAAACTGGGTCCTATAATGTATTCCACATCCTGGATTTTGCTGGCTGCAGCCCCGTGATGTCATTTAACATGTTTCTCTGCTTTGTTATTTCCTGTTAACCTAGTAATTTATCTTAAGGGATTGACCTTGTACAGGTTTGGGTCTTTGAAAGACCACCCCTGGAATTCTTCGGGTGGTCCAGTCTTTAGGGCTCGGTGGTTTCGCTGCCAAACCTGCGTTCAGTCCCTGGTCAGGGAACTAAGATCCCACAAACTGAATGGTGTGGCCAAAAAAAAGAAAAGAGAAGATTGCTTCATAGATGGTGTCATGTTCTTCCATCAGAAGTTGCATAATATCTGGTTGTCTAGCTACCTGATATGTTGACAGTTAGTGAGGATCACTGTCTATATCAGCACTGCCCAAGAGAAATATAATATGAACCATATATGTAATTTTAAGTGCTCTAGTGCCCCTACTTTAAAACAAGAATTTTTTTTCTTGACACTCTACTCGACTTGTGGGTTTTTTGTTCCCCAGCTGGGAATTGAACCCAGGCCTAGCGATGAAATCGCTGAGTCCTAACCATTGGACCACCAGGGAATTTCTGAAATAAAAATAATTTTTAAAATGTATTTCATTCAATATATCCAAAATACTACCGTTTCAACATTTAAGTGTGTAATGAAATCTTTTATATTCTTATTTTCATACTAAGTCTTCAAAGTCCTGTGTATTTTTTCCCACTCACAGCCGGTATGTGCTAGAGCCTGCCCACACAAGCCTCTGAGAGCCAACTGTAGGCATCTCCTCCCAACTCCGTTCATGACATCCCTTTGGTGGTTCGAAACTGGCTATGGTGGTAGTATTCACTCCACAGCAAACACCAAAAGTGGGATTTTTTTCCACCTCAGAGAGCTAGTTATTAAACATTTACCAGCACACCATGGCTTACATCACATTTCATTTTAGACCAGCCACATTTCAAGTGCTCAGTAACCATGTATGGCTGGTAGATATTGTATTGCATAACCCAGTAGGGGTTTGCAAATGAGTGCAACTTACTGCCATTCCTTCTTTTTATTAGCTGGAACAGCTCTACAAATTTTTCTTCACTGAATTTAGCTACCCTGCGTGTGTGCCTAGTCGCTTCTGTCATGTCCGACTCTGCGACCCCATGGACTGTAGCCTGCCAGGCTTCTCTGTCCATGGGTTTCTCCAGGACAAGAATACTAGAGTGGGTTGCCGTGCCCTCCTCCAGGGGATCTTCCCAACCCAGGGATCAAACCCAAGGCTCTTGAGTTTCCTGCGTTGGCAGGCACCATCAGGGAAAACATAGCTACCCTAATGTACAGTAAATTCAAGGAAGGCAAGATGAATCTTTGACTCTTTTTCTTTATTAGCTAGTGTTCAAGCGAAGAGGAACTAAAGAGCCTCTTGAAGAGGGTGAAAGAGGAAGAGTGAAAAATTCGGCTTAAAACTCAACATTCAAAAAAACCGAATATCATGGCATTCAGTCCTATCACTTCATGGGAAATAGATGGGGAAAAAGTGGAAACAGCGATAGACTTTATTTTCTTGGGCTCCAAAATCACTGCAGATGGTGACTGCAGCCACAAAATTAAAAGACGCTTGCTCCTTTAAGAAAAGCTATGACAAACCTAGACAGCATATTCAAAAGCAGAGACATCACTTTACCAACAAAGGTCTATATAGTCAAAACTATGGTTTTTCCAGTAGCCATGTATGGATGTGAGAGTTGGACCATAAAGAAGGCTGAGCACTGAAGAATTGATGTTCTCAAGTTGTGGTGCTGGAGGACTCTTGAGAGTCCCTTAGGCTGCAAGGATATCAAACAAGATAATCCTAAAAGAAATCAACCCTAAATATTTATTGGAAAGACTGATGTTGAAACTGAAGCTCCAATACTTCAGCCACCTGATGCAAAGAGTCGACTCATTGGAAAAGACCCTGAGGCTGGGAAAGATTGAAGGTGGGAGGAGAAGGGACAACAGAGGATGAGATGATTGGATGGCATCACGGACTCAATGAACATGAGTTTGAGCAAACTCTGGGAGACGGTAAAGGACAGGGGAACCTGGAGTGCTACAGTCCATGGGGTCGCAAAGAGTCAGACACGACTTAGCAACTGAACAACAATAAGTTAGTGTTCAAAACAACGTCAGTTCTCCAGCAAAAGTAACCAATTACTATTTTTTGGTGTCATTGTGAACTCATGGATTCTAACACTGAACTGCTTCAATCCATCCCATTTATTATTCTCATTGATTTTAAATTGTCCACCGTTGGTCAGTGGACGCCTCTTCAAGCTGAGAGACCACATTTAAACCATGTGCTACCACTGGCACGATCCAAATTTTACAGTTTATAATCACAATGATTAGGAAGTGATTGATCTTATTTTCTAGATCAGAGGTTCAAAAATCTGGGACTCATTGACCCAGATTCTTTCAAGTGCTCACCTCTGTGACTAGCAGCTATATGTGGGAATTTGGAGGCTCTGTTAGAAATTGAGGAAGGGCCTGAACCAGAAGAATGAGCACTTGGTAGACAAAACAATAGACATCCAAAGATAACATATTTAAACGATTACAAAGAAAATTTTAAAGCACATGGTCCTTCTCATGTCATTGATTGGTTATTTTGTTTACATACCTATTAAGGAGGTATGATACTCATTGAACTGTTGCTCTGAGTATAAAAGTTAGTTCAAAGAAACAGGAATCTCTGTGAAATTCTTGAATCCCTGAAGATTTTTGACTTTATCAAACTGAAAGAGAGTGAGTGCTAAAAGAAATTTACATCCTTTAGAAAGTAGAACAGAAGGCACAGTTGCACATATTTAAGACGACAGATCCTCTTTTTGCTTCATGTGAGTTCAAGGAAGATGTACCTTTTAATCAGACTGTACTTTAGCTATGAAAAGTAAGTTTCACCTTAAACAATCTCATCTTAAGTTCATCTGTGATAAAATAAAATAGAAAAAGAAAGAGTTCTAACCAAGCAACTATGTTCTCTCTGACTCAGTGTCTTCTCTCTGAAGTCTCAAGGGCACTAACAATGATCAAAAAATCCTGCTAATCAACCAGACTGGCAGATAGGTATGTAAGTCATGTGCATATGCTTGCATAATTTTCAGGGAGAAAAAATATGAAGAACTTGTTTTCTAGTAAAAAGAGAATACACAACAACCAAAATATTCAAAGAATGTGTTGTTAAAATTCATCAGGTATTCCAAAATAAGCAAAGAAGTATTTCCATGATTTTCTTTTTAAAGACAAAAATATCAAGAAAGGTATCAAACCTGATGTTTAATGTTGTAGTTGTCTTGTCATAGTTAAGGTTTTTCAGTAAAATCCTTGCACAAGTACATATGTAGATAATTTAATAAACAAAAACAACTATAAAACATGCTAGTGGGGAAAAAAGTAAACAAGGAAAGTTGCTAGGCAAAGAAAGGCAGAGATTCTGAGACCCACAAATGAGAAATTGTTATCCTGTGCATTTTATATAAGAATCTTGGTTATCAATTTTTTGAGTAGGGGCGTAAGAGGAGGCTTAAGAGATAATTTAGAAAAATGAAAATGTTATGGACTATATTTGAATTTTTTTTCATACAAAATGGAAATAGTATAATACTATGGGAAGAAAAAAATGTATGCTTTTAGAACTTAAGTGATCTATTTTATTGAAGGAAAGAATGGGGCATAACTAGTCATTCTTTCTATTCTTGTAACACTGATGATTCTAGTAGTCCTGTGCTTTCAATAACAGTAAAAAAAAAAAAGTAATTTTTGTGGATTTTCCTTCTAAGAGGGGCTTGCATTTCTCCAAAATACATATATGTATATATATTTATTCTTCAAATATATATATATATATATATATTTCTTTAGTCTAAATACTTTCATTTAGAAGTGTGTTACTTAACAATCCTGATTTGGCTAGCAATGTTTAAATACATTACTTAGTCATTTATGAGAGTTTGGCACTAAAGTTAAGCAATTATACGTATTCGTGTTTACTATATTCATTCCAGCATTATAGGCTTCAGTGATTTCTAGGGAACTTGAAAGTACATCGAGAGTTATTGTCCTTGCTTAGTCACTGTATTTTGTATTATCCATTTCAGTTAATCTGTTGCAAATTCAAGATGATGATATCATTGCTTCTACTTGAGTTCTATTACATGCAGTCATAATGATACTGTCATTTTTTTAGTCAACATCTATGGAAAGATTACCAGTGCGAGGCACTATGCTAGTGTGCTATGGATCAAACATAAATGGATTAAATGTGACATGATGTCTTTTTAGAGAGTTCATAGCATAGTGGTACAGACAAATCCATACACAGGCATGTTAATAAAATGTTCTAAGGGCAATGATAGACATGAATTCCAGGTATTATAAAGGCACAAAAATAGGAGTGTGTGTGTGTGTGTGTCTGTGTGTCTGTGTGTGTCTGTGTGTGTCTGTGTGTAGGAAGGTAGGTAGGTAGGTAGGTAGGTAGTAGAAAAAGACTTTCTAGGAAGAGGTGATAACTGAGGTTGGTTTTATTAAAGAACAATTAGGAATTAAGCAAATGATGAGGAAGAAGATTGAAATGGGGAAGGTGTTCCACATAGAGACAGAGAAGAAACAGCACAATTGCTAGAGAGGAAAGTGAAAGGCAAGACACATAAAGAGATGATGAGGGATTAAAATAGAAAGTTAGATGGGGGCCAGGTCACAAAATTCAAAATGGTAAGATATGGACAGAGCTGGCACTGAGACTAGAAGATTATTTACGAGGCTGTTGTACTGTTCAGGATAAGAGAGAACTAGGCCAGCGATAGCAGAGGTAGAGAGTAGGAAAAGCATTCAAGAACTAAGTGGTGGAATGTTTCTCAACTCACTGTGAAGCTGCACTTTTATTTATTTATTTTTTAATAAAGGTTGATGTGGACCATTTTTAAAGTCTTTATTAAATTTGCTACAATATTGCTTCTGTTTTTTTTTTTTTTAATTGTTTTGGTTTTTTGGCCGCAAGGCATATGGATCTTAGCTCCACAAACAGGGATCAAACCTCCACCATCTGCATTGAAAGGAGAAATATTAACCACTGGATCACCAGGGAAGTGCCTGAAGTTACACTTTTAGAGCATTTATCTCACTATTAACTGTAGACTTTAGATGCAGTACCTATCACAAGTGGATCAACCAACTTGACTTATCATTAATTTAACTATCTTTGAGGTTATTCTCCAAAGTCTAGACATTGAGGCTCATGTTAAGTGAAGAACCACAAAACAACAACAACAAAGCAAAAAAGCAAATGAACAAAAGCATCTAAAATGGAATGTATTGACAGTTTTTCAGGACAATTTCTTACATTCCAAGGACTGGAAAATACCCACAACATACTAATTCTTCAGTTTGCTCCACCTCTTAGGTCAGCTTTTATACCAAACTTTATCCATTTGACAAAGACGTCACTAAAGTTTCAGTGATCGAGTTCTTTGTCTAGTACTACATCTTTTGACAATATGCTGTCAGGGTAATAATTAGCAATAACACCTTAAGACTATTTGTGGAAATTTTTAAGTGGCAGCTGAATTCTTTGATTAACTTAACAAAAAACTCACTCAATCTCTATTATTTTCACTGACTTTTAAGTTAAATCAAAACTATTTTCTGAGCAACTTCCAGGAAAGAATCGTGAACAAAACTCTTGTAATGACATTTCAGAGCCATGTGTGGCAACCATGCAGATTAGCACTGACACAATTTCCAAGAGTTACTAAAAAGAGGTCTTGTGCAATTGGACAAAATGAGTGTGTGCAAAGATTTTTTTAAAAGTAGGGCCACGACCTCCAAGACTTTCTGTTGTCTTTGCGATGATCCATTAAACGGAAGAAAGTGCTGTTTTCTTTCTTACAGCAATAGTCTCTGAGTAGTGTGGGACCGAGGCATTGTCTAGGAATGAAGACATAGTTTTGTCATTGCTTTTAGTGGCAAATATGGGCTACCCTCACCTCTTCTCCTATGCCCTATGTCCATGGTAAACAGTTTGCTAGAGCAATTCACAATTCTAAGTCCCAACAGTTCCAGCTGGCCACAGCAGTTTTTGATGGTCCATGACACTGCTTCAGGGTCCTTCTAATCACAAGGCTCTGGAATAAGTAAATTACTTATCAATTTGAGATGACAAGCAAGATGGAAGTCAAGATCCATTGCTGGTCAAGACCTTCCTTTTCTTTTTTAAAAAGTTAATTAATTGATGACTGTACTGGGTCTTCTTTGCTGCGTGCAGTCTTTCTCTAGTTGCGGCGAATGGGGTCTTTTTCATATCCCCTTTCTTGTTTAAATGATGAAATCAGATTAAACGCTAAATGTGAAGGAACTCCGCTTACTTCTCTTATCCCTCTCTCCACTGTGAGCTCCTTGAAGGAGGAGCCCAATTCTGGTTGTCTTTATATTCTCAGCCCACTTTTTAATGTCAAGGAAAATCACATTTGATGCCTACCTTAAATCCAGTGTAGAAAAGGAAGGTCTTAGACTTCCCTAGTGGTCCAGTGCTTAAAGAATCTGCCTGCAAATGTAGGCAACATGGGTTCGATCCCTGGTCTAGTTGTGGTGCTTGCGCTTCTCTTTGCAGTGCCTTCTGTTGTCATAGAACATGGGTTCTACAGCATGTGGGCTTCAGTAGTAATGGAGCATGGGTTTAGTTGCCCTGCGGCATGTGAAGTCTTCCCAGACCAGGGATCGAACCCATGTTGCCTACATTTGCAGGCAGATTCTTTAAGCACTGGACCACTAGGGAAGTCTAAGACCTTCCTTTTCTACACTGGATTTAAGGTAGGCATCAAATGTGATTTTCCTTGACATTAAAAAGTGGGCTGAGAATATAAAGACAACCAGAATTGGGCTCCTCCTTCAAGGAGCTCACAGTGGAGAGAGGGATAAGAGAAGTAAGCGGAGTTCCTTCACATTTAGTGTTTAATCTGATTTCATCATTTAAACAAGAAAGGGGATATGAAAAAGACCATGCTCTTAATCTATGTCATCTTATGCAAGTGCGTGGCATACAAAGCTTTTACTTCCTGCCCAAACTGATGTCCATGAGACCAAGGACAGATAAGCTATATCATTTGGTAATAGAAGGGTATTGAGAATGATCTCTTTGAAACAATACAGTCAAAATGGACTGAGCATTAATAATACAAAAACTTAGCTAGATAGACATAAATAGCCAAAATAAGATGGTTTACTAGAAATCCTGTATTTAACATGGAGTAGACCCAAGCATAACATTAGGATATAGAAAGCTACTGTATAAGAAATTTAAGAAGGTTCTTCCATAATTGTCAAAGTGAGTCTTGAAAGTACAAGGTCCAGCCAAGGACTCCAAAGTTAAAGAGGTTTGTGGAAAAAGTGGAAGAGATTCAACAGAGAGTCACAGAGATGATTAAAGGGTTGGAAAAATAGGAGCTAGAAATTATTTAGCTTAAGTTAGAGAAGACTACCAGGTTTCTTAATAACAGTATTCAAGTGAAGGAAAGGTTGTTATATACAAGATGATGAACAGCTGCTTTCTATCTCAACTGGAGAGTGGACAGAAGAAACAGACTTTGATTACAGCATGACAGATCTAAGTTAGATATAAAGAAGAACTTTTTGAGAATGATGATTAGTGGATGAGAGACATTCTCGAGATCATCTTCTTGCACTTTTCCCTTAAATGATGTGTTTCACTGGGTTCTTTTTTAATTTTCTATCTCTTCTCACTTTACATGTTCTCCTCAGTTTATTTCATTTATTCTGGCTTTAATTACCCATTCATTATAAGCTGATAATTATTCATATCTAAATATTTCCAATCTAGACTACTTTCTAAATGTCTCCTGAACATCAGACTTCTGTCTTTTACTTGTTCATAACTTATAACCTCTATATATCCAGTTTCATTCTCTGGTCTATATGATGGTTGACCATTTCTATCTAAAAGCAAGCCTACTGTGTCATTTCTTTGTCTACAGGCTTCTAACGGGGTCCATTACTCACTTGCTTTCCATCATTCGGTCCCTTTACCTTGCCAGTATCATCTCCTGTCCCAAATGTTATTAACCCCAAGATAATTTCACTTCCTTCATCCCACTGTGCTTTCATGTACTTGTGCTTTTTTAAAGTCCCTGTACTCTTCACTCCTTCTAGAACACACCTTCCCACTTCTTTTTGTGGTCAATTTCTACACTTCGGTTCCAGGAATTTTTCTCTGACCTTACCATGTTGGACTTGAGTCCCTCAATAAACGTTCATGAATTTCCATGAAAACTTCCTTTGAATACTTTAATGTTGAAGTTATTACGAATAAGAGGCTCCCAGGGACTTTCCTGGGCTTCCCAGGTGGCGCAAGTGGTAAAGTACCCACCTGCTAACACAGGAGACGTAAGAGACATGGGTTTGATCCCTGGGTCGGGAAGACATGACTGAAGCAACTGAGCACACACACATACAGGGACTTCCCTAGTGGTCTAGTGACTAAGACCCCATGCTCCTGATGCAGGTGGCCTGGGTTTGTTTGCAAGTTAGTGGCTCAGACAGTAAAGAATCTGCCTGCAATGTAGGAGACCTGGGTTCGATCCCTGGGTTGTGAAGGTCCCCTGGAGGAGGGCATGGCAATCCACTCCAGTATTCTTGCCTGGAGAATCCGCATGGACAGAGGAGCCTGGTGGGCTACAGTTCATAGGGTCACAAAGAGTCGGACACGACTGAAGCAACTTAGCACAGCACAGCACAGGGTAATAGTTCCCACATGCTGCTAAAAATCCCACATGCCGAAACCAAGATTGAAGATCCAGAGTGCTGCAACTAAAAACTGGTGAAATCATATAATTAAAAAAAAAAAAAAGGTTTCCAGGGTCCAGATTCAATATCTGATTATTTAGAAAACATCTCAGTTAAGCAGCTCACTAACAGATATTGTGACCTTCAGATGTGGTATATACACTAGACTATTCTCATCACACTGGATACAGGATGCTCCTCCTCTGCCACTGCTTGTAGGATCCTCTCAGGCATTTCTCTATTACTCTTCTGATACTGAACCCAAGACCATTTCTTTACTCTCTTGTAGCTTAGCTCAGTCATTCACATATACTTAGGTACTTTATGTTCATCATACAAGATTCCTATGAAGCACGTTTAGTACGCCTATTTCACAAGTGAAAAAGTCACCACCTATATGATGCAGATGACATGTAATCCAAGTGTGTGTGTGTGTATACATATACAATTGTTTATGATACATATATATCCCATGTGCTCTAGCCTGAATATCTCAAAAAAAAAAAAACCCTCTAAATCAAATATCCAAAAGGATGAATTCATAATTTTACCCCTAAACTTTGTTCTTCTGACTAACGTCTTGGGGAATGGTGTCAGAAGCCTACGACTGAGCCTCAAAACTTTTTTTTTTTAATTTATTTATTTGCCTGCACTGGATCTTAGTTGTGGCACATAGGATTTTTGATCTTTGTTGCAGCACATAGGATCTTTAATTGTGGCATTTGAACTCTTAGTTTCAGCATGTGAGATCTAGTTCCCTGACCAGGGATCCAACTTGGACCCTCTGCATTGGAGAGCATGAAGTCTTAGCCACTGGATCACCAAGGATACCCCACTTTGTTCTTTTTTAATCCTTATATTCAATCCATCACCAACTCCCTTGAATTATTCCTCCTAAATTATCTCTCAAATATGTCCAGTTCTCTCCACCTTTACCATCATCAACCTAGCCCAAACTTTCATCAATTTTTTTTTTGGCCATGTCTCATGGCTTGCAGGATCTTAGTTCCTCAACCAGGGATTGGACCCACACCAGTGGAAGCGAGGAATCCTAACCAATGGACCACCAGGAAATTCCCTCATCATCTCTTCTAATAGCTTCTATTTCCTCTGGTCCTACTCCTATACGTTTTCTACAGCCAAGACTATCTTGACATCCAAATCTGCTCTTGGTACTTTCATGCTACCCGGCCCTCCCATCTCATTCAAAAACCCTTCAGCAGCTTCTCATTGTTCTTATCAAAAAGACAAACTGACAACTGCTACACAATGGATCCCACCCACTTCATCTCAAGCCCACCTTATCTCCCATCCTGCTCCCCCTCCGCTGCTCTAGCTTTCCAACCTTCAAATCTGTGATGGCCCACCCCTCTGCAAACCTCCACACAGGCTGGAAAGCCATCTTCTTGATCCTGCTGTTGGCCGCTCAAGAGATACCTTCCCAGAGAAATTTGCTCAATTACCCTTGGGAGTCAAGTCAAATTGTTCTATTATATGTTCCAAAAGCATCATGTTCTCCACCTTCCTGTCCTCACTCTTCTCTTTTGTTTTTTGGGATTAACTAATTGCCAACCTCCTGCCTTAGATTGTAAGCTTCATGAGAGCAAGAACTGTGTCTGCCCTTGTTTGTCATTTTATCTCCAGTACCGAGTGCAGCACCCGGCATGCAGTAAGAATTTGAACAGTTGAGGTTGATATTTGCCCCACATTGAGTTAAGTGCTTTACATATATCATCTCATTACGTTTCTGAAGCAGATTTATGAGGTTACTACCATTCTATGATTAGCTCCATTTTACAAATGAGTAAATAACAGGATCGGGAGATAATAGGTGATTTTCCCAAATTTCACAATATGAACACTGAAGTCCTCTGCAGTAAAACTACATATGTGACTCTGCCCATCATTGGTAGATGTCTTTGTAGACGTAAACATATTAACTAAAGTGCCATTACTGAGCAGCAGGTGAGAAGAAAGAAATCTCTGAATCACGAATAGATCACTTATGTGTCTCTTGAGCAAACCTGAAAATCCTGAAACATTTAAGCGTCATCAACAGAATCCCACAGCTGTTAGATCAGGGTACTTAAAAAACAGAAGAAAAAAGTGGGCGGTACCTGAATTGTACTTGTTCAACAAGCCTGATTGTTTCATTAACCAGTGAGGCATAATAACTTAGCAGAGCACAACACTATGACTGGCCTGGAGAAACACATCTCAAAGGGTGAAAAAAATATATCAAGCCACAATTTTAATGACTTACTTGTCATTGAACCCACAGGAAAAAAACTTACCTCGTTTACAATATCTTTGTACATGCCCAGAACCCTACTGAGCCACTGTAGTGTGACTACTTTGAGCAGTCTATCCAAAGGTACTTAGGAATTTTCACTTTCCTACCCACACTGTCTAGTCCACCCCTTTTGAGAACACAGGTACAACACCACAGTTATTCTTAATGGTTCTTGTTTCAAGAGTTATAACTCAAACCTCAAGGCAAATTTTATGTTAGTTAATCATAAATGTTTAGAAGAGTTTCCTCTTCATTTCCGGAAGTTGTGTTAAGGATTTTTAAAGTATGACATCATCTTTTATGAAATTATTGCCGTTGTGACTGTAGAATTCTCAGTATACCTGAGAGGTAGGAGGCTGATGGGTGTGTAGTCTTCAGGGTACTATACAGAAGGTTGTTAGAAGTCTTATTAGGCAGGACTTCAAGAGGTAGCAATAACTAGATCTCAATAATACCACCTCAGATCTCCAACTCCAGTATGGGGATCCCTAAACTGGACTTGACTGTTATATTTAAAATCTATTAGGGGGACTTTGATGGTGGTTCGGTGGTTAAGACTCCACGCTCCTAATGCAAGGGGAATGAGTTCAATTCCTGGTTGAGAAGCTAAGATTCCACAGGCTGCAACTAAGAGCTCCCATGCCACAACTAAAAGAGAGCCCACATGCTGCAACTAAGACTTGGCACAGCCAAATAAATACATAGAAAGATATTTTTTAAATCTATTAGACTTTGGACACTACCTCAAATCAATCAAATTTAGAAGAGACTGACAATTCATCATTTTTAACAGAACATTTATCTGGCAGGATAACCTACCTTGTTTACTAAGGAAATACCTTCCTAGTGGGTGACTACATAGGAGACTGAATTAAAAATCAGATTGTTGGATGAGTCAACATTAGGACTTAGATGTTAATTAAGAAATATCTGATTCAGTCATTCCTTTGCTGAAAAATCTTTCATTTCCCCCACCACTTTCAGGATAAAGTACAAACTCTTCTTTAATTTTTCCTACTCCTTTCTTTTCAAATCTCAATAAAGGCATTTTTGTAGTACACACACACGGAGCTATTTAAAATTTCCTTACTAATAGGATACATTTTCTTTTATTTTGACTACATTCATATCTATATCTCAAAACCCTGCTCAAGGATCTATATTCCCTCAGTTCAGTTCAGTTTAGTCCCTCAGTCATGTCCGACTCTTTGCAACCCCATGGACTACAGCACGCCAGACTTCCCTGTCCATCACCCAACTCCAGGAGCTTGCTCAAACTCATGTCCATTGAGTCAGTGATACCATCCAACTATCTCATTCTCTGTCGTCCCCTTCTCCTCCTGCCCCCAATTCTTCCCAGCATCAGGGTCTTTTCCAATGAATCAGTTCTTCGCATCAGGTGGCCAAAGTATTGGAGCTGCAGCTTCAGCATCAGTCCTTTCATTGAATATTCAGGACTGATTTCCTTTAGGACTGACTGGTTTGATCTTCTTGCTGTCAAAGGGACTCTCAACAGTCTTCTCCAACATCACAGTTTGAAAGCATCAGTTCTTCGCACTCAGCTTTCTTAACAGTCTAACTCTGACATCCATACGTGACTACTGGAAAAACAATAGCTTTGACTAGACAGGCCTTTGTAGGCAAAATAATGTCTCTCTTTTTAATATGTTGTTTGGGTTGGTCAAAGCTTTTCTTCCAAGGAGCAAGCGTCTTTTAATTTCATGGCTGTAGTCACCATCTGCAGTGATTTTGGAGCCTAAGAAATAAAGTCTTCAGTGCTTCCATTGTTTCCTCATTTATTTGCCATGAAGTGATGGGACTGGATGCCATGATCTTAAGTTTTCTGAATGTTCAGCTTTAAGTCAGCTTTTTCACTCTCCTCTTTCACTTTCATCAAGAGGCTCTTTAGTTCTTCACTTTCTGCCATAAGCGTGGTGTCATCTGCATAACTGAGGTTACTGATACTTCTCCCAGCAATCTTGATTCTGGCTTGTGCTTCATCCAGCCTGGCATTTCGCATGATGTACTCTGCTGTATAAGTTAAATAAGCAGGGTGATAATATACAGCCTTGATGTACTCCTTTACCAATTTGGAACCAGTCTGTTGTTCCATGTCCAGTTCTAACTGTTGCTTCTTGACCTGCATACAGGTTTCACAGAAGGCAGGTAAGGTTGACTGGTATTCTCATCTCTGTAAGAATTTTCCAGTTTGTTGTGATCCACACAGTCAAAGTCTTTAACGTAGTCAATGAAGCAGAAGTAGATGTGCTTATGGAATTCTCTTGCTCTATGATTGAATGGATGTTGGCAATTTGATCCCTGGTTCTTCTGCCTTTTCTAAATCCAGCTTGAACATCTGGAAGTTCTCTGTTCATGTACTGTTAGAGCCTTACTTGGAGAATTTTGAGCACTACTTTGCTAGTGTGTGAGATGAGTGCAATTGTGTGGTAGTTTGAACTTTCTTTGGCATTGCCTTTCTTTGGGATTGGAATGAAAATTGAACTTTTCCAGTCCTGTGGCCACTGTCGAGTTTTCCAAATTTACTGGCATGTTGAGTGCAGCATTTTCAAAGCATCATCATTTAGGATTTGAAATAGCTCAACTGGAATTCCATCACCTCCTCTAGCTTTGTTTGTAGTGATGCTTCCTAAGGTCCACTTGACTTTGCACTTCAGAATGTCTGGCTTTAGGCGAGTGATCACACCATTGTGGTTACCTGGGTCATTAAGATTTTTTTTGCATAGTTCTTCTGTGTATTCTTGCCATCTCTTCTTAATATCTTCTGCTTCTGTTAGGTCCATACTGTTTCTGTCCTTTATTGTGCCCATCTGTGCATGAAATGTTCCCTTGGAATCTCGAATTTTCTTGAAGAGATCTCTAGTCATTCCCATTCTATTGTTTTCCTCTATTTCTTTGCACTGATCACTTACGTTCCCTTGTGGCTCAGCTGGTAAAAATCCACCTGCAATGTGGGAGACCTGGGTTCACTCCCTGGGTTGGGAAGATCCCCTGGAGAAGGGAAAGGCTACCCACTCTGGTATTCTGGCCCGGAGAATTCCATGGACTGTGTAGTCCATGGGGTTGCAAAGAGTAGGACATGACAGAGCGACTTTCACTTCTATATCTCTCCTTGCTATTCTTTGGAACTCTGCATTCAGATGGGTATATCTTTCCTTCTCTCCTTTGTCTTTAGCTTCTCTTCTTTTCTCAGCTATTTGTAAGCCCTCCTCAGACAACCATTTTGCCTTTTTGCATGTCTTCTTCTTGGTGATGGTTTTGATCACTGCCTCCTGTATAATGTTATGAACCTCCATTCATAGTTCTTCAAGCACTCTATCTATCAGATCTAATCCCTTGAACCTATTTGTCACTTCCACTGTATAATTGTAATGGATTTGACTTAGGTCATACCTGAATGCTCTAATGGTTTTCCCTACTTTCTTCAACTTAAGTCTGAATTTTGCAATAAAGAGTTCATGATCTGAATCACAGTCAGCTCCCAGTCTTGTTTTTGCTGACTGTATACAGCTTCTCCATCTGGGGCTCAAAGAACATAATCAATCTGATTTTGGTATTGACCATCTGGTGATGTCCATATGTAGAGTCATCTTTTGTGTTGTTGGAAAAATGTGTTTGCTATGACTAGTGCGTTCTCTTGGCAAAACTCTGATAGCCTTTGCCCTGCTTCATTTTGTACTCCAAGGCCAAGCTTGCCTGTCACTCCAGGTATCAGGTATCGCCAGGTAATTCTATATTCCTTAGCAATTCAATTTTTCACTCATTCTATCTGCCATGATTCCATAGCAATTTGTATTGATACATATTTCTATTAATACTTACCTGTTATAAGCATTAATTCACATATTAATCTCATTCACTGAAATGTGAGTTTCTTAGGGGTTGGGCCAATCTTATTTATCTTAAATTTCGGTAGTTAGCATGCAGTAGAAACATAAAAAAAAAAAGCCTTTAAAATGCTTGCTGGCTATATCTGTTAAGCTAGGTGGTAAATTGATTGTCTTCAATCCTCAGCAACTCCAGAATACTTTATTTTATAATATATTCCTTTTTAAATTTTGTTAACCAGTGGTTATCTTCAGGGTTTTGAACTTTCCAAGGGAGCAAAAAAATTTTTTTAATATTTTGGGTGGCAAAAAAAGAGCATTAAAAGAAGCTACCATCCATTAACATCTTAATTTCAAAATATATGTATCACAGAACATATACAATATCAGGGTAATAAGCAGTCTTAAATTGAACAAATTCGGCTTTACGAGAAGTTACCTAGATTGTCTTTACATTTCATTTCACCACCAATTGGTGAAAAATAGCTTTTCAGTTCAGTTCATTCCAGTTGCTCAGAGGTGTCCAACTCTGCGACCCCATGAATCACAGCACGCCAGGCCTCCCTGTCCATCACCAACTCCCGAAGTTTACCCAAACTCATGTCCATCGAGTTGGTGATGCCATTCAACCATCTCATTCTCTGTCATCCCCTTCTCCTCCTGCCCCCAATCCTTCCCATCATCAGGGTATTTTCCAATGAGTCAACTCTTCGCATGAGGTGGCCAAAGTATTGGAGTTTCAGCTTCAACATCAGTCCTTCCAATGAACACCCAGGACTGATCTCCTTTAGGATGGACTGGTTGGATCTCCTTGCAGTCCAAGGGACTCTCAAGAGTCTTCTCCAACAACACAGTTCAAAAGCATCAGTGCTTTGGCGCTCAGCTTTCTTTATGGTCCAACTCTCACATCCATACATGACTACTGGAAAAACCATAGCTTTGACTAGACAGGCCTTTGTAGGCAAAGTAACGACTCTCTTTTTAATATGCTGTTTAGGTTGGTCAAAGCTTTTCTTCCAAGGAGCAAGTGTCTTTTAATTTCATGGCTGCAATCACCATCAGCAGTGATTTTGGAGCCCCCCAAAATAAAGTCTGACACTATTTCCACTGTTTCCCCATCTATTTCCCATGAAGTGATGGGACCAGATGCCATGATCTTAGTTTTCTGAATGTTGAGCTTTAAGCCAACTTTTTCACTCTCCTCTCTCACTTTCATCAAGAGGCTTTTTAGTTCTTCTTCACTTTTTGCCATAAGAGTGGTGTCATCTGCATATCTGAGGTTATTGATATTTCTCCCGGCAATCTTGATTCCAGCTTGTGCTTCTTCCAGCCCAGCGTTTCTCATGATGTACTCTGCATAGAAGTTAAATAAGCAGGGTGACAATATACAGCCTTGACGTACTCCTTTTCTCATTTGGAACCAGTCTGTTGTTCCATGTCCAGTTCTAAAACTGTTGCTTCCTGACCTGCATACAGGTTTCTCAAGAGACAGGTCTGATGGTCTGGTATTCCCATCTCTTTCAGAATTTTCCACC
Source organism: Okapia johnstoni (assembly GCA_024291935.2). Classification (NCBI taxonomy): domain Eukaryota; kingdom Metazoa; phylum Chordata; class Mammalia; order Artiodactyla; family Giraffidae; genus Okapia; species Okapia johnstoni. Next base: position 33,649,734 of record CM044309.1, on the reverse strand, counting down.
ATTTACTGTGACCCACACAGTCAAAGGCTTTGGCATAGTCAATAAATGTTAAATGATATAGGTATTCCTCCCCAAAATAATTTTGAAAATTATGTATCCTTGTAAATATTGACACCAAAAAATAAAATTATATTGTCTTAGAAAATCCAATGGAATCTTTATATCATATTTATTTGATATCCACCATCATTCATTTAAAAATACATGAACATACTTCCCTGGTGGCTAAGTGGTAAAAAATCTGCCTGCCAATGCAGGGGACATGGGTTCAATCTCTTTTTTTTGGGGGGGGGTTCAATTTCTCGTCCTGGAAGATCCCACATACTGTGGAGCAACCAAGCCCATACAACACAACTACTGAGCCAGCACTCTAGAGCTGGTGAGCTGCAACTACTGAGCCCACACGCCCAAACTACTGAAGCCTGAATGCCTAGAACCCATGCTCTGCAACAAGAGAACCAACCCACTGCTATGAGAAACTTGAGGACCGCAACCAGAGAGTAGCCCCTGCTCACAGCAACTAGAGAGAAGCCCAAGAGCAGCAACAAAGACCCAGCACAGCCACAAATAAACTAAGAAATAAAAATATATGAACATACAACACAGGGAATATAGCCAATATTTTATAATAACTATAAATGGAGTATAATATTTAAAAACTGTGAATTACTATGTTGTACACTTCAAACATGCAGTACTGTAAATCAATTATGCTGCTATTTAAAAAAGAAACTAGTGAAGGAAAAAAGAAAGGTAATTTAAAAATATGTGTACAAACAGCTGGAAAATCCACATTATTCCTTTATTTCCATTCTACTTCCCTACAGTTTTATAATATAATATTTACACTTAGAAGCCTATTCGTGCTAAGTTGCTTCAGTCATGTCTGACTCCTTGTGACCCTATGGACTGTAGTCAGTCAGGCTCCTCTGTCCATGGGATTCTCCAAGCAAGAATACTGGAGTGGGTTGCCACTCCCTTCTCCAGGGGATCTTCCTGACCCAGAGATCGAACCCATGTCTCTTACGTGTCTCGCATTGGCAGGCAGGTTCTTTTAAATTTAATTAAAAAAAATATCTATGAACCTTAAATATTATAAGATATCCTGAAATGAGGTACTATTGTAATTATTAGTGTGCACATTTGGTCAAAGGAACATAAATATATTGATATTAAATATAATATAAACATTATTGGGAGAGCATTTATTTTTTTTACTCTTGGAAATACATTTCTTAATTAACCAAATTTTTTAATTAATTAATGTACCAATAATTTGTTTCCTAGCTTCCTAGGTAGTGAGTGCAGTGGTAAAGAAACTGCCTGCCAATGCAGGAGATGTACGTTCGATCCCTGGGTTGGGAAGATCCCCTGGAGAAGGAAAGGGCAACCTACTCCAGTATTCTTGCCTGGAAAATTCCATGGACACAGGAGCCTGGTGGGCTACAGTCCATGGGGTTGCAAAGAGTCAGACACGACTGAGTGGCTGAACACGGAGTGAAAAAGGGTTTGTCATACATTTTATTCCTTTTTTTCTTCTTTTGAGTATGTGTTGAGAATGTTTATTCACAAAAAAATTATGGATGATGGGAATAGAAAGAGTTTTAACTACATCACAACATTCTTTAAACTCTTGAACTGTGATGCTGGAGAAGACTCTTGAGAGTCCTGCAAGGAGACCAAGCCAGTCGGTGGTCCAGTGGCTAAGATTCCATGCTCCCAATGCAGGCGGCCCAGGTTCAATCTCTGGTCAGGGAACTAGAGCCCACATGCCAAGCTAAGAGTTCACATGCAGCAACCAAAGAGCCCTCATGCCACAACCAAAAAATTCACACATACCATAGATAAGATCAGGTACAACCAAATAAATAAAAATTAAAAGGAAAAAAAATCCTAAAGAAATCAATCCTGAATAATCACTGGAAGGACTGATGCTGAAGCTGAAGCTCCAATACTTTGGCCATGTGATTCAAAGATCTCACTCATTGGAAAAGACCCTCATGCTGGGAAAGACTGAGGGCAGGAGGAGAAGGGGGTGACAGAGTATGAGATGGTTGGATGGCATCACCAGTTCAATGAATATGAACTTGGGGAAACTCCCCAAGATACTGAGGGACAGGGAGGCCTGGAGTGCTGCAGTCCGCGGGGTTGCAAAGAGTCAGACACGACTGAGCAACTGAACAAGATACATGCAAAAAAAAAATCCTTGAGATCGATTGTAGGAAATTATTTTTAATGATCAACTGACACTTCAATTAGGGTCTTCTTCAGTTCTGTTGAAAGCAAAAGCTGGAAACTATTAGCGCTACAAAAGTGTGGCTACCAAATAATTAGGGATATTCACTTTTTCAGCTTGTCTCTGGTGCTCCGTTTTCATCCTGGGGCAATGTAAAATAATACAGGAAGATCAGGGATGAATGGGCGATTTGCCTTTTTCAGTGAAGCGAAAGAAGGGTGATTGGGCAAAGGGAGGTGGGAAAGGAAAACCAGCTTGAGAGGAAAGATCTCCAGCAGTTTTGGAAAATGAATGTGTGTGGAAGTTGAAAGCCTGACTTAAGTGCTTACATGTGCTGAGCTTAGTAGCTCAGTCAAGTCCAACTCGTTTCGACCCCATGGACTGCAGCCCACCAGGCTCCTCTGTCCATGGGGATTCTCCAGGCAAGAAAACTGGAGTGGGTTGCCATGGCCTCCTCCAGGGAATCTTCCCAACCCAGGGATGGAACTCAGGTATCCCACATTGGAGGTGGGTTCTTTACCGACTGAGCAACCAGGGAAGCCCTACATGCTTACATATCCCTTAGAAATTCAGTGTATACCTCTAGGGCTGAGCACACCCCAGTTTGAAGGTCACCGGGCTAGACCTGAAAGCGTTAGTGTTTTCTTTGAAGTAGTTACATTCCAATCCTGGGATGTACCCTCAATCTTGAAGATACCCTAATCACAGCTTTGGGATGGTATGTTCCTTTTGTAAAAACAGATCTCATGATTGATATTGATTCTCTCTGCTGTAGTTTCAAAGTGTGGTATTTTTGACCTTGACATTACCTCCAGATTCTGGGAGAAGGGAGTTACCTTATTTGGAATGTAAGACTCCTAAGAGTTACTGCCTGCAGTGGTATAGAAAGTCCCGCTTTAGGGTATTTATGGCATTGTACCTTTATGGCCTTGGCATCTTTCTGCCTTCCGTGTTTCCTCACCTGACCCTTCTGAAGGTAACTGGTTTGCATTTATAAATTTATGAGAGGTGGATTAGTGTGGAATGTATGGCTACTGAACAGAGCCTAGTTATTTAATCAGCCTAGAAGGTCTGTGAACCAAACAGTATCTGTAAACTAAATATTTGGGATGGACCTTCTATAAAATCAGTAATCCATATGTGGTTTTATAACTCAGTTTTCAATAAAAATAAATGTCAACCTCCTACCCCATTGTTCTCATCCTTTGCAGACTATATAAAAATTCATATTGTAAAAAGAACCTATTTTTTGTACAACTCACATACATAAAAGAGGCATTTTACTTTTTACTTCGTCTCTCTGAGAATAGAGTGAACTAACTCCTATTTGTGATTAGAATAAAGACACTGCAACCACAAAAGGGTTAGCTATCATTAAATCTGGGCTTTACAGTTGGCACAGTGATATAGAATCTGCAAGCCAATGCAGGAGACGCAAGAGACTTGGGTTCCATTCCTAGGTCTGGAAGATCCTCTGGAGAAGGAAATAGCAACCCATTCCAGCATTCTTGCCTGGAAAATTCCATTGAGAGAGGAGCTTAGTAGCTACAGTGAATGGGGTCAGACACAACAGCACCACCAACCATCATCATCTACATTTAAATTTAGAATTTAAATTAAAAGCATAACTTCACAGATAAAGTAGTTTTGCATATGTTTTAATGATCTTGTAGCTTAAATTGAAATTATTACTTGCTAGTTTTAATTTTTTTAAATTTCCAAACAACCTTTCTACAACTGTATATTTTATGGAAATGCCTTACATTGTGTAACATGCAAATATTACCAACACTTAAAACCTACCGTATTTCTGTTCTACTAGCTTATTCAGTAAAAAATCTGTTTTAGTCTTTTGTTGAAAGTTCAAGGTTGTAAGTACCTAGTGCCTGCCAATCTGCACATTCATATATTGTTGATTCATTTGACAAATCCTTCCTGATTGTTTGCTATGTCATAGTCACTGCTTTTAGATGCTGAACATACAATATTGAGCAAAGCCAGAAATGGTCCTTGCTCACATGGAACTATCAGTTTATTGGAGGAGTATGTGATAATCAAATAATTATATACATTTAAAAGCTGCGATTTTGACAACATAGTGCTTCCCTGCTGACTCAGACAGTAAAGAATCTGCTTGCAATGCAGGAGATCTAAGTTTGATCCCTGGGTCGGGAAGATCCCCTGGAGAAGGAAATGGCAACCCATTCTAGTATTTTTGCCTGGAAAATTCCATGGACAGAAGGAGGAGCCTGGTGGGCTACAGTCCATGGGGTCACAAAGAGTCAGACACAACTGAGCAACTAACACTTGAAAAACTGCAGTTGTGACAAATGCTGTGCAAGAGAGATGAAAAAGTGCTGGGAGAACCTGCAACAGGATATCTGAATGTTGGGGAGTGTGGGTGGTCAGGGAAAGCTGCCCTGAGGAAGTGATGTAAGAATGAATGTGGGTTGATGAGAAGGGAAGGAAGAGTGTTCATAGACAGGGAACAGTGCAAAGGCCAGACAGGGATCAAAGTGAACCTGAAGGACAGGAGGAGTCTAGCTTTCGGAAGAGAGAGTTAGAGGAAGAAGGTGCGGCTGGAGAGGTGGAAGGCAGCCAGACCTTGCTGGGCTCCGCAGGCCTCTCACGTGTTTTGATATGTAGACCAACAGAAAATAATTAAAGCCTTTGTAGGGTTTTAATGTTGGTGGGGTGATAAAATCAGATTGGCATTTTAAAAAGATTACTGACTTCACAGTAAGAAGGGATTAGAGGGCAGGGCTAGAAAGTTTGGTGAGATAGAAGCTTCACTGAATGTATATGCATGTAAACACAAGCTTTTCAAAAATAAATCATGTTCTAAAGGGATTTGGAATTTTTTAAGGAAAGAATCACTGTTTTTCTTTATCTTTTAACTCTTTGTGTTTATTTTTTGGAGGCAGGGTAAAATTGGTTTACAGATAAATGAAGAGAAAAACAATATTTTCCAGAAGTCCTGGGGGAAAACATATCATCAGAGGTAACTGTGTTAGCTTTATTTTTCCGATTATATACTCAAATTATAATTTCAGTATATAAGACAATGTGGAGAGTTCATCCTCTTAATCACTTTTCACTTTTGTATGTGACTGTAGAAACTTACATGTACTCAGGAGCATGGCTTAATAAAGACTAGGTAGGTGTTCAGTAGCTATTAATTGCACTAATTAATCATTCCTATTATATTTGTTAATATAGTTATTGCTTTTTCTCTCAATAATAAGACTTGGGTTATATAATACCTTATCAACCTTTTTAATGGCTGGTCAGTAATTCATTATAGGCATGTGTCATAATGTATGTAAATAACCCCACACTGATGGAAGCTCAAGTTTTTTAGGTTTCTAATCCTTGTGATTCAATGAACATCCTTGCACAGACATTCTAATACTTGCCTAGGATAAGTCCCTAGAACTGAAGTTGCTGGGTAAAAAGATATGTACACATTTTACATTTTGATATATACAGCCAAAGAGCCTACCAGAAAGTTATTCCTACCTCCTTTCCCGATTATATTCATTTTCTTATATTTCTGGTGGGTTGAAAAAAATCACACCTCCTGGAGTTTTTTATGCACTTTTCTCTGATACCTGGCCAATTCTGCACATCTTGTAAGTTTACTAGTCACTTGTATTTCTTCTTACATGATTTTCGAGTAAATGTCCTTTGCACATTCTTTTAATCTTCTACTAGGTATGTTTATCTTGTTGACTTATGACAACCCTTTGGAGATAGTGAGTTGTCTGTCATATATAGCCTGATCTCTTTTTCCTAGTTTGCTTAATAAAAATCTTTATTATGTTTTTGGAAAACGAAAGTTTTACAATTTATATAGTCAGTTCTGACAATCTTTTCCTTTAAGGTTTCTGACCTTTGTATTCTGCTTAGAATTAACTCTTTCACTCCCCAATATTACAGAAATACCGCCCTAATAACATTTTCTTCTGGTACTTTATTTACAGTTTTGAGTGCATTTCTGGAGGGCAATCAGGTAGCTAATACAGGACTTTATAAAATGTTGGTTCCCTTTGCCAGAAATTCTTTTAGAATTTATCCTAGAGAAATAAGATGCAAAGCTTTAGTTTCAAGGATATTCACTAAAGAGTTGTTTATAATTGCAAAAAACCCCAAAACTGTAAACAATGAAATGTTCAACAATGGAAGGCTGGTTATATCAATTATGGTATATCTATCCCACTAAAATAAAAAAAAATCAATCATATTAAAACATATTAAGGTGGCTCAGATGGTAAAGCATCTGCCTACAATGTGGGAGGACCCACGTTCAATCCCTGGGTCGGGAAGATCCTCTGGAGAAGGAAATGGCAACCCACTCTAGTACTCTTGCCTGGAGAATTCCATGGACAGAGGAGCTGGGTAGGCTACAGTCCATGGGGTCGCAAAGAATCGGACACGACTGAGCGACTTCACTCTCACTCAAAAACTAAAAGCAAAAAAAGAGGCTAAGTCCAACTCATAAACACCAAAATTTTCTTATGGCTACGTGCAAAAAAGGAAGACTGTGTTCACATAAAAATCTTTTTATTTTCTTCTATGACAGTATTTGAACAATAAACATATTTAAAATTTAGTACAGCTTCCAATTTATAAGATACATTATAAGATACATTGTTAAGTGTACCATTTGTATTTTAGTAGCTAAAGGTGCTTTAGACTAGAGGGTATTACCCTTATATTCAATTTAGGTATACCTCAGCCAGTAACTTTAAGCAAGTCAATTAACCTTTTTGTTTCCTTATCTGTTGAATGAGAATAATAATACCTACCCTCATTTAACTCATAAGGAAGTTGTGTAAATTGTAATTCACTGTAAGCAACATAGAAAATGGTGCTAATGTTATTTATACTGAACTACATTATCATTGCTTTTGCTTAAGTTTGTTAAGGTATGATTGACACATGAAAAGCAGTACATATTTAATGTATACAACTTCATGAGTCTGGAGATAAGCATATACTCGTGAAACCATTACCACTATCTGTGCCATAAACATTTTCATCATCTCCCAAAGTTTCCTACTGCCCATTCTATTGTTTTTTTGTGACTTGTTTGTTCAGTTGCCCAGTTGTGTCCGACTCTTTGTGACCCCATGGACTGCAGCACGCCGACCTTCCTATCCCTCACCATCTCCCAGAGCTTGCCCAAGTTCATTTTTGTGATAAGGACGCTGAAAATCTATCCCCTTTTGAGTGTACAGTACAGGTTAACTATAGACACTACATGATACAGGAATTTCTAAGGCTATTCATGTTGCATAACTGAAACTGTAACCTTTGACTAATGTCTCTCATTTCCCTCTCCTTCTGGCCCATGGCACCATTCCACCTTCTGCTTCTATGAGTTTCACTAGATTCCTCATTCTGGATTTCGTTGTATTTTTCCCTTTGTGTCTGGCTTATTTCACTTAATATAATGTCCTCAAGGTCCACCTATGTTGTTGCAAATGGCTGGACTTCCTTCTTTTTAAGGGCTGAATAATATTCCATTGTGTGTCATATGATGATTGTTGCTTTTAATGTAAATGCAATGGAAATAGTAGGTCAATATCTTCAAAAAGAATATTTTTTAGTTATCGAAGGGAAAGAAGAATAAACAAAAGAAAAAGTGGCCTACTAAAACAGATTGTGAGGGAAAATAAAATAAATATTTACTAATTGCCTACTTCGAGCTGGGTTGGGCTTGGGGTAGGGGAAAGTAAGAGTGAATAATACATAGTCTCTATTCTCAGGGACTTTATTCTGGTGGATGACACATGTCAGTGCCACATACAGAATCACAGCATATTCTCCCTAGAACCTAAAGAGGCAAAGGGCTGTCGAGGCAAAAATGCCTCTCGAAGACAATAAAGAATAGTCAAGTTTGATCATCAGAGATCAGCTGAACCAGGTAGAGGAGTTTAGCCTCATCAAAGAGTTACAAGGGAAGAGTTATCAAGGTAACCTGCAGCAGTTCTACACAGCCTAAAGTGAAATTAGGGGACAAATTGGCTGGGGATGCCCCATTCTGGAGGGGTTCCCCTGGTAAGCATAAGGGGGAATCCCCTTAAATATGGTAGAACCCCAACAGCAAATATAGGGGCTAGAGGGGAGAATAGATCCCTGCCTGCTAGTAGGAGACTGGAAGGGGTGGGGGAATTCTTAAAAACTCCATTTACAGAACAGGAGATCCCCTTCTGTTACTCAAAGTTCCCTTGTTCAGAGTCTTCTGAGACTTTTGTGGATTTCTATCCTCTTGAACTTTGTTTCTGATTTGATCTTCCTTCAGGGTTAAGAAGAAGACAACTGAATATATATTTACACATATATAATGATAAAAATATACACACACTCATACATACACTCACACTGTTTGGCTGTAAGGAGGTCAGTGGCCTTAGCATTTAAGTCATTTATTTGTACCACTCGAATCTAGTGTTGTTCATCCCTAATCAGTGCACATTTAACCAAATCTCCAGACAGAAGATGATGTGAATTTTCCAAAACAGAAGGTAAGCTACATGTCTGAGAAAAATACAGTTTGGATACAACTAACAACTTAATGGAGTAAAGCATTTTTGGCGATTCTGATGCTACCAGAATCAGCAAAAAAAAAAAAAAAAAAACAACTATCATACTAGCACAAATATATATTGCCTGTTATGTACTAGGCAAATAAGATGAAAAAAACGACGACGACAAAGATATGAGTTTAACAGTTTGGGAATGGAAAAAATCTTTAAAGCCAAAATAAAAAATTCTTAAGAACATTTACTTCCCATCACCTTAACCCTGGATAAGCAATTAACTTCAGTAACTCTTTCCTTTTTTTCTGGAGAAGGGAGTGAGAGTTAAAACTGAATAAATAATGTATTTATTTGCAAAGTGTCTGGAATTTTTAAAAAATGCATTAAGGACAAAGCAGAGCATTATTATAACATTCTTCCATATAGTACATAATACATACAGCCAAGTGGGCAGAATCCTCTCATTTCTCCAACATACAAATTAGGTCATCAGAGATTCCACTGTCCTAAGTTTTCCAACAACTAAAACAAAGCAGGACAAATTTTTTTTTAAATCCACAAACTGTACCAATCTAAGAACCTATATTGCAGTTTCAGGCTGTTTATCATTGGTGGCCAGGTGACAACATGGATATGTAGCAATCTGATCATTACTAACAAAATAACTAAAAGGTAGAACTAACAATTTTTGTTTGACATACAACACTGTTCATTTATTACAGATACTAAAATTACAGTGAATTAAGTAACAGTTGATATGAATAAATCTATACAATATACAATCTACACAATATATGGGTATGGCTGTGCATGTGTTTAGTCCATTCAAAAATATTAAGACAAATAGTATTTTATAATATGTCTGGGATAATCCGTTTTTTTAAGGTTAATCTTGAAAAAATACTATATTCCATATTCCACATGATATGTTCAAAGTTTTAAATACTGTTTATTTTAAAAATAGAAATTACTGAAGAGAACAGAATCATAAAACTAGAGAACCTAAATATTTTAACACATGTTGTAACACATGCTCTTTATTAAATACATATAACTTTCCATTAATATATAACATAAAAGATTAAAGCCTCTAACACATCATCTATAACCAGAGTTCTGTGTTTTTCTCATTTTTCCCCATGCACATCCTGACATACACTAATGTAAAAAGTAACATGTCCTTTTTTTACCTACTCAATAATTATCTTGAACGTATTTTGAATGTTTGTGATTAACCTTTTAATATAGTTTTAATTTCTGTAATTTACTGAGTTATTTGTTTTATTTACATATACTGTTTCCTTTAGTCCTCTTAACATATTTATTAAAAGAGTGAAAGAGTAAAAAGCTCCTCCATAGTTTGAGAATATCTTTTTTTTAATCTGAAATAAGTTTGAATAAAAATAATTTAAGATTTTACACTCTTTTTGTTTTTAAAAGTTTATTTCACGTTTCAAAGAGTAAAATGAATCTCAACACTTTAGAATTCGCTAAATTTGGCATATTAAGAAATATTTTAAAATACGAGTATAAGGGCTCCAAATTGGAAAATCTTTTTCTGAACAAGTTGACTACGATTATTATTGTAAAAGTTTCATTTCCAGCTCCATCTGTTCTTCTAATCACTCTAAATTCCATGTGCAGTGTAAACAGTTAAAAAAAAAACCCAAAGTCTTAAAAATCAATTCTTGCCTTAACACACACTCTCTTCGGAGTCGCACGCAGCGTCAGTGTGAGCCGACTCCTCCCCACTCTTGGGGAAAACCCTGCCTAATATTTATAACGTTATGACATACTGTAATACTCACAAGGTGGTTGTAGAAGTATAAACACGACTGGAGCCATCTGATTGGCTGCTGGTGATGTAACACCCATGTCAATACTTCCCACTGAACGCACGTGTTCGACCTTTTATTTAAATTTCCATTTCATCACAGCAATAAGACACTCGGGGCGGTGCATTTTCTGTGAAATGATTATCGCCTAGAGGTGCTGCATCGAATACACAATGCAGCAGACGAGGAGGTGCCCGCGGTTGTAACCTCCTCGCGCGAAAGGTACAGCCTGGTCCAGTCTTTGTGAAGGAACAAAAATAAGTTCACTTCCTCGGGCACCGCTACCCCCACCCCCCACCCACCCCACCTCAGCAAATGACAAGGCTGGAGCGCAGCTCCCACCGCACAGTTATTTCCCAAAGTCCCAGGTGAACTCGTGGCGAGGGAAGGAAAATGTGCGTCCCGGGCGCGGGTAGGTGCGTGCGGGCAGCGGGGAGGCGGCCAGACCTGACACTCGCCAGCTGTTTGTCCTCCGCGGAGCCCGCCCCCTCCCCGAGACCCCCCAGCCCGCCGCCCGGCCTTTTGTCCCCCGCCCCTCGGCCGACTTCCTTCCCCCGCGGCCGCACCCCCGCCCCCAGGCCGGAGGCGCGGCCCGGCCCCTTTCCCGGTCCCCAGGCGCCCCCACCCCACCCCAGCCCAGCCCCAAGCCCAGCCCCCTCCCCCCCGCCCGGCCCCCCACCCTTTCCCCCTCCAGCGGTTACTGCTACCCCGGTGCATTGTGGGCGCACGGTCCGTTGTTCATTTGCCATTCGACCTCCGCCAGGGCCTGGTCGGACGGAAACGCTCCGCCGGCTTTATTGTCGGTTCGTTATGTGGCGGAGCCCGGCAGTTTAACGTGCCTCTCGCTCTCAGCTCTTCGGAAGCCGGCAGCCGCGTCGGGACTCCTCGGCGCGCCGGAGGAAGGATATCTTGTTTGGAGGGTCGGTGTGTGCGCGCGGCTTTAAAGAGGGGGCAGCGGAGGGTCTCCCCGCACTCCGCCTCTCAACTTTGAAGGCCCCACGCACGCCGGCTCGCTGCTCACCTCTCCGCCGCCCGCCCCCCCCCCCCCTTCTTCGCGCGGGACGCTGCCCGGAGCGCCGCGGGGCGGGGGTGGAGGACGAGGAGGCGTCCGGAGGCGGCGGCCCGGCGGGCGGCGGCGGCGGCGGCGGCGGACGCGTGAGGCAGCCCCGGGGAGCTAGCGCGAGCCGGGCGGGAGGGCGAGGCCGAGACCCGCGAGACCGGAACGCCCGCGGTGGGGGCGGGAGCGAAGCGGAGGGGGAGCGGCGGGGAGCGCGCGGGACGCGGCCCGAGGCCGGGCGCGAGCCGGGGCACACCGGGCGGCGGCGGCGGCGCGCGCCATGTCGTTCAGTGAAATGAACCGCAGGACGCTGGCGTTCCGAGGAGGCGGGTTGGTCACCGCCAGCGGCGGCGGCGGCTCCGCGAACAATAACGTTGGCGGGGAGGCCTCGGCTTGGCCCCAACCAAGACAGCCCCCGCCGCCAGCGCCGCAGCCGCTCAATGGGCGGGGGGGCCGACGAGGAAGTGGAATTGGAGGGCCTGGAGCCCCAAGACCTGGAGGCCTCCGCCGGGGCTGCTGCCGCCGCCGAGGAAACCAAGGAGTTGCTGCTCCCCCAAGACGCGGGCGGCCCCACCTCGCTGGGCGGCGGTGGCGCCGCGGGCCCCCTGCTAGCGGAAAGGAACCGTCGGACTCTGGCCTTTCGAGGCGGCGGCGGCGGCGGGGGGCTCGGCAACAATGGCAGTAGCCGCGGCCGCCCCGAGACCTCGGCGTGGCCCCTGAGGCATTTCAATGGGCGAGGGCCGGCGGCCGTGGAGCTGGAGCTGGACGCGCTGGAGGGGAAGGAGTTGATGCCGGACGGCGCGTCTCTGAGCGACAGCACCGAGGACGAAGAGGAGGGGGCGAGCCTGGGCGACGGCAGCGGGGCGGAAGGAGGCAGCTGCAGCAGCAGCAGGCGGTCGGGCGGCGATGGCGGGGACGAAGCGGAGGGCAGCGGTGTGGGAGCTGGAGAAGGAGAGACTGTCCAGCAGTTCCCGCTCGCGCGGCCCAAGTCCCTAATGCAGAAGCTCCACTGCTCCTTCCAGACCTCCTGGCTCAAAGATTTTCCCTGGCTGCGCTATTCCAAGGATACTGGCCTTATGTCTTGCGGCTGGTGCCAAAAGCCCCCCGAGGACGGAGGAAGCGGGGATCTGCCCCCAGTGGGGCACGACGAGCTTTCGCGAGGGACCCGCAACTACAAGAAAACCCTCCTTCTGAGGCACCACGTCTCTACCGAGCACAAACTCCACGAAGCCAACGCCCAGGTACAATATATGTTGCTCCTGCTTTTTCAGATCTTTGGGGGAAAGGTTTATCAGCTAAAACTCACTCTCCTGGGTGAAGACATCTTTCCTGTTGGGGGAGAGGTGTAGGGAGCTTAGGCGTGCGGGGTTCGAAAGCCTGGGAATAAGTTTTCAAAAGTTAACCGGGGGAGTTGGGGGGAGGGGGAGGAATGACAATTTTCTAATCGTAGCGCTGAATTTGATTTAATTTTTTTCATGAGTCAGATTTCTTTGCCCGTCAGATTGAATCAGAAGGCAAGTTTAATCGAGATTGAAGGTTTTAACCCTGTAAGGTTGGCTTTGTGGTTAGAATGTTATTAGCTGTGATGTTAGAAAAGCTGCTTTAATGTTGGTAGTCTTTTAGCGTGCTGTTGGAAGTCAAATCTGGTAACTCTTTGAAGAATGAATTAAACTCTTTCCTTAACCTTTGACGCTACTACCCCTTTTAGGAGAACATCCAACCGAGAAAATTCTTTTGATCATGTCAGGATAATGTGAAATATGAGAGTAGTATGTAAATGTAGAGGAAGCTATTTGGATAAGACTTCGTGAATGATTATACTAAATTCATCTCCTTAAACTTTTTGTTAAACTTCTCTTTCCAAAGGTATGCTTTTGGTAAATTGTGGTCGTTTTTACTTGCTTCCTTCTCTCCAGATTTCTGTGCTGAGATTTTCTGTAATCCCCTTTTTCAAAAAGTTTTCATATAAATGTAGTTTACTTTAAACTTAGGATATTTGAAATGTTGAATGTAAAGTTACTTCTACCAACTAGTTGATTCGAACTGGTAGAGAATGTATTTACCAAAATCATAAGTTCTTAGTTATAAAACAGGTAAACGGTACTTCAGTTGTTAGATCTTGTCTTAGTATTTCTAGACTAAAGATAATAGTCTTATCATTTTGATAATCTCTTTTCAAGCCAATCAGATGTTAATCAGTCCTCCTAAGACAACCTGTGGTTGTGGCTGGAATTCATTCTTTTGTATCGGTAGCCAGGCATTGATTTCAGAAAGTCACCTTTCAGATACTAGTCCCTTTGTGTGCTGGAGTGATCTTGCTGTTTCGAACCCTTTTAGTGGAGTTCATTAGGCACTGTCTAATAACCCTGTAGCCCAGAAATTTCTCAGAAGTTGAGACTTGAACGTTAAAGCATAGGGTTGTTTTTCTCAGGGGGGCAGTGGCAACAGTTTTTGCACAACTTTTAGTTGCCTAAGCCCTACAAGAAAGGTCATTTAAAGATGTAAGGCCTGGAAAGGTTAAGTAAATTGTCCCAAGTCTTACAGTTCTTGGTTATAAATGAGACTAGCCTTTATAAGGAATGTTGCAATGGAGGAAGGAAAGAAAAAAGGTTTTGGAGTAAATCTAGGTTCACATCTCAGCTTTCTGCAATTACTAGCTTTGTGAGCTTGGGCATTGGAGTGCCAGACTTGTCTTCTGTATGCCAAACACAGATGTCCCTTATTTTGGCAAGTAATTATTCTGTTCGCATTTTACTGAACAGGAGTCTAGAGGCTTCAATGTGTTATATATTCCTGAAGTACTTAAGTATGATGAGGTGGAGGGCTTGTGAAAATGAAAGTATGCTTTTCTAAGTGATGAGTTGGTTATTTAGAAAAATCTAAAAGGACAATCAAACTGAATTTTCTTAATTCAGTGGGCCAGTTACTCTTCTTTGGTGTAGTCTGTGTAGACAGATCTGAATGGGAGTGCAAATTATTACAATTAGCTGCTTAGTGAACCTGAAATCAGAGGAAGGGGGAATTAGTTGGATAACCTTAAGATAGACTTAGCATGGTGTATTCCTCTCCCCTAGACATATATCTGGATTAGGGAATTCATCCCTAGGTAAAACCTTTTCTAAACTTAATCCCTGAATTATCCCTCCCTTACCCTTTGCCCCCTTGAAACTCCCTTTTTACAATATAATCTGCAGACCAACTTCTTTCTCTTAGGATATTATTTCATTAGACTGAGAATAATACAATTTAGTAAGTCATTCCTGTTTGTCTAAGGCTATTTATTGGTTCCCTTGGTTGGATTTTGGATGTTTCCACTCTGAACTGATCCTAATCATTTCTATTTTCATTCTAAGCTTATTTTGGGGTATTACCTTGTAGTTGACCCCAGTTACCACCTATAGGATCTTTTTGTCTTGTTAATACATGAGTGACAGGTTCAAGAACTGACTTATTTCTTCCTGTGCACAGTTAATCATTTTTGATTACCTGCAGGAGGCAGTATAACACAGTCTGTAAGAGCATTCTTGAGCTTAAAAGTAGGGGGCCCTGAGTCCTAATCCTCTTTCTTGACAGGTAAATGAGTTAACTTCCAGTTTCTTCATGTATGCAAAGTGTATATGCCAGCACCTAGTCACTTAGTAAATGATAACCATTATTTATTATCACCATTACTTATTTCCTTTGGAAATAACTTAACTGTGGGGTGGGGGGAGCTGGTACCTCATGTCTCAATGTTACTGGTTTTCTCAGTTTGCAAGCCACTTAATCTCATGGAATCACTCTTGATTCTAGAGAACAAACCAGTTTTTTTCATGCTTTTAGAGACTTTGGCCGTTCAGGTTCTTTGAACATTCTCATCGCACATGCAGTTTTTCTCATCTTCATGAAGAATATCTTGCATGAACTTTCTCCTGCCTTAAAATTACTGAAATAGTTTTGTAGTTCCTCAGGCAAGAATTAAGTTTGAAGTTGGGACTTAGTTCACTCCCTTTATCCCCCCTCCCCACTTTTTTTCTTTAATTTTAAGGAGTTTGTTTTTTTGTGGAGTTTAGCCAAATCTTAGTATGTGAATAAAGGTTACTTTACTTTTTCTTATGATTTCTGTAAGGGAAAAATCATGCTGGTGGCCAACAGACTGGAGCATATTGGGTTTTTTTTGGTGGTGGGGGGGGCTGCCTTGCTACTTGTGGGCAGAATCCCTGACTAGGGATGGAACCTGTGTTCCCTGCAGTGGAAGTAACCACTGGACTGCCAGGGAATTCCCAGGGGCCCATTCTTGAAACCTTTGATATTCTGTTATTTTGATGTTGATTGTTAAGAATTGCTCATGCAAGAGTCTACAGATGCTCTCAGAATCTGTTCTTCAGAGTTCTATTTCTGAAAGATCCTTGTATTTTATAAGGATGTAAGGGACAACATATAATTTCTATTTTGAGTAACAACTGACTGTGTATATTTTGAGAGTCCAGTTTAGTGACTTATATAAATCAAATCTTATATAAGATTTGACCATTTGGCCCAGAGGACTTTAAAATTGCTTTAATAACACTGATTACCACTGTATCTTGGTTCAGATTACTTTCTACCCAGTTGGGAAATTTTCATAGCCTAAATCACACATTCTGTCAGCTCTTTCCAGTTTAGTAAGCCTAAAACATGTGTTCAAGTGTGTTACTGTTATAAACTTAGTTAACCTTTCCAGAAAGTAAATACTTAATTCAGATCAGTGATCTGATTAAAATTACTAATTGGAATATGTTGGTGAGCAGCAAAAGCAAAGGTGAGACAGAGCTACCAGCCTTTGCATTGGCAAAAATTAAATTGTTTTTTTTTAAGGATTTTGGAAGAAAGACTGAAAACCTTTCACTGGGAAGGAGAAATAGATGTTACAGACAACCACGGAGCCTACGGTCCATTAAATAACCGATTTGTATAATATTTATATAGGTTCTAGCAGTCATTCATTGTGTTTGTAAAAGCTGATTCCTTTCCCCTTGTGTTTTTTATTATACTTTATAATGTGTCTAGGGACTTTTTTCTCCCTGTTACCTCCCTATTAGGTAGATTCCAAGGCACTGAAGATAAACCTATGTAAATAAGACATTTTTCTGACCTCAAGAAACTTGTACTCTAGTAAGGAGAGAGAGACATTGCAGTAAAATGATAGCTACCATGTTAGAAATATATTCAAGTTACAGTTAAGAGGCTAAAGGAAGTCATCATTCTATTTGTGAAGGTTGGGAGAACCTTGTAGAATTGGCTCCTAACTTGTGTTAAATGAGTAAGTGTTGAAGAGGGGAGGGCATTCTAGGCATTGGAGCTGGAAACAGCTTGAGCATAATGGAAATTGATGCCTTGATGTGTCTGAGAAGCAGATGATTTAATTCAGCAAGATGAAAAATCAAGTTTGAGTGGGTAGACTGCAGGTTATGGATGATCCTTTTATGTTGAAATGATTGTATTTTTTCTGTTGGGCAAACCATTTAGTAGTTTTAAGCAGAGGAGAACCACAGTGAAATATGTGTAAGTTGATGTGTAGAAGCACCTGTTGGTATGTATGTGGTTTTTGAGGAGAGCTGGTAATAAAGCATATTTTTGGCAGATAAAATTGGCTGGAAGTTGTAATCACCTGAAGACATCTACCCCAGACCTATAGATTTACAATTTCTGGGGATAGTATTAATACTTAAATTGCAAGACAAAAGGTCATCACTCAAGGAGATCAGAGAAGAGATACTGATTTCAAAGGAGATATTCCTTTATCTACTGACTGACATAATTTGTCAGTACTACTAGCAGGCATTTATTTGGCATCATGCTCACTGTGGCCTTGTTTGTCCTCATAGTAGAAATGGAGTTTGAGTTTTAGAATTTGGGTTTGTAAATGGACATTGATATTTTTACTCTTTCAGTATACTGTTCCAGTGGGTTGCAGCAACAAAAGATTTTTATGTTTTTAATGCTTTCATTTTATACTTTGTGTTTGAAATATTTTTTTCCTACTAATCCATTTATCAAAAGGGGACTGGAATTCTGGGTAGGGAAGTAAATACTAAGTACTTGATTTTTTTTTTTAGCCAGTAACATTTTCTAATCATTTGTGGATTGACTACAGATAGCTAACTTCAGCTGAATTTCTCTCTCTCCCTGTCCCTCTCAGAAGAGTGGGGAGACTGGGTAGTGTGATCTTGGGTTCTCTACAGTAGCAGGTGTTACCCAGTTCCCCCAGCTGGAATGCTGTGAATAAATACCCTATGATCTCCCGCCACACCTCTGCCTTGAAATCTAATTAATCATTCAAGTTTGGATTTTACTTTAGAAATTTTCCGGGCTCTGCCTCACTTCCCCTCCCCCCATTACTGTTATCTGTCTTACCTAGTTAGCGTCCTTGTTTGTTGTAGGTATGCTGCACACCTAACAGTGGCTTGCCCTGGTCACAGTATTTCCAGTGTCATCCCCTGGTAATTATCCTCCACTTTGCTACCACAGTCATCTCTTTATCAGTTAATTCAGTCAGATCATTCTAAAGCTCTGTAGGCACCTATACCAGTGGTTCTTAATTTTGTGCAGGGTTCATATGTCTAGATAATCTGGTGCCAAGTTATAGACACTTAGCTCCAAAAACATTAAGAGCATATTTGCATTTCTTGGGCTTTTTTGGATCACCTTGGAGTTTTTCATAAATCAAGAATTGTGAGGATGTTGTAGACATTCTTGGTTCTTTTTCTCAAGCTGTCTCATTTGCTTAGAATCTCATCCTCTCATTCCACTCTTGCATCTTTCAAGGCTCTGCCCAGATCTTTGTTTCAAAAAAAGATCTCACCCAAACCCCCCCCAGAAACTGGATTAGGTGCACCACCTCTCTGCTCTCTTAAAGCTCTTGTTATACTCTTCAGTATCTTAAGAATCTTGCTCAGTAGTAATAACTTTAGGCTGGGAACTAAATCATTTTGCGTTTCCAGTGTAGAACCTGTCTGATACAGGCATTCACTTAATGCTTATTAAATAAGTGAGTAAAGTCAAGATTTTTCAAGCTTTTAGCAGCTTTTTCTCTGATTAAAATGTTTACTTTTGGCCTCTCTGGAAATAAATTTGAAGATAATAAACTGAGGATTTTAACCAAATACATACTTATATATTTTCTTAATTTTGAAACAGTTAATTAAGGTCTCTAAAAATAATTTTACTTATGGGCATCTCCACAGATAAAAATAACAGGAGACTTTTCATATTTATAGAATCTCTGGTGTAACACGTCGTCGTTTTTTTTTTTTTAATCTGAATGTCTGTTTCCTTAGTCTCCTTGTTTATCTAGTTTAGACTAATGCTTGGCTAAGTTGTGTTTTCCTTTTTGGGAAAGGGAATAGAAAATTTTCCAACTAGTCTTTTAAAAAATCAGTTCTGGAAATACTTAAACCTTTTTATCAGTGTATTTTTATCAGTGGTATCTCATGTTTATCAATATACTAAGAATGGGCATAGAATGTTAAAGAGGGAACCAGAGAGATAGAGATGACTTAAGTTCTTAGGGACCTACTGTTATTTTTGTCTTTAGTAACTAGGAATTTATTTGGTTTAGCAAGTAACATTGACAGTTTATTTTAGTGCTTATCTTGCTTCATTCTACCCATATCTTCAATAATACTCCCCTTGTAGAGTACATGTACTCTTGATTGGTAAACTCTTCATTGTGAAGAGCATATATAATATGTGCTACAGAAACATGGCATAGTGCTCTGATCAATACTGAAGGAGAAATTGCTAGGGCTGTTTGTAGCATGTAACATTACTATTCTGTTACAGTAGTAATGAATAAAAATAGTTGTTGAATAGTGTGTTTGGCTTGTATAGCTTGTGTCAAAAGTGGAATGGACAAATATTTTGGTGGATAGGCTTTTGTCTTTAAGTTATTTTTAAAAATTAGGACATTTGGTGTGATAATGGCAGAGAATTACAGAAATTGGGACTGGCCCAGAAATTTCAGAACACAGTGACCATGGCCTAAAATGACTGCTATGACATAGCCATCTCCTTCTTCAAGTGTTTTGAACTGCTTAATGCATAAACTTTAAGCACTTCTTGACTTGTAAAGGCTAATTCACTGCTTCCACACTTTACCATGTGCTACCAAATTTTTTGCTCTTACTGTTGCTACAGTATCTGTTAGAACTTTGAACCAAATGAGCTTTGCTGGGCAGGTATTACATGCCCAGCAAAGCTTACATTTAAGTCTGCATCATAGAGCAATGTAGTTTGGAAATTTTCTGTAGTGAGTAGAGAGCATAAGCAAATTAATAAAAAGTCTTATTTAGGTAGCCTCATAAACGATATGATGAGTCTATAGAAAATTATAGCAGTAACAACTTTAGACATTTTTAGTATTCATTTAGTTCTTTGTATAGGGTCCTGAACATTTCCCATCCCTTTGCTAAGTAGTTGGAAACTTCACAGCATACTGGTTTTATGTACAAGATACGCAAGTTAAAATATCTTGTTACCTCACTTCCTTTCTTCCAGCCCCCAGAAGCAAAAATTTGGGACTTAATTGTGAATTACTTGGTTGCTTTATTCCATCTGTGGCTGTTAGCAGTTTTTGCTTATGATTGGGTGTCTTAATAGGAGAAAATAACTGATTCAGAATATGGGATATTTTGGTATGACAGCAAGAATGTGGGGGTGGGGTTAGAGTATAAGTGTAATTAATGATACACTTAATCATTAATTAAGTGATAGGGAAGTGATAGGGATGCTGCCAAGGGTCAGTTGGAAGTGCAAAGGGAATTCTCTGCTTCCTGTGCTTCATTCTGTAGCGATCGTATACTCCAGATTTGCAGGATTATCTGTAATGTTTCATTATTGCTGTGAAATACTGATGTGTCCTGGAATTCTGGCATTTTTATTCTGTTTCAGTTGACTTCTCATACCTGGAAACAGCACGAAAATTCTTAGATGGATCATGTGATGTGGTTTAGTTTCAGGATGATTATATGCATGACGCGCTGTATTCAGAATTCAGAATGGAACCTAATGTTTGTGTGATTAAGCTGTACCCATGTTGAGGTTGCTTCCCACGCGATGCTAGTGGTAAAGAATCTGCTTGCAGTACAGGAGACCCAGGTTCAATCCGTGGGTCAGGAAGATCCCCTGGAGGAGGGCATGGCAACCCACTCCAGTATTCTTGCCTGGAGAATCCACGGACAAGGGAGCCAGATGGGCTACACAGTCCATAAGGTAGAAAAGAGTTGACACAACTGAAGAAACTGAGCACAGTGAAATGGAGATGTGGGATTGCTTGGAATCTCAGCACCATTTATAATATTCTATGAGAATTTTTTTGCGGTCCTTACAACTTTGTTCCCTACACCCTGCCCCCTGCCCCCCCCCCCATTCTCTATTCCTCTCCAAGCACATCAGTCCTCCCAGCATCCAACAATCCAGTATGTATCTTTTCTGTGTTTTTCCCAGACTCTGTCTACTCACAGACCTGTATACATGTGTCTTATTATGACTTGTATTTAGTATTACTTGTATTTAATATTTTGTGCCAAAGAAAAGAATGAATCGTTAACACTTATGAAAGAATAGACACCTGCCTAATTTAGGGAGCTTACCCACCTAGTGCCTGGAGAAGGAAATGGCAACCCATTCCAGTATCCTTGCCTGGAGAATCCCATGGACAGAGGAGCTTGGTGGCCTACAATCAATGGGGTTACAAGAGTCAGACATGACTTAGCGACAGAACTACCACCACCCACCTAGTGACTGTGAATAGGGCCTGAAGTTCTTATTTAGAAACACTGCTAGTACTTACTGCTTTATTAGTTTAAGAAAGGACACACAGTTAATAACTAGTGTAGGCAGCATTCCAAAATCTAGATCATATTCCTTTATTCTTGCTGTTGATACCGTATTATTTTACAGGAAATTATGGTAACTTACAGTGATGCTAAACTGAACTTAATGAGTAATTAAAAGATTTGATAAGAGGGAAGATTATAAACATTAAGTATTTTGAGTTCAGGAATTTTACCTGATGGGTAGTATTTATGAGCCTAAAGAGATAAGTCATTTTGAAAATTGATTGGCGATTTATATAACTGGGTATTCCTGTAGTTTGAAGCACATTTTTTTAAATTAGGGTCTTACCTTACTTTCTCTTTCAGTTCATTTCAGTCGCTCAGTCATGTCCGACTCTTTGCGACCCCATGGACTGCATAGTTAGATATGATTAACTTTGTTGACCTAAATTGTCTGACTCAGTATTTGCCAAGACTTTTAAAATTCACTTTTTTAATAATTTAAATAGAATGAGATGCTGAGTATATTTTAATCTGAATATTTTAAGTTCAACCAGAAAAACTACTGTGTTCTTAGCAGTTACAGAGATAAGGCAGATTAATTTGATTCTTATGAATGTTTCTTTACGTGAGAAAACAATCACTTTTTATTTTCATTTTATTTAATTTTTTTTTTTTTTTTTTTTTGGCCATATCACTTAACTTGTTGGATCTCAGTTCCCTGACCAGGGATTGAACTCAGGCAATGGCCAGTGGACCACCAGGGAATTCCGTTTTAATTTTAAATAATTCTCGTGATACACAGTGTGCTTTAAATGAAATTCTTATCCTCAGGATGTTTCTATTTTTTTTTTTTTTAATGAAAGCAGTGGATTGCAGCAAGCTGTTTACACTTTTCTCTTTTAGATTGTGAACACCTCAGTCTCAAAATATGTAATGATTACTAACAGATTAGTGTATTTGATAGTGCTTTTTAAAAGTTACATTGACAATGATTTATTGTCTTTGGTATGGAGGCTTTAAAAAGTAAATAAAATTTAATGTTAATGTTTTCCATCTATTGCAGGAGTCAGAAATACCATCAGAGGAGGGGTACTGTGACTTTAATAGTAGGCCAAATGAGAACTCTTATTGCTATCAACTTCTTCGACAACTAAATGAACAGAGGAAGAAAGGTATTCTTTGTGATGTCAGCATTGTGGTGAGCGGAAAAATCTTTAAAGCTCATAAGAACATCCTGGTTGCAGGCAGCCGTTTCTTTAAGACTTTATATTGCTTTTCAAACAAAGAAAGCCCTAACCAAAATAATACTACCCATTTAGATATTGCTGCAGTTCAAGGTTTTTCAGTCATCTTGGACTTCTTGTATTCTGGTAACCTGGTGCTCACAAGCCAAAATGCCATTGAAGTAATGACAGTGGCCAGCTATCTTCAAATGAGTGAAGTTGTTCAGACCTGCCGAAATTTCATTAAAGATGCCTTAAATATAAGCATTAAATCAGAAGCTCCAGAGTCTGTAGTTGTGGACTATAATAATAGAAAACCAGTTAACAGAGATGGCCTGTCTTCATCACGGGATCAAAAAATTGCCAGTTTTTGGGCAACACAAAATCTTACCAATTTGGCAAGTAACGTAAAAATTGAAAATGATGGTTGTAATGTCGACGAGGGCCAAATAGAAAACTACCAAATGAATGACAGTAGTTGGGTCCAAGATGGTTCACCTGAATTGACAGAAAATGAGTCTCAAGGTCAAACAAAAGTGTTTATTTGGAATAATATGGGCCCCCAGGGGATTCAAGAGACTGGCAAAACAAGGAGAAAAACCCAAGCTACAAAGAGATTTGTGTATAATATACCACCTAGTAATGAAACAAATCTAGAAGATTGCTCAGTGATGCAGCCACCTGTTGCCTATCCAGAGGAAGATTTGTCTTTCATCAAGGAAGAACCAGGTAAATACTGTATTGAATATATACAGAGGTGTCTCAGTTTTTATTCTCATTCTGGTTGGATATAATCTTGTGTGTATTATTAAAGTAGTATACATAAGAAATAGTAAATTTGAGTCTTTGTAATAGAAGGGAAAAAATGACTTGAACAATCACACATCTTACATAATCTTGTATCAAATGTAAGATTTGGTATATCTTAGTTTTTTCTCTACACATGTATATGTGGGTTTCTCAAAGGTTGTGTTAAATAATCAGGAATTTGCCCACATTTTATGGCATGTGGACTCTATGTATAGTTCTTGGATTTTCCTGGTCTGTGGCCTCTGCTCACTTTTTGTACCCAGTGCTGGAAAAGATAAAATCTTTGGTTGTAATATGTGATTAGTTTGTCACTTCAGAACGTTTTTGAGATTTAGTTAGCATTCTTTACTCTCAATTTTTTGTAGTTAAATATTTGTTTTGTAGAATTTTGCAACAGTTAATGGGATTCTACTTTGTTTAGAACCACTCACTGTTCTGTTCTCCCCGTAAATCTTACAGAAACTGGAATATTTTAAGTTTGTCCCCGTTTCCTCATTTTCATTCTCATTTGCATTAGTTAAGTAAGAAGGGCCTCTGAGACCTTTCTTTTGACTATAAGAGCGTTTGCATATCACATCTTCAGTGGTTTTTTTTTTTTGAAAAATAAAGTGAGGAGGACCATTGTTGAAGAGTGAAAATAGATTTGAAACTTTAACTTAATTGTCTTTGTGTAACTTACTTTTATTTGAAGTAGTCCAGTGGGTTTGAGGTTTTCCTTTGTGGACCCCAGACTTGACCGTGTCCACCACTGTCATATATCATTTAGTGCTTGTGGTGCCTGAGAGATCTGTAACTGTTCAGTGTCTGATTTATGTGATGGTGATTACCTGGGGATGGAGTGCTTTTCGCTTAAAAGAATCATTGTTTTTAGTTCCCAAAGGGCAAAATGCCGTAATCCTGTGAAATTGTTTCCCTGGCTATTTAGGTTTGGGTTTAGTTTTCATTGGTAGAAATCACATGGAAATCAGGATACATGTATAATGAATACTGTTTGCTGAGCTTTCCCCTCAAACTTGTTGAGTCTTGAGCAATAAAATCCCAGAGGTGGTTTCTTAAAAGTATTAATGATAGACTTAGCAGCACTTTGATTTGGCTTAATTTTTAATGTAGAAGATCTTGAATCAGTTCTCAGAGTTAGAATTGCATTTTTTTTTTTCCTACTGCATGAATTACTCAGTTAACAGTACGGTGGGAGGCCTATAGTGTTTGTTTTTTTTTTAATATAGGTACACGGAATATAAGGAGTAAGATTGTTTTTTGCATAGTAGTTGATTGACAAAACTAACTAAGCTAACCTTATTCTTAAAACTAATGCCACACATAATTGGAGTGATTCAAAGGGAAGAAAAGCAGTATTAATTAGAACCACAGTGCATACTTTCAAAAATAACATTACTGGTGATTATCATCTTAGTAAGCAACTCCTAGCTGAGGTTGTATCAATGCACTAGGTCTATCATAATTTTTGGTACTCTAATATGCTTTTATCTTTGATAGCTTATAAAAAAGATAATTCTGTCATTGATGCTACCTTACTATCTGATGAACCTTGCTTAACAGAAATTTGGTTATATCAGTGATGTGCTACATTCCCGCTGTTAAAACTTTTAATAACTTTTTGGTGCCTCTGAATCCATGTTCGTTCAGTGGCAGAAAATCCTGTAAGAGCTAGAACATGATATACAGAGCTAGAAAATTTTTACTGTAAAGGGCCAAGCAGTAAATATTTTGGGGTTTGCTGGTCGTGAAGTCAGTTACTTAACTGTCACTGCAGCGTGAGAGCTGTCATAGAAAGTATGTAAAGAAATGAACAGGAGTGTGTTCAGGTAAAGCTTTATTGCCAACCCTTGGTGTAGAGCAGTGGGTCTTAATCATGGCTGCATGTTGGCATTGCTTGGGAAGTTGAGCCATCATGATGCCTGACTGTCCCTGCCAGGGATTTTGGTTTATTGGTCTGGGATGTGGCCTGGTAGTTGAAATTTTTGTCAGCTCTACAGGTGATGGTGCTATGAGTCACTGATAGAGGAAAGAGCCCAAATTGAATCAGGTTTTGTAAATGAGTTCTGCTACTTACTATGTTACCATAACCAAATTAAGCTAAACACTTGCCCTCAGTTTCCTCCTTCTTAGCCTATGCTACTTTTATAGGGTTATTTTGAAAAATGGCAACATAAAAACATAGCTGTCGTGGTCACCTTAGTCCTCCTTAAAGATTAAGATTTTTTTAAAATCAGTTTTCCAGTGCAGTGTACTTTGTACCAGATTCTTGGTAGGTGGTCTAATAGCCTCAGCTTGACCTTAGTAGGATGAGTATGATTATAAGGAAGTTACTTTATATTGAGCTAGAATTTGCTTCTCCTTAACTTCCTAATTCTGCCATTTTTAGTAGTATAATCTGAGCCTAACCTCTAATCTCTTAAATCAACCTGGTAACCCTTCAGGTATTAATATTTTAAAAATTTCCCCTGAAGTCCCCTTCTTTTAGGCTAAGTGCTATACCTCCTGCCTTGTGAATTCCAAACCCTTTTTACATCTTTCTTAACGATCACAGGCAGTTTGTTTCACCCTGATGAAATGTTGGTGCACAGAATTGACTAGAACTCTCCAGGCAAATTCTGAGCAATAGAGAAAGAACATAGTGGGTCTGTATTTACCAAGGTCTTTCAGTTACTAAAAATAGAGGCAGGTTCCATCTTTAGGGCTGCCCAACATTAAAACCTTGGCAATTTATAAACTGGTAACCCAGTCTTTTAAAAAAATTGAGGCTCATTTAAAGCGTCTAGAGGTCCACAGTACTGGTTATTTATTGAAAAAATAGTGAAAACTTTCGGTGAAATAATGCTTTTAAATGTATCTAAAATTGTTTACCTAATCATCTGAAAAGTCACGGTGAATTATGCATTTAGTCTACAAGCAGTGCTTGACATATATGGATTTGTGGATCTCTTTTAGGAACTGTGATTTCCCAGTTTCTTAAGCCTACTGTTTGTAGGCTATAAATGATGTCTTCTTGCCATATACTGTTGAAGGTGGTATTTGGGTGCTTCATAAAGAAATGTAAGATACTGAGATAAAGTTTATCAGAGGTTATATTCATAATGGTATTTCTTTAAAAATCTTAGGCTAGTATACCTATTATCTGACTCTGCTGGGATTCCCTTCAAATCATTTTTGATTTGTACATGTAAATCTAAGATTAGAAAGTAAGTTGTATAGGGGCAAAAGTAACCAGTGCCTTAATTGTTTTACACAGTGTTTTCATCTATACTGTTAGAACAAGTCAGGTGTTAATCCCATTTTTTATCTACTCTGGACTCATGGAACATGGGCTTTCTGAATCTCTATTTTTGTATTGTTTGTGCCAGTCACACTAGAAAGTTGCAGCCATTGTAAATAACTGTACTCTTCATGTAATACATTTGTATATATATGCATTCAGTAAGATTTTGAAATTTCTGACAAGAAACAAATACAAATAAAATTTTTAGCAATAAAACAGTGTGCTAGTCAATAGTATTAATATGGTTAGCCTAATTAACCTTTTTATTGGCTCTAAGATGATAAGCAGCCCTTCAGAATAAGGAAACAGTAGTTCTACAGGATGACAAACTTTCTGGTACTGAATTCTGAAAGGAATTTCTCCAGTGGGGTTTTATATAATTGACATCAAGACAGTTTTCTCAAAAGCATTTTCTAGTAAATACAGCAGTAGGTTATATAATTGATTTTTGTCTTTAATAAAAGCTGGTAAAATTTCATACAGATGATTGAATTTTTCATAATGATGTACAAATACTCAGATTGCACAGTGGTTTTATTTGATCAAAGGATATAATTTAGAGTTTGTAAACAATCTAAAAGCTCCTTTCTCTCATCTGTACTTTTTTTTTTTTTTTTGCTTTGTGGCATTTGTGAATTTGTATTGATCCTTAGAAGTAGAGTTGAAACCAGGTTTAAGCTTTAACATCTTCAATTTGTGTAATTGTCTTTTGGTTGAAAAGCATGTAATTCAAGTAAAATTTGAGAGAAGAATGCTCAAACTATATGTCTTTAAGATACCCTAATGAGTCATATTTGAACTGGTGAATTATTTGAGAGAAGAATGCTCAAACTATATGTCTTTAAGATACCCTAATGAGTCATATTTGAACTAGTGAATTATTACTTCTACTAAAGTTGTTTACCAACCAGTACTTAGGCCCCTACATATTTGGGGTGACAGTTGATATAGGGGATCACTTCAGAGATTCCAGAATCTTGAAATGCTTTCTTTATTTTACTTAATTTGGCTGAGTCGGATCTTAGTTGTGTGGGATCTGACTAGGCATGAGGGCTCCAGAACACGAGGGGTTAGTTTGTTTTAATTTAAAATATTTTTAGAGCTTTGAACATTGGCCATCTAATTTGAGACTTTTCCATATTTTGACCATGCCATATAAACTTACTGTATGAACTACTTAAAATGTTCAAAAACCATGGAACCTAGACTTAGTGAAGAAGATTTGTACTTTGGACTTGGTTCCGCCACTTAACTTACCTTAAGTTTATCATACAGAATGTCTCTATAATTAGAAGGAAAGAAAATTTTATAATTATGAAATCTTGAAGGCTGTAAAAATTAACCAAAGCTTTTAAAAAATCATTTTGGCAACAAAACCTGCTATTCAGTTGGCAGCAAAACCAATTTGTATTTTTTACTTCTTTCCTTACACGTGAACATCCATATGTTTTGTTGCAGAAATATGTTTTGATTACAGGATGCCACCCTGGGCCCGTCTGGGGGTATCATAGTTATTACTTTCCTAAAATCTGAAAATGTATGTATCCTGCATCCCAAATGTTCCACATAGCAGGTTTGTGGACCTGGATTAGTTCTTTCTTAGGGGATTCCAGATGTACTGCCCTACCTTTCAGGCATCCTTTAGAGTATATTATGAAGAATGAGCTACAAGTAATTTAAAGTCACTTTTCTTTAGAAACTGTTAGTTGGGTAGTCAGTGGTAGTTTGAAGGGCTGATGCTCATTTTAAAAAATAAATGTCCACCATTACCTAATGGACTGGAAGTTATACTAATATGTAACACTTCAATATTTAATCTTAAAAGGATGATAATAAGTAACTGTATGGTAGTAGGAATATTCTGCCATCTTTTTTTCCTTCTTTATTTTCCTCTGCCTGGTGTTCCTTTCCATCCCACTCTGCCATACTTGATCCAACGGGTGGCTGCATTAATGATTTTTCTTTCCAAGTTATAAGCATTAAGGAAACAGAATTTTTTGGTCAGACTGAAACTGCATGTTGAAGAAGGCTTTTGTGGATCAGTTGTAATGCTTTCTACCTGCTGAGGGTGTTAAGTTTTCTAAACCCTGTTAATGTCAGCCCCTGAGAATTTTTTAAGACTGAATTTTTTATTTCTGATATAGCCTTAGTATTCTAGGGTGACCAGAAGTGTCATATTATAACCAACTACTACTTTTCTGCGACCCCAGAGTGACTTTCCACTTCATAAGAGGAAATTTGGTAGTAAAATTTTTGAGTCCACACGAAACTGAGCGAACAGGTTAGATGATATTGCTGTCAAGATTGAGAACTTGTTCACAATAGGATGGCTGTGAGGTAGAAACGTATCAGTGCAATGTGATAAATGTTAAAATCAGAAGTATGGCAGAGTGCAGTGGGGGAGGTTCCTGATTTCTCATTAAGAGTTGAAGAAAGCTCCACAGAGTTGGATCTTCTTTTGTGTAGGAGTTTGCCAGGAGAGGGTGCAAAGTGGCAAGAAATTGAAGGGAGTAAGTGAATAGAAAGGAGAGTGTAGTAGGGATAGTGAGGTGGGGTCAATAGGTTGGGGCCAGGTTGTAATTCTCTGACATGGTAATAAATTGTAAATTTTATTTCACAGACTGTGAGCAGTGAGAGGTTCTCAATTAGAGATGCAGTCTTGTTTATTTATTTGCTTTTAACATAAAAACATTTGGAAGGTGTTATTCATGGATTGGAGGGGAGAAAGTCCTGAAGAGACCTGTTAAGGCCCGGTCATGAAAGAAGTAACAACCTTGTTTGAATAGGAGCAAAGAAGAAAACAGTGGAGCCTAGTCTGTCACTTGAATCATCACTGAGTTTGGGGGTAAAGGGAAACAGTTTGTTGAGTCTCTAGGCTGCCATAGAACTGTCAAGGGTACTTTGTATAATACGTTTGCAACTGAATTTACTCATCACTGAAAAAGGAAAAAACCCTTGACTGCAATGAACGAAGGGAAAAATATAACAGTTTATGAAATAAAATTAGCCTTAGTCCTCAGAAACTGTCTTCAGAGAAATTTGTTTGCTAGTATATATTTACGTGAAAACAAAAATTGAATAGATCTTACTGAGTTTTTGTAGGATGGAGCTGTCATTGTTTCTATAACCTCGATTTCTGATGTGCTCTCATTTGTCATTCTTTTCGAGAATATTTGTGTTTTAAGAAAATCTGGATTAGTCTGCATGTGCTTCGTGTGGAATTTTGAGAACCAAAAACAAGCGGTCAGGAAGACCTCCTTCCCAGCATCGTTTTGTGGAGCACTTACAGGCAGGTGCTGCGCAAAGCACTGGGTACTTTGGAAGGGACACTTGTGCACACTGTGGTCCAAGAGAAGCCTGTAACCACATGGCCCAAGATTGACCTCATTTAACGCCATCATGATTCATGTTCCACTTCATAATTTGTACATTATTTTTACTTACTGATGTTACTTTTCATAGTATCCTTGTGAAGTAGGTAAATATTGCTATTCGTTTCCATGTGGAGAAAATAGTTATGATTGTTAAAATTTTAGGAGAAGGTAAAGGCCGAGATTTCTACCATGTCCTTTCCATTGGTTGGTAATCAAGTTTTTTAAAAGCCCATGAATGAGATGTCAGAGAAGAATAAAAAATGAATTCAGAGGTGGAAGTTGCTTCAAAGATAGACAAAAATGTGTGTAAAGGACAAGGATAGCTTATAACTAGGTACACTTCAAATTTTGGAGGTTTTTTTTGGTTACATTGGATATTAGTTGGCGTGAGTGATTGTGGCCAGGGATTGAACCCAGGCTCCCTGCACTGGGAGTGTGGTGTCTTAGCCTTTAGACCAGCAGGGAAATACCCAGAGGTTAATAAAGTGAAGGCTGGTTTGCTGCAGAATGTTGATAGTTTTTTTGTTTGTTTGTTTTGTTTTTGCTAATTTTTTAAATTACAAAAAAAATTTTTTTTGGACGTGCCACATGGCATATGGGATCTTTGTTCTCTGACCAGAATTGAACCTGTTTCCGTTCTTCCCTTGCATTGGAAACACAGTCTTAACCACTGAACCACCGGGGAAGTCTAGTCCCTATAGATAGGTTTATTTTTTTGATTTAGCAGTATCACTGAATGGTATTAAGTATCACTGGGAAAGTAAGTGAGTATAATTTAAGATGGGTATACTTCTGCACTCTCATTTCCAACATAGCAGTTGTACCTTTTTTTAATTGCCTGCTTTAGTGCCAGGTTTGGTGCACATGTTGTCAGGAGGCAGTGTAATATTGTTAAAGAACAGTGCAGCACTATAGTAGCTCTAGTTTCCTCTTAAGGTTGAGGATAAGAATATTCTTACTGCATATGTAGATTGCATATACAAAAGGACTTTATGCATAAAATCAAGGGTGGGTTTTTTTGTTTGTTTGTTTTTCGTTTAGGGGAAGTATCACCTATTGACTGGCAAAAATGCATTTGAGAAGGATTTCCATAGGAAGATCATGAATGTCGTCTATCGGGGTTTATTTTTTTTAATGTACTTATTTATTTGTAGCTGTTCTGGGTCTTCGTGGCTGTGCAGGCTTCTCTCTTAATTGCAGGGAGCAGGGGCTACTCCTCATTGCAATACAAGGGCTTCTTGTTGCAGAGCACTGGCGTTAGAGCACGGGCTCAGTAGTTACTGTGCACAGGCTTAGTTGTTTGGTGACATGTACCAGGGAGCAAACTCATCTCTCCTGCATTGGCAGGTGGATTCTTTACCACTGAGCCACCAGGGAAGCCCTAGAGTTTATTTTTTTAATCCTATGCTTTTTTGAGAAAATGATGAATACAAAGAGTTCCTGGGAAAGCAGAATATGATTCTTATATCAAATGAATGGTTGGTTGCCTGGTTTCTATCTTATTCACATCAACTCAGCTGATTACAAATAAGTTTCCAGATGGTTTGAAATAAGATACAGCAGTGATAGCATGTATTGATTCCTAAGTTAGGTGTGCTTTTATGAAAGCTGTTGTCAACCTGGAGGAGCTCGCTTGTTTTGAGATTTATTTTTGATATCAAGAACCAAGTAGTTGATGCCTTTCAAGGGTTTTAATATCTGTAGTATGGATATGACTTGTCCTTGTACACAGAGTTTGTTGTTCAGTCACTAAGTTGCACCCAACTCTTTGTGACCCCTTGGACTGCAGCACACCAGGCCTCCTTGTCCCTCACCATCTCCCGGAGTTTGCTCAAACCTACGTCTATTGAGTCGGTGATGCTATCTAACCATCTCATCCTCTGCTGCCCACTTCTCTTGTCCTCAGTCTTTCGCAGCATCAGGATCTTTTCCAGTGAGTTGGCTATTCACATCAGGTGGCCAGAGGACTGGAGCTTCAACTTCAGCATCAGTCCTTCCAATGAATATTCAGGGTTGATTTCCTTTAGGATTGACTGGTTTGATCTCCTTGTTGGTCAAGGGACCCCCAAGAGTCTTGATGCGTTCGAATTGTGGTACTCAGTGTTCAGCCTTCTTTATGGTCCAACTCTCACATTCATACATAACTACTGGAAAGACCTCAGAAAGAATTTATTTGCCATCTAGTAAGGTTTTAGGTTAAGGTAAACATTCTGTACTAGTGTCCATGTAGGATTAAAGATCACAAACTAAATCCTAATACTTCACAGATAGGGTAGAAGACAGGAAGTGTCCAGTAAGAACTAGCTGAGGAAAGCCTCAACAAATAACTATAGAATGTTATATAAATAGAAACACCCTATATTTACAAACCTACTTGGCAGAATTCTAAGAAACGCCCTGTACACACTTTAGAGTGACTTTTTTCGAAAGATACTGGGAAGAGTAAGATTGTTTGAATGATTTTAAGTTTTTTTTGAAGTTTTTTAAATATTTATTTTTGGCTATGCTGGAGAAGGAAATGGCAACCCACTCCAGTATTCTTGCCTGGAGAATCCCGAGGACAGGTGAGCCTAGTGGGCTGCCATCTATGGGGTCGCACACAGTTGGACACGACTGAAGCGATTTAGCAGCAGCATGATGGGTCTTCCTTGCTGCATGAAGGCTTTCTCTAGTTGCGGTGAGCTGGGGCTATTCTTTCATGTGGTGTGTGGATTTCTCATTGATTGTTGAAATACTTATCAAAGGAAAGCAGAGTCATTAGATTTCAGTTAGTTTATGGATGTTTTAGTATTATTATAGACCAGAAAGTTGACAGAGTTATTCTTTTCTTCCCCTTATATTTTTGCTCTACCACGCAGCTTGCAGAATATTAGTTCCGTGACCAGGGATTGAACCCAGGCCATGGCAGTGAAAGGGCTGAGTTCTATCCACTGGTCTCCCAGGGAACTCCCGAGATATGATTAAGTTAAAACTTAATAACAGGTTGCAAAGGGCAGACTATTCAAGCCAACAACTAACAACACCTGTTGAAAAAGCCTTTTAAAGTCATGCATTATGATAAATACTGGGAAAATAAAAATCTAGATAGTATCCCTGGTATCAAGGAACAGGAAAGGATTGGTATCTATTTACTGTTTCTTCTTTACATGTGAACTACTTGTTTATTCTCTTGACTTCCAACCCTTTTACTCTAGGGAGTAACTTTAAATTCTACATTTAATGTTACAGAGAAAATAAATGCCAATAGACATGTCGTCTTTAAGTGCCTGTCTTCAGACCTCTCTCTGTATGTATACTGATTGTCTAATGCTTCTGGATCCCAGACTTTCTAGGAATCTTACAAATTTGATAATTCTTTCTCTTTGCAATATTTCGCTTTGCAGTGTCCTCTTTTTCCTAATGACTTCTTCCTTTCAGCATTTAAACATGTTTTAATTTTGGCCTTAAAAAAAACCCAAACTCTTAACCTGTATCTCACTCTATCCCTTTACAGCCAGATTTCTTATTGTCTGATATCTCTGATTCATCTGCTATTCACAACACAAGAGTAGACCGTAGCAGTGGGATGATGCTAGATTCATAAATTGTTTAGTCGCTAAGTCGTGAGTGGCCGACTCTTTTGCTATCCCATGAACTGTAGCCTGCCAGACTTCTCTGGGGGTTTTCCAGGCAAGAATACTGGGGTGGGTTGCCATTTCCTTCTCCAAGGAATCTTCCCAACCCAGGGATCAAACCTGAATCTCCTGCGTTGGCAAAATAGGAACCTGAATATTAGGAAACTTGTAAATTAAAGAATTTTGAAGACTATCCTAAAAACTGGTGAACCATTGAAGATTTTTAAGTAAAGGAGCAACATAAAACTTGTGTTTTAGGAAGATCTTTCTGGCAATGTTGTGGGAAATGAAGAAAGTATTGTATTTTGGAGCAAGGAGACCAAGAAACTGTTTGAGTAATCCAGGAGAGTAATGAGTTCCTGAATTAAGGCAGTGGTAGAAAAAAGGAGATGCAACAGATTCAAGGGAAATAATTACATCTTCCTTTTACAAATGTAGGAATTAAATCTTCCTTTACAAATCTAGTATTAATTGATCTTTCCAATTCTGAACCAGTGCAAAAACAGTAATATTTTATACATCTAGCACTTGGTTAGTACTAGCAACTGCAGCTATCTTTTGGATATCAGACACCATACTTGGCTTGTGTTAACTGATTAGATTTCTGTATCAGATCTATGATACAGGTGGATACATACGAGGATATTGAGGCATGTGGTCATACAAATGGAGCCAGGGTACCTAATTCACCTTGGCTCTAAGGCTCATTCTAATCCAGTGTGCTGTTATTCCTGTGGCTGGAAAACATGTCTTATGTATGCTTTTATGCCTTGTAGTGTTAAGCGCATAGTAGTTATTCAGTACTTACAAATATCCTCTATTTAGTCTGCATAAGAAACATTTACAAGCGAGTGGTGTTTTGGGTGATGGCTGTGGTGTGGTTGTAAATAACATACTTCTATATCTCCTTTTCAGATCTGGATGGTGCTCTACTCTCAGGACCAGATTGTGATAGGAATGTCAATGCAAATTTATTGACTGAAGCCAGCTCTGGTCAAGAAGGAGGTGATGCTGGTAGGTACAGTAGAATTTTAGCAAGAATACCTTTAAGAGGATTTGAAGTTTTGGAATGTGTATGTGTTTATCAAGGACCTACAGCAGTTTCTTTTCCTTAAAGGAAAGTGTTAGGTATTAATATAAGCACTTTCAATCTGTGGCAGCTAATGTTGATTATAGAATTTAGAAGACTGGTAAATACATGAATAGGTATTTCTTTTTCTTGGAAGGAGACATGTTAAAACCCTTAAATATTTAAAGCAATTAAGTTAATAGATTGTGGCTTCTAGCTAGTGTATAGATGGGATGAGAATGATAATTATCAGAATAGTTGACTAGTGTATTTTAACTAATTTTGATGTAAAATAATAGTTTGGTTGTTGATGACTATAGAAAATAACCAATTTTAAATAGTGATATTTATAACTGCTTTGCAGTAAGTGTCCTGCACAAGAAGATAAAGAATCCATGGTATTCCAAAGAATAATATAGGTAAATTAAAAAGGAAGAAAGCTTTCTTTATAGAATGTCATGCTAATAAATATAGAAGAATGATAAAATACATATTTTTTCAACCTCCAGGGGAAGTAGTTCAAAATCATCATTAGATAGTAAGCCACTGTTGATAGGTTCATCCCATGATGCCTGGGTGAAAGTTTGTTGTGATAGTATATTCCACGGTCTCAGTATCATCAATCTTGATTATATCATTGATCCAAAAAAAAAGAGACATTTGCTTGGGGATAGTTGGAAAAGTGAATATGTAGTATGGTTTAAATGATATTCCTAACAATATAAAAATTCTTGGATGTGATAAAGACACTATAGTTTATGTAAGAAAAAGTTCTAAAAGATACTGTGTTGAGGGGTAAAGTGATGAAGCGTGCAAGTTGTTTTCAAATAGTACATAAAAGGTATACGTGTGCATCCATAGAGAGAAAGCACCTGGCAAAACTAACATTTGTTGAAGAAAGTGATACAATTTCTATAGCTTTAGAAATCTTTTAAGCAGTTGGGACAACAGTGATACTCCTTACAGAAAGCTCTTGGGGGCTTTTGAATATACAGTGTGCACAGACCAAAATTAAGCTATAATTCTGAAGAAACTGCCTTAAAGTGGTTCATCTTAACTGTTGAAGTGAAGTCGCTCAGTCGTGTCTGACTCTTTGCAACCCCATGGACTGTAGCCCACCAGGCTCCTCAGTCCATGGAATTTTCCAGGCAAGAGTTCTGGAGTGGGTTGCCATTTGCTTCTCCAGGGGATCTTCCCAACGCAGGGATCGAACCCAGGTCTCCTGCATTGCAGGCAGACGCTTTACTGTCTGAGCCACCAGGGAAGCCTGGTGAAAGAAGTTATAAAAAGTTATAAAAAAAAGCTTGTTTTTTTCTTAATTGGCTGCGCTGGGCCTTCTTTCCTGTGCACGGGCTTTCTCTAGCTGCTGAGAGTGGGGGCTTCTCATTTTTGTGGCTTCTCTCCTTACAGAGCAGAGGTTCTGGGTGCATGCTGTGGTGCAGGGGCTTAGCTGCCCCGAGGCATGTGGGGTCTTCTCGGGTGAGGGATCAAACCTATGTCCCCTGCATTGGTAGGTGGATTCTTAACCAGTGAACCACCAGGGAAGTCACTGAATGGTGTATGTTTTGGACATTAAGAAATACAGAGATGAGTAAACAAGCACAGTCCTTGTTCTCAGAGCTTACTTTGTTTTGCTCTGATTTGGACAAGAGCTATGAGTCATAAAACTCAAAACTTTATTTAGAAGTGTGAAACTGAAAATTGATTAACCTTCATAGGCTACTATTCCCAACCTTCCTCCTTCTCACATGCACAAATGTGGTGTCTCACTTTACCCCAGAGCAGTATTGCATTACAATTAAAATATGTAACTATGGATTCAGAGGACTTTCCTAACATTAAAAAGCAGTAAGTGAAAGTATTCCCAGTACAAAACAATTTACAGTAGTAGTAATGAATGACAATTTTTAAATACCTTAGAGATTTTTTTGTATTGTGGATATTAATACTTTCACTTTTTCCTTAAGAGGGAAATCTTAAGTTCTTTTATTTTTTATAAGAGGCAATGTATTTGGCAAATAGATACAGAAAATTTAATTCTTAGAAAACCCATTTGGCAGGCCTTCTTTTATAAAATTGTGTGTATGGGAGAAAAATTGCTAAATTCCTGCACAACTGTGCTATGTATATATCCTAGAAAGGAGTGTTCAGGCAGAGGACAGAATAAGTGCAAAGTGCAAAGGCTTTGAAGTAGTAGCCATTTTACCAACGTGGAGTAGCACAGAGGCCAGTGTGATTGGAATAGAATAACCAAGGGAGTGGTTTGGAAGCAAGGGCTAGATCAATTAAGGCTCTGTAGTATATTGGTAGTCTTTGGCTTGTACTGTGAGTAAGATCATTAGTCCTAGCAGACTTTTTAGTGGAGTAGTATCTGGTTCTGATTTCAAGTTTTTAAAAGGTCTGATTGCTGTGTTGAGAATGAGCTCTAGGAAGGCACCATGGTGTGAGCTTGGAGACAAACTGATGGCTATTGAAAATAATCTAGAGGCAACAGTTGATGATGAGTTGGGATAGGGTGTCAGTAGTTACGGGGGATTCTAGATATGTTTACATTGCCAAAGGAGTGCTTTCCAGATTTTTATTTAAGGATGAAGTTAGATTTTGGTGAACTCCCAAATTCATTGTTACTTTGCCCTCCATTGTGTCTGAAACAACAAACGAGTCTAATAATAAAAGAATTTTACTTTCGTAATTACCCCATATTTATACTCATCATCCTTAGCCCATCTTTTCTGTACTGATAGAAGACTATCCCATTCCACAGCTGAGCTTCAGGGTGGTATAAGTCTTCAGTGGGAGAAAGGTTAGAAACAGCAACAATTAAAAGGGTAGTTTCATGTAGGCTCAACATACCATTAAATAGTATTTTTACTCTACTGAATTTCTTTTTCTGTGTTTAAATTGTATTTTAAACTTTAGTTTGTTATTGATTCTAATACCAGGATATTGTAAATTTAGGATAATAAGGTATAAGGCCATCTCAGTTTTAGACTAAAATAGTTTTTTAATATATCTATTTCATATTAGGCTGTTCTATCATGATGCTCATAAAATAGTTTTATATCCATCTTTTTAATTCCAGTAAGAGTCATCTTAATTACCATCATTATATCAAAATCACTTTTTAATTGTATTAGGTCCTTCACATGATTTCAAGTATGGCCTGATGCCTGGCCCTTCTAGCGATTTCAAGTATGGATTGATACCAGGTACTTCAAACGATTACAAGTATGGATTGATACCAGGTGCTTCTAACGATTTCAAGTATGGATTATTGCCTGAATCTTGGCCAAAACAAGAAACTTGGGAAAATGGCAAGTATTAGTCAAAACATCTACAGAGCTGTTAATACTGTTTTTATCAATTAATTAAAAGCTTCCACATTCTGGGTTTTAAAAAACTCAGATGGTAGTAGCCATACAATAATCCCTATTCTCAGGAATAGGCAAGCTTTTGACAAATTTCCTGTTTAATGTGTAATAATAAGTGTTTTTTGTTGTTTTTAATTCTCAAAGGTGAATCATCTCTAATCATGAACAAGTTAAAATGCCCTCATTGTACCTATGTAGCCAAATACAGACGAACACTAAAAAGGCATTTGCTCATTCATACGGGAGTCAGATCATTTAGCTGTGATATTTGTGGAAAACTGTTTACTCGAAGAGAACATGTAAAAAGACATTCCTTGGTAAGTAACTTTAACTTATCATTGAGATAAACTGTGCTGTTTAAGGTATTTTAACACTATTACCTGCAAATTTTTGCTTTAAACAATAAATGTTATTTGTGAAACCAGTACTGAACTTCATACAGAAAGATAATGGTATATTTACTCTTTGTTAAATGGGAGGTTTAGTTTGGTTCAAATGTATTATATTGTCTCTACTGTTCTAACATTGGATTTTTTTTCACCTCTTCAATTAGGTGCATAAAAAGGATAAAAAATACAAATGTATGGTGTGTAAGAAGATCTTCATGTTAGCAGCCAGTGTTGGAATAAGACATGGGTCTCGACGCTATGGTGTTTGTGTAGACTGTGCAGATAAATCACAACCAGGAGGACAAGAAGGTGTAGATCAGGGACAGGATACAGATTTCCCTCGAGATGAAGAATATGAGGGGAATGGTGGAGGAGAAGCTGATGAAGAGCTGGTTGATGATGGAGAAGATCAGAATGATGCATCTCGATGGGATGAATCAGGAGATGTTTGTATGTCTCTTGATGACTAACGGACCTACTATACTCCTCAAGGATGCTGCATTTGGACATAATATGAATCAACAATTTGGATTGTTGAACTTGAAGGCTTGCAAAATATGGTACATGCTGGATGGTAGTTACATTGCTGTGAAAACTGTAGGGTCAAAGCCTTATAGCAAAAAAAAAATTTTTTTATATTTGCACAGGACTGTACAGCAAACAACCTTGTGGTTGAATTACATGGAGTTCACACATCTTCAGTCAGTTATCAAAGTAAAAATATTTTTTATTTATAGGATATACAGTAAGTATTTGGATCCTCTGAAAATATAATACCTGTTCTTAAAAAGCTTACATTCATGTGCCACTTTAACATGAATGAAGAAAATTCATTTATTAAGAATACAGTGACAGCTGACCTAATTACTCTGTCCATCAAACCACTCAGGCTAGTTTGTACTAGTAGAGTTTTGTTTCTATTTTTATTTTTATTAATTTTATTTTTTTTAATACAGATTTTCAGTGAGGGGCCTTTTCAACCCCATTGGTTCTACTTTTCTGTATTTTTCACTTTATTTTGCTTCATAACTTAAACCAAGTCTCTTCTAGTCTTAGGTATTATTTCTCAATTTTGTGCTGATGGGCATGTTTATAAGAACTGGAGAGGTAATTTATTGGAATGAACTAACTGACTTCCTCCATTCCCCCTTTCCTTTCTGACATGAATTTTACTACTTTACAAATGAAGAATGATGTTGCAAAGTACCGTGGTGAGGTTGACAAATACCACTAAAATGATTATGATTTAAAAGTAACTTTCTCCTGCTGCTCTAATCTGATAAATGGTTACTATATGAAGTTTTCTGACAAGGCATTTGGTTTTGGGTATCTGTTACTTTGGCACTACTCTTGTTTGCTTCTTTTTATTTTTGCCAGTGTACTATACCTCAGTCCTATTTGAAAAGACAGAAGTCTAAGTGAAAGAAAACTCATAAAAATAATAAGTAAAATGATTTGTTTTATAATTTATCCTCCATGTCCAGTTTGGTTAGCTTGTTATGCAATATAAGTGAAATATCAGGTTTTTACTCCTGTGCCCTTTTATCATTAAAATTAACACAAAAAGCGCATTCTCTTTTGTTTCATACTTATGGGGTATTCAGGGTTTGAAATTATGATAGATAATTTATTTTTCAATTCCTTGAAATCACTACATCTTGATATATATATATATAGTCTTTTTAGTAGTCACCATGATTCAACAATCTGCAAAAGTCTTACAAATAAAATATTGCGAGGCTTTACAATTTATTATTCTGTTCACTAAATTCTTCAGGATACAAGGGATGATGTATTAAGTTGAAATTGCCAGATTTATTTAGTCTGATGACAGATGAATTAACTGATTGACTCACAGCAGCATTTCACATAATTGACATTAATATGCACAATGTTTATCAGGAGCATACTGTATATTATATAAGATTGAGGGATATCATATTTTCAGCTTTCTTTTAAATAGAAATTGAGTATATTTTCCTATTTTATATCAGGTAACTAAATTATGCTAGTCGTGTGGAAAAACTTGCAAAGTACACTTTGACAGACATAATCCTTTTGGTGCTCCATCTGATCAAAGTTGAAAAGACTGGGTTTTTTAAGAGACAGACTTTCTTACTGTCTCTGATTTCAGTAGAAAGATGGTTTAACATTAGACATTGATGCTTCTGCTTGTATAAATCAAAGATAGAGTACAGTTACATGGTGAGATGCATCAGTTGTCACCTAAACTTTATCATTGTTTCTATAAAACTGAAAAACTGACATGAATAGTTTTGGTTTGGTTTTTGTTTAAGACTGAAGAGTACATCTTTTTCTCAGTGTTCTAGACAAATGAGTAAAATGTAATTCTTGTGGGGTCCAAAGTAGACGTTAGTTGGGCAACGATACTATGAATGGAAAAGTATTTTAAACGTAAAATGTTCTACTTTGTGAATATGTAAGTATAGTATAAAGATTGCTTTCATCCCATTTATCCCTCTCCTTTAAAATAAACCATAGTTTACAATTGGTAGATCTGTCTATATATAAATATATATTAAAGAGAAAAGATATATATCTGAAAATCACCTAAATCTGCTTTATTAGACTACAGTTCACTTATTGCATAGAAACTGGACTTGGCTTTACATTCTTAATGTACTTTTACTTTTCCTTAAGATACGAACTTACTCTTTAAACTGAATTTTCTTTACAACTTAAATTGTTTATGTATATCTGGTAAATTATGACCAAATTTTTGTTAGATTGCATACAGTAAATTGAAAATACACACTTGGTACACTACGGATTGTTGTGCTTTTGTTTTGGTTTTAGTTGGAAACAAGGTTTGATGTAGATGGCTTGTTACTGTTAATTTAAAATATTCTATAATTATTGTCCATTACCTTTTGTGTTGTGTGTGACAGATTTGGCTATATTTTTAGTCAACTGAAATAATGATACTTTAAGAATTTGTTTTTAGAAAGGTAATCCAAAGGAAAAATGTTTATACTCTTGAATATATTAGCCTCAGCCTATATAAAAATTTCTTCTTTTAAAGTAAGCATTTTACCAGAAACAGAATTGACAGATTTTTCTACTTGCTGACTGCCTAACTTATTTTGTTTCGTGATCTTGAAGGGACTGCCTTTTCCCTTCTAGGTCTTTTTTAAAAAAATAGTTTAGTACTAAGGTATACTACTGGATGTTTCTATTTTTTTAAGTATATTGTTTTTTCTGACTTACAGTACAATTTTAGGAAGTTGATAGATACTAAGAACTCATGATTGGTCTCAGAGAGGTAACAGTGGAATACTCGTAATTTTGTCTGTGGCGCCCTGGCGGAATTATGTGTTACACATTTGCTGAATTTTTCTCTTGTAACTTATATTTTAAATGAAAAATATTTTAGATCTTTTATTTAATGAAGGGGGAGAGTATAATCTGTTTATTTCCTATTCATTTTGTAGTAACAGACCCTCTCATATAAATCAAGTATCATGTATTATTTCTTAGGAGTCTCAGAGGCAGTTACTTCCATACAGCCCCTGCTTTTTCATTGTTATTGGCCCTTATTTTTCACATTCACTAGATATTTTGCTAAATTTCAGCATGCTAGCAATTAAGAGATAAAAAAGAAAAAACATAAGGGAAAACGGAACAGTAATGAATAGCTTTGGAATTTGGGGGGAAAGCATGAGCTGGTTTTTTGGTAGAGCCATCCTGCTGAAGAAGAGTGAGATGAAGAAGTTTATTCATGTGTGTAAAGCACTTAGAACACTGCCTGGTGCATAATAGTGACATGACACATCTTAGTTGTTTAATAATACATGGGAACCAAGGGGGAAAGGGGTGGAGGAATAGAAAAAGGGGAATGAAAAAATTGGGACTTGTATTAATACAATGTGTTATAAAAGGCCTGAAGATGACTAGTATAATACTGGGGAAAGTGTAATGGAAGAAGGGTCTTAAAAACCATAAAATTTAAAACTGATAAGCTTTATTTACATTTTTAGGATGATGTCAGCATAGGATGAAAAGGTTTTTTTCTGAATAATTCCAAAAGCTAGCTTTTTTTAGTGCCTGCACATGCCATTGCGCTTTACCTTATCAAATCCCCGATAAGTAGGTGCTATTGTCTCCATTTTATAGACAAGAAAAGGCTCCATGAAATTGCCTAATTGAACTAATGTAACAGTCACTACAAGGTAGAGCTGGATTTTGACCAGGGCTGATTATGAAGCCCATGCTCTTTTTAGGGGGCCCTGTTGCCCCTACTTTTGTAGGATTTTAGCTCTTTAAAGTGGTCTGTGTATGGAGACATATTTTCCGTATAAAACAGCTATGTTAGGAATTTGAGTGTCTATGTAATCCTTCCTCCCCCAAATGTCCTTAACTACTCTTGCCTCCTAATACAGCAATTGTTATACCACATGACTATAAACAAGATATCCTTCAGTGTAGCACGTTGCTATTAATTGGCTGTAGCATTTTCATTTTAAGAGGATGATTTTTAACTGAAGAATTAGATATGAACCCGTTTTTGTGCCGTTGAGTCACCCAGATCCTTAAACTTAACTATGGTACATAATATACATGCTTAGAACTAACAGGTATTTTTTCTTAGTCACTTTAGGATTTTAAATGGAAAGGTTTTTTTTCCCTGCTGTATCCCTACTTTTAAGTGAAGTTGAGCCGTTCAAGGTATTTAGTCTAAAATGTTTTAGGGATAAGCACATTTTAAAAGATGTTTTGTAGCCCTGAATTTTATGACATTGGGTACTTAAAATTTGGAGTATGCTGCCTATTGAGAACAAAGTTGGGTTAAGGAGAGGGTTGGTTGAGGCCATTATGAGATGGGAGAGTCAGCATTTTAAAAACACTGTAAACAAAAGAACACTTTCTGCCTGCTGTTTGTAAAAGCTCTTTGGGAAGATCTTTTACGAAGACCAATTTTTAATGTAATTTACCTACCTAGTATAAGTGTCCTAAGACATGTATGTAAACTTCCAGAATGTTTTTTTTTTTTTTTTTGGTCTGTGTATTTAGAAAATACACAAGAATCTTTATCAAACCTAAAAATATAAACTTGTGAGCACTGAACTGCTTCTGGCTTTGTGAATTTTGTTGACTCTGATATTTAATCCAGATTGCTTTTAACGATAATAATTTAGACTAACCTGGGTATGGGAACTCCTTTGTAAACTTTGACTTATGTATAATTCAGATACCTTTGTATTGTAGAATATTAAGGTTTATCTCTTTTTATGTGAAGTGCATAAAAGACTCAAACTACCTCCTATTAGCAATTCTTGGAGAGCTGCTTTAATTAATAGAAAGCAGTGATTTATAATCAGCATATCATTTGTCTTTCATCTTTATTACTTTTGGAATTCTCTACAGGTTGTAGAAA
This sequence comes from Okapia johnstoni, assembly GCA_024291935.2. Classification (NCBI taxonomy): domain Eukaryota; kingdom Metazoa; phylum Chordata; class Mammalia; order Artiodactyla; family Giraffidae; genus Okapia; species Okapia johnstoni. Next base: position 33,605,736 of record CM044309.1, on the reverse strand, counting down.
ACATTGAAATATTTTCCCTGAAAGTACATACCTTTGGAAATGGGTTGAAAAGCAAAGGTAAACTACTTCACCTATATTTATTGCATATATAGCAGATTAATGGGTTAACAACTTTCAAGTCTTTGAAACTTTAATAATACAGAAAAGAACATTTTTTTTGTGGTGATGGTGTAAAGTAATAGAACAAAGGAAGTCAGAGAATGACTGGATATCCAGACTTTCAATTATTAAATGAGAGTTTTGATTTAGTTTGGAAAATGAAGAGGGGATGCCCATATTGCATACAATTCCTAGTGTCTTTAAATTTCTAAAAGAACTCGCATGTGGCAGTAGATAAATTCTAATGGTTTGTGTAGATAATATTCTCTGTGGTTCCAAGGGGTTAAGATTGGGACAAAAGATGAAGTGGGGATTACTTGAGGGAAAAAAAACAACCCCTTCACCCAAAATTTCAATTTCAAAATGAATTTTTTGGTTGTGATTTTTCTGGACTATCGTAGTTATCAACTTTTTGTTTTTCTTAGAACATTGTTAAAAATTATGTATAAATATCTCATGAAGGACATTTTAACACCAAAGTTGGACTCAGCTGAAACTTAGAAAATTATGTTTAGCTTTATGGAAAAAATTGTTACTTGAACTTTTTCCTTTTTCACGAAAAATCCAGACCAATGTTTGGAAGATGGTATAGGAAATTCAGTGATTGGATCTATAATTAGAAAATTAAAGCTCTTTCTAATTTTAATAACTATCTGAACTAAAATTTAAAAATGGAATTCAGGAAACTTAAAATGAATAAAAAATAGGTTCTGTAGTTGCATGGTGCTTTATATGCTATTAATACTACCTTTTGAATTCTCTCCCCCCCGCCCCCAACAGTCAGTTTGGCAATAAAGTACTACTCTTCCAAGCATAATTAGGTATGTTTTAGTCTTAGTGAAAGATATGCAAAAGACAGTCTTCTTGAAACATATCCCCAACAGTTGTTGAGAGGACAGTATATAAAATGGTCTTGTTAATTATTAAAAAAATTCTTAGAAGTAAAGACACTTTATAAAGATTTAAGAGTCAACCAATACAGAAAAGATTCCCAGGGAGGTCACTACAATGACTTTACAGTCAGTTTTAGATCAGGGCTCTTCAACTCTCAGTATCTTACCTGTAACAAATTCATTCAATAAATATTTAACATTTGGGAAAACTTGAAATTAAAGACTACAAATTATATTCAAATAACAGTCCTGGCACATAGAGCTCAAAATTATTTCATAAGTGAATGATTAAAGACATAAACATTTTTAAGGCTTTTGCCTGCTAGTATCTCATGCCATACAGCTTTCAAGTCGATTTTCTTTTATAAGTAGTTTGTGTTGTGCCATGGGTAGGATACATGAGGTCACGCTGGGCTCTAGGGACCCTTCAGTACCACCATAGGTGTCTATGCCCGAAGACATAATAACCAAATCCAACCTTTGGCAAATACTACCATAGAGATCTCAATCCAAGTAGTGATTTTTTTTTTTTTTTAAAGCTACACCATCTCCATAACTTAAGCGACAAGATTAGACACTTGCTGCAAAATTTTAATGACTGGCATAGCCACTACTAACATCTAAATATCTTAATAGTGTATATAAGGAAGATGTGAAGAAACTAGAAAGAAAACCCTATTGGAGTTTATTCCTTCATGTAGTGTAGGCTGCAACAGTGGTATAGATAAAGATGTGTGGACCTACCTGATGTTTCAGTTACTGATAGAATTTTTTGTATTTGTGAAGAGGCATGTTGGGTGTTAACATTTGTATTTTACAGTTGCAAAGACAAATGTGTATCTGTCCTTTGTTCTTAGTCATTTACTTGAATTTTGATAGCTCCTGGATTCCTAAACAGAGATGGTAGTATTTACATAGAGACATAAGTGATTCCCCAAAGCAGATTTTACCACACTAAATTTTCAAGTAATTGCTACTTAAATCATTAAAACAATTAGCTCATTCCAAAGAATGGCAATTATGAGAATTGGATCAGCCTCCAAGAGTTCTAACCCAAGGTCTTAGACTTCTCTTCTTTGGCAAAGAAAATGTGAAGAACTTATTTTAAGAATTACTTTGTGTGTGTTAGTTGCTCAGTCATGTCTGACTCTGCAACCCCATGGACTGTAGCCTGCCATGCTCCTCCATCCTTGGGATTTCCAGGCAAGAATACTGGAGTGGATTGCCATTTCCTTCTCCTGGGGATCTTCCCAACCCAGGGACTGAACCCGGGTCTCCTGTGTTGCAGGCAGACTCTTTATTGTCTGAGCCATCAGGGAAGCCCAAGAATTACTTTAGTTCTAGGTAAACAACTAGAGTTTTATATATGTAGGTATAATTTTTCTTCAGTTGATAGTCTTAAATTTCCTTCCGTATAAGATTTTATTATTTCATGGGCTTCGGGGCATTTACCTTGGAGTTCTACCTTAGACTTCAGGCAGTTTTTTTGAGCCATTAATCATCCTAAACTTTTGCTATGTTACTGCCTTCTGAAGGTCGCTGACTTTTGGGCACCCTAGCCTGTTTGCTGGCCTTCTTTGTTACTATTGGTGACCTATACCACACTCAAAATGTAAGTTCCCATTTCAGCCAATGGACTCTCTTCTTCTTTGGTCATACATGTGTTCAGCGGATATATTAAATACCAGTTTGTGAGAAAATGATTACCTATGATGGATAATGGGGTCACACTGCGTTCACTATTTTACTCTAAACCATTTGGGATGGGAAAAGATGCAAAGTTAGACAATCAGGGAACTTTATCAAAGATGACTTTAATTTCAGTGATTTTTACAAGAAGTGATTTAGTGGAAGGGTCAAATGGCTGAAAATGTAAAATGGTGCAGATTAAGTTGGTAATGCATACATAGCACTTTGCCTTGTTCCTCTTCAATGTAATAAAAAGGAGAATACTTTCACCTTTTGTTTTTCAGAAGACCCGACTGTACTCAGGGAAATAGACACCTTAGTGTGGAGTCTCCATACTGTTAGGGGGACCTAGATGATGAAATGAGTTGACCTAGAGCTTTCTTATCCAATAAAAGTAGTTCACTCAATTGCAGGAACTTGGGGCTGATGTTCAGTCCACATTTTTTGAATAGGGAAAGAACATCACCTTTCCTCAAAGGGTGAAATCACAAGCTTCTGTATTCCTCCACGCCCCCCACCCCAAGTTATTCCCAAGTAATAGCCTAAGATCTTTACTCAATTTTGATGTACTTTTTTTTAAAGCATGGCATATTTAAGTGAAGTGAAGTCGCTCAGTCGTGTCCGACTCTGTGACCCTGTGGACTATAGCCTACCAGGCTCCTCCATCCATGGGATTTTCCAGGCAAGAGTACTGGAGTGGGTTGCCATGACCTCTTCCAGGGGATCTTCCCAACCCAGGGGTCGAACCTGGGTCTCCCGCATTGTAGGCAGATACTTGTACCATCTGAGCCACCAGGGAAGTCTGGCATATTTATGCATCACTAAAATTAATCTCACCTCATTCAAAATTCCAGTCATCTAATTCATATTCCATGTCTATGTGTGTTGTGTATTTTACAGATTGCTTTTTAGTCAGGATTCTGATAACCTATAATAGGAGTCAGCAAATCTTTTCTGTATAGGGCCAGACAGTAAATCCATCAGTATATATACTGAGGAAGGATGTGCCTTCTTAACATCAATGAATTATTTTCTTTCTAGGATTACAAATCTGGGGTAACAGGATATAACACTGATGGCAATATTTTATTTTACCGTTTTTTTTTGATGTGGACCTTTAAAAAATTTTTTTGTTTACTGTGTTTTGTTGTCTATTTATTTTTGGCTGTATTGGGACTTTGTTGCTTTGCACAGGCTTTCTGTGGTTGCAGTAAGCAGGGGCTACTCTTCATTGCAGTGCATGGCTTCTTGTGGTGGCTTCTCGTTACAGAGCACAGGGTGTAGGCACGCCAGCTTCATTAGCTGGGCACACAGGCTCAGTAGTTGTGTCTCATGGCCCTAGAGCACAGAGGCTTGGTAGTTGGAATCTTCCCAGAGGCGGGATCTAACCCGCATTCCCTGCATTGGCAGGTGGATTCTTATCCACTTGGCCACCAGGGAAGTCACAATGTGGACCATTTTTAAAGTCTTGATTAAATTTGTTACAATATTGCTTATGTTTTCATGTTTTAGGTTTTTTTTGGCCACTAGGCATGTGGGATCTTAGCTTCCCAATGAAGCGCTGAACCCACCCTCCTTGCATTGTAAGACGGAGTCTTAACCACTAGACTGCCAGTAAAGTCCTCCTGTGGCACAGTTTTAGATACCACCTTGGCTGTGATGAAACAAAAAGATTTTAACAGGAAATCAGATAAATATATCCCAGTATACAGACTGTCCCCTCCCCTTGCCTAGTTACTTAATGAGAGAAAAGTGAAAGTCGCTCAGCTGTGTCCGACTCTTTGCGACCCCATGGACTGTACAGTCAAGTCCATGGAATTCTCCAGGCCAGAATACTGGAGTGGGTAGCCATTCCCTTCTCCAGGAGATCTTCCCAACCCAGGGATCAAACTCAGGTCTCCCACATTGCAGGGAGATTCATTACCAGCTGAACCACCAGGGAAGCCCAAATAAGAGAGAATATGTCAAATTCAGAAATATATTCAGAGCTTTAAGAGATTTTAACTTGCTGATAAAAATATGTACATTTCTAAATTAGAGTCTTTTATTGCCACTTAATCCTACTCTTACCCTATGTTATAAGATTCTTTTATATCAGACCTCAACCTTAGTTGAGTACTATGACCTTGAATTTCCGTAGCCTTTAGAATGTAAGCTAGGAGTCTTTCATTAATATCTACACTTAAAAAGGTGTACTTAAGTCAGTTAGACTTGTGAGTCATCTTGGACACAGTTTGAAAATACTAAGCTTGTGAGTAACTGAGCCAAGATATATGACCTGAAAAACACATTCTATCAAGCTGGAGAAGAAAATTCCCAAACTCAAGACTCTCAAACTGAACCAGAAGCCTGTGTCATGGTTTCAAACACATTTAATTCCCCATTATGAGCCCCATTGAGGACACTTCTCTCTGTGTTGCTCGGTCTTTCGTAGTAGACTCAAGTACATGGCAAATGAGCAAATTCTGAGCACAATTATTAGTCAAAATTTCTCTTCCAACACATTTTCAACATTGGTCTAAAATAGTTCCAAGAGTCTTTCCTCAAGGTTAAAATTAATCACAACAGATGGTCCATTCTAAGAGATTCGGATAAAGTTTTCTTGCTCTGCTAATGTGGTACTGTCCCATCAAGTGTGTCAAATATATCTAGAAAGGACACAGTGATGGAACTCTGAGAAGAACATGACAGCAGGGGCTCTTATCTGGGCATCCCATTCACTCCTCAGCCCACTGCAACCTAGAATGCAAATTCAGTATTTAAAACTACTTTCTTAAAGGCTACTAATGAAGTCGCCAGAGCCCCACCTCTGCAGCATTTCACTGTTAGTGACTAATTGCCTTCACACAACTGTCCTCTTACTTGACCCTGTACGCATCAATATTCTTTTCTTTGCAGGGCACTCTCAGTGTTCTTTCCCATGGGTGTGTGTGTGTGTGTGTGTGCACTCTCAGTGTTCTTTCCCATGGGTGTGTGTGTTCACACGCACTCAGTTGCTCAGACGTGTCCAACTCTGCAGCCTCATGGACGGGAGCCTGCCATGCTCCTCTGCCCATGGTGTTCTTAATTACAAATGATCACAGTGACTTAAACCTTGGTTGACCTCTGTCCAGAGTTTACAAGTATTTGTCGAAATGACACTGTGCATTGTTTGATGCACAAAAGATTTTCAGTCACATTCTAATTTGGATCACTGTTCTTCAGTTTCTCGTGGATGACCTCGAGGGTCTTTAGATTTACATTTTTGGTGTATGGAGTCTCATCATGATCATAGAAAAGTTACTTTTAGAAAAATTACAGCCTTGATTTTTTTGGAGCTATTCAATGTATGCTAGCCATGTAAACACAATTTGATGAGGTGATGTCTGGCTGACTTGATCATGTCATATCAATATGTATGTATCTCTGTTAACTATGCAGACTAATAAAACCTTCAAACTGAAGGGACCTAAGAAAAACCTACACACTTGTTACCCAGTCTCTGCTTGAACTCATGCCATCAGTGTTCATCTCCAGCTCATAGAGCATCTGTGTTAGGTTGAGATCCTTCTATTAGTTCTCTAAACTGAGTTGAGTTGAAATTTGCTTATTCCCTCTCTCAATGCCACATGAAATCCACATAATGCTCTATGTAACTATGGAAACTGAAAAGCAAAGTACATTATATTTTAGGACTACTTAGGGCATTAAATTTTTTCTCCTAGAAAACAGTATCTTTTCTGTCTTGTAAGTATCAAGTCAAAAATCCATACTGTTCATTCTTTTCTAGTTTAATGTTTCATTCTTCATTTTTAGAGCTAAGAATCAAATATTTAGTATGAAAAACCGATGCCCAAGAAAAGATTTTAAAGTACCCAGAAATATTTCTTGTAAAGTAGAATATTAATTTGCTGGCACTGGTATATAACACTGAAGATTAAACTTGCTTCTCCAAGATAAGATTAAGTTTGCAGCTTGTTATAAAAATTTAAATGTTACTTAATCCTAGGCTTTCAAGAATTCATAATTAATTGATTTCTTAATGCAGTACAATTTTAATATATAAATTTAATGATTCAACTCCCTTTAGAAAATGTATTACAAGGGAGATACGTTATTTTTTCCTTTAATTGCATTTCAGATCATATTCTAAAAGCAGTGAGAAATATTTTTATTAAATTCTTATAAAACTTCAGGTCCTTCAGGCCCAAGCCATCCCTCTCCCTAAGCAGAAGGATAGATTTACAATTATGGCTAGTTTGTTATTTTTATACTCAGTTTGAAAAAGATTACAAGTACAGTCCTGGTGCATTTATGTCACCAAGATGGAAGACTGGGAATATTGTCTTTATTAGGTAGCCAGTTTAAGTCCCCAAATTATTGAATGCTCATTGGCATAATATTTCTTCTCAATGTTTGAACTCTAAAAATATATGAGTTGGGAATATCCATAAAAAATAGTTATCCAGAATGCATTTTGTAAGGTTTACTGCATGCTGTTTGAAAGTTACCACTGTATCTTTGTTTCAGCACAAAATCCAGGAATGTGAGCTGAGGATCTGAGGACATTTTGCCTGTGTAGGTAATGAATTTCATTGCAATTTTCACTATTTATGGATATGAGAAAGAAAAAAGGGGCATGTTTCACCTTTTAGGCATTTCTCACTGACATCGTGACAGTTTGTTATAAACTTTTATGTTTAATGTGAGCAATTTCTTTATAGTATCATCGTAACTTTAATCTAGACCTCGAAATGGCAGGGGTTTTTTAGTTTTTTTGGAAACTAAGCTTAAATGATGCAGATGTAATTTGCAGGCAAAAATGAATAAATTTGCATTGGATAGTTTGCCACTGAAAAAGTCCATTTTCTGCATATAATGAAAGTGAAGAGACTTGAAAAATCAGATTTGAGAATGTTTCCAACATATCATATTACCATTAATGTCCTGCTTTTTAAATAGAATCTTTTTACAATATGTATTTATTCATTCATTCATTTCATTTTTGGCTGTTCTGGGTCTTCATTGCTGCGCATTTGCTTTCTCTAGCGTCAGCGAAGAGGGGCTACTCTCTGTTGCACTGTGGTGGCTTCTCTTGTGGAGCACAGATTCTGGGGAGTGAGGGCTTCAGTAGTTGCAGCTCCCAGGCTCTAGAGCCACAGGCTCAGTAGTTGTGGCACACTGGTTTAGTTGCACTGTGGCATGTGGTATCTTCCTGGGTCTGGGATTGAATCTGGGATTGAACCCATGTCTTCTGCATTGGCAGAAGATTCTTTACCACTGAGCCATCGGGATAAGTCATCAACCATCTTTATTTCCACCTTTATTAGTATATTAGTATAATTAATTATTGGGAGATGAATAATGAGGCAACTGCAGAGGCAAAATCTGGCATTTTGTATTTTCTGAGAAGGACTGTCGGGCTTCCCTAGTGGCTCAGATGGTAAAGAATCTGCTTACAATGGGGGAGACCTGGGTTTGATCCCTGGGCTGGGACGATCCCCTGGAAGAAGACATTGCAACCCACTCCAGTATTCTTACCTGGAGAATCCCCATGGACAGAGGAGCCTGGCAGGATACAGTCTGTGGGGTCACAAAGAGTCGGACACGACTGAGAGACTTAACACACACACAGAAAGCAAAACTTAACGCTGTTAAAGAAAATTGTAAGCACTTGAAATTGTACTATGTAATTGAGTCCCATCATAATAATTTAGGTATGTTCAAAGTATTTTCATTGTAGGATTAATAATTAGAATATGGTATATATTTAAGACCTTTTATCGTTTAGTTTCAGAGTTGAAAGCCTTCCAAAGCTTCTAAAAAGTAAAGGTATAACTCATTTATGTGGCTCCCTCATTTATGGACATTAGAGAGGTACTTCTATGTAAGTCTTACGAAGCAAAGTGTATTGAAAAGAGTATTCCTTAACAAAAGTTTTCATGATCTGTAGACATGATGTAGAAAGGTTTCAGAATAAACTATAGGATTTCATAGGAACTTCACTTGTTTGAGCAGGTAAATTTGGAACCTAAAGAATGTTTTCCTTTAATGAATCCGGTCCACTTGGTATATTAGATAATTATTATCATTCAGTTGATGTCTGTTTCTTTAGCTCTATTAGAGACCCTTTGTTCTTTCTTTAGTAAACAGTGATCTAAATTATCATATACGCTGCTGTATTCTACAGTGATTAATTAGCATAAGCTATTCAAACACACAAAGGCATTTCTATTTTAAAATCCATCCTTGAAGAGAAAATAAAACTTTATAAGATAATTGCTAGTAACGGTATTCATTTTCTATATATCTATTTAACTTACAATGTGAATTTTAAAAGTGAGCATTTTGTTTGCACATTTCTTTTCCCTGTTTGCATTTTTACTCCACAGTCTCCACTCACTCTTTCCAGTTCCCGCTTTAAGTACTTGCTTACCTTCATCTTATCTTCATCTGACTCTTAGGAGTTATTTTTCTCTAGCTAAATTCTTTTAAGTAAATCTAGCCATGTTTTAGATATAAATACGAAACTATTCAAATCCTATTTTTTTTTTTTTTGCCAAAAATAATCCTAATTTTAAAAAATTTTTATTCTAATGGAAACCATGTAAATTTACTGGTTGATTCTGAGTACTTCGCCTCCAGGAACCATTTCTTCTTAGTGAATTTCTCTGCCTTAAATTTGGCTGTTTTGCCCTGACTATGACCTTTCTTATTTCAGCCTAACTGGCTAACAAATGCAAAGCAAATCTCAAAAGAGGACCATTGTTTTCACTTCTAAATAACCTTCTTCAGGGATTTTCAAGCTATGCTCTGGGATCCTAAGAGTCTTTGAAGATGCCTTCCTGGGAGTGGGGTTAGAGTAGGTGGGACCCTTGGGCCTTCCGCCAAACCTCTAAAACAGCTTCACTTTTATCCTGCTATGTTTTCAGGGCCCAGTAGTTAAAATTTTTTTTAACCAGCAACTTAATTTAAAAACATTCATGAATGATTCATATTATTAGTAATTAATGATAGTAATAGTAGCTTTTGTTTATAGAGGCTTGTCATGTGCCAGACTCCTAGTATTTTCTAACGTTAATCTATTAATCCTTAAAACAACCCTATAAGATTAAGCAATTTTGCTGTTCCTGTTTTGCAAAAGAGGAAACTGAGATTTAAGGGTATCAAATAACTTTCCCAAGGAACCACAGCTACTAAGTGACAGACTCTGACTCAAATCTGGGTGTGCCAGTTAACAGTTTAAGTCAAGAGTGGCAAATACTAGGTAAGTATGCTCCCACCCTGTGCTCTCCCACACTTGAGGCAGACAGAGCAGCAGTGTTGCTCAGTGATCACCAACACAGCCTTAGAATCCTTCTCCACAGGGTACTATGGGCAGTCACTCCTAACCCATTGGTGTTGGCCTTCAAGAGGAGACCCATCTTCTTACCCTACTTTAAGGTATTGGTTGTAGAAAAACACCAAATTACCTTTGATCCTAGATGAAACTATTTGATGAACAAAAATCTGTAATGGTACCATCCTCATTCTTGCTAACTTCTAATAGAGGCTCTTTGTATTTGTAACTTGTATAAATTCATAAGTTAGTTATAAACACTATATAACCCTCAAAATCAGGATAGTTAAGGTTTTTTAAGCTCCTCTTGGCCTGCCTGCGGGAACAAAGACCTAAAGTAATTTATATTCTTAACCTAATATTTTAGATGTGAGGTGGAGGTGGTGAGAGAGAGGGTGGAGAACTTACGATTGAGGTAAGTCTGCCAGTTTCCATATTGTAGAATGGAGAATTCAGTGGTTTGAAAAACTTTCACTATTTCCACTACCAGCATGCCCTGCCCAGGAATGTCAGAACCACAGGATTGGGTGAATGCCCAAATATTTATAAAAGGAACACCCATACCCAACCCCCAGATAATTTTTCAGTTGTTCTTGCCAGGAGGTAACCAGTAGTTCCTGTGCTGTGCCCATTCTTACCAGAGAAAGCTAGGTGCAATTTAATTTTTTCCTTTTAGGTCCAAGACTTTTAAAATGACTCATAGTAGTTTCTGCTCAAGACACATCAAAAGAGATCCAAGACTATATTTAGGAACTTGCTATGAAATTACCTGTCAGTTGCAACCAATTTTTCCAATACAGTATATATATAGAGAGAGTCAGTAGCAAGTAATTTATAATTTTCAATACACAAAAATAACTTGTCATTTTTTGTTGTTAACTGGTATCAAAATCTAGATTTCCTTAAATGAATGGACATCCCTTCAGTGAAATTATATAACATTTGTTTAGCATACACATTAGTGTACTGGAATGACCTTCATGTGACCATTATCATGGAACCCATTAACTCCTTGTTCGTAAGAATGTTTGAATATGTCTTTAAAATGTTCTCTATTTGAATAAAGTTTCTTCCTAAAAGCTATTTTTGATGCATTCTCTAATTATTTGTAAAATTATAAATTGCTAGGCAGTGATAAGGAGAGTAAATCAAAGTGACCAGGTTTGATTTGACACTTGGATGAAGTGAAAGTGTTAGTCACTCAGTTGAGTCCAGCTCTTTGCTACCCCATAGACTGTAGCCCACCAGGCTCCCCCATCCATGGAATTTTCCAAGCAAGAATACTGGAGTGGGTTGCCATTTCTTTTTCCAGGGGATCTTTCCAACCCAGGAATTGAACCGTGGTCTCCTGCATTGCAAGCAGACTCTTTATGTGTGAGTCACCAGGGAAGCCCTATGGCTACTAACTAGGACGTTACGTGGAGTTTAAAAAACCAACCTCCTGCTGAGGAAGATGTTGGAAAATTCTATGCATGTAGTATATAGTGAGCCCCACATACCTCTTTTCTCCTGTCTTTTACTTTTGTTAAATGAGAGAATAAAGCAGCCGATTGTAAACTGTCCTATTCCTAGGTGATCAGGACTTGCTAAAAAAAAAAAAAAGACAACCAAAGCCATTGATTGAATTATGCAAAAGAATTTTAGTTAGGATTAGTAGCCCACGTGAAGTGGAGATAGGAAAACTGACCTAAGAATTGTGTGATACTAAGATTAAGATTTCCAGAAAGGAACATTATAATTAAGCCCAGAGATGATACCAGGGTTATATTAAATGGTGATTGGAAGCAGTTAAGGTTTGGTGAGAAAGGGTTAGTTATGTGTATTTCTTTGAAAAGCTTCTTCCCCTTCATATTTCTAAGTCACTGTGTATTAAAGCATCTAAGCCTAAACATCTTAAAAAAGTTGAATTTTGAATGTTAATTTACAAACATGTATCAGTGGGAAATACCGTGAGCTATAAAACTGACCAGGCAAGAATAATGAAGTGGGTTGCCATTTCCTTCTCCAGGTTTTTAGTGATATATGCTGATAAATAACCATATCAGTAATTTACAAATGGCGTTTTGGTGGTTCCGTGTTTATAAATAACAGGTGGCGAAATATGTAGACTATCACCCTTTTCCAATCTTTATCAATCCATCAGTCTATTGGTTGATCTATTTCTATATTTTTAAATGTATGGTCATATTATGTGTTCTGTTTTACAATTGCCCTTTTTTTATTTAACAATATAGTGACTCAGTGGTAAATAAGCCACCTGCCAATGCAGGAGACAGACCCAGGTTTGAACCCTGGGTCAGGAAGATCTCCTAGAGAAGGAAATGGCAACCCATTCCAATATTCTTGCCTGGAGAATCCTATGGACAGAAGAGCCTTGTGAGCAACAGTCCATGGGGTTGCAAAAGAGTCAGACACAACTTTGTGACTAAACAACAACAAAAAACGTCTTTTTAGGTTAATAAACGTGGGTCTACATCATTTTAACAACCGAATTGTTTTTGATTGTGTGCTTAGAAAAACCTTCTCCACTTCAAAAACATTAAACTATCCATCTACATTGCTTTTTGGTTAAGCTTATCTCAAGCATAGTAGTCAGCAAACTTTTTCTATAAAGGGTCAGATAGTAAATATTTCTGGTTTTGTGAGCCATACAGAAGGTCTCTACCAGAACTACTCAACTCTGCCATTGTAGTGGAAAAGCAGACATTGACAATACTTAAAACTAATGAGTATAGCTATGTTCCACTGAAATTTTATTTATGCACACTGCAATCTGATTTCACATAATTTGTATATGTGCCTCCCCCCAATATTTTTCAACCATTTAGAAAGGTAAAACCATTCTGCCTCCTCTTAGTTTGCCAGTTCTACAGAAACAGGTGTCACATCAGCTTCGGGCTGCAGGTGCTTTCCTTCACACGTTTCATCTCCTGCCATGAAGTATATCAGTGTCACACCAAAATTTCTTTCAGTTAGATACTAGCCTTCTTTGAAAGTGTTCTTAGAGCCAGACATCCTGGAATGTAAAGTCAAGTGGGCCTTAGAAAGCATCACTACGAACAAAGCTAGTGGAGGTGATGGAATTCCAGTTGAGCTATTTCAAGTCCTGAAAGATGATGCTGTGAAAGTGCTGCACTCGATATGCCAGCAAATTTGGAAAACTCAGCAGTGGCCACAGGACTGGAAAAGGTCAGTTTTCATTCTAATCCCAAAGAAAGGCAATGCCAAAGAATGCTCAAACTACCACACAATTGCACTCATCTCACACGCTATTTTAGTAATGCTCAAAATTCTCCAAGCCAGGCTTCAACAATACGTGAACCGTGAACTTCCAGATGTTCAAGCTGGTTTTAGAAAAGGCAGAGGAACCAGAGATCAAATTGCCAACATCCGCTGGATCATCGAAAAAGCAAGAGAGTTCCAGAAAAACATTGATTTCTGCTTTATTGACTATGCCAAAGCCTTTGACTGTGTGGATCACAATAAACTGTGGAAAATTCTTCAAGAGGTGGGAATACCAGACCATCTGACCTGTCTCTTGAGAAACCTGTATGCAGGTCAGGAAGCAACAGTTAGAACTGGACATGGAACAACAGACTGGTTCCAAATGAGAAAAGGAGTACGTCAAGGCTGTATATTGTCACCCTGCTTATTTAACTTCTATGCAAAGTACATCATGAGAAACGTTGGGCTGGAAGAAACACAAGCTGGAATCAAGATTGCCGGGAGAAATATCAATAACCTCAGATATGCTGATGACACCACCCTTATGGCAGAAAGCGAAGAAGAACTAAAGAGCCTCTTGATGAAAGTGAAAGAGGAGAGTGAAAAAGTTGGCTTCAAGCTCAACGTTCAGAAACCTAAGATCATGGCCTCTGGTCCCATCACTTCATGGGAAATAGATGGGGAAACAGTGGAAATAGTGTCAGACTTTATTTTGGGGGGCTCCAAAATCACTGCAGATGGTGAATGCAGCCATGAAATTAAAAGACGCCTACTCCTTGGAAGGAATGTTATGACCAACCCAGATAGCATATTTAAAAGCAGAGACATTACTTTGCCAACAAAGGTCCATCTCGTCAAGGCTATGGTTTTTCCAGTGGTCATGTATGGATGTGAGAGTTGGACAGTGAAGAAAGCTGAGCACCGTAGAATTGATGCTTTTGAACTGTGGTGTTGGAGAAGACTTGAGAGTCCCTTGGACTGCAAGGAGATCCAACCAGTCCATCCTAAAGGAGATCAGTCCTGGGTGTTCATTGGAAGGACTGATGTTGAAGCTGAAACTCCAATACTTTGGCCACCTGATGCGAGGAACTGACTCGTTGGAAAAGACCCTGATGCTGGGAAAGATTGAAGGCAGGAGGAGAATGGGACAACAGAGGATGAGATGGTTGGATGGCATCACCGACTCGATGGACATGGGTTTGGGTAGACTCCGGGAGTTGGTGATGGACAGGGAGGCCTGGCGTCCTGCAATTCATGGGGTTGCAAAGAGTTGGACACGACTGAGTGACTGAACTGAACTGAGAATCCCTAAGAAATACAGCAAAACCACCAAACCTCTGACTTTGTTTCATGTTTTTGTCCAAAGGGCTTCCCTGGTGGCTCAGATGGTAAAGAATCTGCCTGTAATGCAGGAGACCTTGGTCTGATCCCTGGGTTGGGAAGATCCCCTGGAGAAGGGAATGGCTACCCGCTTCAGTATTCTGGCCTGGAGAATTCCATGGACTGTATAGTCCATGGGGGCAAAGAGTTGGACACAAGTGAGTGACTTTCACTTCTGTCCAAAATCTAAAATCATAAAATTCTGAGGTAAGATGAACACCTTCATTTCTGTTTTAGAATAACAACTATTTCACTTTATCCATAAACGGTTCACTGAATGTACTAATATATTTTATAAATTCTCTTTCTTTCCTTGTAAAAATTTCCCATTGCTTTATAGATTTATTGAGACAAAATTGACGTGAAAAAGATCTTACGTGCGGGTTGTCCTGTGGAAGCCATACTCCATTATATATGCTTCTTTTTTATAATTTGTTTTTTAATTGACTGCCACAAAGAAATATTGCATATTAGTAGTGACCATGTATTTAGAAATGTTTTGTTTGCCATATACTCTCTCAAGGACCTAATACAAACATTATCTCATTTAATTACCATAGAAACCTTTGTATAGTAGGTGTTTATGTCATTTCACAGATTTAAAAAATATGGGTCACCCACTTGCCCAAAGAAAACACACAGATGGCTAAGAGGCACATGAAAAGATATTCAACATTACTAATTATTAGAGATATGCAAATCAAAACTATAATGAAAAAAACTATAATAATATACCACCTCATACCAGTGGAAATGGCTATCATGAAAAAAATCCTGAAACAATAAATGCTGGAGAGGTGTGGAGAGAAGGGAACCCTCCTACACTGTTGGTGGGAATATGTTAATAAATTGGTACAGCTACTATGGAGAACAGTATGGAGGTTCCTTAAAAAACTAAAAATAGAGATACCACATGACCCTGCAATCTACTCCTGGGCATATATCTGGAAAAAAACAAACCTTGTTTGAGAGGGTACCTGCACCCCAGTGTCCACTGCACCACTGTCTGCAGCAGCCAAGACTCGGAGGCGACCTAAGTGTCCATCGGCAGGAGTGGATGAAGAAGATGTGCTACATACATACAATGGAATGCTACTCAGCTGTTAAAAAGAGTGAAATAAAGCCATTTGCAGCAACATGGATGGACCTAGAAATTGTCGTCATGAATGAAGGAAGTCATGGAAAGAGAAATATCCTATGACATAGCTTATATTCTGAAATCTAAAAAAAAAAAAAAAAATGATACAAATGAACTTATTTGCAAAATAGAAATAGACTCTAAGACTCAAAGAAAGAACTCATGGTTACCATAGGGGAAGGAAGAGGAAGAGGGATAGTTAGGGGGTTTGGGATGGACACACTGCTATATTTAAAATGGATAACCAACAAGGACCTACTGTACAGCATGGGGAACTCTGCTCAATGTGATATGGCAGCTAGGATGGGAGGGGAGTTCAGGGGAGAATGGATACATGTATATGTATGGCTAAGTCCCTCTGCTGTCCACCTGAAACTATCACAACATTGTTAATTGGCCATACTCCAACATAAAAACAACAGCAACAAAAACTATGGGTCAGAAAGGCAAATAACCTGTCAGCTAGCACATGCAGGATCAGAATTTAAATCTAGTTTTGTCAGTTTTGAAAGCCATGAATGCCCTTGAGCAGAGCTAGCCTGCATCCTTAACAGTTTATTTGCCACCCTGATGAAGTAAGTTTTTTGATACAAATAAATAAAAATTATTTTAAAAATTAAGCCCAACAAACTAAATACATTCAAAAAACCTCTCCCTGAAAAGAGGTATGTTTCTGTTTTACAATAAACATACAAAAACTTTTAAACATTTAATTTATTATCTTACCTGTTTTGTAGATTTTAAAACAGAGATGTATAGATCACTTTTTAACATGGTCAAATAGATCATTTTTGTTTTCTTTATGGTTTATACCTTCCCCAATTCAAATTTATTAAAATAGGCTCCTGGGACTTCCCTGGCAATCCAGTGGTTAAGACTCCACACTCCCAATGCTGGGTGCATAGGTTCGATCCCTGTTCAGGGAACTAGGATCCCGAATTGCCCTGAAGCATGGCTAAAGGAAAAAAAAAATAGTCTCCTATTTTTCTTTCAATATTTTTCATAAAGTAACCAATCTCTAAGCTGTTTATAAGATTGCTTAGAGACTTATTTAGAAGAAATCTATGTCAGAGGATCAAATTTAGTATGCTTTTGCCTTCATTTCAGTCCCAATAATTTAGATAATTTTACAATGACAGTCTTTTCCCCATTACAAGTCTTGATACCTGAATTTATTATGCTCAAATTTAACTTCACTTTTGAACAGATTCAATTACCTTTGAAACTATGTTTCACACTTATCAGTTGCAGAGAAACCCATGAACTGTGAAAGAGAGCTCCATTTCCTAGAGATTAAGCTTAGATTACTATCTAAATTCTTAGCTCATATCTTAAATGCAGAATATATTAAAGAATATCTTAAATATTCTTATTAATTCCCCATAAGAGATTAAACTTAATTCAGAAATTGTATCACTTCTCTGACAATGGATGATCCATATGTTGTGAAGGAACTGGCTAAAATTAGTTCTTTAGGTATTACTGTAATTGAAATTTATAATCACCAAGTGAGCTTTCTTGGTTTGCAGCTAGGAGCTGGCCATTAGGACTTCATAGTATCTTTTTTTTTCCTTCAAATGTTTCTTGATTCTACAGAGTTCCTCTGATTCCACAGCCTTCCTTGTCTCCTCAAGGTGGAATACTACTGAATAATGCATACATTTAATTTTACTTATATTTCTCATGTGTTTTTATGACTAGAAGTGAAAAACCATAAGATTTTAAAGTAAGTGAGAAAAAAGCAGTATATATAACTGATAGAGTTTATGGATTTTGTGGGGAAAAGTATACATATATATATAGTTACGACAAACCTAGACAGTGTATTAAAAAGCAGAGACATCACTTTGCCAACAAAGGTCTGTATAGTCAAAGCTATGGTTTTTCCAGTAGTCATGTACAGATGTGCGAGTTGGATCATAAAGAAAGCTGAGTGCCAAAGACTTGGATGTTTTCAAATCATGCTGGAGAAGACTCTTGAGAGTCCCTTGGACTGCAAGGAGATCAAACCAGTCAATCCTAAAGGAAATCAACCCTAAACATTCGCTGGAAGGACTGATGCTGAAGCTGAAGCTCCACTATTTCGGCCACCTGATGTGAAGAGTCAATTCACTGGAAAAGACCTTGATTCTGGGAAAGATTGAAGGCAGGAGAAGAGGGCGACTGAGGACGAGATGGTTGGATGGTATCACCAACTCAATGGACATGAGTTTGAGTAAACTCCGGGAGTTGGTGAAGGACAGGGAAGCCTGGCATGCTGCAGTCCATGGGGCTGCAAAGAGTCAGACACAAGTTACTGACTGGACTGAATTGAACTGATACATATAAACAGAAAAAAATACTGGAAAGATCATAAAGTTTGAAGTGGTTATTCCTATGTGGTGGGATTAATGTTTATCAGTTTCTTTATACTTACCTTTGTGGTTTTCAAACTTTTAACATGAACATTTATTACATTATAAAATAATTACAGAGTTACCTGTAATTGTTTTATTGCACTTCATAGATACGGCATTTTTTACAAATTGAAGGTTTGTAGCAACCCTGAGTCAAGCAAGTCTCTTAGCACCATTCTTCCAATGGCATTTGGTCACTTCAAGTCTCTGTGTCGCATATGGGTAATTCTTGAAAGAATTCAAACTTTTTCATTATTACTAGATTTCTTACAGTGACCTGGGATGGTGATCTTTGATGTTATTACTATTACTTACTGAAAGTTTGGATGATGGTTAGCATTTTTTAGCAATAAAGTAGTTTCAAATTAAGGTATGTAGTACACTGCTTTCTGGGCTTCCCAGGTAGTGCAGTGGTGAAGAATCTGTCTGCCAATTCAGGAGACGCAGGAGACTGGGGTTTCATCCCTGGGTCGGGAAGATCTCCTGGAGTAGGAAATGGAAAACCACTCCAGTATTCTTGCTTGGGAAATCCCATGTACAGAGGAACCACGTGGGCTACAGTCCACGAGGTCACAGAGTCGGACAGAACTGAGCACATATACACACACACACACACACACACACACACACACTGTTTTTTAAGACATAACGCCATCACACACTTAATAGACTACAGAATAGTGTAAATATAAATTATATATGAACTGGGAAACCACAAAATTTAAATGCCACCCACTTTGTTTCGATATTCATATTTGTTTATTGCATGGTCTGAAACTGAACTGGCAGTATTTCCGAGATGCCTGTATTTGGGGAAAAAAAACAACATAGATCTATTACCTTTTACTTAAACACACTGGCATAGATATTATTTGGTATAATTCTAAAAACTTTACTTCTGACTAAACACATAAGTGTAAAAAAATATAGCAAAATATAAATAATTACTAAGCCATTAACCTTATTCTATAGCACTGTAGAAAATAAGGACACAAAGAAAACTCCAAAACATGGGAACTGAAGGCAGGCAGCTGATGGACAAATGGTGGGAAGACATAAAGGTTTTGAGAGTCACTTCATATCCTTTTTCTTTTTTTTTTTGAAGGAATATTTCCTAGAATGAGAGAAAAATCATGAAAAGCAAAAGATTTCTGCATTTATTATTTAGAAGATTAAATGAACTCTTTAATTACAAGCATTGGTGATTATGATTTATCCATTTTGAGGAAACATTTATTGAGTAAGGATATGTAGAAATGGCTTCCCAGGTGGCACTAGTGGTAAAGAACATGTCTGCCAGTGAAAGAGATGTAAGAGACATGGGTTCAGTCCCTGGGTTGGCAAGATCCCCTGGAGAAGAGCATGGCAACCCTCTCCAGTATTCTTGCCTCGAGAATCCCATGGACAGAGCAACCTGGCAGCCTACAGTCCATGGGGTCGCACAGAGTCAGACATGACTGCAGTGACTTAGCACGCACGTATACGTATATAGAAAGAGGCCCTAAAAGGGGCTCAACAAAGCCAATCAAGATCTAAGTGAACAAAGACCTAAGTGAACGAATACAAAATTCAAACCTTAAGTTTTATTTCTTGACCTTGGTGATAGTTACATGGGTGTTGCTACTTGGTAAACATCCATTGAACTCTATATTGGTGTTAAAATTTGTGTGCTTTCCTATATGTGTTACAATTCAATTAAAATTTTTCTACTTAAAAAAAAAAAAACACTTCACCACGGCTCTGCTTCTGTCTTTCTGAGGTGCATTACAGTGACCCCTGTGCTCGGTTCCCCAGAACGTTTCCTCCATATCCCAGCTCTGGGCCTGGCCAGTCACCACAGCCCATCTCCTGGGCTCAGTGACTGGTGGGGACGCGTTTCAAGCAGGGCCATGGGTGCCCTCCCTAGGCCGCTCCCTGCAAGTTAGGGGATTGTTTTAAAATATGGAGATAGGGTTGGTATATTTTAATATTTCCCTAGATTTTTAAAATTTATTCAGTTTTTTAAGGATTGGTCTGTGTACAAATTTAACCAGAGTCAGAACGTTATTCCTCACTTACTCAATCTCTCCTTTTCTCAGTCCTCTGTGGGGTGGAAAGGAAAGCCTTTCATATCCTCACGTTATCAGTGTCTTTTCTTGGTTAAAATGTTAGGTTATTTAACCTGAGAAAAAGGGAAAAGGTCCTCCACGATACCTTTTACTTTATGGGATCCATGCGACACAGGAGTCTTGGACCTATACAATGCAAAAAAAGGGCAAGAATAAAAAAAGAAAAATTTTTTTCCTACCCCTCCATTATCAAGCACTCAAATAACAAACACTATTAGCTATATGTCATCTGTGTTTGTAGGATCATTTGCCTTAGGCAGAATGAAATTAAATAATAGGTCTGAGCCAATTCTGAAGGCTTAGTCCCTCCAACGCAAGCTTTAACCTTTTCTGCAGCTTTCATTTCTAACCTTTTAATCCTCTTCACAATGGGTTGACGGTCATCCTGGGAATGATTTATGCAAGGAGCCCACTGGTCAGGACCGTTCAGCTGTGGCACTACCTTCAGGCCCAGAAATAAACTAATTCGTCTGTTGTTCTTTTGTGTTTTTCTGGATCCTCTTTATATGATCCATACCACATTTAACAATATATGTATCAACCAACACAACCCTGTAAAGCAATTATATTCCAATTAATAATTTTTATATATGTTTACTGATACATATATCAAACAACACATTATTTACTCAGTTCTGATTGCTAGGAGCCAAGAATAAGAAAAGAAAATAATAGACACAGTGCTACATGTGTCTAATTTTAGTTATCTCAATTGCATTTAATATTATTTCCTCTACACACAAGCACCCTATCTGATATTGGAAAAAAATTTTCATACAATTCTTAGTTTTCATTCATATTTCCCTTGTTGTGGTAGCCTGAATAAATCATGCAATATTTATTGATAAATTGTGTATTTGCTAGTTCCAGGGAAAAGAACATTACATCATCTCTGTGAAGAAGAACTGGTTTATTTACATACTTAAACACCAGAACAGCTGATACATGTATATAAAAGCATATTTTTTAAAATTTTTTAATTTATTTATTTTAATTGGATATTTATTTTAAAAGCATATTAATAATTTGAAATTACTAAAAAAAAAGAATTGGGTTGATTTATATATCCGCCTCTACATTAAACATTGAATCCTATAACCAAATATATGAGTGACTTCCTTCATTTCTGGTTTTTCTATACGCTATACTTTTATAATATCTGTACGTGAGCCCTCCATGGATAAGGGTCCAAAGTAATTGTGTGTAATATAAATGCTCCCTCCCCCAAACCACTAGGAATGCATGCCGTAAGCAGTTTCAAAGAGCATCAGAAATTATTCCATTCACATAAAACTTAAAACTTCTAAATACAAAAGGTCATCATAAAAATAAAAAGGCAATGATTGGGAATTCATGACATAAAAATTTACTCTTGTTTGTGTGTGAAGAATTCTTTTAAAACCATAAGGAAAATACAAACAGAAAATAGGTATGGGCCATAAACTGGCAATTCACAACAAAAGACAAAAAATATAACTGACCAATAAATGTGTGGAAAATATTCAGCTTCATTAATGGTTGCAGCATTGCCACATAACCCAATAGGATGCATTTTTCATGTAACATCAATGAAATCAAGATTTTTTTTATTAACTACCCATGATATGTAGGGGGCTTCCCTCATGGCTCAGATGGTACAGAATTTGCCTGCAATGCAGGAGACCCGGATTTGATCCTTGGATTGGGAAGATCTCCTGGAGAAGGAAATGGCAGCCCACTCCAGTATTCTTGCCTGGAGAATCCCATGGACAGAGGAACCTGGGAGGCTACAGTCCATGGGGTCGCAAAGAGTCAGACACAACTGAATGACTAACATATTATGATATCAGGATGCTGGGAAATGAGCACTCCCATAAACTGTTAATATAAGTAAAATGCTGAAAACTGTCAGGAAAACAATTTGACCACGTGCACTGAATTCATATCTTTGACCAAGTGATGCAGCTTCTAGGAATCTCTTCTAAATTATCATAGATTAATTCAAGGATGTATGTACAGATAGAGATCGCAGTATTGTACACAGTTGTGAAAAATAAAAGCAACCTCAGTGTCCAACAATCACAAATAAAGAAAACTCAGGCTAAGAAAGTATTTAAGCAAAATTTCCAAACTCACAGGAAATAAAGTGCTGGGCTGAACTCAAACGCAGGTCTGTCTGCCTCTAGCTCCCCACCCTTAAGTCCCTCAAGCTTGTGGTTTCCCTGAAACTTTCTTGAGGTGTCTCTCAGATTCTGGCATTTCTACTTTTTCTGAGCTCAGGATTAGATAGTAGTTTTTCCTGTCTCTCCTGTGGTCCAGCCTCAGTGCTCTGGGGTCCAAGTAAGGTTTCTTGAGGTGGGTGTGGGAGGGATGCAGAGTGGAATAATGCTGCTAAACAACAAAACATGATCTTTGACACCCTCCATCACATTGGGTTGAGTTCCACTCTGCACCAGTATGAGATGCAGAGGGAACCCCTGTCTCCTCAGACCACATGGTGGCTGAGTCCTATTGCTAGCAGGCTGGCAGGAAGACACCCTAACCCAGCACTGTGTCATCAAGATGGCACACCTCAGGACATTTACTGCTTTTAGATTGCAATTATCACTCTCCCGCCTTAGGAACCAAGAGCTCCTGCCAGCCTGCCCTGTTCCTCTTTTCCGTTTTATTAACAACAGTATTTTCTCACAGCAGAAGCAGTACTTCTAAAAGCCTCTACTGTAGTTCCTTTGCCAAACACTCTGACAAGGAAAGACAATGGCTAAGGTGCTTCTCACAGTCAAGAGCTCACAGCCAGAACTGTCATCTCTAAGTTGGATTTCTGGGTTCCTCAATACCTGAATCAGCTGTTGTAACTGAAAATGCCAAATGTCTTATTTTCTCTGCCCTGGTTTAAATGCCAACTAAATTTAATTACCCTAAGCCAGTGATTTTCAAAGATGGCAAAATCACCTGAAACTTGTTCGATATGCCAATTCTTGGGCCCTACTCAGAACCCACTGGGTCCTCTAGGGGGAGTGAGTACAGGAGGCTGGGGTGCCTAAATACAGGTGGTAACAGACCCTCCAGCGGATTCTGATTCCCTCAGGTCAGAACCATTGCTCTAAGCTTCCACCCCTTCCTTTCCTCACACCGCTGGACAACTTTAATCAGACCCTTCTATGTGGCTCCATTGTGTTGTTATATTACGTTATGATATTTAGTTGTGTGTCTGCATCCCCCCGCCCCCACCATTGTGAACTCCTTAAATAACAGAACCTAGGTTTTTAGGTGTTCATATTTCTGGGGCAAGCACAGCACCTGGCATTTACTAAATGTGTGTTAAGTGAATATTGAATAAATTGAGGCACTAAGAAAAGGGCTCTCCTGGTGGCTCAGACAATAAAGAACCTGCCTGCAATGTGGGAGACCTGGGTTCGATCCCTGGGTTGGGAAGATCCCCTGGAGAAGGGAATGGCTACCCACCCCAGTGTTCTTGCCTGGGAAATTCCATGGACAGAGGAGCCTGGTGGGTTACAGTCTGTGGTGTTGCATAGAGTCAGACATGACTGAGCAACTAACACTCCACTTATAATAGACAAGAGAAAGTCTGAAACCCGCAGGCATTAGTGGGAGAAGACTATCCATCCACATAGTA
This sequence comes from Okapia johnstoni, assembly GCA_024291935.2. NCBI lineage: Eukaryota > Metazoa > Chordata > Mammalia > Artiodactyla > Giraffidae > Okapia > Okapia johnstoni. The sequence continues at coordinate 33,581,874 of CM044309.1, read as the reverse complement.
TACAACCACCTACAGTCATGTTCTCAGGTTTCCAAAAGCTGCTTCTCCTATATCATCTTTCATAGGTTTCACTATATTTCTTACTGCATCTGAATTTTTAACAACAGTCTCTTTCTGCACAATATCTTGATCTGCAATTAGTTCCAGTTTTGTCATCTTGATCACATCTTTCACAGAGAGCTATTTTTTTTCATGTTGGAAATCTAAGACACTGTTGAACGTGACAGTGAAATGAAAGTGTTTAGTCGTTCAATGTGTCCAACTCTTTGCAACCCCATGGACTGTAGCCCACCAGGCTCCTCTGTCCATGGAATTCTCAGACAAGAATACTGGAGTGGGTTGCCATTCCCTTCTTCAGGGGATCTTCCCCACTCAGGGATCAAACCCGGGTCTCCTGTATTGCAGGCAAATTCTTTACCATCTAAGGTTAGCTAGCATTTATTAAGTCCATACTACTCATTTATTTAAGAAATATGTATTGAGTGTCTACTACATGCCAAGGTACACTACATTGTTCCAGGTACACTATGAAATAGAAGAGACAAAAGCCTGTGCTCTGTGTCTGGCTCTGGGCTGGGTATTTTCTACACATATCTTGTTAAATCCTACGTCATGAAAATTAACTTACCAAGTGTCATGGTGCACTTTAGCTTAATGGGGAAAAATGTGTAATTTACATTTATCTCTTTTAACTCTATTTTGAATGGCAAAAGGTGCCATCATATTATCACTAACTATGCCATATCCCTTTATAGTTTATAAAATTTACCAAATTCCTTTTCTGGAATTATCTAGCATGGAGTAGGCACTCATGAAAACTGTACCCTAACCCATGGATTTCATCCAACTCTCCCTGTTTATCGAGTGAGGTGACTAATAGTATTTTGCACCCATGCCGCAACTTGAATAAGACTGTTAAATGTCCTGGGTGCCTGGGTTCTTGTAACCCTTGTTATTGTTAAGATGACAACCACATGGCATAGGACTTCAAGGCTCTTCAATCTGATTTCTAACCCGTTTACTCTGGGGACTACTGAAGAGTAATGATGAAATTTTAAATCTAAAAATTTTCCTACTTAAATAGTATTTTTTAAAAAAACAAAGTAAGATATTGTTTTCCTGTGGTTTAAAAAAAAAAAACAAACAACAACATAAAATTTGCCATCTGAACCACCTGAAAGTATTAAGTTCAGTAGGGTTGAGAAAACGTGATGAAACAGATCTCCAGGACTTTATCATCTTGCAAATCTGCAAGTCTGTACCCATTAAGCAAGTCCCCTCAACCTCCCTCCCTGGAATATTCTTACAGGGCTTTCAGATACAAAGTTTATAGAGTTTGACCCTTTTTTCTTGTACAGGTCTCTAAAAGCCCAAGGAGAAAACAGCAAAGGCAAAACATTTCTGTCCACGTTTCTCTGTGAGTTATCTTACTCATCTGTAAAAATCAGTGGCTGTCAGAGAGCCCCCTGAGTGCCTTCAGGTCTTTAACAGATAACTCTGCCTTTAGTCATGCCAGGAAGTTGAAAAGTCTTTTGCCTGTTTGTGAGTTTTGGAAGAACATCTAGAAACAGGTTCTAGGAGACAAAAGGGCCTTGCAGCTGTGGGCTCATCCACTACCTCCCAGTACTGGCGTTCTCACCCTCACACTGCAAACAATAGCACGTGGCTTGCACTTAAATAGTTCCAGTGGCAGAAATCTCAGGGGGCTTACTCTCTAGTTGCAGTGCTTGCTCGGGCTTCTCATTGCAATGGCTTCTCTTGTTGCTGAGCACCAGCTCTAGGGCTCTTGGGCTTCAGTAGTTGCAGCTTCTGGGCTTTAGAGTGTGGGCTCAGTAGTTGTGGTACACTGGCTAGTTGCTCTGCATCATGTGGAATCTTCCCAGACCAAGGATCAAACCTGTGTCCCCAGCATTGGCAGATGAATTCTCAACCACTGAACCACCAGGGAAGTCCTAATTTGGTTTTTTGTCTTCTCAAAATCTCCGATGTCATCCTTCCTCCCATTCTTAGTCCATATGATTCAGGTAAAATTGCCCCACGACTGCCTTTACAGGCAAGGACGTCATCCCCACCATGGTGCTGATGGAAGCCACCACATTACCCCTCATCCTTGGCTAAGGCTTTGGGAATTGCCTCTTGCAAGACATGGGTGTCCAGAGCAAGACCCAATAATAGGTGCCAGAATGTAAATTTTAACTACAGGATCATGGTCAAAGAGAATCAAAGTGAACAGGTTGCAATGAAGGTCACTGGCTCAATCTGATTGAAGGATAGCTGGGAAATTAGATAAACTAAGTAGTATAAAAATAAAGCGAGATTTTATTAAGAAACTACTAATGGATAAAGAAAATATAAAGGCAGACCTAACCCAGAAAACATTTGTAAAGAATTAAGAATCAAATAGATGTCACATATATCTGAAATGTATTGAAACTTTATTTTTTCACACAAAAATGTAACATGCTATTTCCATATTGAGCCCTGTGTGTGTGTTTTGTCTTTTTTTTTTTTTTTTTTGCAACATTGCTACAGTAATACCTTCTATACAGACAGTTGATGTATCCATCGCCTATTTCAAAAAGCATTTATGGACATTTCAAAGTGAACGGTGCCTCTGAGTTGAAGATTAACTTGTTTAGAAGATTTTGTGCTGCCAAAAATACCAAACGATAACCAAAAAAAAAAAAAAAGGCAGGTCAAACTTTGCTGATCTTTATGATAACCTAATCTTTCTCACGGCAATCTACTTTTGAAGCTCCATTAACTCTATCCTGCACAGGCTACTAGGGAAGTAGCTTTCCAGTTTTTTAACCCTGACACACATAAGAAATACTTTATATGGAAGTTTAGAATAGACCTTTACATGTATGCATATAACAGAGAAAAAGTGTTATGAAATATTGCTTTCCTTTACTATTTGCAAGTCACTAATATTTTCTATTCCATTCCCTTCTATTTCATCCTCTCCTATTCCCTCTACTTGTTTTGTTCTATCCTATTGCACTTTAAAATGTCATTTTGGGGGCTTCCTTGGTGGCTCAGTGGATATGAATCTGCCTGCCAATGCAGGAAACATGGGTTCAATCCTTGATCCAGGAAGATCCCACATGTGCTGAAACTACTGAAGTCTGAGTACCTGAAAGCCAGTACTCCACCAGAGAAGCCACCACACTGAGAAGCCCAAGCATCACAACTAGAGAGTAGCCCCTGTTAACCACAACAGAGAAAAAGCCCTGTGCAGCACAGCCAAAAATATAAGTAAACAAAAATTATTTTTTAATGTCATTTTTGACTCACAAAGTTGATTTCACAACTTACTAGTTGATCTTAATGAATAATTTGAAAAATACTGCGCTAGTCTATGGTGCAGCAAAGGATGAAAACCAGAAAGGTTTCTCTCTGGACCCGGCTCAAGAACTTTGCCAATCTACTTCAGATTATTTCCATACTTCTCTTTCATTCATTCACTTATTCCCTCATTTCAATTAGAGGCATAGCTATGAAGTCCCTACCATGAGTTGGACACTTGAGTTCGTTATTAGGAAAACAGTGATGGGTGGGCTAGATTCCAGAGCTCACAGAACTAACCAATTCTAAGGAAACTCGAGTCAGAGATCTAAACCCCAAGGGAGGTGCAGTGGTGGCGTGAGGAAGGAGGTCAGATGTGCCCTTACATCACGGCACTGGGGTAATCACTTACTCAACAGTTTCTCGGTGGTAACAATGAATGCAGTTTTCAGAAAGGAAGACGCTGTATTTGGCTCTGCTAATAGATGAGGAATGAACACCATCTCTCCACTGCTGCTAATCTGAAAATGTCAGGTGGGGAACACAAATGATTACAATAGTGCAACAGACTCACATAACCATTTTGAGTTGTAGAGGGTTAAGGGATAGTTAAATACAGAGGAAATGGAGACTGTAAGTAGGAGGAAATGGCAGAAGATGAGGGCAAACACTGGGGAAGGAGCCTGGTTGTGGGCAAATATTTTTCCAGAATAGGAAGAGATTTGAATTTTGTATCAGGTTGAGGGAAAGGAACCAGTGGAGAGGTTAAGATAGGTTATGATTAATTGATGTAGTAAGGTGTTGGTGGGTTTGGGGATGGGGTGAGGAAGTGAAAGATTTCATCTGGGAAAGCCTGCTGACCATTTTATGGATAAAACAAAGCATAACAGTCAAAGTCTGAAATATTATTAAATTTATTACAAAGAGTAAAAAAATACTATTTGATATGGTGGGCATTTTTTAATTAGCTACCTTTTCTCATTTTCTTGAATGACACAGAGATAGCAAATTGTCCTGAAATTACTTCTTCAGTTACAAGTCCTCTTGCCTCATCCCTTTATTTCATTGATTTTTTTTCCTTTGGGCCTGCCAAAATGACATCATCTTTCACGCGCGGCCCTTTATTTTTAAACTTGTACTTGAAGAATGATATATACATAGAAACGTACAGGAAACAAAAGTGTACAGCTTGATGAATTGTTCACAAAATGAGGACACCTGTGCGCAGCATGTAGCCCTTTTAAGAAACACCATTACCAGCACTCCAAGATTGACATCTCCAGACCCCTACCAGTTAGTCTCTCTCCATCCAAGAGTAACCACTACCCTGACTTCCAACAAGGGGTACATTTTTTTTAAAAGTCTTTATTGAATTTGTTACAACACTGCTTCTGTTGTTTATGTTTTGGTCTTTTTTAGCTCCCCGATGAGAGATCCAACCTGCAACCCCCTGCATCAAAAGACAGAATCTTAACCACTAGACTGCCGGTTAAGTCTCAAGGGGTACATGTTTAGACAAGAAAATAATCTAAGCTCTCTAACAGATAAATAAATCCACGTGCACCAAGGTATTTCTTTAAAAGTTGTCCAAACAGGGACACTATTTCCAATCTGTTCTTAGTTGTTTACTCAAATGTTTCCCTCACTCCTATATTGTTTGCCCAGTTGGAATAAAAGTGAAGAGTAGACCAATCAGAAGCCTTTTTCCTGGAAGACTCCCCTTAGAAACAAACATTTTGAAATGAAATGGGAGATAGAATTGAAACCAAATGTGAACCACCTTTTATATAATAAGTGATGTGTATCTGGCTATCGTATACATCTGCACTTTGGTATCTTTTTCTAAAGCCCAGGATATATTTTCATATTACTTTCAAAATGAAATTCTAAAAACTACAGAAAAGTCAAAACAATCCACAGTTACTACCCAGAGAGACCATTGTTTATAACAGTGAAATACAGGAAACATCTTAATGTCCAGAAGCAGTAACATTTCAATGTTCATCATTTTGTAAGTGAAAAAAGTCTCAGAACTATTTGCATAAAACTATTTCCCTCATGTTAAAAATGCATAGGTGAAAAAAATTTGGACATTTATTTTTTAATCCAAAACCACTTTTGATCTCACACAGACATGATTTAAATGTTTTTTTCAGAGTCATTAAGAACACTTTAATACTTTGAGAGACAATGCTATTTGAGAACAATGACAAAGGCTTATTTTTCATTTATTCAATGCATATGTATTGGTAAATAATGCTTTGGAAGCCAACACTCAAATGTCTTGTGGAAACATCAGGTATTTAGATATTACATATAAAATATATTATGCACTAATTCATAATTTTCAGCATGTCATTCTCTTTTGTCATTAAAGTGTCACTAAGCCAAGTATGACCTATTCAGATATATTACATGAGAAGTTAACCTGGAGATGCAACTAGAGTAGTTACCAGTGAGGAGAAGGGAGTGAAGAAGGGGGAGGAGAGAAGGGGAGGAGGGAGAGGAGGAGCGGGGAGGGGGAAGGTCAAGAATGAGATGAAATTTTCTTTTCACATACATATCAATATTTACCTGTATTATTGCATTTACACATATAATTGTAATTATTTACTTCAGGTCTTTTCCAATAGATTACACACTCTTTAAAGGTAAGGATAATGCCATACTCCCTAGCTTCTAGGATACTGCTCAGCACTATACCTGAGCCAACATTTACATCATGGTACCTAGATACCAATAGTGGTACCTAAATATTTTCAAAAGCAAGTCCTTTTTTTAAATGGATATTTTGTCTGAATGATTTATTTAGCAACTGTGGAAGATTTTCTTTTCCAAAGATGACCACTATGATATATGCCACTCCTTGTTTGGTGAGAAGATGACACTCCTCCCATCAAGTAGTGTGGCCAGTGTCCCCACCTCTCAAATCTGGGTGAACCTCTGTGATGGCCTCAATCAATACAGTATAGTGGAAAGTGGTGCCATATAATTTCCAAAGGTAGGTCAGAAAATGCCTTGGACTTCTGCCTTGTCCTCTTAGGACACTTGCTCTTGGAAGCCAGCCATTGTGCAAGGAAGCCAAGCCAGCTCACGGAGAGGCCACATGCAGGTGTTCCAGCCAACATCCCGAGCTGAAGTCCCAGTTTCAGCCAGCATCAACTGCTAGACGTGCGAGTGAATCTCTGGATGACGCTCCTGGCCCTGAGCTGTTGTCATCAGTTGATGCTGTGAGGAGAAGGAAAAGGGTGTCCTCCCTGTGCCCTAGCCAAATTGTAGATTCAGGAGCAAAATAATTGTTTTAAGCCACGTATACATACCTATGGGCTTCCCAGGTAGAGCAGTGGTAAAAAATTCACCTGCCAACGCAGGAGACACAAGAGATGCTGGTTCAGTCCCTGGGTCAGGAAGATGCCCTGGAGAAAGAAATGGCAACCCACTCCAGTATTCTTGCCTGGAGAATCCCATGAACAGAGGAGCCTGGCGGGCTACAGTTCATGGGGTCACAAAGAATCGGACACCACCGAACATGCACACACTACATCCTGTACTGCCCTATACTAACAGGTAGCTTGCTGTGCAGCAATAAATAAGCAGAACACATACCACTAGTTCACATACCAATGGAAATGGACGGAAGGCTCAGGGCCTTCAGAACCACACCCTCCCCCTTCTATTTCCTGTTCTTAATCCAGGTGTATTGAGGAGCATCATGGAAATGGAAGTAGGATTAGAAACAGCAGGATGAGCCCAAACTAGGACAAACAGTCCCTGGAAAATTAATTAGAGCCCATTAAATTTCAAACAGAAACACTAAAAATGCATTTGTGATGCCTGGATTTTTTTCTTTTTTTCCTGAGGGAGAAGGCAGAAAGCAATATTTTCAGTGATTACCGAATGATTGTGACAACCTCTTCTAATGTCTTATTGATATGTTAAGAAACATGTTATAGGTATGAAAGTTTAATTATCTAATGCTGGTATTTTGTGATCTTATAATGAAGGACCTGTTAACTTGCTGCGGGAAGATCTGCCTAAACTAACTAAATAATCAGTGTGGACAGAATGTGGTTACCGACCTCATCAATGCCTTTGACACAGTAAACCATATTGTGCTGAAAAAATTACACAGGAGTGAAATGTGCGATGCAAGCATGGATGAGTTAACTGGCTGGTTCACGGACATAGGCTGCTTTCTTTCCTGGGAAATTACGTGTGACAGTTAAATTAACCTTAAGGGACTTGGAGGCTGGCAGAGATTTGCATATTTTTTTTCTATTCTTTATTTATAAACTGCCAAGTTCTTTCAAGAGTACAACAGTGCACTTTTATATTAACAATGAAATACATTATTTGGGAGGAAGCACTGAAAAATGAGATTGAAGAAACCAACTTGGGTCTTATCAACCATTTCAATCTATGAAAATACCACAGCATTTAACCTTCGGTAGAACTGCTTTGGCTTTTCAGTGAAGATAAAATGTAAGCTATTTTTTTTTTTTTATTAAGAACAAAAGGCCTAAATTAGATCTTAATTTTCCTTTTATTCCCATTTAAGTCAAACTACCTATTTTTGACTTTGAAAATGGCAGCTGTCAAGTTCACAAGTAGTCTGACTCTGGCCAACAGGGGTGTACTTCTTTAGTTATCCAATTGAACAAACTACTTACTCTCTGGAAGTGGGATACCCGCCCTGATAAAGTTGGAAGAACTGGACATTGAGACCCTCTGCTCCTCCCTCTAGTGTTTCCTTCCTCTTTTCTGTCTTCAACTCTGAGCGCAAGCTAATTTAAACAAACTACAAATCTGAATCCTCCTCACATTTTTTTTAAAGAATGTCAAGAATATTGTATTATGCAGAGCTTGCATATTATGATTATAAAGCACATTTAGCAACTGGGGAGGTCTTGCTATAGAGAACAGTGGCCCAAACTGTAAGTAACTGTGATTACACTATGCGAAGAAGTTGACAGGAGAGGGAAGAGCATCTTAAAAGGCTAACAACGACTGCACTCTGATGGCATGATAACTTCTCCTTATCTGTCTCTACACTCTGTAAAGGCGATTATATGTATATAATGATAATGATATAATTGCTAAGTCAACCATACCTGTTAATAAAATTGGAAGAAAAGGAAAGGGGGGAGAAAACCAATTGGTAAGTACTTAATGCTTAAATCCAGCAGGAGAGACTAGAGATCGTTTTAGCTACAGGCTAAAATTAAGTGACACACAAGGATGGAGAAAGTCTTGACAGAGGTCCTTCCCATGTCATATCACTCAGATTCAACAGGCACACACACAGAGATGACGTCCTTCGTAACAGTGGACACAGTCCCCTTACAGATAAACTACTCTCAATCCTAATTTTCCTCAAAAGAGTCTTTGCCTGACTTCGCCAGCTAATCCCTCCACATTTTCAACCCTTCACACAAAGTGGAGTTTTAAAAAGGCATTCTGTTTATAAGGAGGCATGAATGATATCTTACTTTTTCAATAGGAAAGGGCAAATGCAGGAATTGCAAGGCTGTTTTTGAGGAAATGAGAATCAGTCTACTTGAAGAGCAATGAAAAATAAATGAAGATGTGGTACTGTCAGAGCTAAGCTTGGTTTTGAGAGAAAAAAAAACTAAAACTAGCATAGGAAAGGCAGTAAGTGGAATTTGCAAAATAGATGTAAGAGACAAGTGTTGAGACAAACAAAAGTTAGGCTTTGAACAAAAATCAAATTAACTTGAGGTGGTTGGGAGAAAGGGGGTATTCTGGGTTTCCCAAGTGGTCTCGGGCTAGGTATCTGCAGCCTTTCTGGCCTGCTCTTCTCTCACAACAAACTGTGGAGAATTCTTAAAGAGATGGGAATACCAGACCACCTTACCTGCCTCCTGAGAAATCTGTATGCTGGTCAAGAAGCAACAGTTAGAATTGGACATGGAACAATGGACTGGTTCCAAATTGGGAAAGGAGTATGTCAAGGCTGTATATTGTCACCCTTCTTATTTAATTGACATGCAGAATACATCATGCGAAATGCTGGGCTGGATGAAGCACAAGCTGGAATCAAGATTGCAGGGACTAGTACAGCCACCATGGAGAACAGTGTGGAGATTCCTTAAAAAACTGGAAACAGAACTGCCATATGACCCAGCAATCCCACTGCTGTGCATACACACTGAGGAAACCAGAATTGAAAGAGACACGTGTACCCCAATGTTCATCACAGCACTGTTTACAATAGCCAGGACATAGAAGCAACCTAGATGTCCATTGGCAGACAAATGGATAAGAAAGTGTGGTACATATACACAATGGAATATTACTCAGCTGTTAAAAAGAATGCATTTGAATCAGTTCTAATGAGGTGGATGAAACTGGAGCCTATTATACAGAGTGAAGTAAGTCAGAAAGAAAAACACCAATACAGTATATTAATGCATATATATGGAATTTAGAAAGATGTAACGATGACCCTATATGCGAAACAGCAAAAGAGACACAGATGTAAAGAACAGACTTTTGGACTCTGTGGGAGAAGGCGAGGGTGAGATGCTTTGAGAGAATAGCACTGAAACATGTATATTACCATATGTGAAATAGATCACCAGTCCAGGTTTGATGCATGATACAGGGTGCTCAGGGCCGGAGCACTGGGATGACCCTGAGGGATGGGATGGGGAGGGAGGTGGGAGGGGGGTTCAGGATGGGGAACACATGTACACCCATGGCTGATTCATGTCAATGTATGGCAAAAACCACTACAATACTGTAATGTAATTAGCCTCCAACTAAAATATATAAATTAATAAAGAAAAAAAAAGATTGCAGGGAGAAACATCAATAACCTCAGATATGCAGATGACACCACCCTTATGGCAGAAAGCAAAGAGGAACTAAAGAGTCTCTTACTGAAAGTGAAAGAGGAGAGTGAAAAAAACAAAGACCATAGCATCTGGTCCCATCATTTCATGGCAAACAGATGGGAAAACAATGGAAACAGTGACAAACTTTATCTTCTTGAGCTCCAAAATCACTGCAGATGGTGACTAAAGCCATAAAATTAAAAGATGTTTGCTCCTTGGAAGAAAAGCTATGACCAACCTAGGTAATATATTAAAAAGCAGAGACATCACTTTGCTGACAAAGGTCCGTCTAGTCGAAGCTATTGTTTTTCCAGTAGTCGTGTATGGATGTGAGAGTTGGACCATAAAGAAAGCCGAGCACTGAAGAATTGATGCTTTTGAACTGTGGTGTTGGACAAGACTCTTGAGAGTCCCTTGGACTGCAACTAGATCAAACCAGTCCATCCTAAAGGAAATCAGTCTTGAATATTCATTGGAACAACTGATGCTGAAGCCGAAGCTCCAATACTTTGGCCAGCTGATGCAAAGGACTGACTCATTGGAAAAGACCCTGATGCTGGGAAAGATTGAAGGCAGGAGGAGAAGGGGACGACAGAGGATGAGATGGTTGGATGGAATCACCGACTCGATGGACATGAGTTTGAGCAAGCTCCAGGAGTTGGTGATGGACAGGGAAGTCTGGCGTGCTGTGGTCCATGGGGTCACAAAGCGTCAGACTTGACGGAACAACTGAACTGAACTTCTCTCATAAGCATGTTATGAACCTGTAATTTATACGTGTACTTGGAATACAAATTCAGATTTTAGAGATTATCAAAAAGAAGTTCTTTCTCGCCTTGCTTAAGTAATTTCATCTTGGATGATTATGGTTTTCCTGTTCAGTATACACTTGTTGAAAAAGATTCTAGTTACAAGTAACTAATAATAGGTTAATGAAAAATTTATGTACAGTGTTGTTTTAAAATGTTAATTTTGCCTCCTACCCTGCATGAATTCAAAATAATTTCATCAAACTCATATTCATTTTTAAATATGAAAACCAATATCTCTGAAATTCTGGCTGACATCTTTTAAATCCCTCAGTATCATTATTATTGGCATACATTTGCAATAAAAACAAAGGGCAAATCACACTATCTGTGCCTTGCTTGAAGCCATTTTTTTTCCTGAAAAGTATCATTAAAAAGTATTTTTTTCTTAGCAAATCCATTTCATAGTCCTGATATGTGGCTGTACCAGTTCTTTGTTAATACCAAAGTATTAACAAATTGTTTATAAATTTTATATATTTATAATTAACAAATTGGGTATAACAAATTGTTTATCCATTTCTAATCCCACAATCATTTCTCTCTGACAAAAAAGTATGGGATAGTTGTCTGCAGAATGCACCTTGTTAACACTTTTTTAAAAATTCCTCTTCTCCTTCTTTAAGTAAACAGTTCTAATCAAATTTTCCTCACCTTCTATGCAACAATCATTCTTTCCCCTTCAGAAACAGCAGACATGTTCATCCGGAGCTTCCAGTTTTTCCCCAACGGTAGTTCCAGGCTCAGGACTCGATCCGTACATGTGTGCATGCTAAGTTGCTTCAGTCGTGTCTGACTCTGCGACCCCATGGACTGCAGCCGGCCAGGCTCCTCTACCCATGGGATTCTCCAGGCAAGAATACTGGAGCGGGTTGCCATGCCCTCCTCCAGGGGATCTTCCTGACCCAGGGATCGAAACTGCATCTCTTAAGTCTCCTGCATTGGCAGGCGGGTTCTTTACCACTAGCACCACCTGGGAAGCCCGGAGATGTACAGTCTACACCAATTATTTAACTAAGGACTACAGAGAATCTATTGAGTGCATGTTTGTCATTCAACTGTTACACACGTTTCAAATATGAGCCAAGTATTTCGGAGATAAATCACACATGAGTCAGGTACTTGACTCATACTTACTTTTGACAGTAATCCTTCTTAATGCTCTAATTTTATGATGTAATTTTAGTAGTGGAATTAACTTGGAACAACTCAAAATTATGTAATTAATTGCATTCAGCTTCAATTATAATTACTGTTTAATCTCAGCCTGACACCCCAGCAGAAAGCCAGTACACACAGTGGCAGTCATGGTGGAGGGGGGAGGCCTTTCCAGCTGCTGGTTTGTATGGACTCACTAATTATATAAACTATATTTATTTTTGCTTAAAAAAAAAAATCTCAGGAACTAATCAAGCGTATGCCATTTATTTGGACATAAGGGCTTAGAGAAGTCAAGGGATAGAGAATAAAGGGAAATACTTTCAGAAATCCCTAATTATGTTTCCCTCAACACTCATTTTGAAAGGGTTTAATTGATGTAATTTTTTTAAGTTTCTGTGGTCACATAAATTTGGTTTATGCTGGATTAAAAAATTAAATAAGTTTCTTTACTAGAGCATTCCTTGGTCTTTAATATGTTAATATATGTTGTGAATCTCAAAGATGTGAGACGTAAAGTGTTTCTCAAACTGTTTTAAGCAGAGAACACCCTCTCCTTTAAACAACAACTTCATTGAAGTATAATTTACATGCCACGAAGTTCGCTTGTTTTAGGGTACAACTAAATGATTTTTAGCGAATTTACAGAGTTGTACCACCATCACTAAAATCTAAGTTTCGAACATTTTCACCACCTCAAAAACATTCCTTCTTCCCACATTTGCCATTACTCTGAATTCCCACCTCCAGCTCTAGGCAGCCACTAATCTACCTTCTGTCTATAGATTTGCCTCTTCTGGAAGTTTTATATAAATGGAACCATACAATATTTGGCTTTTGTATCTAGCTTCTTTCACTTAGCATGGCTTTGAGGCTGATCTATTTTGTAGCATGGATCAGGACTTCATTTCTTTTTACTGACAAACACTATTCCAAATAGATACACCACATTTGTTTTAATCCATTCATGAGTATAGGGAAATTTGGATTGTTTCCAGTTTTTGGATACTGTGAATAATGCTATGGAACATCCATGTAGGAGTCTGTGTTTGAACAACTTTTTGTTATTTCTCTTGGGTATATATTTCGGATTGAAGTTGTAAATTATACAATGAATTTATATTTAACTTTTAAAGAAACTTCCAAACTGTTTTTCCAAAATGGCTGCACTATTTTGCATTTCCATCGGCAGCGCAAGAGAGTTTTAATTTCCCTACACCCTCACCAGCTAGTCATCCTAGTGGTTGTGTAGTGTTACTCAATGGTGGTTTTGATTTGCATTCCCTGATGGCTAATAATGTTGAGCATCCTTTTATGTGTTTATTGGTCATTCATATGTATCTTTGTTCTATTCAAATTTTTTGCCTATTTTAAAACTGGGTCATTTTCTTGCACCGCCAAGAGTTCCTTGGTATTCTGGATATGAGCTGCAAATATTTTCTCCCTCTTTTCATTTTGTTTTGGTGTCTTTTTAAGCACACATATTTTAAATTTGGCTGGAGTTCAGCTTATCAACTTTTTTCTTTTACTGCTTGTGATTTTTTTTTTTATTTCTAAGAAAGTCAAGAAGATTTACTATCTTTTCTTTTAAAAAAGTTTTGTCATTTAGCTCTAACATTTAGATGGAATTTGAATAGGGTGGGATACTTCATTTGAATATATCTTTTTGCACATGGATATCCAGTTGTCCCAGTACCATTTGTTGAAAAGATTACCCTTTTCCTATTGAATTCCCTTGACACCTTTGTTGAAAACCAATTGAGCATAAATGTAAGAGTCTTTAATATGTTAATGTATGTTGTGAATCTCCAACAGGGAGGATACAGAACGTTTCCCAAAATGTTTATAACAAGGGATTCTACCTCCTTCCCTCCCCCCTTTTTCAAACACAGGCTTTCACACCGGTTCTCACTGCTGCCCACAGCACAGAGTTTAGGGAATGCTTCTCTAAGGTGCTCAGGGCTCTAACTTTTACTTGCAACTAACCTTGTTGCTTGTTTTTAGAGGCTGGGAGCCCAAGGCTGCAAAGCCAGAGACATAATTTCTAGCAATATGCTTACAGTAAGTACTTAAGTCAACTCACTATGCAGACATGTATGTAAAGGCTGTTGGAAATATTTGGTATTGAATTAGGTTCATATTTTACACATAGAAACAAAATGAGTTTTCTCATAGGCATAATGGATGAAACTTTGGAAGTAGGGAGAATTTTGCCATTGTGTTTTACATTTTCAGGGCAATGCACCTTACCTGATCATGACATCTGACAGGAGTAAACATCAGTAACAAGTTGTCATAGTAAAGAAGATCTATTTACATACACTATACCATATATATTCATACACACCTACAGACACATATCTGTTGGAAATGTACTTTTTTCTTTTTTAAAACTAGTAGATTTTGTCCTAACGCTTTTATTTAATCAACTATAAGGCATAATGTTGGATAACTGCTTAAATGACCTTGTTAGAATGACAATACTATCACTTTAGCATTGTATTATTCAAACACACACACACAAGTACAAAAATAAAAAGTGAAATTAAAATTAGTGTCTTTATCATCCTGTATTTATCTGCAGAACAAGAAAAATACAGATAAAAGTCAACGATGAGCGGAGAAAAAATGAACAAAACACTTTCATGGGGAGAATGTGTCCTCATAAATGTAGAAAAGCAGACCCAAGGCGCTCTGTCAATGCTCTAAGCACAAAACCTGGTGGATGGCACTGACGGACTGACAGGCAGACAACTCCAGGTAATGCCTGAGGTTCTAGAAACCCATGTGTAAAACGACAGTATAAACCAAACATGTAGGCGTTCTACCAACACAGGCTGAGGTGCATCCAGAACCCTAACTGATATGTTGATTTCTCTTACCAAGCCTCTTTCTGTTATTGATTTACTGTTCTTTTTAAAAGCCTCATTTTGAAGATTTAAGATGGCATTATCTTGCCTTGTATAAAAGAAATCATTGCATGCCTAAGTTTCCAAATACATAATAATATTTTTCTTTTGGATATTCTATTATGCCAAACAAAATTTATAGCAGAAAAATACATTTTCTTAAATGTAAAACTGTAGGCATATTCAGGTCAGGATCCAGAAATGTAAAGCCTTGCCTCCCTCTCTGTCAGGGTTTGTATTCTATCTAGTTTTGAGCCTTAATAGCCCTTGTCCATTTCTAGTCTCCCTACACTTTTAAAGTAACTTAAGAGTTCATTTTAGTTGAAATCTCAAACCTTTTTCAGCTTGGATTTTAGTAATTAGCTAATTTAGGACAATTTACTTTTGTTTTTTTTTTTTTCATTTGTTGCTGAAACCACGCCCGATGCTTGCTCAGCATTTTAGACTTCCCCCCACCCCACCACCAAGCATACTTGGAAATATCCAAGCTCCTTCCCGCTAAAGTGCCACTTACAGATTTTGTATTTAGCTGTTTTTGGCCTGTGTGTGTTCTCATTCTTTCTCCTCTTTTAGGTTATGTTAGGCTTACCTACGAGACCCTGCCGTCACGGGAGAGGCGCTCAGCCTGGACGGTACCAAGTTGAACAGTTTTTACAAGTCTGCCCTCCGTGACCTTGTCAACCTCGGGCGCGCGGTGGGCGGGTGTTGATGACGTCACGGCCCAGATGCTCGGGCCGGCGAAATGGTTGACCAGTGACCTCCTAGAAGCCCCGCAGGTGTGTGTGGGTGGAGCAGGGAGGGAGAGAGTTAGGACTTCACACCGTCGTCGGGCATCCGTGTTTCTGCCCACGGGGGAGATCTCTTTTTAGCCTAGCCTGGCCCCCATTTCTGCTCCAGGAGGAAATAAACCCCTCCCATGTGCGCCCCTGGACAGTTTCAGAATGAGAACGAGTAGGAGGGAGATCAGCCTGGTGCCAGCAGGAAGTCATTCCCCAGGCGCTGGAAATGAGGGGCAGGAATTCGCCGCCAATTCCCAAGAGTATCAATGTATAGGAGATTTTCCTCCTCAAAGTAAGCTACCTTCGTGACTAAAGAGATACCTCTCAAGGAGCACCCTGGAGCCGGCTCCCGTGTAGGACCAGGAGATCTTGGATAATTTGAGGAGAATTCACTCAATTAGGGGGATATTCTGTTGTACACCTGGCCAAGATTTTTACGAGAGTCAAGAGGGATTGGAAATGAATCTATTTGTAGTCATATATCAACCAGATAGTGTAAAATGTTTGTAGTTCTTTTTCTGCAGTGTCGGTTCAATCATTACCACCGTCAGTTACTCCTTTTGTTACCTTTATAAAGCTCTGGTGTAAAGAGCTACCATGTTTGTTACGGATACATGTTTGGGCTGGCAAAACTCCCACATCACTGTAAGTGACTAGTAGGCCGTTTTTCTGTCTGTGTGCTTCAGTGCTGCACCTAACACCTGCAATAACAAATACAGTGAATGATGACATGAGTAGAAAATGACCAGCAAATGGGTAAAGCAAATTACAGTAAGCTGACAATATATTCCCCTTTAGTGACTTGCACTCTTCACATCTCCATTCCTTCTATTTACTTTGGGAAGAGAAAAGCCCTTTGAACCCAAACACTTATTGACCCCAGAACCAGACAAGTCACAGAAGAGGCCAGAGGGATGGCCACTCTCTCCAGCATCTACTCCTACCCTGAATAGAATTGCAGGGAGTGACCGCTCAGGAGAATTTAAGCAAAGTTGGCAGTTTTCCGCCACACAGCTTAAAGAATGGACTTGGAAACCACCCTCATACAGCCAGCTATTGAAAACATAAGTACAATATATTTACCAAATTGAATGTGAGTGATGTTTGAATTGTTCTCACTGCTGTTCTTTCTTGTAGATTCTCTTTAATTACCTTAAATAAGTGTATGCGTTTTGGTTAAATAAAAAGGAAGGAGGACTTTCCTGGTGATCTAATGGTTAAGAATCCACCTGCCAATGCAGGGGACACGGATTTGATCCCTGGTCTGGGAAGATTCCACATGCCCTGGGACAGCTAAACCCATGTACCACCGCTTCTGAGCCCAAGAGATGCAATTACTGAAGCCCGAGTCCCTAGAGCCTTGAAAAGAGGCTATCACAACAAGAAGCCTGAGCACCGCAACTAGAGAGTAGCTCCTGCTAATCACTAGAGAAAGCGCATGTGCAGCAATGAATACCAAAAATTAATTAATTAATTAATTTTAAAAAGGATGGAAGAGGTAGGTTGTAAAATGAACAGAAATAGAGGCACCTATCTTGAAAGTATCCTGATACTCTGAGGTGGAAAAAAAATTCCCCTATTCATATATAACCAGTTTATTGATACTTCTTTTATTATCTGTTTTCTAACTTTTAGAAGTGTGGACAGCAACATATTTTCATGGATTAGAAAATTTTGCACTTGATCTTAGCCAAAAGGCTAGGAAGCAGTTGATCAGAAAATTTTAAATTAATTTGAATTTCTAGGAAGTTGGAGAATTTGAGAATATCTACAAACAGGTCCGTGGTGGTAAAACTTGGATTTCAGTGTTGTTTGAAAGGCAAGTAGTAGTATTTCCATGTACTCATGTGTACATTACTCTATATAATCACTTACCATCTGTCTGAACCAGCTCTTAGCCTCAGTTTTACACTGCTTTGGGGAAACATCATGCTTTTGATACCCAAGAAACTAAAGTTTATTCCAAAAAATAGTAAATAGGTTTTGAAACTCTCAAAGTATTTGTTCTGCATAGAAACTGAAAGGAATTCTTTGTTTGAGAAATTGTGGTGGATTAAAGATGACCCAGGAGCCTGGCATGCTGTGATTCATGGGGTCGCTAAAAGTCGGACACGACTGAGCAACTGAACTGAACTGAAAGATGACTGTAAATTCTATCATCACCTCCCTTTCCTCAAAGGTGGAACTTATTTCCCCTTACTTTGATTATGGACTGACTGTGCATGTGTGTGTGAACTCGGTCTCTTTGGTTGTGTCTGACTCTTTGTGACCCTATGGCCTGTAGCCCGCCAGGCTCCTCTGTCCATGGGATTATCCAGGCAAGAATACTGGAGTGAGTTGCCATGCCCTCTTTCAGGGGACCTTCCTGACCCAGCTATCGAACCCAAGTCTTCTTCATCTCCTGCATTGCAGGTGGATTCTTTACTGCTGAGTCACTGGGAAAGCCCATGGGCTAATTCTGGGACTACATAATTAATAGAAGATGGCACAGAGAGGATGTGCCTGGTCTAGGCCTAGGCCTTACGAAGGCCTGGTGATTTCCATTTTGTATTTCCTTTGGGGAGCCCCAACTACCACACAGAGAGACCATATCCCCTGCATGGAGAGAGAAGAGACTCAGCCTGCCTGCCTCCTGGGGTGAGGTGGGGGTCTCCCCACACCTCCAGTTCCAGCCATCCTTTGGATGACTCCAAAAGAGACCAGCAGAACTGCCAGTTGAACTGTCAACCCACAATATCTAGAAAGCAAACAAAGTTGTTGCTGTTTTAAGTCACTAAGTTTGGGGTAATTTGTTCTGTAGCATGAAATAACCAAAATAGGAAGCAAGCCATTCACAGTCACCTATAACTCTTAGTTCATAGGGAGTGGCTTTGCCTTGTAGGAAAGACAGCTAGATGGATTTCTGGCTGATACATTATTGTGAGTTGCAAAGGACTTGGGCAAGAGTTCCCTTAGTTAGGGAGGGTATGGAGATGGGCTCAGAAAAGATGGTGCAGAGAGTTCAGTAGGGAGAAGGGGGCAAGAAGTGACCTTCCGGGCCTGGGATTCTGGTGGTAGACATGAGGAACCAAGTAAATGCTGTAGATGAATCCAATGACCAAGGAAGTATATAAGAGGTGGGTGGGTGGAGGGGCCAATGATAAAAATCTATGCATGAGTATTCACATAAAAAGTTTATTCAGGGGCAGTGGAGAGAGAAATTAGGTGTTTGAAATTAATATATACACACTACTATATATAAACTAGGTAAACAACAAGGACCTACTGTATAGCACAAGGAACTATATTCAATATCTTGTAATAACCTATAATGGGAAAGAATCTGAATTAGAATATATATATAGTAAGAATATGTATATATATCTGAATCACTTTGATGTACAGTTGAAAATAACACAACATTGTAAATTAATGATGCACCTCAATAAAAATTTTATTTATATGCTACATTAAATGATCTACCCCACTACACTTTTGGAAATGCTGCCCAGAAATAACACCCTTTTTATACCTCATGACTCCTTCTGAAGAATTTCTTCATGAGAAAGTAAATACATTGGGATTTTCTCATTTTTTAAAAGACTGAGATATGTTTTCTTACGTAATGAAACCCAGATCTTTCTTCATTGTTCCATGTAGCAGTCACACTTAGCCCCACAACATGGTCACACAGACACATTCTCATACAGAGAAACAACACACACACACACAGGCCCACACACATTCCCAAACCCACCTTCTTAAAATGGATGTTTTTCAAATTGGCAAACAGGAAGAAAATTTATCAATTTTTATACTTACAAAATGTCCTCATATTGGTCAATTTAATAGCAATTTTGAGGGAAATAAGTTTATTCACGTCTTTCAAATGTGTCAGCATAAAACTATATATTTAAAAAAATCATATATATCCTTGATTTGCATAACTGCCTTAACATTTAACTATAAAGCTGAGATTTCATGGCTAGCCTTTTTTGAAAAATCAAAATGAAAGTAGCCTCATTGGAGAAAACAGTTTTTCCTGTTTTAAAAAGATTTCAGTTTTGCCCATCTCTTGAAACCTTGGGTTATGGACACATCAGCATGTAATTTTGCCTGAGACATATTAAATAATTCTTTGAATCACACTGTCTTTGCTTGTAAAAAGGGTATTTATCTGCTTCAGAACAGGATCACTGCCATAGGGTAATCCATGTTTAAAGAGCTCTGTAAGCTACGGAAGAGAATAACTTGGTTATGTCTTAAAGATTTAACATGGAGTGTTTCATTTCATAATTTAAAAATTATTTATTGCTAAGACTGTTTTTTCCTTTACACAGTGGTTATAAGAGCATTTTCTTACAATTCTTAAGCAGTTCATTATTTGGGCTTTGGTTTTAAAATATCCTGGATTTTTAAAAGTTGCATTTAGTCTGAGTACTATCTACCCCTTTTGCATTTTATTATATGATGAATTTCTCCTATTCTTTATATATATTTATCATGTAACAGTGGGATTTTAGAACTGTGAGTGGTCATGGCAGTCGCTTAGTTTTTATCCAACCATTTCATTTGGTAATGGTGACCCAGAGAGAGTCATTTTTGCATGTGGTTTCTCCAAGATATCTCATTTCTATGATGTAGCAGCTCTTTTTAATAGAGGGAACATTGTGCCCTAGAGGTGAACCACAGCCCAGACACCATCACTGACCTTTCCTGGAGCAAACCTTCTTCAGAATGCAGAAGATTTAGAAGAACACCACATGCTGATACCTGATCATCCCAAGTCCTGCCCTTGGAAACATCGATTGCAT
Source organism: Okapia johnstoni (assembly GCA_024291935.2). Taxonomy (NCBI): domain Eukaryota; kingdom Metazoa; phylum Chordata; class Mammalia; order Artiodactyla; family Giraffidae; genus Okapia; species Okapia johnstoni. The sequence goes on along the minus strand of CM044309.1, from coordinate 33,561,281 downwards.
GGCACCATGGCACCATGGCATGATCACCATGGCAGAGTGAGCCCATCACTATAGGTTGCCCTCCCTGAGCTGAGACATACACTGCTGGTGAGGTTCCTGCTCTTCCTTTTTTTGCCCTGTGTCTTGGTCCCTGATACACTGGGTGGAAAGCAGCATATTAAACTGAAAAACCTCTGAACAGAAAATTCTGCCATGTGTGAGGTATGTGACCCCAGGCAAGGCACTTAACACCTTTAGTTCTTTATAGACTGGATTAGATGATCTCTAAGATAAATGAGAGAAAAACAGCAGTAGCTTGTGTGTGTGTGTGCTCAGTTATGTCTGACCCTTTGTGACACTGGACTGTAGCCTGCCAGGCTCCTCTGTTCATGGGATTTTCCAGGCAGGAATATCGGAGTGGGTTGCCATTTCCTTCTCCAGGAGATCTTCCCAACCCAGGGATTATCTGTCACTGTTTCCATTGTTTCCCCATTTATTTGCCATGAAGTGATGGGACCGGATGCCATGATCTCAGCTTTTTGAATGTTGAGTTTTAAGCCAGCTGTTTCACTCTCCTCTTTCACTTTCATCAAGAGGCTCTTAAGTTCCTCTTCACTTTCTGCCATAAGGGTGATGTCATCTGCATATCTGAGGTTATTGATATTTCTCCCTGCAATCTTGATTCCAGCTTAGGCTTCATCCAGCCTGCCATTTTGCATGGTGTACCCTGTATATAAGTTAAATAAACAGGGTGACAATATACCAGCCTTGACGTACTCCTTTCCTGATTTGGAACCAGTCCATTTTCCCATGTCTGGTTCTAAATGTTGCTTCTTGACCTGCATACAGATTTCTCAGGAGGCAGGTCAGGTAGTCTGGTATTACCATCTCTTGAAGAATTTTCCACAGTTTATTGTGATCCACACAGTCAAAGGCTTTGGCATAGTCAATAAAGCAGAAGTAGATATTTTTCTGGAACTCTCTTGCTTTTTCTATGAGCCAATAGATCTGGGCAATTTGATCTCTGGTTCTTCTGCCTTTTCTAAATCCAGCTTGAACATCTGGAAGTTCTCGGTTCATGTACTGTTGGAGTCTCCCTTGGAGAATTTTGAACATTACTTTGCTAGCTTGTGAGATGAGTGCAGTTGTCTTGTAGTTTGAACATTCTTTGGCACTACCTTTCTTTGGGATCGGAATGAAAACGGACCTTTTTCAGTCCTGTGGCCACTGCTGAGTTTTCCAAATTTGCTGGCATATTGAGTACAGCCCTTTCATAACATCATCTTTTAGGATTTGAAATAGCTCACCTGGAAGTCCATCACCTCCACTAGCTTTGTTCATAGTGATGCTTCCTAAGGCCCACTTGACCTCCCATTCCAGGATGTCTGGCTCTAGGTGAGTGATCACATCATTGTGGTTATCTGGGTCATTAAGGTCCTTTTTATGTAGTTCTTCTGTGTATTCTTGCCACCTCTTCTTAATATCTTCTGCTTCTGTCAGGTCCATACTATTTATGTCCTTTATTGTGCCCACCTTTGCATGAAATGTTCCCTTGATATCTCTAATTTTCTTGAAGAGATCTCTAGTCTCTCCCCTTCTATTGTTTTCCTCTATTTCTTTGCACTGATCACTGAGGGAGGCTTTTCTTGGCCTCCAAAATCATTGCAGTTGGTGACTGCAGGCATGAAATTACAAGACACTTGCTCCTTGGAAGAAAAGCTATGACAAACCTAGACAGCATATTAAAAAGCAGAGACATTACTTTGCCCACAAAGGTCTGTCTAGTCAAAGCTATGGTTTTTCCAGTAGTCATGTGTAGATGTGAGAGTTGGACCATAAAGAAAGCTGAGCGCTGAAGCATCAATGCTTTTGAACTGTGGTGTTGGAGAAGACTCTTGAGAGTCCCTTGGACTGCAAGGAGAGCCAACCAGTCCATCCTAAAAGAAATCAGTCCTGAATATTCATTGGAAGGACTGATGCTGAAACAATCTCCAATACTTTGGCCACTTGTGCAAAGAACTGACTCATTTGAAAAGACCCTGATGCTTGGAAAGATTGAAGGCAGGAGGAGAAGGGGACAACAGAGGATAAGATAGTTAGATGGCATCACTGATTCGATGGACATGAATTTGAGCAAGCTCCGTGATGGACAGGGAAGCCTGGAGTGCTGCACTTCTTGGGATTGCAAAAGTCAGACACAACTGAGCAACTGAACTGAACTAAACTTGGTTGCCTTGCCATAATTCAGCCTTCCTTGCTGCCCCTTATGTTGTTCAGTTGCCCGGTCTTGTCCGACTCTGGACTACAGTACACCAGGCCTCTCTGTCCCTCACCATCTCCCGAAGTTTACCCAAGTTCATGTCCATTGCATTAGTGATGCCATCTGGCCATCTCATCTTCTGACACCTCTTCTCCTTCTGCCCCTTAAGCCAGAAACAAAAAGAATGGAGGGGGGATTCATGGAAGATTGTGGTCTATCTCATAGAAGGATGAAAGTGTTGTGAAGTTGGGGCCATGGAAAGTAGAGAACATATTTATTATTATTTTTAAAATAATGAGAATGAATAGCAATAAACATGGAAAAGGGGGAAAAAAGCATATTTTTAAGAAGATGGAAGTCAAGATATGAGGATTTAAAACATGATGTGGGGATTGTGTAGGAGACTGCCTTTCTAGCTCATCTCAAAGCCCTTTCTCAGAGAGGGACCTTCCTCTCTATATGAAATCAACATCCTCAACTCTGGGTGACTGGCTCAGGGGTGGACACATGACTGAGTTGATCAGTTTCATATTTGCCCTCACATTTGGCTATGAGATTCAGTGTGTAGTGTTCCTGGAACTAAGGTAATGTAAATTAAACTCTTCTCTGACTTCACTGATCACATGTTCAGAGGAGCAGCAGAACAGGTCTGCAGAGGTGAAAAGGTAAGGGCTCCTGAAGAAAAATAGAAACAAAAGGCAGAAATGGGGAAGGCATTCTGTCTCACTCCTGATGACCTTTGAGTTTGGAACCAAGTCCTTCCTGGGCCAGGGTGCACCTGCCCTTGGGTGCCATGAAATATGCTTATGGCCCTGAATCCTGACAGTAAACTCCCTGGGTAAACATTGTTAAGGCATCATATAAAAGGGGGCGGGAACATTCTTGTCTAGTTTAGGCTAATGGGGAAGATCAGTAAAGATAAAACATGTCTTTGGTCTGTAAGTTTGGTTGTTAGACAGCAGAGGAAAGAGTGGAATCCCAGAAAAATCGAAGCTGTCAGTTTCACAAGGTCTTTGCACAAGCTGCCCCACCCCCATATCCCCATCTCTCTTCCTTCCCAGCTCTCCTCAAGGTTGGCGCCTTCTTAACCAGTGCGAGTGTTAGTCCCTCAGTCCTATCCGACTCTGTGCAACCCGATGGACTGGAACCCACTGGGCTCCTCTGTCCATGGGATTCTCCAGGCAAGAATACTGGAGTGGGTTGCCATTTCCTTCTCCAGGGCATCTTCCTGACCCAGGGATCAAACCTAGGTCTCCTGCATTGCAGGTAGATTCTCTACCATCTGAGCCACAGGGGAAGCTCATTAAAGACAGGTGGAGGTGCTGCTAAATAAAGTCGGCACCTCAGGGGACCTTTCCTCCTCTGTCCCAGTGCTTCTATCCCGACTTTCCCTCAGATCATAAAGAAATACACTAATGATTTCCAAATAAACACATTCCACAAAATGAGTATCGTTTGATTAGATTTAATAATAAACTTATTAACATTATCCTCTATCCTTATTTCAAGTTTCAGCTAGTAGATTAGCTAAGAATGTTTCTCTCCCATTCTTCTTCAACTCACTTCTAAACAGTCATCACCCCCTCAGTTCTATTAGGTCAAAACTTTTGGTTCAATACTGAAAACTACAGTCAGTCTTCTGGATTTTTCTAAGCATGTCTTGGATGCTCAAGAGATAACCTCTGCTTTCCACCCAATTCTAGGTAAAAGAAATGATATTATCTAAAAACTTCCCTCCACAAGGAAAGCTAGCAATACCCCCAGCTCTGATGCCTCCCCCAGTGACACGAGTAACACAGAGTATGAGACTAAGAGCTCTAAATAGCTGAAAAGTGTTTGTCCATGTGTTCTTTTCCAGGGAGGTCTCCATGCACCTCCCCCCAACCCCCACCCGCCACACACTAATCATTGGGATGGAAGGCTGAAGAGGGAGAAAGGAGAGGGAATTCCGTCTTTGCCACCTGTGTCCTGGGTGTGCTGGGGTCAGTTATTCAGCCTATGCCATCCTCAGACTCCTCACACTGTACAATGGGTCACTGTTAGTCCTTCAGTCATGTCCAACTCTTTGGGACCCCATGGACTGTAGCCTGCCAAGCTCCTCTGTCCATGGGATTTTCCAGGCAAGAATACTAGAGTGGGTAGCCATTCCCTTCTCCAGGGGATCTTCCCAACTCAGGGTTTGAGCCATGGTCTCCCCATTGTGGGCAGATTCTTTACTGTCTGAGTCACCAGGGAAGCCTATACAATTGTGCAGTAGTAATAATACAGTGGGTAAGAGAGTCTTATAGGGTCAATATAAGGATGGCAGATAACATATATAACTTTATTGCCCAGCATCTTGCACACACACAAAAAATGCCAGCTATTCTTTTTATCCAAGCAGAAGCCCATCTGGACACTCAGTCTATCACTCTGGTCCATTCAGACTTCTCTCCTGGTGTAGCCCTCATCCTGAGTCTTATCTCCTGTCTCTGGACACTATTACAGCTTCCGCTAAATAATGTGTCCTGCCCAATAAAGTTGTTTTCTGGTGTGACAGTGTCCCAAGTCCCATTTTATAAGTTTTTCCTCTTTTCCTCATGGTAATGAGGTCCAGATATAGTGTTGTTGCTTTTATTTTTCTAAGAAAATATATTGCTTCCTTTCTATGTAAATAGCACATGTGCTTAGAATTATTTGGTGATCAATACTAATTAGGTATTCTGTTCAGTGGATGTTTAATGCTTTAATTCTAGACTTTCATCTAGTTAATTTGAATTGGTTAACCCAAACTCTATATTGATTAAATAGTCTTCTTTTTGTTTGACCTCAGCTGTGAGTATAAAAGAAAAAGCAAGGCATGCAATAACATTATGGTGAAATGTTATTTATAAATTCAATTAAAATGAATTCTGTTGAGACAAAAACTAGAATCCTGTGAAAAATTCTTATCATCTCTCTTTCTCTCCTTCCCCCATCCCTTCAATCTTATTTTCTAATAAATGTTATTCAGACTTGAAACTCTACTGGGAAATTTCACTTTTGGTTTTGAGAAATGTCATCTGCCAGTGGTGGGAATATCAGAATTTTTAAGCAAAGAGATAATAACCTCTCTCAAACATGTTAAAAAGCGTCACAGGGCATTCTCCTCACTGCTAAATTCTGTAAAAGGAAAAAAAAAAGACTACCCCCTGGACTAAAGTTAATGAAAAAGTGTTTTCCTAAGAAGAAACTCTTTTTAGAAAATTAAAAGAAGCACAAAAATTTGAAATTGCAGTCACTCAGCAGAAGGACAGAACTGGCCCACAGCATCTGCTCGGGTGGAGCTCAACAGCCCCCTTGCTTTCCTTCCCTCCTTCCCCCTTCCTTGGGACAGGTCATCAGGGTAAATGGCTCTGGCCACAACCAAACATCCTTTTTTCCCCTTCAGTTTCTCAATTCAGTTCAGTTCAGTTCAGTCGCTCAGTTGTGTCCGACTCTTTGTGATCCCATGAACTGCAGCACGCCAGGCCTCCCTGTCCGTCACCAACTCCCGGAGTCCACCCAAACCCATGTCCATTGAGTCGGTGATGCCATCCAACCATTTCATCCTCTGTCGTCCGCTTCTCCTCCTGCCCTGAATCTTTCCCAGCATCAGGGTCTTTTCAAATGGGTCAGCTCTTTACATCAGGTGGCCAAAGTATTGGAGTTTCAGCTTCAACATCAGTGCTTCCAATGAACACCCAGGACTGATCTCCTTTAGGATGGACTGGTTGGATCTCCTTGCAGTCCAAGGGACTCTCAAGAGTCTTCTCCAACACCACAGTTCAAAAGCATCAATGCTTCAGTGCTCTGCTTTCTTTATGGTCCAACTCTCACATCCATACATGACTACTGGAAAAATCATAGCCTTGACTAGACAGATCTTTGCTGACAAAGTTATGTCTCTGCTTTTTAATACGCTGTCTAGGTTGGCCATAACTTTCCTTCCAAGGAGTAAGTGTCTTTTAATTTCATGGCTGCAATCACCATCAGCAGTGATTTTGGAGCCCAAAAAAATAAAGTCAGCCACTGTTTCCACTCTTTCCCCATCTATTTGCCATAAAGTGGTGGGTCCGGATGCCATGATATTAGTTTTCTGAATGTTGACCTTTAAGCCAACTTTTTCACTCTCCTCTTTCACTTTTATCAAGAGGCTCTTCAGTTCTTCTTCACTTTCTGCCATAAGGGTGGTGTCATCTGCATATCTGAGGTTCTTGATATTTCTCCTGGCAATCTTGATTTCAGCTTCTGCTTCTTCCAGCCCAGTGTTTTCTCATGATGTTCTCTGCAAATAAGTTAAATAAGCAGGGTGACAATATACAGCCTTGACGTACACCTTTTCCTATTTGGAACCAGTCTGTTGTTCCATGTCCAGTTCTAACTGTTGCTTCCTGACCTGCATACAGGTTTCTCAAGAGGCAGGTCAGTTGGTCTGGTATTCTCATCTCTTTCAGAATTTTCCACAATCTATTGTGTCTAGCAGGAGAAATAAGGAAGAGTAAGTCCTAGGACTTCCTTGGTGATCTAGAGGGATAAGATTTTGAGTTCCCAATGCAGGGAGCCTGGGTTTGATCGCTGGTCAAGGAATTTGATCCCATAAGTTGGAACTCAAGTTCCCACATGCTACAATCAGAGATCCTGCATACAACAACTAAGACCCAGTGCAGCCAAAGAAATAAAAATAAATAAATCTTAAAGAAAAAGAGAGTAAGCCCCACCCTCTGAAACTTCCTGGGGACCTGGCCTCTTGGGCAGACATCTTATCTCACCCCTGGTGAGTAAACTGAAATTCAAGCTTGACTTCTAAGCCAAGCCCCAAAAGAAGCTCTTGCTTCTAGGTAGCCTAAAAAATGGACCTTATCCTTCTCACTTGTTCTCACCTCATTCCCCATCCCTCCTCCATCCTGAGTCTTGCCCATTTTTAGAGTCCAGCATTGCTGAACCAGCACATGAAAAAGTCAGGTCTTTGCTTACTTCTGTGGCAAATGTTCCACTTTTGTTTCTTCTGTATTCCTTTCCTTTTCTTCCTTTGTTTCCCTAGATGGGTCAAGTGAAGACTGGAGGACTGATTCAGACAGAAGAAGAGAAAAGATTTCAGAGGCAAAATATTATAAGGGTGAGTATAGTCTCATTATCTACTGACAGAGGCTAAATTCAGCAGAAGACTCTGAATGTCTTAGAGTGTGCAGGTGATGCTTATTCATTTCTCCTAATTTGCAGATGACTAAGAATTAAGGTTGTTGTCAAACCTTAGATGAAAAAATAAACAAGTCAGTATAAGTAACAGGACAACCCTAAATGTAGGGAAACTTGCATCCATCCAGGTTCTGGATAAAGAAAGAAACTTAAGGCAAGGGTAATCAAAACAAAACCACCTGTGGGGTCTATAGACCCTTAAGTTTTACTGGCTTCTATGGCTGTCCCTGAGTAGGAAATGGCAACCCACTCTAGTATTCTTGCCTGGAGAAAATTCCAGAAGGAGCCTGGCGGGCTTCAGTCCATAGGGTCGCCAAGAGTCAGACACAACTGAGCATGATATAACAAGAATGGCTGTCATCTTTCCAGCCCCCAGCTACAGACTCAAACTGGAAATACCAGGGGCATTCATGATTCAAAATTCACTTCCTCTGTCAGATGCCTACACCCTTGAATAGAAAATTAAGTGAAAATGAGGCTATAATCAGCAATCTTTTCTTAACTCTTGAAGATACTGAAGAATTTGCCACTGAAGCAAATAAAAATCCCTAGACTGTCTGGTTAAAGTTGTTCTTGATAATAGGATAGCCCTTGATTATCTGTCAGCTGAGCACAGAGGTAACCATCTGTGCTGTGATCAACAGCTACTACATTTCTGGAGAAGTTGAGATCAAGCTACATAAAGTCACTAAGCCAGCCACTTGGTTTAAAAAAGTGACTCCTTCAGCAGACTTTTTCTCTGATCTGCTTGATTTAAATTGCTTTGGGTCATAGGGGCCCTGCCTTCAGAGTGCCCTCCAATCATTGGGTATTATTCTGCTTATAGTCTTTCTAATCATCTTTCTGGTTTGCTATGTTCTCTCAAAAGCTTTACATGCATGCATGCAGTTGCTGATGACCAGACAAATGATCTCCCTTTGCCTAGAATGCCAAAAACGGGATGAAGAAAGTCAACTAAGAGAACACGACTTTGCTATTTCAACCTTTCTTTTTTTTTCCAGTTGGAGATTCAATCTGACTCCAACATCAACAAGTGGTAGCTCAGAGTGGCACTAATACCTGAAACTTTGACTACAACTGAGAAAATTGATCAAAAGGAGGAATTGATAAAGTTAATTTGAATATTGGCACCCACAAAATGGAGGCCACCTCAGTGGCCCAGCCCATGTCACAAATCTAAACTTAAGTCAGCCTGCACTTATGGGAAATCCCTGTCAATGAAACCTAACATATATCTATCATAATCCTCCAAGCCAGCTTTAGCTAGCTTAATTTACCCTAGAAAACAGGACTTTCAGCCTTTCTAAGGAAATCTCTGATCTCCTAGTTAATCATGCCATGTTTCTATATCACCTCTTTCTAACTCTCTATAAAACTCCCTCTTATCTCAGATCCGTAGAGAGCAGTACTCCTCTGCTTATGAGGCACAGTACTCCCTGATTCATGGATTGTTTTCTCTTGAATAAAGGACATCAAACTACTGAAAAAAAAAGTATAAGCAACAGGGTATAAACAACTAAAAAAGTATGGTTTATCATTGAATTCAGAACATATGCTTTCACATATTGCCACAATTCTAAGTGCTCATGTGAAATTACATTAACAATTTGTACTTGGTAGGTTTGGGCCTGGTAGGTTGCTGCTTTTTATATTTCTGAAGTTTACAATATAGTACCAAGATTCATTAGAGGAACACTTAAGAAATAAAGACAGTAATAACTTGTGAATTTTCCTGTCTATCTAATGCCAGAAAAACTAGATGAAATTGAGAAATTCAGTTAACCCATACACATATTGATCCATAGTTATATTCAGTATTATTCTAGATGAGATGTAAGAGAAATCCCACCCTTGAGGAATGTGTGGTCAGTGAACAAACTGCTCAGTGACAGCTGGCTTGGTGGGTCTTCATCCCAATCTTTCTGATTACAGTTGTCATGATCTGCACATGTTTTATGCCCTCTCTAAGCCTCAGTTTCTTCATCCATAAAATGGGATAATATTAATATTTACTTTCTATGTTTAAGAAGATTAAATAAAATGCTAATGTCTATAAATTGCTGAGAATAATGCCTGGAATGCGGTGAACCCTCAAAAACTATTACATACCAACTAGTTGGGAAGTAAAGACTAGAAGTCATTCGTTTTATGTCAAAATAAGTTAACATTTAGAATAGACATACTTGGATGTTTGCCAACATTTTTATCTTTTCTTTTTGATCAAAGAGTTGAAACCAGATGGGATATTGTACAATTACAAACCTACAAGTCTTCCTGTTTCTTTTAATTTTATACCTAATTTGGGAATATGTGGGTAAAAGAAACCAAAGAATACTCCTCTGAGTAATACCTGAAAACAAGAGTTACAGATTAGGGTTTTCAGAACAAACAACAAAACCAAAGCCCTGGCTATCTACACAGAAAGTGTTCTTTAAGGCTTGACAGGATTCTTTGACCTTTGTTTTATGAAACAGGGACAATCTTACATTTGATTGGTGAATTTTCTGCTGGCTTTTTTTTTCCTTCTTAAACCATGTTCCCTGCCTGCAAAGCTAAACCTATTTATGGTGAGCACTGTTTTTTCAATTAGGTTTATTTTCATTTTCCCATAGGCCAAGTTAGCTGAGAATGTCCCAAAGTTTATTTTCCTTTCCTTTCCTTTGTATAATGGTTTTTAAAATTAAAATATACAGCACTTATATCTATTGATTTTTTTGAAATACTGTCTAAATTTTTTTTATTTTTTTCACATTTAATGCTCCATCATGAGACGTATTATTCAAAACGCTTTTCACTATTCAAAAATGCTTCTCAGAGTGTAATGGTAGTCCATTTTTGTGGTCAGCTCTTCGAGAGCAAGGATCAAGTCCATTCCGCCAACTTTGTGAAGTGTCTCGTACAATCTGGTGCTCAGCAGAGTACTTAAGAAAGCTGGTGTTTGTGACTTGGCTTTTCCCCAAACTTTTCAGCTGGATGTCAGCATTCCATCCAGATTGTCAATTTCTCAAGCTTAATATTGGCAAGACATCCTTTCCAAGAGGCCCCTCCTTCTGGGGGTGGGGGTGGGGTTGGGAGAAAAGGACTCTAAGCTCCGCATCAACTTTCTAATAGTTTTGTAACACACTGTTCTCTGGTGAGAACCCTGGGTGAGAGCGAGTCTTAGCTAAGAACTTTGCTTTCGGAAGAGCGCTTCAGGTTTACAGCCCTTGGGGAAGAGGGTTTGCTCATCCCTGGAAAACTGCGGGCGGCTCTGGGGCCGGAGAGCTGCGGGCGGCTCTCGGGGGCTGGGAAGGTCAGCGCAGCTGGAGAGGGGCCCTCTAGCCTCGGGGGAAGGGGAGAGTCCTCTTTCGCTCCCGGGGCGCTCCCCGCGGGCTGGGGTGGACGGCCCCCCGGCCCCCGGAGCTCCTCCCCGCGCGGCCTCCCCGCCCGCCGGCCGCGGTCCCCGCCCGCGCCAGCGCTCAGCTGCCGGCTCCCGCCCCTCCTCCCGCCCAGAGGCGCGGGGGCAGGAATTCGGCCGCCGAGCTCCCCGGGGCACCGTGCCCTGGAGGGCTGGGCCGCGCCCTCCTCCCCGGCTCCTTCCCCCCCCCCCCCAGCTCCCCGCCTCCCGGCCTCCCCCTCCCAGCGCTCTCCCCTCCCCATCCCCGGCGGCTCCGGGCTCCTCCCGTTCCCCTCCTCCCCGCACCCCTTCTCCCTCCCTTCTTTCCTCGCCTGGGCCCTTCTTCCTGTTCCCCTCTCCTCCCCGCTCCCCTCCTCTCTTCCTCCAGATCCCCATCCTCTCCCATTCCCCTCCCCTCCCTCTCCCTCCTCTGCTCCCCCCGCGCGCGCCTTCTCCGGGCTCCCCCCACCTCTCTCCTCCTCCGTTCCTCCCTGGAACCCCTCCCCTCTCCGCTCCTCCCCCCCTTAGCCCTCTCCTCTGCTCCCCGCCTTCCTCCCCGGCTCCTCTTTCTCGGTTCGCGGAGCTCCCACGCGGTTGCTATGGAGGCGGCCGCGGCTGCTAGCCGCCCGCCAGGAGCTGCCCTGGGGCCCCGGGGACAGAGCGGTGACTCTGCCCGAGGCCGTGGCGCCTCGCCCCCTTGGGGCCCGGGAACAAAGCGCACCCTCCCCCATCTCGGGAGTGCGCTGCAAGACCTTCAGGCGCCCCGGACCCGGAGGGCGAATCTGCTGGCCCCCAACCTCTGGGGATCGGACCCCAGAGGTCGGGGTGACAGCTGCGTGCTACCGGGCTACCTTGTGGCCCCCCGAAGATCACTCCCGCTTTCCTCATCCCTACCCTCCATCCCAGAGGTGTCTCTGAGGCCGGGGGACGGCCAGATGGCCCCATTTAAAAGGATCGTCCCCTTTTGTTGGGGGGCCCTAAGCAGCGCTCAGGCCAATTTACATAGGAAAATGGGGTTTGTGTCCCCAGTTAAGGGCGGTGCCCCGACAGCTGGTGGTTCTGTCTTCGTGTCAAGACCCCCACAGCGTGATGTTTAAATTGACTTGATGTGTACAGATGTTTGCGTGTGAATAGCAATTGATTGAGAACCGGTAGCTATTTATTAGGTCAGGCTTGGAGAAACTCAGTTCACAGAGGACATTTTTATCAGCCTGGACACAACGTAAAATAGTAGAATGGAAGTGTCCTGCTGAAGACTTAGGATGCTCTCTTAGAGAACTCACAGTTTATCACTTTGTCGGGAAATCTAAAAAGCCCAATAGTTGGACCTGAAGAGAATTTTGAAATCCTTACTGTTTTCGTTTTGGTTGTTCCTTGTTAAAGTTGTAAGGTTGAACATTAAAAAAGAGGTGAGGAGGACTGCTAGGACTTCAAAGTGATCGATGAAAGATCTAATCTAATTCATTTCACTAAAATAACTCAGCCAGTTGCTATAGCCTGTAGCAGACTGAAAGTTGTCACTAGTTCGAAATCAGTAGTTTAAACATGTATACCTAAATGATAGACTGTTTAGAACAGAGAGGACCTTCAATTCTTATTTTACCAGTAAGGAATTTGAATCTCAGAGAGGTTAAGTGATCTTCCTAAGATCATAACAGCTCTTGGAATATGATCTCAACAAAGGAAAGGGAAACTTTAAGACAGAAGATTTAGGAGCCCTTGAAAATACCTTAATCAAGACGCTCTGAAACCTTTCCACCAGTCTGCTGGAGCCACCAACAGGTAACTCCCTAGAAGACAAGGAATGGGGAGGAATTTTTTCCCTCTGTCTCCATGCATTCATCAACTTCAGCTCAAGTCTGTTGTTCTTGTTTAGTCGCTAAGCCCTGTCCAACTCTTTTTCGACCCCATAGACTAGCCTGTCTGTCCATGGGATTTCCCAGGCAAGAATACTGGAGTGGGTTGCCATTTCTTTCTCCAGGGGACCTTCCTGACCCAGGGATCGGGCCAGCGTCTCCTGCATTGGCACGCAGATTCTTTACCACTGAGCCACCAGGAAAGCCACAGGGCTTTGGAGCCAATTTTAGCCACTGGAGTCTTCCTGAACCCTGAACTGAAACTTGTGACTTCATTTCCATCAGAGTGTTCATTTTGTGATGAAACGGAATGGGGCTGGTTAGAATTTGTATGAAATGGGAAATCAAAGCTGGGCAGGAACCCTCTGGTCTCATTTTCAGGAAGAAAGCCAAAGTGATCAGTGGAACCAGTGTTCACCTTGCTTGAAGGTGGGATAGCTAATTTGGAAAGGCTTTGTGGTTAAGACTTTGTACTCCCAATGCAAGGGGTGTGGATTTTATCCCTGGTTGGGAAACCAAGATCCTACATGCTCCAAAAAAACATTGAAAAGAACCTTTGAAATGCGATCTCCTTACCTCAAGGATTGTGTTGGAAGAGTTTTATCTGCTAAACTTGCCAGTAGACTTACGTTGGAAAAAACTTCTGCCTTTAAACTTGAAGTGACTGGGAAAAATTAGGAAGGAGTGTTTCTGGGTAAGATTTTAGAAGAGTTGTAGAATGCCACGTAAAAGAAGAACATGAGTTCACACACTGTACTTCAAACATGAGAAATACCAAGAATGTGCAGCTGGGTTGGAACTGGAAATGGGTGTTAATTTCTGCTTTGCTTCTCCTACCAAACAAAGCAGCAATTTGCTTGGACCCAAGTGGTACTAACATGAGAGTGCCAAATATGTGATGAGGATATTAGGTAAAGAATATAAGAACCTCTCGATTCTTAGAGAGTGTTTTTAGAATAATATGTTATATTTTAAAAATAACTATATTCAAGAAAATTATTTAAAATGGACTCCCCCACTACTACTACATACGTACTCTCTTATCTCTCTTTACTGTTTTGACTACCCTTTAGTAGTTGTATTGGTTAGTTATTGAGGTGTAACAAACAACCCCAAAAAACAGCTATTTATTAGTATAGCTCATGCCCCTGTGGGTTAGTAGGAGATCAGCTCCTCTAGGTAGGCCCTTCTAATACTGGCTCAGCTTAAGCATGCATCTCAGGGTCTCCTGGAGCTCTGCTTTAGACTAGGTTTGGCTGAGGAAATTTAGCTGAAACAGCTCTGCTCCATGTCTTTTATCCTTCTGAGACTGGCGGACCATCTCAGGTACCTTCTTCCCATGGCAATGACAGAGGAGCAAGAAGGGCGTGGGAATCATGGAGAGCTCTGGTGCTCTTATGTTTTACTAGAGTCAGGAGCTGGTACCCTGTACTTCTACCTTATTCTACTGGCCAAATCAGGTCACATGGCCAGACTTGATCAAATCAAGTCAAAATGAAAGAAGGAAGCCTAGCTCACTGCAGAAAAGATGACAGAGAGAATGGATAGAGGTAGGGTAAAGAATTAGGGCCTTGAATGCAGTCAAACACAGCTCTCCTCAACATCTGCTATAGTATCCATTTTACTAATAAGTTTACTCAGAAGTTTGTTTCTGTTCCTGCTAGAATGTAAGCTCCAATTGGGCAGAAATTTTTGTCTGCCTTGTTTGTTGTTAATCCTCAATAACTAAAACAGTGGCACATTTTAGATGCTTAATAAGCCTTGGATGAATCTTTAAGGAGGTTTACATTAATTATTTGGCTTATATATAAAGCCCAAATTCCCTGGGACAGAATGTAATTTTATTAGTTTTTCTTCATCTTCTGATTTAAAGATCATGGTTTGCATTTGCTCACAATGGAAACTGCTGTCTGTTTGGAATAAACATTATTTCTTAAGTTTTTAAAAAATTACCAGATTTCAAAGTAGTTTAACATTTGTCTAGAACATATAAATAGGTACTATGTAAAAGCTGAGTATTAGATGGGCAGAAAATTTGCTGGAGAGGGAGGATTTTACATATATTTTGGCAAAGAATACATTGCTTCTTCTGATGTGGGAATACTAATAAAAATTTCAAATTTTCAGAATTTGAATCTGAAAAATTACCAAGATCTTTGAATTTGAAGTGCTCCAAAATGTGTAGGGTACAGGATAGTTGTCATTGTTCAGTCACCAAGTTGGGTCTGACTCTTTGTGACCTCATGGACTGCAGCACGCCAGGCTTCCTTGTCTCTCACCATCTCTTGGAATCTGCCCAAGTTCATGTCCATTGAATCAGTCATGCCATCCAACCATCTCATCTTCTGTTGCCCTCTTCTCCTTCTGCCTTCAATCTTACCCAATATCAGGGTCTTTTCCAATGAGTCAGTTGTTCGCATCAGGTGGCCAAAATAGGTACAGCATAGTACCTACTCAGGACTTCCCTGGTGGCTCAGATGGTAAAGTGTCTGCCTGCAATGCAGGAGACCCTGGTTCAATCCCTGGGTTGGGAAGATCCCCTGGAGAAGGAAATGGCCACCCACTCCAGTACTCTTGCCTGTAAAATCCCATACCCAAATTACCTTTGTTGGCCTTTTGGTTCCACAGAAATTCAATCATTTCTTACTCCTCTCTACCCCTGTTTACCCTATCTGGAAGACAGAGAGCAAAGGAATTTTCTTAAGGTCATACATTAAAGGGGAATTCCTGTGCAATATTTTTTTTTATTTCCTTGAAATTTGAATTTATGCTGCCACTTTTTGACTGTGGCAGATGATGTGGTAGGAGATAAAGTAGGCGTTAATGTTCAGTTAAATAAAGGGGAGCTTTGCAAATGTCCATACTTAGCAGCAGGTTAATTTGGGACTCCCTCGAGAAACCCAGGTCTTGGACACTGGAGTGAGTGTCTGAATTGTCATCATGTCAGGTGACTAACTCCACAGACAAGCAGGTGTTAGTTAGACCTGAAAGCTCGATTCTAGGTGGATCTATAATTTTCGAAAAGACAGGAACCTGGAAAGTTAGGGGCTTAGAGACATCCTGAATTATAGTCATTTCTTCCTCTGTCTCCCTCCCAACCCCCTCCTGTCTCAACCCCTTATCCCCTCCACATCACTCAATAGAGTCGCCACAAAATGACTATTGTGTTATAGATCTATAAGCTATGAATATTTCTCAGAAAGGTTTTGCTTACAAATTTATGATTAGGGACTTCCCAGGTGGTGCTAGTAGTGATAAAGAATCCGCCTGCCAATAGAGGAGACTCAGGAGACGCAGGTTCGACTCCTGGGTCAGGAAGATCCCCTGGAGAAGGAAATGGCCACCCACTCCAGTATTCTTGCCTGGGAAATCCGATGGACAGAGGAACCTCAAGGTGTGCAGCCCATGGGAACGCAAAGAATCGCCTTATTAATAGTGAGACTCAAAAAAAAAATAGACTCTAAAAGCGCACACATTTTTAGTTTAACTTTGGTCTTTTGGGTTGCAAATTTGGAGACTTGGAGGTTTCTACATTCACCTGGTGAGCTACAGTCCATAGGGTCACAGAGTCAGACATGGCTGAAGCGACTTGGCACAGCACAGCACATTCAGCAAACATTCATCAAGGGGCTCCTGGCTGGAAGATGTGCAGGTTGATGGGCAGTTTCAGCACAGGGGGATAAAGGCTGTGGTTGAGGAAGAGTCGGGGTGGGAGCTCAATGGAGACAAAGGAAGCAAGCTAACATTGGAATAATGCCTTCAAATTTGTGTAAGTTCTCTTGCATTCATCTCCTCTCATCCTGGCAGTTTCCCTACCTGCAGGCTGGAACAGGGTATTATCCCCATGATATTCAGAGTAAGAGACAGTGAGAGCTATACTCTTTGTAAGGGGTGAACCAGCCTTCACACTTGCATCCCCTGAGGCTCTCTTTCCATCTTGGTTCTACTCCGGCTCCCTCTCTCTGCCAGGCTTGCATAGTTTCCAGAAGTGTGGTCTGGTCCAGGCCTTGCATCACTCAGGTGTAAAATGAGGACACGGTTCAGGACGATTTCTAAGACCTTGCGTCCCTTTGTTGTTACTGTTCAGTTGCTTTGTCCTGTCTGACTCTTTGAGACCCTGTGGACTGCAGCACACCAGGCTTCCCTGTCCTTCGCTATCTCACGGAGCTTGCTCAAACTCAAGTCCATTGAGTCGATGATGCTATCCAATCATCTCATCCTCTGTTGTCCCCTTCTCCTCCTGCCCTCCATCCTTCCTAGCATCAGGGTCTTTTCCAATGAGGGTCTTTTGCACCCCTAACTGTCTAAAATTCCAAGAACTGTTGCTTTTGTAGTCAGTCTGAGGAAGTTTGATGTGAAAGTCCTGTAAGTTTTTATTCGTGTTTTGCAAAACCCTTTGTGGCAGGTTGGTCTTAATTTAAAAAAAAAATACCTGTTTCAAGATGAAGACATTGAGGAAGTAGGACCCGCCACTTCTCTGTGGCCCCATAGTGTCCTGGCAGGGTCAGCATTCACGCTTCTGGCTCCTGAGTTTCTGATCTCCTATTCCTCTCTGTGAAATGGCTTTCCTCATACCTCTTAACTTTTATTTTACTTCCTTTTCTAATGGGTAATGCTGAAAACTCTGTTCTGTTATTAAATGTCCTAAGTGACTTCTTGTTCTAGATGTTTTCAATTATATGTGTATGTGTGCCTGAGTGTGTGTACTCCATAATTTGTCCATTGCTCAAAAGAGAGGCTGCACACTGAAAGTTGGAGAGCCAAACATTTACTTGCAGGCATATTGTTTTTAACTTTTTTATTTTATATGGGAGTATAGCCTATCAACAATGTTGTGATGGTTTCAGATGGACAGTAAGGGAATTCAGTCATACATATACACATATCCAGTGTCCCTCAAACTTCCCTCCCATCCAGGTTGTTACATAACACCGAGCAGAGTTCCATATGCTGCTATACAGTAGGTTGTTGGCTATCCATTTTAAATATAGTAGTGTATACATGTCCATCCCAAACTCCCCTTGGCAACCATAAGTTCATTCTCTAACAGATATATTTTAAAATATTGTTTTATTTTGAATAAATTACCCCAAACAATGGTATGCATTCCAAAATGACTTGTGTAAATATTTTTAAAAGTTGATATTTAATGATTGAGGAATTTCATATATAAAAATCTGGGTTTATGACTTTTCATGAAAGTCAGATCTGGCAAATTAGCCCAGATTTCCTATTATGCCACCAATCAGTCTTACCTTCTTTGGGTTAACTCTGGGCTCACCAGGCTTCCTCCCCTCCCTCCTACTCCCAAGTCCTCACCACTGACAGCTCGGTGAGTCATTTAAATCCCTGGTTGGCCCCTTTAGACATTAGTAGTTGGCCTGCTCACCTCAAGTTATTTGTACCTTAGATGTCCCACCGACACACAAGGAAGCCTGATGGACCTGGTGTTGACCTGCTCTGAGGCAGCTGATGGCAAGAAGGTGTCTTTCACCTGCAATATCAGGATGAAGTGGGTGGAGTCATACAGGAGGCCCAAGAAGAAAATGCCGATCAATCAGAAGGAAAGCTTGGGATTGGCTGGGTTATTTGTCCTTTGGACAGCAAGCAAGCAAACAGCAGTAACAATAAAATGGGGAGACCAAGGGAGAAAGAAAGGAAGAACAAAATAGGGCTTGTTAAAGGACAAAATGTACCAGTGAGAGCAAACTGAAGCAAGACACGAGATGATGAACATGAAAACATTTATTATTATTACTATTAGGCTTGCAGGATCTCAGTTTCCTGAGCAGTGATTGAACCCCAAGCTGTGGCAGTGAAAGTGTAGAATCCTAACCACCAGGCCACCAGGGAATTCTCCATGAACAAATTATTAATTTCTTTAATTCTCAACCACAAAATGGGGTATATTCCTTAAAGAGTAGTTGAGAAGGTAAGAGGCAGTGTAATTAAAGACTTGACTACAGTGCCTGGACTTTGACGACCGAGTGATAACTCATTAGTCTCTGTGTGACGGCTTCACTACATGGTCTAGGAATTGAAAAATACATTGCTTTTTCTGGATAAAATTCTATTTTTAAATAAAACATCTGTACTTTGGGGAGGCTTTGAAAATAAGCTTTTGAATATGGCAGTGTTTCTCTTCCCAGTTGCATGGGGGCCTCCTGGTCCCATAGATTACATAGGGCCTACAAAACAGGCACCTACACAGTCAGGGTGACATCTGGAATTCCCAAAGTAAGTGACCTCACCAATCTCCTCACTACGGCAAGGGTTCTGGCTGAGCCCCAACCTGGGTTCAGAGTTTGGCTGTGTGTGCCTCTGACAGGGGGTCAACAGCTATATTTGATGGCATCAGGCTGTTCACAGCTATTTTGCTTCTCTTCCTTCCAAGCACATGGTAAGATTGTACTTTCCTGTTGCCTGGAGTTCGGGCACACCTGTGACACTTTGGCTGATGAAATGCATTTAGAGGTGACTTGTGTCACATGGAGCAGCTGCTGGGCCACAGAAGCCAGGGGAGCATGTTAAGATGATACCTCCGTCAGCTTGGTTTCCTAGGTAACCCAGGTGAGCAGAGAAACCCCCTGACTGCCTGCACTGAACACACAGGAGACTCAAGGAATACACTTTTGCTGCTACTCCACTGTTAATTTTGGTTTGTTACGCTGCATAACATGGCCTATCCTTACTGCTAGAGTTGATATTCTAGAGCCTTTTTTTTTTAACTGAAGGAGGAGAGAGTTTTCATTTTTTTCTCTTTCTTCTTTTACAGAGAGAAAAGGAGGAATGAAAAAAAGATGGTGGAAAGAGATGGCCTTGGTGTGTTCCTGTTCTCTATCTAGCCCCTTGACCTAGCTGGAAGGCCCCACTGGAGAAAGAACTTGAGCTGGAAGCTGAAAGAACCCTTCTCACAGGTGATTTTCAGAGAATCTTGCCAAAAGTTTTCAGGCCTCAATGACAGAGAGGTGCCCTGAAATTAGCAAGAGGCCATGTTGCCCTTCCCCCAACCCCCAGGACCCAGCAGTGACATGACATCTCATGCACTGTGGTTCTGGGAAGGTCTTGACATGGCCTTTCTTTGTCCCACACTAGGGAGCAGCAAAGGCAGGTATGACATCCTGAAGGGACAGCAGGAGCAGGGAAATGTGGGTAGATTTGATAGGACATGCCTGAGACATCACTCTGAAGGCTCCCGGAAATAACCAGGGAAGATTTGGGAGGAGCAATAGCATCCTGGCATCACACTGGGGATGCCAAGAGCCACTGTCATTTGAAGTTAATATTAGTAGGAACTCAAATGGATATTCAGGCTTGGGAGGTGTGAGGACAGTGAGTCAGCTGCTTTGGTTCAGCTGGCCCTGAGGTCTGGCTACCCACTGGTTACAATACACACCTACTGACCTTTCTGACCGCCCACCAGCTTTTCATTCTGTCATTTTCCCACGTAAGCTACTTTTTAAAAAGCCATTAAAAACTGAAGTATAGTTGATGTACAATATTATATAAGTAAAAGTGCACATAGACTACTTTGATCTGGCCTTATGGATCAGTGTATATTTTCTTCAGAGTCAAACTGATGCATGAAATATTCATTCCTTGACGAAGAAAACCAAACTGTCTGATATTATTTTAAATACCACTGTAATTTCTAGACTTCATTACAGGACTAATTTTCCTTTAATTTTTTTTTTTTTATAAAAAAAAGAATTTCTTTTTAGGCAAGAGTTTGGGAGGCAGTTTGCTAAACTACACTGAAATTTCCTTGTCAAAGAAATACCTTTAGGAAGCCAACATATGCTCCTAAGGGAGATTTGATAATGAGTGAAGAGTGTTTTAAAGGAAGAAATAGAGAAACTGCTATAGAAACACAGATATCTGTGTGAGTCTGAATGATGCAAAAAATTAGAGATTATTTTACTATAATTAAACTTAAACTGGGTTGGGGGGAGTTCCATTTTAATACTCTACAAATCCACAAACTCAGTCCTACCACCTATGGAAAGTTATTAACAGCTTGCACTCATACTCAGATAACACAGGGGGTTATCTGCCCCCAGGAGGTGACCTAAGAGGATTGACTGCTCCCCTCTCTCTCTCTCTCTCTGTCTCTTGGTTTTATTATCTTTGTCCCTGTCTTTAGGCAGCAGCAAATTTCCTGATGACACCTGCAGTAGTGAAGCCGGCTTTGAGAATCCATTAATTCTTCTCCATCTGCTTGGATCGATGGCTTATGCAACCCTGGGCATCACGGTCTTGTACACAGCAAAGCCATCTTCCTCTTGAAATATAGTGCAAAAATCTGGGACAACATCAACATGGAAAATAGTTTTATTCTCTTTGTGTGTGTGTGTGTGTGTGCACGCGCGCACTCTCAGTCGTGTCCGACTCTTTACAACTGCGTGGACTGTAGCCCACCAGTCTATATGTGGAATTCTCCAAGCAAGGATACTGGTGTGGGTTGCCATTTCCTACTCCAGGGGTCTTCCTGACCCAGGGATTGAACCAGCATCTCTTGTGTCTTCTGCATTGGTAGGCGGATTCTTTACCACTGAACCACCTGGGAAGCCCTATTCTCTTTAAAAGCAGTGGCAAATTATCATACTTGTTAATAAAGTCACATTTCTTTCAGATATTACAACTTAAAATGTATAGCCATCTTTCAAATACATTAATACAATTTCTCACCCCCCAAATGGTGAAGTCCTAAGTCCTTCTCAAGGTCACCAGTTAGACGCAGAAATGGAATTCAGACTCAGGACTTCATGCTCCTCGATTGTCCCTCTCCTCCCTTAGTTTGGGGACATTGGTAAGTGATTAAAGGGGTGACGTTTTCTATAATACTTTTAATAGTTCAACACTGTTATTTTGCTTTTATAGAAAGGATTACAGAAAAAGTATTTCTCTTTTGATGTACAGTACAGTGGTATGCTACCAGTGCATGCATTGCTATATTTCCCTGAATAATAGCTCTCTTTCTTAAACTGGCAAAGCAAGTCTGTGTCTCTATGAACCACCCTACAAATTCATCCAAAAATCTAGTTGCTTAAGAGCCTATATAAAGCAGATAGCTAGGATCTGACAATTTAGGATAAAGAATATTGAGAGAAAAGTAATAGTTGCCTTTAATTAATCCACACCCTCCCTTATTAGTTTTAAAGAGAATAGTAATAATAGACTATTAGCAGCAACCTTACTGAATGACTATTCTGAGGTTAAGTGTGGCATTCAGCCTGATACTGATCTGCTGTCATTTAATGCTCACAATAACCCCATGACGTTAGTACTATTTTAGCCCCATTTTACTAGTGAGGAATTGAGGTTTATAGAGCTTGTGCAACTTGTCCATATTTTACAGCAAGCAAGAAAGCAACTGAGTGGTTTTTAAAACATACCATTGTTTTTTACTCTTCTATCTGAGGAAACCTCATTTCTGGAAAAAGAAATTTTTTCCACACACACATGAACAAATTCAGCCAACACAAAAGTGAGTTAAAGAAGCCAAGAGACCTATGTCACTGATTTCAGCTTCACTTATTGGAACCTGGTTTCAATGGAGACTTATTAATCTTGTCAATTTCCTTGGAAAATTAATTTGCTTTGCAGCAAAGCCTTAGGACTATGTATATTAAATATTGCAGTTAAGCTAGACCCAGTCTATATTTAGCCAGGCATAAATTGTATAATTTAGAGGGAAAAAACAGTAAATTAAGATGAAGCAACATGAAACATTTTTCATTTAAAGAATAGCTAATGGCTCAATATATTATTTTTTCTAGCTACAGGGGCTTGACCCTTTGGGGATGTTGAAAGGAAAGGAATAATGGAATTGATTGAAGAAAGGGGAAAACAGCAACTTGAAAATGGTTGTGGCAGATTAGATGGCATTATAATGCCTGTCATGACTTCCTTCTGCCAAAATGAGATTCATTAAAGAAAACTCTTAGCTAAATTAAAACTCTTCTCACCAATATCTTCCCCTCCAGATGTGAACAGCAGACTGTGGCCTGATTAACAGGACTGTGGGTAATTGGTGGAAATATTTCATAACGTTCTAATAAGAGGAAGACAAGAAACACTGAGAAATATTTTATTTACTTTTAATCCCAAGTGACGAAGACAGCTGACTGACTGATGACTTCTTATATCAGGAATCCACAAGGAGACAGCGAGATGTTGTCTTCAGGAGAGGCAATTGCTCAGCTGCGGTCATTCTGCTCCAGCGCCATGCTGTGGTTGTTGCCTGACTTACACACGGGATAAAAGATGGTTTTGAGAGTGGCAGTGAGGAGGAGCAGTTGGTTCAGGGAGCATCAGTTCCTTGGGTGAATTGTGGACTTTACCAGGATCATCTATACTCCGGGAAACAGCAAGAACTCCTCCTGTGGGCATTTCAGTTTATGGAACATGGTAGAAAACAGAACTGTCCATGTCAAACAAAATACACTTCCAGTTCTCTTTTATTATTATAATTATTTTAAATATTTATTTATTTAGCTGTGCTGGGTCTTACTTGTGGCATGTAGTATTTAGTTCTCCACTCGGATCGAAGCTGAGCCTTTTGCATGGGGAGGGTGGAATCTTAGCTACTGGACCACCAGGGAAGTCCGTGTTTTACTTTTTTTGAGAGAGCTCTCAAAGACTTCCTGGGTAGCTCAGATGGTAAAGAATCTGCCTGCAATGCAGGACATCCAGGTTCGATCCTTGGGTTGGGAAGATCCCCTGGAGAAGGAAATGGCAACCCACTCCAGTATTCTTGCCTGGAGAATCCAATGGACAGAGGAGCCTGGCGGGCTACAGTCCATGGGGTTCCAGAGACTGGACATGACTGAGAGACTAACACCTTCACTCAAAGGGCACGTTGGATTATTGGAGCTGCTAAATGATGCAGCTCCCGCCCAGTGTGGCTGGTGGAGTTCTGCTCCTGGAAGAAGATGGTGTAGGTCAATATCTTGTGTTTCATTTAACTCTGAGGGGGTAGTTTAGAGTTCCTCCCTCTGTCACCTAAATCCCAGGGAATAGGAGTGTCGACGTGAATCAAGGTACCATTTATTTCCTTGAATCTTGAAGAATTTTTTAAAATTAATTAATTGAATTTTCCTTCTACTTTTACTGAGTTGACATTCAGCACTGTATATGTTTAAGGTGTACAGCATAGTGATTTGACTTACGTGTGTGCGTGTGTGTGTGTGCGTGCGCATGTGCACATGTTAAGTCACTTCAGTCATGTCTGACTCTTTGCGACCCTATGGATTCTAGCCTATTAGGTTCCTCTGTCCATGGGATTCTACAGGCTTGGATACTGGAGTGGATTACTATGCCCTCCTCCAGAGGATCTTCCCAACCCAGGGATCAAACCTGTGTCTTTTATGTCTCCTGCGTTGGTGGGTGGGTTCTTTACCACTAGTGCCACCTGGGAAGCTTGATTTGACTTACAGACATCATGAAATGATGATCACAGTAAGTTCAGTGAACATCTACCATCTCATCTCATCTCATGGATGCAAAATTAAGGAAATAGAAAAAAATTTTTTCCTTGTAATGGGAACACTCAGGATCTACTCTATTAACAATCTTCATGTGTAACATACAGCAGTGTTAATTATATTTATCCTGTTGTACATTACATCCTAGAACTTATTTATCTTATAACTGAAAGTTTGCACCTTTTGACTGCCTTCACCTAGCCCTCTCCTTTCATCAGGTCTCTTGCCTCTGGTAACCATAAATCTGATCTCCTCTCCTATGAGTTTGTTTGTTTGTTTTTGAAGCATAATTGACCTACAATATTACATTAGTTCTGTTACACAACATAGTAATTCAGTATTTCTATACATCTCAAAATGATTGCCAGAATAAGTATAGTTACAATCTGTCACCATAAAAAGATACTGCATAGTTATTGACTGTATTCCCCACATGGTACTTGTCATACCCAGAACTCATATATTTAGGAACTGGAAGCTTGTATCTCAACCTTCCCCACTTATTTCTTTTCTCTCCCAACCTTCCTCCCCCTCTGGCAATACCTTTTCATTCTCTGTATCTATAAGTCTGTTTTTGTTCTGTTTTTTAGATTGCATATAAATGAAATCATACAGTATTTGTCTTTCTCTGACTAATTTCACTTATCCTCTAGGTCCATCCATGTTATTGCAAATGGCAAGATTTCATTCTTTTTTGTGGCTGAGTAATATATATATACACACACACATATATTTATATATCCCATCTTCTTTATTCATCTATTGATGGACACTTAGGTTGCTTCCATATCTTGGCTATTGTAGATTATGCTGCAATGAACATAGGAGTACATATATCTTTTCCAATTAGTGTTTTAATTTTATTCAGCTAAATTCCAAGGAATTGAATTGCATGATCATTCTATTTTTCATTTTTGGAGGAATCTCCATACCATTTTCCACAGTGGCTCTGCCCATTTACATTCCCACCAAGAATGCATGTTGCTGTTCAGTCGCTCAGCCAAGTCCGACTCTTAGCGACCCCATGGACTGCAGCACGGCAGGCTTCCCTGTCCTTCACTATCTCCCAGCATTTGCTCAAACTCATTTCCACTGAGTTGGTGATGCCATCCAACCATCTTATCCTCTGTCACCCACTTCTTGTCCTCCCTTCTCCCTTTTCTCCACATCCTTGGCAGCTTTTGTTTTTTTGTTGTCTTTTTAATAATAGCCATTCTGATAGATGTGAAGTAATTAGTGATGTTGACCATCTTTTCATGTGCCTGTTGGCCATATTTGCTTGAATCTTTTACTAGATCATGAGCGCCTTAAAATCAGAGACATAACTTGTTTAATTATATTCTCAACTTCTAGTTTAGTGCTGGCTCATAATAGGAACATAATAAATATTTTGAATGAATGAATGAGTTTAGATCTGACTGTAAAATGGAGTTCAGTTCAGTTCAGTCACTCAGTTGTATCTGACTCTTTGTGACCCCATGGACTGCAGCATGCCAGGCTTCCCTGTCCATCACCAACTCCCAGAGTTTACTCAAACTCATGTCCATCAAGTTGGTGATACCATCCCGCCATCTCATCCTCTGTCATCCCTTCTCCTCCTGGACTCAGTCTTTCCCAGCAACAGGGTTTTTTCCAATGAGTCAGTTCTTCACATCAGGTGGCCAAAGTATTGGAGCTGCAGCTTCAGCATCAGTCCTTCCAATGAATATTCAGGACTGATTTCTTTTAGGATGGACTGGTTGGATCTCCTCGCAGTCCAAGGGTCTCTCAAGAGTCTTCTCCAACACCACAGTTCAAAAGCATCAAAAGTAAAGTGGAGGAGGCCACTTTTTTCACTATCTTGGAGGATGCTGCACTCAGGCAGGAGGCAGGGGTGCCTCTTGCCAGGGTAGAGTCTCACCCTTAGGAGACAAGTGTGTCCCATGTGTGTATGAGGGGGAATGGAGGTATGGAAAGGGCTGCTTTGCTCACCCTGTTCAAAAGCTCAGAAAAGGAGATACTTGTGGTTTTAAATTTATCCTAAAGCCAATCTGGGGTTGAAATTCCCATTTGGAATTCTCTATTTTTACTGAACTTCAGAAGCTACTAGAAATATTTTTCTTAAAATGCAGATTCCTACTCCAGACTAATTAAATCAGAAGCTGGGATGGTGATACCAAAGGGAAAGAAAACTTCAGAAAGTCTCTAATGTGTAGCCAGAGTTGGGCCATAGTTCCAGTCAGTGGTTCTGAGCTCTGTGGGTGTTAGAATCACTGGTGAATGTTCAAAATGTGTAGCTTCTTGGCCCCGCTTCCAGACGTGGGATTCAGGAGGTCCACTGGGCTCACACTTTTATATTGACACAGGGTTTGCAAAAACATCAAGGGCTGAGAGAACTCCTTGACTGATAGTTTCACTGTTCTAAGAACAGTCTGAGGTGCTTGTTGAGATCACAGATTCTGGTCCTCCAGCATCTACTGTCTTGACTCTAACAGAGGGGCATGGGTCTTGCTAACTTTAAAGGTGCTCCAGATGATTCCCATGATTAGGGAAACATCACTCGTTTTGTGTTTCTCAAACTGTGGCTCCCAGACCAGCAGCATCAGTACCACGTGGGAATTTGTCAGGTTCTGGGGCTCCACTTTAGATCCCCCAAATCAGAAACCCTGGGAGGAAAGTCTTTCCAGTGTTTCAGTTGTTGAGAATTAGCTTTGCAATGTAACAGTTTCAATCCCTGATTTTGGAAGATCACGTATGCCTTGGGGCAACGAAACGTGAGCTCCACAACTACCGAGCCCTGGAGCTCCAACTACTGAAGCCTTCGAACCCTAGAGCCTGTGCTCTACTACAGGAGAAGCCACTGTGAGAAGGAAGCCAGGCACAGTGACTAGAGTAGCCCCTTCACTCACTGCAACTAGAGAAAGCCCACTCATAGCCAAAAATAAACAAATACTTGAAAAAAATAAAGAAAGAAACCCTGTGGGTGGGACCCACCTCTCTGTTATCTCACAAGCCCTTCAGGGGATTCCGGGGCTTCTAAAACTTGAGAACCGCTGCTCTAGTTTCTGTTTCTCAAAATGTGGGACCCAGACAAAGACATTAGTATCGCCTGGGAACTTGTTAAAAATGAAGTGTCTCAGTGTTCCCGCCACAGACCAAATGAGTCATAATCTACATTTTAAAAAGATCCCCGGTGATTCCTATGCACATGAAAGTTTGAGAAGCCCTCGTTATTATCCAGATAAATATCACTTTGCTGTGGAAATAGAAAAATGTAAGCTCCTTTAATGAGAAGCAGAACCAAAATTAGTAGTATCCCCCTTTAAGAACAGAAGTGACTTTAATTAAAGAGAAATTAGGAGGCAGATCATTTAGAGCTGTATTAATAATAATAAATAAATCCCAGCTTTGTGTTATTAATTGGGTTAAAGAATTCAAGTAAGATTAAATGTAAAGATATTCTAACTCCTATCCTGTATTATTTCTTTCCATAGTGTTTCCTAATTCAATATAGGGTCTATCAAATTGTTTTACTCCAGAGTCTGACTCTATTCCTTTGGAATATAAATTTGTGCTGTGTGTATGTATACATGCACTCATACACACGTATTAATGTATTAGTCAGGGTTCGCCTACAGTTCAAAATCTGTAGGGCAGACTGGCAGCCTAGAAATTTCGGCAAGAATTGACACTGAAGTCTTGTCTCCAGTCTGGAGACAGAATTTCTTCCTTCTTGGAGGATGTTATTCTTTTTCCCTTAAGGCCTTAAACTGATTGGATGAGACAGTAATATATAGAGAATAATCTATATTAATTAATTAACCTCCACATTGTAGAGAGTAATCTATTTTACTCAAAGTCTACTGATTTAAATGTTAATTACATAAAAAATATCTGCACAGAAACATCCAGATTGGTGTTTGACCAAACTACTGGGTACCACAGTTGAAGTCAGTAGACACATAAAATTAACCATTTGTATTCATAAAACATGTCTTTGAAAGTTCTAGAAAGTCATAAAATATGGCTAGAATTAGAGCTAGTGATAATTCACTAGCTTTTGTCACTCATTTTAAATGTAATTTAGCTTGAGTTTTTCTTCTGCCCCCCCACACCAACTTTGTATTAAACTTCTGCTCAGACAATATAAACTCTTAGTGCAACCTCTTTGCTGTTACAATGGTTCATACTTTGTTAATAACAAATTAGATTTAAATAAATAATTTTTGACAGTTGTAAATTTTTTAAAAATGAAGTATAGTTGATTTACAAAGTCATGTTAGTTTCAGGTGTATAGCACAGTGATTTAGTCGTATATATGTGTGTATATATATATTCTTTTTCAGAGACAGTTGTAACTGAAAACAGACTGTGGGTTGTCATTTATTGTCCACATTGTTCTCTTTAGGGGTTTAAGTCAACTTAGCCTGAACCCATGTTTCAAGTAAAAAGTCCTTCTTACTCTTACTTTGAATTGCCAGTCTAATTGCCTCACTTCTCCATTTGCCTCCAAATCTGTGTCCAGGTGTTTAGTTATGGCCCCAGCTGTGCAGAAAGATAAATTTGGACCAGACAAAGGCAATGAGATAGCCCTCTTGGTGATTGTCGTCTATGAATTTTGAGATCCCTTCACTTAGTGTGTTATTTCTTTAATGAGATAAGTGATTTCTGTATGATAGCATGGACGTGATTTTGTATAACCAAGACTCTGAAGATACTGTGGTTCTGCATGGCCCAAAGAAAGAGAGAAGAGAATGTCTGTGTGTGGTCCTGGGTAGCTCCCTGGATTTGGACTTTGGCTTGTCTGAACTGCTATGCAGGTGAGTCAGTCTAGAGGACAACGGAGGTAGGGATGACTGGCACCAAAATCATGCAAAACTCGGTGCAAATGATAGCGAGTCCACAGATGCATTTGGCCACTGTTTAAGGTGAATGACTTCCCTGGTGGCACAGAGGGTAAAGTGTCTGCTTGCAATGCTGGAGACCCAGGTTCGATCTCTGGGTCGTGAAGATCCCCTGGAGAAGGAAATGGCAACCCACTCCAGTATTCTTGCCTGGAGATTCCCATGGACGGAGGAGCCTTATATGCTACAGTCCATGGGGTCGCAAAGAGTCGGACATGACAGCGATTTCACTTTAAGGTGAATGATGGTTCTAGGTGGGATGCTATGGCAGAAACTCATCTGATAAAGGAACAAGGAGGCTTTGTTGGAAGGTAGCACAGAATTGAAGACCGTCTATGAGGCTAAGGGGGTTTCCAAGGTGGCACTAGTGGTGAAGATTTCACCTGCCAGTGCAGAAGACTTAAGAGACACTGGGTTAGAAAGATGCCCTGAAGGAGGGCATAGCAACCCACTCCAGTATTCTTGCCTGGAGAATCCCATGGACAGAGAAGCCTGACAGGCTACAGTCCATGGAGTCACAAAGAGTTGGACACAGCTAAAGCAACTTGGCACACAGCATACATGAGGCTGAGGGCAGCTCCAGGCACTCAGGGCTGGGTTATCCCTTATCATCTTCTCAGGCTTTGCTGTAAGGTAAGCAGGCCTGATGCTGACTGAGCCGAGGTCAGGTGAGTGTCATTCATGGTCAAAGAGGGAGCAGGCTTTCTCACTCGCCTCAGCAGAAAAATCTCTTTTGAGGACTTCACTTGGCCCCAGTTGTGTTCTATGCTCATCCCTGGACCAGTCACTAAGGTGGGAAGAGGGTCCTGTGACACTCAAGCTGGGGTCATGTGTGTACATTCTTGAGGAAGGGGGATAGGGTTTGTTTCTAGGGAAAGTGGAGACAAAGTAGGCTGGGCAGATTAAAAACAAAAGCTATTGGGGTTAACCAAGAATTGATTTACTTATTCATGGATTTTAATAGCTCTATTGGAAGCCCCTTCTGTGAGAAAGATCTCCTGCTCCTCTGTAAAGGGGTTTTCAGTGTTTTGTTGTGTGCTTCCCAGGGTAGCCATTTTCTCCCATGGAGGGTTTTCATGTTCCATCTCATATTTGTTTTTTTCCTTGGGGAACTCTTGCTATGATAACAAGATGTTTTATTTTGTATACATTGAGTTCTATTTGATAATGGTATTGCATTTATCTGATATGTGATATAATAGTTATTTTAAAAATTTTGTAAGTAGATACTCTTGTACTTAACTTAACCAACCCTGTCGGACACCTAAATTTTTTCTGCTTTTTCCTCTTATAAATGTGGCAGGATGGAGTTATCTTTCACCTTCAAACCCATCTTTCCTTTCTATCATCATCTTTTGTGAGAGAAGGTATTTTGCAGACAGAGTAGGGAGAGATTCTGTTGAATAATACTTCAGAATTTTGCTATGGGAGGTGGTCAATGTGAGGGAAAGAAAGGTTTGTTTTTCCAGTAGATATTCTGCTCTAAAGAATATTAAAGTTCAAAACTTCTCCCAAGAAGTAGGATGAGAACCTCCTGCAACCCCTCAGGTTGGAGAAACTAAGGACTTTGTGGAAAATTCAAGAAGGAACAAGTATGACGAGGGGAAAAAAAAAGGAAATTAAAAAAAATTTTTTTATCTTTTTATTTTATATTGGAGTATAGCTGATTAACAGTGTTGTGATAGTTTCAGGTGGACAGCAAATGGACTCAGCCACATATATACATGTATCCATTCTTCCCCAAACTCCCTTCTCAGCCAGGTTGCCACATAACATTGAGCAGAGTTCTCTGTGCTATAAAGTGGGTCCTTGTTGGCTATCCATTTTAAATATACCAAAGGTGTAAATGTTTATCCCAAACTCCCTAACTATCCCTTTACCCCATCCTTCCTAAAAAAGGGAAAAATGTTTAAGAAGACAAAGTGGGGAGAACATAGAAAAAAGA
This sequence comes from Okapia johnstoni, assembly GCA_024291935.2. NCBI lineage: Eukaryota > Metazoa > Chordata > Mammalia > Artiodactyla > Giraffidae > Okapia > Okapia johnstoni. The sequence goes on along the minus strand of CM044309.1, from coordinate 33,530,300 downwards.
GGTTCCTGAAAACTTATCCATGGAAAAATCTGGAGGGATAGTAAGGGTTATATAAATTATAAACAATAGAAATCAGCTGTGGATAACTTAAGCATTGGAGAGGTATGGATAAGTCATGGGATTTAAAAATAAATTCATGAACGAGACTCAGAGAGGGCACTTGTAAGAGGAGCTCCACTCTGCACTATACAGTAGGTTCTTGTTGGTTATTGAGTTTGTATATAGTAATGTGCAAAGTAGTGTCATTTCCCCTGGAGAAGGAAATGACAACCCACTCCAGTATTCTTGCTTGGGAAATCCCATGGACCAAGGAGCCTGGTGGACCACAGTCCATGGGGTTGCAAACAGTCGGACATAACTGAATGACTGAGCACATACACATATGTGAAAAAGCTGTACACTTAAAGAGAAAAGAAAGCATGGAACCAAGGAGAAATGTACAATAACTAGTTTATGTCTTAAAAATGTGAATATAATCAAATACTTTTATACAAAAGTGATAATATATTTGATAGCTATAGGTGGAAAGATTCTACCTTTTAAAGATAGTAAAGATAGTGCAAGGTATATAAATTTTAAAAAGAAAAATAACCTTATTATATGTAAGAAAAAAATACATGATCTCTTTGAAATAAAGTCTCCCCACGGCAGATCCCAGATGGCCTCAGACTTTCCAAGCTCACAGAAGTGGGAGGAGGTACAGGCAGGCCTAACAGGCTGGTTTCTGATCTCCAAGGCCAGCATTTTTATTTTGATGTACCTGGTTGTGATGGTTAATTTTATGTGTCAATTTGACTTGGCCTTGGGATGTCCAGTTAACTGGTTAAATATTATTCTGGGTGCCTAAGAGAATGTTTAGGCTTCCCAGGTGGTGTTAGTAGTAAAGAACCTGCCTGCCAGTGCAGGAGACAAAAGAGACATGGGTTCGATCTCTGGGTCGGGAAGATCCCCTGGAGGAGGGCATGGCAACCCACATCAGTATTTTTGCCTGGAGAATCCCATGGACAGAGAAGCCTAGTGAGCTACAGTTCATAGGATCACAAAGAGTCGGACATGACTGAAGCGACTTAGCAAGTATGCACGTGAGTGTGTTTCCAAGAGAAATATTTAAATCGGTGGACTAAATAAAGCAGATGGCTCTCCCCAGTGTGTGTGGGTATCATCTAATCTCCTGAGAGCCTGAAGAGAATGAAAGGGTAGGGGAGGTTTGAATTGTCTCTCTGCCTGACTGCTGAGCTGAGACATTGATTTGGGAGCTCCTGGTTCTTAGGCCTTCAGACCTGGACTGGAACCTGTACCATTGGTTCTGGCTGTAAGGCTTTCCAACTACACCATCAGCTTTCTTGGGTCTCCAGGAAGACGGTGTGGGACTTCTTAGCCTCTGTAATATTATGAGCCAATATCTCATAATAAATAAAGAATGTATGTATATAATCTCCCACTGGTTCTGTTTCTCTGGAATACCCTGACAAGTACACTTGTCATTAGAACTTCAGACAGAAGGTTGTACTCCATGGATGTGTTTTTGCAGAATTTGAGAATCTCTGTGAAAAGTAAAAGAATAATTAAACCAAATATTTGGAAGGAAAAATATTATTGATGGTAAGGGGGCAAGAATGGGACAGAAACATTTCAAGGGAAGTCTTAGATTTAGAATGTGGCTATTGATGGGACATAAGGCAAGATGCTGCAGGCAAAAAGATGAAGGTGTTTATAACTTTAAAAAATTGTATATTTATTTTTTAAAATTATTTATTTACTTATAATTTTAGCTGTGCTGTGTCTTCGTTGCTACAGGCAAGCAGGGGCCACTCTCTGGTTGTGGTGCATGGGTTTCTCATTGCGGTGGCTTCTCCTGTTGCAGAGTACAGGCTCTAGGCATTCGGGTTTCAGTAGTTGCAGCACACAGGCACTAGAGCAAGGGCTGTTGCTCCTTGGCATGTGGGATCTTCCTGGACTAGGGATGGAACCAGTGTCCCCTGCATTGCAAGGCAGATTCTTAACCACCAGACTACCAGGGAAGCCTGATGGAACTCTTTAATCCTGAGGCAGATTGATTTCTTATAAGCACAAGATAGAAATCAGTGCCCACAATTCTAAAAGTAAATGATACAAATGAACTTACAAAACAGTAAGAAACTCACAGACTTAGAGAAAGAATTTATGGCTGCCAGGGGACAGGATAGTTAGGGAGCTTGGGAAGGTCATATACACATTGCTGTATTCAAAATGTATAACCAAGGACCTATCGTATAGCATGTGGAACTCTGCTCAATGTTATATGTCAGCTTGGATGGGAGGCAGGTTTAGGGGACAGTGGATACATTTATATATATGGCTGAGTCTTTTTGCTGTTCACCTGAAACTACCACAACATTGTTAATCAGCTATACCCCAATACAAAATAAAAAGTTTAAAGTTTGAAAAAAAAATCAGTGTCCACAGAGAAAGTTCACTTTTTGATACATATTTTGTCCCCCCAAAATCCATAAAACACTCTGTTGTAGTTCAGAAACAAAGAGTAGGGGGTAACTATAAACACAGATCCTAACAGAAGTGAGGACCAAGAATCAGGCAAAGGCAGGCTCAGGCTAAGTGTCTGCACACTCCAGACTCAGGTCATTTCAGGGTGAAACAGGAGGGAGAGACAGATGACTGGGATGTTGTCTAGAAAACAAAGGGGAGAGATTTAAAGGACTATAGCCTGTTGGTTTAGAACCTACATAAAAGACAATTAGATGATGTGACTACCAGACACAGCCAGAAACTAGAGTTACACCTGTTCTTTAGTTTTATAAACTTTGTTTAAAAATGAAATACTGAAAGAGTACAATAGTAAAAAATTTAGCGCTCTCTGTTACAATTCCTTAAATTGAAGTTAAACTCTGAAATTCACAAGTTCTGAAAACTAAGGTTAAAATATTTTTTCAGTTTTCATAGAAAGAGCAAAGCACATAGGTGATTTGGAACAACTGAAGGGGTGTGTTAGCCTAACCGTGCAGCCACAGAGACCACATAAGACCCAGGACTACAAAGAATTAGAAAACTTTAGATGTGGATGATATGTAAACAGTACTCACATAATCTGCTCTGAACTGACCTAAAGCTTTTTTTTCTTTTTTTTTTTAAACTTTACTTATTTATCCATTTGGCTGTGCTGGGTCTTAGCTGCAGCATGTGGGATCTATCTAGTTCCCTGACCAGGGATCGAACCTGAGCCCCCTGTGCTGGGAGCGCAGAGTCTTAGCCACTGGACTACCAGGGAAGTCCTATTTAAAAAAATTTTTTTTCCATTTAGTATGATAATTTTTTCTGCTACAGAATTAAAAAAAAATTTTTTTATTGCAGTATACTTGATTTATGATTTGTGTTGGTTTCAGGTGGATAGCAAAGTGATTCAGTTATACATCTATATATTGTTTTTCAGATTCTTTTCTCTGACAGATCGTTACAAAATATTGAGTATAGTTCTCTGTGCTTTACAGTAGTCCTTTTTGGTTGTCTATTTTACGTACTATGTGCTATGTACATGTTAATCCCAAACTCCTAATTTATCCCTTCCCTGCCTTTCCCTTTCAGTAGCCATAAGCTTGTTTTCTGTGTCTGCTGATTACAGGCAGCTTTTTGACTCTCCTTTCACATACATTCTATTGCCCAGGACTTAGGAAATAGTCATTCTGGATACTTCTTAACATTTTCTCTCCCTGACCCTTGATTTTGGCATACAGCAGATGTTTCCATTATCCCAGAGTTGTGTCCCAAGATAGGATGGGAATGGAACAAGTGCCTAATAGGATGAGCAAAAAAGAGCTAGGGTAACTTGCCACGTCTTGATCTTTCCCCACTTGCTTTCTTTTATGATTCTACTTCTTGAGTCTTCGTTTAGAGTTCAGTGGAAAACTCCCAAGTGAGAAGAAGAATTCTTTCCCATCCAGAACTTTTTCCCATCCAGAAATAGTAAATCACTTTCTATCTCTGATATTAATACAACTTCGGCATCTCCCATCACACAAGCTCCCTGCCCATGTCTCCAAGGACTCTTCTTTGCACCTGGAAATTGTTACTTGTCTGAGCCTTGAAGTGTTCTTCTCCCTAACGTGACCTTGTTTGTGAGTACTTTAGTATAAGATATGTCCAGATATTAAAATATATAAAGTATATAAAATATATAAAGGATATAGCAAGTGAAAGTGAAATTGCTCAGTCGTGTCTGACTCTTTGCAACCCCATGGACTGTAGCCTAACAGGCTCCTCCTTCCATGGGATTTTCCAGGCAAGAGTACTGGAGTGGGTTGTCGTTTCTTTCTCCAGGAGACCTTCCCAACCCAGGGATTGAATCTGGGTCTCCCGCATTGTAGGCAGACGCTTTACCCTCTGAGCCACCAGGGTAGTCCATAAAGCATATAACACAAGTATAATTAATTTGCACACAATATATTGAATGAGATCATGAAAACAACACATTTCCTGGCATTCTATTAAGATTCCATACCTGCATCATCAGGATGACCACGTTGTTGATGATGACAGTAGTTATGATCTAAAAGCCAGAATCTCCAGTCAGCCTTGTCATTGTCCCACATTCATTTCCCTTGCTGGTGACCCTGAGCTCATCTTGTACTTTCTGATGCTTGTTGCTTGGGTGAAAGCAAATGATGTGTTCCCATTTTCTTGGAACCTCAAGGATCCAGGTGAGTTCCAGCCTCTCTAGGTCTTCCTCTGGATTGTATCCTCATCCAGGGAAGTGGCTTGGACAAAATCATCCTGGGACTGATGATTTGGGGCAGCACAAACTTAGAGGTAGAAAAGCGTCTCTGATTTATCCCAGAACAGTGGTTATATTCTCTCTTCATACATCATAACACTACTTACCTCTCTTTTTCTCTCTTTCATGTAAGCCCATCTTTCCCATCCCACAAGAGAATAACAAATTCTAACTCTGAGAATACCTCCATAAGTTCCAAATTTGTCTGCCTTTTTGACACTTCCAAGAGCAAGTTCAAATATTATATACCTTTACTCTCCCTGGAAAACTTATATAATCTATGAATTATTTTGCCTCTTAACCCACATAGAGTGTTCATACATTTTATTTCATTATCATGTTAATAACCAGTGCTTATTGCAGATGAATTAGAAAATATGCATTTTCTACATATGAAAAACAAAAACAAAATTATGTGTAGTTTCAACATCTAGGATTTTCTCTGTTAGTATATTAATGTGTGGACTTCCATATTGCTTCATATGGTCCAGTCCTTGAGATGGGATCATTTCATACATACCATTTTTAATCTGATTTTTAAAATTTTAATTTAATATATTTTGAAAATCTTTATATATTAATAAATCAAATCCAATGAAATCCCATCACTGAGGTTTGATGATGGAAAAGAGGGGAGATACGGTATGTAGCAAACAATCTTACTGATGGTTCATCAGCATCCACATGGAACCCCAAAATACACAAACATCACTGTAGTCAAGGCTACCGCATGTCTTGCCTTGTTGTTCTTAAGAGCTCTTATCTCTGCTTATTTTTTTTTTATGTTTCACTTGTGGGTTGTCTCTCCTCCCAGAAGAATATAAGCTTTGTTTTATTTATCATCATATTGCTGGCACTAGAACTATATCTGGTACAAAATCTACTACTCAACCCAAATTTGTTGAATAAATTAATGAAGAAACCCCACATTAGTTCATTAATTAATTAACAAGATTCATGCCACAGTCTGTGATTACCTCCTTGCTTATTTATCTGGTATCTTGTTTATTGCCTAGGTGAGTGAGAAATAAAGCTTTGTGGTGAGGAATGGGGGAGTGTTAAGCCACTGATTTTTGGAGTTTTTCTTTTTAGGACTTAATGTAGCATTAACCAGGACTATCCTGACTAACACATATATAAAGCCAGAGTTAGAAATTTGTTCTTTGGCCATAGAATTGAACAAATTTAATTGATATAAACTAGGATTTAGGCCTATGGTTTTCACCTAATGGTTTTATTTTCTTTTTTTGTTATTAGAATACTCATCCTGCACTCCTGGCCTAAAAGCAAAAGATATAAACCCTGAAAATGTTCTGAATACAAATTAGATTTCTTCAGATACTTGTTGAGCTTGAAATAAAATATTTCAGTTTCGTATGCTATCTAGATTGTTTCTATTATAAATTCGAATTTCACCTAACCCATAGTTGTTTATAATTTCTAAATGAGAACAATTAATTCCCTTAGAGCTGGAGTAAGAAACAAATATTTGTGTTCTTGGTTGGGGGCATCTTATTTTTAGGCTGACAGCTGCAGTGATGGTAAATTTGAGGAAGAGAGAGTGCTGGAGTCAAGTAGCTACCTGTTTCAGATTTTCCCAAACTTTCTAGGCTCATGGTTATAGTCAGCTCAGTTATTTATCCATGGGCCAAAAATGTATAAGGTTTTAGATTATTAAGTAGTTAGATCCAGAGTAATTTACTGACTGTAATTTGTATGGCACGCAACAAGTGTTCTTGTGTTTTCCTCAAAAGTTTAAAATGTCCTGCAGATTCATCTGATTCACTGCGGTGACCCTGGGTTCCTCAGCACACACAGTTTGGGAATTCTAGATCTCTGACTTGATAGGTGGAAGGATTTGAGGAGCACTATATTTGGAGAAGATCTTTTGGGAAGTTCCTAGCTCTGCGTGAGCTTCTGTTTTGTTTTGAGGAGTCTGTATTTTATTTATTTAAGTAATTTTTTTAAAGCTCTAATTCACTCAGAATTCTTCAGTTTATGGTGGCTCAGATGGTAAAGAATCTGCCTGCAATTCAGGAGGCCCCAGTTTGATCCTTGAGTTGGGAAAATCCCCTGAGAAGGGAACGGCTACCCACTCCATAATCTTGCCTGGAGAATTCCACGGACAGAGGAGCCTGGTGAGCTACAGTTCACGGGGTTGAAAAGAGTCAGACACAACTGAGAGACTAACACACACGTGCACACACTCACACACACACCAGGGTGGAGTAGGGTGGGGGCTGGGGGTCAGGGGGACAGGCAGTCATGGGGACAGGGTTGGCGCGAGGCTGAGGCTGCCCCACTCCCACCCCTTCACCACCGCCCATCATTCTTCTGCTTGTCTCTCATCTCCATGTCAGCTGGCTGCTCTCCTGCAGCCACTGCAGCCTGGGCCTTTTGCTCTCCTCAGCCAGCCTCTCAGACATGCTGGCATAGAGCTCCTTCTCTCCTCCAGCTGCTTGTGGATCTGCTGCGGGCACATGGCCAGCTGAACCTTGGCCGCCTAGTTGCTGGGTAGAGCTGCAGGCCCTTCTGCAAGTCAGCCCGTGCGTTCACCGCCAGGTGGGCCTCTCCCTGGTGGAAAAGGCCCTTCTCATTGTTGCTGTCCACTTCCTGGGCCTTGTTACTGTTTTCAGTGGCAGCTGAGAAGACTTGAATCTTCAGATGACACATGGCCAGGTTGAGGTGAGAGGCCAGCTGAAGGGCCTGCACCTTCTTGTGCATCCTAATCAGAGAAGCTCCACTTTTATTCCAGCCAGGACACAATCTTCTTTTTTTTTTAAAAAAAATATTTAGTTATTTATTTATGGCTGTGCTGGGTCCTCACTGCTGTGCGCAGGCTTTCTCTAGTTGCAGGGAGTGGGGGCCACTCTCTAGTTGCGGGGCACAGGCTTCTCACTGCAGTGGCCTCTCCTTGTGGCGGAGCATGGGCTCTAGAGTGCTCGGGCTTAGGCAGCTTGGCCGCGTGGGCTCAGCTGCCCATGGTATATGGGATCTTCCTGGACCAGGGATTGAACCAGTGTCCCCTGCGTTGCAAGGCAGGTTCTCAACCATGACCATCAGGGAAGCCCCAGGACACAGTCTTCTTGCACTGCAGCACAGCTTGCTTGTACTTGCCTTCCTTGAAGTACACAGTGCCTCGCTCCTTCACTACAGTCCTCTGCTCCAGCGGCTCAGAACTCACCTCTCAGGACTTCTCAAATATTCTTGTGCTGTATTTCATACATCAGCTCAGCATTTGGTGGGATCTGGAACTTCTTCCCAGTGTTGCTGAAAGCATACAGGGATTAAGATACACAATGGAATGTTCTCTTCTATCCATGCGCTGAATGGCTTTCTCCAGCCCACAGGGCAGATGCATTCTCTCTCCCTCACCGACTTCAAAGCTGAGCTCCCATGGGTCAAAGATCTGGTCCTCGAAGTATCCTTCCAGGGCAACCTTCAGGGTGGCGCTGTCATTGGACTTGGCGTAGCCCTCCCCATCACCTCCATATTCTCCTGATGACCCCCTGTCTTCTTCGTCTGTCAGGTCCTCTTCCTTGAATTCCAACAACTCCACCTCAAACACAAGTGTGGCTTTGGGAGGGGACCTGGGAGGGCTGCCCGCTGAGCCCTAGGCATGCTCTGACTTGCAGGTGATGTGGCACACTTCGCCTGCCTTCATGGTCACTACAGCAACATTCCAAGCCTTGATGACCTTTCCTCTCCCCAGGTCAAAGGAGAACCTGTCCTTGCAGTCCAGGCTGGAGTGGAACTTGGTGCCATCTAGCAGCCAGCCCCTGTAGTGGACGAAGACTCGGTCCCCGATCACGGGTGTCTCTGAGCCAGGGCCTTCTCTCCTGATGAACTTAAGCACACCCTCGTCCTGCTTGGGGCTGAGGTCCACTCCCTCGAGGGGCTGAGGCACCAACTGTGCCCTGCTCTTGGCCACCTTCATCTCCTTGGTGGTCATCGAACTGTTTCTTGGGCAGCAGTCGCCAGTGGCTGGCCCGGGCTTGTGCCTTATTTATTTATTTTTAAAAATATTTATTTATTTATTTGGCTGCTCCAGGTTTTAGTTGCAGATGTGGGATCTTTAATGGCAGCATGCGGGATCTTTAGTTGAGCATGTGAGATGAAAGAGTTTGAAACCAAAGATCAAACCGGGGTCCTCTGCATTGGGAGTACAGCGTTTTAACCACTGGACCACCAGGTAAGTCCTTCCATTTCATTTTATTTATTTAAAAAAGTTTTCATTTTACATTGGATTATAGTTGATTAACAATGAAAAAGTGTTGGTTTTGGGTGTACAGCAAAGTGATTCAGTTACACAAATACATGTATTTTTTCTTTTTCAAGTTCTCTCCCCTTTCAGTTTATTACAAAATATTGAGCAGAGTTCCCTGTACTATATGAGCTTTTTTTTTTTTGGTAGAGAAATATGAGTATCTATGGACAACATATCCATGGGGAGTAACTTGAGCTTCCAGTGAAATTTGGAGCATTGTTGCCATTGCTCTGAATATTCACATTTCACTGAAAGAAGTCACCAGCATAGATGACACCAGGTGAGGTCAGTAGACAAAAGACTAGAGTGGGTGAGCTCGTTCCTGGTGCTTTCAGCCTTTGTTCTCTTGGCTTCCAGAGTCCATGCTCTTGTGGATTTCCTGTGACCTGCTCTGGATAATCCTTCCCAGCTTCTTTGATCAACTAATCCTTGCTATGGAGCTTTTAATTGTTGACATTCTTCGGGTCTTGGTCTTAGATTTCAATTATAGTCTATGAGCAGATGGCTCTCCAAACCTTTAATTTTTTTTTCCTTCCTGTTGGTGTTTTCCTTTTAAAATTGCCCCAGTCCTTTAGTAAAAGAAAATCAACCTTGACAGCCATATGCAGACACCTTGGGGAGATGGAAAAGCAGGGCAGTCTAGGGGTCCCTCCATCTAGCCCCACAGAGAGACTCAGAATCCTATGAAGGGAACTCAGATGTGGAGGTTCAGGGGGTCCCCAGCCGTTCAGTAAGGACCTAATGGAGGAGACACATGACACCCCCACGCAGTGTCTGGGGACCTGACTCCAGAGACATTCAAGAGGCAAAGCTTCCACTTTTCCATGGTATGCTAGATCAAGGGTTCTTCACTCTGGGTAAACAACAGAATCACCTGGGAAAATTGCTAAAATGCCAGAGTCCTACACCAACCAATAAAGTCAGATTTAGAAAGATAGGCTTGGGTATCAGGGATTTTAAAAAGTTCCTGAAGGGATTTCAATGAGTAGTCAGGATTGAGAACCACTTTGCTAGAGGAGGCTGACTTGAGAAACAGGTGGAGATGTGATGGAGCAGAGTGAATGTGCACTTTTCCTGGCCCACCAGCAGGTTCAGAGAAGAGGGTCCTGGGTCTGTGGGCAAACATGTTGCCACCATGTGAAGCATAGGAATTAACCCACCATGGAGGACAATAGAGCCAAGATACGGAGAAGGGCCACATCTTGATGATTTCCCTGAAGTTAGCACTGTGTCTGAGAATTTCAGTTTTATTTCTCATGCTTCCCTGGTGGCTCAGTTGGTAAAGAACCTGCCTGCCAATGAAGGAGATGCAGGTTAGATCCCTGGGTCAGGAAGACCCCCTGGAGAAGGAAATGGTCACCCACTTCAGTACTCTTGCCTGGGAAATCCCATGGACAGAGGAGCCTGATGTATTTCAGCCCATAGGGTGCCAAGTGTTGGACGTAACTTAGCGACAAAACCATCACCACCACCACCTTCTCTGGTTACTTAAGCCAGAATCCTCATGGACAGAGGAGCCTGATGGGTTACAGTCCATGGGGTTGCAAAGAGTCGGACATGACTGAACAACTAAGCACAGCCCATAGAGAGACAGCAGAGGGCTGTTACTGCCTACCTCCCCCTCCTCTGCTAGTAATCTTCAAGGAACATTCACATTTTATTTTTTGGCTGTGTTAGGTCGTTGTTGCTGTGCTTGCAGGCTCTCTCTACTTGTGGTGCTGCTGCTGCTGCTAAGTCGCCTCAGTCGTGTCCGATTCTTCGCGACCCCATGGACTGCAGCCTACCAGGCTCCTCTGTCCATGGGATTTTCCAGGCAAGAGTACTGGAGTGGGGTGCCATTGCCTTCTCCACTACTTGTGGTGAGAGAGGGCTATTCTCAAGTTTTGGTGCTTGGGCTTCTCATTGCGGTGACTTCTCTTGTTGTAGAACTCTGGGCTCTAGGTGCTTGGGCTTCAGTAGTTGCAGCTCATGGGCTTAGTGGCTCTGTGGAATGATCTTCCCCGACCAGGGATCAAACACGTGTCTCCTGCATTGACGGGTGGATTCTTAACCTCTGGACTACCAGGGAAGTCTGACATTCGCATTTTAGACCTTCTGTTAAGGTCTTTATTTTTGCTTTGGTCAGTAGAGACTATTCATTGTGTCCTAATATTTCTTCTCCCTTTCTTCCATAGCATAGTTTTCTAGCTGAACTTCCCAGAGAAATAAAGACTACAATTCTTAGCCTCCATTGTGGCTATGGTCATACTAAGTTTTGGCCAGTACGAAGCAGCAGGATAATGTGATTTTATCCAGAATCCTTAAAAGATAGCAAGAATGGACCATTGTCTCCATCCTTTCTCCATTTTGTTATCTGAAACATAAATGTTTCCATCTTTGACTTGACGATGAGGCTGTATCTTAGGAATGGGACAGACGGGGAGCTTGAGTCCTGGGAATTCCAGGGAGTGGAGCCACTGCATTGACTCTGGCCTGACACTTCCAGGGTTCATTTGTGTGAATGAGAAATATCAAATTTCTCTCTTATTAAGCCAATGTTATTTTGGGTTTGCTGTCACTCAAAGCTGAATCTAATCCTAACTAATATACCCTATTAAGTTTCATCTTGAGATATTTGGACCATCCCTTTGTGTCTTTGGGTACTAATGTCATCATTCAACATCTCTATGCCATCCAGCTCTCTATCATCAGTTAATGACATGGGTGTTCCATCTGTGCTTCCACCATCATTAATAAAAATAGGATCAGGAGAGGGTCAAGGACAGCTGTCTCCAGTCTATTCTGGAGAGCTCTCTCTGTCCTGGTGATCTAGCCACCTTCTCTTTGGACACAGGTGTGAGGTGGTGTGGAGGGAAACTGAGGGGTGTCATCCACAGATCAGTGGGTCTCAAGCTTTAGTGTGTAGCAGGACCACCTGGAGGGCTTGTTAAAGCACAGATTACTGGGCTTCAGCTCCAGAGTTTCTGATTCAGGATGTCTAGAATATGACCCAAGTATTATTTTTTAAATCTATTTTTTGAAGTATAGCTGATTTACAATGTTGTATTAATTTCTGCTGTACAGCAAAGTGAGTCATATATATATATGTATATACACACACATATTCTTTTTCATATTCTTTTTCCACTATGATTTATCATAGAATATTGAAGAGCTGATTCATTGGAAAAGACCCTGATGCTGGGAAAGACTGAGGGCAGGAGGAGAAGGGGATGACAGACGATGAGATGATTGGATGGCATCACTGACTCAATGGATGTGAATTTGAGCAAACTCTGGGAGACAGTGAAGAACAGGGAACCTTGGCATGCTGCAGTCCATGGGGTCAGAAAGAGTTGGAGATGACTTAGCGACTGAACAACAATTCAAAATAGTTCCCTGTGCTATACTGTAGGACCTTGTTGTTTATACATTTGATATGTAATAGTTTGCATCTGCTAACCCAAAACTCCCAGTCCAGCTCTCTCACCCCCCAAGTATTAGTGTTTCTAACAAATCCCAGGTGATGCTGATATTGATGGTCCAGGGACCATACTTTGAGAATCATCATCTTAGCATATCATCTTTCAGTTGGAAGGTGATTTATAAAAGAGAAAGAATATTTAAAAGTTGTTTGGGGATGGGAAGCAAGTCTTTGAGGGGACAAAAGAGGTGGACTCCAGAATACCACGGAGGGTTGGACTCTGGTCGGACCAGAGCACTGTCTTGTGGCTTCCAAGAAGACCAGTAAGTCAGGGAGCAGGTAAAGGCAGACTGGTCCATTTGGTTTGAGGAGGCTGTTGGAGCTTCTGTCTAGTGTCTTTTATTTTCTCAGTGAAGAATATACAAGGGCATTAACTGAGGTAAGGGACATTAGCTGAGTGAGTAATTTTGAAATACTTTTGGCATATCCAATATCCCAGGGGAGTGTAATATGTACCAGGAAATGATAGGAAGACATAAGCGAGGCTGATATCTGTTTAATGAGCTAATTAACTAGTTTTTTTGTTTTAGCATATTACTAAGAACATCTAACGGAGAAGGCAATGGCACCCTACTCCAGTACTCTTGCCTGGGAAACCCCATGGACGGAGGAGCCTGGTAGGCTGCAGCCCATGGGGTCACGAAGAGTCAGACACGACTGAGTGACTTCACTTTCACTTTTCACTTTCATGCACTGGAGAAGGAAATGGCAACCCACTCCAGTATTCTTGCCTGGAGAATCCCAGGGACGGAGGAGCCTGGTGGGCTGCCATCTATGGGGTCCCACAGAGTCAGACACGACTGAAGAGACTTAGCAGCAGCAGCAGCAAGAACACCTAAATGTTAAAGCTTAAGCACTTCCACAGCGGATATGGTACTAAGTTCACCAAGATGTCTCCAGACAAGTGCTTAGTGAATGTTCAGTTCAGGTTTAACAGTAAACAAGCAGGTGAAATTAAATTTGTAGTTAAGATCATACCCTTGGAACAAAATGACACAAATTGACAGTTCATTAGTTTTTCAATTAATTGTTTAATTAATTATTTAGGCTGCACTGGCTCTTCGTTGCCTTCTCTAGTTGTGGTGAGCAAGGGTTACTACTTGTTGAGGTACATGGGCTTCTCATTGCAGTGGCTGCTCTTGTTGAGGAGCACAGGCTCTAGGCATGCGGGCTTTAGCAGTTGCAGCTGTGGGCTCTAGAGCATGGGTTCGGTGGTTGTGGCCAAGGGGCTTCATTGCTACATGGTATATGAGCTCTTCCTGGACCAGGGATTGAACCTGTGTCCCCTGCATTTGGCAAATTCTTACCCACCGCACCACCAAGGAAGTCCTCATTAGTTTTTACATGGATATATTTTTTGTTACTTTTAATTAATTAAAACATATTCTGTTTTGTGGCCAGGCATTATATAATGTGGGATTTGTCTTAATAGAAATAATACTTTGCACATTGTTGGAGTCTCACACCTTTAAAAAAAAAGAAAAAGAAAGACTACAAGTGTACAACTGCCAAATCCTGAAATGCAGTTTTATTTCTAGAGTTACAAGAAATTCCAACAGGCTCTGCTACATGGAAGCACATTCTAGCTTACTTCTGACACACACGAGCAGTTACAATCATAATTTGCTAGGCTTCTCTCTGGGGACATGAGAAGTCAGGGAATAAATCTAGGGACATTTGGAATACCTTTACACACCTCCACAGAGATGGAGACTGGCTTCAGATTGCCACTGGTTCTGAGAGCAAGAAATTAAGACCAGTAGAAATCCAGAGGACAGCTCTGTCGCTAGATTGGGTCCTCAGAGAAGAGGGTGGTGATCCACTGTCCCAATTTGCCTGGGTCTCGGGAAATGCCTGGGATGTGGGGTTTTCAGTGCTAAACCTCTGATAGTCTAGGACAAACCAGGCCAAGTTGATCACCCTATCAGGGGCTGACCATTTTGCGGAAAATTCCTCAATATAGCCAGTACAGCAAGACTGCTGTTTTGATTTGTGGTAGCTTATTTAGCTTCAGGAGTGTGTGACTGGTGTAGTGTAGTCACACGGAGCCCCACCCTCAGAAGGGCCCATGCTTGGTACACTAAGTCCCCTACATACCAACCTTCAAGTTGCATACTTTCTTTTTTTTTTTTTTTTTATTATCCTTCCTTTTCTTCGTTTTTCACCTATTTCTTTTTTATTATTTCTATTTTTATTCCTTTGTATTCTTATTTTCTCAAACCCTTGTGTCGAGGGCTGACTTTCAATAGATCGCAGCGAGGGATAAGTTGCATACTTTCAAAGATGGGAATGTGTGTTCCATCAAAGTCAGGTGTGAGTGAAATTGCAGCTTGCCCTCCATCTCATATTGCTGACGATCCTGCAGTTCTTCCATCTCCCACCTCCACTCTCTCCTCCAGTCAGTAACTCTTCTTGTCTGTTCACTCGATGCCAGCCATGAATGCCAGCTGCTGTACTGAACTACTGAACTTTTCAAGGTACTGTGATGTAAGATTTAAAATGCTATCTTTGTTTTTTTGTATTTGTTTGTTTTTATGTATAGTTTGTGTGAAAAGAATTATAAACCATACTATAAACAGAATTATAAGAAGAATTATAAACTGTACTATAAATTGTAAACAGTACTATATAGCTGATTGTGTTAGCTGGATATCCAGGTTAACTTTGTTGGACAGACGAACAAATTGGACCCATGAACACACTCTCGGAACGGAACTTGTTGGTATATAGGGGACTCACTGTTTAATACTTCTGTATTGTCACTTGAAAGTCTTAATAACATTTGAAGGAAGTGTTCCTCATTTTTATTTTGTACTAGGTCCTGAAAATTGTGTAGCCATTCTGAAAATTATGTAAGAAGGGAGCTGGGCCTTCTGTTTTTATCTTTTTGTGTCTTTCCTGATGAGAGATGGAGACATTTTCTCTCCCTGCTCTGCACCTCTCCCACTCTGCTTCTCCTCTCCTTGGTTAAGCCAAACCTATACAAGGTATTTCTTTATCCATTGGTTTTGTAAAAGGCCATGCTGTCTTATCACAAATCTTAGTGTCTAAAAAATTAAACTTGGTTTAAATGCAGCCTTTCCACCCTGGATGTGTTTCTGCCAGTAAGGAAAAGAGAGCAGGGGAAGGAAGAAGGAAAGTATTAAGAAAAACTGAAGAAAGTGTGGCAGAAATATCAGCTGGGAGTCTCCACAGTTGGAGAAGCCACACACAACTCTGGATCAAAGGAAGAAACCTCAGGGAAGATGAAAGGGGGTGATAATTGTAAGTGGAGAGGGAGTTTCATAATATAGGTGATAATAACAGGCATTTATCTGTGAACCTGAGGGAGAGTTAAAATTGAGAAGGGTGGGTGGTGGCCCAAGGACGGTCCCTTGACTTACCTCTTCTGTTGAAGTTTTCATTCTTTCCAAGTTATGTCTATTTCTCCTCTTGGGTGTTAAAATCAAGCTTTTTCCAACAAAAAGATATTTCACTGAGGTAGGGACTTATGTTTTTAAACATGGACCGTGAGGAGGACGGGAGATGGTTAGCTGAGAGAGAGTAAGGAAGGTTGAATTTGGAGTGTGAAGCCGGTGGCTGAGCTGGCTGTCAGGCTGTAAAGGTGACCTTCAGGAACTGGCTGAGCTCTGCTGTGTTCTAACCCTGACCTTGTCTCGGAACAGGACCCAGAGGGCGGGCTCACCATCCTCGTCCTCAGGGATGGGGTGTGCGGGGACCTCATTCTCCCCTGGCCAGGCTGCCGAGTGACAGTCATGTTGGCTGTCGTTGCTCTGAGCTGTTCCGGGCAGCAGGGAACCAGGCACCGCAGCTTAGAAAGGTAGGTGGAGTAGGGCCTGCTGTGGAAAACACGGGCTCTTGGAGATTTAAAATGTATTTTTCTTCCTGTCTTTGGATGGATAGATGTACAAGCCGTGTGATAGATGAGGCCCTGGAAAGGGAGCTGTCATCAGATGCAGAGATTCTGCCCCCAGGCGCTGAAAGGATGCTCTGGTCCCCGTCGTCTCTCTAACCCCCTCCTTTGCTTGGACGTAATTGGATTAAGAATCACTCTGCGGAGATCTGGACAAACCATTCTGGGCTTCTTAGGGAGGGAAAAGTATTCTGTAAATACAAAGTCTGACCTGGCTGGAAAAGAATAATTTTTAAAGCTTAGAAAACTTGGCAGCATGTGTGTGTTTGGGTCCCAAGTTTTATTAAACTAAGTGATGAATGACTTCCAGGCAATGAGGCAGAGAGGCTAGAGAGAAGTTTCCAATGGCTGCCAATATGTCTAGAGCAAGGGCACCAAATCCAGGTGCCCCAACTGCGTTTTTGCTAAAATGCCCTTACATTGTAAAAGTTGCTCTTTTTTTATCTGCTTTAACAATATTCAGACTCAGAACAGGGTTGCTGATATGTGATTTTTAATATATTTTGCATACACCTGGCATCATTGACTCAGTGGACATAAGTCTGAGCAAACTCTGGGAGATAGTGAAGGACAGGGAAGCCTGGCGTGCTGCAGTCCATGCGGTCGCAGAGTCAGACATGACTGAGCGACTCAGCAGCAGCAACAACACAGTTCTAAAAGTACCTTGTTATAAAACAGTTTGTATTTAAACTTTTTGTTGGAGTGTTTATGAAGTCAACCCAGGTCTGCTTTAGAAAGTAAGACTATATTTGTGTGTTAAGGTAAAAAATTCTTAGCAATATTTATTCCTTAAATATTTAAAATATTTAAGGAAATGATGACAATATCAGATAGGGGCCATTGTTGTTGGATGGTGACTATTTAAGTTCAAAAGACATACATCAACTCTGTTCTCTCCTTTAAAACACATCTGAGCCTTAATTAAACATCTATTTTTAGCAGAAGGTTTTACTAATGTTCCACTAGAGGGCAGCATTTGATAAGGGTTTGATATATGGATTCACAGTGTATAGCTATCATAGAAGATTAATTTGTTTTTTAAACAATGATAGTAGTAAAAAGTACTTATCCTGCTTTCATCAGCACAGCTAAAGCAAAGAAGCTGTGCTGTGCTTGGTTTCATCTTGGGGTAAATAGTCCTTAAAGCAGCGTATCCTAAGTTGAAGAGGGTGTGTTTGTTTTGTAGTTTTCAAGATGAAAAAGCAATCAAAGGAACTAAAAACAATTTAGGTGGTACTTTACAAGGGCTGGATTGATCCCATTGGCTTGCTAAAAAGGAGTTTGGTTGTTTTAACTCAATCTCCAACACACTATTTACCCTCCCTGGGAAACCATCCAAATTTGGCTGGATTCCATATGCTAGAAAAAGCTCGGAGCCGGAGCCAACTGTGGGTTTGACTGAGGTGGCAGAATAGCCCAAGGAGAGGTTGCAGGCTGCTTCCCAGGGGCCAGAAATGTCCTAGCCGCACCCGTGTGGTGGTAGTGACTGGGAAGTGGCAGAGAGGTGTGCCTGACTCATAGATGTTAGTCAATAAAGGTTGGTTTTTCTTTTATTCACTTGCTGTGCAATTGTATCCTGTCTTGTGGTGCTGCTTACCTTATTACAATTTTAAAAATTGAAGAAACTCATGCACATGGTAAACAAGCAAGGTAAGATGGAGCATGATTAAAACTGCCTTTCTGAGCTCCCCAACCAGACCCACTCTCCAGAGGTAACCACCAGCAATGATTTTTTGACATATCATGAAGAAAATGTTCTTGCAGAAAGATGCTTATATCATTATATGTATATGTTATACAAATAGGTACAAATTATATAGACATTAGTCTATATTTTGTTTTTTCTGTTCCACAATGCATCTTGGAAGGCTTCCATATCTTATGGCTTAGATTTTCAATTTTATTTCCCTAGTGAGACACACTTCTCAACAGCAGGAACTTCATTTTTTTTCCCTTTTCCTTTTTTGCCTCATAATGTCAGAGGGACTACTGTCATCATTCTAGGTGTTTAATAACCATTCTGAGGATAAAGAAGATGCCGTGTATGCATGTGTGTGTGTGTGTGTGTGTGTGTGTGTGTGTGTGCATGTGCGTGTGTGCATGCTAAGTTGCTTCAGTTGTGTCTGACTTTTTGCAACCCTATGGACTGTACCCCGCCAGGTTCCTCTCTCCATGGGATTCTCCAGGCAAGAATACTGGAGTGGGTGGCCATGCTCTCCTCCAGGGGATCTTACCCACTCAGGAATCGAACCCGTATCTCTCACATCTCCTGTATTGGCAGGCAGGTTCTTTATCACTAGCACCACCTGGGAAGCCTATGTGTGTGTGTGTGTGTGTGTGTGTGTGTGTATGTGTGTGTGTATACAATGGAATATTGCTGCTGCTGCTAAGTCGCTTCAGTCATGTTTGACTCGGTGCGACCCCATAGATGGCAGCCCGCCAGGCTCCCCCGTCCCTGGGATTATCCAGGCAAGAACACTGGAGTGGGTTGCCATTTCCTTCTCCAGAGCATGAAAGTGAAAAGTGAAAGTGAAGTCACTCAGTCATGTCCAACTCTTAGCGACCCCATGGGCTGCAGCCTACCAGGCTCCTCCGTCCATGGGGTTTCCCAGGCAAGAGTACTGGAGTGGGGTGCCATTGCAATGGAATATTACTCAACCATAAAAAGAGTGAAATAATGGCATTTGTTGCAACATGAAGGGAGCTAGAGATGATCATATTAGGTGAAGTAAGTCAGAGAAAGACAAACATCATGTGATATCACTTACATGTGGAGTCTCCAAAAATGATGCAAATGAACTTATTTACAAGACAGAAACAGACTCACAAACATAGAAAAACAAACTTAGGGTTACCAAAGGGAAAAGGGGAGGAGGAGGGACAAATTAAGAGGATGGGATCAACAGATAGAGACTACAATACGTAAAATAGACAAACAACAAAAACCTACTGTATAGCACAGAGAACTCTATTCAATATCCTATAATAACCTGTAGTAGAAAAGAACCTGAAAAGCAATGTTTATATATTTTCTTATTAATATATATTTTCTGAATTACTTTGCTGTATACCTGAAACATTGTAAGTAAACTATACTTCAATAAAAAAATTAAAAAAAAAACGAAAATAACTATTCTGGGATTGTTGGCTGGAGTGTTAGTCTGCTCCTGGTGAGAAAGAAGGAGAAAGGTTTATAATCATATTAAGGGTACGTTGGGTCATCTTGTCTAGTACTTTTCTCAGCTTCTTATACTTGAAATTGACTGCAAAAGCCTTGCATTATTTTGGTTTGTGGGTTGCCCCAGCTCTTTTCATTTGCCACTCAAGAGTGAGCTGTGCCTTTGAATTGGCATGTGTTCATAATCTCATTATTACGACTGGATGCCCTGTGATAACAGAGTATAAAGGGATCCTCAGACACCAAAGATGGCATTTATGTGGGTCTAATATTCCCATGCTATGGAGCACTGATGATGGTCCTTCATCTTAAAGGCTGTGTGTTAGGAGAGCTGAAATCGCATGCCAAAATCTTATTACTTTTTACATTTTATCCTTTGTTTAGCTTTTATAGCCTTGATTTGAGGAAACTTTTTGCTCCCAAAAGATCTGTGAATTTCATCATTTAGAAATAATCATATCTAGAGACTTGATTCGGAGACGGCAATAGCACCCCACTCCAGTACTCTTGCCTGGAAAATCCCATAGATGGAGGAGCCTGGTGGGCTGCAGTCCATGGAGTCTCGAAGAGTCGGACACGACTGAGCGACTTCACTTTCACTTTTCACTTTCATGCATTGGAAAAGGAAATGGCAACCCACTCCAGTGTTCTTGCCTGGAGAATCCCAGGGACGGGAGAGCCTGGTGGGCTGCCGTCTATGGGGTCGCACAGAGTCGGACACGACTGAAGCGACTTAGCAGCAGCAGAGACTTGATTGTTGTGTAACCTCTCAATTTTTTTCCAAGTCCTTGCATAAGGAACTAGAGGGTCTTATGCTAAGTGACATGTCAAACAGAGAAAGACACTATATGATTTCACTTGTAGGTTAAATCTAAAATACAAAACAGAGGAACAAGTATAACAAAACAGAAGTGGTGTTATAGATACAGAGAACAAACAGGTGGTTGCCAAAGGGGAGATGAGTGAGGGGAGGAAAGACATAGGTGAGGGAGATTTAGAGGTACAGGATTCCAGTTGTAAAATTAAGAATGAGCTATGGGTATGAAATATACAGTATGGGGAATACAGTCAATAACTGTGTATTGCATCTGTAGGGTGACAGATCATAATTAGATTCGTGGTGATCATTTTGAAATGTACAGAAATGTTAAATCACTACGTTGTCTAACAGAAACTAATATAGTGTTGTGGGTCAATTATACCTGATAAACAAACTCCTAGAAAAAGAGATTGGATTTGTGGTTACCAGAGGTGGGGATGGGGAGCAAGGGAATTGGATGGATGAAGGCAGTCAAAAGGTACAAACTTCCAGTGTTAGATAAGTAAATACTAAGGATGTAATGTACAACATGATAAATACAATTAACACTGCTGTATTATAAGTGGAAGCTGTTAAGAGAGTAAATCCTAAGAGCTCTCATAACAAGGAAAAATTTTTTTCTATTTCTTTAATTTTGTGTCTATATGAGTTGATGGATGTTCTCTAATTTACTGTGGTGATCATTTCATGATGTCCATAAGTCAAATCTCTACAAGGTACAACTTAAAGTCATACAGTGCTATATGCCAATTATATCTCTATAAAACAGAGGAAAAATTAAAAGTATTCTGATACCACTTCAAAAATTAAAATACAAATGGTGAGCCACAGCCACTTTCTGCTAAATAAAGGCAAAGTCTCTTAAGTTGGGGCAAGATCACGGCAAATTTGAAACGTCTATTTTCCTCCAAGGACTTACATGTCAACAAACTGGACTGTTTGCCAAACCTGCTCCCACTTTCTTGTTTCTGGGCCTTTTCCTCCTTATTTGTCTTTAGACAAGTTTTTTAAGGCACTGTTTCAGTTCTATCATTTGCATTCAAGCCAGCAGACATTGAGGGACATCTGTATGCAGAGATGCGTTATGGACGCCTGGCTCTGGGGAAGACAATATAGATAAGGCTCAGTTTCTTTCCTGAGCAGATCTGAGGGTGATGGGGACCACAGATGTATGGACAGTACTTCAAGGGAGGCTGAAAATGTGCTTCAAGAAGAGACAAAAAGAAGTGATGAGTTCATGCTGGGGATGACATTGTGGTTTTGAAGAGGTGATGTTTGAGTTGGTTTTTCAAGGGTTTGATGGTCTTGGTTGACCAATCACAGTTAGTGGAAAGATCTAGATTTGTAGACACTTTCTAATGATGACACAGTCGAAAATGACAAACAGTCTGTGTCTAGAGGATCAGGTGAGTGGAAGAGGCTGGAGTCAGACCGTGTCTACATTTAGAAGAGCTTTAATTGTCATGCTCCAGAATTTGGGATGGAAATCTGGAAGAATGCCATGCAGTGGATGATTGGATGGATGATGATTGTGTTAATCAATACAGGTAATGTAGGAAATTCCCTAGTAGTTAGGACCTGGCACTTTCACTGCCATGGACCTGGGTTCAATCCCTGGTCAGGGAACTAATTTCCTGCATGCAAGCCACTAGACACCACCCGACTCTTTTGTGACCCCATGGACTGTAGCCTACCAGGTTCCTCTGTCCGTGGGATTTTCCAGGCAGGAGTACTGGAGTGGGTTGCCATTTCCTTCTCCAGGGGATCTTCCTGACCCAGGAATCGAACCCGGGTCTCCCACATTGCAGGCAGACGCTTTACTGTCTGAGCCACCAGGGAAGCTCCCCAAAGCAAACAAACACAAACTCCTAAACCCAAACAAACTAGGGAACATAGGTGTCCAGGGAGGGAAAGAGGATAGAATTATGTGGGTGGGGTCTTATAAATACAGAGTTTAGGGAGCATCAGAGACTTTTGATTGATGGTTTTGATAAGATTTGTGGAATTCAAGCCCAAGAATGGGCCAAGAATGACGATGAGTGAGTAAAAGGTTAACAAAGCATGTTCTTTATGAAAAAAAAATGACCTTGGGTTACCTTTCTAGCTCTGTTTTCCTGGCAGTCTGACAGAAGTGGATGCTAGCTGTGTTACCAGGCAACACTGCTTCTGGTAAGAATGACCCAGGGTTGGTAAGCTGCATGCGGACTAGGATGTTCGTAAATGAATATAACTGCCTGGTGAGAAGGAACATCTTTGGACTTCTCATCGGGACCAGGAGGCTGTGGCTCAAGGACTGATGTATGGGGCTTCTGCCCCCACCTGCATGCTTCCAGGCTCTCATCTCTGACCTGTGACATACACCTTTACAGGTGGTCCCTAGTCAGCTGGGAGCATCTGTTCTGGTGCACTGCTTCCTGCCCGGGATCCCTAGTACAGCCAGCATCAGGTGAAGCTTCTTGGGTCTTGTAAGTTCCTTTAGCTGAGCCAAAACTACAAAGAATGGACATTGCAGGAATAAATATTGGATGTATTTATATGTCACTGGCAAAAAAACTTAATTTCTTCTTTCTGCCCCTGTAAGAATATTCTGGTTTTGTGTGAGCAACGTTTTCCTCCACTGAACCCCAACAATGATTCAGGTATATGTCCTTAGCTTCTAGCACAGTCAGGGGTAGTCTCATGGCAGACACTTAGTCAATAATTTTTGTATAACTAATATCAATAAGTAAATATTACCTTCCATATTTCAAGTACTCTGTTAGTTGCTGGGACACAAATATGATTCAGCATTCCCACATCTGAAAATATATCTGAAGTAAATAAAATCAGTATTCTGGAGCGATATCTGCAATCCCAAGTTCACCGCAGCTTTCTTCATGACAGCCAAGATACAGAAACAACCTAAGGGTCCATGGATGGACAAATGGATAAAGGTGTAGTAGGTATATACAGGGGGATATTATTTAGCCACAGGAAAGAAGGAAATTCTGCCATTTGTGATGACATGGATGAAGCTGGTGGGCATTACACTAACATGAGATAAGCCAGACAAAGATCAATACTGTGTGATCTCACTTATGTGTGGAATCTAAAAAAGGAGAAGAAGAAGAAATTTGCTAGAAGAGCAGATCTTGTCTTTTCATCACACACATACACCACACATAGGGCAAAAACACACATGAACAAAGGAAATGTTGATTTCAAAGCTAGAAATTAATGCCTCATATATTTTAGATAGGGCTTCCCAGGTGGTGCAGGTGGTAAAGAACCCGCCTGCCAATGCAAGAGATGTAAGAGACCCGGGTTTGATCCCTGGGTCAGGAAGAGCCCCTAGAGGAGGGCTTGGCAACCCACCCCAGTATTCTCGCCTGGAAAATCCCAAGGACAGAGGAGCCTGGTGGGCTACAGTCCACAGTGTCGCAAAGAGTCGGACATGACTGAAGCAACTTAGCACACACACACGCACATCCTTTACATAAGGCTCAGGCTTTAGGACTTTTTGGTTTCACCTCACCTTCCATGTGCTGACTTATTTTATTTTATACTGGTGGAAATCTCAGATAATTTTATTTTAAGCTTTAATTATGCCTTGAAGAATTTTTCAAGTGTTGTTATGGGCTTAACTGCTATAGAGTGTTCTACATACTAATACTGATTTTTTTCAAGCACAGGGAACTGGAAAGACTTTAATCTGTCTGATTTTTATTGGTAATACTTGAAAATGCTGGAGAGACTCTATTTCCCTTTCCTTTTTCCCTTGACAGGCTCTCCTTACTCTCTTCTGTCTCCCTTCTTCCATCCTCCTCCAGTTTACTTGGGAAAGACGGTTTGCTCTCACTCCTGTCCCAGCCAGGCCTGTGTGAAGGCCTCACCATGTTGTTTGGCTCCTCAGCTCCTGGGCCTGCCTCTCCCTCCCCCAGCTCTTATAGAGACTTCTGGGGAGAGGTGACAGGAAGTCCCAGCTTCTCTGTACATTCCTGTCCCTACATCACTATGACACTGTGAATACAAAGCTGTGTGCTTAGGTAAAGAGTCCAAATGGGACACTTTTGAGAGTGAATCTGCTGCTGCTGCTGCTGCTAAGTCGCTTCAGTCATGTCTGACTCTGTGAGAGTGAAGCAGACACTGTTAACAGTTATACCAGGACGTCATACGGACACAAAGTGGCAGTTCGAGGCAAGCTGAGATGAGTGGTCACCTTAGTCCTGGAGGCATTTCCTGAAGGTTTGTGGACAACAGGAGGGAAACACAGGGCAAATTACAGCTTGAACTCGACTATCACTCACTCATGGTCTTCTGGAAAGTTCCTCAGTGTCCCTACTCTAGGAGCTTCCTGGTTTCCTCAGACTGCACCCTGTTGCTCATGACTCAGGTTTGGGGAGGAAGAGGGATAGAAGTGAAGGGTCCTCTTTCCTGCAATGTCCATTAGGGTAACCATTGGCCACATTTGGAAATTTAAATTTAGACTAAATAAATAAAAAAATTCAGTCCCCTGGTAATATCACCACCTTTCAAGAATTCACAGGCTAACGTGGTTAGTGGCTATCATGTTGGCTGGTATAGATGTAGAGCATTTTCATTACCTCAGAAAGTCCTGTTGGACAGCACTGTTCTTTCCTCTGATCTCCCCACTTCCATTTCTAGTCCCAGGTCCTTTATCCTTTCCTCCTTACACACACACACACACACAAGTTCTACTGTGCAGATAACATTTGTTTATTATGTGGGCTTCCCAGGTGGTGCTAGTGGTAAAGAACCTGTCTGCCAATGCAGGAGACATAAGAGGCTCGGGTGTGATCCCTGGGTCGGGGAGATCCCCTGGAGGAGGGCATGGCAACTCATTCCAGTATTCTTGTCTGGGAAATTCCATGGCCAGAGGAGCCTGGCGGGCTACAGTCCATAATGTCACAAAGAGTCAGACACAACTGAAGTAACTTAGCATGCACATTATGTAGAAAAACTGGCTACTCAGTCTTGCCCAAAGGGCCTCTTTTCTTTCTACTAAAAAGAACTATCAATGTTCCCCAAGGTGTTTTCCTCAAAACTAAAGACCCCTCTAGCTGGAGATGAATGATCCCTCTCTGCCAGAAGGCAGAAATATCTACAGTTGGTTCTGGTTTCTCTAAAGCTATCACACTGATTTTCGAATGTGACATTTGGAAGCATTTTTATTACTTTATCATCGTATGGTGAAGAAAGAAATAGAAGAAGTTCTAAATCAAATACTTTATTTGGCTATAAAAAGTACGAGAAGAAAATGACAAAGAATTACAGCTCAGCATTAGGCACAACGTCAACTTTTAAATAGAAGATATTTGACTTGTACTGGGGAAAAGTCTGCACTGTGTTTAATAATCTTGCCAGATGGCCGTCCAAACAAATGAAGTGAAGCAAAACAGGCCAGATTTACAGTTTCATTGCGGTCAGAAATAACTTTTCTATTATTGTTGTTCAGTCGCTAAGTCATGTCCAAGTCTTTGCAACCCCATGGACGGCAACACTCCAGGCTTCCCTGTCCTTCAACATCTCCTGGAGCTTGCTTAAACTCATGTCCACTGTGTTGGTGATGCCATCCAATCATCTCATCCTTTGCCATTCCCTTATCCTCCTGCCCTCAATTTTTCCCAGCCTCAGGGTCTTTCCAATGAGTTGGCTCCTTGCATCAGGTTGCCAAAGTATTGGAGCTTCAGCTTCAGCATCAGTTCTTCCAATGAATATTCTGGATTGATTTTCTTTAGGATTGACTGGTTGGATCTCCTTGCTGTCCAAGGGACTCTCAAGAGTTTTCTATTATTAAAAGTAAATAATTTCATGTTAAGGTGTTGCGGTTTACATAACAATTTGGGGTTGTGAGACATGCTAGCAAATGGCTATATTGTACAAAATGGCAAACATATGCCCAAGAAAGTGGCTGTTCCCTTTGTCTAGGCAATGCCAAGGGTGTGTGCTTATAATCCGGGTTTTCCAAACAATTATCAGATTGTTAAACTTTTAGGGTTTAAGCTTCTGTTCAGAAACATTTGTTGCTTGTGTCTTCTCAGAAAACCACCTTCCTTTCATTGCTATCCCCTCAAAAAACTTAAAACGGAGATACTGCTCTTCATATTTTCTTTTTTTTTTTTGTAACTCATTGTTTTGAGAGAAGATCTGACTCCATATGACTGAAGTAGCCTTGCAGTTTTATTCTGTTTATTCATTTAATAAACTTTCAAATGCATTTTGATGTCTCTTCCTCCCAAAGTTTGTTTGGAATTTAGGCTTCCATTTCTGCCTTTGGTAGACTAGATAGGCAGAGGCTATGGCATTATGTACAAGGAAAGGGATGTGCCCAATTCACTACTGGAAATTTTGATCGACCACCGGCTGAATGTGATAAACTAAGGTGCATGAGTTGGGAAAATAACACATAAGAAAGGATGATCAATATTGAGTACAGTAAATCTCCTACATACAAACCTTGAAGTTACAAACTTTCAAAGATGTGAACGTGTGTTCTCAAGTCCAATCACATAAGTAAATTCACTGTTCTGGCACACATTGTCACACACATGCATCCTCTACAAGTGGTTGTGCTTTTGTGTACTTTATGGTACAGTACTGTATAGAGTACAGTAGTCCAGGGTCTTTATTTCAAGCCCAGGATGTCCAGAAGCAAGTGCAAAAACAGTGGCGATGTAGCTAGTAGTGCTAAGAAGGGCCAGTTGTTGTTCTGGACTACTGTACATTTCAAGGTACTGTTCTGTAAGATTAGAAATCTTTTCTTTATATATTGTGTTTGTTTTTTATGTATTATTTGTGTGAAAAGTATTATATACTACTATATAACTGATTTGGCTTCCCTGGTGGCTCAGCAGTAAAGAATCCACCTGCAATGCAGGAGCCACAGGAGACCTGGGTTCGATCCCTAGGTCGGGAAGATCCCCTGGAGGAGGGCATGGCAACCCACTCCAGTATTCTTGCCTGGAGAATCCCATGGACAGAGGAGCCTGGCGGGCTGCAGTCCATGAGGTCTCAAAGAGTCAGACAACTGGAATGACGTAGCATCCACATATAACTGATTGCGTTAGTTGTGTTCCTAGACTAAATATGTTGGATTTGACAAATTGGGCTTATGAATGCTCGGCTGGAAGAGATCTTGTTTGTATGTAGGGGTTTTACTGTGCAGACAAACACTTTGGGTTCCTAAGATTTAGTTCATGATTCCTATTTGGATCTCCTTCCTTTGTATTCATTCATTCATGACCCACTTTATGCTATGTACTAGAGAAGCAGCAAGTAAGATCAGCATACTCCCTGCCTTTACAGAGCTCTTGGGCTGTGACTAAGAGAAACCTCACCTCTGGCAGGGGTGGAAGGCTTCTCTGAAGAGGTGGTGAGGAATTTGCCAGATGAAGGGGTGGGGGTGGAAGTGACGGCAGGGAAAAGGACAGTAAAATGCAGGGAGAGCTCTCTAGGCAGAGGGAAAAAGAAGGACTAATGCGGGAAGGGAGACAGGATGTGTGTGTAAGGGGTGGATGGTCAGCAGGTGTCATGGGGAGGGTGCCTTTGAACATAGCTGAAGTGGGCAGGGACTCGTATATGCCAACTGGGCAGGATCCAGGTGGCACTAGTGGTAAAGAACCCATTTGTCAATGCAGGAGATACAAGAGACTTGGGTTCGATCCCTGGGTTGGGAAGATCCTCTGGAGGAGAGCATGGCAACCCACTCCAGTATTCTTGCCTAGAGAATCCCACGGACAGAGGGGCCTGGCAGGCTATAGTCCATAGGGTCACAGAGTCAGTCACAATGGAAGCGACTTAGCATACACACATGGGTAGGATCTGGAGTTATATCCTGAGAGCGAAGGAAATTTGCCAAAGTACACAAAATAGGAGTTACACAGTCAGATTTCTGTTTTTAAGATCTCAGTGGCTTCTGTGAGGAGAGTGCTTTGAAAGGAGGCAAAAGTGGCCGAGGGAGATCTGAGGAAGTACAGGTCGTAGATGATGAGGACTTCCACCTGGGCAAGCAGAGGAAACAAAATTGAGTAGATTTTAAGAGATATTTGAGGAGGGCATGGCTACCCACCCCAGTATTCTTGCCTGGAGAATCCCATGGACAAAGGAGCCTGGCAGGCTACAATTGATGGGGTTGCAAAGAGTTGAATATGACTGAAGCGACTTAGCACGCACGCATGAGATATATAGGAGGTAAAATCCAATGGACTTGGTAAAATCCAATAGATTTGCCACAAGAAGAAAAGGAGAAGGTGGTGTCAAAGATGACACTGGGCTGGGAGAAGTATAGGATGCTATAAGGTAAAGACTAATTGGGGAAGGGAAGGAGGAATTCCAAAGAGGCAGAAAGGACAGTGAGGAGCAAAGCTCTGGCCTGGTCTCACCAGACGTCCCGCAGGAGCAGGAGATGTGAGCAATACCAGTACATTTAGGGTAGGTCTGTATACAGTTGAGTGGGCCTGAGCCCTGATCTCCAGAGGATGCTGCAGACAGTGGCCATCTTGGCACCAGAGAGGCCATGCAAGGGAGGTAGTGTGGCAGCCCTCCAGTCTCCCAGGACTCCAGGAGGGAGGGAGAAGGGTTGAGACAGACCAGGAGGTTGAAAGTGTCCTAGAGGGAGTAACACGGGACATTATCAGAATTTGAACCATGGACTGTGCCAGCTAAAGACCACAGCAGAGTCATGATGGATGATGAGTCAAGAGTGTATGATGGTCAAAAAGAATAAAATAATGCCATTTGGAAGCTACAGGGATGGACCTAGAGATGATCATACTCAGCACAGTAAGTCAGAAAGAGAAAGACAAGTATCATATGATATCACTTATATATGGAGTCTAAAATACAACACAAATCAACATATCTGTAAAACAAAAATAGACTCACAGACATAGAGAACAGACTTCTGGTTCCCAAGGGCTGGTGGGATAGGGGTGGGAAGGATTGGGAGTTTGGGATTAGCTGCTGCTGCTGCTGCTAAGTCGCTTCAGTCGTGTCCGACTCTGTGCGACCCCATAGATGGCAGCCCACCAGGCTCCGCTGTCCCTGGGATTCTCCAAGCAAGAATACTGGAGTGGGTTGCCATTTCCTTCTCCAGTTCATGAAAGCGAAAAGTGGAAGTGAAGTTGCTCAGTCGTGTCTGACTCTTAGCGACCTCATGGACTGTAGCCTACCAGGCTCCTCTGTCCATGGGATTTTCCAGGCAAGCAGAGGCAAACTATTAAATATAAGGTGGATAAACAACAAGGTCCTACTGTATAGCACAGGAAACTATATTCAATATCTTATAACTAACTATAATGGAAAAGAATATGAAAAAGAATATCTGTATTAAAAAAAGAATGGATGATGGGATGGTAGAGACAGGAATCCAAAGACCAGGTGGAATTAAGTTCATCTTAGTTGAAAATACATGACTTTCTGCGGCCAAAGACTGTTCCACGTTACCATCTCCATGCCCATGTGCATTCTCAGTCACTCTGTCCTGTCCTACTCTTTTGAGACCCCATGGACTGTAGCCCGCCAGGCTTCTCTATCCACGGGATTATCTCAGCAAGAATACTGCAGTGGATTGCCATTTTCTCCTCCAGGGCATCTTGCTGACCCAGGAATAGAACCTGTGCCCCCTGCACTGGCAGGTGGATTCTTTACCACTGAGCCACATGGGAAGCCCTAGTTTCATGCTTGATCATGTGCAAATGCCCAGAGAAAAAGGAGGCAGGGATAACTTGGGGTAACTGAAATTAATCAGGGAAAAAAGAGCCTTGAGAAGATCCATAATTTTATAACAATTCAGTAGCTAATGGTAATCAGTGCTGGAAAATGACTGAGTTAATTGTAAATGAGATTGGGACAATTAGCCAGCTATTTTGGGAGAAAAAATACATTTTAAACTTCACCTATACCAAAATATTCTAGATGGAAAAAAAGAGAGCCATAGATAAAACCTGAAAGAAAATATAAGGGAGTATTTCCTGACACTTAAATGTGAGGAGTTCATCTAAGCTATAAGTAAGATGTGACATTAAAAAAAAAATTGGCAGACAATGATAAAAAGATTTTAAAATTTGCATGCAAAAATGTCTGATGACTGCATTTAAAATGTACATAAATTGGGTACTACTTAGCCATAAAAAATGAAATATTGCCATTTTTAGTAATGTGGATGGGCCTAGAAAACACTATGCTTAGTGAAATAAGTCAGACAGAGAAAGACAGATACTATAATTACTTATATGTGTAATCTAAAAAATAATACAAATGAATGCATATGCAAAACAGAAACTTATATGCAGAATCAGAAAATAAATTTATGATTACCAAAGGGAAGAAGGAAGTAGGGAGGGACAAAAATAGGTGTACGGGATTAACTTTGCTGAAGGACTCTACCATCTGAGCCACCAGGGAAGCCCCTATAGAAAACAGGTGAACAAAAAGGATGTACTCTATATCACAGGGAATTGTATCCATTATCTTATAACAACCTATAACGGAATATAATCTGCAAAACTACTGAATCTCTATGCTGTACATTTGAAATTAACACAATATTGTAAATCAACTATAGCTCAATCAAAAAATGCACATAAATCGAGATAATTATTATAGCAAATAAGGCAGAAATTTAAAGCCTAACAATCTAAAGAATACCTACTAATACATAAGGGTAAGGTTTCAAATGATAAATAGGCAAAGGACATGAACTGACATATTGTCAAAAGAAATTATAAATGGTTGACCTAGAAAAATGTTTAATACCATCAGTTAATATTCAAGAAATATAATTTATTTCTTTAAATTTTATTTTTTTAATAAAAAAAATTTTTTTTGGCCATCCCGTGTGGCATGCAGAATCTTAGTTCCCCAACCTTGGATGGAACCTCTACTCCTGTAGTGGAATCACGGAGTCTTAACAACTGGACCATCAGGGAAGTCCAAGAAATATAATTTAAAAGAAGAATGATGTGCCTTTTAATATATATCAACTTAGGAATGATTTTAAAAATGATAACACTCATCTCAGTTGAGCATACAGAAAAACATCCATTTTGCTGATGGGAGAGAAAATTGAGCCAGATCATTTGGAGAGTAATTTGGCAATCTGGATTAAGGGTTTTAAAGAGTTTAAAATTGGAAATAACCTATGTTTTCCAAATAGGGGACTATTTTAAGAAATCAGTATATATCTGCATACTGTACTATTACCCAGCCATTAAGACAGAGGCATTTGAAAATATTTAATGACATGAGAAAATGCATATGCTATAACATTAAGTGGTTAAGAGCAATGTGCTGAATTATATAAACAGTGTGATCACAACTATGCAAATAAAAATGCACAGAAATAGTTTGAAAAAATATGCAGCAAAGTCCCCATGCTTATTTCTGAGCGTTGTAGTTACCAGTGATTTTATTTTCTTTCTACTTTTCTGCACTTGAATAGTGTGGAAGAATTCTAAATTGGAAAAAATTAGAAAATAATCTTTGTTAGAAGTAAATATATACTTCTAGCTTTTACTGTAACTTAACTAATGGCTCCTTGTTCTAATAGCTTCCAGATGATTTTGTTGACTAATGCATTTGTCTCACGGTATTTAAGTGATGACACTATTGATGACTCATAAACTTTTATGGCCCTCAATCTGTGTCAGGCACAATTTCAAATACTTTACACTTATTAACTCATTTAGAACTCACAGTACTCATATGAGGTAGGTCATATTAATACCCACATTTTATGGAGCAGGAAATTGAAGCACAGAGAGGTTAACTAATCTTCCCAAGGTCACATTGCTAGTAAATGGTGGAGCTGGAGTTTGAACTCAGGTAGTGTCACTTTAGTGGTCCTACCCTCTGAACTCCACCCTGTTACATTTAAGAGAATAGATAACCTTGTCTTTCAGAAAGCTAGCCAACAATAAAGGCTTATGAAAACAAGTTAGTGTCAAATAACATTGTTGTTGTTGTTCAGTCACTCAATCATTGGGTCTGACTCTTTGCGACCCCATGGACTGCAGCACTCCAGACTTCCCTGTCCTTCACAATATCCCAGAGTTTGATCAAACTCATCTCCATTCAGTTGACAATGCCCTCCAACCATCTCATCCCCTCTGCCGCCCCCTTCTCCTGCCTTCAGTCTTTCCCAGCATCAGGGTCTTTTCCAGTGAGTCGGCTCTTCGCATCAGGTGCCCAGAGGATTGGAGCTTCAGCTTCAGCATCAGTCTTTCCAACGAATATTCAGAGTTGATTTCTTTTAGGATTGATTGGTTGGATCTCCTTGCAGTCCAACAGACTCTCAAGAATCTCCTCCAGCACCGCATTTCGAAAGCGTCAATTCTTCGGTGCTCAGTGTTCTTTAAGGTCCAACTCTCACATCCAAACAGCATTAATAAATATAAAAGGACATTCTTGGGTCATGAATCTTATCTATGAAATGAGAGAGTTAGACTAGATGACCTTTAATATCCCTCAGATGTAAATTCTATATTTATTAGCAATAAAAATGAACTTTCATTTACTATACTAAGAGCGACAGCTATTTTCTCCCTCCTCATCACTGCCTTGCCAACCTCACACTTTTTACTCCCTCCCATCACTGCCTTGCCAACCTCACACCTTTTAATTAGAGACCCTCCCATGTGAACCCTGATACCACTGAGCCCAGTTGATTGGAGCAAGGAAAGATATTTCGCCCAAGCTTGGCCAATGATTCCTGAGTTTGGGACTGGTGATACAAAATTCTAGCACACTTTTGACCACATGTGCTGCAAATTCAACGTTGGTCTCTTGTGGCCACTTTTCATCTTCTGCCCACTTTTCATCTAATGCTAGAGAAGCAAAGAGGGCAGCTATGTAGAGAGAGAAGAAAAGAAACCTACAGAGAGGAGTCCTGATTCTGCCGCCTCATGGAGGTGAGGGGACAGGACCGGGAAGGTGGGGAGTGCGGCTTTCTTGATTCCCAATGGCTTTCTCAATCTTGGTTCCAGGACACCATGACTTCTGGCAACTCTATCTAACCTTGGATCCTATGAGAGATCCTGTGTCCTCTCAATAACACCCCCCCTCTTCCACTTGTGTGTGCTTAATCTAGCTTGAGTGGTTTATTACTCACGTTCAGCCATGTGAGACACACGGATGCAGGTGGTTCCCAGCATGTCTGGTGTGGCCAAACAGTGACCAACTTTTGCATTGAGCCTTTTTGCAAAATCTGACTTGGGATGTTTTCCTGTAATGATCTGGGCTTTATCATAAAATCAGTTACAGTAAGGGACACACTGAGAACCGGAGTGACAGTGAAGATGGTGTGGGGTACTTCCCCAGCGGCACAGTGGATAGGAATCCACCTGCCAGTGCAGGGGACATGGATTTGATCCCTGGTCCTGGGAGATCCCACATGCCATGGACCAACCAAGCCTGCGGGCCACAGCTACTGAGCCTGGATGCTACGTCTACTGAAGCCTGAGCACTGAGAACCTGTGCTCTGCAACAAGAGACCTCTGCAGTGAGAGGTCTGAGCACTGCAACGAAGAGTAGCCCCCGCTCGCTGCAACTAGAGAAAGTCTGAGTAAAGCAACAAAGACCCAGGGAAGCCAAAAATAAATAATTTTTTATAAGTAAAATTATTAAAAAAGAAAAGAGAGAAAGAGATATGGCAAGGGGCCTGCTAGCCAGCTTGTTGGCTGAAGGCTTTGGTCTGGGATTCAGGGCTAGTTTGTAGGTTTAACATGGAGCTGAGGACTTGCAGTTGCTTTCGGTTTACCCAGGGCTTATCGCGCTTTGGAAGGGAGTTGATTCATAGTCAGCCATCTCCTGAGAGACTCTGGATCAGCCAGTAGGACAGTGTCTTGGTGTTCAGGGAGAGAGAGTTGTGTGTTACTCAGAATTTTATCTCTCCACTGTCCCGTGTGCAGGGGCCCCCTTAGAGCAGAGGTGCTGACCTGTGCTGGGCATTTTGCCACCCTTATGCATCCTGCAGCATTGTGCGGGACCCTGTCTCTCTTGCTTCTGATACTGTTGATGCCCTGGCCTGGGCTGGTCTTTCTGTTTGCCAGGCAACACTTGCATTGTTGTTGTTTCTGAGTCACTCAATCATGTCTGACTCTTTGTGACCCCATGAACTGTAGCACACCAGGCTTCCCTCTCCTTCACTCTCTTCCGGAGTTTGCTCAAACTCATGGCCACTGAGTCAGTGATGACATCTAACCATCTCATCCCCTGTTGCTCTCTTCTCCTGCCCTCAATCTTTCCCAGCATCAGGGTCTTTTCCAGTGAGTTGGCTCTTCATATCAGGTAACCAAAATATTGGAGCTTCAGCATCAGTCCTTCCAATGAATATACAGGGTGGGTTTCCTTTAGCATTGACTGGTTCGATCTTCTTGCAGTCCAGCTGTCCAAGGGACTCTCAAGAGTCTTCTCCAGTACGACAGTTTGAAAGCAACAGTTCTTTGGCACTCAGCCTTCTTTACGGTCCAATTCTCACATCCGTACATGACTACTGGAAAAAACATAGCTTTGACTATACAGACCTTTGTTGGTAAAGTGATGTCTGGTTTTTAATATGCTGTCTAGGTTTGTCATTGATTTTCTTCCAAAGAACAAGCGTCTTTTAATTTCACGTCTTCGGTCACAATCTGCAGTGATTTTGGGGCTCAAGAAAAGAAAATATTCTACTTTTTCCTCATCTATTTGCCATGAAATGATGAGACTGGATGCCATGATCTTACTTTTTTGAATGTTAAGTTTTAAGCCAGCTTTTTTACTCTCCTCTTAACCCTTATCAAGAGGTTGTTTAGTCTCTCTTCCCTTTCTGCCGTTAGAGTGGTATCATCTGCTATCTGAGGTTGCTGATATTTCTCCCGGCAATCTTGATTCCAGCTTGTGAGTCTTCCAGTCTGGCATTTCGATGCATGATGTACTCTGCATCAAAGTTAAATAAGCAGGGTGACAACATGCAGCCTTGATGTACTCCTTTCCCAATTTTGAACCTGTCTGTTGTTTCATGTCTGGTTCTAACTGTTGCTTCTTGACCTGCATACAGGTTTCTCAGGAGACAGGTAAGGTGGTCTGGTATTCTCATCTCTAAGAATCTTCCCCTGCAGCGCAGCTTAGCTTGTGCTCCATAACCACTGAGCCTGTGCTCTAGAGCCTGTGAGCCGCAACTACTGAAGCCCGTATGCCTAAAGCCCGTGCTCCACACAGGAGAAGTCAGCACAATGAGAAGCCCTCGCACCACAACTAGCAAGTAGCCCCTACTTGCTGCAACTGGAGAAAGCACATGCAAAGCAATGAAGACCCAGCACAGCCAAAAATAAATAAATAAATAAACAAACAGAAAAACCACCAAAGTTGGTGTTACTTCCCACAGTGAAATTTGCACTCATGGAGAGTTGATGTAGAGCCATACCTGGTTGCTTTATCACATACAGTCTCAATGGCAGAGTGTATGGTACAAATGCAGTTGCTACTAAAACATTTACATTGAAAAAAAAAAGAATTTTCCACAGTTTGTCATTATGCACACAGTCAAGGGCTATAGCATAGTCAATGAAGTAAAAGTAAATTTTTTTTGAATTCTCTTGCTTTTTCTGTGATCCAGCAGATGTTGGCAATTTGATCTCTGGTTCTTCTGCCTTTTCTAAACCCAGGTTGTACATCTGGAAGTTCTTAGTTCACATACTGTTGAAGCCTAGCTTGTAGGAATTTGACCATAATCTTGCTAGCATGTGAAACGAGTGCAATTGTACAGTAATTTGAACATTCTTTGGCACTCCCCTTCTTTGGGATTGGAATGAAAACTGACCTTTTCCAGTCCTGTGTTTTCCAAATTTGCTGGTATATTGAGTGAAGCATTTTAACAGCATCATCTTTTAGGATTTTAAATAGCTCAGCTGGAATTCCAACACTTGCATATAATTTAGAAAAAATGTAATCAAATTAAACAGAACTGGCTGTTTCTCGAATTGTGATGAAGGGTGGAAAGGGGATGAGCAGCAGGGCTTCCTTTCATTATAAGCAGTTTACTGCCCTGATTTTTTTTTTTTTTTTACTGTGTACATATATTACCTGGATGTGAGCAATTACTATCATATCCAGATCCTCATCGTAAAATAGTGTTTATTTTTTAGTGCCAGCTTGGGTTCTCTCTCCTCTGTTATTGATTCAAATCCTATTGACCTTCTTCTGTTTACTCCGCATGCTTTTAATAGTACAGACATATGCTGCAATGTATTTCATTTCGAAGCATTCATTTTTTTCACTAACACCTTTATTGAATTCTTGCTATGTGCAAGGGATTTCTACATAAAACCAGTGGGTGTTACTGTACACTTTGTCCTATATTAAGTAATTATTAGGTAATCAACAGTCATGTGGAGTTGGTGATTTTGAGAATACATGTCTTCTAAAGAAACTTTAAAAATGCTACTTAGACCAAATAAATGACTATGTGCGTGCAGGCTAAGTTGCTTCAGTTGTGTCAGACTCCGCACAACCCTATGGACTGTAGCCTCCCAGCTCTTCTGCCCGTGGGATTCTCCAGGCAAGAATACTGAAGTGGGCTTCTGTGTCCTCCTCCAGGGGATCTTCCCAACCCAGGGATCTAACCTGCGTCTCTTACATCTAACCTGCATTGGCAGGTGGGTTCTTTACCACCTGGGAAGCCAATAAACGGCTATGCTAGGCTTCAAAATGTTCACTTCCTTCTTCCCTCTTTGCTTTGCTTGGGCCATGGGGTAGATGGAAAGCAGAGAGCATATCTACAGCCTGAAGAAATGCTCCATACGAACAGTTTTTCATTCATTCACTTAAAAATTTATTGAGCACCTACTACATGCCAGAGTAAGAAGTGTAAGGTCTTGAAGGGTATTTTTTTCAAGGAAGGTGGCTTTCGTTTTTTTTTATATATATATATTAAAGTAATTCATTACTGGGACTTCCATGGTGGTCCAATGGTTAAGACCCCATGTTTCCACTGCATGGGGCAAAGGTTCAGTCTCTGGTTGGGGAACTACGATCCTGCATGCTACGTGGAATACTCCCCCCGCCAAAAAAAAAGAATCCATTACTTTATTAGATGTTTGCTGCAGCCTCCTTTTAGATAGTAGGCATTTGGTCAAAACTTGGTTTGCAAATATATGACTGACACATAAATTTGTAGGACGACATCTCCAGTCCAGTTTCTCAACATTTTCTCCTGTCCCCACCTGAGGGCCATGCAGCTTCATGGCAACTCTCGAGGGAGCAGAGTTTCCTGGGACCTTGACCAGAGGGCCTGGAAGAAGCAAGAATGCGCGGTTTGAACACCATTCATAGAGGTTGTTACATCTATCCTTCTTCTTGGCAAAAATGTGGGCATTAAAAGTCAACTGTTTAGCTATCATCTTCGAGATCCCTGAGGCCTGAGGATGACAATGCTTTGTAGGGAAGTATGTGACATCTGATGTGGCTGCAGGCTTGGCAGACATGCTGTGGGGAAGCATGAGGAGAAAGAACTCTAACTGACGGATATGAATACAGGGTCAAGCCTTCCCTGCAGTGGTTTTTTGTTTTGTTTTTTTTAATGAAATATAGTTAATTTGCAATGCTGTATTAGTTTCAAGTTCTTTGCGACCCCACGGGCTGTAGCCCACCAGTCTCCTTTGCCTATGAGGATTCTCCAGGCAAGAATACTGAAGTGGGTTGCTGTGCCCTCCTCCAGGGATCTTTCCAACCCAGGGAAGCTCAAGAATACCGGAGTGGGTAGCGTATCCCTTCTCCAGGGGGTCTTCTGGACCCAGGAATTGAAATGGGGTCTCCTGCATTGCAGGCAGATTCTTTATTTTTTTTTTGCAGGCAGATTCGTTACCAGCTGAGTTACCAGGGAAGCCCAGTCTCAGCAAAGTAATTCATTTTTATGTGTGTGTGTGCATTTTCTTTCTCAGATTCTTTTCCGTTATAGGTCACTACAAGATATTGAATATAGTTCCCTGTGATATACAGTAGCTCCTTGTTGTTTTTCTCTTTTATTTATTTATTTAAAAATATTTATCTATTTTTGGCTGTGTCAGGTCTTCGTTGTGGCATGCAGGATCTTTGCTCATGTGGTATCCTTGCAGCTAAGACTCTCTAGTTGTGGCTCTCGGGCTTAGTTGCCCAAGTCCCCTGCATCACTAGGCGGATTCTTAACCACTGGACCATCAGGGAAGTCCCCTGTTTTTCTATTTTGTGTGTCGTAGTGTGTATCTCTTTCCCTGCTGCAATTTTAGATAATGGGGAGAAACTGGCAAAAGAAGTGATGGGACTGGACAGTGTAAAGAGGAGGACAGGGTGGGGAGAGAAGGCAGCATAGGGTGAAGAGCAGTCCATACTTGGTTCAAAGGAGGAGGAAACCACGAAGCAGAGAGAAGAGAAAGGAGCACTGTCTTTGATTGCTCACAGCAGATTCGTAGACTGAAAGCCCCTAAAAATGCAGAACAGCCACTGGGTAGTGTCAGAGGTAGGGGACATCTACGTCTATGTGAGCTCTGTGACCTCAAGACAGCTAGGTAACCTTTACGACGGTCTTTCATTCTGGATAAAATGGGGTGGTGGTTCGCACACACAGAGCTGTTGTGACAGTCAGTCCACCTAGAAGCCTCCA
The DNA here is from genome assembly GCA_024291935.2 of Okapia johnstoni. Lineage (NCBI taxonomy): Eukaryota > Metazoa > Chordata > Mammalia > Artiodactyla > Giraffidae > Okapia > Okapia johnstoni. The sequence continues at coordinate 33,491,281 of CM044309.1, read as the reverse complement.
GTACTTGTTTGGCACAGAGTAGGAGCAAAGTGAGTCTGGTCTCCCATCCTCCTGCTTCACAGGAAAGGTCAAAGGGCTCAGGGTAATCATAGAGGTTCAATGACAAGGAGCTGGGCTGAGGGTAGGGCTGGTGGAAGAATGCAGTGGGTGTCCAACTGCATAAGCTTCTAGTTATCAAATAGGCTGAGCTTTAAAACTGTCTCTACTGCTCAGGCTATTAATGGATGAAATAATGATGGCCAGGAGTAACCAAGAAAACATTCAGATGTGGTATGTAAGCTATTTACTAAGGTTGGACATTTTTTATTTTAGAAAGAAACTTCTTAAATCGAAAAGAAAAAATTCTGCAGGCACTCATGAATTTGAAGGCACTTATTCCAGATATCTGAGGATTCCAGTATTAGAGTATTATGGCCTCCATTTGGGAAACAGTTCTCTGTGTGTGATGACCTGTTATTCCAGGTAATTCTGACAACAGCTCCATGAGGTAGGAGCTTCTTGGAAGCAGGCAGCAGACCATGAGTCATAGCCCTCCCCACCCCAGCTACGGAAGACTGGACTAGGAGTAGATCAAGATATTGCCTAAGCCAGGCTAATGAGTTTTCATCTCTTCTATTATCATTCCTAATGTAAGAACAAGACTTACAAAGGTTAAATCGCATGTCCAGTTATCTATCTCGCAAGAGGCAAAGCTCGGATTTCTGTCCAAATCTGTTGAACTCCAAAGCCTGCTACCTTGCTGCACAAATACATATGCTTGGTCTTTGGAGGTGAATATGTCAAGTTCTAGTGGACATGGCCTTGGCTTGGCACTAGACTAGACATTAACTTTCCTCTGTCTGCCAGCTTGTGTTCACATGACCTGGGTAACAGGATCAGCAGCACTGTGTGAGAAGTTGATGTATCTGGGCAGTCATTGCCAAGGGAATGAGTTTGAGTTGAAATTATCCAGGCTGAACTCTAGATGTGAGATGTACCTACAACATGTTTCTAAAGATAGTCTTGATGGTGAGCAGTTGCTGCAGGAAAGAGATCCCTTTGGTTTTAAATTTTTCTTTTTTACAGCTGTAGGTAGAACCTCAAACCCGCTAACCCCCGAGAGCCTTTCTTGGGTACCAGTTAGTTATCCTTTACTCAAATCAACAGCTCCCAGATAGAAGCAGATACACAAAAACTTTTATTAAGTGGAAGTTAGACTTCATGGTAATTAACCAGTTACAAGTGCATTTAAATGCATGTGTGTGGACACCGTAGAAGTCAGAATGGTCTTCCTGAAAGTCCAGTGTTCTGGCTCGTGCCAGTGCAACCCAAGGTAGAACCATACACACAGAAATACAGGGTGACGATGACGTCAGACTAGATTGGCAACACCATATTCATTGTTACAGCTAAGCATTACAGAACGTGAAAGTCCAAAGACCAGACGACTATTACTAAAATGATTCTTACTATAGACCCTTACTTCTACTTAAATGCTTCCATAGGACCCATGTAGCATATCCTCAACTCTGGGGGGACAGCACCATTTCTCTATTTTATGCTTAAATGGGTCACAGAAACTGTAAACAATCAGGGGTCCTTCTGATGCCCATGGCAGGTATATGCCAGCTGTCCCCTTGGGAAAGTGCAGTTTCATTTAACTGGTGTCAACATTTGATACTGTAAATCTTCCATCTGAAAATCTGCCTTCTATTTCAATTAGCACCAGTTTATTTGAAATAGTTTTCCTGGTGTTAAATATTTAGGAAACATTTTTTTTTAAACCAACACACAAAGTCCCAAACAATGGAAAGCAAAAAACATTCAAAAAGTTGTTTTAGAGAACAGCATTTAGAAAAACAACATCATTTAAACATTCAACAAATCTATGTACAAGGTGCCCAAAGCTGGCAAGGAGCATGGCTGAGGAACAGTCACGTAAAAGGTTTATTAACCTGAACCTCCTCAGGCTGTATTTACAGTCAGATAGGTATTCAGAAATGTAGTATCAGAACATCTGGATTTGGCTAAAAATCATATAAAAAGACACATCCCCACCCCTAATAACTTCTAAATAGGTAGCAAACATATCCAGTATAACCACAAGTACCAGGTTTAGAATATTTTTCCATATTTTACATACAAACAGCTGAGAAACTTTCTCAATGGACACAGAAGAGATCCTAAGTGGCAGAGAAATGGAGTTCTTTATGTCAACATTGTCAGATGAAGGAAAGAATTTTATTTTTCATGCCGAGTAACATAGGAAAGTACTGATTAAGGAGCAAGAATAAATTCTTAGGGGAAAAGGTTTCATGGGAATACAAAATCCCCAAGAGTGCTCAAGACATGTGTGTTTATTTTATATGGACTTTCCAAAAAAATATAGGTGATGATCTCTGTTTAATTTTGAAAAAAAAAAAGGCCAATAATTTTTTTTTGCTGGACAATATTTTTATATTGTTTATATTTCTATATTCTGTTTTTATATTCTTTAAAACTATATAATCCAAACCCTTTGGAAAAGAGTTTTTTTCCCTTCAGATTGTGAATTAAACACGACAGACACAACCTATGCTATATTTATCCAAGGCAATATTCATTAACTTCATGCAGTTTTGTTTACTTGCTAATCCAGTGTTACTAGAACATTTACCTCTAAAAAAACTGGGCCCATTTTGTAACGCCCACATTTCCCATTTCTGCTGAAGAAGTAAAATATAAACCATCTCTCCTTTAATCACCTTTGTGGCTGAAATTTGTTTAGAGCCTGAAGTTTCAATGCAGTCTTTAAAAGTATCAACTAGAAGTGTATAGATGGAAGTCCTATATCCCCATAATGATATGCATTCAAGTCTGTTTTGAATAATTTGCAGTTGTGGTAAGTCTCTATGAAAAAAAAAATTGGATTGGTTACAAAATAACATTACCCTTTGAAAATGCATAGCTTGTCACTTTTACATTCATTCACTAATATTAAAGACTTTAATACACAAGTACTTACCTCTAAGTAGTGGTAAGACTGTATTTTGAAAGATTTCTAAAAATTGGAGAGCATTGCCTCATTGTTTTTGAACTAGTGCCTGATTCCAAGTTAACACTGTCATGTTAACACTTGCATCTCACAGGAAGGACTGAGTTGTCTTCTTTTTTTCTTTTTGTTAGCAGGCACTAAAAAGCAATGCTTTCTACTGACAGCATTTCCACTAAATACCCCATTTTAAGCTATTTTATCATTTTATTTGAATAGGTTAGATTTGGTGTAGAAAACAACTTGAAAGATGGCTTAATTCTTAAAAGTAGAATGTTTTTAAATCTAATGGGTGAAGGGCAACAGAGGTTTTGTGATGACTGTGGTTCTCTCACTCCCCGGCTCCCTCATTCGAAAAGATGACCACAGGCCACTCGGCAGTTGTATTTGATGATAGTCACGAACCCTTTGGGACCTAGCAATTTTTTCTTATCCTGAGTTCTTCCCCTAAGTATATAGATTTTGATACATGAAACACTTTGGAAACTACACTAATGTCTGGTTATTCCAGAGAGCTTATGTTTCAATGGCTGACTATTGTCCAACCATTAATTATAAAAATAGGAATTTAAGGTCATGTTGTAGGAAAATATTGATTAATGGCATTTTTTTTAAAAACATATATGATCTGCCTGCCTGGGTTATTTTACACCCAGGATATTTTCAGTTATTGAAGTCATGGAACGAGTATATTTGGGGGGTATTGAGTTCTTCCCTAAAAATCTAAATCTAAAGCTTTCTACCAGTAATCACAGAGGTTCCCCAAACAGCTGGGACACTTTGGAAGAAGAAGCTTTGCTATCATCACAGGGCTTGGTCAAATCACAGTCATTGCTTTCCAATTAGCAGAGTGTAAGGGAAAAGGCGTAAAAAGCAAAGCAAGGGTTTACAATCTGCAGTGATGCATCTTTCTCTCCCTCTTTTTGGCTGTACTGCACAGCACGTAGGATCTTAGTTCCCCAACTAAGGGATGGTACCTGTGTCCCCTGCATTGGAAGCACGGAGTCTTAATCACTGGACCACCAGGGAGGTCCCCACTGTGATGCATCTTTTTTAAATTTCCCTTGGGTGGGGGTAGTTTATGATTGCTACACCGTATATCCCTGAGGGGTAATTCCACTGGCCCCCGAGCTCTTCCTCTTTCCTGTCTTGGTCATCTGTGCCCAAAACACGGGAAGGAAAGTCCACTGGGGTGAGAGACGTGTGCTTCACAACACGAGCAGACTGGAAGAGCCTTCTCTTTGCATAAATATAAACTTAAAACAAGTATATCCCGCAGGAGCCACTTCCTTTTCACATAATAAAGGTCAGTTCCATTTTCATGCTCTGTAATCCTGGGCAGAGGTCAGGGCCCAGACCAATGAATGTGAAGCTCTCTTCCTCTGCCCTGATCACTCCATTGGCTTTGCTCCGGAGGGGGGGACTCGTCGGGGTAGAGGACTTGGGGCTGGCGGGTGGGGGGCGCTTTGAGTCAAAGTGGAAGGACTAGGTATCTGCCTTGTTATTCTTTGTCAGTGAGTCTGACCGGATCTTTTGTGATGAATATGGCAAGCTGTCTGCTGATCAACCTGCTCTCCGAATGGTCATCCCAAACTGTTGAGACAAATGGAAACATTTGCTGAAGGAAGGGAGGGGCCTCATCGACTCAGCCTAACATACAAATCCTGGTGATATTTATCCCCTTGGACCTTAACTGAGGAGTGAGAAAGCAAGAGCACAGAAGCAAAAATGTTTAATCCAGGGCTTTGGGAAGCAAACATACATTAAAAACATCATGGCCGCTGGCTCAGGCAGATTAAGGCAGAGGGGAGAGTAACATTTTGCTAGTGAATTCAAGATGGTTGCCAAAAGGGAAAAAGAGACTACTGACTAGAATGAGGACTGTTCTTTCTCTCCCTTAAAGTTCAACTTCTTCTCCAGCTGCTGGTTTTCTCTCTTCATTCAGAGATGTAAAGAGAATTCAGAAGGAAATAGATGAGAAACTTTTTTTTTTTTAAGAAAATTTTGTTCTTTAATGACAGTGCTCTTGCCTTTTTCAGGAGTTGCTGCTTGCTCCCCTGGCTAATTTTCTGAATTAAAAATTTAGAGAATTGCCCCTAGTAAGTATGTAAATATAACAGTTAATCAGACTTGAGAATTAATTTTTAACACTTTCATAATATAAATAGTGGGGAGCTTTCCTTTGAAAGCTGGCAGTTAATAGTTATGTGGATGGTGCTCAATAGGAAAAGGATATTTTGAAGAAAAAAGGACTTTGGCTTAAGTGCTGAAGTCATAATCTCCACCTTCTTTCAAAATCTACATTTATTTATTTATTTATTTTTTGAATGGTAGCTTTTCTCTTGTTCCCTAGAACTTGAGTCCTTTTAAGTCCTGCCACTGTCTTGGCATTGGGGCTAACCATTGCAAAATGGGCTTCTTTTCCACCAGAATAGGAAAGCTCACAATTTCCTCCTCCAGTACTGTATTGCTTTAGAAACATAATAAAAGTATAATTTATCAAAAAGCAAGTGATGGGCCAAAATGGTTTAGGCCCATCTAGCTCCATGACTAAACTTGTGAGTGGCTTTACTCAAAACCTGTGAAACCTGTGAGCTGATGAGAGAAGAGGACGATCCATTCATGGACTGATCAACCTGTCAATCATATGACGACAGAACTATCAGGCATTGCCAATGATGTTTAAGTTGCATTCATATTTACCATGTGACATAACCATATTACCAGCTATTTCCAACTTTGAGATGACAGTATTTTTCAATTTGATCATTACAAACTGTGAATTTGAGCTTATTTTCAAATTTGGGGGCATCAATACAAGTTTACATGGATAACAAAAGCTGAATGTTAGCAGCAAAATAACTTTTTTCAAAGGAGTCAAAAGTTTAACTCAGAACACTGCACTAGCTAGTCATCTCCTATAATTAACCACTTAAATGGCTGGAATTTAGGGGATGGGGGCCTGGAAGGTAGGCTAAAGGGATAAATTTCAGAGTGAGTCTGCATTTGACACTGTGAATGAGAGGGTTCTTTACTTCTATGCTGAAATACTTGGATTGTAAGTATGGGTAAAGAACATGGGTCCCTGGCGTCTTCTCAGGTCTAGAGTCATTCTGGAAGATTGAGGTCTAAGCCAGCTCTTTCACTTGCTCTTTCCCTCCTCCCTGGACACAGTAATGAGGCTGACTCAGGTTCAAGACTACTTGTACCAGGTTTGGCTTTGGAGGTGGGGGTAGGAATTTTAAATATTCTCATTTTATGCTGAGTACTAGGGAGGGTCAAAGGAAGTCATGTGTCTGAAAGAGACACACTTTCTTACACATCTGAAAGGGTTAGTGATTATCCCAATACCACCAGGACTCTGGTGTAAGATACACTCTAAAATTACCTAGTTTATTCGAATGAAGGAAGCAACTTCTAATTTTTTCCATGACACATTTATTCCTATTTTATCTTTGCCCTCAGGGAAAGATGCTAAGGTTTTCTACATGGAAATACTCCATTTTGAGGTTAGTGGACGCTCTAAAATACCTAAGTACCTACCAGTTATGAAGCATGGATTTTGCCGTGTCAGAGGTGGAACAACGGAACTTTTATCCTGGGATGAAAACTCACGAGGCAGGATGGAGTGGGAAGGGATGTGGAGGGGTTGGCAAAGGGCTTTGGCACAAGGAGGCAACGTGTGCTATCTGAAACTGCAGGGGCTCCTGGCTGCCTTTGCTGAAGGCACAAGGGTGCTCTTTGCCAGCCCCTCATCACAGTGGTCACGGCAGTGAAAACAGTAAGGAAGTTAGGATTACAGTCATTCAATGCTTTGGGGCCCGGCCTGGGCATGCCAGGAGGCAGAGTGAGAGCTGAATAATACTTCAGTATATTTTGATCAGAGGCAAGGCTAGTTTAAGGATGTTGTATTTTTATACTCAAATCTTCCATGAGAGTGATTTTTGGGGAGAACTGACTTCTGTCCCTTCTTTAGTTTTAGTTGCCCATATAGTGCCAATATGTGAGATGGGGGCATTGCTGGAAGAACTTGACTTGATGGCTATGGAAGGTGAAATCTGCTTTTTCCCAACAGTTGAAACTGGTGCCCAAACGCTGCGTCTGTCCATATACATATTCTCTTTGGTCTGCACATTGCTGGCCAAGAATTTGAGTTTTGATTAAGTGTCAGGTAACAACATATTTCCAAGTCAGATCTAGCGCCCTGGGCCTGATTTCTGCATGGTTCTGATTGTCTACAGCTGGGGTCCCCCTTCAATGGGGACGCATGTCCTCTGGTTCACTGTGATCTCTGTCATTCTCTAGTGTCCTTCTTTTGCCTGATCTGAGTCATTCACTTACACAATTTGCCTGTTCTTTCTAAGGCATCTGCTATGCACCATTAGGAGGCTTCTATTTAAATATGAAGTAAGACTCATTTGATCAAAAACCATGCAGCAATGAACACTTGGGAAACTGTAATGCCAACATTAGAGATATTCCAAGAGAATGAAGAGAGACATTGGACTGCCTCATCTCAGAGATGAAGCTGTACATGTCTTCCCCTAACCGTGTGCATTTCTAGTCCTCATGTGTACAGATTCTGAAGCCTGTTTGAAAGTAGAGTCTGAGTGACCCTTTGACCACCTCACAGGGGTTGCCTAATGGGTGTAAGACTGTTCTGTCCTAGCTTTTCTTTTGATGTTATCTGCATACTTGACTAATTAGTCTAGCTTTTGAATTACTAAAGTCTTAGAAAGAAAAGATGTTTTCTTGCTTAACAGTGAGTGGGCTAGAAAAAACTAATGCATTATGAAATGGTTTTGGCAAAGCTCAGAATTATTTGTGTGGTTAATCAACTCTCCATGGTAGCCTTCCTTGCTCCCTGACTCTTGGGAATATAGTGACTTTCTGGTCTCAAACTTGCCTGTCTGTGAACTTCTCATGTGAAAAATCAAGTACTTGTTCTGATAAGGAAATGAAAGTTTTTTAGTTAGTGGTGAGCACAAAATTATTTTAAACATCACCAATCAGCTAAGAATTGTATCTTTGAGCTTATACACTATGATTTTAGAAATTACCATCAAATGACTCTTGCTAGTCAAATGCAGCTTTGTGGTTCTGGTAGGCTGAGCATTAAGCTTGTCCTTATGACAGAAATCTGTCAAGGTACATGACAGAATTTACAAGTTTATTTCTTTCATTGCCCATAAGCATATCTATTAATATTTTAAAGATTTCAGATATATGATTCTTAAAGTGTTTTCTTTTCCCAAAATACTTTCAAAAAACACTGGTAAAGATAAAAGGAGTAGCTGTTGCAATCTTGATTCTCTTGTAATAATCTTACCATCCGATCTGCATTTCTACTCTTGCTGCAGAGGTTGATTGAAAAGATATGCATCAGAATGCTTGCTTAAAAGAGGCATAGCCCTTTGTTTGGAGAGCAGGAATTGCTTATAATATTAACATTTCCTGTCTGGTAAAATATTGTATTTTAAAAAATAAGCTACAATGTATAAAACCAAGGTCATTTCCCCCAAAATGTTCATGTTCTTTGTGATTACAAAATGCTGAATCTTGTAAAATATTTCCAGTTCAGTTAACTTGAGAAGTTAAGTACTAATGCTTATTATAAAAATGTCACATCTCTCAGAATTGTAGAAGCCTATGCAGTGTATTTCTTGCCTTATTTGGAAAATTAAGCTATAATTATTATCGTATTTAAGATCACATTTTGACACAACACATTACCATTGTGATTCTCAGACTAACAAGAAAAGTTATAAAACATGAGATTGTCTTCAATTTAAAAAAAGGAACTATTTACAAAACAGGACCAGAAGTAAAATTCCCATTTTGATTTCTAGTCCTATGATAGATACACCTTTTAAAGCACATATATCATTGGATCTGGGCTTTTACAGATAGTCATGGTAAGCAAACCAGTCAGTCTTAAATACATTTTATACTTTCTTGCTCTACTGGTGTGCGTTACTTAGTGATACAATTGGTACCTAAAAGTGCTTATAAGCTCATTTCATTTACCGATTTCCTGTTAGACTAGTTACAATGTGAAAGAAGGAAACAGTTCCGCTCTGGAGGAAGCCCCACAGGTATGGGGAACAGGGAGAGCGTGTGTGCTGCTGGTTGGGTTATTTTCTTAGAGAAACGAAAATTCCAGTTGACCCGTGTGCCCAGCACATTCTCCAAAATGATCCGCATCCTCATCCATATTCATGAATCCTGCCCTTGTTTCCACTCATTTATATGCACAAATTCTCCCCTGCATTCATATAGGTCAGAGCTACAGTTGATGTGGTCAATAGAAATTCTACAGGGTCATGAGAAAAAGCAGCACCTTGTCCACAAAAGTCCATGGAAGTTTGCTCCTTAACCTGTCATTAAAGCAAAATGCACAACTTTCACATCCTTCCCCTACAGAATTCTTGCGTACAGCTAATAATCAGTTCTCCAACCAGCTGATTATAAAAAGGAACACCAAGGCGTCATATTCACAATTACATTCAGAAACAGCCTTATATGAGTCTGTGAAAACCCACCAGGGACTGCGCTGTGGTTCAGACGTCAGCCTTAGAATGCAGGTCTAAGAGACAAAGAAGCTGCTCTGTTTCATAGAGCATTCCTCCACACCTCAAAAAGTTAGTACTGTCCAGTTCATGGAAATTGGTCATGAAATGGTATGCTCATTAAAAAACAAACAGAAATTATTCTGACCAGAAAAGATGCTGGAGATAATAAAAAACCTTTCTAGTCTTAGAATTCTCCAGATCTACTTTTCACATACCCTTTAGTTTTCCCTGAGGAAATGATTTTTTTTTTTTTTACAGTATTTTGCTACTATTCTCAAGGTATTCTCTCCCATATGTACAGTTCGTGCCACTTTTCCCTAAACTTTCCCAAGTGAGTGCTGCGTTTTCCTTTTCCAATGAAGTCAGATGGAGGCGGACATGGGTTGAGCAGTGCTGGCTAATTCAGAACTGCTTTTGAGTGTGGCTTAGTGTAACACCAGTGACAGTGGACTTCAAGTGATCTTGAAATTTGATAGAGGGCATGTTAATTTCAGACACTTTTTACAACATACATGTAACTTAAAAAAAAAAAAAAAAACTTTGTTGGAAAGTCCAAGAACTATAATGTGCATCTTTCTCTATTGAAAAGTTTTCATCTGCAACAAGGTTATGACTGGACAAAGACTCCTCTCATAAAGGGCACCCACCCTGTTGGTGCACAGAGTTGCTGATAGGCACGCACATTCCTGCTTAGAAACCCACTGCCCTCTTCCTGACACTGGCTTTCGCCAAACAACGGAGGGAACTTTTTAGCAAGCGGGGAGGAGAGTAGTGTTGCCCACCGTGAATGCGCACGGGGCATGCTGCATCCTTGCCCTGTGCGCTTCCCATGAAGGAGCTGTCTCCTGGCTTTAAGCAGTGGCTCCTCGAACAGGAACATGGCAGCTTCCTCGGAGATGTCCGGGGACAGTCACCACCAGCTGATCAGCACTAGGATGGTGAACCCTAGTCAGGTGTCCATAGCCTTACTGTATCTCCTCTCTGGCTTCCCACCCACTTGCTACTGGATGTTTCCTTCAGGTGTTCACACTGCCTCCCACTCACTGGTTGCACATCTTCTGGGAAGAACTAAGGCTTAAAAAGACTGCTGTCTGTTGTGCAGCTGTCTGGAGAAGCCTGCCCATCACTAGGAAGTGCCCTCTTTGGAGAGAGATAAGAAATCTTTTCTGCAGGAAGGGGCATTGGGGAGAGAAAAGTCAAAGGCTACCACATGCTTTCTTTAGAAAGACTTTGGGACCAGAACGCATTGCCTTTGCTGTTCCTTTTGCATGTTCTCTAAGCTGCCCACGGTGAGCGGTGCTCCCTTTAAGCAGCCACGTGCCCTGGGACTTCCTTCTCGCCCATCTCCCTCCTCCCCCTGACAAATGAAGACAGAAAAGAACATGGTACCACAGAGAAGGCATAAAATAAATACTGGGCTTAATTTGGCACATCATTTAGTTCCAAAATATAACAAAATAGCTCTACTTTCTTTTTTCTTTTTTTTAATTTTAGCATTTACAATCAGTGCTGTATATTACAATTTGTAGCTTTCTGGGTGGCTTGAAAGAAATTTTATCCCTTTTCTTCAAGGCCAGCCAGGTGAAGCCTGATGGTCCCCCAGCCATTCCATGCCTTGGTGCAGAGAATAGGTGTTTGTGTGCAGGAAGTACTGAGGGTCTGTGCCCACCTTAGAGCTGGAGCAGAGGCCACCCAGAGCCCCGCACGGGCCTGAAGAAAGGAGCCCTGCATGGGTCAGAGATGTGGACAGAGTGTGGGAAGGTTTCAGAAAGGAGAAGAAATCCTGGGGAAGCTGCATTCAGGTCTATGCTTCTGCTTACACCCGTGCATCAGCTAATAATCAGGTAAGGACTGAGCTTGGCTCAGCCAGGCCAGAGCCCAGAACTAGCCATGGGCTATCCCTCCGGGGGCAGAATCACAGAGCCTCACTCCAGGACTGTCCATAGCCACCATCTCTCCCAAAGTTCTGGAAGTAGGGGCATGGATTTAATCTTGCCATTTTAATCTCATTTGATTAGTGATTTAATCCAAGGATCAAGGGCCATGGAACTTTGCTGAAGAGAAAACCCTCTCCTCCAGGGTTACACCCAATAGCACTAAAGTCCACAGTGAGCCTGTTCAAATGGCTGACCAGTCTGGGACTCACCAGTGGGCACTGTGGCCGCTGGGCAGCCCAGTCACCGTGCAGGGCTTCCTGGTTCAGGCCAGAGCATCACCTCCTAGCCAAGATGCCAGTGGGTGAAGCAGTAGGACACCAGAGAGGAGAAAAGACAGGCTGGGATAGAGGGTGCAAATATGTTTTTGTACTTAAAAAAACCTTTCCTGGCTGACCTCGTCAGTGCTAAAACATACATTATAGCTGGTACTGTACTGATTGGTAATCACAATGTGATATTAAATGAAACTCTTTCTCTGCTCAAGTGTTTTTAAAGAAAAATGAAGGAGGAAAACAGGATCTCTTTCAAGGAATAATGCTTCAAATGTCATATGAGAGTTTAAAAAATAAAATTGCCAAAATATATGAATGCACAGATTGTTACACTGTAGAACCTCCTTTTTCCTCTTGCGTATTAAAAAAAAAACAAGGATATCTGTTTTGACTAGATGACTTCTTTCTACTCTTTAAAAAAAAGTGTATGTACAACCTCTAAATATATTAAACTTTGCTCTGTGCAATTTCATTCAACATTCCTATGGCTGATCCTAGGCCCCCGTCCCAACACAGTGCATCCTATAAGGTGCTCTTGCGTCTTTGCATAGGTACAGGACAAATAACTCAAGCAGGGCGATCAAGAGGAGGGTAGACAGAGAATGAGCTTATTTATAGGGCTTGAGAACTACCCCTGTCCTGGCACCACTACTAGCAAGACGGACGAACAAACACACACCAGGCTAGAAAGTCTAATAAATGGAACACAGTGCAAGCCCTGGTCCTATTGAATTGAGAGATTCCTATGCCAACACGCAATTTCCTTTTGGTGTTCCATACATTCCCTTCTGAGCGAATTCTTAATGAATAGCTCCAATATTCTGATAAGAAAAATAAAGGTTTGGACCTTCCCTTTCCCCATATAATCTTTACAGTGTTCATGAACCCATCTCCCAGACGCGCTAAAGCCTAAAACCTATAAAAGTGCACTCAGAATGGATGTTGACCTCACATGACTTTCTGAACACATGGAGGCTGTGCTCTGCGTGATCTGAAGCAAACTGCTGGGATGGTCTGAGTTCTCTACCTTTTCTGAAACCAGTCTGCTGTGGCGTTTTGAGGGAAGGAAGGCCTGATGAGCCACTGACCTGGCAACAACCATCAGATGAGCAACGATGAACAGATCTGAGCTGGGGTTGGCATCGCATCACTGAAGGAAGCTTCGAGGCTTACCCAGATGGCGACACATCAGGTCTTGAGTGCACTGTAGCCAGGAGAGAGTGGGTGGGGCCATCTCTCAGGGTGGGGCTTCTGAGGGAGACTCCCAGATGTTTTCCAACAGTGACTCGGGATGTCCTGAACTCAGCTGGGGCTGAAATCTGCTGGTGATGTCCACTATCAATCTCTTTTCGGGCTTATGCCCTCCAGGGCCCTTCAAGCTAACAGCTCTACCGTGGTTCAATTTGGGGCCATTCTTCAAAACAAAACAAACAAAAAAGACATAGAAAAGATACCCAGAGTGCTGCCACTTCCTGGCAACACATCATGATGTGAACTGCTTCCAGAAGTCTGATGGAGAACAGGGAAAAGACTTCACAATGAAAACAGGTATTTTTCTTTATACAAATGCTACTGAATAACTTGTAGCTTTTTAAGTGTCAAAAAAAAAATCTCAGAAATGGTATTATTGAGAAAGTTTATCAAAATAGGCCTCCTTTCTAGGAAAAATGGGCTTGGTTGTTTTGATTGCTACAGAAGTCCACAGTTTTCAGACCTAGACCTATAGCAAAAAAAAAAAAGTTGACTTTTCTTTTTAAGGAAAACAATAGTCACAGCTGCTCTCAGCTGGGTCCTCAGCAAGAACAGGGAAGGTGGTGACCTTTTTTGTTTTTTTGCTGTGATTTCACCAAGGTTCCTAGAAGTGCTTTCCCTGGGCTTCAAGTGAGTTTGGTACGGAAGGAAAGCACTTTCCAACACCCTCAGAGGAACACGAAGGCAGGAGTGTCTGGGGCGGGTTAGGGGCCTTCGCATCAGTCAATGAAACGCTGGCAGGCCTTCTTCCAGCGGCAGGCCGTGCACCACATGTCCCGGTTCTCCATGCCATACACCTTCCGGCACTTCTTGCCCTCTCCCCGGGGCTTCCTGTAAGACAGGCCAGGAAACGGTGTTCAGTGTGAGGGATTCTATGGGCATTCTTTGGAGACCTCAAAATCCCTGGAAATCTCTAGAAAAAGTTGGGACACACAGCAGGGGGTCTCTCTAGTTAAAGGTTAACCTGTGTAGGATGTTTTCACCACACTTCATCACTCATCTGCGCTCAGTCTTGTCCGACTCTTTGCGACCCCTTGGGCTGTCCATGGAATTCTCCAGGCAAGAATACTGGGGTGGGTTGCCATTTCCTACTCCAAGGGATCTTCCTGACCCATGGATGGAACCCGTGTCTCCTGCATCGGCTGGCCTATTCTTTACCACTGAGCCACGTGGGAAGCCCTTCACTGAACTGTTAAAATTCGCTACTTTCAAGAGTACTTACAGCCTTCTTCAGCTTCTACATGTCCATTTAGAGACTGTCCATTGGGACATCTTCATTATACTGAATTACATGAGCAGATAGAAGAAATAACAGCAGTGAGCACCACTCTTTCAAGTTTTTAAATATGTACTTTCAAGTGGTCTCCTGCTTCTCAAATGTCTAGCGTTCTGGTCAAGGGAATCCTGGGGAGGTCCTCCTTGATCTGGGTTAAAAACTAGTTCATATCATACCGAGGTTAATGCAGCATGTCCTTTAAAGAGACCCAGTAATCAGCATTACCTATTCTGCAAGAGAACTAACCATGAACTGTTACCCTGGAAAAATGAAAAATCTTTATTAATAGTTAATGGATGGGGGGGAACCATGGGAACAAAAGAATGGGTGTTTTATCCATTCCAGGGGAATTTTATGGGAGATTGTGTCTCTAGTTTCTCTCTTCCTCGTGGTTCTGTTTTTTGGCTAATTCCCTACAGGGGAGTCATGTGGGGTTTCAAGCACTCATACCTTAGGCTGACCGTCCCTCTTGGAGGGGAGGACAGGACGGTGTGAGTGTGCGGTCTCTGCTCTCCTGTGCCCACCGGGTGACTGTGGGTTGGTGACACCTGTAAACACACGGGAAACAAAGTTGACGGGGCAGCCTCTCCTCACCATGCATTTCCTTAGCCTTTGCCACGTGGGCAGTGGTATCTGACCATTAGACACAGACAGGCAGTGCTTCGTTCACAGAGACCACAGGTTAAAATGGATGGGGTGGTGCTCCTGGTGGAATTGAAATGCATCCACCAACAGAAAAGACGCAGCAACAATGAATACTTAGAAATCTTCATGACTTCACATCTCTGCATTCTAAATTGCCCATTTTCACTTGAATAATATTTTAAACCTTAAAGCATATTCTTCTTCCAAGCCTCAATCATCTCTCTTTTAAAGAAGAAAAGAGGTTAAGAAAGTTCTTTAAAATTATACAGCTACTCAGTGGCAACACACAGGGCGGACCTTGGCCTTCTGTTTATTCAATTAGATTATTCACAGTCAATAAATAAATGGCTTCTTGCGTAAGACGTCCACATGGCAGATTCTGGGGTCCGAACAGGAACAAAGGCAAGCAGCAAAGAGCCTGAGCAAAGCAAGAACCAATGTCAACCTTGTAGAGCTTTTGAGCACCCACTTTGTGCCAGGGTCCCTGCAACAGCTTTACTTTCACAACTACCCCATGTGATGAGTATTCATCGTTCCCATTTTACAGATGAGGAATCCAAGCACAGGGAGGTTAAATAACTTGACGAAGGTTGTGGAACCTGTATAGCCAGAGCTGACCTCTCCCTGATGCCAGAATGTGTTTAACCTCCTCATGCTCTTGTCTCTCAGCTGTGATGATGGGAGAGTCCCCTTTGCTCTCCATTCCTCTTGTGTTTCTCACTTATTCTCTTTGCATCAACTGCTCACGTGACATTAAATATCTCCCAGCAAATGGGATTTTCAGAAGCTCCAAAAAAACTAACAAAAGATAAATGATGTGTCATGTAAATATACAAGATTGCCATACACAAAAGAGCAAACATTCAATAAACTTACAAACTTAATCACTGAGAAGCCAGCATGACCACAGGAATACCAGTACCGATCAACAGTCATGGGAACATCCCTAAGTATATTTAGAGAACTGACTTTCTCTAGTATAGGGACCTGGACTTCTAATTTTTTTTTTTCAATTAAAAAATTGAATGTAAAAGAATGGACATATAAGTGCTATTTTCCCAGTTATAAATTGAAAAAAAAATTAAACATGTAAGAAAAAAACTAACATTTTAAACCACTGTTGCTATAAGTCTGATTTATTCTGTACCATTGGTCTTCACATTTTTTTTCTTTTTTAAAAAATTTTATTTTATTGTAGTAAGAATACCTAACATGAGGTCTATACTCTTAACAATTTTTTATGTGTACGATACAACAATGTTGACTCTAGATATAATGTACAGCAGATCTCTAAAGCTTATTCATCTTGCTTAATGGAAACTTCATGTCCATTGATTAGTAACTCTCATTTATCCCCTCCCCCTAGACCCTGTGGGCTTCCCTGGTGGCTCAGACCATAAAGTATCTGCTGGCAATGATAGAGATGCAGGTTTGATCCCTGAAGAAGGGAATGGCAACCCACTCCAGTGTTCTTGCCTGAAAGTGAAAGTTGCTCAGTTGTGTCCGACTCTTTGCAACCCCATGACCTATACAGTCCATGCAATTCTCTAGGCCAGAATACTGGAGTGGGTAGCCTATCCCTTCTCTGGGGGATCTTCCTGACCCTGAAATCAAACCAGGATCTCCTGCATTGCAGGCAGATTCTTTACCAACTGAGCTAGCCCCATTCTTCTTGCCTGGAGAATCCCATGGACACAGGAGTCTGGTCGGCTACAGTCGATGGGGTCACAAAGAGTTGGACACAACTGAGTGACTAACGCTTTTTCACTTTCCTAATCCCTAGTAACTGCCATGCTACTTTTTGATTTTATGAATCTGACTATTTTAGATATACCATACACTGTAAATGAAATCATACAATATCATACAATATTTGCCTTTTGGTGACTGATTCATTTTACTTAGCATAATGTCCTTGGGATTTATCCACATCAGCATGTATTTTAGAATTTTCTTCTCTCTCAAATCTTGAATATTATTTTACTGTATGGAATACACTAGGTTGCTTTTTAAGCATTCAGATTCCTAAGTACCAGTTCAGATGTACTGAGAAAATGTCTTGGAATGGGTTTCAGGAATTTACATTTGAAGTCTTTCCCCAAATCCTCATGAAAGTGAAAGTCACTCAGTCATGTCTGACTCTGCAACCCCATGGACTGCAGCCTGCCAGATTCCTCTGTCCATGGGATTTTCCAGGCAAGAATACTGGAGTGCGTTGCCATGCCCTTCTCCAGGGGATCTTCCCCTGGTCTCCTGCATTGCAGGCAAATTTTTACTATTGGAGCCACCACGGAAGCCAAATTCTCGTGCTTATTTACTTTTGAGAACTACTAATTAACACCATGAGAAATACTCTGCTTGTTGAGATCATTATAAACTCCAAATTTATCTGATATGGTGCAAATAATTACTGGAGGAATAAATGAATATGTTAAATAGGGAAGAGCAAAGATGAAAGGGCATTGCAGAGTTCAAAGTGTCCTCAGGGAATGACTAGCGGCCAGTATATCTGGTTCTGTCTTGTCCTTGAAATACCAGAATATCATTTTCCTTTTCTTTTTCATATCAGGATGAGAATTAATTTCCCATTAAAGAATTAATTAACTGACTCTTTACTTTTTGCTAAAGCTGGGGGGATTGAGGGCCAACAGAGGTGAGTAACATACATAATTTTTTTTTATAAAATGAAAGCTTTGGAGTTCAGTGTATGCATTTGATGTGGATGGGTATGTTCTTCCGGAAGCAGAATCCCCACACATCCCCCATCCCGCTGGGATCAGGATGCATGCCTGTGTGCTCAGTTGCTTCAGTTGTGTCAGACTGTTAGCGATGCCATGGACTGTAGTCCTCCAGGCTCCACTGTCTATGGGATTCTCCAGGCAAGCATACTGGAGTGGGTTGTCATTTCCTCCTCCAGAGGATCTTCCCAACCTAGGGATCGAACCCCCACCTATTATGTCTCCTGCATTGCAGGTGGGTTCTTTACCACTAGTGGACCAGGATGCATATTAGCAAACCAGAGGGAGTGAAGGCTTCAGAGTTTATCCCCACTGTAGATAATCTAGAATATGCTCATATGAATTAAGTGCTCAGGATAATGAAAAAAAAATTTTTTTTAAATTATTGTAGAACTTGTAGAATCTCAAGAATACCTCCTTATTCAGTCAGAGAACTGGAAATGTTTAGGTGACATGACAGGGACACTATTTCCATCAGCTGGGGATAATGTGGAAGGTTCTAAATTTTGCAAAATGGCCATACCCTTTTTGTGTGGGCTGGTATGAGATGATAAAATGCTCCTCATTCAACAAATATTTATTAGGTTCTCATCAAGCCCAGGTGGCGCTAGTGGTAAAGAACCTGCCTGCCAGTGCTGGAGACATAGGAGACTCGGGTTCAATCTCTGGGTCAGGAGGATCTCATGGAGGAGGGCATGGCAACTCACTCCAATAATCGTGACTGGAGAATCCTATGAACAGAGGAGTCTGGCAGGCTACCGTCCATGAGTTTCACAGACAGAAGCGACTGAGCATGCACACATGCATGCCCTAGGCACTGTTGAGATTGTGGGGATACAGCGCTGAACAAGATAAGATCTCTGCCCTCATAGAGCGTACCTTCTAGTGGGGAGAGAGACAATAAGCACAAAAGAAGTAAGGGGATTTTAGTGATAAGTGCATGAAGAAACTAGAACAGGCTACCAGACCAAGGGTGATGGAAAGTATATTTGTTTAGGGTGGTGAGGGAAGGCTTCTTGTATCAGCTACCTTTGATCTACAGAGTGCTCTGGGGGAAGGGGAAGGCAAGGGCCAAGACCTCCCAGGTGCAGAGGCCAGTGGGGCTAGAAGATGCCACACGGGAGGCGGAAGGTAGGAGGATGGCAGGTGGTGGATTCAGGTCAGGCCTTGAAGCTGTGATGAGGAATTTCAGTGCCATCCCAAGTGCAAGGGAAGCCAGTGGAGCATTTTAATAAAGTGAGACATCTGAGTAATGCTTTAGAAAGATCACTCTGGCTCTTTGGAGAATGAACTGGAGATAGCCCTGGACAGGACTAAAGACTACTTAAGAGGCTTTTGCACTAATTTAGGGGGAAAATGCACTGGTGATTTAGATGGGGGTGTGACAGTGGCGGGGAAGAAGTGGTTGGATTCATATCCTGTAGAGGCAGAGTCTGGGACCTGCCGACAGATGGGCTACAGGACAGGAAATATGAAGACAAATCTTTAGATGAGTCAGGGATGAATCAAGAGGAGTCAAGGATACATCCTAGGTTCTGGCCTGAGAGGATGAAGGGATATGGGTGCCATTTACTAAAATTAAAAACTGGTGACCTGGTGGGCTTACGGGAGGAATGAGGACCAGGTTTGGACGTACTCCAGGAAGAATCCTTCTCTATCATTTTTATTTCTGCTAATGGCTTTTTTAACTCTGGAGTTGAGGGCACACTTGTTTCGTGTTTAGTCCTGTTCGATGGCAGCCCCTCCCGTTTCACAACAGACCTGGGGTTTCTACAGCTTTCAGCGTAGCAGAAGCCAGGACTCACTTCACATACCAGCGCGTGGCAGGACTCACTTCACATACCAGCGCGTGGCTCAGTTCAATGGGAGGATGAATACAACCTAACTCGTGAGCTTTGCTGGAGACTTTTAACACCAAGACGATCATGTTTTGGCGTCTTATGTTAACCGGGGCTAAGAGTGGGGAAGTCAAAGGGAGAGACCGGCAGAGGGAGTCTGCCAAATTATTCAGTACTTGCAAATGTGAAAGATGGGCCACTGGGTTATTTATAATCTCTTTTAATCTTCACCAAAAAGCCTGCAAAATTAGCACTATCTGCATTTTGTAGGTAAAATAATTTAGGCTTGGAGCAGGGAATTGGCTTACATGGATCCCAGAGTTAAAAGCAGAGGCAGTAATTTCCTAAGAACTTGTTAAGCTAAGTACCTTCCCCCATGTTATCTAATTTAATCCTCATAATGACCGTGGATAAGCAATGCTATCACTTCCACTTTATAGCCAAGGAGATGAAGAGGGTAAGGAAGTGGCTGAGGCCACGCAGTTAGTAAACAGTGGAACACTGGCCATCTGACACTCAGGGACCTTGGTATTTGGTTCTGAATGGTGCTAGTGCCCTGTTTTCTGTTGCCTTCCAACCTGCCTCATAAATGATGACAATAATGTGTGCCCTGGAAAACATGATTTGAGCTCTCTTTCCCAATGGCTTCCGTATTCTGTATTTATTTGTTTTATATCTTAACTTTTTAAGTTCTATTTGGGGACTTGTTTTATAAAGTACATAGCATACTAGGAGAGAGTACTATGTGGTATTATTTCTAAGTTAATAAAATGGGCTACATGCCTATAATTTGTCTCCTGATTAGGTGTGATTTCAGGAGAGTTTAAAGAACTCTAAATTACAGTCTGCAAAAATTATGGTTGATTTCTCCCATATGTTGAGTATATCTGTGTTATATGAGTCAATCCGAATAAGGAGAATCCACTTTCTCTGCCCTCTGTTTAATAGTAATGAGATACATCACAGATAACAACACTAGCAAGTTCTACTCAACGTCAACCAGTGCCAAGCATTGTGCTTGAAAATACAATAATACAAGGTAGTGGTTGTACAGCTAAGTTGAAAGCATTGCTTAAGAGAGGTCCTGTGACTGACTGGCTAGAGGTCACAGCTTGTAAATGCCAGAGTTAGTATTTGCCTCACATCAGATCTGTAATGGGCTTCCCCAGTGTCTCAGTGATAAAGAATTCGCCTGTAATGCAGGAGATGCTGGCAGGAGATGCGGGTTTGAACCCTGGGTCAGAAAGATCCTCTGGAGAAAGGAAATGGCAAGCCACTCCAGTATTCTTGCCTGGAAAATCCCAATCCATGGGGTTGCAAAAGAGCTGGACATGACTGGGCAACTACACAAAAACAAAAGCAGTAATGCAGATAGGTCCTTCTGTAAATATGTTGGAGAAATTTCTTTTCTTTGTGATTTTCTATTTTTCAAATGGAAAAAAAAGACCCCTGTCTTGGTTTTAATTTCTTCTAACAAACAATTTTGAATCCTCCATCAAAGTGTTAAAAAAAAAAACAGCTAATGAGCTAATAAGCACTATTTCAGGTCTGGAGACGATCTCTCTGGCCTGAAGCCTCTTGGCATGGCCCTTGGATAGCAGATTGATTAGATCCTACTTACTTGCATGGGGCCTATTATGGACAAGATTTTGTGCAGTCCTACCTTTACATGTTGAAGCCCTAATTCTCACTGTGGCTGTATTTGGAGATGGAGCCTTTAAGGAAGTAATTAAAGATATGTGCTGCATGTGTGCTAAGTCACTTCAGTTGTGTCCAACTCTTTGTGACCCTGTGGTCTGTACCTCACCAAGTTCCTCTGTCCATGGGATTTTCCAGGAAGATGCTGGACTGGGTTGCCATGCCCTCCTCCAGGGGATCTTCCTGACCCAGGGATGTAACCTGCATCTCTTAGGTCTCCTACATTGGCAGGCAAGTTCTTTACCACTAATGCCACCAAATGAATTCAAAAGGGTGGGACCCTGATCCAATAGGATTAGTGTCCTTATAAGAAGGGACACCAAAGGGCTCTCTCTCCATCTCCCCACCTCCAAAAGAAAAGGCCATGTGGGGACATATTGAGAAGGTGGCCCCTGACAAGTCAGCAGGAGGGCCCTCACTGGGAATTGAGTCAGCTAGCACACTGGTCTGAGATTTCTGGCCTCCAGAACTGTGAGAAAATAAATGTGGGTTGTTTAAGCCACCCAGTCTACTATTATGGCAGACTAACACAGGGGCTAAGAGCTCTCAGTTTTCTGCCCCGAGAAGACAGGGAAAGAAATGGAAATAATTAGAAGAAAGAAGGGGTCACTGGGGAAAAACAGGTCAAGAAAGCTGTAATTAACCATGGTCTTCTCCCTACCCCATGCCCATAGCCTTGGGCTAGAAAAGACTGAAACTATAGTTAGGTTTGTGAATATGCAGATTGACTTTCTCAGCTATACACCTCTGGGAAGAAGTCTTACCCAGGGAACTTATTAAAGCCCTCAATTCAGGAAGTCCAGTGTAGGCAAATGAATAAATAAAATCCTGCAAACCTTGGGATTTCACAGAAGGAGATTATTTCTACTTTTTAGGAAGCATATGAAAGCATGTTCTCTTTAATACTAGGTCTCAAAGACAGTGGAGGAAAGGAAACCTTAAATGGGGTTGACAACCTCAGGGTACTTGCTTTTGAGTAAAACAAGAAATTCGTTCATTAAAGAGGATTGGCTACCCACTCCAGTATTCTTGCCTGGAGAATTCTATAGACAGAAGGCTATAGTCCATGGGGGTCACAAAGAGTCGGACATGACTGAGTGACTAACACTTTCACTTTCAATAAAATGGCAACTGCTCTGTTCATCCGTTTGGATAAAGTTGAAGCCACCCCTAATACTAGTGCCTTATCATTTGAAACTTTTAGAGCTTTTGTCTGAAAACCCTATTACACAAATGTAGGAGGTGGGATTCACGTGTTCTCAGAGTCAACCTGGCTCCCCATCTTCTAAGGGTGGGAGCAGCACCTGTGGAGAATTCAGGGTTGGTTGCTGGCACCCAGTCAGTGGACATGTGACAGTCCTAGGCTGGGAGGTGTGTGGAGTTGTGAGATCCAGCCCGCAGTGTGAGCGGGCAGACAGCAAGCAGCTACTTTTTTAAAAAAAAGCCATGCCTGAGAGTAAGACAACATGAAGAACACTTTGAGTAGTAAATCTTCTTGTCATCTTTCTAGAATAAAACAAAAGCCTTGGAAAAGGGCAGCATTCCCTACTCCCTTACCTTTATTTTTAAATAGTAATGGCAAGCTTGACTGCTAAAGCCATCTTAAATCAGATAGATCGGGAATTCTCTGGTGAAAGAATAAATTAGTAGCTCACATAGGATTTTAGTGGGAATTTACTTAGCTCAGTTATTCTACATACTTTCTGTCAAAGCTCTAGTCCAGAGTGTCCCTGGTAACCAATCGAGAGTGAAGTGAGGAACTCTGAAAAATCTAGTTCCTTGAGACGAGGGCCGAGATATCCACAGTATCCAGAGAGAGAAGAGCCTTAAACTTGGCTTGTTGAAAAATCAACAAGAGGAGCGAACCTGACTGGTGTCCTGCTGTGTCAGCCGCTTAGGAGATTCAGGGGACTTAAAACTAGTGGAAAACCACTCACAGTGATGTCACTTTATTTCAAAAGGAAATGATTTAATTAATAGAACAAAGGGGGAAATATTCCATTTGGGCTGATAAAAGAGGTAACTTGAAAGGAAATCTGAACTGCGGTGTTCTGTCTACATACTGTACTTATTTTTTCACCAGATGAGCAATGTGGGGTATGTTCCTGAAAATTCAGCTCAAATCAAAGACAGGAGTGAACAGAATTCAGAAGAGCAGGTCTCTGTAATTCTGTATTTGGTTAGAAGGGTAGTCTCAATGTCACATTGAGAGCCACTCTGGTCTTTTTATGTCTATCCAAAAAAACAAAAGTTGCCAAAAAGGCTGACACCCACCTCGGGGGAGTTATTGTTCTTGTCAGAAGCAAAACTAATACCTCCACATCTAATCTCTTCTTTTTAAATGTTTGTAACAAGGTCTTCCATCGTACTCTTGTTCTTTGAGAACAACCAGCAGTTCTCACTCTTCATGAAGCAGGCACCTTTCATAATTACTCCAGATCCACCATACTGCTTAAAAATCCAATTCTAGGAGTATTTTCTGGAGGCCACAGATTTTCAAATTGCTGCCAGCAGGATGCTTTTTTATTGTTGGCTATTCCTCTAAGGAATTTAATAAATATTCTTTGACAGAGCACAGCATAATTGATTGAGCCACTTTCATTTTTATCAGTTCCACAGGAGGCCTTAGTATTTGCTGGAAACCTCTGGGAGTTGCCAGCGGTTGCAATAAGAAGCTTTTGTGAGGTCCTTGGGGAGAGGGCTGGAGAGGAGAAAATAAGGTTAATATCTATTATCATAAGCCACTTTCTGAACCTTATCGGGAGTTGTAAACCCCTGAGCATGAGCAGTGTGGAGGTCTATGGATATTCTGTGATAAGCTGTAAAAGACTCAATATCTTCTAAATGAATAGTTAAGAATCAAGTAAACTCATGGTGAGTTTTCAGACCATAATCATTTAATATGTCAAATCAATTCTAAAATAGTCCTTAAATCTGACGGCATATTTCAATACTCATTTATTTGCAAATTACCCATCAGCATGGATTATTTAGGCTTTGGAAGAAAAAAGTTGATTTCAATTTCTACTATCTGAACTTTCAAAATGACATACCCACAAACAATAATTTCAAAGTCAAATCGTATATAGTTGAAAGAAAAAGTGAAAGTGTTGGTTGCTCAGTCATGTTCGACTCTTTGTGACTCCCTGGACTGTAGTTCACCAGGCTCCTCTGTCCATGGAATTCTCCAGGCAAGAATACTGGAGTGGCCATTCTCTTCTCCAGGGGATCTTTCCAACCAAGAGATCGAACCCAGGCAGATTGTAGGCAGATTCTTTACCATCTGAGCCACCAGAGAGCTCATAATGATATATGCCATTTACCTGTAGAGTCTCTTTCTTTTATCTTTGGGGTCTGAGTTCAACTATTAATTTTATAAAGCCTTTAGGAAACACACAAATACACCACCCGGGGCTTCCCTGGTGGTCCAGTGGCTGAGACTCCATGCTCCCAATGCAGGAGGCCCAGGGTTCAATCCCTGGTCAGGGAACTAGATCCCACGTGCTGCAACTAAGACCTGGCACAGCCAAATAAATAAATATTAAAACAAACAAACAAACAAAAATAAACAAATACACCACCCATACAAAAAAATCTTGATATATTTCCAACAAGTTGTTTATCAACAGATGAAACTGTCTTTTAGTTTCTAAAATTCCAGTCAAAACACCTTTTCACAGAGAAGTTGGGCTAAGTCTGGACCATGAGATAGCTTGCTGAGTTTACTAATGTCACTTAAAAAAATTATTCTGGCACTCCAATTTTTCTCTTTTTCTTGCATGTTTCTACAATTTGTTCTCTAAATGTATGCTTGGCTTTGACCAGATTTCTGGCTTTTTGCTTTTCTACTTACTGGAATGCCTGTGAAGGTAACTGGAGGAGACTGCCAAGAAATGCTGAAGCTGCTGCCGTTGGGGGTGAACTTGGCTGCTCCTGGAATGGTCACGGGGGGCGTGGCCTGTCAAATAGAAAACAGAGAAAGTTGTTTTGGAAGAACATTTCTCCTTGGAGTCTTAAGCTGTCATTACCAAAATAAGGCTTCGGAAATAATCTCAGCTTTATTAATGACAAAATTATAATAGGAGGAGATTAAACATGGTTAAAGCAAGTAGCTAAACTTTTTATACATCTAAGCAATCAAAGGTATAGAAGGAGAAAGTTTTTGGCTGCTGATTTCTGAATAGAAATTTGATTATACATACACATACCTATCTTAGGACATCTGTGAGATACAATTCCTTGTTATCAAGTTGGGAGATCAACTTTTTATAAGTGATGGTAGGCTGTCAATTACATTTTGGGAAGGTAATTTGGCAATACATGTCAAAATTCTTAGTGTTCTGTACACTAGCTATTCCACTTCTAGAATTTATTCTAAAGAAATGGACATAAGGATGTTCATTGCAGAACTGTTTATTATATATTTTTTAAAAAACTGGAAACACATAGGGAAAATGATGCTGAAGAGTACTCATTGGCATGGGAAAATGTTCATGAGATATCAAGTGGGAACAACAAAGCACAGTGAAAACAGTACTATAATAGATTCCACTTTTTAAAATGTACACATAGAACAGTCCTGAAGGACCTACCAAAAATATGAACCAAGGCACTTTCTTATTGTTGGGACTTGGGATGGATTTTCTTTCTTTGCTCATGTTTTTAATATCTTTACGTTGAACACTTATATCTACAAACAGAAAAATCCCAATGCTGTGAATCTATAGTTTGGGAAGGAACTTCTAGATCCCTTAGTGTATGTTTCAACTCTCATTATATATATAAGAAAAATAATTTAAGTTGGTTCAAGCCCATGATTTTGGACCTAAATGCAATACTGAGAAATAAGAACTAAGGGATGAATTATTCTTTTTGAATAGAAGAGTCAGGAATGAAAGTTGCTGTATTAACTAATTTAATAATTAGCTCTATTCCATTGCTCTTGAGTTGAAGTCTACTTAATAAATGGCTGAATGACTCCTCTACAAGTTTAGTTTTTCTACTTTTATAAATATAGTTGCTAGTGGCAGTGGTTTTGTAACTGGCACCATTGGAAAATATTCTGGCAATACATAGCTGTTCATGCTCTATCCTAAGACTCAGTAATTAAACTCTTCTGGAAATTCAATGAGGAAAAAAAAAAACTACTGGCACAGAAGTGTCCTTAGTAGCCTTATTGATGATAATTAAAAAGTAGATACCTAACATAAGAGAAAGAAACAACTTGATGTTTTGATTTAATTGAATTCAGTCATATATTCAGTTCTACAGGAAGTGTTTATAAACAAGAGTGGAAGAACACAAATTACAAATATGTACAGGAGAGTTTTCTTTTAAAAAGTTACATAAAATAGTTGAAAATTATGGGAAAACTGTTTTTTTTTTTAAATTTGAGTGTAGTGAACTTTTATTAAATCGACACTTACAAGAGTTCAGAATCGCTGGGTGGGAAAGGAGCTTTAACTGTGTCTTGTATTTGCAGGATTTGTCTCTAAGCCTTATCAGACTTTACAGTGAGGCAGAATCACCTGGAGGGTTTGTTAAACACAGACTGCTCGGCCTCATCCCTCGCTTCTGGTCTGCAGGTCTGGGAATGTAAATTTCTAACAAGTTTCCAGGTGACACTGACAACCATGGCTCCAGCCTGAGAGAGTTAGTTACCAACTCACAGGGGCAGGACACAAAGTCCTGGATCTGCAGTACAGGATGAGGCTATCATTATGCCAACGCTTTTCAAAGTTCATATTTTCATTTACTTAATTTTTTTTATCTAACAAGCACTCACATCATGTGCCAGGCACCCTCCTGAGAGTGTTACAATATTAAGGATTTTGATCTTCATAATAACTTCTCAGGGATCAGATCTTCAGTCAGTACTGGGAAGTCCAAGAACACCCTAGGGTCAAATCTGCATGAGATTCTGGCTTTAAAAGGAGAAAAAAGGCTCTGCTACTGGGCTCTCCTGGATGCTGTTTTTCTACTGAGCTACCCTTTACTCACCCTGGAGTAGGAAATGGCAGTTCACTCCAGTATTCCTGCCTGGGGAATCTCATGGATAGAAAAGCCTGATGAGCTACAGTCCATGGGGTTACAAAGAGTCAGACATGACAGCAACAATCCTTAACTCACAGGTCAGAATGCTACTGCTTTTGGTTAGGAGTAAAGTGATTCTTCTCATGATCCCTGGCCAGTCACCTGGTAAGCGTGGTCAGTATGCACGAGGTAGAGGGTGGTGGGAGCAGAGCGGCTCAAGGGTGTCATCAGTTTTGTCTCGGTTTTGGCACAAGGAGTTTCTGTTCGGCTGGAATCTGGGATGGGAAAAGTAGGAGGCGAAGCCAAGGATTGGGAGGGTGAAACCGGGGCCAGGCTGCTCAGACCGTCTGCCACGGAGTCTGTGTTGAGCTTGATCTCAGTGTAGTAAAAGTCTTCTTCTCCATCACTGTAGTCAGACTCCCCAACACGCCTAATGCAAGAGAATAAAGCAATCCTACTCACCCATGCTGCTTTCTTGCCTTGAGATCTTGTACATGCTGTTCCTTCTGTCTTGAATGCTTTTCCTCTGTCCCATCGCTTGGCAAACTCTTACTTATCCTGCAGCTGTCCACTTCTGGGGAAGCCTTCCTTGATATATTAAAGCAATTGACTCAACTAATCAACCAATCAATCGATTATTAAAAAAAAAATATTGAGAGTCTACTATGTCCAGGCACTTTTTAGGGACCCAATATTAGAGTGAACAAAACAGATTCTGCCTTGATGGAACATACAGTCTAGTGGGAGAGGCAGACAAGAAACTTGTAACAGAACACATCAAAAATAAATAATAATATCCCTAGGAATAAAACTGCCTAAGGAGGTAAAAGGCCTGCACTTGGAAAACTATATGACACTGATGAAAGAAATTGAAGACAACACAAACAGACGGAAAAATACATGATGTTCTTGGATTGGAAGAATTAATATTGTTAAAATGACCATGCTCTCCAAGGCAATACAGAGTCAATGCAATTCCTATTAAAATACCAATGACATTTTTCATTGAACTAGAAAAAATAATTTTGAAAGTTGTCTGAAAACACAAAAGACTTCAAATAGCTAAAACAATCTTGAGAAAGAAGAGAGCTGGAAGAATCATGCTCCTGACTTCTGACTATACTATAAACCACAGTAATCAAAACAGTATGGTACCGGCATAACGGGGCTTCCCAGTTGGCTCAGTGGGTAAAGACTCCACCTGCAATGCAGGAGATACAGGAGCCACAGGTTTGACCCCTTGGGTCAGGGAAGCCCCCCCTGGATGAAGGGATGGCAATCCACTCCAGCATTTTTGTTTGGAGAATCCCATGGACAGAAGAGCATTGCAAGCTACAGTCCATAGGGTCTCAAAGAGTCAGACATGACTGAAGTAACTGAGCATGCATGCACTGGCATAAAAACAGATATATAGATCCACGGAACAGAATAGAGAGCCCAGAAATAGACTTACACACTTATGGTCCATTAATCTATGACAAAGGAGGCTAGAATATACAATGGAGAAAAGGTAGTCTTTTCCACATATGTTGCTGGGAAAACTGGACAGCTACGTGTAAATGAATGAAATTAGAACATTCTTTAACACCATATACAAAAATAAACTCAAAATGGATTAAAGACCTAAATGTAAGACATTACACCACAAAACTGCTACAAGAAAACAGGCAGGGCACTCTTTGACATCTATTGTAGCAATATTTTTTTTTCGAGTCTGTCTCCTAAAGCAAAGGAAATAAAAGCAAAAATAAGGAAATGGGACCTAATTAAACTTAAAAACTTTTGTACAGCAAAGGAAACTATCGACAAAGTGAAAAGACAAATTACTGAATGGGAGAAAATATTTTCAAATGACATGACTGATAAGGGATTAATATTCAAGATATATAAATACCTCATTAACTCAACATTAAAAAACCACAAACAATTCTATTTAAAAAATGAGCAGAAGAACTAAATAGACTTTTTCCCAAAGAGGACATGCCAAAAGGCACATGAAAAGATGCTCTACATCACTAATTATCAGGGAAATGGAAATCAAGCCAACAATACCAACAATGAAATGTTACCTTACACCTGTCAGAATGGCTATCATCAAAAAGAACACAACAAATGTTGGTGAGAATGTGGAGAAAAGGCACCTCTCACACACTGTTGGTGGGAAGGTAAAGTGGTGCAGTGTGGAAAATAGTATGGAGGTTTCTCAAAAAACTAAAAATAGAACTACCATATGACCTAGCAATTCCACTCCTGGGTATATATCTGAAAAAAAACCCAAAACCCGGAAACATCAATTCAAAAAGATACATGCACTCTGATGTTCATAGCAGCATTATTTATAATTGCCAAGATATGGAAGCAACCTAAGTGTCCATCAACATACGAATAGATAAAGAAGATGTCACACACACACACACACACACACACTGGTGGCTCAGACGGTAAAGAATTTGCCTGCAGTGCAGAAGACCCGAGTTTGATCCCTGGGTTGGGAAGGTCCCTTGGAGAAGGAAATAGCAACCCACTCCAGTATTCTTGCCTGGAGAATTCCATGGACATAGGAGCCTGGCAGGCTGCAGTCCATGGTGTTGTAAACAGTCTGACACAATTGAGCTACTAACACACACACACACACACACACACACACACACACACTCACACTACTCAGGCATAAAGAATGAAATTTTGCCATTGTGACAACATGAATGGACTTTGAGGGTATTATGCCAAGTGAGATAAGTCAGACAAAGACAAATACTATGATATTACTTATACGTGGAATCTAAAAAATATAACAGACTAGTGAATATGACAAAAAAGAAACAGATATAGAGAACAAACCAATAGTTAAGGAGGGAGGAAGTATAGGGGTAGAGGATTAAGAGGTATAAACTATTATGGATAAAATAAACTACAAGGATGTGTGTATGTATGTGAAATTTGCTCAGTTGTGTCCAACTCTTTGCAACCCTATGGACTATAGCCTGCCAGGCTGCTCTGTCCATGGAATTCTCCAGGCAAGAATACTGGAGTAGGTAGCAATTCCCTTCTCCAGGAGATCTTCTCAACCCAGGGATCAAACCCAGGTCTCCTGCATTGCAGGTGGATTTTTTACCAGCTAGGCTACAAGGATGTATTATTGTAAAACACAGGGTATATAGCCAATATTTTACAGTAAATATAAATGGATTATAATCGTAAAAAATTGTGAATTACCATACAGTACATGTGCAACCTATATAATATTCATCAGTCATAAATCAATTAAAAAAAAGTAAACCCATAAAGAAACAGATATTTAATACATCAGGTAGTGATAAATCCCAGAAAGAAAAATTAAGCAGCATTAAGAGCATCCTTAATCAGGGTAAGTGATGGGGGACATTATTTTAAATAGAGTATTCACAGGAAGACTCTGAGGAGATGACATTTGAGCAGAGGTCTCAATGAGGTGAGGGAAAACCCTTGTGGGAACTATGGGACAAGAATGCACAGAACCCCGGGTGGGCTGGCTTGTTGCTTTCTGAGGAGGACAGAGAGGTAGGTGGCTGGTGCTCGGGGCAGCAGGCAAAGAGCGATGGGAGAAGGATGGGAAGGAAGGCAGAGACACAATGGCTCAGGGCTTTGTAGCCCTGGGGAAACACTTGGTATTTTGTTCTGAATATGACGGAAGCCTCTGGGGATTTTGAAGAATCTAGGTTACTTGTTATTTTTATTTTTTACAATTTAAGTACAGTTAATTTACAATGTTGTGTTAGTTTCAAGTATACAGCAAAGTGCCATATGTGTGTCTGTGTGCGTGTGTGTGCGCGTGTATGTGTGTGTGTATTCTTTTTCAGGTTTCTTTCCATTATAGGTTACCACAGGATATTGAGTATAGTTCCCTGCACTATACAGTGAGTCCTTGCGATTAATCTGTTTTATACATAGTAGTGTGTATTTGTTAATCCCAGACTCCTAATTTCTCTCTCCCCACTCCACCCCTTCCTCTTCCATGCCCTTTGAGAACCATAAGTTTGTTCTCTAATGCCATCTAATGCCATTTGCAGCAACATGGCTGGACCTAGATATTATCACATTAAGTGAAGTAAGACAGAGAAAGACAAATATCATATTCTACCACTTTTATATGGAATCTAAAAATAATGATACCAATGAACTTATCTACAAAACAGAAACAGACTCACAGACATAAGTTACTTTTAAAAGGCTCACCCTGGCCATTGTCTGGAGAAAGAACAGAGGGTAGGAGGCCAAGAGGACCAGGAGCCGGTGAGCAGGCTGTGGAGCAGTTGACAGTGGCTGGGCGAGGGGTAGGGGCGCAAGTGACCTGAGCTCTCAAACTGGGGACTTCTTTTGAGTGACAGGCATCGGGATTTAGCTTCAAACAGTTAAACCCTCTGAGCTCCCTTTGAAGAAGTGGAAGTGAAAGTCGCTCAGCGTGTCCCATTCTTTGCGATCCCCTGGAATTCTCCAGGCTGTCACATTGGAGTGGGTAGACATTCCCTTCTCCAGGGGATCTTCCCAACCCAGGGATCGAACCCAGGTCTCCAGCATTGTAGGCAGATTCTTTACCAACTGCGCCACCAGGGAATGACTTTGAAGTGTGTTCATTTCAATTCACTTTATTTAATGATTTGGTACATTTCTGTAATTTTTTTTAAACCTATGTTGCCTCCTAAGACAGATTCTTTAGGGCTGTGTCTTGTTCATTTTTGTTTCACAGATACCACATATTTCAGTGCATCTGGCACACAGTAGGTGCCTGTTAAATGCTGAACAAATGAAAGAAAGAAGCCAAGGCTGTGTAGCACAGTGATTACCAACTTGAATTCCGGAGTTACATTGCCCAGGTTCGAATCCTGACACCTCCCAGCTGCCTGTGTAATTTTGGCAGGCTGCGCCCTTATATAAAGCAGCACAACACAGCTGGCCTTTCGTGTCCACCGGGAGCCTACTGAACACAGTGGTTAGAGGTGTAGCGCACTCACGTGTAATAAGCACTAAATGTTTATTAAATAAAAATAAGGCTGATGCTAGAAAGACTCAGTGTTTACTATCACCAGGAAAAGTATCTTCTGGTGCTTCCACAGGTTCTTCTGAGACACAGAAAATTGTGCTTTTCCACAGTAAGTTTTGTGTAAAAGAAAATAACTGTCGTGTGTGTGTGTGTGTGTGTGTGTGTGTGTGTGTGGGCTCAGTCATGTCCAACTCTTTGCAACCCCATGAACTGTAGCCTACCAGGCTCCTTTGTTCATGGGATTTTCCAAGCAGGAATACTGGAGTGGGTTGCCATGCCCTCCTCCAGGGGATCTTCCCAACCCAGGGATCAAAGCGGCGTCTCTTGCGGCTCCTGCATTGGTAGGCGGATTCTTTACCACTGCACCACCTGGGAAGCCTGTCAAATAACTAATATTTGTTGGATTTGAGGATTTCTAGGGAAATGATACATATTCTTATACCCGGTTTTATGGGATGGGATCTGTAAATCTTTCTTTCCTGGGGCATCTCCAAGTTTCATGACCATATCTGGCAGCAGCAGGGCACTGACTCAGAATAAACTTTTTTCCCACTGACAATCCCTGTACAAAACCTAAAATACAAATCTCCCTTTCTCCTGGGCCTTTCTGTCCAGCCAGATCAGCGGCTTCTCCCAGCCTGGCTCTGTTTCCCCTGAGCTCTCTGGCTGAGGCGTTCAGGGAGGTGTCTGCTCCGTATCAGGTCAGGCAGGGCTTGGCTCTCCTACAAGCAAAGCATCAAAGACCCCAGAGAGTGGGCCGAAGAATGTGCATCTGTTCTATTCCTGTCCCCACTTCCTCTCCAGGAAAGGGCGGGCCGACTCGCTACCGGCTGCCGAGTGCTACTAATAGACATGCAGGCCTGGGGAAAATCGTGCGTCCTACACGGGGATAAATCAGGATCAGCCCCTGGTGTGTGAGAACGGAGTGAGAATTATGAGAAAAACAGCGTACTGCTTACGTTGCCGTGGTGTGCACCGCAGCTCTGTCAGACGCAAGATACGTATTTTGGGGCTTAGGGTATGCTGCCTTCTTCACAAGCCAATCAACATTCATTAAAAACTGCCCCATTCTCCTATAGCCTCCCAGGCTCACTCCTGGGCAGTGGCTGGCAGAGATGGGAATTCTAACTCATCAAGGCATGAGTTAGAAGCACGCAGAGTAAAAAGGGAATCCCAGGGAAGCGAACACAGCGCCTGCTGTGCTTGAATTTCGCCCACCAGGAGAGCACCCTGGAAGCTCAAAAGAAAATCATGTGATGCCACCCACAGTCTATAAACACTTAGATAGGGTATGTGTTTCTGTGTGGTGCTGAATAGGATTCGACATTTTGGGCAGATGGACTTTAAAACAAAGACCCCCAGCTCCTGATTCTAGCTTCAGGAAGCTCTTTCTAAACGTTCAAATAACCGAGTTATTTACACTGTAAGCTGTCCTGATGGTGAGAGTTGGGAGACGCTGTGGGGTTTCCTTCCCTGAAGGAGTGGGTTCTGTGTGAGGTTTCTTGGAGGGTGAGGTGGACCCTCTGGCTAGTGGAGCAGAAGCCCTGCTTTGCTGGGCCACGACCACGGTGCTTGGTGATTTTTCATATGCCATGCCCTGGAAGGGAGTGGCTATGTCCCCAGCACCCCAAGCCTATGGGTGAGGGAGCTGGATTCCTGCTTCTCTCCAGCCATGGCAGGAGCCCACCCATAGGAATCAGCAAAATCACCTTGGAGCCCGTTCTTGTTTTCTTTTTCTATCACTTTTTATGGATGATGCCTTCTCTAAATTTATCCTTGCCTGGGCAAAGTGATTGTAGTGCTTATTTCTCAGCAGTCACAGCAAGGAGATCCAACCAGTCAATCCTAAAGGAAATCAACCCTGAATATTCATTGGAAGGACTGATGCTGAAGCTGAGGCTACAGTTTGTTGGCCACCTGATGCGAAGAACCAATTCATTGAAGAAGACCCTAATGCGGCAAAATATCAAAGGCAGGAGGAGAAGGGGATGACAGAGGACGAGATGGTTGGATGGCATCACCGACTCAATGGACATGAGTTTGAGCCAACTCAGGGAGAATGTGAAGGATAGGGAAGCCTGGTATTATGCAGTCCATGGGGCTGCAAAGAGACATGACTTAGCGACTGAACAACAACATCTTTTTGAAAGGACCTCTCTGTGTCCAAGCATTTGGGGGCTCGGTCATGTGTTTGGATTTTCCTTGTGCACACTGTTTATCACTCACAGCTTCTCAAGATCCCTTCTTAGTTCCACATCCTTGGACAAGAAAGACCCACAGACTAAAGAACAAGAGCCTGTACCATCACAGCCCTTCTGGAGTGGCCCCAAATCCCTGCTGCTCAAAACTTTGTTTTATCTTTCCTTGGAAAGGTTTTTGTATAACACAGGGAAATGTGTCTGTTGTACAAATAAAGGACTTATTTGGGCAACAGAAAAGGATAGAGTAGGTCACCAGGCTTCATAAGAATAGCAATGCTGATTGTCACTGTGGTTCTTAAACCCTTTTCAGGCTATGTCTGCCATTGAGGCTCAAAGTCATAAACACACTCCACTGGGGAAAAAATTGTACTTATAATTTTACAAACATTTTCAGGGGTCTAAGGACTCCTTACCCTTCCCTACCCCAGTGCTCCATCTTTTACAAATCATTCTCACATACATTTTATTTTTGACCATCACACATGACCCTGCAGGGCTGATATTCTGAGTTTCCTTTTCAGAGGGAATTGAGGCTCCGAGCAGCAGCTTGCTTAATATCACTAATATGGTGAGTGTATTAGGGAGGCTTCACAGCTCTAAGTCCACGTTCTTTCCACTTGCCACACCGGCCTGTATTATCTGCAGTGGCCATCTCCATAGTAACTAGGAAGACCAAGCAGGCCCGGTTTCTGTTTCTGTGTTCAGAATTTTTAAGGCACAATGTAAAGTATAATTCTGAGTGCAGGTGGTCCTGGACTGAACTTGATGGAGATACACCCAGCTCCAAAGGGAGGGCTCCTTACCCAAGATGAATGGTCCGGATGTGCTTCTGGATACCCACTGCAGTGCTCAGAACCTTCCCACAGTTCTTCCAGAGGCATTTGAACATCACCTTCATGGAGTTCTAGAAAGGGAAGACAAGGTTACATTAAAATGAAAACTAATTCATCAACATAACAGCTTCCCATTCTCTTGACTATAACTCAGCACACCATTCTAGGAAATCACCCAGGCGAGAATCTTAGTGACCTCAGAGATTTTCTTGCTTCCTTCTTGAATATTGAGCCCTGTTGGAATATTTAGTTAACTTTAAAAAAATATTTTTAATTGAGGGATAATTGATTTCCAACATTGTGTTGGTGTCTGCCATACATCAACATGAATCAGCCACAGGTATGTATATGTCTGCTCCCTCTTGAACCTCCCTCCCACCTCATTAGTTCACCTTTTTTTAAGGTGGTTACAGTGTCTTTTAGGCATTGTGCTGTGCTTAGTTGCTCAGTCGTGTCTGACTCTTTGTGATCCCATGGACTGTAGCCCACCAGGCTCCCCTGTCCATGGGGATTCTCCAGGCAAGAATACTAGAATGGGCTGCCATGCCCTTCTCCAGGGAATCTTCCCATCCCAGGGATGGAACTCAGGTCTCCCGCATTCCAGGTGGATTCTGTATCATCTGAGCCACCAGGGAAACCTGGCATTAATGACAGTGAATTTTAGAATATTCATTGAGCACTTACTATCTGCCAAGTGCTAGTCTAAGAGTTTATCTCATTTAATCCTAAAAGATGGATACTATTACCACCACCATTTTACAGATTCATGGAAAGCTTCAGTAAAACATGCCTAGTCAATGGAGCCAGCTTCTAGCAAAACCAGAATATGAATTTTGGAAGTCTGGCTCCAATCATAATTGTAGGAAATGCTAAATTTTAGTTAAAACGTTAAAGACAATAAAGATATACTTTTTCTCCCATCTAATTTCACAGATTCCCTGAATTCTTTCCACTCCCTTTACGGGACTTGTGGACTCCAAGTTAAGAATCTCTGCACTGGGAGGAAGGGGCCTGGGTCCCTGGAGGATGCGTAGAGTAGAAACACCCCTTCATCACTCCTGCTGACCTGATTGGATTGTGACATGAGAAATCCTTTATGGAGTTAAGTCACTGAAGTTTGGAAATGGGTTGTTTCAACTGTAAGCCTCCCCTGACCAATAAGCAAGGACACCTTCCCTGAACTGACGGAACTGCTGTAGGTGTGTTTACAAGTCTAGTATGATTTCTGCTCTCAAGCCTTGTTCTAGAAAGCCATCATTTACACATTTAGAGGATGACTCACTGGCTATTATGATGGAATTAGTACCCTGATTCAGCCAGTCACCCCCACCCAAATCTTTCTCAACTGAAACAAAATACCTCCAAACTTGCAAAGTGAGGAGCATCCTGTGTGTTGGGAATGACCACTTTCGGAGTGGCAAGTGGAAGACAGAGCACAGTGGCACATGGCTACAGTCCGTTACAACAGACAGATCAGTGACAGCAAGAAGGAGCCCATGCCTCCTGTGAGCTTCATGAGACCAGGGGCCTGGAGGGTCCCAGAGGTCCCAGGTGGCTGGCCTTCCTGACACTGTGACCTAGCCATTCCCACTGCAGCTCCTGGGCCTTATGGACAGCTCACCCATGCTTCCCGCTGCAATGAGCAGTACTGAGCTCTAGGAGCAGAAAAGAGCTGGAACAGAAACTGAGAGGGATGTGAGGGGAGCTGAGAAGCAGAGACAGGGTTAGGACACTTTAAAATACACTATCCTGATGAGTTGGTGTTTCTTCTAAGGAGATCATTCACAAATTTCAGGCTCCTTGATCTTCTTGAGCCACTGATCCAAACTCATGAGATGGGAGATGAACCAAAGGGGGAGAATTTAAAACCTGCCCTGCCCCCTACCTCAGCCCCAAGGTTCACAAAAAAGAATTTGGCTTGATTTTTTTTAAAAATTCAGAGCAGATGACGATGATATTAATGAACAAATCCTCACCCTTGAGTGCTTTCTGCTCATTTTTCAAACAATGAAGCTGTTCTATTAAAAAAATATCTTCCACTTAAGGGAATTATGACTCAAAGCAAAATTACAGGTATCTGAGAGTCCAAATATCCATCTGGAAATGAAGTCATGATAGATGAAAGCACTTTTTGATTCATTCCAAGCCTTCTTGCTGATGGTATTCCCTTATTCATTAAACTAAATAGCTACTTAGCAAGGAATATTTCAGTGGCTATGATGGAAAGAAAAGAAGCTGTTCTTCAGGAACTTACATTCTAGTGGGGAAGAGACAGAAATGATCACAAGTGATGATTGTTTCAGGTATGGTAATGTTTCTGGAAATGGAGGTGGGAAATGCTAGGTCAGACGAAGCCTCTAGAAGGTGACTTGTGAGCTGGGACCTGAAGGTTGGAAAAGGAGCCAACCATGCTACGAGCTAGAGTTTTCCAGGTAGAAGGAAGAGTTAATGAGAATCCATGAAGATGCAGAAGAGCTTGACATACTGTAGGGCCAGAAAGGAACAGTTAGTTTGGAGGGAAAAGAGAGATGGTGTGATCTGTTTGAGATCATATGGAGAGGCAAGGAGGGCCATGGAGGCAAGGAGGATTATGCAAGCTCTTGTAGGTAAGGGTAAGGATAAGGAATCTGGATTTTATTCTAAAATGAAGAAGCTACTGAAGTTGAAGTCGGGGAGTGATATTATATGATTTAATTTTAAGAAAACATCACTCTTGGACTTCCCTGGTGGTCCAGTGTGGTTAAGACTCCATGTTTCCAATGCAGTGTGAGTCGGATCCCTGGTTGGGGAACTAAGATCCAACATGCTGTGTGGCATGGCCAAAA
Source organism: Okapia johnstoni (assembly GCA_024291935.2). Lineage (NCBI taxonomy): Eukaryota > Metazoa > Chordata > Mammalia > Artiodactyla > Giraffidae > Okapia > Okapia johnstoni. The sequence goes on along the minus strand of CM044309.1, from coordinate 33,453,132 downwards.
AGAAAAGAAAAGAAAAGATCACTCTGTTTTGTTCTGGGGAGGAACAATAAGGTCACCAGTGTGGTGCTACCGCAGGTCAGAGAAGATGGTGGCTTGAAGAAGGTTTGGGCCGTGAGAACAGAGATAAGTATACACATTCAGGGTCCATTTTGGAGGCAGATTCAACAGTACCTGTTGTTGGGTTGAGCATAGGGAATGTTAAAAGGGATGGTATTAAAGATGACTTCTGTAGCGAGGGGAGTTGTGGTTCTCTTTGGGATACATTCATTTTGATAGGACAATGGATCTATGAACCTAAAACTGAGCAGTCAGGTCTAGAGATATACATCTGGAGTCAGGACCTGAAGGAGTTCTTAAAACAGATCTAAATGAGACCATCTAGGGGGAAATATAGCTAGAGATAATTACAAGGCTCAGCATACTGCAGATCCAATATTTCATGTAGGATACTGAGAAGGAATAGCCAGAAAAAGAGAGAGAGAGAGAGGGAGGGTGGGCAGTAGTGGTAATCAATCAAGACAGGGTGGTATTACCAGCACAAATAGAAGAGAGTGACTTAAGAAGGAATATGTGACTTATTCAGTATCACTTGATGTTCCCAGGTGGCACTAGTGGTAAAGAACCTGCCTGCCAATGCAGGAGACGTGAGAGACACAGGTTTGATCTCTGGGTCTGGAAGATCCCCTGGAGAAGGGCATGGCAACCGACTCCAGTATTCTTGCTTGGGGAATCCCATGGACGGAGGAGCCTGACAGGCTACAGTCCATAGAGTTGCAAAGAGTTGGACACAACTGAAGCGACTTCGCATGCGTGCATGTGCAACAATTAGTCAGTTATTAATAGATAGTCTTTCAAAAGGAACATAATAGTATTACACAACATGCAGAGCCAAATTCCTCCTATATCTTAGGAATTTCTTAAAGGGTCAAATTGCTAACTGTTTTGGGAAATGACAATCACGTGTTTCTGTGACATACAAGTATTGTTGCCAGGGGATCTTCTCAAACCAGGGATTGAACCCAGGTCTCCCGCACTGAAGGTGGATTCTTTACCAACTGAGCCACCAGGGAAGCCCAAGAATACTGGAGTGGGTAGCCTATCCCTTTTTCAGGGGATCTTCCTAACCCAGGAATTGAACTGGGGTCTCCTGAATTGCTGGTGGATTCTTTACTTATACCCATAATTTTCTGGGCTCATACTAAGGGCTCCAAAGAAACCTGCTGCCCAAAGAAAATTAGGTAATGGATATGAAGAAAAATTATCAATTTTATTCCTTCTTGCTTCTCTTTTGCCCATGGGATACTGCATCATCCCTTCTGATTTCTTCCAGCCCTATTTACTCCTTTATAAACTCTTCTCAGTTACCCCATCTGAGAACACCGCCAACTTCCCCCAGGACCTGGATTGAAATGGGGAAACAGTAGGTTATAAAAGAACAGAAACAACGTTATATATTTTGGGGGGTATGTAAAATAAATAAAAATGTATTATTGCATGGTGGAAATATTGGGGAGGGGTATCTTATTTTTACATTAATTTCCAAACATAGAAATTGCGTTGTTGTTCAGTTGCTCCATCGTGTCTGACTCTTTGCAACCCATGGACTGCAGCATGCCAGGCTCCTCTGGCCTTCACTATCTCCCAGAGCTTGCTCAAAGTCACATCCATTGAGTTGGTAATGCAAAATATAAAAATTACCCTATTTTAAATTAAAATAGAAGTCAACCTATAATATTAATACTTGCTTGATTAATTTTTAGAGAATACAGTTATACTAGCACAAGCATCTCAACTTTAACACAATCAAGTGACTTCTTTCTACCTAGGTGATGGTGTGTCAAAACATAAGGTCTCTTAAATCAGTGGTCCCCAACCTTTCTGGTGGGCTTTCTCAATGGCTCAGTGGTGAAAAAAAATCCGCCTACAATGCAGGAGATGCGGTTTGATCCCTGGATTGGGAAGATCCCCTGGAGGAGGGCATGGCAACCCACTCCTGTACTTCTGGAGAGAAAATCCAATGGACAGAGGATCCTGGCAGGCTACAGTCCATAGGGTCTAAAAGAGTCAGACATGACTGAGTGACTAAGCACTCAAGCAACCTTTTTGGTACCAAAGACTAGTTTTGTGGAAGACAATTTTTTCAAGGACTAGGGTCGGGGGATGGTTTAGGGAGGATTGAAGTGCATTACACTCATTGTGGACTTTATTTGTATTATTACTACATCAGCTCCAATTCAGATCATTAGGAAATAGATCGTGGAAGCTGGGGACTCTTGCCTTAAATAGTGGTTAAGTACTTTTCAGAGTATCCTGATTAGTTTCAGTGGAGACAAATCCTTTGTCTACAGAACTACTCCCTGTTACGCTAAAGGAAAGCCTGCCACGGGAGGAGGAGAACAGGAAATTATAGCTAAATAAACAGCACCCAGATTGCCACTTGGGTCCAAGCTTCCCCAAAGAAGCCAAACTAAGCAAAATGGCCGGCAGAATCACAGTCGCCAAGTCTGAACATGACCATCTGTGCCTCAGCCCTGGCTTCTCCTCCCAGCTTCAGCAGATGTTCACCAAGCTGGGATGTCCAAGGTAGGGAGAGGCCACTGTTGGCTGGGAACCTCAATGAACTACGGTCCTCCATGCATCTGCCTGGTTTAGATGAAGCTCCTGGCCGTTGGGCTTCCCAGGTTGCTCAGCAGTAAAGAACACACCTGCCAATGGAGGAGCCGCAGGTTCCATACCCTGGAGAGAAGGAAATGGCAACCCACTTCAGTATTCTTGCCTGGGAAATCCCATGGACACAGGAGCTGGCAGGCTATAGTCCATGGGGTTGCAAAAGAGTTGAACATGACTTAGTGACTAAATAACAGCCTGGCAGTTATAAGCAGACTCAAGGAATCTCACACATGCCCAGTGTGACGTTCGCAGCAGCTTCCAGGAACTGCTTCTTTAGAATCACTCAACTTTGGCCTTGTGGGCTATGATGGTTGGAGAGAACTTCCTGGAGATTCATCACCTTTGTGGCAGCTCCCAGAATGTCTCTGATACCAACTGCTCTGGGGCAATAGGCTGAGATCTTTGGCCAAGTCTTCCTTCATCTTCTCTCTGCTTCCCTCTCCATGGCAAGCTTCCATGCTGGTTTTGACTTGTTTTATAGTTAGGATACATGGAATGGCTTCTATTTTCCTGATAGAACCCAGACTGGTACACAGGACTGATAAGATGACCGAAGTCACCTTCAGTTCAATTCAGTTCAGTTGCTCAGTCATGTCTGACTCTTTGCGACCCCACGAACCACAGCGTGCCAGGTCTGCCTGTCCATCACCAACTCCCGGAATTCACCCAAACTCATGTCCATGGAGTTGGTGATGCCATCCAACCACCTCATTCTCTGTTGTCCCCGTCTCCTCCTGCCTTCAATCTTTCCCAGCATCAGGGTCTTTACCAATGAGTCAGTTCTTTGCATCAGGTGGCCAAAGTATTGGAGTTTCAGCTTCAGCATCAGTCCTTCCAACGAACACTCAGGACTGATCTCCTTTAGGATGGACTGGTTGGATCTCCTTTCAGTCCAAGGGGCTCTCAAAAGTCTTCTCCAACACCACAGTTCAAAAGCATCAATTCTTCAGTGCTCTGCTTTCTTTATAGTCCAACTCTCACATCCATACATGACTACTGGAAAAATCATAGCCTTGACTAGATGGACCTTTACTGACAAAGTAATGTCTCTGCTTTTTAATATGCTGTCTAGGTTGGCTATAACTTTCCTTCCAAGGAGTAAGTGTCTTTTAATTTCATGGCTGCAGTCACCATCTGCAGTGATTTTGGAGCCCCCCAAAATAAAGTCAGTCACTGTTTCCACTGTTTCCCCACCTATTTGCCATGAAGTGATGGGTCCAGATGCCATGATCTTAGTTTTCTGAATGTTGAGCTTTAAGCCAACTTTTTCACTCTCCTCTTGTACTTTCATCAAGAGGCTCTTTAGTTTTTCTTCACTTTCTGCCATAAGGGTGGTGTCATCTGCATATCTGAGGTTATTGATATTTCTCCCAGCAATCTTGATTCCAGCTTGTGCTTCATCTAGCCTGGCATTTCACATGATGTACTCTGCATATAAGCTAAATAAGCAGGGTGACAATATACAGCCTTGATGTACTCCTTTCCCTATTTGGAACCAGTCTGTTGTTCCATGTCCATTTCTAACAGTTGCTTCCTGACCTGCACACAAATTTCTCAGGAGGCAGGTCAGGTGGTCTGGTATTCCCATCGCTTTCAGCATTTTCCACAGTTTGTTGTGACCCACACAGTCAAAAGCTTTGGCATAGTCAATAAAGCAGAAACATGTTTTTCTGAAACTCTCTTGCTTTTTCGATGATCCAGTGGATATTGGCAATTTGATCTCTGGCTCCTCTGCCTTTTCTAAAACCAGCTTGAACATCTGGAAGTTCACAGTTCACGTATTGCTGAAGCCTGGCTTGGAGAATTTTGAGCATTACTTTGCTAGTGTGTGAGATGAGTCCAATTGTGCAGTAGTTTGAACATTCTTTGGCATTGCCTTTCTTTGGGATTGGAAAGAAAACTGACCTTTTCCAGTCCAGTGGCCACTGTTGTGGCACACCTTCAGTTACAAGAGTGCAAACATGGCTGGATTCTGAAGTATACAAAATGCCAGGGATAAGTTCAATTACAGCTATATTCCAGAAGGTACATACATATGACTATAGCATGACATGACTGGTTTACCAGATAGCAGCCTGGGGTTAATGCCAAGTTGCCTTTATTTGGTGATTGGTATGTGTGTGTGTGTGTGTTGGGATAAAGGGTGGGTTGATATTCATGCATTCAAACTTCCCAGAGAGAAGACAGTCCAGTTATTCTGCACAGGTGAGTGTGTTGCATCACACACGTTTCCTCAGCCTGTCTCCCAGGCACTCACAGCTTTGACAGAGCCTCCAGTGGCTCTTTCAGGGTCAAGAAGTCTACTTAGACCCTCAGCAGGTTCCAAAAGACTGACAAATAGTGTCTTTAAAAAAAATCAATAACTGTTAGAAGTTGAAGGCATTCCAGTTCTTTACTGGGACAGCAGCCTTGTACATGTCACCTCACTAGTTTGGGGCTTTCTTTCTTTATTTGTCAAACAAGAAGACTGAACAAGATTAGTGACTTTGGATCCATGAGGTGTATAGGTAAACTCAAATGTATATCAAGCAGGGATTAAACATTTCCCACCTATATGTACCATTTATGGATGCTTTGCGAATACATAAAATTTAAAAATAATACAAAGATTTCTGTAAACGGAATAATGCAGAAAGCATTCTCATGTATCTGGTGTCTATGTCTGAGCACAGGTTTTTTTGAGACTCACCCTCTGTTTCGTACTTCAGGCATTAGTTCCCTTTTACTGTGGTATAGAATTTCATCGTGTAAATGTACCAGAAATTATTTATCCACTTCCCTGTTTATGGAAACAGGTCTCTAGTTTGGGGTGACAATGAATACAACTTCTATGAAACTTGTCTACAAGTATTTTCGTTGATATGATTTCTTATCTCTTAGGTAAGTATCTGAGAGTGGAATTACTGGGTCATGTGGTGAGCATATACTTAACTTTATAAAAAACTGCCAAACTGCTTTACAAAGGGGTTATACCATTTTACACTCCTAAGAGCAATGAATGAGAGTTCCTGTTACCCACACTTGGTACTTTGTACACCAAAAACTGCACACTTTCTGATTCCATTTACAACAGGCAAAATTAATCTCTGGTGACAGAAGTCAGGGCTGCCTCTCTGGGTTGGGGGGCAGCATTTGACTCCAGAGGACACAAGAACTGCTGTCCTGGATCAGAGTGGTGATTACTCACATGGAGACATTAGCTAAAACTCACTGAATGATACATTTAAAGTGGGTTCATTTGATTGTGTGGACATGATACCTAAATATAGAGTCAATTTTAAATGATGTCTAAACCCACAAACTAAAGTATTCCTAAATTAATAGATATCCCTAATCATTAAATTAAATTTTCTTTATCAGTGAATTCTAAAAGTGCATCTCGTCTTTGGGGACATCTGTACATTTCCAGACATGATCCAAGCAGTCCTGTAACTTGGAAAGGTTGAGCCTGGGCTCGATGATTTTTGAAGTCCTTCGCACTCCTGGACACTGCCTGGCAGACTATTCTAAGATGCTGTCATTAAATTGCCTGGGTCTCTCGTCTTTACCCTGATTCTCCGTGAGGTCAATCAGCTCTCTGACTCTGGCAGGCGATGCTGTGTCATCACCCTGAGATCCACACGGTGTGACCCCGAGTGGCTTTTCTTAGCACTGCCCTCCCCAGCACTTCTAACAGATGGGTCTATTTCTGGAGCAGCAGTTCTTCTTACAGAAGGCACTTCTCTGCTCAAAATTAGTGGGTTAGGAATTAAGTCAGCCTAGAGACTGGCAACAGGCACAACTGTGAGGGCCACGAGGGTCTGTTTTCTTTCTGGAGCAGTCATTCACAACTTAAAAGTGATTCACTGCTTTCCGATTCCGAAAGGTCGAACGCGCGGAGTGGAGCAAATGATTAATTCACTGTTTACTACTGTACAATGATGAGCGAAGTATCTATTTTTCCCTCTGACTTGAGTTCTCCCCGGTCTACAGGTAAAGTGGTTCATGGTCAAGATGCCTGTGAGATAAATGAAAGTGATGAAGACTGGAATTTGGCGATCGCTTTTGAGTCGTGCTGATGTTTTGAAAGGCAGAGTCCTGAGTCAGGTTTCCTTGGGAGGCCCCGGTTTCTGCCACTGTCATTGCTTTCTTCACCCCTAAGCTCACATAGGCTGGCCTCTTCCACTAACCCTAAATAAGCCCAAGGTGACTGAGGTGGCCGAGGGGCCCTGTCCTGAGCTGCAGAGGCCCTGGTCCTATGGGGCCAGGGTGCAGGATGGAGGCAGGCAGCCTTCCCTGTCCACACTCATGCTTCTCAAATGCCATTCAGTCTGTTGTCAAGTGGGTAAAAAGGGAAGCAAAATATTAGCAGCCAGCCCCTCACAACAACTTGACCATTATGGTGCTATCATTTTTCATATTTTACAGATGAGGAAACTGAGCCTTAGAGAGGTCAAGTTATTTGCTAAGCTCACATGAGTATGGCAGGCTTCCCTGATGGCTCAGATGGTAAAGAATCTGTCTGCAATGCAGGAGACCCGGGTTCGATCCCTGGGTAGGGAAGATCCCCTGGAGAAGGGAATGGCTACCCACTGCAGTGTTCTTGTCTGGAGAATTTCATGGACAGAGGAGCCTGAAGCCCTATGCATCCATGGGGTTGCAAAGACTCAGACATGACTGAGCGACTAGCACTTTCATGCTTTCATGAGTATTGGAGCTGGGGTGCTAATTCCAGAGCCCAAACTGTTTTATCCTGTTTAGGAAAGGACAAATCCCAAATCTGACTGAACTAGGAATCTGACGTGGAAAAAAAGCCAGTATTAATTAGTTATGAGCCCTTCAGGAATTGAATGTTAACTCTTGGCCTTCCATAGAACTGTTTTCTCCCAGACGCCCGGAGCGGCTGTATTTAGGGCCATTGCAGCACCTTGTGGTCAGGATAGGAACTGCACCTTCCCGGTAGTCCCAAAGTCCCAGCTCATACTGCTAGGCTTTTCTCAACATCTGAGTACAGTCAGTCTGAAATTCCAGAGGAAAAAATTCTGCTAGAACGAGGCTTGAGGCAGTTGGCTGGCTGATTTCCCGAGCCAGGAGAAAGCAGCCTTTCATTTCCCCTCGTCGCGTTCCCACCTACCTTGGCTAAAAGGCCATGTGCTCTTCCTGCAGGAAGCTGCCCCCCACCTCCCGCCCCCACTCCACCCCAGCACAGTGGTCCACAATCTTTTTGGCATGAGGCACCGGTTTCACGGAGGGGGGATGGTTTCAGGGTGATTCAAGCACATTACATTTATTGTGTACTTCATTTCTATTATTACATCAGCACCACCTCAGATCATCAGGCATTAGATCCTGGAGGTTGGGGACCCGGGCCTCAGCAGACAGCCTGGAATTCCTCTGTCTTTGAGCTCTTTGTAACCCTCTGCACCCCACTCCCGCCCTGCCATGTTGTGCTGGCTGAAGCTGGGTCTGACTGTTTTCTTTCCATGTTATTTTCTTCTGGGTGCAGAGGGAAATGTGGATTCTTTGGAATAAGCTCAAGAGTTTTATCTTGGCTATTTTAGCTAAGCTGATCTTATTTCTAAGATTATAAGCTACAGGATTTTGGGCAATTCACATAACCTCAGTGAGCCTCTTCTGCACAATAGGGATGTGACTAGGCCACAGATGTTCCTGATGATTAAATGACATGCTGCATTTAAAAGCATTTTGTAAACTGTAACAAAGTATGCAAATATAGTATTTATATATGTATGTATAAACTTCATAATATCAGCAATTGTTTCTTGCTCACCACTGAGAGTAGGTAGTGATAATGCCTTATCTAGGCAATGAATCTCTCTTCCTCTTTACATAAGTGGAACAGGGATCATGTAAGAGGTGAGAGTGAGGAAAAGTGTTAAGATAACTTCCAAATAAGTTTCCATAAGGAGGAAGACTAGGGTCACTGCTTCATAATTAGTATAGGGTATGCCTCTTCCCGCTTTGTTTCAGGTCCTAAAATAGGTCTATTACAAAGTTGCTATATTCCAGTTTTAGGGCTTATAAGCTCTTTCTATACTTATGGTTGGTCACACTTAGTCTTCATGATCGTCCTGAGAGAGGTTTGATAATATCTGTTTGCCTGTTTAACGGACAAAGAAGTTGATGATCAGAGAGATGAAGTGTTTTCCTGAAGTTCTCAGGCTAGCAAAGTTGAGTCTAGAATGTGGATCTTTAGATTTCTAATCAGGACACCTTCACTTACCACTTACCATGTTCCCTCTTTATCCTAAGGAACATGGGCTTCCAAACTTTTTTGACCATCAACCACAGTAAGAGACACAGTTTTTATAGCAGGCACATAGGTGTGCAACTGAAACCAAAGCATCAAGGAACAGTATTCATCCTGATTATGTACATTGCACCCTATTCTGTCCTGTTCCTTAAAGGTGTGCTGTTTACAGTCATTCAAAAGATTCACAACCCACCAGTGGATTGAGACATGCAGTTTGGAAAATACTGATCTAGAAGGTTCTCAAACAATCCCCACAGGACATATGCCCAATACAAGTCCACGGTCTCAAATGGGTATTATGAACCTCAGGGAATGAAGAGGAAAATAAAATGAATTCAGAAAGTGTCCCCCAACTAGAACATATTGTCTATGGATTAAGCAGTTAACTTTTGGAAATTGTTTGAAGTATGATTTTAAAAACCAAAATAGCGGCATTACAGCTACCGTGTTTCTACCAAATTATGTGCATGGTAAGTTGCTTCAGTTATGCCCAACTCTTTGAGACTCCATGGATTGTAGCCCACCAGGCTCCTCTGTCCATGGGATTCTCCAAGCAAGAATACTGAAGTGGGTTGCCATTTCCTCCTCCTGGGATCTTCCGGACCCAGAGATCAAACCTGCAACTCTTAATGTCTATCTGCATTGGCAGGCGGGTTCTTTACCACTAATGCCACCTGGGAACCACACTGTGAGCACAACTTCGATTGCTCATAATTATTAATGCCTTTTTATACATCAGTGTCCACCTGCCTAATTTTAAACCTTGACGGAAGGGGCTGAACTTTAATCTCAGGGCATTGAGCATTGTGCCTGTTGGGTGCTCAATAAATATTGGTTCACTTGATACATTAAAAAAATGAATCGTGAATTGCAATCATCCTACTTTCTTGTTATTCCCACTATTCAAAAAGCTTTAAGTTCAAAAGGCAATGACTTGGTCTATGTATGATCCATGCATTAAAAACTAGGGACTACTTGGGACTTCCCTGGGGGTCCAGTGGTTAAGACTTCATGCTCCCAATGCAGGGGGTGCAGGTTCAATTCCTGGTCAAGGAACTATGATCCCACACCAAAAAAAAAAAAAAAAAAAAAAAAAAAGGGACTACAAGCTTCTTCCTTTTGATGAAGGGGAAGTCCTTCCTGGGGAAGTCCAGAGTCTGAATGGAGGGAGAAGTCACAAAGAAAGAGGGAGGAACATGGTTCCCAGACTCCTGAAGAGTGGATTTGTGCCATTCAAATAAATGCCGGTTTGTAATGATTTTTTTTTCTTTTCGTTTGGTGACTTGACTATCTCCTAATTGAGTTGAAGCCTATAGGCTTTACATACAAGTCTGAGCACGGCAACCGAACTGCAATGCAAGAGTATGAATTTTGGTTCGTGACTGTGTTGGAAAGGAAACACTGTGATGAGCCTTCCGGCAGGGGACCTTACAAGCACTGGGGAGCTCCCTGTGCTGTGAGTCTTTGCCACAGGCTTGGCTGCGCTTAATGAGAGCCAAGACCACACACTCCGAAGGCCCCAGAGAGAAAGTCTGTGCAGCCTGAAGCCAAAGGACAGACTCCAGGTCCACACAGCTGTCCTGCCTATGGGTTCCCACAGAGGCAAGTGCAGCCTTTCTCCCCAAGTAGTCAAGACCCAGGGTCACTGGGGACCCACGGGATGCCTGGACAGCTCCAGGACCCTGCCCGATGGACTGGTGTGTGAAACAGCAACTCTTCATGCCCCAGCCTTTGGGAAGGACCAGAGATGACATCAATGCCCTGTTTGTTCTCTGGGCAGAGAGAGTGCGTGTACCACCAGCACCATTACACATGCTGCCTGATGCTAACAGAGATGCAGGGACGGATGGTGTTGGATCAGTGCCATCTCTTTGTTTTTCTCTTTGAAATGAACTGTGAAAATAGGTTGCATTGCGGTCCACAGGGTTTTCTTTGGATTTTTGTTTGTGAATAGTCATTAATAATGAAGCTACCAATTGTAAACTAAAAAACTAAAATATATTGAAAAAGTCTATTTACATGGAGATTTAAAAATAATGTTACAACGTTTTCTAGATATTGCAGTAGTTTTTCTTTATTCTATGAAACAGAAATGCTTTTTAAAATTGTGAGTGAACATAATCACTTAAATGTATCTGAAGAGAATGAAAAGAATATGAGCTTTCGGTTTAGGCAGACCTGGGTTTGAATAGCAGCGCTGGCCCTTTCTAACCTGCGTGTGTGTGTTAAGCTGCTTCAGTTGTTTCTGACTCTGTGCAACCCTGCGGACTGTAGCTGGCCAGGCTCCTTTGTCCATGACATTCTGCAGGCAAGAATATTGGAGTGTATTGCCATTTGCTTCTCCAGGCGATCTTCGGGACCCAGGGATCGAACCCACTTCTCTTAGGTCTCTTGCACTGGCAGGTGGGTTCTTTACCACTAGTGCCACCAGGGAAGCCCTCTAACCTGCATGACAGGGGTAAAATGTATAACTTCCCTGGTCCTCAATCTCCTATCAAGATGGGAAAACAATACCGTATAGGACTGCTGTGAGGATTAAATACAAGTGCAGTCAAATTAATTTATTAAATCAGCTAGATCTATTTTTTCACTTCTAATTTAATAAATACATAATTTGGGGCATGTAAATACTACGTATGTTTACATGTTAGCTTTCATGTATATTTCACATCTAGTTTTATAAACATAAGTCAGAAAATCTTCTTTCCCACAACCCTTTAAGAGTCTGTGAAGCAGAAAAGAGAAAAATATAATTTTATTTTACAGATGAAAAAGTTAATTCCCACGAAGAGAGTAAGTTAATTACCAAACCAAGCCTGAAGTCCAGGTTTTTGACTTCCAAATACTGGTAAAGTCCCAGATGGAATTGTTGTGAAAGTGTTAGTTGCTCAGTCCTATCCAACTCTGCGACCCCATGGACTATAAACAGCCCGCCAGGCTCCTGTGTCCATGGGATTCTTCAGGCAAGAATACTGGCTGCTGCTGCTAAGTCACTTCAGTCCTGTCCAACCCTGTGCGACCCTACAGACAGCAGCTCACCAGGCTCTTCTGTCCCTGGGATTCTCCAGGCAAGAGTACTGGAGTGGGTTGCCATCTCCTTCTCCGAGAATACTGGAGTGGGTTGCATTTCCTTCTCCAGGGGATCTTCCCCACCCAGGAATCGAACCCCAGTCTCCTGCATTGCAGGCAGATTCTTTCCTAGGTTACCTGATATTACCAGTGCAGCAATTTACAACCAGGGGAGAGGACAGGATGAGATTGGGGGTGGGGTGGGGATGCGTACTTGGAAGAAATATAGTAATATTTTAATCATTTCTATTTGTCTTTAATCATGACCATAATTTATTTGAAGACTTCAAAGGACATTAGCGGCGAACACGGGTTGTTTCTGTCGAATCAGAAGGGGCGTGGGTTGGAGAAATGCCAAAATCAGCACCCTAGGATGCGGGTTCCCCCCAAATGAAGCCTGAAACCAACCTTTCGTTTCCTGGGGATGGGCTCATCAAAGAGCAGGTTGCCGGCCTCCGCCTCGTCGATGCCGTCGTCGGGGGGCGCGGGGCTGCGGAAGGGCTTGAAGCTGTCGGCGGACAGCGGCGGCGACGGCGTGGACGGGTTGGACTGGTCGCTGGGGGCGCTCCAGCTCCAGTAGCCGCTGCTGCTGGTGCTGGAAGGCACGCCTCCCGCCTCCTTCCAGGATCCGCTCAGGCCCTCTGTCGGAGCACACAAGCACAGCGTCAGCGCCCAGTCCCGGGCTCCCGGGGCGCCCAGGCGGGGGTCAGAGGGGCAGTGGGAGCCGAGATTCCCTGCTGGTGAAAGCACCTGCAGCCCACTCGGTAATTTGCAACAGCTCAGTATGTACGTTGTATTCTATTTATACCTGCCCAAAAGTTGCATGATAGTTTGTTTATAAACATTTATCTTAGCCATATGTGCGTGCGCGCTAAGTCGCTTCTGGCCTGTGGACTGTAGCCCACCATGCTCCTCTGTCCATGGGATTCTCCTGGCAAGAATACTAAATTGGGTTGCCATGGCCTCCCCAGGACAGGCCTTTTCTGAGTTTTCTGATGGATGTTGCTTTATGCAACACTAGTTCTTTAGGATGGTAGTGGAGAATACATGAAAACAAGGAGAAAAACAAAAGATGTTATGGTTCACTAAGTTTAGGTGTTTATGGACTATGTTACTAAGGGAATAATGATCTGCGGTATTTCTCCAAACCCATCCCCACATTTTAACATTTTAAAAGGAATTTCTTACAGAGCTGTGATCTTTGGAATACATTTATACAGTTGATCTAAGATTTAAGAACCTAAGAGAGAATTTCTGATTAGTTACCTAAAGCCATTTGCCATCTAGCTTATTATAACAAATAATTGTGCCTTATATTTGGTGTGTGTGTTTTACATCTTACAAGGGCTTCCTGGTAGCTCAGCTGGTGAAGAATTCGCCTGCAATGCAGGTGACGCCAGTTTGATTCCTGGGTTGGGAATATCCCTTGGAGAAGGGCTCAGCTACCCACTCCAGTATGCTGGCCTGGAGAATAACATGGACAGAGGAGCCTGGCGGGCTACAGTCCATGTGATCAAGTCAGACACAACTGAGTGACTTTCACTTTCATTTCACATACATCTTACAAAGCTTATTCACAAAATCTGCATTCTCATAATATCTGTCTTTCAGAGTAAGGATTATTATGCCCATTTTACAGATGAGGTCCCTCAGGCACCAGGAAATTAACTGACTTGCCATGATTAACACATAATGAGGATGGGCCAGGGTCCCAAATGCTGGTCTACCAGTTGGCCCTCCTTCTCCTTCAGTACATGTGGGCTCCTAGGGGTGAGCTTCCTTCTTTCTTTCTGGCAAAGCTGAGATCAGAAAAGAACTTATTGGTAATAATTACTGATAAGATTGGTGTTAAATTTTACTTTTCCCCTTGTGGGAGAAAACATGATGAAATGCTTGCTAATATAGAGAGATTTTTGCCCAGTTGAAATGTCTTCAGGGGTTCTCTTAATCACTGAAGATTTGCTTTACTTTTCAAAATGCCCAATCTTAATTAGCATTTGTATAAATTCATCTTTCTTTTGGATAATTTCTCCTCCATATTAATGTGCATTTTGAATATATTAAAACTATATCCTAACTACAAGAAGGAAAAAAATCCCAAAATGCCTCATTAAAGAAATGCTATTAACATCTGTGTAATTAATAATGAACTGAAGACAAACAACATACTAGCATTCATCGAAAAATTTCTTGACTATCTTCACCTAATTATAGGTTTCTAGCATATTCCTCAACTATGTCAAGCAAAAAGTTCAGTTAGATGAATGAAGTTTTAAGTTGAAGAGCAGAAGTAAGTTAACCATCTTGTTAAAGCCAAGCTCTAACAGAATTACATGGTCTGTTATGCAAGCTCACACCTTGATAGCATTAACAAAACCAAACCAGCACCTCACTCCCTGTAGTCTACACAGAGACTGAGATACTCCCTGGACTGGAGTTGCCTCTACTAAATAAGAAAGTTCTTTTCAATACATGACTTCAAGAGGAGTCTAGTGTAAGGCCTTAGATAATATTACCTGGTGGACAAACTCACTTGGCCAGCCCAGGAGGCTTCTAAATATATTGAAGCATACACTTGTATAATAAAACAAGTTCATGGTGCAAGATCTGTAATCATGGTAAGTATGAGGAACTGGCAGGAGGGGAAAGGGACAACAGAGGATGAGATGGTTGGATGGTATCACTGACTCGATGGACATGAATTTGAGCAAGCTCCGGAAGTTGGTGATGGACAGGAAAGCCTGGCATGCTGCCAGGCTTGGGGGGGCTCCCAGTCCATGGGGTCGCAAAGAGTCAGACATGACTGATCAACTGAACTGAATTGATGAGGAACTGAAATAATTTTGAAGCCAACTATTGTTACATTGTGGTTACACACTGCTTCCTGCCAGTGCCAAAAGTTAATTTATTTGTTTCCCTGTGAATGGCATTTCCTTTAAAAACACTATTTAATCAGAAGGACAATGGAATATAGAAATAAATCTTTCAGAAAAAAAGTCAGAACCAATTCCTAGTGTTTTTCAGAGAGCAGTGTCTTCTTATCTTAAACAAGCTTTTGCTAAAAATTGAGACAGGCATTTTGCTGGAATCTCCCTCATTTTGGACCCACATCCTAACAAAATGATCCTTTCCTAGTACAGGAGAGGATCACAACAGTTTGCAAAAATTCGCTGATATGCAATAATTCTGGAGATAATCTTTATTTCTAAAAAATAGCTTTCATTATCATAAATTGCTTTCCCTTTTTAAGAATTTGCTTCCTTTTGCAGAATAAATGAGACACATCAGAAATTTGGGATTACTATCTGGGTACTTATTTTTTTAAGTCATAATGAACACTCTCTTTATAACTATGCTAAGAAAAGTTTGTAATGAAGACACAAAAGGCTTATTTTGGTCCTAACATTTCAATACAAAGGGATATAAAAATGTTCTCAATTTAAAAATTCCAATGGTAAAAAGAATGAGTACATCAAAATTATTGTTTTCCCCTGAGGATTCCATGAAATTCTGTAATTCTTTATTCCTAGAATAGGTTTTGGGGATGAAAAGCCTTGCTTTTCCTATCATCTTTCTCTAGCAGCTTTGCCAAGCTGAGGAGGCTATCAGGAAAGATCAGGCTCATCTCAAGAGCATGGTAGCTACTCTAAGTGAAGTGACATCACCCCAGCTTGTGGGGAATCAAGACAGTAGGCACTGCTGATTTCTGGTATTGATCTGAATTCCCAGCACCTTGATCATTCTTCCCACTTCCAAATAGATTGCAATAAATTTGGGTGAGGACTCGATGGATGTTCCACAAGTTTATTTTAACACCTCCTGCTTCTAACCAGCTTATGGGGGAACCCTAGCTCTAGCTCATCAGTGACTAGGCTGGCTTTTGAGAGGAGATTTTCCCTGGCTGGTAAGTTCCACCTGGCGGCCTCACAATACTACATTTCACTGATCTGCAATGTGGCTTCCGCTCCACGGGTCATCCACTGTAAATGCTCTTTTCAAAGCCATCACATTCTTCTTGATGCAGAATTGAGTCCTTTTCACCTCGACCTTCTGAAGCATCAGATGTCGCTCCCTGAAACAAGCTTTTCCCTTGACTTCCGTGAAATCACACTCTCCTGCTCTCCTCTGCTTCTCCAGTTACCCCTCTACCTTCCTGGGTTCTTTTCCTTACATAATGAGGAGGCTCACCACTTCTCACTTAGCCACCTTCTCATTATCCTCTACTTTTCCACAGTGCTCTCAGGGTCAGCTCATCTACATTCATGGCTTCAAAATGTCGCCTTTCAATTCTGCATCAGCCCAGATCTCTCTCCCAGGCTGACCCAGAACCCTATCAGCTGCTGTCCTTTGGATGATCCCCAGGTACTCCCTACTAAACGTGTTTCAAGATGGATCTCTCATCTTCTTCGGCAACCCCACCTCTTGCTCCTAACATTCACCAATAGATCTCTTCCTCTGCCTTTGCTCATCACCACAGGGAATGGACTCCCCAGAAGTCACCCTTGTCACTCCTTCTCCTTTATCTTCTCTGTCTATCACCAAGTCTTGTTGATTCTGCCTTCTTCATATTTCTCAGTTATGCCCTATCTGCATCCCCACTGTGACCACCAAGGTTCAGGACACGCACATGGTTTTTTTCTGTTTTATTTTTTGTTTTTGTCTTGTATACCCAATTATAACTTTCCAACGTTTCAATCATCTAATAGCTCTCCTATAGCCTCAGAAGAAGATCCAAACTCATAACCAGACAGATATGACTCCTTGATTTCCTGCCAGGCTCTCCAGCTTCATCTCCTACTGCCCTACTGATTTATCAAATTGAATTATATGAGTCAATATTATATCATGACTGAGACAGGAGATCTGGAATCAGAATGATATAGAAAGAAGTTTAGCTCTGTTTAAAATCAGCTAATCCTCAAGTGCCTCAGTTTACTCGTCTGTAAAATAGTGATAACATCTCATAGAATTGTGAGAATTACATGAGATAAAGTAAACCTAGTATATGGCACATACTAAGGACTCAATAAATGCTAGCTATTAATACAGCTGTGAGAGTTTTTCCCCCCAAAAGATTGTACATTACCTAGGAGTATGGACACTGTTTCAATGATACATTCAAACCATCTATTATGGTTGTTGTTCAGTTGCTAAGTCATGTCCGACTTTTTGTGATCCCATGAACTGCAGCATGCCAGGCTGCATCTGTTATGATACCTAATAAATATATACTGAATAAAAGAATGGATTAAGGAGCCTGGGATAATGCTTTTTCAAAATATTTAATCTTCAGAGTTCTTTGGTCCAACCATCTCTCCAACCAAGCAGAAAAAAAAAAAGCCTAGGGAAGTAACTTCATGAGACCAATCTCCATCTACCTGGGGCAATACAGAATACAAGTTCTTAAAGATAAGTTGGAAAGGTGGTGGAGGTCAGTAAATGTGCACTCAATGGGTGGATGTAGGAATGAGATGCAGTGGGGTCTTCGGGACGATGAGGAGGAGGCTGGTAGCTCTGGGGTTCATTTCTTCCACATTTTCCCTCACTTCCCACTAGTGGGTGAGGGTCCATTGTGTGTGTCAGGAATGAGTCTGCACTAAGTACAAAGACCAGAGTCTGGAAGGATGTGTTCCAAACTGATGAGAGCGACTGCCTTTGGGGAGGGACTGGCACTGGGAGGCTTTGTGCAACACATGGTTGAATTTTAAAAATACGGTGTGTTCATGTGCTGTGTAATTAAAAAACAGCTGGAAAAAAAGAAAAAAGGGGAATAGAAAAGAGAAAAAGAAAAGAGCTTCTTCAAGGAGAAGCTCTGCTCCTGATGTGAGAGGACCCTTTCCTGTGCCTGTGCCCCAGGCTTACCGTTCTGCCGCACAGGAGGGCTCCGAACCAAAGGGCTGGTGGACAAGCTGGTTAGTACCATGGCTGCTGTCACCTTGTCCATGTCCAGCTCCTCTGAGGATTTCCTGGAAAACAGGAAGGGATGTGGTTAACTGTTCATTCTGCATCTCCGTGCCAGGTTACCACACACGTTTACCCCTTTAGATTGTCCCCATGAAAACGCCATGTTTTGTTAGTTTTATTGTACAGATGAGGAAGTCAAAGTCCAGAGGTTAAGTGATTCAGTCAAAATCATACAGTATTGATGGTCCAGTGGTTAAGACTCTGAGCTTCCACTGCAAAGGTTACAGGTTCAATCCTTGTTCAGGGAACTAAGATCCCACAAGCTGCACAGTGTCTCAAAAATTTAATAAAAAAATCTGATGAAAAATTTTATATAATATTGGGAGGTGTCAGGTTCATCCATTGGTCATTCATCTAACAGGTGTTTATTCAGAGTGCACTCTGGGGCTAGACTCTTCCAGGCGTGGGTGATATGTGGTAAACAACACACAAGGCTAGTGAGGAGAAACACAGGCTTAGCAAACAACCAAAAAGGGAGAGACTAATTTCTGGTAGTGACACGTGCTATGTCAGGTACAGACAATTTGACATGACAAGGACCGTGGACAGCTGCACTTAACAGGGTCAGGGAAGGTTCTCTGAGGAGGTGACCTTTGAGCCGAGTTGTGAAGGAGGAGGAGAAATCGACACTCAGCAGCCAAGACAGCTGTGTGAAGGCGAGGCATCAGGAATCAGCGCTGGATATTTGGAGAGTGGCCCACTGGTGTGAGAAGGGGGAAGTGGTGCTGAGCTGGTCATGCGGGGTCTTTTAGCTGTGGGAGGTGCTTCGATTTTATTTCAGGTGGAACAGGAAGTGACTAGAAGGCTTGAAGCAGGTCTAATGATGTAAAATGATTGATATTTTAAAAATCATGACCTGAGCTGCTATATGGAAAATGAGTTCTAGGAAAGGTAGCATAGAATCAGGGAGGCTAGTTAGGACATAATTGCTAGGAGTCCAGAGAGGGGGAAAGAGTCTCGTGGACTAGGGTGGGGGCAGCAGCAAGTGGCCTTGGAGGACTGGCCACTGCTCTGGGCATGGGGGGACAGCAGAAGGGAAGGCATCCAGGTGTTTGGCTTGAGCATTAACTGGACCCATTTACCATGATGGAGAGGGAGGGAGAAAATGCAGTGAGGGGTGTTTAAACTCCAGTGCTGGCTTTTCCACATTCTATGAGAGGAAGGCTAGGGCAGAGGGTAGTTGCTAGGCTATTAACGTGAAGAGCCACTGAGACGAAGAGGTTACTCTGGTTCATTAATTTTGGCCAGCTAACCCTGAATAAAGGTTCATCAGATAATGATCATTGTGAACTGAAGCCGGCTTGTTTAAATTCATTTCAATAATGAAGTTTGCATTGAGAGGCAAAAATGTATGCATTAATAGTACCCTGACATCAGATAAATTGTACCGCCTCCTCAGAGATGAATATTTTATTTCAAATGAGGGAACAGTTGAAGGAGAACAGCAGAGGATTAATAAGTCATATCGATAAAGGAGTTGACACTTTGACAAAGGTGGTTTTCATCCACAGGTGTGCTGTATAGTTTGTAAAAGCAATGAACTCTTGAGAGAGAAACTTTATAGGATCGCTTCAAAACAACAAAGGGAAAAAAGATTCCGGACTTGGAGAAAAATCAAACGGTTCCCAGTTAAGGCAGGCTGGGGAACTGCTCAATCAATTTCATCATGAAGTCACAAAAATTATTAAAATTTAGCTCTCTGATGTTCACCATAGTGCTGAATTACTAAGCAAAGCTTACTCTTTCAATCTAAGGTACCAAAAGATGGGAATGTTTGAAATTTTCTTCTATAGTTCTTCTCAAAGTACTTTTTGCTCTCTTGGCAAATTGATCCATCAAAAGACAAATTACTTGGTTCAGAGAAAAGTACTTCTAGAAAGCAAGCTTGAGAGCACACAGTGAAATTTCAAACTTTCAAGACAGTTTCACACACTTAGGGAAGAAACTACTCACTCATTTGGCATACGATTAAGAGATTTTACAGTATCTACGATTTATAAGATCCTTATACTTGGGAGTAAAGGTGATCCTAATTTTTTTTTTTTTCCAGAAATGAGACCTCCTGAAACAGTACCAGGGAAAGAATGTAAAGCATCTTAAAGTAATTTTTAGTGTTTCATGTCAGTCTTCCCATGTAGTCATGGCCACAGAGGGAAGGGGTTACTTGGGGGTCGTGAAGGAGAAAAGCTTGCTATAGAGACTGTTATGCATAAATAGATTGTGGGGCTCCTTCCACAGCCCGAGCTCAGCTGTAAGGATCACTCCGTGCCAGCAGGGGGTGCACCTGAGCAGGCCATGCTGCCATCTCGTCCAAGACTGAATTATGGGAGCTGCTCATTTCTCTTTCCAACTATCAGTCTTCCCTTTTTCTTTTGTTAACAAAAGGTTTAAGAACCTCGAAAAGAGTTCCATGAGCCTGGCACAGGGAAATGGC
Organism: Okapia johnstoni; assembly: GCA_024291935.2. Taxonomy (NCBI): domain Eukaryota; kingdom Metazoa; phylum Chordata; class Mammalia; order Artiodactyla; family Giraffidae; genus Okapia; species Okapia johnstoni. The sequence continues at coordinate 33,432,742 of CM044309.1, read as the reverse complement.
ATGACTTTGTAGGGAGAAGGTCCCCTTGCCACTTGCCCCCATCCCTAAAGGGGCCCGCTCCACAGTCGTGGTTTTTCCCTCTTCCATCTCTTGGTTTCAGGGACCTTCGTTTTTCCTTCCTCAATCTGCTCTGCGACTTTTTTTTATTTTTCACATCTAACATACACATTTATGTTCTATAGGTCTTATTGATAATTAACACAAAAGCTGATTTGTGTGTTAAGTATGAAGATCAATAGATCATGTATCATTATAAAATATGCATTTATTTTGCATTTCCAAAAGGTGACATTTCAAAATAATTATTGAGTGTCATAAAGCAGATTTCTGATGAGTAAAAAGAGGAATAAACATTAGTATAATCAGGGTGTTTTTGTATTTGGATTACCTTTCCCATCGGTACTGGAAGTTACTAAAGACAACAATAAGAAAAGTCGAAAGAATACATACCTAATGATTCAGTTAACCTATATTTCTCGGGAAGTATAGTTATCATGCTACATGAAACATTACCAGACGGTATGGCCTTGTGCTGTTGTGTTTTTGTTTTTATCTTTGTTTAATTTCTTTTGGTACAGTACTATCTAATTACTGATTAATTGGTGCTGTAAATTCAAATCCTTATAATTAAACACGAAGAGATGATATACAAAGTAGAATTTGTAACACTTTGAGAAAATCGCTACAAAGGCCCTCTGGTAGATTTAGAGTTGTTGAGGCAGCGGGGAAAAGCATTATCGTTAATACTAAATAGTCTCTCCTAGTTTGAAATTGAATTTGAGTCTACTGTGGAAAACCTTACTAATCATGTGTTCACAAAAGGCTTTTTCAATTTTTATTTTCTCTCAAACTTATTTGAGTATTAGAAGACTTAATAATACTTAGAATTATTTTTTTTTAATAGTAATATTCATTGTTACTCTTATATGTCAGTGGTCTTGAAACTTTTTAGCACCAGGGGCCAGTTTCGTGGAAGACAATTTTTCCATGGCCTAGGTATGTGGGGGGAAGTTTCAGGATGATTCTCACAAGGAGCGAGCAACCTAGATCCCTTGCATGTGTGGTTCACAGTAGGGTTTGAGATCCTTCAGTTCTGTTCAGTTCAGTCACTCAGTTGTGTCTGACTCTTTGCGACCCCATGGACTGCAGCACGCCAGGCCTCCCTGTTCATCACCAACTCTCGGAGCTTACTTAAACTCATGTCCATTGAGTCGGTAATGCCATCCAACCATCTCATCCTCTGTCATCCCCTTCTCCTCCCACCTTCAATCTTTCCCAGCATCAGAGTCTTTTCAAATGAGTCAGTTCTTTGCATCAAGCGGCCAAAGTGTTGGAGTTTCAGCTTCAGCATCAGTCCTTCCAGTGAATATTCAGGACTGATTTTCTTTAGGATGGACTGGTTGGATCTCCTAGCTGTCCAAGGGACTCGATGAGAATCTAATGCTGCCACTGATCTGACAGGAGGCAGAGCTCAGGCGGTAAAGCAAGCGATGGGGAGTGGTGGTAAATACAGATGAAGTCTGATCACTTGCTCGCCACTCACCTCCTGTTATGTGGCCCAGTTCCTAGTAGGCCATGGATCAATACCATGGCCCTGGAGGGTGGGGACCCCTGCTCTATGTGATTTGTCCCTCAGGTTGACCTGGCTTTGATGACCGAACAGGATTTCAAGAGGGGAGAATCACATTTCAGGCAAGAAATTAGGCAAGTCTTTGCCTTGTAATCTGCTTAAGAGTCCTATTAGAAGGATGGGAGATGAGGACAGAGAGCCTGGGCCAGTTCACGGGGCCTCACATGCCAGGCTGAGTGGTGTGTCATATCCTCGTAAGCAGAGGGAAGTCATTGAACCCTCTTGAATCTGGGGGAGAGATAGATGACCAATCTGTATTTTAGAAACAGGCCAAAATGGAACATGTAATGGAAAAGGAAGAAGCTAAAAGTAGGTTGTTTACTTTTAGTTAAGTCATAATTCAAACCCCAAGTAATAGACCAAGAGACGATTCCTCAATGAACAGGTAGTATTTAGTCTTTGAGTACAGACTCCCTACATATCTGCTAAGGAGATGTCCTGGGCCTCTCCAGGAGAAGCAGTAAAGGTTAAGAGCACAGGCTCTGGAACGAGTTAGATCATGTGGTTTCAAATTCACTCTGCCATTACTAGCTGTGTGACCTTGGGTAAATTACTAACATCTCGGAGTCTCTGTTTCTTTATTAGAAAAAGGAAGACAAAAAATAGATCTGTTGAGGGGCTTTCTTGCTGATCCAGTGGTAAAGAATCTGCCCACCAACGCAGGAGACACAGGTTAGATCCCTGATCCGGGAAGATCCCACATGCCATGGGTCAACTAAGCCTGTGCTTCACAACTAAGCCTGTGCTCTAGAGCCCAGGAGCCACAACTACTAAGTCCATGCACCTAGACCCTGTGCTGTGCAACAAGAGAGGCCACCACAAGGAGAAGCCCATGCATTGCAACAGAGAGTAGACCCTGCTCACCGCAACTGGAGAAAAGCCCGCACACAGCAATGAAGACTCAGCACAGCCAAAAATAAATAGATAAATTTAAAAAAAAACAGATCTGTTGAGAAGATTAAATGAGAAAATGTACATGAGTACCAACATACAGCCTCACTGGAGTATGGGTTCCATGGGTGTTAGCCATCATTAACCTCAATTTCATGAACACGCCCATAGCACATAACCCCCATGAAAGAAGAAAGTGTTAGGTTTCTTCACTTGTTCTTCTTATTCAGCACCAGCATTAGCAGTTGTTGCTTTTCTTTGTGTGTGTGTGTGTGTGTGTGTGTGTGTGTGTGTGTGGTGGTGATGGTATTATTTTTCATAAAGACACAGCTGTAACTTCACAAGAGGTGCTCTGTAAGAGGTGGCAACTGCTGTAGCAGGAGCAGCTGCTGGGCTTCTCACTAGCGCCACATGCTGGCGCCTTGGCAAGGATGCGGCTCATGACATCATGGCTCTTGACGCCCCCCACAAGCAGCCAAAGCCTCCAGTGACCATTTGGATTTTACTTCTGCTCTCAGCCCTCATTCCTGCACTACCAGCTATGTGCTCAGGGCTCTTTTCAGTTCAGTTCAGTTCAATCGCTCAGTCGTGTCCGACTCTGTAACCCCATGGACTGCATCATGCCAGGCCTCCCTGTTCATCACCAATTCCCGGAGCTTTCTCAAACTCATGTCCACTGAGTTGGTGATACCATCCAACCATCTCATCCTCTGTTGTCCCCTTCTTCTCCTGCCTTCAATCTTTCCCAGCATCACAGTCTTTTCAAATGAGTCAGTTCTTTGCATCAGGTGGCCAAAGGGCTCTTTTAGTTCCTGGAAATACAGTTTCAAGAAAACTCGGCAGAGACTCTGCCCTCCTGAGCTGTGCTCTGTTGGAGAACCAGACCTTCATCAGACACATGGATAAACATAAATTTAGCTTCCCAGGTGGCTCAGGTGTAAAGAATATGCCTGCCATTGCAGGAGATGTGGGTTTGATCCCTGGGTGGGAAAGATCCCCTGGAGAAGGAAATGGCAACCCACTCCAGTATTTTTGTCTGGAAAATCTCATGGACAGAGGAGCCTGGTGGGCTTCAGTCCATGGGGTCACAAGAGTCAGACACGACTCAGTGACTAAACTGTCACCCACAGATGTGACAAATGCCAGGTAGAAGTGGCTGGATTGGGGGCTCCTGGCTAAGGGGAGAGCTCCCAGCTTAGGTATGGAAGAGGGCGCTGACCCATAGTCTTGCTGAGGGTGTGGATGAGACCAGGGCCGGTCAGTCCCAGAGCACAGGCCAGGCTGCCTTCAGAAGCAAGGCTGAGGGCAGCTGGGTCGGGCCTGCGGAGTTCTCTAAGGCTCTTATCGTAAAGACCTGGGAAGCACTGAGGTATTTCCAGCAGGGTCGGGTGGGGAGAGGTCAGGTCAAGTTGAAGTGATGCTATCAAATTTACTTTTCAAAAAGCTCACCCTGGCCGCTGTGTGGAAAATGAGTTTCTGGGGTTTGACAACTGATCTTTTATCTGAGGAATTGATTGCCTGGTGACTGTGGCAGCAGGCTGTGGGATGACAGTACCTGTGACACGAAGGGGCAGTCGGGGTGTGCAGCATCGGCGGACGCGGCTCCAGGCCCGGGGTCTCCCGCACAGGCTCGGCCCTGGCCTGCGCCGACAAGCCCGGCTATTGTTCATGCCTCAAGAAGCGTTTTTCTTCTTTTGAAACACGTCATGCCTGAATGCCATCTGCTCGGAGGGTGCATACAAACACTGTCTCCCCTGGCTAACCCACCAGCTAACAGAAAAGTGTTTTACACCCCAGAGAGCCATAAAAGACATTTATCTGCAATTAAAATGCTGTAGTAAGAAAACGGAAATAAAAATGAATACTATATCCCTTAGATTAGAACTAATCCAGTTCCTTAGCAACCAGTGAAATCTGCTGTCTAGACCAAGTTCAATTACTTTTAAAACTTGTGGTAATCTTCAGACCAGGAATAAAGTCTGAAAATAAAGTCTCTCCCACTAGAACGGGGACAGTGACATCCCCAATCCTGGAATTCTGGGAGAGCTATCCCTAAGAGTTTGGAAAACTGGACTCAGTCACTGTTAAATGTGATTAAAAAGCACAAAAACTTCATTTCCTTTCTAAAGGGATCTTGTAGCAAAAGCGGTCCTTTTTCCTCGAATTTCATTTTAGCTGTTGTTTCCTTTGAGACTACAAGGAAGATGAGAGAAGCTGCCTATTGTATTAAGGTGTCCAGTGGCCTTGATCAAACAAGATGGGAAAATGAGAGCAAACACATCATAATACGTGAGGCAACACGGGCCAGTACTTCTGAAACTAACCTGTGGGGAAGGATAATTTTAAAGAAATTTCTAATCAGTCATGGATCAATATTTTTTTCGAATAAAAGGGGAAAATGACCCGTTGAAGATGTGCATCCTGTCACTTCAGTCATGTTCGATTTTTTGCAACACCATGGACTGTAGTCCACCAGGCTCCTCTGTCCATGAGGATTCTCCAGGCAAGAATACTGGAGTGGGTTGCCGTGCCCTCCTCCAGGGGATCTTCCCAACCCAGGGATCGAACCTGTGTCTCTTATGTCTCTTGCATTGGCAGATGGGTTCTTGACTACTAGTGCCAGTGGAAGATGTGGTCATGTCAAATTGCTAGGCAAATTTCTAAACTGCTGCTTCCTCTCAATATCTGTACCCAGCTCACTGTGGGCTGATGAGAGTGCAGACTAGCACTAGTCCATGGAGTGCCCACTGAGTATGTGGCACTAGGCAATTGCTTTGATGTCCATTTTACTTTGCCTGAAAAGTCAACATCCACTCCCCTCCCTCTTTCCCCCATTTGCTGCTCTGCTCCCCTTGGGTCCTCCCACCACCTTTGTCACTTGGCACCCTGGGGCCCACGTTCCATCATCAGTAATCCCTCACCCTCTCCTCTCTACTGTATCTGGGCCCTCCTCTGAATTTTGTCCTCTTTTCCATTGGAGTTTCCTGTCAGTCTTACTGAGGTCAGCTGGGGATGCTCACGTTTGACCTGCCCCGCTAGGAGACCATCCTCCTTCACCCTCATGCAAAAACTCCTGGGCTTCTGAGGCTCAGCTGTGCAGTTAACTGACTCTCTTCTTTCTGTTTCAGCCATCACCAGACTTTCCAATAGCACCTCTCTCCCCAAACAGTCGTCTAATATTTTGGCAAATACATTATAGCCATTATTTTTTAATAATTTATAATTATAGCTATGATCCTAGGAGACTGATTGAAAGCATCCAATAACCTAACTTCTGTGCCCCTAGCCCCCCAGTATTCAGCCTAGTGCTGAGCTTAAGACTCTGCAGCCAAGTAGACTGAGGGTTAATTCCCAGCAACTCCATTTACTAGATGAGTGATTTTAGGCAAATATTGTAGCTTTGTGCAGCTCCATTCCTCTTGCATAAAATGAGAATAATAATGATACTGATCTCACAGGGTTTTGGAAGAATTAAATAATTTATGTAAACTACCTGACTTATACTATTCATGTGTGTGAGCGTGCATAGTCATGTCCGACTCTTTGTGACCCCATGGACTGCAGCACACCAGGCTTCCCTGTCCATCACCAACTTCTGGAGCTTGCTCAAACTCATGTCCATCAAGTCGGTGATGCCATCCAACCATCTTATCCTCTGTCGTCCCCTTCTCCTCCTGCCTTCAATCTTTCCCAGCATCAGGGTCTTTTCCAATGAGTCAGTTCTTCGCAGCAGGTGGCTAAAGTATTGGAGCTTCAGCTTCAGCATCAGTCCTTCCAGTGACTATTCAGGACTGACTTCCTTTAGGACTGATAGTCCATGTTGCTGCAAACGGCAAAATTTTATTCTTTTTTTATGGTTGAGTATATTCCATTCTGGGCTTCCCTGGTGGCTCAGTTGGTAAAGAATCCGCCTGCAATGAGGGAGACCCCGGTTTGATTCCTGGGTTGGGCAGATCCTCTGGAGAAGGGAAAGGCTACCCACTCCAGTGTTCTGGCCTGGAGAATTCCATGGACTGTATAGTCCGTGGGGTCGCAAAGAGTCAGACATGACTGAGCCACTTTCACGTTCACTTTCCATAGGGCAGCTCCCCAGTGGTAGCCACACCCTCCTCTCCGCTCCTGTGCACAAGTTACGCCCTCTGCTTTGGGAGCAAGCTTCCTCCTGGTTCCCCTTGGCCCCGCCTGACTCATCCTCGAATCATCAGCTCAGTCCCACTCCCTGGATGCCTGCGGACCCTTGCCCAGCCCGCCTGCGCTGTGTGGTCAGGTGCTTGCTCCCCCTCGCCCCCGGACATCACGACTGTCTGACATCTATTGCCAACATGGAGCACAAAACCTGGCTTAAGGTCAACTCTTCGTGAAGAGTTTTGGGAGGAATCAGTGTCAAGTAGAGGCGGTGGGCAGTGGCAAAGAGCAACACAGCAAGCCCAGCTGAAGATCTTGCGCCATTTTCTTCCGCTCATTAGACCCGGTAATTCATTCAGTTCCTCAAGTGGAAAACAATTTCTCAAAAATTCAGCTATTAAATAAATCATTCACATGAATATTTTTTTATTGGCTCCAAAGAGTACTGGCCTATCTCTGCAGAACTGACGTGGGTCCGGTGTCTAGGCTCCTGCTCTGTATTCACCAAGGCCCGCAGACCCATCAGCGAACTCTGGGATGGCAGCAATAACATTATTAAATAATAAGTTCCAAATCCCCTGAAAACAATTCTGTGTGATGAGCTGGACTTCTGCATGTGAGCAGGCTGACGAGTGTAGCTCCGGGAAGCATCGAGAACACCCCCGATGGCCTTTTTGCTGTGTAGGTTTGCGCTTTTGATTGCAGTCAGTGTGTTCTCCCAGAGCCACGAGGCTGGGCTGAAATCCACACAGTTTTCTCCACACACAAAGCCTTCTATAAACGTGGAAGTGCCCTTCTGTGATGGCCTTTTAGGCAGCAGATGATAGAAGACCAGAGAGGACATGTCAAATCCTCTCTTGTGACAATGTGTGTGTGTGTGTGTGTATCTGTGTATCTTCATGCCTGTGTCTTTCTGGGTTGATGTCCTTTGTGGGTCTGTGTGTGAAAGCCTTTCTGTTTATCCGTGAATTTGTGTGTGTGTGTCCTGTGTCTGAGTGGGTTGATGTCCTGTGTATGTATGTCTGTGTGTGTCTCTCTGTGTGTCTGTGAGTATATGAGTGTGTACCTGTCCTGTGTATCTTCACGTTTGAGTCTGTGTGGGTTGATGTCCTATGTGGGTCTGTGTGTGAAAGCCTTTCTTGTAGCTGTGAATGTGTGAGTGTGTGTCTTGTGGGTGTGTATGTAACTTCGTGACCGTGTCTCTCTAGGTTGATGTCCTTTGTGGGTCTGTGTGTGTCTCTCTGTCTGTCTGTGAATGTGTGAGTGTGTGTCCTGTGTGTGTACCTTTGCGTCTGTGTGGGCTGATGTCCTGTGTGGGTCTGTGTGTGACTTTCTACATGTATATGCTCTGTGCACAGACAAGGGGATGGAAGGAGCTGCAAGTGACCATGGTCCCAGATCCCGTCTCCTGCCCAGAACAGTGGCTTCTCTTTTCCTGGCCTCTGGATGGCCAGGTTCTTGCTGACTCTCTCTATTCCAGAAGTATCTGCCTGCCTCTCAGCAATGGCCAGGCAAGGTAGTCAGAGTGTCTAGAAAGGGCCAATGGATGTTTTAGCGGGTTTTTGCCTGGGCTGCTGTCTGTCTTCCCAGGTGGTGCTAGTGGTAAAGAACCCGCCTGCCAATTCAGGAGACATAAGAGCCATCTGTTCGATCCCTAGGTCAAGAAGATTACCCCAGAGAAGGGCATGACAGTCCACTCTGGTATTCTTGCCTGGAGAATCCCCATGGACAGAGGAGCCTGGTGGGCTATAGCCCATGGGGTCACAAAGAGTTGGACACAACTTAAGTGACTTAGCATGCATGCAGTCTGTCTGTCTGGGCTGTCAGTGAGTCAGTCCCTGAGTTCTAGGGAGCACCTGGTTGGGCAGGGCCTGCCATGTGTGCAGAGGTGGTGGGTCCCAGGCTAACGGAGTTGAAGCCTCAGGTCATTCAGGTCATCTGCAGGTTAACAGGCTGCAGATCACATGTCACAGTTGTCCTCAAGAAGAAAAGTGTGATCACAATTGCATCTCTCACTCTTACTTTCACACCCAAGTCGGGTCATTCCAGACTTTCTGGTGGGGTTAATTACATTGTTGCTACAAAGCCTGAAATCCACTTAGGCCTCAGTGATAGATATGCAACAAGAAAGGAAGGTTTACTGTATAGCACAGGGAACTATAGTCAATATTTTGTAATAACCTATAATAGAAAATAATCTGAAAAATAATAACATGTATGTGTATAACTGAATCACCTTGCTGTGTACCTGAAACATTGTAAGTCAACTATACTTCAATAATATGTATGTATAAAGAAAAAAAAATCATAAGCTTAAAGATTAAAAAAAATAATTTCCAGCTACACTGATGGGAATAACAGTTATCTCGTGAGGGTAGTTGGGAAAAAAACAGTTGAGGGTTTTCTGGTTTGCCAATTTAGGGGAAAAGTAATATTTTTCTCTAGATATTTATTTTTTAAAGTAAGGTTTAAAAATACCGTTTCTTATTTCTGTTACTTCTCTTTCCTGAGTGGGTATCATTATTATGCTGGCAACAGGCCTAAATGTGAGTGAGGAGTGGCCATTGCAGCTGTCTTACCTGACTTTTTCCAAAGAGAGAGGCTCCTATTGTTTCCAAGCAAGCCACCCCAAAAGGCTTCCTGGGAGCAAGAGGAAGCCCCCTCTCCGTGGGAGAAAGCAGCTTTGTACACATTGCTGCCACGTACTCCAGGCACTGGGGTACCTGCCCTGCCTCGCAGGAGCGGCCACTCAAGCTGGGCAGACGAAAGCTGTTAGCAGGTCAATGGGCTGGCTCACTCCCCTGTTCTAGGCTGGAGCGGGGGTGGGGAGTAGGGGTGTGGGGTGTGGATATGGAGCTTGTTGTTCTATTTACAAATTTTGCTTTATTTCATCTTTAGCTTTTCTGGGGCCTGCTTGCAGACTTCGGTCACTTCTGGCTACACCCGTGGCAGGACTGATGTGTGCACTGTCTCACGCTATTAAAGAAGGGGACAAACTGGTCTGTATGTAAATGAGTTAACTCCTTTTAAACTGCTCATTTCAGATTTGACTTAAAAAAAGAACAAAATGTAATTTTTTTTCAAAAACATCTTTTTTCTAATAATAGCTATTTATTGAACATTCCCAATGCCAAATGCTTATGTACATTATTTGAAATGGTCACTTTATTGATATTACTGCCCCATTTACAAATGTGGAGACTGTGGTAGTTTCCTAAGGGCACTTGGGCAGTCTGCTAGCCCTGCCTTACTCCAGTGGTCCGATGGGAGCTTCACACCACACATGAATGCCATTTTCATGATCTGCTCTGTAAACTTGTTTTAAATTCAAGATATGCTTGTCACCTTCTATAAGTGCAATATATTGGTGAGGTTAGCACGATCTGTTTCAGATTACATATTTTTTTCCTATATTACACTTCAAATTATCTTACAATGAAAAGGTTTTCTTTATATATATATGGGTGATTCCACATTAAGGAGAATACAAAAGTTTAAGTAGACAAAAATAGATTAAATTTTAGGCTTATTATTCATTTTTAAAGGGGGTTGGCTTTCAAAAAGATTCTCTATGGATTTTCTTTAAATAGAACTCTTATAACATTCTTAAAATGTTTTGAATGATTAAATTTCAATTTAACTCATCCACCCAAACTCTAACCCCTACACAAGTACCTGTTATATACTGTTAAGTTGAACCATATGAAATTGCCGATATTCACTCTTTCTAATATACCAAAGTGGCAGTTTCGTAAGGTTCAATCTGATATCTGCTCTTATCAAACATTTATTTTTAGTTTCAAAGGCTAGAAGTGAACCAGTTTATCCTCAATTTAAATTGATTGTTTGAGATCAATAAGCCAGGCAGTTGTTCTTTCCTGAAGTGTGTACTGTGGATAATTTTATTTCTGGAGTCGGCTTTTATTAAAGATAATCTCCTATTAATATAATTCAAGCGAGGTTCAATTCAATATCTACTATGTGAAAAGTATTTCTTTAGGCAGAGCTCCTCGCCCCACACCTTATCAACGTTCTACATGAGACACTTGCAGTGTCCAGATTCTGGGAAATGAGTGCAAGCATCTACATCGCCCTCTAGAGGATTCTCACACACACAACATCACTGGCTCTGTTGGCTGAATTCTCTTCTTTATATTTTAACCATGTTAACGATATATGTTTCTGCCAATTCATACACCTATTATTTGGTGACAGATCAGTTCAAACTGTCAGTTGTGAATCTTCTCCCTTGAAAATGGTAATTCTATCATTCTTAAATGTGTTCATAACAGTACAATCTGAGCTCTATGAAATCAAACCTATTTATTGAACACCCAAAGTCTGAACAATTGCACATTTTGCTTTGTATACTCTGTGCGTGAGGGAACATGACTTCCCTGAAGGAATAAGCAGGAGAAACTGATATAATTAGGAACACAATGCCAAGATTACTGCTGAACGTAACAGCAGATCAGTGACACGGCTGGATGGCTACTGGCCAGGGCATATCCAGTTTCCTGTAATAAGAGGTGGATGAATACAGGTTAGGAATGCCATAGAGGGCTTAGGCTGAAGCCAAGAGAGGTCCACAGTGCCAGAGAAATAAGGCATTGTAGCTACTATTTCACATTTCTTCTGGAAACAATATAAATGGCTTATAAGACTAGGATGCTGGAATTAATATTTAATGTAAAAAGCATTACTGTAAACAGTTGTATAGCTATCAGGTATAAATAATAATTTCCACCTCTGCTGGTAATTTTTCACTCATTTAGGTTGTCATACTAATGTAGCAGCAGTTTATAGGTGCACTTAACTGTAACGGCACATTGATTAAACTATGGCGGAATTACCCATTCAATATATCTTTCCATTCTGTATTATTATGAAATTCTAAATATTTCAAATGCAAATAGACCTCTATTAGTCAACAGTTCAGTGGGTTGCCTGTCTTCTTTCCTTTTTTTTTGAATCATTACGAAGGCTTATAAATTTACTTTTCTGCATACTTGAACCAATAATCTTATGATAAGGAACTAACACACATACAGACTAAGAATCTGGATTTATTTGAAATCTGATGAGAAAATGAGCCAATTAAAATGAGTATAAAAATATGGAGGAAAAAACCCTTTGACTATGACACATCACTGACTTCATGAACATTTATTTTCTCGCTTGGTATGCCATATCTCTGAAGGTTCATCCAGCAGCGACAGAAATAAGCATCTGCTTTCATTCATAGGCAGATAAAACTTCTAGAAGTTCAGAGAGGCAGTAATAGCTCTGTGTCAGTCTGAGTGCTTCCAGAAGCAGTCGCCAAGACAAGAGCAGCTCTGTAAGTTCACTTATAGAAGACTCCCTGGGAAGATGCTATGAAAGGAGACGGGCTGGGAGCACGGGAAGGCGGGGAAGCCTGCCCCCATCCCCGAGCCAGGTCTGACACCTGTGAGGAAGGAGTAAGGACAGAAGATTGGGTGCTAAGTCACTTCAGTCATGTCTGACTCTTTGAAACCCCATGGACTGTAGCCCCCCACTCCCCCCACCCCCAGGCTCCTCTGTCCATGGGATTCTCCAGCAAGAATATTGGAGTGGGTTGCCATTTCCTCCTTTAGGGGATCTTCCAGACCCAGGGATTGAACCCATGTCTTTTACATCTCCTGTATTGGCAGGCGTGTTCTTTATCACTAGCACCACATGGGAAGCCCGAGGATTGGGTAGGAAGTACTTGGGAGCAATTCGAAGAAAGTCTCAGCACAAGCTGATGGGGTCCTGAATCAAGGTTGCCCTTTAGAGGAGCCCCAGGTCGGGCAGAATGGTCCACCTCTAGGAGCCCTGCTGTGCAAGGTCCTTGGAGGAGGGCAGCCCAGGGGAAGCGTGGTCTTACCAGCTGCGGCAGATTCAAAAGAGTGGCCTCAAGAAGCTGGCCGGCAACTGTGTTCCCCGCAGCTGCTGCTTCTTGTGAAAGGAGATCTGAGCGGTGTACTTCCATACCCTCCATAAGTACTGTTTCTCTTTGGTGACTATGCAATTTAACAAAGGGATCTTGTTTCATTCAGACAAAACTAGAAAATTCCCTGGTTGGACACCTTCCTCAGCTTCCCTGGGATACATTCCTGGAGGACCACCTGTGTGCCTGTGTTTTCCTGATGAGGCATGGGTTATACTTGCTGTCATGGTTCAGAAGGCTGAGTGCTGAAGAACTGATGCTTTTCGAACTGTGGTCCTGATGAAAACTCTTGAGAGTCCCTTGGACTGCCAGGAGATCAAACCAGTCAATCCTAAAGGAAATCAATCCTGAGTACTCTTTGGAAGGACCAATGCTGAAACTGAAGCTCCAATTCTTTGGCCACCTGATGCAAAAAGCTGACTCCTTGGAAAAGACCCTGATGCTGGGAAAGTTTGAAGGCAAAAAGAGAAAGCGAGTGACGGAGGATAAGATGGTTGAATGGCATCACCAACTCAATTGACATGAATCTAAGCAAACTCCAGGAGATGGTAAAGGACAGGGGATCCTGGTATGTCGCAATCCATGGGGTTGCAAAGAGTCAGACACAAGTTAGCAACTGAACAACAGCAAAACATGGTACAGAGGAAAAAGATAGTCAAGTTAAATAAAGCATCTGGAAAGACTTTCTGTCTCCAGAACTGTCCGAAGAACACTCTGACATTTGCCCAAGCGTTCCCTTTATTAGGGGCTTTCCTGATAGCTCAGTTGGTAAAGAATCTGCCTGCAATGCAGGAGACCCTGGTTCGATTCCTGAGTCAGGAAGATCCACTGGAGAAGGGATAGGCTGCCCACTCTAGTATTCTTTTGAACTTCCCTTGTGGCTCAGCTGGTAAAGAATCTGCCTGCAATGAAGGAGACCTGGGTTCGATCCCTGGGTTGGGAAGATCCTCTGGAGAAGGGAAAGGCTACCCACTCCAGTATTCTGGCCTAGAGAATTCCATGGACTGTATAGTCCATGGGATCACAAAGAGTTGGACACAACTGAGTGACTTTCACTTTCACTTTCCTTTATTATAACTCCTTTGGATTGTCGTCCTACTGGGTCAAATCCAGGGTATAACCTACCTCCTTAGATAAATTACAATAGTTAACATTTACGCAGCATTTGCTATATGCCAGCTACTGCTCCAGCCTTTACTTTCATGAACTCAGTTAATCCTCAAAATAAGTCTATGAGGCCAATATTATCATTACCTCCATTTTTAGGGATGAGGAAACTGAGGCACAGAGAGGTAATGGAAAGTAAGTAGTGGGTACTGGATTCCCACCCAGGCAGTGGGACTCCACCATGTGTGTTTCTGATTGAGTGCCTGTGTCCTCCCCAAATTCAGTGTGATGGTATTAGGAGGTACAGCCTTTGGACGTACTTAGGTTTAGATGAGGTTATAATGGTGGAATTCTCCAGGAAAGAATACTGGGGTGGGTAGTCATTCCCTTCTCCAGGGGATCCTCCTGACCCAGGGATCTAACCTGGGTCTCTAAATTGCTTATAAATATGATATTCCACAGCCTGAGCTAAGACAGTGTTTCTACCCAGTATTCTAGGGAAAGAGATGGGTAAGACCTCAAGTGGATAGGGTGGCAGACATATGAGTGTATTTGGCCACAAGCTGGAGACCAGTGACATGCTCACTATACAATCTGAGCCAACTTGGTAGCAGGGAGGGAAAGGGCCCACCTTGGTGAACTTGGGGTGCACAGCAGCATTGCCAGGCAACACCCAGAATCTTAAGCCAGGGGGAACACAATTCTTGCCGGTACCTCCAGTGCTGGTTCCTAGTGTAATTTTGGCCACAATCTGAATTACTTCATGAGCTGTGTATGTTCCAGCTTTCTAGTGACAGATGTCAGAGACTATAAGCAACTGGGAAGATAGAAACTGACAACAGTACTGATGACAGTGACAGTTTTGATAGTAGCAGCGGTGGTAACAGAAGTGAACAGTAGCAAACAACAACAGTCTCATGGTAGTGGGACTAATGATGCTTTGGTCAAATACAAAGAACAGAGAAACCTACTGTGAATGGCAGGTCAGGTGTAAAGTTTGAATCAGGAAAGAAAAATGAATATATACATGAGCACAAGATTTTGTATATTGTTTCAGTGAATTGATAGATTGCTTGAAATTGATCCACAGCCTCCAGCAGGTTAAAAACTCACTGTTTTAAAGAAACTTAAGAGAGAACCTACAGAGCTCAACATATAATCTGTCTTTAAATAGCCCTGTGCTAAAGGGCAGAATATAACTAATTTTATAAGGAGTCCCAGGGGATTGTGGAAACCAACAGCTACTGAGGCTCAGTGGGGCCACAGACACTGAGCAAATGATATAACTTCTGCAAAAGCAGTTTATGCCTGATTCACCCATTATATTGATAAATTCTTGAGGAGAGAAATATGCACGTAGATAGAGGGAAGGCAGTGAAGGTAATAGCTCACAGCCCTCCAGCTTCCCTACTGATGTTTAGCGATAGCGCTGAGTGGGTTAGGCCACACACAGCTTCCAAACCACTTCAAACTGCTACAGGAAATACATTGAAGGCAGCCCCTTTGGTCTTTTCTTTTCTTTTTTTTTTTTTTTAAAAGCTTTAGTTTTTAAAAATGCCTTTAATACAATTCCACCTTATAGACTATTTTTAAAAAGTGGAGTTACCAGAGGATTGAGGGAGCCTTGTCTTGAACAGAGAATCAGTTTAGAAACAGGAAATAAGGTGGAAATGAATGGGTACCTCTCTGCATGGAGACATGTTAACAACCACGTTCCTGCGAAGATGCTGCTTGGATCATTTTATAAATGATCTGGACGAGGGCACAGAAAAAGTTTGAATTTGCTGATGATCCTGACTTTTGGTTGATAAGGATAGATTTCAGAAGATATTTTAAGCTTATGTCAAATAGACAAAAACATTGGTACATGTAATTGTGAGAAAACTGCAAGTAATAAATGCACTTAGGGGGAAAAAATAAAAGTATCACAGACTTCCAGGCATATGAGAGCTGAGAGATCAGTTACAACCTGCAAGAGTTTCCTGGGATTAGATAATAGAATCCACTCATAGGAAAAGTATCTCAGGGTCAGCCAGTCCGACCTGTCATTTGAAGCCACCCCTGGCCTTCCATAGCATCCTGACCGCATGAACTCTGACTCCTTGCTCTCACTGTGAGGAACTCCTCATGCCCAGAGAAAACTCTGTCTTCATTCAGACAATTCAGAAAGAAAGTTCTCCTTCAAGTTGAGGCAACACCAGCCGTTTCCTTAGGCAGCTCAGTGTACCAGGATAACAGAGCATGGTTCTGATTCCTCTCCCACATAAACATCAAACAAATTTGAAGAACTGTGTCCTCAGTTTTTTTTTTTTTTTTTTTTAAAACAAGTTAAGCATCCTATACGTCCTCAATGTTTTGCTCGGAACAAGTCTAAACGTCCTAACTATTGAAATTGCTTTTCCACTGGTGACACAGTTTTACTTTGCTTCTGTCCCATGTGTCCAGGACTGAATTCAGTATTTCAGGCAGGAAGTGACAAGTGCTCTATGAAAGGGACCTTGTTCTGGGGAAACCCTCCTCACCCTTCCCCCCACAATTTTTTTAATAATAGCTTTGCGTGTGTGCGTGCATGCTAAGTCACTTTAGTCATGTCCCACTCTTTGCGACCTTATGGACTGTAGCCCCCAGGCTCTTCTGTCCATGGAATTCTCCAGGCAAGAATACTGAAGTGGAATGCCATGCACACCTCCAGGGGATCCTCCCCACCCAAGAATCAAACTTGAGTCTCTTATGTCTCCTACATTGGCAGGAGGGTTTTTTTTTTTACTACTAGCGCCACCTGGGAAGCCCAATAACACCTTTATTAAGGTATAATTTATATATCACAAAATTTATGCTTTTAAAGTGTAAAATTCAGTATTTTTTGTGGTTTTTATTATGTCTACAGAGTTGTGCAGTCGTTATTGTTTGTTGCTAAGTCATGTCTGACTCTTTGTGACCCCATGAACTGCAGCACACCAGGCTTCCCTGTCCTTCACTATCCCACTGAGTTTGCTCAGACTCATGCACATTGAGTCAGTGATGCCATCCAGCCATCTCATCCTCTGTCACCCCCTTCTCCTCCTGCTTTCAACCTTTCCCACATCAGGGTCTTTTCCAATGAGTCAGCTCTTAGCATCAGGTGGCCAAAGTATTGGAGTTTCAGCTTCAGCATCAGTCCTTCCAATGAATATTCAGGGTTGATTTCCTTTAGGATTGACTCCTTGATCTCCTTGCAGTCCAAGGGACTCTCAAGAGTCTTCTCCCACTTCCAGAACATTTGCATCATCCCCCAAAGAAACCTCATACCTATTAGCAGTCTACTGCTTATTTCCCACCTTCTGGCAACCACTAATCTGTTTCCTGTATATACTTGTCTCTTCTGGACATTTCACATAAATTGACTGATGGGTGTGAAATCACTTTGAGTTGCCTTACCCTAGTGACTAATGATGTTAAACAAGATGTGACGTTTTGTGACTGGCTTCTTTGACTTAGTGTTTTACTTTCACGTTTATATTTTCAAGCTTCATCCATGTTGTAGTCTGTATCAGTACTTCGTTGCTTTCTATTGCTGAATAATATTCCATTGTATGGATATATCACATTTTCTTTATCCATTCATCAGTTGATGGACTTTTGTGTTCTTTCTAACTTGGGGATATAATGAATAATGTTTTATGAATATAGAAATAAAAGACATACAAGTATTTGTGCATGTGTTTTAATTCTCTTTGGTGTATACTTAGGAGTGGAATTGCTGGGTCATATGGTAATTCCATGGTTAACCTTCTTCAGAGCTGACAGAATGTTTTCCACAGTGGCTGCACCATTTAATAATTCTACCAGTAACATTTGAAGGTTCCAATTCCTCCACATCCTTTCCAACACTTGTTATCTATCTCTTTAATAACAGCCGTCATAGTGGCTACAAAATCACTTTGATTTGCCTTGCCCTAGTGACTACTGATGTCGAACATCTTTATATGTGCTCATTTTCCATTTGCATATCTTTCTTGGAAAGTGTCTATTTAAGTTTTTTTTTTTTAATTGAGTTGTCTTTTTATAATTGAGTTGTTAGAGCTTTTCTAAATTCTGGGTATTAGACCAGTATCAGGTATATGATTTGCAAATATTTTCTCCCATTCTGTGGACTGTCTTAGTGTTTAACTTTGATGAAGGCCAATGTATCTAATTTTCTTTTGTCACTTGTGTTTTTGTTGTCATACTTAAGAAACCATTGCCTAACTCAAGGTTATGGACTTTACCTCTACGTTTTCTTCTAAGAGTTTCATAGTTTTACCTCTTACACTTGATCTTTAACCATTCTGAGTTTAAATTTTTTAATATGGTTGAGGTATGGGTCTAACTTCATTCTTCTGCATGTAGATACTTTGTCTTAGCATGATTTGTTGAAAACACAATCCTTGAATTATCTTGGCCCACTTGTGGCAAATCAATTGGCCATAATGGGGGACTCATTTCTAGTAATGATATTTGCCATTTTCTCTTCATACTGTTGACTCATACTGAGTTTATTGTCCACAAACTCCTGTGTTTCCTAGGTGTTGCTCTTAAGCCAAGATTCCCCATCCTTCTCTTGTGCAGATGGAAATGGGGGCCCTGATAAGAGACTTCATCTTTATCGCTCTGAAATGTCACCTTGTCAGTTCAGCTGGTCATTGCACTAAGCTGACACCTTTGGGATATGGAGCCTGATGTCCCTCCCAGGTTTATATCATCTATATCATCAGTTATTCAGCTCAGTCATGGAATATTTAATAAAGATCTTATCAGGCAACTGGTCTATGTTGGTGAAGAAGACAAGAACCCACCCTCATGAAAGAGGCACAGAGCAGGCAGATAATACGGAAGTAAGCTAACAAACAAGATAATTTCAAATAGTGAGCTTCTTCAGTAACGGATCATTTAGGGAGGATGCATGCATGAGTGCTCAGTTGTGTCCAACTCTTTGAGAACCCATGGACTGTAGCCCTCCAGGCTCCTCTCTCCATGGGGTTTTCCAAGCAAGAATACTGAATGGGTTGCCATTTCCTACTCCAGGGGATCTTCCTGACCCAGGGGTCGAACTTGTGTCTCCTGCTTTGGTAGGTGGATTCTTAACCAATTGCGCCACTTGGGAAGCCTGGATCGTTTAGGGAAATCTCTTTAATTTACAATTGCTCTGAGTTACAATTATGCCTCCACTATCATCTTAGAAGCCAGTTATGTCTAAATGTCATCGCTCAAGGTTCATTTCAGAGCATAGTACACTTTGAGAAGGGCCTTCCTTGTATCTTATGCAGACATGAAGGAGAACACACCCCCTCTGGTGCCACTCAGAGGGGCATGTGGTAGGGAAGGCTGGGCCACGAGCCTCACCCATCAGAGTCCTGCTTCAGATTCTACAAGAATACACTACAATCCTAAAATGACTCCTGCAACTCGTTGTTATTAGAGAGGGCCTGATAACTCCGCTGCCACTTTTTCCTGGATAAATAATTCCTGTCTGGAGTTTTGGTCCAAACTGTTTCATTGGCAGCCACAACAGCACATACATGTTCTTCCTCTCCATCAAAAAAGTCACTTTGTGGGAAGTCTGTAGAGTCAATAGAGAATGATGTTTGACTTCGGAGTCCTACTGCAGCTGATGCAAATGAGAGGCACCAGGGGAAAAACCTTTTCCTAAACCTCTATCCCCTCTGAGATGAAAGTCTATCAACCCTGAAGGAAAGCAACTTTGTTGCTAGAGCTGAAAACAATGCCTGATGCATCCAGCAAATTGTGGTTGAACAAAGGAGGGAATCAAGGAACGTTTCTACACAGTTCAAAAAAAGTGTGGCCTCTTGTAGGTTCTTGTTCATGAGATATTTTTAAAAATTAACTTTTATTGGAGTGTAGTTGATTTACAATGTTGTACTATCTGTACAGTAAGGTGAATCAGTTATGCATACATTTACATATATATAAAATCTATCTATCTATATATAAAGAATCTAAAAAAGTGGAGATATATATGTATATGTATATAGATTGTGCTAGTGGTAAAGGACCCACCTGCCAATGCAGGAGACATAAGAGACATGGGTTCCATCCCTGAGTTGGGAAGATCCCCTGGAGGAGGGCATGCTAACCCACTCCAGTATTCCTGCCTGGAGGAATGGACAGAGGAGCCTGCTGGGCTACAGCCTAGGGTTGAAAATAGTGGAACGTGACTGAAGTGACTTATAAGTCATTACAGAGTATTGAGTAGAGTTCCCTGTGCTATACAGTAGGTTTTAAAAAAAACTTTATTTTGTATTGGGGTATAGCCAATTAACAATGTTGTGACAGTTTCAGGTGAACAGCGAAGGGATTCTGCTATACATATACATAAATCTATTCTCCCCCCAAACTCTCCTCTGCTGCTGCTAAGCCGCTTCAGTCGTGTCCAACTCTGTGCGACCCCATAGACGACAGCCCACCAGGCTCCCCTGTCCCTGGGATTCTCCAGGCAAGAACACTGGAGTGGGTTGCCATTTCCTTCTCCAATGCATGAAAGTGAAAAGTGAAAGGGAAGTCGCTCAGTCGTGTCCGACTCCTAGCGACCCCATGGACTGCAGCCTACCAGGCTCCTCCGTCCATGGGATTCTCCAGGTAAGAGTACTGGAGTGGGGTGCCATTGCCTTCTCCAAACTCTCCTCAGTAGGTTCTTGTTAATTATCTATTATATATATATAATTGTGTGTATATGTCAATCCTAATCTCCCAGTTTATCCTTTCTCACTCTTTCCCCCTTGTTTTCTATATCTGTGACTCTATTTCTGGTAAATAAGTTCATTTGCAACATTTTTTCTAAAATAAATTCATTTATTTTAGTTGGGGGCTAATTACTTTACAATATTGTAGTGGTTTTTGCCATACATTGACATGAATCAGCCATGGGTTTACATGTGTTCCCCATCCTGAACCCCCCTCCCACCTCCCTCCCCATCCCATCCCTCTGGGTCATCCCTTTGCCCCAGCCCTGAGCATTTGTCTCATGCATCGAACCTGGAATGGTGTTCTGTTTCACATATGATAATATACATGTTTCAATGCTATTTTCTCAGAACGTCCCACCCTCACCTTCTCCCTCAGAGTCCACAAAACTGTTCTATGCATCTGTGTCTCTTATTCTGTCTTGCATATAGGGTTATCGTTACCATCTTTCAAATTCCATATATATGCATTAGTATACTGTATTGGTGTTTTTCTTTCTGGCTTACTTCACTCTGTATAATGGGCTCCAGTTTCATCCATCTCAATAGAACTGATTCAAATGTATTTTTTTTAATGGCTGAGTAATATTCTATTGTGTATATGTACCACGGCTTCCTTATCCATTCATCTGCCGATGGACATCTAGGTTGCTTCCATGTCCTGGCTGTTGTAAACAGTGCTGCGATGAACATTGGGGTACACGTGTCTCTTTCAATTCTGGTTTCCTCGGTGTGTATGCCCAGCAGTGGGATTGCTGGGTTGTATGGCAGTTCTATTCCCAATTTTTTAAGGAATCTCCACACTGTTCTCCATAGTGGCTGTACTAGTTTGCATTCCCACCAACAGTGTAAGAGGGTTCCCTTTTCTCCACACCCTCTGCAGCATTTATTGCTTGTAGACTTTTGGATAGCAGCCATTCTGACTGGCGTGAAATGCAACATTTTTTAAGATTCCCCATGTAAGAGATACCATATGATATTTGTCTTTCTCTGTCTGACTTATGTCTCTCAATATAATAATTTTAGGTCCATCTATGTAGCTGCAAATAGCATTATTTTGTTCTTTTTTATGGCTGAGTAATGTTCCATTGTGTATAGGTACCACATCTTTCTCCATTCCTCTGATGATGGGCATTTAGGTTGCTTCCATATCCTGGCTATTGTGAATAGTGCTGCAATGAACACTGGGGTGCGTGTATCTTTTTAAATTATGGTTTTCTCTGGATATATGCCCAGAAATGAGAGTACTGGATCATATGGTATCTCTATGTTTAGTTTTTTAAGGAACTTCCACACTGTTTTCCATAGATACTGTACCAATTTACATTCCTACCAACAGTGTAGGAGGGTTCCCATGAGACTGTTTTAAAGTTCACTGAGTATCAAGATTTTTTTTTTTCAATTTTGTTTTTAAATTCCGTTTTGATTAATGGACCATTGACTACTCCCAAGGGGCTTAGAAGGTATTAGTGATTGTCTGGGAACTCCTGGTATCTTTAGACAATCTCTTTCCATGAGATTATTGGATGCTGTTAATGATCTCCTCTGGCCTCCTCTGGGTACCTTTGATCTTTTTCTTCCTGGCGTCACATATTTACATCAGCAGTTTTCTGCAAGAAACTAGGGCTCTAGAACTGTGTTTCTCTTATCAACCACTGGTTTCCATTTGATGGATGTCACCTCATAAAGCACAATTGTGAATAACATACAGTTCCCATTCGAGGTCATATAAAGGAGATAGTGACAGGAAGCTGAGAGGGTCGGGTCTGTGATATTTCAGTAAGTATATATTTTAACACAAAACCTCTCTATTACCACTGATCTTTCTTTTCTGCCATTTTGCCTCCATGCACACAAGGAGCAGTCAGATTTAATATTCATCAATTCAACAGATTCCATGGAAACAATAGTGATTTCTAAGATGAAAAAGAATTACAGATGCATGCTGAACATATTTCTTGGTTGCAAAGCCTCAAATTCTGACTCATCAAATTAAATTACTCATTAAAATATAGGCCAAAAAAGTATATCCTGAATTCAGGTACTCTTGTCTATCAGATAAAACAGAGAATGAGATAATATCATGAAAGAATAATTCATTCCCCTGCTCTCTTGGGCAGAAGTGCAGCATGCATTTCTGGGATTACTATTTATTTATGAAGACCACAAAAGATGTGAATTAAATTGCCCCGTCCTTTGTTTTCAATAATGTCTAAGGGGTATATTTTTATGCTCCTCAAAGTGGACATTTTATTCTTTTTCTCATGAGAGGGGCACTGAGACCTCAATGGGGCTTCAGAATGGGTTCCTGAGGGCACAGCATGTGGGGGCAATATCCTCAGGCAATAACCCATTTCGGGTGGTAACTTTGGTGTTTGAGTTAGAGCGGTGCACTCCTTGGCCCTCTATACTGTGGCTTCAGGCTTCTGTTTTGGGGGATGCAGGGTGACAGGGGAGTATGAGGCCCAAGAGAGGGGTGAGGGCAGAGGTTCCAGAGAGGTTCCCCACTTTCCAGTGGCAGAAGACTCCCACCTTATAAAGTTGGTCTGCAGAAACTATAAAGCTCTTAGAGGAAAACGTAGGCAGAACAGTTTCTGACATAAATCATAGTAAGATCCTCTTTGACCTACCTTCCACAGTAGTGGAAATAAAAACAAAAATAAACAAATGGGACCTAATTAAACCTAAAAGCTTTTGCACAATAAAGGAAACTAAAAGCAAGGTGAAAAGGCAGCCTTCAGAGTGGGAGACAATAATAGCAAACGAAACAACTGACAAAGAATTAATCTTCAAAATACACAAGCAGCTCATGCAGCTCAATACCAGAAAAATAAACAACCCAGTCAAAAACTGGGCCAAAGAACTGAACAGACATTTCTCCAAAGACATACAGATGGCTAACAAACACATGAAAAGATGTCAACATCACTCCTTATCAGAGAAATGCAAATCAAAACCACAATGAGGTACTATCTCATGCCGGTCAGAATGGTTGCCATCAAAAAGCCTACAAAAAATAAATGCTAGAGAGGGTGAGGAGAAAAGGGAACCCTCTTACACTATTGGTGGGAATGCAAACTAGTACAGCCACTATGGAGAACAGTGTGGAGATTCCTCAAAAAACTGGAAACTGCCATACAACCCAGCAATCCCACTGCTGGGGCATACACACTGGGGAAACCAGAACTGAAAGAGATATATGTAACCCAATGTTCATTACAGCACCATTTACAATAGTTAGGACATGGAAGCAACCTAGATGTCCATCGGCAGACGAATGGATAAGGAAGTTGTGGTACATATACACAATGGAATATTACTCAGCTATAAAATACAGAGTTAAATAAGTCAGAAAGAGAAACATCAATACAGTATATTAACACATATATATGGAATTTAGAAAGACAGTAATGATGACCCTATATATGAGACAGCAAAAGAGACAGATGTAAAGAACGGACTTTTGAACTCTGTGGGAGAAGGCAATGGTGGGATGATTTGAGAGAATAGCATTGAAACATGTATATTACCATATGTAAAATAGATGGCCAGTGCAAGCCCAATGTATGAAGCAGGGTACTCAAAACCGGTGCTCTGGGACAACCGAGAAGAATGAGGTGAGGAAGGAGGTGGGAGGGGGGTTCAGGATGGGGGACACATGTACACCCATGGCTGATTCATGTCAGTGTATGGCAAAAAACACCACAATATTGTAATTAGCCTCCAATTAAAATTAATTAATTAATTTAAAAAATAAATAAGAAAGAAAAAAAATAAAATCGGTCTAATCCTGTATCCCCCTTACCCTTATACACATTAGACCTCCTTGTCCAGATGTCCAGCTCCATCCCACACTAATCAAATCAGAATCTCTAGGGTGGGCTTGGGGCACTGATAGTTTTAAAACTTCCTAGGAGACTCTAATGAATGGCCTATGTTAAGATCTGCTGAGTCTGATTCTGTGGTTAACAGGTGAGGAATCCCTCATGACAAGGGGCTGGGGACTTCTACCAGCTCCTTTCAAAGGGACTTTCTTGATATCACTTAATTTCTTTCCTCTTTAATTACATATACCAGGAATAGAGCATTAAACCAAGTTTCATACATATTAGAATTAATAGGAGTTTAAGGCTTCCCAGGTGGTGCTAGTGGTAAAGAAACCACCTGCCAATGCAGGAGACTGAGAGACTCCGGTCTGATCCCTGAGTTGGGAAGATCTCCTAGAGGAGGGCATGGCAACCCACTCCAGTATTCTTGCCTGGAGAATTCCATGGACAGAGGAGACTGGTGGTCTACAGTCCATAGGGTCACCAAGAGCCAGACAAGACTGAAGTGACTTGGCATGCATGCATGAATTCCAAAGGACTTGGTGCTTGTAGGTCAGAAAACCTTAAAATTGTCTCCAACACTTAAAAGGATCCATCTCCTTCTGCCCATTCTGCTTTCTAAAATACTTCTTTCCCTTGACAGGGTCAAAGGAAATCAGATCACTTAAAAAGAAGTCAGTGACTCACAGAAAACATCGTAGTGCATCTGAGACCCTCTATCCTTGGCTCACTCAAAGACATCCTAGCCTTCCAGCTCTGGAGCCAGAGTAATCAAGAAGACATTGAGCATCCTTAGACACTGCAGCTGATACTGATCACTCAGAGGAAACTAACTGCATCAGGACCTGATCCACAGGAGTTTTGGAACAGATACCTAACTGCACGTCCAGAAAACTTCAACTCATCCACTTTGAGTCATTTAGTCTCTTTTTTGTTTATGTGTGTTAGTCGCTCAGTCGTGTCCAACTCTCTGCGACCCTGTGGTCTGTGGCCCGCCAGGCTCCTCTGTCCATGGGATTCTCCAGGCAACGCACTCAACTGGAGCGCATTGCCATTTCCTTCTGCAGGAGATCTTCCCAACCCAGGGCTCGAACCTGGGTCTCCCACGTTGCAGGCAGATTCTTTACTGTCTGAGCTATCAGGGAAGCCCTGTTTTTGTTCATAACTTAACAATTTTAAGCAAAAGAGTTACATTTTGGGCACTGGTCTCTGTTCTGTATCCTTAAGATTGCACATTTATTCCTAAAATCTGGAAACAAGAACTCAAGAGTCTATTCAAAGTGGGATTACAATATTCATCAGCTTTATCTACTGAGGGAGCTTTATATTAAATTCTATATGGTAGGCATGTGCTGTCAAGAACAATATCTAAGAGCCAGATCAGCAAGATTTGTTACTTGCTGTTATTCACTGTCAGCTTCTTCTGCTAGTTTGGTTTATCTGCCTCAGGGAAAACTAAGAAAAGCCAATTAAAACACTGCTTAAACTTTATCACACTTCCATTTGTAAGTTGCAAAGGCATTCCATACTCTTTAAATAGCTCTAGTAGTTAAAACTTCTCTGAATACTTTGAAGTAATGTAAAAGCCCCCTTGGTAGGGAAAAGTTTAAATAGAAAACATATATCTGAAATATCTTAAGTCCAACTACAGTCCAGTTCTCACCTTAAAATGAAAAGTGAAAGTGTTTGCTGCTCAATCATGTCTGACTCTTTGCAACCTCACGGACTATAGTCTGTCCATGGAGTTTACCAGGCAAGAATACTAGAATGGATTGCCATGCCCTCCTCCAGGGGATCATCCCAACCCAGGAATCAAACCTGGATCTCCTGCATTGCAGGTGGATTCTTTACTGTCTGAGCCACCAGGGAAAACAAGAACAGGGCTAACCTTGCACATAAATGTTGAAGTGTGCACAGATGAATTTTTCTAGGATAATACTTCAGAGCATTCACACAGTTGCCATCCCCTAGAGATTTTTCATTTACTTATTAAAGTCAGTGTTGTCTATAATGTTCTCAATGGAGTTCACTCTACCTGGAGTATACAACCCCCCAGCTTGGCTAATCCATATACTACCTGCTCTTTAAGTTCTCTCAAATTCCATATTCTCCAGAAAGTGAAAACTGATTTCCCCAGCTAACATCAATTACTCTCTATATTATGTCCCCCAACACTTCAAAATTCTATTATATTATTGTGGTAGTTGACATCATTCTTCCCAGTCCCGCACTTTCCCCTGAATCCATACCCTTTTTGAACTGACACTTTTCTATTTTCTAGAGCAGTGGTCCCCAGCCTTTTTGGCACCAGGGATAGGTTTCATGGAAGACCATTTTTTCATGGACCAAGAGGGTGGGGATGTTTTGGGGATGATTCAGGGATGATTCAAGTACATTACACTTACTGTGCACTTTATTTCTATTATTATTACATCATCTCCACCTCAGATCATCAGGCATTAGTTCCTGGAGGGTGGGGACCTCTGCTCTAGAGGTTGAGCATTTTTTCTCATCCCATTGTTTTGGTAGTGCCAGTTCTGACCGTAGGCTTCAAGGGGGGCATTTCAGGTTTCTGTTCTCCCCTGTGGCCATTTCACCATCACTGTGAGAAGAACATGCTCTGGCTAGCTTGCTGGTCCAAAGAGGAGAGTCATGTGGATCAAACCTGAACCCAACCTGCAGTTTGACACCCAGCCCTACAAAATCCAATCTAGATCAGTTGACCCCCAACCAGCCTACATGAGTGAGTGAGGATATATACCTGTGGGTTGGTTTGCTCTTTCATAATTCTGTGCCAAAAGCTAATGGATATAATTTCTGTACAGTATTGTATTTTAGCTTTTCATATACACAGATCTGTTCCTTCCAGTAGGCAAGAGCCGCACTCTTCATCTTTGTATTCTTTAGCGACTTAGTTTCTTGCACTGAGTGGGCATTCTATACATTGCCATTGGTTTCAATTAGATAGTAAAAGATTTTTTTAGGTTTAAAATCAACAGAGGGAGCTCTTGGTTAGTGATGTCTTGATTATCATCAAAGACTACCTAGTGTGCTCTGCATGGCGTACCAAAACAATTTGATAAGCTTCCATGGAATGCTTCCAGGAAAGATCAAAGTAACAATAACTACTGATTAGTACACAAATAACTCTTAGTTTCTAGGCCAATAATGGCAGGGTTACTCTTTTCACAATGTGACATAGGTCAATTATCACAAAGCTTTAAGGAGATGGGACAAAGGAACCACGACTTCTCTTGTAAATAGCAGATTTGGGGGTCTTTGACATGTGCTCAAAGAGGTTTCCAGTTTTCACAAATCTTTGAGGTTTTTTCTTCCTTTTCACCAATCATTTTGGCTAGTTCGTGGCTGTTTAACTCCAAAGAGGTTTGTTTACCACTTTGTTTTTAGGAACTCCGTGAGGAGCTGAGAGCTAGGAGAAAGCAGGTCACTGACAGAAATATTGATAGGTTACTGAGTACATGAGCAATGAGCCAACTCCAGTCTGAGAACTGGGTCTGCCTTCCAGCCTAGAGTGGCTTCCATAGAACAGATTGTTTCAGGAAATCTCTTAGCTTACTTGACATGGAGGGAACCATTACTGATGGGACGCAGTCATTGGTCTCATATTCTATACACGCTGTCTCATTTCATCCTCACAGTAACACCATGGGAAAAGGCAAGAGCTTTAAAGATGCTCATTTAGCCGAGACTGCATGGGTATTAACTGGTAAAACTGAGGTTTACTTTCAAGTCTGTCTGTCTGCCTCTCACACTCAAGCTCTTCCTGGGACACCAGTGTCCTCTGTTGGTGATCCCTGGTGCCTTCTTCCGTCATGAGATGTGACTCCCTTGGGTATCAGCCTCAGCCTAGGTTGCATCTGGGGTTGTCAACCCCCTTCAAGGAGATGTATATTTCTATGTCCCACATCCACTGGAAGTCAGTCCTAAGGCTTTCAGCCCCAGCCGCCAAGCCATTTCTATTTTCTGTCCTTTTTCCTTCCTTCTCTCAAAATTTCAGTCAAGGTCACACAGGTTATGAGAGAACTCCTGAATTTTCTTTTTATACAAGTTTGTACATGAAAGCGAAAAGTGAAAGTGAAAGCTGCTCAGTCGTGTCCGACTCTTTGCAATCCCTTGGACTATACAGTCCATGAAATTCTCCAGGCCAGAAAACTGGAGTGGGTAGCCTTTCCCTTTTCCAGGGGATCTTCTCAACCCAGGGATCGAACCCAGGTCTCTTGCACTGCAGTCAGATTCTTTACCAGCTGAGCCACAGGGGAAGCCCAAGAATACTAGAGTGGGTTGCCTATCCCTTCTCCAGCAGATCTTCCAGACCCAGGAATGGAACCAGGATCTCCTGCATTACAGGTAAATTCTTTACTGTCTGAGCCACCAGCTGCCAAAGGTGTCAGGTAGGAGGGAACCCAACAGAAAGCTCTTCTCATTTCCCTCAGTGATAAGGTAGGAAACACAACAGTTTCCCTCAGTTACACTTTCTTATCCAGAAGGGAAAACTTAAAAGCTGCTAGGAAAGCCCTGCAATTAGCCATTCGAAGGTTAACCAGCTATTGCCTTTTGGTGAATCTCATCAATCTCAGTCAACCAGCTCACCATCAAGGGAGTTAGTGAAGTCATCAGTCCACCAACTAGGCAGTCAGAAGCTCCTGGGCCAGGCAGAGAGGTCAGGTATTTACAGCACAAAGGCTGATATTCGATGCCACCTCATCTTCCACGCTCTTCCAGGGCACCTTTCACAAAGTATATCCACTGCTCCACTTGTATCACTTTTCATATTTGATTTTGCACTCAGTTGCTCACACCTTCTTCTCAACTATAAGCTCTGTGACGGACAAAGCATTTTGTTTTTTGCTCTTGTTCTACTGGACATGGAACAACAAACTGATTCCAAATCAGGAAAGGAGTACGTCAAGACTGTATATTGTCACCCTGATTATTTAACTTATATGCAGAGTACATCATGAGACATGCTGGGCTGGATGAAGCACAAGCTGGAATCAAGATTGCCGGGAGGAATATTAATAACCTTAGATGTGCAGATGACACCACCCTTATGGCAGAAAGCGAAGAAGAACTAAAGAGCCTATTGATGAAAGTGAAAAAGGAGAGTGAAAAAGCTGGCTTAAAACTCAACATTCAGAAAATTAAGATCATGACATCTGGTCCCATCACTTCATGGCAAATCGATGGGGAAACAATGGAAACAGTGATAGACTTTATTTTCTCGGTCTCCAAAATCAATGCAGTTGGTGACTACAGCCATGAAATTACAAGACACTTGCTTCTTGGAAGAAAAGCTATGACCAACCTAGATAGCATATTAAAAAGCAGAGACATTACTTTGCTAACAAAAGTCCGTCTAGTCAAAGCTATGGTTTTTCCAGTAGTCATGTATGGATATGAATTGGACCATAAAGAAAGCTGAGCACAGAAGAACTGATGCTTTTGAACTGTAGTGTTGGAGAAGACCCTTGAGAGTCCCTTGGACTGCAAGGAGATCCAATCAGTCCATCCTAAAGGAAATCAGTCCTGAATATTCATTGGAAGGACTGATGTTGAAGCTGAAACTCCAATACTTTGGCTACCTGATGCAAAGAGCTGACTCGTTGGAAAAGACCCTGATGCTTGGAAAGATTGAAGGAGGGAGGAGAAGGGGACGACAGAGGATGTGAGATGGTTGGATGGCATCACCAACGCGATGGACATGAGTTTGAGTAAGCTCTGGGAGTTGGTGACGGACAGGGAAGACTGGTGTGCTGCAGTCCATGAGGTCGCAAAGAGCTGGACACGACTGAGCGACTGAGCGACTGAACTGAACTGAACACAGAGTCTGGCCTGTAGGTATCGCTTGAACAGAGATTTGCAAATTAAATGTTAAATTTTGAGAAAACTAAATTTACTTTGGAATGATGTAACTTTAAGGAAATAGAAAGAAGAAGAAGCTTGAGGTTCCTTAATATAAAAAGGAAGGAACTATGCAAATGTTACAGTCGAATATCTTAGATGGGCTAAATGAAAGCAGCTAAATGAAAGAGAAGAACGGAAGGTTCAGTAGCAGAGGATAGAAGTGGTCACAGATGCTTTGTGTTAGAAGTTGCACTGGGGTTTGTCTGTTAAGTTAAAATATATTGATATTTACAGTGTTCACAATTCTCTGTGATGTACATAAAGGGATTCTGAGAATTTTTTAAAAGGCACACTATAATGAGAGAGATACATGCTATTTTTGGCAAAAATTAGGAGAACTTGTTCAGAGTTGCAGAAAACACTCTAATATTCATTTTCGCCAGGTATACAATGATTTATTATGTTTTTGTAACCAAAATGGCTAAGCAGCTTTTGAACACTAAGAGGTGCATTGCATCATTCCTGACTTGCAGTTTCTAAAATAATAACCATAGCTTATTATTTAACATTTACGGTCATGTAGAAAACCTCTTAACATGCTTGCCTGATCAGTTAATCAAAGAAACTTACTAAAGAAGAAAATAATAAAAACGCTATAGGAGTGTAGTGTTAGTCACTCAGTCATGTCCAACTCTTTGTGACCCCCATGGACTGCAGCCTGCCAGGCTCCTCTGTTCATGGAATTCTCCAGGCAAGAATATTGGAGTGGATTGCCATTCCCTTCTCCAAAAATGGACCTTATAAATTCTATTTTTAGTTCAAAATCATGATCTTTGAGTAGAGGCTTACTTATTAAGAATATAGACTCTGGAGCAAGAGTGCTTGGTTGTGTCATTATTAGCTGTGTGATCTCTAGTAGTTACTGTCTCTCCATCTCTGTTTCCTCATCTGTAAAATGCGAATGAAAAGCTATCTACCTCATGGTGTTGTTGTGAGGATTAACTAATGAATACAAACAAATTAGTTAGGTAAGACCATTTCTGGCACATGGAACTGTGTTAATTAACCTCTAACAAGTGTTAATTATTGTTGCATAAATCATGCATTATATAAAATATTTAGTCATGATTGAAAGTGAAACAAGAATTTAAAGACATTTACCGAGAAAGATAAGTGCCTAACTCAGAGATTTTTCCAGTCTGTTATAATGCTTTGTAGCATCTAGCATGTGATTAATTGTTAAAGCAACTTGCCTTTTTCAAAGCAATTGACTTAGTTTTTAATAGAAATGACCTGTTACTACACTCCTTCACTTGTACATACATCTTCTAACAACTGATCTGAGAATATATTTGCTATCAGAAAGAGGGAGTTATTTCTGACTGTACCCCAAAGCACCTTGTCCCACTTTATCAAAAAAGGCAACTTTTCATCTATCTATAAATTACTCTTCCCTGGTAGCTCAACTGGTAAAGAATCCACCTGAAATGCAGGGGACCCTGGTTCGATTCCTGAGTTGGAAAGGTTCCCTGGAGAAGCAATAGGCAACCGACTCCCGTATTCTTGCCTGGAGAATCCCCACGGACAGAGGAGCCTGGTGGGCTACAGTCCATAGGGTCACAAAGAGTTGGACATGATTGAGCGACTAAGCTCAGCACAGCACATAAATTACTCTAGTGTAGTAAGATCTCCAGGGTGGCAAGTGGAGTTAATTAGAAAAATTAGTGTTGGTGTCAGAAAAAGTGAATGACTCTGAGTATTGGATTTAAAAAGTTCTTTTGCAATTTAAGGGGTTTCCAATTCTTTGGTTTCAAGAGAACTGAAGGAGAACTAATCAAGTTAGATCATTAAAAATAGTTTTTGATGATTCAGTACTGTGATATTAGCATTTATCTCTCTTGAAAGCAATTTCATTAATTGAGTGACTCTGATATAATGGCTTCCCAGGTGGCTCAGTGGTAAAGAATCTGTCTGCCAATGCAGGAGACACAGGTTTGATCCCTGGGTCAGGAAGATCTCCTGGAAGAGGGCATGGCAAACCACTCTGGTATTCTTGCCTGGAAAACCCCATGGATAGAGGAGCCTAGTGGGCTACAGTCCATGGGGTCACAAAGAATTGGACATGACTGTGACTGAGCACGCACACACAGTATAATGAAACTGTTTCTCTTCCCATTTACCTGTCTATGTGTACAAGTTCTTTTTCACTGCTCACATTAAAAATGAAAAATGGGAATAAAAATGATGTTGAATAGTGTCTCATTCTCATAATATATAATATTTTCCACAGACAGATATTTAACTTAAAAATCCTTTATCTCATTTAGAGATGTGGTTTTAATAAAACTGTACTTTATATTCACATATCAAAATTTTAGTGTGTTGTGTTGGTCAAATGAATACTACAAATAATTTTAAACATAGCTTACACCAGAAAAACATGTTAAGTACTCAGAATCATATGGTCACAGGAAATGCAAAATATTTTAATTTAAATTTATAAATATATTTTTCATGCAGAGAAGTATGGTGGGATGATCAATACAAATCTTTAAAGCATAAATATATTACATTTGGATAAAGTTCTGTGCAGAAAGTGGAATGGATACTGAACTAAAAGGAAAAGGAACAAGTAGAATTTATGCCAGTTAAAAAGTTTGTGTATTATAAAAAATGGATGATGGTAGGTATTAAATCTCTATGGTATTTAGATTCCATTGGATACTTTAGAAGTGATGCTACAGCTTTTTTTGATCCAAATACCAATATTATTATTTAAATTACTATTAAATTACTACTTAAATCTATAATGTAAAATTTAAGATGTCAACTTTAAAATGTGTGAGGGGAGTGCATGGTTATCAAAATTCTCTGAATTTTGCTCAGAAATCATGAACAAAAAGTCTTCAATACCCTCATCTAGAGAGTAGCCTGGCAGTTTTGGGTTTAAGCCTCAAATGAAAAACACTGGTTAGTCCAGTGCTGTGATAAGTCATTTCAGTCATGTAGGACTCTTTGCGATCCCACGGGCTGTAGCCCGCTCCTCTGTCTATGGAATTCTCTAGGCAAGAATACTGGAGTGTATTGTCATTTCCTTCTCCAGGGCATCTTAGCAACTCAGAGATCAAACTCGTGTCTGTTATGTCTCTTGTACTAGGCACTGGCAGGCAGGTTCTTTACCACTAGTGTCTCCAGGAAGTCAGTTAACAGACATTCTATTGTTCTAAGGTTTCAAAAACCTTTATCATAGCTTAGTTATTAATGAGGGAAATGGTATTTGGTGGTGACTCACACCCTGACTCTTATCAGCTTCTACAATTCCAAAGCCATTACAAGCCTTTAGGTAGAAATGTATTATCTTTATGCACATACATAAAAATAGAACTGCTTTGAAGATTCTTAAAAGGGATTGCTTTTAAATAATATTTTATCATCATCAATAATTATCTTTTGATTTTGGAATTTCATTTTTTTCTCTTCCATGTATGCAAATTACTTTGTAGACTGTATTAAATTGGTCTTCAAACCTGATGAAATAGGTAGGAGGTGGTCAGAAAGGGGTTAAATGATCTTTCTTTAGGAAGTCAGAGATAGTGGCAACAGTAAATCAAATAAAACCAGTGACTCTCCTTTTTATAAAAACATTCTGGATATAGAATAGCAAGGCCGTATTAATGACTCGTTATTCCCTTTCCAAGCTGATGCTAGGTTTGGGCTCACTCAATCATTGCTGGGAGAAATATCAATAACCTCAGATATGCAGATGACACCACCTTCATGGCAAGGGTGAACTCGAAGAAGAACTAAAGAGCCTCTTGATGAAAGTGAAAGAGGAGAGTGAAAAAGTTGGCTTAAAACTCAACATTCAAAAAACTAAAATCATGGCTTCTGGTCCCATCACTTCATGGCAAATCCATGGGGAAACAATGGAAACAGTGACAGACATTATTTTCTTGGTTTCCAAAATCACTGCAGTTGGTGACTGCAGCCATGAAAGTAAAAGATGCTTGCTCCTTGGAAGGAAAGCTATGACCAACCTAGACAGCATATTAAAAAACAGAGCCATTACTTTACCAGCAAAGGTCCATCTAGTCAAAGCTATGGTTTTTCCAGTAGTCATGTATGGATATGAGAGTTGGACTATAAAGAAAGCTGAGCAATGCTTTTGAACTGTGGTGTTGGAGAAGACTCTTGAGACAACAAGGAGATCCAACTAGTCCATCCTAAAGGAAATCAGTCCTGAATATTCATTGGAACGACTGATGTTGAAGCTGAAACTCCAATATTTTCACCACCTGATGGGAAGAACTGATTCACTGGAAAAGACTCTGATGCTGAGAAAGATTGAAGGTGGGAGGAGAAGGGGATGACAGAGGATGAGATGGTTGGATGGTATCACCGACTCGATGGACATGAGTTTGAGTAAGCTCCAGGAGTTGGTGATGGATGGGGAGGCCTGGCGTGCTGCAGTCCATGGGGTCACAAAGAGTCAGACATGTCTGAGCGACTGAACTGGACTGAACCATCTGCAGATACATAAACATGACAAATACATATCTGTAAAATGGCATTTTCCAGGCCCCCTTCTGATTTAATTTTAAACTCTCACTCTTTGCTGGTTTCATCCA
Source organism: Okapia johnstoni (assembly GCA_024291935.2). Taxonomy (NCBI): domain Eukaryota; kingdom Metazoa; phylum Chordata; class Mammalia; order Artiodactyla; family Giraffidae; genus Okapia; species Okapia johnstoni. The sequence goes on along the minus strand of CM044309.1, from coordinate 33,398,000 downwards.
TTATCATGGCTTTAACTCTCAATGGTCACTGATGATTGCCCTAAATGTCTTCCTGTCCAGACATTCTAAAACTGTCCTCCTCCTGTGCTCCAATGCAGCAGTCCCCAACTTTTTCGGCACCAGGGATCCATTTCATGGAAGACAATTTTTCCACCGACCTGGGTGGGAGGGATTGTTTTAGGATGATTCATAAGCATTATATTTATTGTCCACTTTACTTCTGTCATTATTACATCAGCTCCACCTCAGATCATCAGGCATTAAATCCTAGAGGTTGGGGACCCCTTGCCTAATGGAATCTTGTCCAGACAGTTGTAGAAGCCACAAACCTGGGAGCTCTCCAGGTCTTGTTCCCTACTCCCCCAACCCCATTCTTGAACTCTTATACCTAATCGATCCACATTTTTATTGGTTTTACTTTAGAAATAACCCTAAAATCTTTCTCTCATTTTGATGTTTCACCACCACTGCTTAATACCAGCCCTTGGCCATCCTCCCAAAACAATAGACACTTAACTGGTCTCCCTGGTCTCCACTCCACTTAACCCATTGTCCACAACATCATTCAAGCAACCTCTTCTGAAGTTAAATGAAATTGCACCATTCCAGAACTGAAAATTTTTAATGTCTCTTCGGTGTTTATCATTTGAATTCACATTTCTAGGCGTGCTTTATGAAGCCCCTCATCATCTGTCCACTGTCTGCTTTTAGAATGACACGCCCAGCTCTCAGCTCTGGTCATTCCAATCCTCTTGCTTTTCCCTGAGTACACCATGTTGTCTTCATTCATTCATGCAACTGTTTATCAAGTGCTCCCTCTGCGCTCATCTCAAGTCAAGCATGGGGTCATATCAGTGCAGACAAGACCAAGTTCCTGTCCTTACAGAGACCACATTCTGGGCTTTTTTAGTCCATTCTTTTGTACTTGTCCAGCTTTTTACCTGGAGTGCTCATTTTCCACCCCTCACCTGTCTAGCAACCTCATACTTTACTCTAGGACTCAGTTTATTCATGAAAAATCTTGGAAGGCATCCTGGAAACTCTCATTCACATCTACCCATTGGATATTCCTTCTTCAGGAAAGGAACTCCAGGGAAACATAGGCTTTCCTTGTACACAGTTGCATGCTCAGTGCCTAGAACACTGCCTGTCATGTATTGAGCTTTTAATAACTATTTATCAAACACATCAGACCTACCAAAATACCTACCTGGCTACGTGTTTCTACTTTGACACGATGAGTTATGTGTTTCTACTCTGACAACATGTGAGCTCCTAATGATCAGAAACTTATCCAATTCATTCTTTACCTCCACTCCTTATCACAGTGAGTGGTACATGGTTAGGAATGAATAACGGTGAATATAGGCCATACAAGTTTACATGGAGAAAACAAAACAAACCCAAAAGCAATGAGAAAAATATTATGAGGGGTTAATGTTATCTAACCCCTGGAGTGGAAAGAGGGAGTGAGGTGTAAATGCTAAACCCTAGAACTCTAGGCATAAGACACAGTGTTTGTGTTATGAAATGGTAAAGAGACACACATACATATGACCAGTTAAAAAAATACTAGAGTGTTTTTGTATGTAATTAGAGGTTCCAGCAAAATGCTGCAGTAGCAGAGTGTAGGGAAGGCACTCAGGAAGGCATCTGAGAGGAAAAGCCAGCCCTTGAAAAGTTTCCTTAGGTTAGCACCATCAGATAAAACCCAGGACTCTCAGTCAAATTTGAATTTCATATAAACAGTAAATAATATTTTTGTATTAGTACAGTATGTCGCATGGCATATCAGGGATATGCTTATACTAAAAACGTACTCATTGTGTATCTGAGATTTAAAATTAACTGGGCCTTCTGTATTTTTATGTACTAAATTCAGCAACCCAACCTCAAATATGTGGAATAGCTTGAGAGAAGTGCAGGGGTGGAAAAACAGAGAATGGCCAGTTGTCTGACACAGCTGGAGTCTCAGGTATATGGGGGATGAGGGAATGAAAAAGTTATGGGGATACTGCTAGGGAAGGAATGAGGCCAGAGCAAAGAGCCTTGGAGTGACCTTGACTTGTCAAAGAAGGATATGATGTCATGATGGGAACTTATGCTCAGAAGTGAGAGACTATATCCTTCATGAAAAATAAAGTGTACATAAATTTTTTGTGGACATAATTCATGCCTCCCTGGAGACTTACTGTAACACTGATTATATGAATTTAAATACATCAGGATCCACACAGGGCTTTCCCTTAAATGGGAAAAGATGTATTTTCTGAAAGTTAAATTAAATGTTTACATTTAACAAAGAACAGCTATTGGCAAACTGAATGCTAAAAATTTTTCTAAATAAATATCTACTGTACAGTGATTTCCAGACATTAAATTAAGAGGAAACAAGCTAATGAAAATATGCAGCAAAAAGAATAAATTATGATCTTATTTATATACTAAATGACAGTTTAAGTAAGATTTTAAAGTCATATTTAGATAGTGAGCACATCAAAATACTGGCCATCTGAATCACAAATACAAATGTGATATAATGACCAAAAAACACACATTTATTATTTGTCATTCTAATCAGTACAGAATCTCTTACTTTAAGACGAATCATTCAGATTAACAATTGACAAAAACAAATTAGTAATCTGTTTTAGTCCTACTGCATAAATATCAATATTTGTGTTTACTAATGTTTGAAATTTAGCTCTGAAAAAGCCAAGAATCCACATATTTAGAAACCCCTTAAAAAGTCTAAGCATATTTTCTGTGATTTTTTTTTAAGGTATAAAAAGACATTTTTGAACAATTGGGGAAATTTGAATAAGGACTGGACATTAGATGATAATAAGGAACTATTTTAACGTTGTAGGGTTAAATTAAAAATGAAATCCTTTTCAGTTAAAGTATTACATACTCAAGTATTATAGGTGTGTATGTGTATTCAGTCACCTCTGACTCTTTACAACCCCATGAACTGTAGCTGCCAGGCTCCTCTGTCCATAGGATTTCCCAGGCAAGAATACTGGAGTGGATTGCCATTTCCTCCTCCAGAGGACCTTCCTGAACCAGGGATTGAACCTGAGTCGCCTGTGTCTCCTGCACTGTAGGCAGATTCTTTACCACCAAGCCACTGGGGCTTTCCTTACACACACACACTCAAGTACTACAGGTACAATGATTTAATACCTGGGATTTACCCTTAAAACACTTCTTGAAAAGAAAGGGTGGAGAATAAGTGAAACAAAGCTGCCAAAATGTTGATAATTGTTGAAGTGGAGTGATAGGTATGTGGGGGGTTCAGTATATGATTCTATTTCAGTATATACATGAAATTTTCTATAATGAAAGGTTTCTCTTGCAGTGAATGGTTAATAAAGCAGTAGAGCATATATATTTTATTAATGATCACTCACATGGATTGAGCACATTCCATGGAACAGGCACTGTGCTTAGTGATTATCATGCAATAGTCTTTTAATGTCTGCAGCACTCTTTTGATCTAGGCTTGACTAGTATCTCCATTTTACAGGTGGAGAAATTGAGGCTTGGAGAGGTGACAATTCTCACCATCCTAAAGATAGCACATGTGTCTGTGTTGAGATCCAGGCTCAGGATTTCTGAAGCTAAAGTCTGTATGTTTAATCCTTCTTTATACAGCCAGGTAGATTAGCAGGAAACTAAATACATTCACAGTACATGTAATAAGGAAAAGAATGTGGGAAACGGCTCCCATATTTCTCTCTTGCCCCAGCCATGGATCAGGACCAGATTCGTGATCCTCTGAGATCAAGCAGGAGACCTGGGTTCAATCCGTGGGTAAGGAGGATCCCCTGGAGAAGGAAACGACAACCTACCCCAGTATTCTTACCTGGGAAATCCCATGGACAGAGGAACCTGACGGGCTACAGTCCACGGGGTCGCAAAGAGTCGAACCCGACCGGGCGACCAACAGGCACACAACACAGCCTGGGTTCAGTCATAGATTAAGCTGTTGTTTGAAGCAGAAAAGGGGAAAGGCTGCTCGAGACAAAGACGTGAAGCAAAGACAACCAACACAAGTCTCTTCTCATTGACAACAGTTCTGCAACCGTGTTTTTGTTTTTTTAATACAAAATAACAAAAATGCACGGTTTGCCTTTATTGTGTGCCCTCTGATGCCTGTTTCTATTTTGCAGGACTTCACCTCCGTTTTAAATCATTCGTCTCCCAGTGCCTCTCTTCGGCGCAGGCGGCAGGAGGTGGGTTGGAGGGGGCCGCGGGGAGAGGCGAGCAGGGGGACGCACATCCTACAAGTAAGGGGCCCGCACAGCTGCAGCCCTGCGAGACCCCGCCCCATGAGCTCATCCCCTGGCAGTGCAAATTAGGATGACATAATGCTTCTGGAAAGCTCCTGCAGCCCACCGCAGTGGGAGCGCTCTTGCTTTTCCCGAGCACAGGAAAAATTAGCATCGGTATTTCTAGCTGTTCCTGAGGAAATGGCATTTTATTCAGAGGTGTCCTGGGAAACCGAACACCCTGCCTGCGTTAGGATCAGCTTCTGTGGCAAAGGAAGACAGAGCTTATCAGTATAAATAAGTCACTGATTACAGGCCTTATCAGACCAGGACAGTAAGCGGCATTCTTCAAAAACAGGCTCCGATTAAAATGGCAAGAGGTAGCCTTCTGGTTTCATCAAAGTTATTTTAGCCAAAGAGTATTAAGAAAAAAAAAAAACACCATAGCAAAAATATTAAGTAATAGTAACAATCATTACCATTTACTTAGCTCTTGCTGTATGCTAGGAACTATGTTAAATGTTTCACATATATTATCTAATTTAACCCCGTGTGTGTGTGTGTGTGTGTGTGTGTGTGTGTGTTAGTTGCTCAGTTGTCTCCAACTCTGCAATCCCATGGACTGTAGCCCACTAGGCTTCTCTATCCATGAGTTTCTCCAGGCAAGAATACTGGAGTGGGTAGACATTCCCTTCTCCAGGGGATCTTTCTTGACCCAGGGATCAAACCCAGGTCTCCTGATTACAGGCAGATTCTTTAGTGTCTGAGCCACCAGGGAAGCCCTATTACAAACTTACTAAGTAGGCATAACCCCCCATCCCCACACACACACTTTAAAAATGACAAAGCTGAGGCCTGGAGAGGTAGGTAATTTCCCAAGGTCAGAAAGCAGCAATTGGCAAAGCCCAGGGATTAGAGTCCAAAGCCGGCATCGTTAATTACTAGGCTGCACCACTCTGTAGGCCCTGGGACAGGCCTGTGCATGGTGATGTATAACAACAATGCAACAAAATATAGAAGAGAGAACTGTTTCCACCAAGAAATCACAGGCCAAAGCTTGGCATGCTTGGCATGCCATACCTGCCATGCTTGGCATTTTTCATCTCATTAGAAACCCCATCCGGTAAAGGGGAAAGGAGGGTAGAGTATCATTTACTAAGAATCTAGATGGAGTTTCCCTGCTGGCTCAGTGGTAAAGAATTCACCTGCCAATGCAGGAGACGTTGGTTTGATCCCTGGGTCAGGAAGATCCCCTTGGAGAAGGGAACGGCTACCCACTCCAGTATTCTTGCCTGGAGAACCCTATGGGGAAAGGAGATTGCCAGCCTACAGTCTAAGGGTTTGCAAACAGTTGGACACAACTTATTGACTAAACCACCACCAGCTTCCCACATACTTTGTCCTCTATATTTCTTCCATCTGTATCCTTTATCTGTTTATTTTTATATACATTCTTTTTAAAATATTCTTTTCCAATATGGTTTATTACAGGATATTGAACATAGTTCTCTGTGCCATGCAGTAGGACCTTGCTGCCTATCCATCCCATATATAAAAACCTATGTCTGCTAGCCCCAGCCTTCCACTTCATCCCTTCTTCATGTCTACCCTTCCTTTTATTATAAACCTACAAAGAGTAGGTAACTTTTTGCTGATGCTGTGAACTACTCTAGCAAATTAGCTGAACCAGAGGAAGGGGTTGTAAGAACCTCTGATGTGTAGCTAACTGGCCAGAATCTGGGCTTCCCCAGTGGCTCAATGGTAAAGAATTTACCTGCAATGCAGGAGACACGTGTTTGACCCCTGGATTAGGAAGATTCCCCTGGAGGAGGGCATGGCAACCCACTCCAGTAGTATTCTGTCCTGGAAAATTCCATGGACAGAGCAGCCTAGCAGGCTACAGTCCATGGGGTTGCCAAAGAGTCAGGCAAGACTGAAGGAACTTAGCTCGCATGCATAGGTAAAACCTAGACTTGTGATTGGTGTTGGAAGTAGGGGGCAGTCTTGTAGGGCTGAGCTCTTTGCCCCACTTCAGATGCCAGTGGAGAAGAAAGAATAGAGAGAGAAAGTGGGATGAAAGCTACCAAAAGGGGAGGAAATGCGATGTGGCATGATGGTTGGTTGTGTGTGGGGTTCTGGAGTCTGGGGGATTTAGCTTTGGGTATAAGCTCTCCTACAAACTCTGGGTGGCCTTGTGCAATAGACTCAATGGCTTTGAGTCTCGGTTTTCTCATCTGGAAAATGCAGGTGATAATACACAATGACACAATGGTGTCATTGTGAAGATCACCTTTGTGGTAACTGAAATCTTGTGTCCTCTTGGCTCACAGAGAGTAACCATGTTTCACTGGATTAAGTGAGAACTGATCACTTTTCTGTGAATTTTGGAGGAGGATTTTCACACCAGAAACCCCTTCACTCCCAGCCCACTGTCTTTCAAGCATTTTGGTTCTAACAGGGGTTGCAGTGGGGAAGCGCCACCCAGTTGGCAGGTAACTGAGCACTTCCACTGAACTGTAGCGCTGACCACTGATCAGAAATGCAATAATGGCCCTGGGGGATTCCAATTGGACAGAGAATCTATTCTCTATGTGTGAGATTTCATTAAATCTGGGCTTATTAGGTATAATGAAATCTCACCCATGGAGAAGAGATTTTGATTACTACTAGAAACCCCCGGAGCCAGGATCAAATTTTTGATTAGCTCTATTACAGAGAATAACCTGAATGGCAACTTCTTATCTGTGCCTAATATATCTGTCTGTAAAATTACATGCCCAGTTCTAACACCTATTAAGCTAATAAGGCAGGGTGATTTTAATAGCATCAAAATGCCTTAAGATGCCAGAAACAGAACATTCCTGGGGAGATGCACTAAGAGAGAGATTTTAAGCTTCATTCACATGGCAAGGAAGTAGACTAAAAAAATGCAATTCATATGAAATCAATTTTTTGTCTTATGGTTAAAAGGAGAAGTACACATGCTTCCAGAAAATACTGTTTGTACACTTCATGACTATATCTGAAATCAGGCTGGATTGGTTTAGCAATCTTTCATAATAGGTATGGATTTAGCTAACTGTGGTTCCAGATGATAAAGCATAATACTTACCAACAGTAAAATATATCTTTTAATTTCTAATTAAATGCCAGGCAGGATGAAGCACAAACTGGAATCAAGATTTCCAGGAGAAATATCAATAACTTCAGATACACAGATGATACCATCTCTTTATGGCAGAAAGTGAAGAGGAACTAAACAGCCTCTTGATGAAAGTGAAAGAGGAGACTGAAAAAGCTGTCTTAAAACTCAACATTCAGGAAACTAAGATCATGGCATCTGGTCCCATCACTTCATGGTAAATAGATGGGGAAACAATGGAAACAGTGACAGACTTTATTTTCTTGGTTTCCAAAATCACTGCAGATGGTGACTGCAGCCATGAAATTAAAAAATTAAAAAATGCTTGCTTCTTTGAAGAAAAGCTATGACCAACTTAGACAGCATATTAAAAAGCAGACATTACAAAGGTCTGTCTAGTCAAAGCTGTGGTTTTTCCAGTAGTCATGTATGGATGTGGAGAAGGCAATGGCAACCCACTCCGGTACTCTTGCCTGGAAAATCCCATGGACGGAGGAGCCTGGTAGGCTGCAGTCCCTGGGGTTGCTAAGAGTCAGACATGACTAAGCAACTTCACTTTCACTTTTCACTTTCATGCATTGGAGAAGGAAATGGCAACTCACTCCAGTGTTCTTGACTGGAGAATCCCAGGGACGGAGGAGCCTGTTGGGCTGCCGTCTATGGGGTCACACAGAGTCGGACGTGACTGACGCAACTTAGCAGCAGCATGTATGGATGTGAGAGTTGGACCATAAAGAAAGCTGAGTGCCGAAGAATTGATGCTTTTGAACTGTGGTGTTGGAGAAGACTCTTGAGAGTCCCTTGTATTGCAAGGAAATCAAACTGCTGCTGCTGCTGATGCTAAGTCGCTTCAGTCGTGTCCGACTCTGTGCGGCCCCATAGACAGCAGCCCACCAGGCTCCCCTGTCGCTGGGATTCTCCAGGCAAGAACACTGGAGTGGGTTGCCATTGCCTTCTCAAATCAAACTAGTCAATCCTAAAGGAAATCAGTCCTGAATATTCATTGGAAGGACTGATGTTGAAGCTGAAACTCCAATACTTTGGCCACCTGATGCAAAGAACTGACTCACTGGAAAAGATCCTGATGCTGGGAAAGATTGAAGGCAGGAGGAGAAGGGGATGACAGAGGATGAGATGGTTGGATGGCATCTCCGACTCAATGGACATGAGTTTGAACAAGCTCCGGGAGTTGGTGATGGACAAGGAAACCTGGCATGCTGCAGTCCATGGGGTTGCAAAGAATCGGACATGACTGAGCAATTAAACTGAACTGAAAAGGTTAGATTTCTTTTCTCCAACTGTGGGAGCATCTCCTTCCCCACTATTTTAAACTGGATGTTTGTAAACATGAATTCTGACCTTTGCTCTGGTACAGTGAAGCTGGTGGTTTATACTAGGGGTAAGTTACTCTTTGCAATGAAACAGAAGACCCTCAAACAACATGAGTTGAATTTGTTACAAATTGGGAAATGAAAGGTGTGATAAGGATGCCTCATGTGCTCAAGTTTTTATTAAACTTTGAAGAAACACATAGAAATATATAGTTTGATAAGTGAGACTTTTTTAAGATATTTACTTTAAGTACTCTCATATTTGGATAAAAATAAGTTCATCTGAGAATTTTTTTGAACAAAAGAGAGGCCAGTCTAAGACATAATCGGTTAAATACTCTCTGTTTAAAGTTGCTCCTTATGACAGCCACCAAGTCATTAGTTGCAGTTGAATGGCCATCTGTCCCTACCTATGATGAACAAGAACCAGATTCTATCTCAAAATGGACAGCATCCTAAAATTGGACAGTCCATATCAACATTTTGGGAGCTTTATGCTATTCAATTTATATTGTTAAATTCTTGTCATTACTTTAAACATCTGTCAGTTAAAAACAACTAGTAGAAGCAAAATTGGCAGTTTTTCTTTACACAAAAGAGTCAAGTATATATCAAGTCTCATTGATATAGCACAGCCAAGGAATGGTGTCTGTGGTTATTCACACACTCAATTACCAGTGCTACATGGTCAATTTCTAATGAACTGGATTAAATGATGATGTATTGAACCCCCTAATATAACAAATACATCATAATGTTAAAAGACCTCTTCATGGATCACAGCCTTGTCATGGTGAAGGGGCTTGTATAACTCAATGAAGCTAGGAGCCATGCTGTGCAGGGCTACCTAAGATAGACAGGTCATAGTGAAGAGTTATGACAAAATGTGGTCCACTGGAGAAAGAAATGGCAACCCACTCCAGTACTGTTGCCTGGAGAATCCCATGGACAAAAAAGCAAAAAGATATGAGGCCAGAAGATGAGCCTCCCTCCAACCCCCTGTAGGAAGATCAAATTGCCAACATTCCTTGGATCATGGAGAAAGCAAGGGAGTTCCAGAAAAACATCTACTTCTGCTTCATTGACTATACTAAAGCCTTTGACTGTGTGGATCACAACTGTGGAAAATTCTTAAAGAGATGGGAAAACCAGACCACCTTATCTGCCTTCTGAGAAATGTGTATGCTAGTCAAGAAGCAACAATTAGAACCAGACATAGAACAACAGACTGGTTCAAAATTGGGAAAGGAGTATGACAGGGCTGTATATTGTCACTCTGATTATTTAAGTTCTATGCAGAGTACATCATGTGAAATGCTGGGCTGGATGAATGACAAGCTGAAATCAAGACTGCTGGGAAAAATATCAACCTCAGATATGCAGATGATACCACTTTAATGACAGAAAGTGTAGAGGTAAAGAGCCTCTTGATGAGGGTGAAAGAGGAGAGTGAAAAAGCTGGCTTGAAACTCAACATTCAAAAAATTAAGATCATGGTATCCGTTCCCATCCCTTCATGGCAAATAGAAGGGGGAAAAGTAGAAGCAGTGACAGATTTTCTTTTCCTGGGCTCCAACATCACTGTGAATGGTGACTACAGCCATGAAATTAAAAGATGCTTGCTCCTTGGAAGAAAAGCTATGACAAACCTAGACAGTGTATTAAAAAGCAGATAAATCACTTTGCCAACAAAAGTCCACATAGTCAAAGGTGTGGTTTTTCCAGGAGTCATGTACAGATGTGAGAGCTGGATCATAAAGAAGACTGAGCACCAAAGAACTGATGCTTTTGAATTGTGGTGTTGGAGAAGACTCTTGAGAGTCCTTTGGACTGCAAAATCAAACCAGTCAATCCTAAAGGAAATCAGTCCTGAATATTCATTGGAAGGACTGATGCTGAAGCTGAAGCTCCAGTACTTTGCCCACCTGAGGTGAAGAGCCAAAAAGACCCTGAAAAGACTCACTGGAAAAGACTCCAATGCTGGGAAAGACTGAAGGCAAAAGGAGTAGGGGTGACAGAGAAACAGAAGGTTAGCTAGCATCACCAACTCAATGGATATGAATTTTAGCAAACACCTGGAGATAGTGGAGGACAGAGGAGCCTGGTGTGCTGCAGTCCATTGTGTTGCAAAGCATCAGACATGACTTAACAACAATGTTAAAAGAAATATTCTGGTGATATTTCAATACTTCAAAGTCATTTCTATAAATTTCAAATGTCACTGCTGTCTACATGTGTGAAAGTACCAGTTAGTAATAACTGAATACTAGACATCTAGATAACATCAAGTCACAGAGAGTTTTATTCTTTGTTACACTGTACACTTTTCGTTTATATAATACTCTGGGCTGATCCAAAACCTAATTACTAAGGACTAGGAACAATTAAGAATGAAACACAAACAATACCAAAATTGCACATCACATTAATGGACTTTTCCAAAATTACAAAAATGAACAACCCCATTCAAACCAGCAACAATGTTTTCAAACAGAGGCTAAAAATATTAACCAAAGACCGTTATATATGCATATAATGCAGGAGAGACAATGATTTTGTAATTTTATCCTGCTTGGAATTCATAGGACTTCTTGAATTTGTACCTTGAAATTTTTCAACAGTTTTGGCAGAATCACAGTTGTCTCTTCAAATACTGCTTCTGCCTTAATCTCTCACCTCTGCAAATCCAATTACATATTATATCCACACCCCCGCTTCTGGATTTTCTATCCTTCTGTTTCTTTGTGCTGTTCTGTGATTCCCTTTCCCTGTTTACTAATTCCTCTACTGTGTCTACTCATGGCAGCCATTATCAAGTGAGCTCTCTGACCTCAATCATCCTTACCATCTAGTTTTCACACCATGAGTAGCTTCCTTTTTCATTAGATCAGGGTTGATTTGTATGACCAGATAGGTATGACAGAATATCATAGGGCCGACAGAAGTGGTGGTGTGAGACTTCTGAGGCTAGGTCATCAAAAGCACTGCACCTTCTGCCTTGTGCTCTTGGATTTCCAGCCCTGAGGAAAACCAGCCATCATGTTATAAGGACACTCAAGCAGCTCCCTAGAGAAGCCCACGTTGAAAGGAACCAACTTCCCATCCATCCATATGAGTGAACCCCCTTTAGATGGCTCCAACCCCAGTTAAGTTTTTAGATAACTGTCCCCCAGCCAATTACCTGATGGCAACCTCATGAGAGACTTTGCGCAAGAATCAGCCAAATTAGCCATTCCTAAATTTCTGACTCACAGAAACTATGAGAAAGATTACATGATTATTGCTGCCTTAAGTTACTAATGGCAACCCACTCCAGTACTCTTGCCTGGAAAATCCCATGGACGGAGGAGCCTGGTAGGCTGCAGTCCATGGGGTCGCTAAGAGTCGGACACGACTGAGTGACTTCACTTTCACTTTTCCTTTCATGCATTGGAGAAGGAAATGGCAACCCACTCCAGTGTTCTTGCCTGGAGACTCCCAGGGACGGGGGAGCCTAGTGGGCTGCCGTCTATGGGGTCGCACAGAGTCGGACACGACTGAAGCGACTTAGCAGCAGTAAGTTACTAAGTCTTGGGATGATTTGTTACATGGCAATAATTAGCTAATCCACCCACCAGTCAAGTTTTAAAATTCAGATCTCAGATTTTTCAGGTGGCTCATTTTGAGAGTTTCTCATTCTTGTCTAAAATTTCCAGTCTTTTAAAAAATCTCACAGACATACTAAAATATTTTTTAGAAGTCTGTTTGTGCTAAATTATGTGGAGCTCCATGTTCCCATTACCTGTTGTTTTTCTTGTTTTTTTCATCCATACTGTTTGCTTTCCTCATGAGCCCATTATTAAAACAGTGGACATGGTATATGAAAACTTGTAGAAATAATATGAGATCTTGATAACATTCTCTTCCATGAGAGAGATTTTACTTTGCTTTGCTATCCACAGGTTTAGAAGCCAGCAATCTGAGATCACCTTGTTTCAATTTCAAGGATTAAAAATGACTTAAAGTTGAGTTTCGGGCTCTGAGAGGATAGTCTATTTACAGTTTGTTTTAACTTCTGGTGGGTAGATATTTAGTGTCTCAGTACAAAGTCTGGTATATTTACCAGCCTCACCTCAGCTTTGGCGGGTTCTAGAGTCCAGTTTTATTCATCTAGTCCATAGGGCTGTTAGGAGTCCTATTCAGTTTCTCAGCCTTTCAGTTACTCAGCATTTCAGTTATGTTCTCTGGGGTCAGCAGACATCTGAGAGAAAAAGTGGCCCCTCATGGCAGGCTCACTCCTCTAGATTTTCTTATTTCCCACATTTTCCCCATAATTCTGCCTGGTTAGTTCTCTGATGTCTCCAAGCAATTCCAAGTGAGTATATTTCATCCAGGTTTTACTGCTCTCAATAGGAGGATTGGCCTCAATTTTGATCGTTACAAGAAGTGGAAGTCTTTACATTGCTTTATTAGCTAATCTAGAACACCTCAGACAACAAAAACAAAATATTTACTTGTTTTTTTTGGCTAAGGACCTAATGGCATCACGTTTTCAAACCACTTTACATAGTATAGGAACAAGTATTCTTTAAATAAAGTTGTAAACAGTGGCCAATCCTACTCTTTTACTACCAGTCAGCCTGTCAGAACAGAGTATAAAAAAACTCCTATTGATAGAAATAAACTCTTCTCGAGAATGTCAAGCCAATTCCTCCAAGGCCAAATCACTAGACATGTAGGCTGTTACTCCTCACATTTAGCCTTCAGAAAATGGCACTGGTCTAGCTCTGTGGAGAACCTGGCAGTCATGTTGTGAGACACTCAGCACTGTGGAGAGGCCTACAGGCCACTGAGAATATTCCCCACCCGTTTCTGGATTGTTTGATGCTGTCATTACACCAGAAAGCATAACAGTTAGTTACTGAGCAAACAAAACAAAGAAATGTTTCAAACATGTAAAGAAATCTTATTTTTATAGTAATATGACTATTAATAACAATTACACTTCCCATAAGGTTCAATATTTAGACCAACTCTCCTACTTAGACTATTAGATCAAACAAGATAAATTAGAACGTAAAACATTTTTGATTAGGAATGGAGGAAACAAATTCCTACATGTAACAAGATCATTTTAAAAGGAATATTTTAAGTTTGTATTGTAGACAAAATCTTTTTACTGCTGAAATATAGTTTATCTAAAATAGAAAGCTGAACATTTAATGAAGATGTCTTTGCAAGTTTTACCATGTATCCCAGTTGAATTATAGGATTTTATAAGAACTACAGGACTACAGAATCACACTCTTGATTTATTGATTTGGGACTCGAATGTTCAAAGTAGGTTTTTTTTTTTAACTTTTTATTTTATACTGGAGTAAAATCGATTTACAACGTTGTGTTAGTTTCAGGTGTACAGCAAAGTGATTCAGTTATACATACACATGGATCTGCCTTTTTAAAATCCTTTTTCCATTTAGGTTGTTACATAATATTGAGCAGAGTTCCCTGTGCTATATAGTAGCTTCTTGGTTTTCTATTGTAAACATAGCAGTGTGTACATGACCATCTCAAACTCTCTAACTATCCTTTCCCTCTCCTTCCTGCCCCCATCCAACCATAAGTTCGTTCTCTAAATCTGTGAGTCTGTTTCTGTTTTGTAAATAAGTTCATTTGTATCATTTTTTAAAGATGCTGCATATAAGGGCTATCATGTGATATATCCCTTTCTCTGACTTACTTCACTCAGTATGACAGTCTCTAGGTCCATCCATGTTGCTGCAAATGGTATTATTTAATTCTTTTTAATGGCTAAGTAATAAAATAGAAGTATAGATAAATGGAATGGGATAGAAACCCCAGAAATAAACTCATGCACCTGTGATCAATTAATCTACAGCAAAGGAGGCAAGAATATACAATAGAGAAAAGATAGTTTTTTGAATAAATGATGTTGGGAAAACTGGACAGTTACAGGTAAAAAAATGAAATTAGAACATTCTTTAACACCATACACAAAAATAAACTCAAAATGGATTAAAGACTTAAATTTGAGATTGGATACTATAAAACTCTTAGAGGAAGAAATAGGCAGACCAGTCTCTGACATATATCATAGCAGTATCTTTTTTTTTTAAATCCATCTCCCAGAGTAATGAAAATAAAAACAAAAATAAACAAATGGGACCTAATTAAACTCAAAACATTTTGCACAGCAAAGGAAACCATAAATAAAACACAAAGACAATTCTCAGCATGATAGAAAATATTTGCAAATGAAGCAACTGACAAGAGATGAATCTCCAAAATATACAAACAGTGCATGCAGCTCAGTATCAAAAAAGTGAACAACCTAATCAAAAAATGGGTGGGAAACTTAGACATTTCTCCAAAGAAGACATACAGATGGCCAAGAGGTACATGAAAAGATGCTCAACATCACTAATTATTAGAGAAACGCAAATTAAAACTACAATGAGGTATCACCTCACACCAGTCAGAAAGGCTATTATCAAAAAATCTACAAACAATTAATGCTAGAGAGGGTGTGGAGAAAAGGTAACCCTCCTGCACTGTTGGTGGGAACGTCAATTAGTACAGCCACTATGGAGAAGAGTATGGAGACTCCTTAAAATAGAACTAGAATAAAATGCTAAAAATAGAACTACACTATGATCCTGCAATCCCATTCCTGGGTATATATCTGGAGAAAAACATGGTCTGAAAGGATACATACACCCCAATGTTCATTTGCAGCACTGTTTACAATAGCCAGGACATGGAAGCAACCTAGATGTCCATTGGCAGAGGAATGGATGAACATGTGGTTCAAAGTAGGTTATTTGTTGACAGAAAGCCCAGTGTTTTTATCTCCGTCACTATCTATTGATGGCGATCGGCCACATGAAGCTGGCCCTCAGACTGAGACACATCCGCTAAAGGGAGACTAGGCATCTATTAATAATCAAGTTTCTTCATTCATCTCTACCATGTCTGAGATTTGTCTCTCTCTAATTTTCTACTCTTTCTAAATCATCCTGCAAACTGCTTGCTCCTCCTACCCTTTCTTCTATACACCCCCCGCCCATTTCAATCTGTTCAAGAATCTTCAATGATTTCTGGGTACTTACTCGGATCTTTAAGGCTTCAATATTACCTCGTGTTGGTCTCCTTATTCTTTTTCAAATAAACCTCTACTTTATATGTCAGTCATTTCACTACTCCCCACATGATGCTTATTTTTGCTTTTGTGATTCTCTTCCAGCTTAGATGCTCTCCTCTCTCCTTATTTATTCAAACCATATTCAAGATTTGGTCATTGAATACCAAGGACCTAGCACTCTTATTTATTAGAATCAAACACTACTTTTATCTACATATCTTTTCTATCAAATCTGATCCATGTTTGTAATTCTTTTCATTGAAATTATTTAAAATGCAAAACCTTGAAGTACATTATATACCAACCTTCATTTTATCAATGAATTTTATCATTTTATCAGGTATTGCAAACCTGCTGAGTCAGAGGCAGAATCTTCATAGTCTTCTAAAGAGCCACTCACAAAATTTTCATTCAACAAATGCCTTTAAATACATTCAACTTAGTGTCCAAATCTAAGTAACAGTCTTTCATTGGACCATAATGAGACTGCTTAGCCCAGAATTATCATTTGATTCACTCCTTTGCCAATAAGTTACCCAGATGACAAAGTAAAAAAGGTCAAAGCCCATTTTGATAGAGACCTAATGCCTGGTGGATTATTTCCTTCCTTGGGTTATGCAAGGGGATGAAATGACAGACTCTGCTATGTTAATTATAGATTTCCTATTTCGTGGCTCCACATTTTCAGTATGAAATATGCAGACCTTTTTTTTTTTTGTCAACTAAAGGATATTTAAACAAGTTTGCAATTAATTTTTTCCTAGATGCCTTAAGCAAATCATTCTCTTAGATTCATGTTCAGCAAATGTTTCTTTGATATTTATGTTTGACAGAGAGAAAGAAAGTATAAACAGGAAAGAAGGAATTCCAGTTCAGCATATTAACCAAGGAAAACATTAACTGTCCTTCAGAATACAGTCCACAAATAGTCTGTTTCACTGCCGCAAGGTCAACAGAATTATCCTGTAGTCTCTCTGCCTAGCTGATAAACTCTTAGTTAAAGATTGCTTCATTCCTTTCAAAGGAGGCTGGTATAAGGTTATATGCTATTTCAGTGGATAACTTTAAATTTCTCTTTGTTTGCAATACATTTTCCTTAATGCATAAAGCCTATTTTGATGAATTAGCAAGAAATATAACTTTATGCTCCTAAAGTTAGAGGTCTTAGAATTTTAGTAGCCCTTATTTAAATATTACTGTTTCTATAGCAGCGGTCCTTTACCCTGTCTGTCCATGAAAATCACTATGGGAGTTTTTAAAACATATTGATGTTTGAGCCCATCCCAGAATTCTTTGTTTAATTAATCCGGCATAAGGCTACAGGCCTTAAGGCTTTTTTGTTTGGGGTTTTTCTGTTGCTGTTGTTTTTGGTTTTTTAATTTAATGTGCAGTAATGGTTAAGAGTCACTATTCCAAGTGGAGAGCAAATGGGAGCACCAGAATAACTGGGTAAGAGAAATAAGTTTTGAAACAGTAAAAAAAAAAAATAGGGGTTTCCTTGGTGGCTCAGTGGTAAAGAAGCTGCCTGCCAATGCAGGAGATGCAGGTGTGATCCCTGGGTTGGGAAGATCCTCTGGAGAAGGAAATGGCTACCCACTCCAGTATTCTTTCCTGGAGAATCCCATGGACAGAGAAGTCTGGCAGGCTGCCATCCATGGGGTCTCAAAAGAGTTGGACATGACTTAGCAACTAAACAATAATAACAACAATAAAAATAAAAACTATAATTTATTCAGTACTTATATATGTATACCAGACAGCACGCTAAGCATGCTTCATATTGCATCAGTTATCTATTGCTGCATAACAAATGACCCTAAAGCTTAACGGCTTAAACAACAAGCATAGTCTCATGGTTTCTCTGATCAGAAATTTGGGAGTCACTTAGCTCGGTGTTCTGGTTCAAAGTTTCGCTTGAGTTTGTAGGCAAGATACCAGCCAGGACTGCAATCATCTGAAGGCTTGACTGAGGCTAGACAGACCTTTCATAGAAAGGGTCAATGGCAAGGGGGGCGGCAGGAAAAGGTAGTTCTTTGCTGACTGCTGGCAGGAGTGCTCAGTTCTTTACCATGTGGGCCTCTTCACTGAGCTGCTAGAGTGACTTCACAACATGGCAGCTGGCTTCCCCCAAAGCTAGTGACCCCAGAGAGAGCAAGGAGGAAGTCATTTGCCTTTTATGACCTAGCCTTGGAAATTACATGTCATCAATTGTGCCACATTTTATTCACTAAAAGTGAATCACTAAATATAGTCCACTCTAGGGAAAGGCAGTCAAGCTCCATCTTTTGGTGGTAGGAGTATCCAAGAATTTGTGGAGATATATATATATATACATATATACACACACACATATGTATACACACACACACACACACATATTTAAATAAAGACAAATGTATTAGATTACAATTCTGGAAGTCAGAAGTTCAAAGCGATCATCAGGACTACATCTTTGGAGATGCTAGGGGAGAAACTGGTTCTTTTCCTTTTCCAGCTTCTGGAGGGAGCCTGCACTCCTTGGCTTATGGTCCCTCCCTCCATCTTCAAAGTCAGCAGCCAGTGAAGCATCTTCCAGTCTCTCTCTACTACTATTGTCACGCTGGCTTTTGATTGATCCTCCTCCCTTCCTCTTATAAGGATCTTTATGACTACATTGAAATTGAAACTGAATATCCCACCCAGATATTTCAGAATTGCCTGACAACTCAATATTCTTAAATTAACACATCTTTAAAGTCCCTTTTTCAATGTAAGGTAACATATTGCACATGTTTCAAGGATTAACACATGGACATTTTGGAGGGACCATCATTCTGCCACACTGTCTAAGCTGCTGGGTACAGACACCTTCTGAAATCCATTCCAGTCTAAACATGCCAAAATATTTTAAGTTGTGTTATACAACTAAAAATGAGTACAAAAGTGTATTCTCATTGTAAAATATGCAAATACTATGATAAAGTTGATTTTACTTCACCATCACATTTAATTTCCTTCCCTCTAGGTAACTATTATTATAAATGAGCACCATCTATGTTATGAAGTCTATCTACATATTTGCATAAGATAAATGGACATATATATATATATATATATATATATATATATTTTTTTTTTTTTTTTGAGAAGGAAATGGCAACCCATTCCAGTATTCTTACCTGGAGAATTCCATGGACAGAGGAGCCCAGTGGGTTACAGTCCATGGAGTCCCAAGAGTCAGACATGACTTAGCTACTAAATCATCATCATCATCATCATATATTTTTTACTTAACTTTTTATTTGGAATAATTTTTCAAATAGATTTACTGAAGAGTTGTAAAAATCAATGCAGAAGGGGACTTCCCTGGGTGGTCCAGTGGTTAGGACTTCACACTTTCACTGCAGGGGGTTCAGGTTCTATTCTTGGTCAGGGAACTAGATCCCACATGCCTCATTTAAAGATACTGAGTGCCACAATTAAGACTCAGCACAGCCAAAAAAATGGTAAATATCAAAAACACAATACAGAGATTTCCTGTATACCCCTAGTTTCACGTTCCCCTAATGTTATCTCACAGTACTCCAATATGTTTGTCAAAGTTAAGAAGCCAAAGAACATTACTATTAACTAAACTCCAGACTTTATTCAAATTTCCCAACTTTTTTCATTACTGTTCTTTCTTTCTCAACTATATTGCATTTAGTTGCCATATTTCCTCTAATGTGTGATAGTTTCTCAATTTTTCCAAAATTTTCAAGACTTTGGTTGGTTTTAAGGAGTGCTGGCCATTTATTTTACAAAATGTCCCTCAATTTTGGTTGTGTCTGATGTATTTTCTCATGATTAGACTGTGGTTATGTGTTTAGGGAGCGATTACTACAGAGGTAAAGTGCTTCTCTTACTACACCCCTGCGGAAGGGAGATCTTATCAATATGATGTTTCTCTCATCATATTCACTTTGACCTCTACCCTTTAGGGATATCTACCAGGCTTCTCCACTATAAATTTAATATTTCCCTTTTCCACACTCTCTTCTTTAGAAGTGAATCACTAAGTCTGGTTCATACTGAAAAGGAAGGGAGTTGATATTTACCTCCAGGAGGAGGGGTATCTACCTAATTTATACAGCATTTTCCGTAGGGAACATTTGAGTGGACATGTTATTTTAGAGCTTCACGCACATATTTTATCATTTGGTTTTTACAATGACCCCAGAGGACCATTGCTATTCCTACTTTATAGATAAGAAATGTGTATCTCAAAAAAGTCAAGTGATATGCCAGAGGTGACACAACCAGTAAAGCCTGGCATTTAATGTGAGGTTGGTTTGATACCAGAGTTTATATTCTCTTACTGAGTCCCTTGACCTTCGTACTACTAAGAACCTGTTGTTGGTACTATTCAAATGTATTTTTAATATTCTACAAAATTCTCAAGAACTTGTTAGAAAAGGCAATACAGGGCTTGTGCTCAGTTGCTCAGTCAAGTCTGACTCTTTGCAACCCCTTGGACTGTAGCCTGCCAGGCTCCTTTGTCCATGGACATTTCCAGGCAAGAATACTGGAGTGGGTTGACATTTCCTTTTCCAGGGGAATCTTCCTGACCCAGGGATAGAACCTGTGTCTCCTGCTTTGCAGGCAGGCTCTTTACTGCTGAGCCATCAGGGAAGCCCTAGGTTCAAATAACAGAAAACTTTTTCCAGAAAGAAAGCAATTTACTAATGTTTTCTCTCGACAGACTTACAAAATCAGTTATTAACCAAGCTCATTATACATACCTCTCTTTGTCCAAATATTAAATGTATCCACGTGGCTCAGGTGGGTGTCCCAAGTATGTGCCTGCTAAGTCGCTTCAGTTATGTCTGACTCTCTGTGACTCTATGGGCTGTAGCCCACCAGGCTCCTCTGTCCACCTAATACACAGGTACTCAGAAAATACTTCTTGCCTGAAAAGAAAGTGACTCCCTTTCCTCATAGTATCCCATACTGTCTTGAGCATCTACCAGGGGACACCTAGACTTACAGTGGTTGATCCCTTTATGCTCAGACCCAGGGCTAAGCCCCAAGGTATGACAGGTTCACACCAGAATGACTGAACAGAACCTGGGGGTCAGGCTAGAACTGCAGGAAAAGCAAGGAATGTTGAGATTTTCCCTTTTCCTACTCTAATGTGAAATTAAGTATCTGATGAGAACAGATACCAATTTGGATTATTTAACAAATGCTCAGCTCAGAGATCCATCAGGCTATGAGTACAGTTTTTGGATTTCTAACGTAGTGCATTGTTTTCATCTCACCAAAGATTAGGAATCATATTTCTGGGTCATACATAACAAGTCACTTTCTCCAGATCTTGGGTTATTTGGGAGTCTTGATGCCAGGAAAACCATTAGTCTTTCTGTTGTATCCATGTGGCTCAGGTGGGTGTCCTTGCTTCAGTCATGTCCGACTCTCTGTGACTCTATGGGCTGTAGCCCACCAGGCTCCTCTGTCCACGGGATTCTCCAGGCAGGAATACTGGAGTGGGTGTCATGCCCTTCTCTAGGGGATCTTCCCGACCCAGGGATTGAACCCATGTCTCTTATGTCTCCTGCATAGGCAGGAGTATTCTTTAACCACTAGTGCCATCTGGGAAGCCCACACTTGGGTTTAGTTGAATCACTCTGTCTCCCTGGGATACAGAAGCAAACCTTTCCTCTGGAGAGGAAGGCAGCAAAGTTCCAATCTTCTCTCCCCATCCTTCCTGACCTTGTCCTATTTGCTGTGTAGATGGAAAAACAGAAGCAGTCCAAGGGAAGGGGCTAGCTCTGGATAAGCATGTTTGTCAACATGCTAACAAACTTATGGAGAGTTAGCAAAGTTCTCCAATGAAAGATAATAGTGCATCAGATCAGTTACATTGCAAATTTCCTTCTCTTTCAGCCTTTTAGCAAGATAGTACATTCAGAAACCATGTCTCTCCATTCAAAGCACTGTCTCCTGGAGGAGCAGAAAAGGAGAAGGAGGTTATTTCCTCCCTTACCTCTAGAGTTAAGAGATGCTCAGGTCTAGATCCTTACTCACAGACTCCAGAGAAAAGGAAAAATCCTCCCCACCAACCAATGGGGGCATAAAGACTCAACAACATTTATAAATATACTCAAGGCTGTGTCTCTATGATGGGAGTGGGTAAATATCCTTACATGTCTCAGTAGTAAATATGAACTAAAATATAAATGTGTTCTGGAAAGAGAAAAATATGGGCATGGGGATGTTCAGAAAAGCAGGTAGTTTTCAGAGCTAACCTAACTACTTTCCCAGCTGTGAGATGCCATTGTGCACCTTCTACATTCCCACCTGATCTCTGAGGGCTCCTGGGAACTCAGTCAACCCGGAGTCCCCTCTCCAGCCCAGAATCCTCTCTCCAGTTCATCACTGTCAGCATGGTAACTCTGCCACCTACTACCCACGTGACCTACCCTGGTGAAACAATCTCTCTAATCTTGACCGTGCCACCTACTACCGACGTGATCTTTACCAGGTGAATGAATCACTCTGAATCTCTGAATCACTCTGAATACTTGAGAGGTATCAGTGCCTAACTGCATAAGGTCACATGAGCGTAAATGAGTTAACTAATTAGTGTAACATGCTTATTAGCACAGTGGATGGTTCAGTCTGTGATGGCTTTCATAATTATTGAAATGTCCATTCCTAATGATCTTAAGACTTCAGGATAGTGAAATGTGGCTCTAAATTAAGGGGAAAAGTTAGGAATTTTCATGACAAAATCAGTGAGTGGCTTCCATGTGGCAGGATAGGGAGATCTTTCTAGACTTGAAATGAGGCCACCCTTATGGCAGAAAGTGAAGAGGAACTAAAAAGCTTCTTGATGAAAGTGAAAGTGGAGAGTGAAAAAGTTGGCTTAAAGCTCAACATTCAGAAAACTAAGATCATGGCATCTGGTCCCATCACTTCATGGTAAATAGATGGGGAAACAGTGGAAACAGTGACTGACTTTATTTTTCTGGACTCCAAAATCACTGCAGATGGTGATTGCAGTCATGAAATTAAAAGACGCTTACTCCTTGGAAGGAAAGTTATGACCAACCTAGATAGCATATTTAAAAGCAGAGACATTGCTTTGCCAACAAAGGTCTGTCTAGTCAACGCAATGGTTTTTCCAGTAGTCATGTATGGATGTGAGAGTTGGATGGTGAAGAAAGCTGAGTACTGCAGAATTGATGCTTTTGAACTGTGATGTTGGAGAAGACTCTTGAGAGTCCCTTGGACTGAAAGAAGATCCAACCAGTCCATCCTAAAGGAGATCAGGCCTGGGTGTTCATTGGAAGGACTGATGTTGAAGCTGAAACTCCAATACTTGGGCCACCTCATGCAAAGAATTGACTCATTGGAAAAGACCCTGATGCTGGGAAGGATTGGGGGCAGGAGGAGAAGGGGACGACAGAGGATGAGATGGCTGGATGGCATCACCGACTTGATAGACATGGGTTTGGGTAGACTCCGGGAGTTGGTGATGGACAGGGAGGCCTGGCGTGCTGTGATTCATGGCGTCACAAAGAGTCAGACATGAATGAGCGACTGAACTGAACTGAACTGAATTTGAGGTGTGTTGTGAGTGTAAAACAAATGCCAGATGTTGATGACTTATTTTGAAAAAAAAAATCTAAAACTAAAAAAAATCTAAAATCATTAACAATTTAAAAATATTGATTACATGTTGAAATGATAATGTTTCAGACATGTTGGGTTACATAAAATATAACTTATTAAAGTTAATTTCACTTGCTCCTTTTCATTTTTTAAAATATGACTATGAGAAAACTTAAAATGACATATGTGTCTTGCAATATATATTTTTTTGCACTGTGCCATTCTAGAACACTGAAGTAGCACTGAGAGAAATACTCCATTGAATTACACCCTAGGCCATGAAAGAGTTAATGCATCGCCCCAAGATACTGCTTGAAAGTTACCCAGTTACAACGGAGCATGAAGCCAAATATGTCACAAACTGCTAATCACATCATTAAATATAGTTTCCCCTACTGCATTGTGTAATCACGTATGAGAGCAAAGAGCTTAGGGACTTTCAAATTACAGAAAATTTCAAATAGCCATTCAAGAAATGTTCTTGTCATCCCTGCTACATTTGTCTTGATCTAATCTGGCTGCAATTTAATGCATGGCATTTTTATCACAATCCACAAACGCACTCAACTAGCACAAATACACTTATTTATGCACAGAGCCAGGAAAAGGGTTATCTTTGCTTAAAATAATGTGCTTAACTAATGAACTGTCCCTTTAACTGTTGGGGAGGCCAGAGGGCAGCCACACATGAACTAAAGCAATACTAAATCTTCACATAATTAATTACATGGTTTACATGAACCAGAGGATAAACAGATGCATCTCCATTTTTTATGGATCCTCAAAACTCAGCACTAGTTCCTAAACTTTTAACTTACCCCTTGTAGTAGTAAATTGCTATAAAAAGGAATCAAAACAACGTAAAAGAAACAAACAAAAAGAAACTACCCCTGTATGCACTGATGAACTCTCTTTTAAAGAAATCTACAGTCAATCATTTAAGAAAAACATTTACAGTTGACATGGTCAATTTTTAAAATGTATAAGTAAATTTAGAATGAAAATTGTGTGTGTGTTTTTAAGAGGAGACCCATCTCTTCCGCTCCTATCACATCATGTAACATTTTCCTTAATTTTTCTAAAATATGCTGTAAGTATAGGTATCACCCTCTCAACATACTTAATATAAAAAATTTAAAATTCCCAAATTCATAATTAAGAAACTAAATAATTTTACTTCTTTTGAGCCCCTGTGGAATTAAGCAGTGTTACATTATATTTTTGATAGCACCCTTTACTTCTTCAATGTTATTATCTATTATATTAAACTTTAAAGATAATCAAGATTAAAAAAATTTCAATTCAAGGAATCCCTTGAGCACAGAGGGAAATTCCTTAGTTACGGTTGATAAGGAGGTGGCAATTATGAAGCTCAGTTCTAGCACCAGAAAAATGTTCTAGAGAAATCTAACTACAGATGGGCATAACAGCTTCCAGGAGAAGTAACGCTCTGTGTTAATAATGTCTGGTATCTTAATGTATTGGCCATCCACTTCAGCCAAAGTTTATTTGAATAGGGGAAATACCTTAAACTTACACTAAATAGAATACTCTAAAAACTTATATGCAATTTTGCTAGAAAGCGTGTATATCACAACAGGAAGGATTACCATACATTTAAGTGTTTCCATTTTTTTTAAAAAAGTACTTTGCAAACTTTGCCAGTCCTCTTTCTGGGCCTGGCCAAATTCCACAGATCAGATTACAGCTGAAAAAACACCATACTTCAAAATGAAGTGGAACACGAGCTTGGAACTAAGCAGATTCTAAAGACAGACAGAGTGTATGAAACAGGAACAAGCAGGCCCTTTGGAAAGATAAGGAAAACATCAAAATCGTCTCAAGTGCTCTTAGCTGATTAAATATATTTCTGCCAAGGGAAAGTAGATTTAATTTCTTAGTACAACTCAGACTTTCTCAGGACTCTTGTGAGGATTGCAAAATGGTGCAATCATTCTGCAGAACTGTGTGACAGTTTCTTATAAAATTAAACAAATATCTACTCTACACTTCTAGGTGTTTACCCAGGAGAAATGTAACTGCACACAGGACTGTTCTCAGGGCTGTTGGAAAGATTAAATGAGATCATGTGTGTGAAAGTGCACACAGAGTCGTGCACGTGGTAGGAACTTATGAAGTAATATTTTCAATCTCCTTTCACGTACTTGGATGTAATAGTATATAGGATTTCAACAGTGCAGACTTTCATTTGTATCCTGGTTCTGCTATTCACCTGTCCTATCCATTCATCCAACCTTTTTTGAGTACATACTCTGTGCCAAGCATGCTTCTAGATGTTGCGGATACCATATTGAATGTGATAGCTCCAGTCTTTACTCTCATGGGGTTTATATTCTAGTGCCCTGGGCAGGATGATTAAGTTTTCTTCACTTCCCTTTCCACTTCCATAATTCAATTCAGTTCAGCACCTTTGACAGACTGAGCTGAAGGACATAAGAATCAACTAAATACAATCTGTGCTTTCAAGTATTTTACAAACAGACAATGGAAGCAAATTCAGTGGTGAATTTTGGCAGTAGGTCCTGTGAGAGGGATAAGGAGTCAGTGCTGTGGGGGATGGGCTCTGAACTCTCCTTGCTGACAAGGAGACTGGTCACAGGAGTGAAGCAGAGAAAGCTTCCTGGAGGAAGAGCATTGAAGTGAAATCTGTAGAGTAAACCAGGCAAAACCTACTCGCAAATTCACCATATTATCAGAAAGATAAAATGAGAATATAGTTGTAAAGGCAATAATCAGTCCATAAAGTCCTTTATAATTTAAAGCAGTTCTATTTCCACTTTTAGGGCAATAGTATTAAGACGGAAAATTGGTGGGTAGTCTTGAATCCAGTTCATATTCTCTCTGACAGTATGTTTTCTTCCTAACACATGTGCTTAATATGGGCTTCCCACATCTGCCTCCTCAGATCCGAACATTTCGAGCTGTCTGCTTGAAGGGAGTGGGTCACTGAATAAATTGTAATCATACAGGGCCAATTTTGACTTCCAGTCAAGTTTCTGGATTTGCTAAATTTACAGTCTGCGGTGTAGCTCTGTGGTTGGCCACACCGGCCTCTAGCCATGAAACAGGCTTTTGCAACAAACCAAGATTCTTGCTCTTCTGGAACCTATTGAGTACTTAATAATTTGCATTTTTCAGTTTAATTGAAAGGCTCTGTTTATGGGACTCAAATACAGTTTATACCATAAATAACCAAAACTTTAAAGCCATACAAAAAGCACCAACTCTGCTGGAAAACTTTTGATCTGTACTTGCTGCTTTGTTTTATATGCTACACATACCTCTGGGAAAAAAGGGAAGTAGGAAGTGGGACTGGGGACACTTGTGCAGAAAATTCCTGCTTCCAACTACTGAGGCCTTAAAATGAACTTGGAAAAGGATGTCATTAGAGAAATGTAGACTACGTTCAGTACATCCTCAGTCCATGGTGTGCACTTAGGCTGACCGAAGGCCTTCATGATTGCATTAGCAATTAGGATGGAAGTCACTCCAACTACATGAAACTTAAACCATTTCAGTAACTTAAAAAAATAATTAAAACACTTCATTTTCCTTTTGGGAGGTTGCAATAGTTAATAAAGCAATAATTCTTTTAATGACAAAGGTTTATGCGATATTATAATTCAACGTTAGAGATGTTTTCTGGATTTTCAGAAAAAAAAAAGAATTATGGTAAAAGATGCCCCTCCCTCAAATAATGGCAAGTAGATACTCAGAAACCAAATTAGTGGTATATCCAACAAAAGTGGGCCCTATGCAAAGTTTAATGGAACCCTCTCCTCAACTGGGGTACACTTGAGCCCTCTCATGTGAACAGGCAAAGTATTATGATGCAAGAAGAAGGAAAGATTTTTTTATTTTTGGGGAAGGACAAGCTGAAACCAACAATAAAAGGTGCCCAAGGCATCTGAGTCAAGTCCATCAGCCAGTCCTGCCAGCCCGGGCATCAGTGCCTTATACTCATATGCAATCAGACTTCTGACTTTATAGTTCTCACTCTGCCCTGGAAGAATCTCACAGGCTTCCCTCATAATCTGATGACCCAAACCAATGGTTTAGCAACATCCTCTTCTTTTTTAAACCACTATATAAAAACAGTGAAGGATAGGGAGGCCTGGTGTGCTGCAGCCCATAGGATCGCTAAGAGTCAGACATGACTTAGCTACTGAACAACAACATATAAAAATATACATCTTAGATGAGTGGAAATGGAAGAGGAATGGGCAATGATGGTGGGAAATAGCAGGAGAAAAAGCAACTTGCTTTTGGGTGGGAAGAGGAATGAGTAGGAGAAAGTTCTGGAAAGAAGACTGACTGGAACAAAGGAGACTTGGATCAGAATCAGAAAAGACAGCACATTTTGGAAGCAAAGAAAAGAAGAGGAAGTTAGCTAGTTTGAAGATGTCTTCAAGTTCTAAGCCTCCAGGAGCCATGTCAGGCCTGGAGAACAGTGAGGAGTACAGAATTTCACCTCAACCATTGTTTATTTAACAAATACATATTCCGCACTTAACTGTCTAATCACTGTTTTTGGTGCTGGGGATTCAGCAATGAACCAGCAGAAACAAAACCCCTTGTTCTCATGGAACTTAGGTTCCCTGGGCAGGTCTAAAGCAGCTGGATATCCAGGTTCCTCTTCCAGTGAGTGAGGGTGCTTTTGAAATGAAGCAGGACCCTATGGTCCTTGCCGCCCCCCACCCACCGCCCATGTCCTCCGCCTGCCTTTTGCCTGTGGAAAACTTCAGTTAAAGAATAAGCTTAATCAGAGAAGTGAGAAATGCTGAAACAAAGGAAAACAGTCTAAGGAGACTAAATAATAATAATGCAGTCATTAAGCATAGTCAGGGACCTTTAGTTCTTTCTCAAGGGCTATAGATAATATTCTGAGCCATATCCTGTGAGCTGTCTTAAAGATACTGAAACGCCAGGTGGAGAAGTTAACTACATTGACAGACGACCAGACTATACCCAGGAGATGAGCTGCCACGGTTTTAAGAACTGACTGCGAAAAATGGGAACAAATGGATCTTGGAACTGAAGACTGACTGTACCTAAAAGAATCAAGATGGTGCTGGTCAGACCACTGACGACCAATTCAAAAATGACTGTTAGAGATGACTGTGTTGTTTCTACATGTAGCCCTCCACCACGCTGTCTATAAAAGCTCTCACCCACCGCTTGTCAGGTGTGGGGGAGTCAGCCTTTGGACAGACGTCCACTACCCTCCTCACCACCCCTAGTTGCCAGCATCTGAGATAAAGCCTACTTTCCTTTCCACCAACCTGGTCTGTTAATTGGCTTTTGAGCTGCGAGCAGCCAGACCCCCTACACGTACCTTTAGGTAACACTTTCAGTCCCTCCACCCACAAAAGAGTTCCCCCTTCTACTTCCTAAGGCCTGTGCCATTTTAACCATCTTCAAATGACCAACAGCCTTTACCCTCCTAGTGGATTATAATCCCTTTATAATCCCTTTGACTTGAAGACCATATCTCTTCTTATTTTATATTTAAAGCACAGAAGGAAACGTAGAGCCTGCCCGGCTCACTTAACACAATGGCAGTTAGCGCTCAGCAAATATCATCTGAGGAAAACGGTCCCTGAAGAGAGAAGCAAGAAGCGAGCCCCTGGGACCCTGCCCCAGGGTGTCAGTCACCACTGAGGGATGGACCTGTCCTCCATCCCTCCTTCCTTTCTGCTTTCCTGACGTGACTTTCCAAGCTGGATGTGGTCCATTTGGGTTTTGTGAGGTGTGCAGATCTTCTCTTACCAGGGCTGTGCCAAGTTCTTCTAGGTGTAGGTACTTACAAAACTTCTTTAAGCTTTGGCCTGAACTTAGTGCCCAGCAAGCTTCTACTCAATATCCTTCAAGTGGATCAAGACTTCTTCCTGGGTGGGCAAGTAAGCTGAGGCCAGGAGTTGAGAGGATGCTTTCCCACTATGCCTTTAGTCCTCCCCAACACAACCCCTCAGGCAGCTGCAACACTGCTCAGGGTTGGTCCAGGCAGTCATTCCTTGGGGTCACTCAGATCCACCCAGTTTACACTTAGAAGAGGCAACGATCACCAAGTGGTAGAATTAGGGGCCAGCTATCATTCCTCACTGTGACTGACTTGGGGTGGTCAGCGGGGGTCTCCTCCTGTTCTCAGGCACCATTCAGTAAACATCTGTCCAACAGAAAGACAATATAAGCTGCTTACGTCATTTTAAATCTTCTAGTAGCCACATTAAAAAAACGCAAGGAGGAATCAACTTTTATCATGCATCTTATTTAGCATAACATATGTAAAATATTGTCATTGCGATTACATTGCAATGACAATTGTGATTACATTGTCAACATGTAATGAACATAAAAGTTACTGAGATATTTTTCATCCTTTTTTTCCTTAAAGTCTTCAGAACCCACTGTGTAGTTTAAACTTAGAGCACGTAGTTACCTCTTAAAACTCAACACCCACAGAGGCCCAGAGACTACAGTGGAGACCACAGCTCAAAAGAGTTCTGTGAACTCTCTCAGGGCATCTTGTTTGAAGACAAATTTTTTTGCATAAATGTCAATTTAGGAAAAATAAAATGTTTAGAATAAAATGGAAACAGTGACAGACTTTATTTTCTTGGGCTCCAAAATCACTGTGGACGGTGACTGCAGCCATGAAATCAAAAGACACTTGCTCCTTGGAAGAAAAGCTATGACAAATCCAGACAACAAATTAAAAAGTAGAGACATTCCTTTGCCGACAAAGGTCCTTATAGTCAAAGCTATGGTTTTTCCAGTAATCATGTACGGATGTGAGAGCTGGACCATAAAGAAGGCTGAGCACTGAAGAATTAATGCTTTGAATTGTGGTGCTGGAGAAGACTCTTGAGAATCCCTTGGACTGCAAGGAGATTAAACCAGTCAATCCTAAGGAAATCAACCCTGATTATTCATTGGAAGGACTGATGCTAAAGCTCAGTCTGATACTTCGGCCATCTGATGCGAAGAGCTGACTCATTAGAAAGGACCCTGATGCTTGGAAAGATTGAAGGCAGGAGGATAAGGGTGACAGAGGATGAGATGGTTGGATGGCAACATCGACTAAATGGACACAAGTTTGAGCAAACTCTGGGAGATAGTGAAGGACAGGGAAGCCTATCATGCTGCAGTCCATGGGGAAGCAGAGAGTCAGACATGACTGAGCAAGAGAATAACAACAAAATGTTTACAAAGTAATAGCTCTAATAAATTTTGTGTGGGAAAAGGTTTATTCTTGCAACATTGCCTACTAATTTATTTTAGGCAAAGAATGCTATTGTGAAACTTTTGCTCCTTATCAGTCACTAAAATCTGAATATCTGGACACACTGGAGAAATTACGTGGCAAAGCTGAGGAAGTTTTTAGACTTTCGGCCGGCTTCTCACCGTTGGGGGCGTTCTGCCCTGACCAAAGAATGATTCCATGGGTCTGTTCCCTGCTTCTTCCTGGGTCTTTGTTTATAGTGGAAAGACAAGAGCCCTGTGAAGCGGCACAGAAATAGACTGCATCTTGGTTTCCAACACGTGGGCCCTGATGTTTGTGTAGTCTGCCTGGACACTAACAACTGTTCCTCAGATGAACAATGTTTGCTTCCAAAGTGGTGCAGTGGTAAAGAATCTGCCTGCCAATGCAGGAGACACAAGAGATACAGGTTCGATCCCTTGGTCGGGAAGATCCCCTGGAGGAGGAAATGGCAACCCACTCTAGTATTCTTGCTCGGAAAACCCCGTGGACAGAGAAGCCTGGTGGGCTACAGTCTATGGGGTCACAAAGAGTTGGACATGACTGAGCACTCGTGTACTGAATAATGTTTAATTTTCAGTAAAAATTAGTTATTGACTACTAATTATGAGGTGAACACGGTTTCTGGGACTACATGTTGTCTCCCACATATTTGTACTATTTCCCCAATACAGATGGAAGACATTATAATGATAAGATAAAAATCCATGTAAAAGTATTAGTGAATTACTAATAATTATTGATATCTCTCTCGCATTTCCCACAATTAATGGAACCTAAAAGTACATGTAAGTATTCATGAAACTGCCTGGTTCTAAAATATGGCCTTTCGGCATCACAAATCACTCTTTACCAAGTTGGTCGGCATTAGTTCACAGTTTTGCTCTCGTTCAAGTGGTCCAACTCATTGTCAGCCAGGGTTCTCTCGAGATGGGAACCTCCCACTGCTTCTCTGTAACTGAGTTCATGTCTCTGATTAAGAAAACCCAGGTTCAGAACCAACTGTGTGCTTAGATTAATTGCTCAATACTAATACATTCAACATAGACAATTGCATTACATAACACATACCAGCTACTTTGCAGTATTTCCTTAGGCATAATAAGCTTTTACTGGTAAAAACCAAATCAACATTAATCTGCAAAGCTGTCATTTTATGTCCACTGCCACAAAAAAAAAAAAAAAAAAGAAGAAAAAAACAGAGTGAGATAAAGTAAACCTTATCAAGGAAGTGGACCCAAACATTGTCCAACCAGTTCTCTCCATCCCCTTCAGGCAATCTGATTCATATAAACTGAGGTTCCAAAGTATATTTTATTTAATTGCTGAGAGCAAGAGCTTGGTAGGCATTTTTGAGCTAAGCTGTTTATTGTACTGACCTGCTCTGCTTTTGGGGAAAACTGAAAAGTGATCTTTTAAAGTCAGCATTTCCAAGCTGGTCTGCTTATTCTACGTGCTCTATTTCCTTTCAATTGCATCAAGAGGAAACAGGTAGGAAAGATGAAAAGTCACCCTTGCGAACAAGAGCAAAATAGTCAAGTTTCAAACTGCCTGGTAGACAGTAGCTAGCAACACCCTCTCATATTTCCAAGCAAACACAGGCAAAGCCACATTTTTTCCTACCTCCTGTAAACAATCTGTGTTGAAACAAGGCATCCACAATGCCTTCTCCCTGGTCTCTAAAAGCTGGCCGTTGTTACGTGTTTAATCACACATTTGAATCCTGAAGAGTAAAGAAGCCAGCTAGGTAGGGACTGTTTGATTTACACCTCTTGGCTGGAGATGTGAGTGCCAAGCCGACCTGCCCTGTCTCTGTGCTTTGCAGTCAGACAGAGACCCCCCGGCCAGAGGGCAACTCTGCCAAAGCTGCCCCCGTCCCCATGAAGGGTGGTGGGGAGTATGCAGCACGCACGAGTTGCGTTCATGAGGAAACCATCTTCCTGCCCACCCAACACTATATTTAGAGCCATCTCTTGGCATGCAAACTTATATTTCTGGGCTTTCTGCCACTCAGACAGGAAAAAAAAAAGGACCAGAAAAACTAGTTTGGTTCCAATGCTGAACCCAAACAATAAACGTTGAAAGTGGCCTTCCCCATGGCTGCATGTTCGTGTCAAACATCACTCCTTCTTCAAAAGCAATGGGCACTGGATGTGCCTCTGAAGAATGCTTTTTTCTTTATGACCCTAATGAGGAAAATGTGTCCTACTCCAAAGGAAGCAGTGAAGCAAATTTCTATGGAAAGGACAGATGATTTTGAACTTTTTAATGTGGTATCATCCAGGCTGGGGTTGTCAACTTCCCCAAAGATGTGTTAGCCCCGAACAAAAGTGAAAAAGTGTTGGTCACCCAGTCGTATCCAACTCTTTACGACCCCATGGAACTGCAGCCTACTAGGCTCCTCTGTCCATGGATCCTCCAGGCAAGAATACTGGAGTGGGTTGCCAATCCGTTCTCCAGGGGATCTTCCCGACCCAGGGATCGAACCTGGGTCTCCCACACTGTAGGCAGATTCTTTACCATAGGAGCCACCAAAAGTTACACCCCAAAGCTAGCTCCAAAGCAGATGTAAAAAGAACATGCAATACTAAATTGTTTGGCCTCTCCAAGCCTCTAGGGAAGATCCAACAAAAAACATTCCTGATCATTCTGCTGTTTGGCTACAAGAACATCTGGCATTTGGGAACATCTGGGTTCTTCACCAGGAAGAGAAGTGACACAGGAAGAAACCTTGATACACACCCAGCCTGAGCCAGTAGCTACAAGTCTTACAAACACCAGTTCTAAACCATGGAGGGCTTGGCCATGTGAGAAATAAGCAAGGCAAATAGCTCTCTTCACCCTAAGGGCCCTTCCCAACTTTTCTCTCTCGGTGTTTTTTTTTTTCTTACATCATATTTACTGAGTTAATTTCAGTAAGTCTTTTTGCTCAATATCCTGCCACAGCACTCACTGCCTAGAAATATAGTAGTGCAACAGCCCATTTCGTCCATAAACATAGCACTGAACAGCACAGCCATTTGGTGGTTTGGGTATTTCCTCCTCATCAGCACATGTCATCACCTCTAATGACTTCAACAACTAAAGGAAAGAATAAAAATATTAAGAGTTCTGCAGCCATTCCCCCATCCTAAAAC
Source organism: Okapia johnstoni (assembly GCA_024291935.2). Lineage (NCBI taxonomy): Eukaryota > Metazoa > Chordata > Mammalia > Artiodactyla > Giraffidae > Okapia > Okapia johnstoni. The sequence goes on along the minus strand of CM044309.1, from coordinate 33,364,058 downwards.
TAATAATATGACAAAAAACTAAAACAGTATTAAACAAAAAAAAAACCCTCCACAAAATTTCTTGAAAATAGTAAATGATATGCATGCAAAATAGAGTCACTGGACGTGAAGTATGAACACTTCTGAAAGTTACACTTCTATATAAAACCTCTAAATGCCGGTGGCTCAGTCACAAAGAATCCGCCCGCAATGCAGGAGATGGGTTCAATCCCGGGTCATGAAGATCATCTGGTGAAGAAAATGGCAACTCACTCTAGTATTCTTGCCTGGGAAATCCCAAGGACAGAGGAGCCTGGTCAGCTACAGTCCATAGGGGTTGCAAAAGAGTCGGACACAATTCAGCAACTAAACAACACCACCAGCAAATGGACAAGTGCAAAGGAAGCTGACTAGCTGTCAAACAAAAAACACTCTCGGTGTTTTTGGTACTTTGAGACTGTTCACAAGGCCTCCTTCTTCCAGGCCCAGGTGGAATTCAAAGCCCTGCTCCCTTGAAGCTGGGCACAGCCACACAATTTGCTTGGGTGAGAGGAATGTGAGTAGAAGTGACTGGTGTCACTTTTCTGACTCTGGTTTTCACGTCTCTGTTCTCTTCTGGGCCAGGTACACCTGAGTCCTAGACGGACGTGAAGCATAAGCCAGAAATAAACCTTTGTTGTTTGAATCCGATGAGATATGGGGGTTGCTTGTTACCATAGCAAACCAAGCCTAACTGATCAATACAGGAAATTAGTAAAGAATGAATAATAATTAGCAAAAGATAATTGTGTCATAGGTCCTTGTACTGAAAAGGCACCCAAGTCAATCCTTCCAGGGGCCCCCTCCGACCACAGCTTAATAATTGTAGCCAGTCAACTTCTAAGAACTGTGGTGTTGGAGAAGACTCGTGAGAGTCCCTTGGACAGCAAGGAGATCCAGCCAGTCCATCCTAAAGGAAATCAGTCCTGAATATTCATTGGAAGGATTGATGCTGAAGCTGAAACTCCAATACTTTGGCCACCTGATGTGAAGAACTGATTCATTTGAAAAGACCCTGATGTTGGGAATGATTGAAGGAGGGAGGAGAAGGAGACAACAGAGGATGAGATGGTTGGATGGCATCACCGACTCAATGAACATGAGCTTGGGTAAGCTCCAGGAGTTGGTGATGGAGAGGGAAGCCTGGTGTGCTGCAGTCCATGGGGTTGCAAGGAGTTGGACATGACTGAGCAACTGAACTGAACTGAACTGAACTTCTAAGATATCTCTTAGCAGCTCTATTGAGACCCAAAGCAAATAAAATGCTCAAGAAAAAAACAAAACAGAAAGGGTCCAGCTAAGAAAACAGACATGACTGGAGAGAAATGAAGCGATTCCCAGAATCTCTAAATCGGATGCTCTCAATCCTATGTGGGCCCGGCCCCAAAGATTCAATAGCTTCACTTGGCTTTGGTTAGAATCCAGGCGTCTGTACTGTTTCTCAGACTCCCTCTGTGGTTTCAACGTGCAGCCCAGCTTAAGAACCATGGCTTCACATGGCTGGGCTCTGTTATTTTCCAAAACTCAGTCCTGAGACATTAAATACTATAGGAAAAAAAGAAATGCCCCAACACGGTGCCCTTAACTGGCATGTTCATGTTACAAGAAATGAACGTTTTCAAGTACTGAGATTGTCAGTTTTCTCCTGGTCCAGCAGTAGAACATGTTCTCAATTTATGGTTAGTGGGTCATTTTATACTCTTAGCATTCTATCTTTGGAGTAGCTCCAATAGTAGCTCTAAAGAGGCAGCAGCTCTAATACTAACATCATAGTATGTGACATTCAACAGTCAGGGAGTCAACTGTCCTATAGAACTCTGAACACAAGTTCAGTATGGATTCAGGATCAGGGCAAGAAGTCAGCTGGGCTAAGGGACACTATAGATGTATGGGATATGTCAGCAGAGAAAGTATAGCTGAGGACCTGGAGTATCCTTGGAGCCCCTCAAAGAACACATTTAGCTACAACAGAAAGATAAGTCTTTTGGAGACCAGGAGAGACTATTCAAGAGAACGGAATCATCTCTCTTCCCCCTAAGAACATCCAGAGCCTCCCCATGAGGACGTATTAGAGACTAGGCAATTGAGACTACAAGTTTAAGTGACCTGCCCACCATCACATGGCCATGAACATCACTGAGGAGTAAAGAGAACAAAGGGGTTCACAATCAGTCCCATAATGTGGAGTAAAGCTGAGGCAGCTTATAACAATTCTCTATTGCTCTTCCTGTTTTCACAATAACTATTTCCAGGAACTTGCTATAATTGAAAGAGCATGCCTTCATGGTAGACCTGTAATGCAGAATTTTGACAAAAACATCCCCAAATAATTATTTCTGTTCAAATGTATTTATTTTAAATTGAAATTTTGATAAAGTGTGCCATCAGTATACATAATTCACTCCCCTGCTCTAAGTTAAACATCATTTACTCAACCATCCATGAAGATTTTAGAACCTTCTGAGTGTTTCTTACTGCATATATAAGGGTAGCAGGAAAGACACAATCACCACCCCCTCAGAGCTTACAATCTGGCTAGACACACAGACAATTAAATAGCAAGAAAACTGTGCTAAGGGCTATGAAGGGACAAGTATTATGAAGTCTTTCAAGGTGTCCATGGCTTCCCTAGTAGCTCAGATGGTAAAGCATCTGCCTGCAATGCAGGAGACCTGGGTTTGATACCTGGATCAGGAAGAGTCCCTGGAGAAGGAAATGGCAACCCACTCCAGTATTCTTACCTGGAGAATTACATGGACAGAGGAGCCTGGCGGGCTATAGACCACGAGGTCGCAAAGAGTCGGACATGACTAAGTAACTAACACACACACACACACACACACGTACACGGAGACAAAGAATGGCCGGCTGTCCTTCCAAACATTTGAAGTGCACTGGGCTTTGCTTCTTGTACATGCAGCCAATTTAACATGTACCCTCTGTGTCCAGGCTTTGTGCTTCTCTGGTGCTGTCTTATAGCTCTGCCTTTAAAGCAACAGGTATCAATGCTATGTCGCTTCAAATAGCTCTTCACTGTCATTGGAAGCATTGCCGGCTTCATGCATAAAGGCCTTCCTGGTTTACTGTGGAGCAATTGCTCAGCCAGTCATCAAGTTATCAGTTATCACAGGAGCAGGCAACCGAACGGAGCTGCATTAAAAGCTGGCTTTCAACCTGTTGAGTTACTAAGCATAATTTGGGCCTTTATTCTACCTTCATTTAAGACAAGACATGTGGGAAGCATGCTTCCCACCAAAAGCCCTTTGTCAAGTGTTACACTTGTTAAGCTTTTTGGACAGAGTCACAGCTCTGAGACAGACATTTTGCCAATATCCCACTCCTTATCTGCAAAAATCAACACTGGCTTTGTAGATTTGTTCTGAAACTCAATTTCAGATATTAAAAAAGAAAACAACGTACAATGATTTGCTTTCAGAATTTCCGAGATGACCATAATTGCTAATGACAATGAAATAGATAATATTTATTAGGCTCTTACTATTTAAAAAGTACCATTTGCTAGGTGTTTTATGCATGCCATCTCATTTAAACTTTATAAAAACCATATCAGATCAGTACTAGGACAATACATAAATTCTAAAGCACACATTTTCCTCACATTCTATGTTAGTAAATAGGGTACATCTTAGAATAAATCAAGTTATATCACAGTGTAAGACTCACAGACAGAGAACAGACTTGTGGTTGCCAAGGAGGAGGAGGGTAGGAGACAGATGTATTGGGACTTTGGGGTTAACAGATGCAAACTATTATATATAGAATGGATAAACAACACAGTCCTAGTGTATAGCACAGGGAGCTATATTCGATATCCTAGGATTAAACCATAATGGAAAAGAATATAAAAAAGAATGTATCTACCTCTCTGTCTATAACTGAGTCACCTTGCTGTACAGCAGAAATGAACACATTATAAATCTACAATACTTCAATTTTAAAAAGTGATAGCTAGTTTAATTGGTAGGTTGCTTCATGTCCTGGCTATTTAAACAGTGCTGGTAGCAAATGTATTTTTAATTGGTCTTTTTCTCTGTGAATTACACATCAAATAATGGTGCATTTTAAAATCTAGGGTGTCTCAAATGAAAAAGATTATGGCATTATTAGCTCCATTTCACAGATGAAGAAACTGAGGCTCTGAAAAATTTGAGTATCTGGCCCAATGTCACAGAGAAAATAAATGACAGAACAAGGATGTGATCCCAGGTTTTTCTAGCTCCAAAGTTTGTGCTCTGGACTGGAACACTGTACTGCTTCCCACCACATGGAGATACAGCCTTTAATAAACATTAATTCATTAAGCTCCTAGCATATGATATGAGTTAGTCACCAAGTTGGGAATGCTGGAGGTACAGGGTAAGACACCTCTTCATAGCACTATTTAAGGACTGTGGGTATCTGAACAATGAATTAGAATGTTAAGCTTCATACACTTTTGATGGACTCCAGCATAACACCAGATCTAAGGCTGGACTTTCTTTTCAGGGTCTTTTTTTTTTTTTTCCTCTAAGAGCTGCTTTTTCATTAGCTAGCTTTACACTGGGTGAACACTATGTAAATCAACATTTTAGTATGGCAGACAGAGGCTGAGTTGACTGTCAGTGGTATTTCCCTGCTACTATTCACACCCTGTGTAATATCCTCCCCATGAGTGTGGCCAGGACCTGTGACTTACTTGTGACCAATTGTCGTTGTTCGGTCACCCAGTCAAGTCCGATTCTTTGCAATCCCATGGACTACAGCATGCTAGTCATCTCTGTCCCTCACCATCTCCTGAAGTCTGCCCAAGTTCATGTCCATTGCATCGGTGATGCCATCCAGCCATCTCATCCTCTGACACCCTCTTCTCCTTCTGCCCTCAATCTTTCCCAGCATCAGGGACTTTTCCAATGAGTCAGCGGTATACATCAGATGACCAAAATTCTGGCTTTTGAGCGTCAGCATCAGTCCTTCCAACAAGTAGCCAAGGCTGATTTCCCTTAAGATTGACTGGTTTGATCTTCTTGCTGTCCAAGAGACTCTCAGGAGTCTTCTCCAGCACCGTAGTTTGAAGTCATCAATTTTTCAGTGCTCCACCTTCTTTATGGTCCAGCTCTCACAACCGTATGCAACCACTGGGAAGACCATAGCCTTGAGCATACAGACTTTTATCAGCAGAGTAATGTTTCTGCTTTTCAGCACACTGTCTAGGTTTGTCATAGCTTTCTTGCCAAGAAGCAAACATCTTCAGTTTTCATGGCTGCAGTCACCATCCACAGTGATTTTAGAACACAAGAAGAGGAACTCTGTCACTACTTCCACCTTTTCACCTTCTATTTGCCATGAAATAATAGGGTCAGATGCCATGATCTTAGTTTTTTTTAATATTCAGTTTGAAGTCAGCTCTTTCACTCTCCTCCTTCACTGTCATCAAGAGGCTCTTTAGTTCCTCTTCACTTTCTGCCATTAGAGTGGTATCATCCGCACAGCTGAGATTGTTGATGGTTCTCCTGCTTCTCTTGATTCCAGCTTGTAACTCATCCAGCCTGGCATTTCTCATGATGTGCTCAGAATTTAGTTTAAACAAATAGGGTGACAGCAGACAGCCCTGTCATATTCCTTTCTCAATCTTGAACCAATCAGTTGTTTCATACAGGATTCTAACTGTTGCTTCTTGACCCACGTACAGGTTTCTTAGGAAACAGGTAAGATATGATCTGGTATTCCCATCTCATTAAGAGTTTTCCACAGTTTATTATGATCCACACAGTCAAAGGCCTTAGGGTAATCGATAAAACAGAGGTAGATGTTTTTCTGGAATTTCCTAGCTTTCTCCATGATCCAGCGAATGTTGGCAATTTAATCTCTGGTTCCTCTTCCTTTTCTAAACCCACCCTGGACATCTAGAAGTTCTTGGTTCACATAACGCTGAAGCCTAGCATGCTAGATTTTAAGTATGATCTTACTAGCGTGGGTGATGAGTGCAGTTGTCCAATGATTAGCACATTCTTTAGTCCTACCCTTCTTGGGAATTGGGATAAGGATTGACCTTTTCCAGTCCTGTGGCCACTGCTGAGTCTTCCAGACTTGCCGACATATTGAATATAACACCTTGATGACATTATCCTTTAGGATCTTGAATAGTTCTATGGCAATAGAATATGGCAAAAGCGATGGGCTGTCACTTTTGTGATTAGGCTACATGACTGAATTCTATCTCACTAGCAGGCTCTCCATCTTACTGCCTTTGGTGAAGCAAGTTGCTATGTTGCGGACACCCACATGGCAAGAAGTTGAGAGCTGCCTCTAGACAAGTCAGCTAGGAACTGAGATGCACAGTCCAGCAATCTTCAAGGAAGTGAATCCTGCAGACATCCACACCAGTGAGATTGAGAGAGGATTCCCTCCCCAACTGAGCCTCTAGATGAGACCTCAGCCCTGGCTGACAACTTAAATGCAGAGAGACTGATGAGACAGACTCAGAGCTAAGCTGTGCCCAGATTCCTGACCCACGGAAACTATAAAATAAAAAATGTGTTATTTTGCACTGCCAAATCTGTCATAATTTGTTATGCAATAATAGCTGAGTGCTAAAGAATTGACGCTTTCAAACTGTGGTGCTTCAGAAGAGTCCCTTGGACAGCAAGGAGATCAAACCAGTCAATCCTAAAGGAAATTAACCCTGAATATTCATTGGAAGGAGTGATGCTGAAGGTGAAGCTCCAGTACTTTGGCCACCTGATGCAAAGAGCTGACTCACTGGAAAAGAGCTTGATGCTGGGAAAGATTGAGGGCAGGAGTAGAACAGGGCAACAGAGGGTGAAATGGCTGGATGGCATCATAGACTCAATGGACATGAGTTTGGCAAACTCTGGGAGATAGTGGAGGGAAGCCTGGCATGCTGCAGTCCATGGGGTTGCAAAGAACTGGACACAACATAGCTACTGAATAACAACAATAGCTAATACACTTGGTGAAAAGGTAAATTTCTTTGTCATGGACCTTTATGATGTTCTCAAATAGTCGATACCAAAAAATACCAATTGTGATTTCAATCTCTTAGTTACATAAAAAAATATATATATATATCAGCTACCACTTATTGAGCATTTTCTGAGTGCCAAGTAAGTTCTAGCATGGTATTAGTGATCAAGGGCCACATTTACCAAGCAATAGCTCATTAGTGCAGTTAACTGCATACACAAGAAATATTAAATATTCACTTCATTTTACAATTTTTAAAAAAATGTTAGTGGACTTTATCATTTTATTGTCTATCCCTCTTCTTTTGGTAAATGCAATCTTTCCTTCTAGAAAATGCTTCTTCCTCTAATTCCAGTCACATTCTTCTTATCTAACCCACTCTCTGCCCAGTGACTGATCCAAGCTTGGGCACCTCATCATATGAGGCTGGGCTAACAAGCATCTTTCTCTAAGATTCTGTTTTCATGTGGGCCAGAGGGAGTGATGGAAAGTCCTTCTTGAGTCCTACAGCTATATGAGCCCAGCATTGAATTCTCAATGGCCATGCTCCCTGCTATTTGCAGGAAGACATTCTATAGGAGGAGAGAACGGCCTGACACTCAGAAAGAAGCAGAGACAGACAGGAAGAGCCTGGTTCCTTCCAGTCCTTGCTGATGGAGTCCCCAAAGTCCAGCTGTGTCCCTGCCCTTTCTCTAGGTCACAGAAACCTAAGTGTAAACTTACTCTGAGATCCCAGCCAGCACCCATCAAAATTCAGTCACTTCCACTGAAAAAGACTCACGTAACACATGGATGAAGATTTTTCACTGTTTTAGACTGTCCTTTCCTGATCTATGTTACTGATGTTTTGAAATATCTGGGCCCCTCATGTTTGTTTAAAAATAATTATTCTATTATTGAATTACACCACACCCAGCTGATTGCTGTACCACAGAATGTTAAAATGGGAGAGACACTAGGGATTATATGGTCTGACTCTCATTCAAAAAGGAGGACACTGAACCTAGGGAGGTGAAGCTACTTTCTTTCCAAGATAAAAGTGAGTTTATGCCACAATTTCCTAAAACTTGACCTTTTGTACCCATTCCAGTGAGTTCTGTCTATCATACAGCTTTATTCTGAAGAATTTATAGAGGCTTAACTTAAAGAGTTTGCTTTTTGTTATAGAGCTCCTTCAAAAATCTGTCATCTCTCAAATACTTGCAATTAACTTGGCTAATTAATAAATAACATAAAAATTAAGAACAGTTTATTTGACTTCACCCATAAAAGTACTTATTCCTGATTCTAACCACACGAGAAACAAATGGTCACCAGTTTTCAAATGATTTCAATATAAGGAACTCTGTGTTAACTAGTCTATATTCTGGTTTACTTTAATCATTCCACTTCTGCACTGAGTAGTATTCGCTACACAAATAAGAATAATTAAATTTACTTAATAACCACTAATGCTCTTTCATTTTCTGACTATGGATGATTTTTCAATCATAAAAAGCTACATATTAAAGGTAATATGAAAAGGTGAAAGAAAACAATGACTTATGTCATGTCTGAAGTTGATATAAGCAATGACCGTGAATTATGTAATTCTTAGGCTAGTTTTCATAAACTTTTTAATACGGAGAAGTTAAAACCCATTGCCCCAAAGAAACAGATGTTAATATGTTAATCAATACCCTGGGTGTTCTCTCATAACCATGTTTACAAAGAATTTCTCCCACTTCCCTCCACTCAGCTTTTTTGCTGCTTTCAAAATTGCCCCCTCAAGTCTGTGTCATTAAATCACACTTCCTATAGGTTCCTTTGCTTGCAGCACCAATTTTAAGAATCCAGGTCTACTAAACACCTTGAGCTTTAGAAAATACTGAAGTGGCTTCTCTGAAGTTTTCTTGGACCTTTTAGCTGACTTGAAGCCTCTATAACAACTCAAATATACAGATATCTTTGGAATAGATACACCATGCCAAAGCAAGCAGAGATTGTGGCCAAAGGGCATGTGTGTTGCAACACAAGCTTTGAGTGTAGATTATGTAGCAGCTGCAAGACAGCTGTGAAGAGAAAATATTGTCTTTGAAACACTTTTCAGAAACATTCAACAAGACTGAAAACAAGCAGAGGGTAAGGGTGATTAGAAGTTAAATCTTTAATACTGAGAAACAAGACCATAGTACAAAGCCAACAGATTTCTCCTCTTTGGATTCCTTAAAAACAGAAAGTTTTCTATTGTATGCCCTTTTAAGTATATCACCCATAAGTCATCACCCCCAAGAATAAATAAAAAAGCTAATCAAGAAAATTTTGGCTGCTTCCACTGTGAGTAGGACTTAGTGTAAACCACTGTAATTCATACTTTTCTTAGCTCTCCATGCAGATGTCCTATCCATCATGAAAAAGAATCTGTATTTACCAGCAATAAACCATGTTCTTTTTTTATTTCTGTTTTCTAGATGGAGATCATGGGTTTATTCTGAGCCAACTATTTACTAATTCTCATTGGATCTCTTAGACCAATATAATATCCTTGTTGAAGAGACTAAGCAGTAACCTGGTGCTCAGTTCTCTTTTTAATTTTAACTGGATGACAAAAAGTTGGTATCAGAAAATAAGAGTATATAGTGACACACACTGTCCAACTCTGTTTTGTCCAGCTCATACTGGCTCATGAAGGGTGATCATTAACACCACTTCTGGACTCTGTGTTTAGTTAGACACTGTGAATTGGGTGAAAATGACCAAGTAGAAGGATTTACACCAGAGAAATCAGCGAATGATGTGAATCAGCTGTTTTTTTCTCTCTGAGGAGTTAATTATTAAACATTTACCAACAGAACCATTCATCCATCCATCCAACAAATTTTTATTGAAATCTAATATGTGTAAGCTAGACCTTGTGATAAAATTTGAGGGTACAAAGACAACCTGGGCAAAGACAATGTCCTCTTCTCCTCCTGCCTTCAATCTTTCCCAGCATCAGAGTCTTTCCTGTATTATGACTGATTTTCAATTGAAACCTGGACATTTGTGTACGATGCATGCGATGTAGACTCTGGATGCCATTTAAGCCTCCTGTTTTAACTGACTTTCCTTGACATGCCTCTGGCAAGGGAGGTGGGGACATCCTGTCTGACTGCTACATAGTGGAGGAAGATGTCCAGGCACCCTACCTGGGTCTGTTGACATCCGAGGTGGCGGGCTCCTGCTGGTTGGTGGGGGGACTTCCAGTTCTCCACATGGTCTCCACAGAGGGGACTTCGTTACTGCCTGGTGGGGATGAAAATCTAGGCTTCCTACTTGGCCTTTTCTGGAATACCCCAGTGGGTAACTTTTTTTTTTTCACCCCACTCTTAGCTTCACAAGGGTGGAGGTCTAGGCCCTCCACTGTGCTGTGGATGGGGCTGAGCCCACAGTTTTTTCTGTGGTATTTGGTTGAAGTAGAATGGTTATTGTCTAAAAATTTTCTATCTTCTGAGGTTGCCCCTTTCCTGTCTTTGGACTAAGAGACAGCAGGCTTTTCTGTTAGAGCTTTTCTTGTCCGTGCCATTGGTATTTCCTGCTTCCCAGTTTCTTCAACAACAAGCCTGGGATATATGAGGCAAAAAGAAAACCCAGAAAGCTCAGCCCCATGTTGTCCCTCTGACCCTGAGGTCTCTAGCCAGTCTAGCTTCTCTCCATTTTTCACCTTTATGTTTATCTCATATAAAATGTCCAGAATTTTTAGTTGTTCTTAGGGGAAGGAAATACAGAAAAGTATATTTACCCCATCTTCTGGAAAACTTGCCTCCCACTTAGCTATTTTTTAACTACCTTGTCATCTGAGAGATAAAAAAAAGAAATCAGTGAACCCCAATTAATCAGTTGATATTCTTGCCATAATTATAAAACATCAAATATCTTACTTAGATTAACTGCAAGGAATTTACTGCTAATGTGTAGAGAAGATTGTGGATTTTGTGATCTTTGTTTCATTCCCTGTTTACATGACATAGAATAGTTTTTAAATTAGAATATCGACTTTTCTCTCTCCGGTAGGATAAAAAGCATGGCTGTCCTCTAAGTCTATGTTTCTAAATTTGTAATAATGGCATCTGAGAGGCCATGGAAAGTGCTCGAAGGTAAAACAATTATAAAGTTGCTTTCAACAAGTTATTTTTCACTGTTTATAGAGTAGATATACTCAATTTTATGGGTAGACCTGTGAGGTCTGTACACAGATGGGACCAAATCTACGGTAGGCAAAATTTTGGAATAGTAACCTTTAGTTAGTGGAATATCCCAAATATATCATTCTCTGGGAATATCTTCCCTCAGTCTGCTTGTTGATTTACCCATGGTGTGGTAAAAATGATAGGGTAGAAAAGTGAGAAAATTATATAGCAAGTAAAACAATAAAATACAGTTATTTAAATACTTATCTTTCTGGACAATTCTAGAGAGAAATGGCAAGTGATGAAAATTTGCTCTAAGACATAGATAAATGCTACCTTTCATAGGAGACTTCATTGAATTATTTTTCTTCCTTGATGGAGGAAAAAAAGATATACTATAAGGGGATAAACTTTGGTAAGATGTGTAGTTTTTATCTTAATGATAAAGAGCCTCTCAGAAAGTTGGCTTTAAATATATCATTTGTATTATGCATGTAATTTTTCAACATTTTAAAACTTCACATTTCAAAGGAATATTTTTCATGCAATTGCCATAATCATTATTTTGATAGGTGCACAATATTCCTTTGGGCATTATATCATAATTCATTAAATAGTCCATTATTGCTAAACAGTTAATTCACCTGTAACATTTCGCTTGTATAAATAATGAGTGACATGTTTTTGTACATAGTTTTCACCCCACCTACTATTTTGGATTCTTTTTTTAAGCTAGAGCCTGTGAAACAGAATTACTGAATCGACAGTATGATGATTCTTATGACTCATAACAGGAACCACTAAATTATTTCCCAAAGGACTTGTATGGTTTTATAATGACATCAACAACATAAGAGAACAGGAGCTTAGCATCCTCTCCAGCAAGTCACTGTTACCGAATAAAAGAAAGTGACTTTAAGGTTGAAATACTAATAGCTTAATTTTAATGACTGAGTTAGCAGTTGTTTACTAGTTTTATTTCTTTTATGAAATAGCTGTGGTTGACCTTTGCCATTCATCTCCACGGATTTGGGGATTATTTTAAATCAATTTGAATGAATTCCTTATAGTAATCAAAATATTAACCTGCAAATTATTTTCACATTTTTAATGTGACAAGGTTTTCATTGCTATAGAGTTAAAATTTCTGATTCTTTGTGATTTGTTCAGTGTATTCTAGGCTTAGAATGTCGTTCACTATAATTCTGCTTTTCTTTTCCTTTTTAAACTTATGTATATTTTAAACTTTTTATCCAATATAATCTAGCTCAGTGTTTGTTTTGGGCGGATGGGCAAAGTTGATATTTTTTTGAAAATTGCTAAGAATTTATCTCACTATGATTTCATGAATAATCCTACCCTTCATTATTGATTTATCATGTGAGAATTTTTTAGTTATGCCAAGTCCTTTGACTGTCTATTTCAGCTCACTGACCCTTATTTAACCTTGTGCCATTACTGTTTTAACCACTGCAGGAATATAGAACATAGCATGAAGTCAATGATTGCTTGTTCAGTGAATACTGAATCTGGCAGGGCTACTAACCCTCATTACTAATTTTCTAGAATTTTCCTTAACATTGTTTCTCATGTGTGTTACTCTCTGCCCCCACAACATTTTATTTTGACCAATTTAAAATCGACAAAGAAGCTGAAAGAGGGCTACAATGAATACCTAGATACTCTTCACCTGATTCAACAATTACTAACATTTTTATTTTCCCTATACATATCTGTATACAACAGCTCCTGCTGCTGCTAAGTCGTTTCCGTCACGCCCGACTCTGTGCGACCCCATAGATGGCAGCCCACCAGGCTACCTTGTCCCTGGGATTCTCCAGGCAAGAACACTGGAGTGGGTTGCCATTTCCTTCTCCAATGCATGAAAATGAAAAGTGAAAGTGAAGTCGCTCAGTCGTGTCCGACTCTTAGTGGCCCCATGGACTACAGCCTACCAGGCTCCTCTGTCCATGGGATTTTCCAGGCAAGAGTATTGGAGTGGGGTGCCATTGCCTTCTCCAGTATACAACAGCACAGACATGCAAACTTTTTATTTTTCTGAACTCTTTGAAAGTGACCTGAAGACATCATGATATCTCATTTCTAGATATTTCAGTGTACATCTCTTATGAACACAGCCATTCTCCTTTATAACCACAATACATTATCACAGCCATTACTATTATCCAGTTTAAATTGCCTCAATTCTCCCACAATTAACTTTATCAGTTCAGCTCAGTTGCTCAGTCATGTCCGACTCTTTGTGACTCCATGGATTGCAGCACGCCAGGCTTCCCTGTCCATCACCAACTCCCAGAGCTTGTTCAAACATGTCCACAGAGTTGGTGATGCCATCAAATCATCTCATCCTCTGTCATTCCCTTCTCTTCCTGCCCTCAATCTTTCCCTGCCTCAATCTTTCCCAACAGAAAAGACCCCATCAGGTTCTTTTCTAATAAGTCAGTTCTTTGAATCAGGTGGCCAAAGTATTGGAGTTTCAGCTTCAGCATCAGTTCTTCCAATGAATATTCATGACTGACTTCCTTTAGGATTGACTGGTTTGATCTCTTTGCAGTCCAAGAAACTGAAGAGTCTTCTCCAACACCACAGTTCAAAAGCATCAATTCTTTGGGGCTCAGCTTTCTTTATGGTCCAACTCTCACATCCATACATGACTACTGGAAAAAGCCATAGCTTTGACTAGACAGACGTTTGTTGGCAAAGTAATGTCTCTGCTTTTTAATATGCTGTCTAGGCTTGTCATAGCTTTTCTTCCAAGAAGCAAATGTCTTTTAATTTCATGGCTGCAGTCACCATCTGCAGTGATTTTGGAGCCCAAGAAAATAAAGTCTGTCACTGTTTCCATTGTTTCCCCATCTATTTGCCATGAAGTGATGGGACCGGATGACACGATCTGTTTTTTGAGTGTTGAGTTTTAAGCCACCTTTATATATATATATATAAATTTAACTTTATAGCTTAAAACAAACAAAAAAGATCTGACCAAGAATCACTCATTACATTTAGTTGATGTTATGTCTCTGATCTCTTTTAGTACAGGTCATCTGACCGCCTTCTCTTTCTCTTTGTCTCATTCTCTGCCCCTCCTCTCACCTCCTCCCTCCCTCTTTCTTCCCCTCCTCAGCTACCTTCTTGTTCTCTCTCTCTCTCTCTCACTCCTTGTCTCCATCTCTCCCTGTTTTTTCCTCTCTTTTTCACTTTCAGAGCACAACATTTTCAAAGGTCCAGGCCAGCTGTTTCACAGAATATTTTAAAATTTGTATATCTCTGACAGTTTCCTTACTTGTGTATTATTTTAAATACATTTTGAATTATTTTAAGCTTCAGCCTCATGTTTCTCTCTTCACATGTAATTCTACCACCAAAATCCTGTTGGAATTTTGATCAGTACTACAATAGTATAAATAAAATTGTTTAAGTAGTCCAGAGAAAATTGTACTGGATCTTACAACAAATTTATTAAGAATGGACATTTTTATATTATTTAAAACAGTGTGTATTTCTTTAAGTTATCTTCTCTTATAACTCAAAATTTTAAAAAATTCTTCATATAGAACATATACTTAGAAACATTATTTTGTAACAGTTACACTATTTCACAATTGAAAAACTTCTCGAGAATTTTTTAAAGTTACATTTCTAACTAGAGGGTGATTGCTTCTTTTAAATTGGTCTTATTTGTAGGCAGTTTACTAAACTCTTGAATTACTTCTACTAATATCTTAATATTTAAATTTTTCTAGTATGTGATCAAAGTACCTGTATGTAGTAATAATTTTATGTCTTCCTTCCCAGCATTTATACATATTATCCTACTAATGTGACCAAAATGTTCTAAAACAGTATTAAATATGAAGATGATAGTGACCATTCTTCTCTTAAAGACACTGAAAAAGACACTTCTAAAAGAATTCCAAAAATATTTTTAACAAAAACAGGCTTAGTGAAAACCAGTAACTATAATTACTGAATAACCATATAAGTATTTTCATTTATAACTCATCTGATGGAATACATTTTTGAATTTTTTTTGTATAAAGGTTAGTTTTGGATGCTCCTCAGACATCTATTTTAGCCCCAATCCAGCATATTATCTTTTTCAAAGAACTTTTAAAATAAAAGTAATGCATTAACCAAGAAAATAGAAAGTATTTCCTGTTACTTTGTGTCTATAATCAGAAGGATGTACTTGCAGACAAAACCCAGGGTGCAGTCAAGTTGCTTATAAAACAAACATTAGCAGTTGCCAGAACATGGCCATCTCTACTTCCACCCCTTCTCCACTCCAGCCCTATTCATCCATCAACATTGCTTCTCCAGAATCCCACACAAGCCATCTCACCTCTCTTCCTTCCATCACCATTTTTTCTCCCTTAGAAAGACCATGTACAAGCCATGTTTTCCCTTTCCAAGACTCACAGAACATCAAAGTCATCACAAGAGACTGTTATTCAGGGCATGAGAGTCTTCGCCCACGCTCAGCTTCCCCAGGCTGACTCGCATTCCTACATGTCTCACGAAAATCACTCCTTACTTCACTAGGACAAGTACCAAGAAGACTGCACTAAGAAATAAAGTGAAATGAGACTTAATACAACTTCAGTTCTTTGAACCTGCCTGTAGACCCTCACAAATCTCCACTTATATTCTCACCCTATGTATTCCTCTAATTAGGCTTGCTTTTCTTTCCTTATCAGTATCAAAAGTAAAAAAGCTCATCTTATTGACTTTTTGAGTTATCTTGCTTTGTTTTAATGAATGGTATTGAACTGGCTCAGCTTTGGTTACCAGCAGGGTTTGGGGACACCACATCATCACCTGCATGGTGCAGTCTGGGCAGAGGGGAACAGATGTGGAGATGGATGAGGGACAAGTAGGAGAAGTTGAGGTTCTGGAAAGTCCATGACAAAAGCAGCAGCTCCGGGGAAGGGTCAACATCACCAGTCAAGTTCAAGTGAGAGCCAGGGCAACGCAAAGACCAGTGGCAGCTGCAGGTAATACAGTGGAGGCAGTAGAACATCCCTGGGAGCAGGACGTGGGTACAGCTAATTGCCTGGAGGTCATAAGTGAAAGTGCAAGTCATTCAGCTGTGCCTGACTCTTTGCAACCCAATGGACTATAGAGTCCATGGAATTCTCCAGGCCAGAATATTGGAGTGGGTAGCCTTTCCCTTCTCCAGTGGATCTTCCTGACCCAGGAACTGAACTGGGGTCTCCTGCATGGCAGGCAGATTCTTTACCAGCTGAGCTATCAGGGAGGGGAGGCCAGGATCTGGAGTTTAGAGGCTGGGGATGGACAGCCTGGGTTGGAATCCTGGATCTCATTTTGTTATCTGTTTGATCTCAGCATCTTTCTTCTCTAGTGCTTTGGTTTCCCTATCCAGAAAATGGTGATAACAAATCTCATAGAGCTGTAAAGACTAAGTGAATCAACATCCGAAAAGTGTTTGGAACCATATCTGGTATATAGTAAGTGTTATAGGTGCATTAGTGATTATTTCTAAAATCATTATTATAATTATTCTTCAGGCACAGAGTTTCCAGATTGAATGAAAAACCCCACATGTCAGACCTGGATGTAAACTATGCAAAGGAAACTACTATCTGAGGGTCCCTAAAATCTAGACAGCTTTAGTTTTCAGCCAAAAGACTTCCCAAATCCCAGAACAAAGAGAGTTGCAGAGAAAGACGAAAATTATCTACTTGGCTATTCTGCCCTGGTTTCTGAGGATGAGAATCTTGCCAGGTGGCAACATGCTCCCTGTGGATAGGTAGGGTGGGCAAAGAGGGACAGGTAGTATGTTTTTAAGGATACATTTTATTGTCAGTGTATTACATTTTGGCTACATTGTGGTTTAAAGTGGCTTTGTTGTTTTTGTTTCTTATTTAAATTATCCTTAGAAATGAATTTAATGACTTTGCTTCCATGAGGAATATATACATTAAATTCTGCAATAAATGACTCATAAAGAAGGAAAATCCATTTGTTGGTGAAATTTATGCATGTCTGGAAGAAGTTTATTAATATCTAAAAGGGCCTGCAATAGGATTGCTCAGTAAAATCCCAGAGAACTTCCAAAGAGAAAAATTCTGTGGGACCAGAAAGCCTGACATAAGAACCCAGTGTCAGGTTAATCAGGTCCCTGCTGTACAAACTGCAGTCTCTGTACAGGGGCAGACTGATCGTGGCAATCCAACTGTATTGCCAAGTTCTATAATTATAGCAACTCCTCCAAAATGTGTTCAAAATCTGGTTTTAAGCCAGAGCTCTGCCCACATTCCTTTACTACTTCAGATCAAGATACCCAGAACTGATATTTTGAAGAACACACCTTCAGTCCTCTGTAGAACCATGTTCATTAACTAGGCTAAAGCCTTAAAACCAGCCACCTTCCAAACTCATCCAGCCTCAGAAGTCTGCCCTCTAGGCACCCCCTGAGGCCACCAAGAATGTCCTCTGCCTGAAACTCATGTCCTACAGAAGAGCTTGTTAGATCATGAAGGAAGTGCCGTCTTCTGGGGCCATATTTAGTGGGAGGTGCTACAAGGGCACTCTTCCTTAGGAGTATCACTATAGTCTGAAAAGAAACCTATAAATTACCAGTGACTAGCAGGTATTATAGGCCCATGGCTCCTTTCCTTTTCCCAGGTACTTGCTCCCATCAAAGGACTTCATGAAAGTCCCTACTCTGTGGTTACTTCAGGCTATTTGGTGTTTGGCTACAAACTAGGTTGTAAGATAGAACTCACCAAAAAATGAAAATCATGTTTAACCACTAATTATCCATTTGATGGGCTTCCCTGGGGGCTCAGATGGTAAAGAATCTGCCTGCAATGTAGGAGACCTGGGTTCAGTCCCTGGGTCAGGAAGATCTCCTAGAGGAGCACATGGCAACCCGCTCCAGTATTATTGTCTGGAGAATCCCATGGAGAGAGGAACCTGGTGGACTACAGTCCACGAAGTTGCAAGGAGTCAGACACAACTGAGACATTTTCACTTTCACTGTCCAATTGATGAAAAGAAAGAGAGTCAAAAACATGGTAACAGAATTTCTAAGAATACTCATATCCAGCAAAAGACAGAAATTTGGTTTAATTATATTGGTTCTTGCTAAAAATATGTCATACCTAGAGAAGGGGTCCAAACAGAAAAACTCGGGTCACTGTTTCTGTTTTCAGGTTTGAATTTGATCAGTTAAATTCTATAAGCACATATTCAGTACTTACCTAAGGCAGTCCTTGTGTTGGCATCAGGAAATAGACATAAGATAATAATGACAGCTAAATTTTACATGCTTACTGTATTCCAGGTACTTTATATGTATCTTCTCATTTAATCCTTAAAATCCCAGAAAGGAGTTATTATTATTGTTGTCCCTATTTATAATGAAAAAACTGTAGCGAGGAGACATTAAATAATCTGCTGAAGGATACATAGTACTAAGTGACTGGAGGTCTACTAGGCAGTCTGACTCAGAGCCCTAGTTCTCAACCACTGAGCAATACTGTTTCTCACAGTCCCTGACCTGAGGAGTTTAATCTAGAGGAAGTTTACATCTAAAGCCATGATAATGCAAGTACAGACATTATGACATGAAGTAAGGTAAGGTAAATACCATAAAAGGTGCAGATGGTTCTGAGACTCGTATCCAATGGGAAGACATGGTGAAGCTCTCAAGGGGAAATGGAACCTCAAATGGGCTTTGAAAGATGCTTAGGTCCTAAGTGATGCAAGAGTGGTGATGATGATGGAGGAAAAGCCAGTCGCCTGGTCTTCCAGGAGGAAGGAACAGTGGGGATGAGTTCAGGAAGAGGACAGAAGTGGGGATGGTGACAGCAAATAGCACAGTGTGGCTGGAAGGTAAGGGACACATAAGGAATAAGAGTAGGATGAAATAGAAAACACCACTGGCAACATGACTGCAGAAACTCCTAATTCCAGGCTCAGAAATGTATCCAGAATCTGTAAAGACCAGGTGGCATTAATGGTAAAGGACCCACCTGCCAATGCAGGAGACATAGAGACATGGGTTCAATCCCGTGGGTTGGGAAGATCCTCTGGAGGAGGGAACAGCAATCGACTCCAGTATTCTTGCCTGGAGAACCCAATGGACAGAGGAACCTGGTAGGCTGCAGTCCATAGGGTCGCAAAGAGTTGGACACAACTGAAGTGACTTGGCACACATGCAGGACACCATCATAAATCTCTGTGTCAGGAATTTCTGTTGACAGAATGGAATCATAACAATACTGGAGAGGGAGCGATGGAATCTTCAAGACTCAGAAACTGAATGGACGATGGCACCTGTACTGGGTTGAATGGCGGCATTTCAAGAGGTCCATCCATGTCCTAATCTCTGACCTTATTTGGAAAAAATGTCTTTGTAGGTAAAATCAAGTTGAGGATCTTGAGATGAGATCATCCTGGATTATCTGTGTGGGCCCTCTATCTGACAATAAGCAGCCTTACAAGAGGAAGATTTGAGGAAGAGGGGAAAGCCAGAGAGAAGAAGAGGAGGCAATGTGGCCATGAAGGCAGAGATTGGAGTAATGAGGCCTCAAGTTAAAGAATGCCAACAGCTACCAGACACTGCAAGAGGCAAAGAAGGAACTCCTCCCCTAGGCCTTCCAGAGAGAACACAGCTTTCCTGGATTTGGGATTTCTGGCTTCTAGAACTGTGGGAGAATACCTGTCTGTCGTTTTAACCAATTTGCCGTGATTTGTTATGGCAGCCTTAGGAAATGAATACATACATTCTTACTAAAAGATAAACAAGTCTGGATGAGAGCTGATTTTGAGAAGTGCTTAGAAACTGATCGATACAATTTATGCAGTTTGTAGAAAAATTATGGCCCATAGGATAAGCGAGTAAGATGGGCAGAAAAAGAAGGGCAGCCTCTCATCCTTCCATGTATCTGGCTCATTATCTTTAGTTTTGTCTTAGTGTTTGTCTAGGTGTGAGCTACACGAGCTTGGGCCCCATCTCCAGGTTCTGATCCCTTTGGTGTGAGGTGGGCTCAGGAAAACAGTTTCAAAAACATCCCAGTGAGTCTGATGCAAGTGATTCTTTAACACGTGTGTCCTAAAGTTGCTTCATTCATGTCTAAATCTTTGTGATCCCCACGGACTGCAGCCCGCCAGGTTCCCCGTCCATGGAATTTTCTAGACAAGAATACTGGAGTGCGTTGTCATTTCCTCCTCCAGGAGATCTTCCTGATGCAGGGATCAAACCTGCCTCTCTTACATCTCCTGCATTGGCAGGTGGGTTCCTTACCACTAGTGCCACCAAACTTTTTCTACGAAGGACTAGATAATAAATATTTTAGGATTCATGGGTTGTAAAGTTTCTTGCAAGTACCTGAATCTGCTCTTATGTCACTAAAGAAGCCATTGACAATATATAACAAATGAAAGGGACTGCATTCCAATAAATTCTTATTTTGCATACTGAAATTTGAATTTCACAAAATTTTCATGTGTCATGCAGTATTATTCTTTAAAATTTTTTTACCCTCAACCATTTAACAATCTACAAAAACAGGTGGTGAGCCAGATTTGGTCCACGGGCCATGGTTTGCCAATCCAAGCTTTAATATGCTGCAGTTGACAAATTGCAGCTTTAAATGTTAGAGCTGAGATTTTTCTAGCCAGTGGCATGCCGTGAAGCAGCAGGAGAAAGAGGAGTGGTGAATATCTGATGCACCAGGATCAGCCTCAGCCTGCTGGCAGCCTCTGCTAATGCAGCAGCCGTGACGTGTACCCACCCTGTGAAAGGGCACCACTCATGGGAACACGATCCCCCAGGCATGCCATGGACTTCAAAATAGATGGAGGGCTATTGTACTGGAGCAGTGATGGGCAAACCTGGTGTATAGGCTGGAACCTATATGAGAAAACTTGGTTTCCACTGGTTTCATTCCACTTCTTTCTTTCCCACTGAAGAGTATCTCAGAGAATGAAAGGAAGTGGGAGGAATGATAAAGATGCTTTCAAATTCACTATAATTTTTAAATCTTTGAAAAATTTCAACTTGTAAAATGCAATTAGCAATGGATGACTTTCAGTATACTGTACCTGGGGGCTTCCAAGGTGGTGCCAGTGGTAAAGAAACCACCTGTCAATGCAGGAGATGTAAGAGATATATCTGTGGGTTGGGAAGATCTCCTGTAGGAGGAAATGGCAACCCATTCCAGTGTTCTTGCCTGAAGAATCCCATGGACAGAGGAGCCTGGCAAGCTAGAGTCCATGGGGTCATAAAGAGTTGGACACAACTGAAGCAACTTAGCAGCATGTGTACTTCCCAGTGGCAGGTCGAATTGTGACCTGCCATAACAAAAAAAATAGTACAGAATTTCTACTTTGTTAGAGAAGACAGGTTGTCTTCTCCATTCCTGGGCAGTCCTCATTGCTCTCTCCTCCTTGTTCCCCTGTCTTGAGTTAGCCCAGATGGGATAGATTTATTTGCAAGCTTCCTCTATCTGGGTCATAGACATAAGCAAGTACACATAACAGAAATCCATGACTGAACCAAGATTCAATAAGACCTCAACAGGCTGGAAAATAATAAGATGAAATTTAACTAGGACAAATGTAATTGTCTGCATTTACATTTAAAGAGATTCAATTATAAAAGCACAAGTTGCAGGAGAGACTTTCTGAGCAGCTGTGTGATGTACCAGTTCACAGGATAAAGGCCTCAGGGATGTTTTTAACTACAGTCTCAACAAGAGCTAGTGAGATAGGGCTGCTAAAGTCCTTAATGCAATTTTTGGCTGCATTAAAGCGATGACAATGTCCAGATGAACACAAGAGTCCACCGTACTCTGAAATAATCAGATGACACATAGAGTCTTTGGCAATTCTGGGCACTAGGTTTTAAGAGGAACACTAAAATAAAATAGTAGGAAAGGTATTTAGTAATGGGAATGTAAACAGAGGAGGAAGAAAAGAATAAGAGAGAGACTGAAAAATACATTACATTGACAACATTCGAAGGGGTTGGAGCTGTCAGCAGTGTTTTTGAGGAAGTACTTGGAAATATTTGGCAATGAAGGAAATGTTACATTTTGAAAGTTAAGTACACGATCTAAGCATAAAGGGTCAAAGCCATAAAGGTATAAAGATGCTTGGACTCCTGGAAAGCAGAGCTGAAGGTACCGGATAGAACAAAATGTATGCTCCAGTAGAGTATCCACAGAGCAGATACTCATCTTGCCCATTCTCCACTGCACAGGGAGAGAAGACCTGTGCATCCAAGAAAGATGAGCACACTCTATTACTGGGGTTTGAAGTCATTTCACAATTTATTACCTATTTTTTTTAATAGAATGTACTTAATTTTGCAGGTGTATGCTCAGTCGTGTCCAACTCTCTGTGACCCTATGGACTGTAGCCCACCAGGCTCCTCTGTCCATGGGGATTCTCCAGGCAAGAATACTGGAGTGGGCTGCCATTTCCTTCTCCAGGGCACAAATTAAGTCGTACATACTTAAGTCATACATACTTAAGTCTCTTCTTGTTCTTACTCCATGTTCTATCAACCTGGTTAACCTTGGGATAATTTGACCTCCATTCAGCTTGCCTACCAGGAGAGGATGTAATTTAAATTATTTTAAAAGGCAATACACTTTACTTTTTCGAATGGTTTTAGGTTCACAGCAAAAGTGAGTGGAAAATCAGAGTGTTCCCACACATGGACAACCTCATCCACTACAGGCATCCTCCACTACAGTGGACCATTTGCACCAATCAATGAACCAACACTGACACATCATTATTACCCAAAGTCCATAGTTTATTTTAGGGTTCACTCTTGGCCTCGCACATTCCATGGCTTTTCACAACTACATGTCTACCTGTATCCATCCTTGTAGTATCACAGAGTACAGGCTCACTCTGAAAATCCTCTGTGCTTTGTCTATTCATTCCTCCCTTATCCCTGGAAAACCACTGATCTTCTTACGTTCTCCAGTTTTGCCTTTCCAAAATGTCCTATAGTTGGAATCATATAGAATATAGCCTTTTCAGATTGGTTTCTTTCGCTTAGTAATATGCATTTCTGTTTCCTCCATGTCTTATCATGGCTTGATAAGTGCTGAACAATATTTCTTTTTAGTGCTGAACAATATTTCATTGTCTGGATGAATCCCAGTTTCTTTATCTATTCACCTACTGGGTGACATTTTGGCTCCTTCCAAGTTTTGGAAATTATGAATAAAGCTGCTATAAACATCTGTGTGCATGTTTTTGTGTGAACACAAGTTTTAAACTTCTTTGGGTAAATACTAAGGAGTGTGTTTGCTGGTTCACATGGTAAGAGTGTGTTTAGTTCTGTAAGAAACTACCAAGCTGTCTTCTAAAGTGGCTGTATCATTTTGCATTCTCAGCAGTGAATGAGAGTTCCTGTTGCTCCACATCCCTGCCAGCACTTGGTGTCACCAGTGTCCCAGATTTGGGCCATTCTAATCGGTGTGTGGTGGTATCCCATAGTTTATTACAAAATTAATTTGCAATTTCCCAATGATATATGATCCTGAACATCTTTTCATGTGCTTATTTTCCATCTGTGTGTCTTTAGTGAGATGTCAGCGAAGGTCTTCTGCTTGTTTTTAAATTAGGTTGTTTGTTTTCTTATCATTGAGTTTTAAGGGTTCCTCGTCTATTTTGGATAGAAGTCCTTTATCAGCTGTGTCTTTGGCAAATATTTTCTCCCAGTCTGTGACTTGTCTTTTCATTCTTTCTTCATTGTCTTTCACAGAACAGAACTTTTCAATTTTAATGAGGCCCAGCTTATCAATGACTTCTTTTATGTAATGTGCCTTTAGTGTCGTATCTAAAAATGCATCACATACCTAAGGTCTTCCAGGTTTTCTCCTGAGAATCTTTTACTGTTTTTTTAAAAATAAATTTTACTTTTTAGAACAGCTTGAGATTTGCAGAAAAACTTAAAAGATAGTACAGAGTTCCTCTAACCCCCCTCATCGAGTTTCCCCAATTACATTAGTATGACACTTACATTAGTATGTAAGTATGATACTTTTGAAACAATTAACAAACTAGTATTGTTGTTGCTGCTGCTGCTGCTGCTTAGTCATTTCAGTCATGTCCGACTCAGTGCTATTCTATGGACTGTAGCCTACCAGGCTCTTCTGTCCATGGGATTCTCCAGACAAGAGTACTGGAGTGGGTTGCCATGTCCTCCTCCAGGGGACTTTCCAAACCAGGGATCGAACCCAGATCTCCCGCATTGCAGGCAGATTCTTTACCACTGAGCCACCAGGGAAGCTCATATGGTATTGATACATTATTATTTACTGAAGTCCATAATTTTTATTAGGATTTCCTTAATCTGTCTAATGTCTTTTCTCTGTTATGGATTGATCCAGGAAACCAACACTAAATACAGTCAATATATCTCCTTAGGCTCCTCTTGGATATGACAGTTTCTCAGACTTTCTTTGTTTTTGATAACTTACAGTTTAAAGATCTACAGGTCAAGTGTCATAAGAACAACCTCATTTGGGATTTGGATGATGTTTTTTGCATGATTATACTGAAGTCTTTGGTTTGAGGAAGAAGACCACAGAAGTAAACTGTCCTTTTCATCACATCATATCAAGGGTACATACTAATAACAGGACTTACCATGGTTGATAACCTAGATGAACTATATTTTTTAGTCTTCTCTACCAGTTATCATTTTTTCCTCCTTTCTATACTATACTCTTTAGAAGGAAGTCACCTTCTGAGCAGCTTATACTGACAGAGCAGAGGATTATATTATGCTCTATGTCCTTGAGACGGGAATATTTGTATAAATTCTTTGGAATTCTTCTGCCAAGAAATTTATTTAATTCCTCCCCTGTAATTGATCAAATATATATATATGGACTCATGGATATTTATCCTATACTTTGGGTTATCATCCAATTCTGTTTTATTTCATTGTTTAAATTGTTTCTGCTTTGGACACTGGAAGCACTTTCTGTCAAATCTGGGCTAGCTGATGTGCACCCAGCAACGTAGTTTTTTTGTTTGTTTGACTTCTGCTTTGTTCTTCCTTCCTTTCTGGCATGATGAGATTCTCCAGGCTCACCCTGTATTTTACTGCCGAAGTCCTGGAGTCAGTCATTTCTCCGACCGTTGGTTCCGAAAACCAAGATCTGAGCATGAGGTGTGCTAGATGCTGCCTCTTGAGCATCTCAGCTGACAGAGGAGATACATGTGTGTCTATTCACCCACGTAAACAGACATGTTTATGAATTCCGCATCTGCATTTAAACCCTCTTCTCATATGAGCTGCCCAGCTGCCGAGTTGCACATAATTATCTGGTCAACTCTGAAGAGATTCCACTTTGGTGTCTGCCTGAAGCCTACTGGCCTTTACTTGAAAAAAAAAATGCCCTGCTACAATGTCACACACTGCTCCTTCCTTGCTTCAAACATCCACAGGGATTTTTAGTCTGGAGAAGAAAATATTTAGAAATATTTTAATAGTTGCATTCAAATATGTGAGTGTTTCATAAAAGAGAGATAATTTGGGGTTGCTCCATAGGGAAGAACAAGAACCAACCATTAAGTTTTAAGGAAGACAATTTGGAGTTAACATTAAGGGAAAAAATACGTAAAAATCAGAATGTTATTTTAAAAAGGAGCGAACTGGTTTTGAAAAGACATCAACACTGTATAAATAGATGTGCTCTGAGACTGGATCACCATCAGCTTGTCCTGGAGGTTATGATGGAGACCCTTGTACTGGGCATAAACTGGACTCACTGAGAACCATGAGTCTTAAAACAAGAGCTGCTTTTATAAAAAATGGCCTTAAATTCTAAGACCATAATCTAATCCCCCAAGATTGAGATTTATTATCAATAAATGAATAAACACAACTCCTGATTATTATTATATAAAAAACCCTACATTTTAATAAGTCTCTTATAGTTGTTAAATATGGAAGTAAAATATACTAAAGAACAGAAGAGGTTTATTTTTACTGAATAAGTCTGAGTGAAGCAGAGGTGGACAGTATACACTTTAATTGCTAAGATTATAGCAAATATTTGAACTATTGCAATAGCCTCATGCAGAGAAAAGATTTCAAGCGCTGTTTTACATCTGCTGTGAGCTGTGTGCTAGTTCATCTGATGAGATGTTTCTGGGATAACATCCAAGGAAATCAGGCAATTCTGAACACCTTTTTCAGAAATGCTGCCAGATTTTTTTTTCTCTTTACCTTTCCTTTTCCTCAAAAATTATGCATATGGGAGCACAGGTAGGTGCAGGCACACACATACACGTTCACTCTCCTTAAATAAGTAATAAAGATCTAATCATGTCACCAACACACCACCAGGAACCCAGATGTTCATACTCAGGAAAAGAATAACACAAGCCCTACAATAGTTAGGAGATGAAAGAGCTTCCTAAGTGAAGCTTTCAATAACCGCAGCCATGGCATCATGTAGAGGGTAATTGTATTTACACAGGCAGCTAGCTATGTTCTTATAAACTGTGCAGGATGAAGTCATCAGAAATTTAAATGAAAAAAGAAGTACTTCAACGGAGTCAATGAGAACGGCTGACTCATCGAATTTTCCTCAGTTAAAAAGAAATATTTAACAGCAAGGCAAATTTTTATTGCCTCGTGTTCATCCCTTCCCAGTATATTTTCTGGTGACAACAATTACAGCACAGTACTATTCTCCATCTCCCCAAATTCTGGGATCTGAGATCCACCACGGAGCTTGGACTGAAAATGACCCATAGGTGACACCAGTATGTTGTAAAGAGAGAAGAAAAAGTTATAAAGAAATGTATTTCTTTAAAAAATGGCCTTTCATAAAAATCTTAACTACAATATATTTTCCATCTAAAAAATGCCCACTGTGCTGAGAGGTGAGAAACAGTTTCTTTGCCATATTGTAGCCATAGTGATTCAGTGGGTTCCTATTTTCCCATATTAGCGAGATTTCAAGAATATTTGCATATCTCAAAAGCAAAACACCAGGCATCATGAAATTATGACACATTTTATTTTTATTAACAAAATTCCATGTATGACAATAATCAGAATTTTGTACAAATTCAGTGACATGATTTTTAAAAAGTGTTGGAACAATTAAGTACTTGAATACTTTTATAAACATAGAAAAAAGGAAAATCAGTACAGTAAAACTCCACTCAGTTGAACCCAACACATTTATAATTTATAAAAATCTAGCAAATGCCAGTTTTGAGTTAACAATTCTTTTTTTGTTGATATTTTCTTCTGTTTTCATTTTTAAAAAATTGATTTTTAATTAGGGGATAATTGCTCTATGAGTTAGTAACTCATTTTAAGATGATAAAATTCATAAATTTTAGCAACAAATTATGATAGAAAAAGTAAAACGATGAACTAGAATGGTAGACACTGCCAGTTGCCAATTCTACAACCAATCTCTCTTTCTTTCTTACTGCCTGGATGTTTGGTTTATTTGAGATGGCAATGTTCCCTGCTAAAAAATGACATTTCCCAAGTTGTGGAAGTGGCCAAGTGACGATTCTGTCCAGTGAGATGTAACTGGAAGGCACAAGGCAGGCTTCAGGGAAGGTAAATTCAGGGAAAGCTCTTCAAAAGGGCAAACTCAACTTTTTACCATTTACTCTTTACCCTTCCTCCTATCGGAGAAGGCAATGGCACCCCACTCCAGTACTCTTGCCTGGAAAATCCCATGGACGGAGAAGCCTGGTAGGCTACAGTCCATGGGGTCACTAAGAGTCGGACACGACTGACCAACTTCACTTTCACTTTTCCTTTCATGCATTGGAGAAGGAAATGGCAACCCACTCCAGTATTCTTGCCTGGAGAATCCCAGGGACAGCGGAGCCTGGTGGGCTGCCGTCTATGGGGTCGCACAGAGTCGGACACGACTGAAGTGACTTAGCAGCTTAGCAGCTTCCTCCTATCTCTGCTTGGAAAAAAAGTTCAATGTTGGAAGCCAAAGAAGGAATCTTGAGTCTATGTGGATGACAGTCATGCATGAAGGAAGGTAGAGAGTGAAGTCAAGAAGCATGGGCTTCCTGTGACATCCTGAGTTACTATATAAACTATGCAATGGTTCTTAAAAGATGTCTTGTTACTTGAAGGAGGAAAAAAGCTAACTTGTTTAAGCCACTCTTAGTGAGGTTTCTATGACATGTTGCCAAACCAATTTTAACTATAAAAATAATGTTGAGCACCCTTAAGTAATTTAAAAACACCCACTTGAGAATAGCTAATAGACTAACCACTACCCAACTGTTCTCACAGCAGATCTTCTGAGGACCTCTACTCTGAAATATGGCTGAGCCTGAATAAATATGTGCTCCAGCAAGTAATATACTGTTTTCATTAAGAATACTTTAAAATTAAAATCATCATTGTTTGAGGGATAATGTACGCTGAAGTGTTCAAGTAAAATGAAATACTGTTATGTGTATAGTAATTGGTTTCAGTTATTGAGCTTTCCTATACACAATGGCACAATGCTAAGCCCAAGGGAAAACATCAGTAAACATACTCCAAAAACACTCATTAGGAAGAAACCAGAATGATTCGGTGAAAGAAAATGCTGTCTTTCACAGCATTTTTGATGAGAGTTTTAAAGGGAAGAGATGCCTAAAAGCTGACCTAACTTTGTGGGGAGTTACGCAGCAGGTACCTCAGCATGTGCTTCTGAAAGGGTCTCAGCATAACTGTGAAAGGCTCTGATGGGATGGGAAGTAGCTCTTGATTCTCGTGACTAATTTGGGTTATCATACTTGGACTGGTATATCAACAAACAGAATATATATTGTAGACTTAGATGAAGTCATTATGGGCTAAACTAAATTGATTGCTAAAGATGGTGAACACCAAGAATAGTCCAAGGATCATAAATAATAATCAAAACAAAGCCCTGTGGTTCAGGTTCAACAATTAATATGGATGAATAAAATAAAGTAAGTGTCCCTAAAGCTTCTGCCATTCTCCCTAGGTTGTGCTTCTATTTGATGGGGATAAAGATTATTAGACTCAACAAAGGTTGTCAAGAAGAAATAGTTAGAAGGGTAAATCATCTCAAATGTGTTATTTGTATGTTAAAGTCAATGTGTCAATCAACAGACATTTACTGATAAGTGTGCACTTCAGCATCCGGTCAGAGAACAAAGGTAAACAAGGTGGGAAAAAATTCCATGTGGGACTGTGTGGAGCTGGTTATAAATGTGGTAACACTGCTGGCATGTTGTATCAGCCAGAAGCTGTCATTCTCACTCCTGAGTGCTTGTCTCGGCGGGAATACAGAACAAAAACAAAGCCTGAGTCCTAGCCAAGAGTTCAGGTTTCAATTGTTCCAGGACCCAGTCCAGATAAAATATTATTTGAGAAACACCTCAGGTGATTTTGCTGTCAGTCAGGGTTGAAATTCCTGGTCTGGAATGATAGGGGATGGGTCTTGAGTTGGACCTCTAGGGTGGACAGCGAAATAGATCAGTGGGGAGAAGGAAGATGGGTATCCTAGAGTCTAATAGATCAAATCTAACAGAATCTAATAGATCCTAGTGTCTATTTCCTATCCTAGGAAATAGAAAAGGGATGGAGGAAGGAATGACCAAGGACAAAAGACAGTGATGAATAGTGGAGACAGGGTGTTAGAAAGTTCCAGAAAATGAAAAACACATACATATGAGGCATATACCTAAGATGGGACCAGTTGACAGACATTTTTCAAAACAGTGGTAGGAAGTGGGAAATTCTGGGCAAAGAAGTGACCAGGTAATGAGAATAGCAGGTCAAGGAGCATAATGGATTAGGGCCAATGCCAAGAAACAGGAGCAGGAAGAGCAGCTAAAGGCAGATGCAGAAGTCCCAGGTGGAATGAGACGTGCAGACCTGAGAGGACCAACTAGGCAGAGTGGACAGCCGGCAGGAGAAGAAGCTCTGGGGGCACGGAACCAAGATCATCGGAGGATACTGGGGACATCAAAGGACAAGGGCGAGGAACAAAACGACAAGAGGTGACACTGAAGGAGCTACAGACAACTAAGAAAGTAACCAAAAATCCAAGCTGAGAGAGCCTTGTGAAAGGGGAAAAAAACTGTGCACAAGGCCCCTGTCTCAGAGGGTAGAGAGGGTGAATGAAGAAACAGAGACCCCACAGTATTCAAAGATGCAGTATAAGCTTAGCATAGTTTAGTTGCTAAGTCGTGTCCAACTCTTTGTGACCCCATGGACACAGGGGAGCCTGCTAGGCTCCTCTGTCTATGGGATTCCCCAAGCAAGAATACTGGAGAGGGTTGCCATTTCCTACTCCAGGGGATCTTCCAGACCCAGGGGTCAAACCTGTGTCTCCTGCATTGGCAGGTAATTCTTTACCACTGAGTCACCTGGGAAGCCCATTATGAGCTTGGGGGAGGGAAACTCCAGCCAAGAATTACAGGTTGGTGTGGGGCTAGTTTGCTAAATGCATCAGTTCACGGAGAGTGAAAAACAATTGCTCTGCTCAAGATATTCAGGTGAAATGAAATTAAGGTGAGAATACGGAATGTGAAAGAGTTTATTTTCCATGTGCAAACTTACTTGCACTTTGGGGTAAAGGGGTAATTAACAAGGACCTCCTGTTCTTGCTCTGCGCTGGTGAGAGAGGAGTATGTACAGGGGTGAAGTGAGATGATGGTGTGTCACTAGCTAATGCAGTCGCTGTCCCTAGGGATCCAGAAGCAGGAAAAAAAAAAATTGCAGAATCTTCCCAGAAAACGGTGAAGAGATTTCCATCTCTAGTCAGAGCAGGTGATAAGTTCAGGACCCAGAGTTACAAATTATCAGAAGTGAGGTCCATCACAACTGCAGGAAATGAGCTGGGTCGTGGAGCTGGGGGGAGTTCGGTGGCTCACCAAGGGGCATTCTTAGTGGGGAGGTGACCACTGAATCTCAGCCACGGGAGCCCATGGCTTACCGCTCTTATTAACAGACCAACTTTCAGGCGTACAAAGCTCACTGAACTCCCCTACACTGAAAGCGACTCCTACCTACACCTCCGAAACCCTTCACGACCCTGTGCAGGGAGAATCGGCTGAGGCTGTCACTGCTGAGGCTTTTCTGTGTGCAGTGAGTGACCTGGGCTGGAAGAATGGTGCCAATACTGTCAGCAAGAACATAAGGGGCAGCCAGGAAGGAAAGCAGCTGTCGCCAGGAGGAAGAGAGGACCAAGAAAGTGATGCATTTGGTTGGAGAGGTTAAGTCTGAGGCATGTCCGGGACATCCAGGTAGGCATGGCTGAAGGTGGCTGCACTATGGGAACAGAACCCAGGAGATGGCCAGGCTGGACTTCTGCTTGGAAATCCACTCACAGTGGGGTGTGCCTGTCCCATGAGTGGGTGGAGCTTCCTTCAGGCACAGCACACTGTCAGCCCTCAAACATCAGCTGCAAGACTGGAGAAGGGAAAACAGGTCTTCAGACTGAGCCTTGGGACACATCTCCCTCGGGGCAAAGGGAGTAGAAAGAAGCGTAAAGAAAAGAGATAAAAAGGAGACGGTCAATGGGCAAGAATACTAGAGAGTTCAACACCACAAAGTCAAGGGGAGAGATTCAAAGGAGTCCCATTTCTTTCACTTATTAAACTGATAAAGACTGTAAGCAGAGAGAACTGCTCAGGTTTTTGGAGAGTTCAGTTGCTGGGGATGCAAGCTTGAACAACTTCTGCAAAGTGATTTGGCAATAGACATCAAAACCTCCCCAAAGTATGCATAGGTTTTAATCAGGAATTTTTTCCCTTGCGTTTATCAGTTGGAAATATGAATGAATATGCATGAGGCTTAGCTACAAGATAGTTAATATAGCTGGAATGCTCTAAGATGAATCCCAGTGATCCCTGCCTCCTGGTAGTCGGTCACACCCTTGTAAAATACCTTCCGCTTGAGTGTGGTCTGTGCTAGTGACTTGCTTCTAACAAACAGAAGGCACTTGTTTGAGTTATGATTAGGTGGCATAAGATTGTGACTTTTGTCTTGCCGTACTCTCCCCAGTATAGTAAGCGCATGCTATCATTTTGACATGTCCAGGGTAAAAAAGGATTCCTCTTGCTGGCATTGCTGAAGCAAACTGGCATGCTGGGGAGACCCATATGGTAAGGAATGGAGAGTCACCACTATCCACAGCCAGCTGTGAACCGAGGCCCTCACTTCAGCAACCTTGGAAGAAGTGAACTGTGCAACAATCATATGAGCCTAGAAGGGCATGTGTCCTTGGTAGAGTCTTCAGATGAAATCCAGCTCCAGCTAACACCCTAACTGTACATGTGGAAGACTTCCTGAAGCAGAGGCCTTAGCTAAGACATGCCCAGATTTTTGACCCACAGAAACTGTGTGTTCTCTTAAACCAGTAGGTTGGCGGGTAATTTTTTATACAACAATATGCAACTGAGTTAACTACAGTGCTACTTCTAATAAGAAATAAATGGAAACAAACTAAAATGACCAGGTAATGATCGAAGTAAAAAGTATACAGACATGATATAATTCACCCACTAAAATTATGCTACAGACGAATACAGATAAATATTTGTGGAATACGCAGTGTATTCATTACAATACATATTTTTAAAGTTTAAAATACTCCTGTACTATAAAAGCATTATTTGGAACAAATCTGTCTTTTTATGTGCAAATATAAAAGAGTGAGTAGAATTATGCATAGAAAGGTGCTAACAGTAGTTATCACCAAATCACTGCATTAAGCGTGTTTTGGGTTTTTTGGTTTTATTTCTTCCGCTGATCTATACTCACAAATTGTTTAAAATGATTGTGTACTGCATGGTGATAAAAAAGCACAATTAAATGCATGAGTAAGAGGAAAAGAACAACAACATCAACAACATAGAATGCCACAGTAAAGGAGGTCCCATTCATTTTTGTTAATCAGTTGCCTTCTATGTGCCGGGATGAAAACTGAGAAGAGTTATTTGGTTTAATTCGACAGGAAAGAAAGTGGAAATGAAAATGTCTGTCACTCAGTCGTGTTCGACTCTTTGTGACTCCATGGACTGTAGCTCACTAGGCTTCTTTGTCCACAGGATTCTCCAGGCAAGAATACTGGAGTGGGTTGCCATTCCCTTCTCCAGGGGATCTTCCTGACCCAGGGATCAAACCCAGGTCTCCTGCATTGCAGGCAGATTCTTTACCATCTAAACCACCAGAGAAGGCCCATGCAGGAAAGGAACAACTGGTTAACTAAGACAACGTGGCATCACCTCTTCATCGGTGGAAGAAGGGTAAGTGATTAGTTCTGACTGGCTAGATGCACCTGATAGTATACAATATAAATAAAGAAAGGAAAGAATTTCAGAGACTGTTGCAAAGACATCATAATTATTACAAATGGATAGGATTAATAGCCAACATCTGAAATTGATACATGATACAAAAAATAAGGAAATTGAAATCAATTGGACAAAATAGAGGTAAAAACTTACAAAAATAAGAGGGACTGAGAAGAGTAAACACAAATAGACAAGCTGTGTACACAGGACAGAGGAAGAGAAAAGTATTACTACTGAGGAAATCTTTTTCTTTTTTTTTTTTATTGACGGATAACTGCTTTACAGAATTTTGCTGTTTTCTGTCAGACCGCAACATGAATCAGCCACAGGCATACATATATCCACACCCTTTTGAAACTCCCTCCCATCTCCCTCCCCATCCCACCCCTCTAGGTTGATACAGAGCCCCTGTTTGAGTTTCCTGAGCCATACAGCAAATTCCCTTTGGCTATATATTTTATATGGTAATGTATGTTTCCATGTTACTCTTTCCATACATCTTACCCTCTCCTCCTCTTTCCCCATGTCCATAATTTTATTCTCCACGTCTGTTCCTCTTTCCCCTTTGGTAACCATACGTTTGTTCTCTATGTCAGTAAGTCTATTTCTGTTTTGCAAATAAGTTCAATTGTATCTTATTTTTTAGATTTCACATATAAGTGATATAATATTTGTCTTTCTCTGTCTGACTTACTTCACTTGTATGATAATCTCTAGGTCAAGCCATGCTGCTGCAAATGGCACTATCTCATTCTTTTTTAATGGCTGAGTATAAAAATTTATTTTAATTTTCTAACATGTCTCCCTTATCCCCAGGGAGAAAGCTATGAACTTGAAGCAGCAGCTCCTAGACCAAGGAACTCAAATAGTAAAACTACCAAGGTCTTTGCAGATATGTGCAGAGTTAGAGTTACTTACAAATTCTGCTTTTGTTTGAACACAAACAAAGTCTGTGTCTAGGTACAAACCAACAAATGGATATTAAAAAGCTTTGAATAAGTGAACCATTGGTGGTAAATGTAAAAAATGATGAAACTGCAACTAAATTTGGAGGCTCTGAGTTAGGATTATTTTCCCTGCCTGGTCTCTATGGTTCAAAGAGTAGAATTCTAAGGAACTTTTTTCATGCAAGTTTATGAAAACACATTTGAGGAGCCACAGCATAAATGTATGGTACATGAAGCCCCAGGTGGCGCTAGTGGTAAAGATCCTGCCTGCCAATGCAGGAGAGGTAAGAGACGTGGGTTCGATCCTTTGGTCTGGAAGATCCCCTGGAGGAGGAAATGGTAATGCACTCCGGTATTCTTGCCTGGAGAAACCCATGCACAGAGGAGCCTGGCGGGCTACAGTCCACAGGGTCACAGAGTCAGACACGACTGAAGTAACTGAGCATGCACACACCCACACACATGGAGCATCGTGTGGGGATAGAACTGCAGAGGGTGAACACAGAACTGAGAAAGCCTGCATTCAAAACCAGAAAATGAATGACATCTTACTTCCTGGATGCAGAGAGGATCCAGCTGTCTCTCCCCCAACCCTCAACACACACGGAGAACCTACATGAATAGCAGCAGAGATAATCAGCTGGGACAGCCAAGAAACGCCAGCACCCCAAAATGTAGACAATTCAAATGAATGACCCTTGGGTTTCTGAATGGAACTTTTTCTTTCTAAAAAATGTTGTTCATAGTGTTTAAATGGCACAGTATAAAAATGGCACTGTAACTTGTAATTTCAAGATATAAAATGTGAAACAGAAAACAAGGGGTTATAAATCAGCAGGAGACCAATTAAAATACTTAGACTGTCATTCAAAAACATTCCACAGAATGTAATAAAATGAGTGGGTGGTTGGTTCTATTTTAATAACTGAAGGCTGCAGGAAGATTTTATTTCTTCAAACTATCAGCCAAATATATCCAGGACTGGCTGGAACATGGAAAACACAGTTTTACATTATGTTAAGCTAAAAAATAAAATGTCTCAGAAGACTGCATCTGAACAGTGTTCTGATTCACAGCAAGGCTCACTTGAGGATAAACCACCCTTTATATGCAGTATTTTGTGCAGTTAATCTCATAATCAAATTGTATTCAGCTGTTATTCTACAATTTTGTCATAAACAAAAAAGCAACCAATGCTTCTCAACAAGGGTGGGCTGATATTTAGGGCAGGAGAATTCCTTGTTGTGGTGGACTATTTTGCACAACTAAAACTGCCTCTGAGACATTTCCAAAATGAAGCAGGGCAAAGGCTAACAGAGTTTTGTCAAAAGAACACACTGGTCATAGAAAACATCCTCTTACAACAACACAAGAGATGACTCTACACATGGACATCACCAGATGGTCCATACCAAAATCAGACTGATTATATTCTTTGCAGCCCAAGATGGAGAAGCTCTACACTGTCAGCAAAAACAAGACTGGGAGCTGACTATGGCTCAGATCATGAGCTCCTTATTGCCAAATTCAGACTTAAATTGAAGAAAGTGGGGAAAACCACTAGGCCAATCAAGTATGACCTAAATCAAATCCCTTTTGATTATACAGTGGAAATGACAAATAGATTCAAGGGATTACATGTGATAGAGTGCCTGAAGAACTATGGACGGAGGTTCATAACACTGTACAGCAGGTGGTGATCAAAACCAACCCAAAGAAAAAGAAATGCAAAAAGGCAAAATGGTTGTCTAAGGAGGCCTTACAAGTAGCTGAGAAAAGACGACAAGCAAAAGGCAAAGGAGAAAAGGAAAGATATACCCATCTGAATGCAGAGTTCCAAAGAATAGCAAGGAGAGATGAGAAAGTCTTCCTAAGTGAACAATGCAAAGAAATAGAGGAAAACAATAAAACAGGAAAGATTAGAGATCTCTTCAAGAAAATTGGAGATATCAAGGGCACATTTCATGCAAGGATGGGCATGATAAAGGACAGAAATTGTAAGGATCTAACAGAAGCAGAAGATATTAAGAAGAGGTGGCAAGAATACACAGAAAAACTATACAAAAAAGTCTTAATAACCCAGATCACCACAATGGTATGGTCACTCACATAGAGCCAGACATCCTGTAGTGTGAAGTCAAGTGGACCTTAGGAAGCATTACTTCGAACAAAGCTAGTGAAGGTGATGGAATTCCAGTTGAGCTATTTCAAATACTTAAAGATGATGCTGTGAAAGTGCTGCACTCAATATGTCAGCAAATTTGGAAAACTCAGCAGCGGCCTCAGGACTGGTTTTCCAGTCCTTTTGGTCAGTTTTCATTTCAATCCCAAAGAAGGGTAATGCCAAGGAATGTTCAAACTACTGCACAATTGTGCTCATTTCACACGCTAGCAAAATTATGCTCAAAATCCTTCAAGCTAGGCTTCAGCTGTATGTGAGCTGAGAAGGCTGTATATTGTCACTTATATGCAGAGTACATCATGTGAAATGCTGGGCTGGATGAATCACACAATGGAATTAAGATTGCTGGAAGAAATACCAACAACCTCAGATGTGAAGATGATACCACTCTAATGGCAGAAAAATGAAGGGGACTTAAAGAGCCTCTTAATGAGGGTGAAAGCAGAGAGTGAAAAAGCTAATTTAAAACTCAATATTCAAAAAACTAACATCATGGCATCTGGTTCCATCACTTCATGGCAAATAGAAGGAGGAGAGTTAGAAACGGTGACAGATTCTATTTTTGGGGGCTCCAAAATCACTGCTGACAGCCCTGAAGCCATGAAATTAAAAGACACTTGCTCCTTGGAAGGAAAATTATGACAAACCTAGACAGCATATTAAAAAGCAGAGACATCACTTTGCTGACAAAGTCCATACAGTCAAACCTATGGTTTTTCCAGTAGTCATGTATGGATGTAAGAGTTGTACCATAAAGAAGGCTGAGCACTGAAGAATAGATGCTTTCAAATTGTGGTGCTGGAGAACTCTTGAGAATCCCTTGGACTGCAAGATCAAACCAGCCCATCCTAAAGGAAATCAGTCAGAATATTCATTGAAAGAACTGATGCTGAAGCTGAAGCTCCAGTACATTGGCCACCTGATGCCAAAAGCCAACTCACTGGAAAAGACCCTGATGCTGGGAAAGGTTGAAGACAAATAGAAAAGGGAGCAGCAAAGGATGAGATGGTTAGATAGCATCACTGACTCAATGAACATGAGTTTGAGCAAACTCCAGGTGATAGTGAAGGACAGGGAAGCCTGGTGTGCTGCAGTCCATGGGGTCACAAGGAGTCGGACATGATTTAGTGGCTGCACGATGACAACAAGAGGTCACTAATGTTTTAAATTGCCCAAAATTTAAATATGAAAAACAACCTCTCATCTGTGACCATAAAAGAGAAGCCACTCTAAAATTAGAACTACACAAAGGACGGCCCATTAGACTGAAAACTTCATCCTGGCTCAGTGTGTGGAGGCTCCAATATACCGCTTGATTATTTTACAAATTTCTTCTTTGTGATCCCTGTTGCAGGCATTCAGTCAGTGACTACTAGGTTTATTAGGGCTTTTAAAAATGCTGCTGGGGGATAGCTACCAGGGGGATGATACACTGATATTCCTTATGATCTGCATAACTCTATTCTATTAAGAAAGAATTTTTGAATAGAAATATGATTTTCAAACCATCATACCAAAAAGGAGAAAAGAAATCAACATCCCTGTAACTCTGCCCTATCCCAGCTGAAGGTTAATTCTGATAAGATTCAAGTCATAGGTTGAATTCACCTTGCCTATGAGTAGAAGGAACAGCATTATAGTCAGTCATACATGGCATTAAAGAAAGATCTTACAGCAAGACTAGTCTGACTCATAGGAGGCCATGGGGAGTTATGATTTTAGAAAGACTCTCCCACTAACCAGAAAAATAGTGCATTCAGGCTAAGGAATTTGCTCAGTGAAATAAAGAAAGTAAAAAAGCAAATATACCAAGCTGTTAAGCATATACCAGGCCGTTAAGCATATACCAGGCCATTTTTGCTTAACATGTTACTCAAAAAAAAAAAAAAAAAGCTACAGAGATGTAACTATCAGTAGTGTGATTAAACTGCAAACATTAAACAGTTCACCACTGAAATAGGTAAGTTCAGTTCAGTTCAGTTCAGTTGCTCAGTCGTGTCCGACTCTTTGCAACCCCATGGACTGCAGCACACCAAGCCTCCCTGTCCATCACTAACTCCCAGGAAATAGGTGAAGCCTGAGTATATAAAACTTCATTCCTCCTCAACAGACTAGTTGCCTGCTGTGGAAGTTTCAAGCTTGGGGATCTACCTTGTCATTTAACGAAACGATCATGATTGCCTTTGAAGCAGTCATCCCATGCTTTTCCTCAGCACTTCTGGCTTTTGATGCTGCAGCTCTGGTGAACACAAAGAACAAAGAGGCACTGGGAATTCCCTGCTTTCTGAGAAGACACTGCTCTGTGTTCCTGAGTCCACAACCTGAGACCAACACTAACTCAATAGCAGGATCTTTAATGAAATCACGGGGACCCAGCCTTTATCTAACATGCCCTCTTAAATAACACAGGAAAGGTTTCTTGGGAGCAATTTCAGTCAACTCAGGAAAAGAAACCCTCCAAGAGTCAAGGAATGAACCTTAAAACTAGAGTTTGGGATTAACATAAACACACTGCATGCATGCTAAGTCACTTCAGTCATGTCCGGCTCCCTGCAACCCTACGGTCTGTAGCCTACCAGGCTCCCCTGTCCATGGGATTCTCCAGGCAAAAACACTGGAGTGGATTACCATGCCCTCCTCAACATTAACACCCTGCTAGATATAAAATAGATAACCACAAGGACCTACTGTATAGCACAGGGAACCATACTCAATATTTTTTAATAACCTATAAGAAAAAAGAGGGCTTCCCAGGTGGCTCAGTGGTAAAGAATCTTCCTGCCAATGCAAGGAGACACAGGAGACACAGCTTCATCCCCCGGGTCGGGAAGAGTCCCTGGAAAAGGAAATGGCAACCCACTCCAGTATTCTTGCCTGAAGAATCCCATGGACAGAGGAGTCTGATGGGCTACAGTCCATAGGGTCACAGAGTTGTACACTACTGAGCACACACGCACGGATAAGAAAAAGGAATCTCAAAGAGAATAGGTATGATGTATATGTATAATTGAATCAGTTTGCTGTACACCTTAAACTAAAACAACAACATTGTAAATCAACTATACTTCAATTAAAAAAAAAAACTAGCTACTCCATATTTCTCCCTATAGGATTACTAATTTTTGTTTCTTTCTCACTAAATTTGAAAATTTTTCTTCATTTGTTTTTCATGTCCAAAGGTAAAGCAAAAAGAGCAAAGACAAAGTGTTCTATCCATCGAATTAAACATCCATTTTCCCAAATGATCATAATTCTGACTAGAGTAACAGTGGGCTTTTTAATATTTCCTAGAATGGTCAGATTTACCTGAAATTATTGCCTGCCTTTGACTTTCAGCTTTCTCCCTTTACTCTAGGATTCTTGCTGGGCTCCTGCACATCTCCACGCAGCAATGCATCACACTGGTTGCACTGATCACCCCCTAAGCTTCCACCTGCTATCACCTCCCGCCTTTGATCCTTTGCCATCATCAGTGGAGTCTTCAAACAGCACTGCTGTGTTCTCATTGCAAGAACAAATGCACTTCTCAGTGGAAAAATACCACATTCCAGCTTGGTAAAGCAGGTGGTGTGTTTCAGAGGATGGAGCAGAAAGTAGTGTGTCTTCCTTTCAAACAGGAAGGAAGACTATTAGCACATCAGCAAATAAAGTCTTGCTCGATGAATTTTAAGTGGTGCCTCACAAATGAAAATGTGGCAAAATCTGAAAAGTCAGCTTTTAGAGACGGCTTCAGTCCATTTTACAATCCCAAACTCTGAACTTTCTTTTAAACCAACCTTCCCATCTTTCAAATAATGTGGAAAGATTTTCAAGATGCTCATACTTCTTTTTGCTCTGTGAGATAGAAAACCCTGACATTGGCTTAATACAGTAACCATCACACCCAGCACTACTCTGACACACACACAGAGCAGATGCCTGACGTGCCTTAGAGGTATCATCCGGATGAAAGAGCCTGTTTCATTGCTATCCCAGGAAGGCAGAAGAAAAGGCTTGTGTTTTTGCTGTATCTGGATAATTAGAATTTATATAATTAAATTGCTCAGAGTCTGGAAAACAAAAAGAAAGCAGCAATCATATTTGGACTTTGAGGTTTCAGCTATAGGCTCAGAAAAACTTAGTTTTCTTTTGTTTTTTCATTTCTATTCTTGGAAGAAGGTTTTTTCCCTCTATTAAGGCTGGTTCCCCTGCAGCCAAATAGGACACATGGAGTTTCAATAACATGAAGACAAAACACCATAACCAAGAGTGGGAACTGTCCCTCTGCCACTGACAGAACTTTATAAATGCAGGGAATTCTGCCCAGTTTTGATTGAGGCTAATAAAGAAGACTGACTGACACCAAGCAGAGAGATGTCCTTCATGGCAAACAGCTCAGCGCTGGGAAAGTTCTAGATGTGACAACTGCTATCCCGGGTCATGCTGTCATCAGATTGATGCCATAGACGCACAAAGAAATAGTTTTTCATTTTTGCACACAGTTTCACCACACACAATGAAGCAATGGCTGAAGCAGAAGTTACGTGTTTTTTTTTTTGCCACAGATGCTGGAGCAAACTTGCAAACTGGCGGATTCACATTTGAGATCAAAGGAAGCCAACATCAGACTCAGTCAGCTCAGCTGGGCATGATTTCGAAGGAGGTGCAAGCAGCTTTATAACTCCAACATAATAATGTCTCCCTCTATTTACAAGGGTAGTAGCAGAAGGATTGATTCCGTACATATAGAAAATTCTGATTCTGGAAACATCAAACACGTTAATGAAAAGCTGTGGAAACCTGCTCCTTACTGGATGTGTTGCCCTGGCCTCCTGCTTGTCCAGAGGGTACGCACTAACCTTGTCTCTTGGTGACACATTCAGTTGGCACCAGTGGCGGCTGCTCCGTCACTGCTACCTGGAGTTTGTCATGACATGATGAATGAAGCAGGGAATCCTCAAGGCCAAGAACAACGGATAAAAGCTCGTTTTAATCAGATTCCTATAGAACACCAACTCACTGGAGAAAAGTGTGTGGTTTTCTTCTGTTTAATTGAAACATATTAGTTGATGTATGTTAGTTTTAGGTGTACTCTTTAACTATTTGACATTTGCATATATTATGAAATGATCACCATAGTAAGTATAGTAATTATCTGTCCCCATACAATGCTATTATATCGAATAGTATTACTGACCATATGTCTTATGCTGTACAGTACATCCCTGAAGCTTACCTATTTTATAACTGGAGGTTTGTGCTTCTTAATCCCCTTCACCTATTTTCCCTACTCTCCCAACCCTCCCTTCTGGCAACCAGAGGTTTGTTCTCTGTATCTATGAGTTTATATTTTGTTTTGTTTGTTTTGATACACATATATGTGCGATTATGTGGTATTTGCCTTTGTCTGACATTTCACTTAGTGTAATAACGTCTAGATACATCCATATTGTCACAAAAGGCAAAACTTCATTTTTTTTTAATGGCTAATGAAATTCCATTGTGTATATATGCCACATCTTCTTTATCCATTCACCCACCAATGAACACTTAGGTTGCTTTCATGTCTGGCTATCAGAAACAATGCTGCAGTAATGGAATGCATATTATCTTTTCAAAGAGTGCTTTCTTTCCTTTGGGTAAATACCCATAAGTGGGATTCCTGGATCATATGGTAGTTCTATTTTTAATTTTTTGAGGCATCTCCATGCTATTTTCCATAGTAGCTGCACCAGCTTACATTCCCACCAACAGTGCACATGGGTCCCCCTTTCTCCATATTCTCACTAACACTTGTTATTTCTTGTCTTTTTGATGACAGTTATTCTGACAGGTGTGAGGTGGTATCGCATCGTGGTTTCAATTTCCATTTTTCTAATGATTAATGATGTTGTGTATCTTTTCATGTGCCTGTTGGTCATCTGCACATCCTCTGCCCATTTTTTAACTAGGTTGTTTGGGTTTTTTTGTTGATATTGAGTTGTATGAGCTCTTTGTATATTTTAGATATTAACTCCTTATCAGGTATATTGTTTGCAAACATCTCCCATTCAGTAGGTGGACTTTTTGTTTTGTTGAGAGTTTCCTTTGCTATCCAAAACTTTTTCAGCTTTATGTAATCACATTTGTTTATTTTTGCTTTTGTTTCACTTGCCTGAGGACACAGATCCAAAAAAAATATTATTACCACTGATGTTAAAGAGCATACTGCCTGTGTTTTTTTCTAGAAGTTTTATGGTTTCAGGTCTTAGATATAAGTTTTTAATCCATGTTATTTTTTTCTACATAGTGTGAGAAAGTAGTCCAGTTTGATTCTTTTGCATGTAGTTGTCCAGTTTTCCCAATAACTTGAAAAGGCTGTCTTTTCCACATTGTAGATCCTTACTGCCTTTGTCACAGACAAATTATCCATAGAGTATGGACAACCCAGAGTTCTTTTCTGGGTTCTCTGATCTGTTCCATTGAACTATGTGTCTGTTTTTGTGCCAGTACTATTTTGGGTCTTTTTTTTTTTTTTTCGGTATTTTAAAAAATTCATTTTTTTTTATTGAAGTATAGTTTTTTATTTAAGGTTCTTATCGGTTATCTATTTTATACATAGTATCAATACTGCATATATGTCAATTCCAATCTCCCAATTCATCCACCCCACCTTTCCCCCTTGGTATCCATACGTTTGTTCTCTATGTCTATGTCTCTATTTCTGCTTTGTAAATAAGATCATCTATACTTATTTTTTCAGTTTCCACATATATGCATTAATATATGGTATTTGTTTTTCTCTGACAGGTCTGATAAAATATGTGAAGTATAGTTGATTTACAATGTTGTGTTAATTTCAGGTGAACAGTAAAGTGATTTGGCTATATATATATTTTTTTTTTTTCAGATTCTTTTCCCATAAGGTTCTTCTAAAATATTGAATATAGTTCCCTGTGCTATACAGTAGCCTTGTTGTTAACCTATTTTACATTTAGTAGTATGTATATGTTATTCCCCAAATCTTAATTTATCCTTTTCCCCACCTTTCCCTTTGGTAACCAAAAGTTTGTTTTCTATGTCTGTGAGTCTGTTTCTATTTTGCAAATAATTTTATTTGTATCATTTTTTTAGATTCCACATATAAGTGATATCATATTTGTCTTTCTCTGATTTCACTTATATGATAAATCTCTAGGTCCATCCATGTAGATGCAAATAGCATTACTTCATTCTTTTTTATGGTTGAGTAGTATTCCATTGTATATATATACCACATCTTATTTATCCATTCATCTGTCAATGCACATTTAGGTTGTTTCCATTCTAAATAGTGCTGATATGAATATTGCAGCATATGTATCTTTTCAAATAAAGGTTTTCTCAGGATATATGACCAGGAGTGGGACTGTAGAATCATAAAATAGCTCTCTATTTTTAGTTTTTTTGAGGAAACTCCATAATGTTCTCCATGGTGGCTGTACAAATTACATTCCCACC
Source organism: Okapia johnstoni (assembly GCA_024291935.2). Classification (NCBI taxonomy): domain Eukaryota; kingdom Metazoa; phylum Chordata; class Mammalia; order Artiodactyla; family Giraffidae; genus Okapia; species Okapia johnstoni. Next base: position 33,319,980 of record CM044309.1, on the reverse strand, counting down.
AACAGTGTAGTAAGGTTCCCTTTTTCCCACTTTCTCTCCAGCAATTTATTATCTGTAGCCTTTTAATGATGGCCATTCTGACTGGTATAAGATGACACTACATTGCAGTTTTGATCTGCATTTCTCTGATAATTCCTCATGTTGAGCATCTTTTCCTGTGGCACTTGGTAACAGCATGTTATCATACTGTTTTGATTACTGTAGCTTTGTAGTATAATTTGATATCAGGTTCATGATGCCATCAGCTTTCTTCTTTCTCAAGATCACTTTGGTATTCAGGGTCTTTTGTGTTTCCATACAAGTTTTTTATTTGTTCTAGTTCTCTGAAAAATGTCATTAGTATTTTCATAGGGATTGTATTGAATCTGTAGATTTTCTTGGAAAGTATGGCCATTTTAGCAATATTAATTCTTTCAATTCATGAGTAAAGTATATCTTTCCAATGTATGTGTCTTCTTCAATGTCTTTCCTCAACATCTTTTAGTTTTTCAAGTAGAAGTCTTTCACCTCCTTGGTTAGATTTATTCCTACATATTTTATTCCTTTTGATGCAATTATACATGGAATTTTTTCATTTCTCTTTTGACAGCTCATTGTTAGTGTATAGAAACAGAATAAATTTCTAAAACTTTACTATTGAATTCATATATTTGTTCTAATAGGTTTTTTTCTTAATGTTGTCATTAAGTTTTTCCATATATAGTATTTTTATGTCACCTGCAAACAGTGAGTTTTACTTCTTTTACAATTCAAATTCCTTATTTCTTTTTCTTCTCTGATTACTATGGCTAGGATTTCCAATACTATGCTGAGTAAAAGTGTTCAGAGTGGACATTATTGTCTTGTTCCTGATCTTAAAGGAAATTCTTTCATCTTTTCACCACTGAATATGATGTTGGTTGTAGGTTTGTCATGCTGTTGTCATTCAGTCGCTCAGTTGTGTCTGACTCTTTGTGACCCCATGGACTGCAGCATGCCAGGCTTACCTGTCCTTCGCCATCTCCTAGAGTTTGCTCAAACTCATGTCCATTGAGTCGTTTGTCATATATGGACTTTATTATGTTCAGGTATGTTTCCTAATACCTAGTTTGTTAAGAGTTTTTAACCACAAATCGATGTTGAATTCTGTCAAAATCTTTTTCTGTATCTATGAATGACTTCTATTGTTCAATTTGTTAATGTGGTGTGTCACACTGTTTGATTTGTGGATACTGAGTCATTCTTGCATACCTAGGATAAATCCCACTTGATCATAAGCATGAAAAAAGTGAAAGTGTTAGTCTCTCAATCATGTCCAAGTCTTTGCAATCCCATGGACTAGCCAGGAGTAGCCAGGCTCCCAGAATTTTTTCAGGCAAGAATACTGGAGTATGTAGTCATTCCCTTCTCCAGATGATCTTCCTGACCCAGGGATAGAAGGTGGGTCTCCTACATTGCAGGCAGATTCTTTATTGTCTGAGTCACCAGGGAATGTAGTCCTGAATTTGGTCTGCTAATATGTTGAGGATTTAAGCCTTCCTCAGTGATCAACGCAAAGAAATAGAGGAAAACAATAGAACAGGAAACACTAGAGATCTTTTCAAGACAATTAGAGATACCAAGGGAACATTTCATGCAAAGATGGGCATGAAAAGGACAGAAATGGTATGGACCTAAAAGAAGCAGAAGATTTTATGAAGAGGTGACAAGAATACACAGAAGAACTATACAAAAAATATCTTCATGACCCAGATAACCACAGTGGTGTGATCACTCATCTAGAGCCAGACATCCTAGAATGTGAAGTCAAGTGGGCCTTAGGAAGCATCACTATGAACAAAGCTAGTGATGGAATTCCAGTTGAGCTATTTCAAATCCTAAAAGATGACATTATAAAAGGGCTGCACTCAATATGCCAGCAAATTTGGAAAACTCAGCAGTGGCCACAGGACTGGAAAAGGTCAGTTTTCATTCCAATCCCAAGGAAAGGCAATGCCAAAGAATGCTCAGACTACTGCACAATTGCACTTCTCTAACACGCTAGCAAACTAATGCTCAAAATTCTCAAGCCAGACCGCAACAGTACGTGAACCGACAACTTCCAGATGTTCAAGCTTGATTTAGAAAAGGCAGAGAAACCAGAGATCAAATTGCCAACATCCACTGCATCATAGAAAAAGCAAGAGAATTCTAGAAAAACATCTACTTCTGCTTTATTGACTACACCAAAGCCTTTGATTGTGTGGATCACAACAAACTGTGGAAAATTCTTAAAGAGTTGGGAATACCAGACCACCTGACTTGTTTCCTGAGAAATCTGTATGCAGGTCAAGAAGCAACAGTTAGAACTGGACGTGAAACAACAGACTGGTTACAAATCGGGAAAGGTGTGCGTCAGGCTGTATATTGTCACCTTGCTTATTTAACTTATATGCAGAGTACATCATGCGAAATGCCAGGCTGGATAAAGCACAAGCTGGAATCAAGATTTCAGGGAGAAATATCAATAACCTCAGATACACAGATGGCACCAACCTTATGGCAGAAAGTGAGGAAGAACTAAACAACCTCTTGATGAAAGTGAAAGAGGAGAGTGAAAAAAGTTGGCTTAAAACTCAATATTCAGAAAACTAAGATCATGACATCTGGTCCCATCACTTCATGGCAAATAGATGGGGAAACAATGGAAACAGTGACAGACTTTATTTTCTTGGGCTCCAAAATCACTGCAGTTGGTGACTGCAGCCATGAAAGTAAAAGACACTTGCTCCTTGGAAGAAAAGCTATGATTAACCTAGACAGCATATTAAAAAGCAGAGACATTACTTTGCCTACAAAGGTCCCCGTAGCCAAAGTTATGGTTTTTCCAGTAGTCATGTATGGATGTGAAAGTTGTACTGTAAAGAAAGCTGAATTGATGCTTTTGAACTGTGGTATTGGAGAAGACTCTTGAGAGTCCCTTGGACTGCAAGGAGATCTAACGAGTCCATGCTAAAGGAGATCAGTCCTGGGTGTTCATTGGAAGGACTGATGCTGAAGCTGAAACTTCAATACTTTGGCCACCTGATGTGAACAGCTGACTCACTGGAAAAGACCCTGATACTGGGAAAGATTGAAGGCAGGAGGAGAAGGGGACGATGGAGGATGAGATGGTTGGATGGCATCACTGACTCGACGGACATGAATTTGAGCAAGCTCCAGGAGTTGGTGCTGGACAGGTAAGCCTGGCGTGCTGCAGTCCACCGGGTCGCAAAGAGTCAGACACTATTGAGTGACTTAACTAACTATTCATTTATTTTGAATAAATCAGGAACACTGGCCTATTCTTTTCTTGTGGTGTCCTTGTCTGGTTTGGTATAAGGGTGATGCAGGCCTTGTAGAATGAGTTCTGAAGCATTTCTTCTCCTCACTTTTTTAAAGAATAGTTTAAAAAGGATAGATGCTAACTTCTTAAATATTTGGTAGAATTCACCTATGAAACCACTTGGTTCTGGACTTTCATTTGCTGGGATTTTTAAAATCACTGACTCAATTTAATTACTGGTAATCACTCTGCTCATATTTTATATGTCCTACTGATTCAATACTGGGAAACTAAGTTTTTCGGAATTTATCCACTTCTAGTTCGTCCATTTTGTTCATAGTAATCTCCTATGAAATCCTTCGAATTTCTGTGGTGACGGTTACAACTCCTTTTTCGTTTTTGGTTGTATGGGCCCTTTCTCATTCTTTTCTTGATGAGTCTGACCAAAGGTTTATCAATTTTCTTTATCTTTTCAAAGAATCAGCTCTTAGTTTCATTGACCTTTTCTATTTTTTATTTTTCAGCCTCTATTTCACCCATTTCTACTTCAATCTTTATGATTTCTTTCCTTCTACTAACTTTGGGTTTTGTTTATATTTTTCTAGTTCCTATAGGTGTAAGATTAGAGTGTTTCTTTGAGATTTTCCATACGTAGGTTTGTATCACTATAAATTTCCCTTAGAACTCCTTTAGCTGCCTCCCACAGAGTATGGTTGTTATGTATGCATTTTCTTTTTCTCCAATCCTCTTACACTTTCAAATCATCTTTGATTTCTTCAATGATCCGTTGGTTTTTAGTAGCATACTGCAAACATGTAAAAAAGCTTTCACGTGTTTGTGTTTTTGCAGTTTTTTCCTTGCAGTTGATTTCTAGTCTCATTCTGCTATGGTTGAAAGAGATGCTTAATATGGTGTCAAAGTTCTCAGATTTACTGAGACTTGTTTTTGAGGTCTATCCTAGGAAAAAGTGTGTTTTTCAAATAATGAGAAAGAAAGCTTACTTAATTCTCTACAGGATAGACCTTGGTACAGCACACTATACTTTAAGCAGACACTCAATAAACTTCTAAGTGGTTATCCAAACAGTTGACTCTTGAACAATGCAAGGTTTGGGGCACCAACCTCTGTGCAGTTGAAAATTCATGTATAACATTATCGTCACCCATCAATATGTATGGTTCCACATTTCTGGATTCAACCAACCATCGATTGTAGTACTTTAGTACATATTTATTGGGAAAAAGAAATCTGTGTATAAGTGTACCCATGCAGTTCAAACCCATGCTATGTTGTTTAAGGTCACCTGTAATTGATTTTAATAAAAGTTCTCCAATAGGCAATGAACCAATGTTTTCAGGGTAGAAAGTGTGAGCAACAGAATGTGCTTACTTAGCTTATAAATATATCAGCTCTGCTTAATGGTCTTTTTGTTTTTATAGAGAAATAGTTGAAGTATAAAAAGTGTAAAGATATATATAACATACCACTGACTGATATACCAAGGAGCATGATGACCTTTTTGCATATTCATTACTTAGTTACAAAAAAACTATTGACGATTTAGTTTAGCAAACTGACACTTTGAAATCTTGAGTTAAATATATTCATATTTTTGAAATGGTTTTTTACTTCTTTTTAAACTTAGGAGATTGCTGAGTCTTCTAGCTTTGAAGGAGATAATAAAGACCCAAACCTTCTTGGTTTTTATTATCCAGTCTGATTATATCTATGGGAAGCACAGCCTATTTCACAAGATTTGGACAGTGTTCAGAGAAGGGAAACTCCCTAGCTAGCTCGAGAGAAGCTGAGACACAGCCAGAAAGTAAACCTTCCAAGGGGAAGGAGCACGGACAGTGCCTGGCCCTGGACACATGGGAGAAGGTCAAAGGACTTCCTAAAGATCAAAAAGCAGCAGAACCCCAAATTCCTCCCTCCTAACCACCAGTTCTGTTTTCAAAACTACTTTATCTCTAATATAGAAACATGCTCTTCAAGAACTTTCTTATTCCTTAAAATAATATTTTTTCCCAAAGTGATCTGAAAGTGACAGAAGATTTGTTTTTTACTTTATTTTGTTTAAATTGCCTACAGAGAAAGGGACAGTTATTAATTGAATGTGAAGATGAATCTGAGACAACATATTGGTGGAAAATCACAAAAATTCATTACTTCTCAAGTTTGCAGCAGTTTTTCTGTAAATGCAAATGTTAATTTTCACTCTGTGTCATTATCTGTAGATATGTGGAAAATATGAGTGCATAGTTTACTCATTAGGGATGAATCAAAACAGACAAATAAAGCTTGTTTTAGCTCTGAAAAATAAACATGTGGGGGAACACAATTCTTAAATACAGCTTTCCCCAACCTTTTCAGGGGGGAAACATAGCTTTCAGCTTTCTGTGAAGATTACAAAGCACAATACAGGCTAAATGCCATGCTCCCCATGCCTCTAACCCTCCTTATAAATGTGGTGCAGCTGTCTGGCACTTTTGCCAGTGATAGCTCTGTGTGATCATTAACACTACCTGCTTAGTATTTGTGAAATTACATTGTATGTGCAAAGAATTGAGGTGATATTTTGAAACCCACATGGTTAATATATTTACCAATTTGTGGTTAAAGAGCATGGTTTTTCCAAAAACAGTTCACAATTACCACTATTTAAGATTCAAAGTTGTGTTTTATTCAGTGGCTTTTGCATAACTTGGTACAGTGGTCACATTCAAGTAACCTCAAAGGTTAGAGTTATCCTGATGAAATAAATCCCAGGGAACAACAATGCCAAGTTTGAAGCTCCAAGACTTTGGCCACCTGATGTGACAATCTGACTCATTGTATAAGACCCTGATGCTGGGAAAGCCTGAGAGCAGGAGGAGAAGGGGGCAACAGAGGATGAGAAGGTTGGATGGCATCACTTATTCAAAGGATATGAGTTTGAGCAAACTCCGGGAGATGGTGAAGGATAGCGAGGCCTGGCATGCAGCAGTCCATGGGTTTACAAAGGGCTGGACACGACTTAGCAACTGAACAACAATATGATTTGATGAAATCTCATATTCTGAAGATGAAAGCCACATTTTATTTATTTTCTAGTACGTGATCACAAATTGGATATAGAAAATAGCAGATAACCTTATGATATGTTACTCTTAGAAAGGGGCAGAGAAATTAGGCAAATCTATCAAGTGACTGAAACTGATTTAGGAAAGTGACTGAAAGTGATGATTTAGGAAAGGGGAGTGCATGCACTCCATTAAAGAAGCAAATGTTTGTCAAATCTGGTCAAAACAAACCCTGAGCGGGGACAGTCATCAAAATCTTTTCATCATTTAGAGATTAAACTCTGTGAGCAGCTCTTGCCTCAAGAAAAGCCAATATGTGAATATCAAGATGTGGAGAAATGATAGTTATGTTAAAATAAAATAAACTAGCAAGCACGTCTAGTAATGTGTTTACATTATGATTATGCTTTGACTGCTTCAGTTGGTCTATATACTATTCTTCATAAATAAATGTATTATTCATATGACTTTTGCTCAAAGAGTGCAGGCCTTTGTTACTATAGTTTTATTGTTAAAGGTAATTTGGATTTAACATGTTTAAAACGAAACCCCTTCCCTCCATCCAATCTATTTTCTCTTGTATTACTTCTGAATTACTTTTTTTTTTAACAGCATCACCAACCACTTTATCCATCCAGATATGCACAACACAGTTTCTGGAACCATCCCGAGTACTTACTTAAGCTTCCCATCTGCTTTATTCCCCCAAGTTCTGTAGAGTCTGCACTTCACACTCTTGAACATAGCCCTCTGCTGTGATGCTTCTGTCCTAGTTAAAGGTTTCACAATGATCTCTTTCCGATCTCTACATCTGCCTCTTATTCTTTCTGCCTTCAGTGTCAGAACTTACACAGATGTCCTCCCTACGTTCTCACCTCCACAGGTATCAGACGACTTTTCTGAAATGTCAATCCATCACTTGAATAACTTAACAGATAAAAATCAAATTCTGAAAGTATTTCAAGTGAAGCCTAACTCTCCAGCCTAATCCCTTATCCCTCTTCCACCCGGAAATCTATATAGGAGGGAAAAAAACATAGGTCAATATTTAAAAGAAGAATCAATAATAGCTTTAAGCTGGAAACAAAGTAAACCATTTGTTCTTTGGAGTCTTTCTAAAAAATGATATATTTGTTGTACTTTCTACTTTACCAGTAGTGTGTATTCATTAACTATTTTGTTACTATATTAAGAAAATCATAAGAAATGCATTAGGTGTGACAACCCAGGTCCAAGCCTAAAGTCTTGACTTGGCCTGTTAGAACTGGTAACAGCTGCTACTGTAGGGAATGTCAGAGTATCTGGTAACAACTAAAGAGCCATTTTCAAACTCTGGAAATGAAGTTGCTTTCATATTTTAAAAGCCAGAACTGTGGCTATATCAATTTAACCTTTCTTTTATTTGAACGGAATTTAAATATACTCATAGTAATTATAATTGTACAAAAACATTAGTTATTCACAACTGGAAAGGAAGAGACATATCTTGGATCTGTGCTGCAGATTTTTTTCTAACTAAATATTCCCTGATCCGCAGACGCTGAAATGTCTCTCTCCTTACATGGCCTCCTCCTTTGCCCCTCACTAACCCGTAAGAAACACTGCGGTTTAAGGCTACTGTTCCACTGCATCGCTGTGAGCGAGGCAATTTCTGCATGGGTGTCAGAGAAAGAAGAAAGAGAAACCCCTGTCTTAGGGATAAATGATAAGCTGGACTGAAAGGTATAATAACCAATGTTTTACTCTGAACATGCACTGTCCAATAGTCATCACAACCTCTGTAGCTATTGATCCTTTGAAATGTGCCCAGTCCAAACAGAGAGGTGTTATAAGAGTAAAATAGACATTGAATTTTTTAGACTTAATATGCAAAGAAGAATATAAAATATCTCAGTGTTGTTTAGCTGCTAAGTCATGTCCAACTATTTGCAACTCCATGGACTGTACTTCTGTTCATGGAATTTTCCAGGCAAGAATACTAGAGTGGGTTGCTATTTGTTTCTCCAGGGGATCTTCCTGACTCAGGGATTGAACTCGTGTCTCCTGCACTGGCAGGCAGATTCTTTATTGCTGAGCCACCAGGGAAGTAACACTTTATATTGATTAAAGGGAAATAATGATATTTGGGATCTGTTGAGTTAAATAATATGTAGTATTGAAATTATTTTCATCTGTTTCTTTATCCTGCTTTTAATGTAACTGTTAGAAATTTTAAATATGTAGCTCATATTTTACATATGCTCAAATTTTACATATGTAGCTCATATGAAAATTCTATTGTACAATGCTGCTCAGACACGATTTGTTTTAAATAAATGACCAACATCTTGTTTAATTATTATTTACCTTTCTGTAATTAAAGCAGGATACAGAATTTATATTGGCAGGAGGAAGTAGGGAGTGGGAGGTAGTGGGAATCCAATTGTTTCTACTCCATCGTTGTTTAAATTTTGAACAGAAGTAGGGAGGAAAAAAAAAGATGTGTAAAATCTAAACATAAACCAATTCTTCAGAGGCAACCAGTGGCATCAAAAAAGAAGAATAATGGCACTCTTAAGCATTCTGGAATATTCCCATATACCCAACCTGTGCAACAAAGTCAGTGGTCCACTTAGTACAACAAAGCTACCAGTCCACCAAAAGCTTTGGGTGTTAAGTTTTCTCCATTTTGCTGCTAGAAATGATTTACACAGAATAGCATTTATTAATTATCTAAGAACTCCCTGGAGGTGATGTCTGCAAATGCTTAAATGTCACACTTCTTTAAAAATTGAAGTATAGTTGATTTACAATACTGTGTTAGTTTCACGTGTTCAGCACAGTGATTCCATTTTTATTTTGCATGATAGGTTATTAAGAGATACAATAATCTTATAATTAATCTTAAAATCTTGGGTATAATTCCCTGAGCCATACAGTAAATCCTTGTTGCATATCTCTTTTATATATAGTAGTTTTTATCTGTTAATCGCATGCCCCTAATTTTTCCTTCCTCTCCACTCTCCCCTTTGATAACCATACATTTATTTTCTATGTCTGAGAATCCATTCCTTGTTTGTATATAGATTCATTTGTATCATTTTTTTAGATTCCACATATAAATGATATCATATAATGATGTCTTTCTCTGTCTGACTTATTTCAGTAAGCAAAATACTCTCTGGGTTACACTTCCAGTATTTTACTCAGTACTGCCCAACTGATGCAGAGAGCATATACTTCATTAATAGCAAAGTGACTTAAATTACTTATTATTTTAAAAATCCACATTAATAAGCAAAATTCAAAATTCACAATGAAGTTATAAACAGGTGGTGTATTCTAACTTGTCATTAATGTGGTACTTACAATAAAGAGATATAAAACAAAATGATTGTAAATGAGTGAAAAGACCCTGATGCTTGGAAAGACCAGGGCAAGAGGAGAGGGGGGACAACAGAGGATGAGATGATTGAATGGCATCACTGACTCAATGGACATGAGTTTGAACAAATTCTGGGAGATAGTGGAGGATAGGGAAACCTGGCATGCTGCAGTTCATGGGGTTGCAAAGTATCGGATATGACTTAGCAACTGAGCAACAACAAATGCCATATTTAAAATTAACACAGAAAGTATGTAAAGTTGTCTCTTACACATACACAATCTGAGCCAAACTTATATCACAAAACACAAGCTTTCCTAAGTTATCACTAAGAAAATATTGCCAGTCAATGTTATCAGAGTCAGCACAGGAAAGAGAACCACTGTTTGAGAACTGCTGGTTCCTGACTCACCTTATTAACAACTTTCATAATTTCATAGACTATTATGAGAGTAGAGGTGTAGCATATGTGCATTTAGTTCACAGAAATCCAACTATAAGCATTTGGCAGGAAGAGAGAACCTAAAAAAAAACACAACAGACAGAAGTCCCACCATTCAGTTCAATGAAGTTTTGCGTAGGAAGGGAGAGAATAATTGTCTTTTCTTCAATTGGTTTCTGATCTCAAGTCTTTCATGGAGGGTGCTGGTCTCACAGGTGATCAAAGACATTGTAAATAATAACTCTGTTTCTACTTAATCTTGATTTATTTGTTGACTTTAAATCCCCAGCAAGATGTGACTTAATGGTGTCCTAATGGCACAACGTGTTTCATTAAGTCCTGATGTCAACTATGTGGGTTCCTAGCAACTTCCTATCTCTGTCTTCTATCCACATTATTGTACTTGTGCTTTGGGAAGGTCATTTTTGGCTGCTGTGTAAGAAACAGACACACTGCAGCAAGAAAGCAGGAACAACAGTTATTTGCTGACCTGAATTACTGAAAGGATAGGAAGGGATGCAAGTGGATAAAGGTGTCCTGGAAAAGATGGTCTTAAAAGATACTTTGTAGAGATTGCTTTGGTTCTTAACAATTATATAGCATTAGTCTTTCTCCTGGAGAAGGCAATGGCAACCCACTCCAGTTCTCTAGCCGGGAGAATCCCATGGACGGAGGAGCCTGGTAGGCTGCAGTCCATGGGGTTGCTAAGAGTCGGACACGACCGAGCGTCTTCACTTTCACTTTTCACTCTCATGCATTGGAGAAGGAAATGGCAACCCACTCCAGTGTTCTTGCCTGGAGAATCCCAGGGACGGGGGAGCCTGGAGGGCTGCCGTCTATGGGGTCGCACAGAGTCGGACACGACTGAAGTGACTTAGCAGCAGCAGCAGCAGTCTTTCTCCAACATGGGCAGGTACATTTATATTGCCCTCCCAAGATATTTTGTTAAAAAGAATATGTTCAATGAGATTCTTCAAGACCTTTAACAGTTTCCTTCTTTTCAGTAGTTTCATATGGTTACAGAGTTTGTGACCGGAAGTGCTTTTAATACATTTAAACATTAAACATTTGCTCCAGAAACTGTTATGCGTCTGGTGATTCAGAAATAATGATAGCAATCTTGCCTTATCGCTCACTTTGTTACAGGTTAGACATAAGAGACTTTTCTATCAGTCACACAACAGGACATGAAAGACAAAGAAGAAAATGTGGGGAACACCACTGAGCATGACAGTCCAAATTAGTTCACAGTTTTCCATGGACACATAAGATACTGCCTGTAGCTCAGGTCCTTTTCCAACTTTGAACTCAAAGGTTGACAAGCTTCTGAAGTTCTTTTTGAACGCTACAATTCCCAGAGAGGCATTCTATAAAGAGAAGATGACTTCATTTTACCCAGAAAGCGATATATCTGACATCACTATATTTTAAAACCCTGCAAAACAAACAGGGCCGTATGGCTCAATTTTTTTTCCAACAGCAAACTAACAATCTGGAGTATTCTAATAAACTGCTGTTAGGTCTAGGAATATTTGGGGCCAAAATTTTCTTTTTTTCCCTCGTTATAACTAGTTTGCTAATAGATTTCTTTAGCTTTAGAGTTATAATTAGAAGACAGTTACTACTTTGCATAATCACATTGTAATTGTTATTTGGGTGAAATCCAACCAATTTAAGCATCAGTACTTCCAAAAAAACAATGTCTGGCAAAAAGAGAATAACAAATGCCATGCTCTAATGGGTCCAGGTTATCTAATAATGTTTGCCTAATGGTTTAGTCTTTTTTTAAGAAGCTCAACAGCAAGTGACATTAGAAATCAATGTATTTTAAGGCATCACAGTTGTAACTGGCAATAAGTTAATGTTCTCTGATAAACACTAATGATGAGAGTAAGAAACAAAAATTTACATGGGGTCAGAAACCTAGCCGCCTTAGGTCTGTCATTTGTTAAATTTATGTTCCAGTGGCTGAATTTACTCCTAGTGCCTGGAGAATTTCCAAGCACGCACATCTCTTGCTTCAAAAGCCAAGAAGCTCAGTTGTAGACCCCAGTTCTATAGAATGAATGAACACAACTATGTTTCTAGCTGCCCACCCTCCTATCCACTTTTTAAGTTGATTATTCAGCCTTCCTAGAAACTTCATAACTCTTTCAGGAAATTCCATCCTTTGTTCAATCAGCCAGCTCTTTGCTGTTGCTTACAACCAAGAAACCTCACATCTACTTCAAAAATACATGCGTCTTTTCACTTCATGTCAGCTGTCATTACTCTAGTCAACTCCCATGACATCTCTTCTGTACTAAAGCAGCAGCTTCCTGGCTAGTCTTGCTGCATCCATTCTTGTCCCTCTCCAACCCAATCTATGCGTGCTAAGTCACTTCAGTTGTGTCCAACTCTGTGACCCCACGGACTGTAGTCCACCAGGCTCCTCTGTCCATGGGATTCTCCAGGCAAGGATACTAGAGTGGGTTGCCATGTCCTCCTCCAGGGGATTTCCCAATCCAGGGATTGAACCCGTGCCTCTTATGTCTCCTGCATTGGCAGGCGGGTTCTTTACTGCTGGCATCACCTGGGAACCCAATCTATATAACGTGATCTAATGTGATCACACCTAAATACAAAGGGAACATTAACCATTCTTCTCCATAAAATTCTTCTTATCAACTTAAATATATCTCCTAAATATATCTCCTTAAAGAGAGCTTTCCTTATGCTTCAGTATAAGTCTTCTTACTTATGGACCTCATCATGTCCTGTACATTTAATAGATTGAATGTCCTGGACATTATAAATTATATAACTTATAATTATATATTTATATTTGTATTGTTTGGAATATCTCTCTCCTCAATTCTATGACAGCAGGAAATATCTACCCTAAGAAACTAGAAAAAGAGAAGGAATTTAAACTCAAAATAAGCAGAAAGAAAGAAATAATAAAAAATAAATCAGTGAAATAGAGAATGGACAAACAACAAAGTCAATATATGCAAAAGCTGGCTCTTTGAGAATAGCCATAGAAGTGATAAACTGCTAGTTAGACTGGTTGAAAAAGAGATAACACGCTGACCAATATCAGAAATGAGAGAGGGAGCATTACTGTAGATTCTTAACATTTTTTTAAAAGGCAATATTATGAACAGCCACATGCTAACAAATTTAACAATTTATATGTCATGGATAAATTCTTTGAAAGACACAAATTACCAAAATTGACTCAAAAAGAAATGTGAAGCCTGAAAAGCACCACAGTTGACCCTGGAACAACGTGAGGGTTAATCTGCATATAATTTCTAGTCGGCCTTCTGTATCCACGATCCCTCCACATCTTCAGATTCAACCGAGGACCATGTAGTACTATAGTATTTACTATTGAAAAAGATCTGCATTTAAGTGAACTTGTACAGTTCAAACCTGTGTTGTTCAAGGGTAAACTATATGTCAATCTTACAAATTGAATCTGTAATTAAAAAAACACTTCCATAAAGAAAACTCCAGGTCCAGTTGGCTTTACCAGTAGACCTACCTTTTAAGGAAAAAATACCAGTCCTAAAACAAATTCAGAAAACAAAGAGGGCGGAACACTTCCTAAACCATTTTATGAGGCTGTCATTAAATTGATATCAGAACCACACAACAATATCCAAGAAAATAAAATGATAGGTCAATGGGTGGAAATGAATGAATCCTTAACAGATTTTTAGCATAAATTATGAATTTCAGGTCTCTTAATATATAAAATGGTCTAATGAAAATTTTCCATAGAGTAAGTTCTATAGAATTGCAAGTTGGCACCAAACTATGTGACAATGGGAAGTCTAATTCTTGTCCTACAATCTTAGGAAAAAAATAAAACCACAGCTCTTCACATTCAAATTACATGTCATTCATTTTACCTGTGAGTCAACCAAATAACAGATACGGATTGAAGGGCTTATCAGGTTCAGGTCATGATAAGACATTTCATAGTGAACTCCCAGTTAAAGGAATTAATCCTAAAGAATTTAACATGTACTTTATATGAAAAAATTAGACAAGCAAATAATTCCAAGTAGTTAAGCAGAGGTAATGAACATATGAAAAATTTCAACTAAAAGTTAAGGGAAAGAAAGAGGCCTATAATTTTACAAAGTTTGACAAATTGGTAGCAGAATAGAAAAATATGTAGTTTTTTAAGAGAAGAGACTTTTGATTTCATATAAAAAGAAATGAAATTCTAATTACAGGCAGTGAATAGGTAGAAAAGGAATATTTATTCCTTTTCCAAAGATACTATTTTCCCAGTTAGCTGTCACAAACCACTTGCACAAACGCAGACCTTCTCCAACAACTGCTTATGAAATTTCATTATAGATGGTTTTTGGTAACAAAATATATTTCACATATTAAAAATTAGCAAGCTTTCATGCTACAGCATTTCCTTTCTTTTTCTCCACTCAACAAATATTTACAGAGCCCTTAATATACAATTAAACATGGTCCTAGTGCTAGAAATGCAGCATAAACAAGATGGACTAAAATTACAGACGACATGGAACTTACTTTCTAGCTGAGATACATGAGAGGCCAGAAAATAAGTTAAGTTCTAGCATGTATATTCTACTACTGTTCCACTGTCCCTCTGCCATAATATTATCCTGATTCAGTGCTGTTGGGTGTGGTTTAAGTAGAGTTACAATGTGATAAAAGCTTTTTGATATTGCAGATAAGCCCTCTTGGCCCAGTTCCAAGCTAGATCTGTCTTAAAAGGATTACCATAATACAAACCAGGGATCACCAAACTTTTCCTGTAATGAGTCACATATAAATATTTTAGGCTCCGCAGGCCACCTACAATCTATACTCCATATTCTTCATTTTTTAACCCTTTAAAAATGTAAAACTGTTCTTATCTGGCATGGAATTCTCCAGGCCAGAATACTGGAGTAGGTTGCCGTTCCCTTCTCCAGGGGATCTTCCCAACCCACGGATCAAACCCAGGTCTCCTGCATTGCAGGTGGATTCTTTACCAGCTGAGCCACCAGGGCAGCCCTCTTATCTGACAGGCCAAACAAAAACAGGCCAGGGGCCAAATCTAATCTGCAGCCACAGCTCTCCAACTCCTGACCAAAAGACCTGAATATCCTTGCTTGTAAGTGGCTATGCTCAGTTCTACACTTTGTATTTCTTTTAATTTTTTTTTTATATTTCTTCTCTTGCTGTTTGTTGTTTATTTGCCAAAATCTAATAAACATTCTTTTCTAGAGCTACAGTAGTTCGACTGCTACAGCCTCAAAGTCAGCTCTGAAGAGCAGAACCACCTGCCCCATTTCACACAAGCAACAGGAAGATGTTCTCAGCAGAAAAACCTTCTATGTCTGTGTACTTTAGAGAAATACAGCAGAGACAGTACCTGCTCTCCACTGACTTCCTGGGGCAGAAACATACAAGGTCCAATGGTCCCTTACCTTGCTGGAGGAACATCAATATTGGAAGAAACAACTTTTCGCTTTTGCTCAAGGAGACAGATGGAGCGAGTGTTTTCTTTTTCATGGTCAAGTGCTCGGTTGGCTTTTTTGGTGTCTGCTGTTTTCACATCTTCCTCCATGGCCAAGGGAAACAAGTGTTGATGGGACATTTTTTTACTAGAGTCACGTTTTAAGTCCTCTGTTTGAAATGTGAAGGTCATTTCCCGCTTAATGCTCCCCACCTGTGAAACAAAACACAAAAATTCTCACTCACCCAAAATATCAGCTTTACGTGACTATGTGCAGATGGCCAGAGGACAGACCACAGACATTGCTGTCCCTGTTCATCTTGAAGATTTTTTAATTTAAATGGGGGAAATCTAACATGGAAATAAAATAACTGACTTTACAAAGTAAGGTACAATTGATGTGCTGCCTGTCATAATGCAAGCAAGAAGCATCATGAGCTCAAGAGAAGCCTTTCAGATGGGCAAACATTTTGAAGACTTGAAAGCATGAGGCTTCTAAAAAAAAATGAGAATTTAAAACATCATTGTTTTCTCTTCTACAACTGAGAAAACTCCAATAAATAGATTCTTAAATATTTCATGCTGATTATGCTTAACAGAGGTTCAATCCCTGGGTTGGGGAGATCCCCTGGAGGAGGGCATGACAACCCACTCCAGTATGCTTGCCTGGAGAATCCCATGGACAGAGGAGCCTGGTGGGCCACACACCACAGTGCTGCAAAGAGTCGGACACCACTGAGTGACTAAGCACCACACATGCTTAACAGAAGAGTGCTATACATATAAAAAAAATCAAGTCTTACATCTTTGACTATGAATAATGATCTTAACCCCACTCTTTACCTCATGAAAAATGTTTTTTTTTTTTTTTTTTATCAATAGCAGTTTTGATCTTAAGGAAATCCCTTCATTAGTACGACAATTAAAAAGTCATAACACTGGAACTTTCCTGGAGGCCCAGTGGTTAAGAAGCCACCTTCCAATGCAGGAGACGTGGGTTCGATGCCTGGTTGGGGAACTAGGATCCCACATGTCGCAGGGCAAATAAGCACCCACACGCCGCAACTATGGAGCCCACAAGCTCTGGGGCCCATGTACCACAACTGGTGCGTCCACACGCTGCAAAAGTCATAATAATCTTTACCATTTTTCACTAAATGCAATGTTTAAGACAAAGGTAAATTTAAATGTCAAAGGAATTATATCTGGTGATTTCAGAGTTTAGAATTTGTGATGGATGAAAAAGGAGACTAAAGTTAAAAAAAGGGATTTTGTATTTTGCAAGATGACTGGCACTGCTCGTGAAGTCTGGAGTGAGCTTGTTAAGCCCCGAGCTTCCCTGTGGCTCAGCTGGTAAAGAATCTGCCTGCAATTCAGGAGACCTGGGTTCAATCCCTGGGTTGGGAAGACCTCCTGGAGAAGGGAGTGGCTGCCCACTCCAGTATTCTGGCCTGGAGAATTCTATGGACTGTATAGTTCATGGGGTCATAAAGAGTTGGACACAACTGAGCAACTTTCACTTTTTACTTTGTTAAAGTCCTAAGTGTGCAAAGAAGAGCTGGACCTTCTGTCAACCCGGAGCCTCACTAATCAGTGGAGAATGTTTCAAAATATGCATGTCTGTGAGACATTTCACAGGTCAGAGTCACTCTCTCAAGAAGTCCACGTGTAGAGTCAGTAAACCTTCACTCACCCACTTAAACAGAAAGTGTGCTCATTTATCTCTTTTTGATTTTAGGTAGGAGGAAAAGCACAAAGAATTTGATCAAGTTGATTTAGAATTCATAGAGCTAAAGCCACAAATAGAGGGGATTTTTCAGAATAAAATGAAAGTATGTGTGTTCAGTGCAGCAGAGACTGGCAAAATATGGTGTGAATGGCTAGAGATTCTCAGACTAAGGGAAAACTTGAAGCGATATGTTTGTTGGAGCCATAGAACCAGCTCTCATATGTATTCTCCTTGAGCCTAGGGGTGACTTGCATGCCTCAGGATCACTATGGCTGGAATGTATCTTTTATATGAACCCAGAGTCCTAAATTGAGCTCCCTGCTCTCGTTGGCCTGCACTTGTCAGGCAGAAGAGACTATCTTCCACGGTGTTCCTGCCACACTGAGCCCATGCTCCACAGGACAATGTCAGTCACTTTGGTATATTTGCAACTCGTTAAAAAGTTACCATATTTCTTAGAATGCATTAATGAATGAACCAAAGTAAGAGTCCAAGAAAAATGAGTGCTTTTACGAGCTGTTTCAATGACATCAATACTCAATAGAGAGGAATAAGAAACTATTTCATACTTCTAAAATTCAATACATTTTCAATAAAAATGTAGTTTGGAAAGCTAATGTAATTATAAATGTTTTAAATATCCATCACTAATCACTTTCAGTGCAACTGTGTCTGCCTGGAGGTGGAAGGGAGTGGGAGGCATTTTTTTCACTTCTATAGCAGCTCATTCCCAACTATGTTACAAAAGGAATATGCCAAACACCAGCCACAAAAGATGAAAACAAAGGCCTGGCTTTGATGATTATAAATAGTTTCTCCCTAAGTGTCAAGTATTACACTAATTAAATATTTAAGTAGTCATTAGTATTAAGTTGTAGCAATAACTGACATCCATACCTCCCCAAGGACCAATTCATCTGATTAAAAGAATTCAATCCAAAGAGAGGTGAGGTTGAGGGAGAGCATTACAGGAAAGTTAGCTTTTAGCTTCAAAAATTTAGGGGAAAAAAAACAGCATTTGAAGCAAATTAATACAAAGTAGAATAAATTTCCTGTAAAAATGATAGTAAAATCATATATCATGCTCTTAGCCAAGACTTCATAATAAAGTAAGCTATGGTAATATTCAACAATGTAAGCTATAAATCTTCCATAATACATTCTAAACATAAAATTAATCTCTAAATGGTAATCAGGAAAGTTTAGCAATGTAATGAAATTCAAAGACTACTCAGCCCAGACTTCTTTTATAAAAGTGGAGTTAAAATGAGTTAGCTAAGATCAAAGAGGACAAAAAAAAAATGCAGAGATGAGCAAGAGATTTTTGATACTTTGAGTCATGTGTTCTGCTGTTTGTAAGGCTGGTGGAAGGAGTGGGTGACAGATGTAGATGTTCATTATATCTCTATGCTTTAAAGTTTACATATATATGTATATATATATATATATATAACTTGCTCTTTTTAATGTTCTCCCGCTCATATCAGATACTACATTTTTTCAAATTTTAAAAGGAATAGTCACAGGGGAGAAGAGAGTAGAGGGAGAACATGAAGTCAAATCTTGAGACATGGGCTCAGAAATGGCCCAGAGAAATATGTTGGTGGCTGGAGAGGATGCTGAACCAGGGAGAAGGTTCTAAGACAGGAGGTAACACAGCATGTCTGAATGCTGAGGCAGGATGGAAAGATAGGGATGAGTGAGGGTTTTTAGGAGCAGTGGAAGGGGGCAGGACCAACATCCAGCCATTGCACCACCAGCAGATGAGCAGAAGAAAGCCGCAAAAGGAAGATATAACCCCAATTCAATTTGAACCCCTATTAGATTAGCAGAGGAGAGCAGCTAAAGGAAGATAGGATCCCACTTACATGAGATTTCCAGAAAAGGCAAAGCTATAAAGACAGAAAGCAGATTGGTGGATTCCCTGGGGCTGAGGTGGATAAGGGAAACTGACTGCAAATGGACATCAAAGAACTTTGTGCCATGAAGGAAATGTTCTAGGACTAGACCGTACTGATTTGTACCATGCTACAAATTTATCAAAAAAAAAAACAACAAAAACCCAACCCTGAACTGTATTCTTACAATGGGATGAATATTATGATATGTAAATTGAACCACAATAGTACTGTTGATTTAAAAAAAAAAAAAAAGGAAAAGAAGAAAGAACCAAACCAGGAGTAACTGGTATAGAAAGTATATTTCCCAAGAAACCCCTAGACCAGAAACTGGGAACCTGTGCTGCAAAGAGGCAGCCGCGGAGTGCTATGACAATGCAGGCTGCCTCAAGTAGCTGTGCTACTATATCCTGTTCACAAGTAAGGCTGGCTAAAATCCAGTCCCTCCTCAAGCCAGGTCCCCGGGCCTCTTCACCCATGGAAGAGGGACATTTTTCTAATTCACCTGGAGAACTTTTTATCCTTTATTTGCCCAAAGAGGGCACTCTTACTTGTTTTTGTTCCCAATCTGCACAATGCCCTGACGACAAAAGGAAACCCTTCTGGTGGTGCACAGGGCCTGGGCCAAGTTAGCTTCCTTCCTTGAAGCTGATATCCATTAATGATGTGACTCATATGAGCTGATATTTTTAATAATAGAAAGTTGAGGAAATCTGAGAAATCTTTCCATATCACAGCTCACAAGGAGGCAAAGTGTTCAACAATAGAAGATACCCAGAGAAAATAAACAAACCCCCCAAATCCAGAAGTCCTGGGTGGCAAATAATGAAGAAAAACAGCCAAACTCTTAACTAGGAATTTTGAGAAGAAAATACAAGGCAGAGGTTTAGGAATAATCTTAGTCTAGATTTTTAAAAATGTGTCTCTTGCATGAGGAAGGGTTAATCCGATTGTATCCCACAGTGATGAGACTGTAAGTTGGAAGGCAGTAGTATTTGATTCTGGTCATCTAATTTTAAGATGAACATTGACAAACCGGAACAAACACAACAGGGTGATCAGGATGACAAAGGATCCTATTGGAAGGAACTGGGAATTCATCTAAAAAACAGAAGGCTTAAGGTTCACATGTAGCAGTAGGGATAGTCACTTAGTCATGTCCAACTCTTTATGACTCTGGATGGTAGCCCGCCAGGCTCCTCTGTCCACGGGATTCTCCGGGCAAGGATACTGGAGTAGGCTGCCATTCCCTTTTCTAGGGGATCTTCTCAACTCAGGAGTGGAACCTGGTCTCCTGCATTGTATGTGGATTTTCTACCATCTGAGCCACCAGGGCAGGCCCACATAGCTTCTCTTAAATATATGTAGAGCCCTCTTGAAGAAGAGGAATTTGAGTTCTGTGTTTCTTTGGAACAAGGGTCAATGGAGCCCACTTCTGCTTCCAACTGACTCCATTTTAACCATATGATTTGCTCTCTCTTCCTCTTTTTTCTCACTCTTCCACCACATTGTGAATGAAACATTCTGTATCTATAAAGAAGACTGACTACTTTTTACCTGGCTGTGATTTCATGAACTCATAATCTGTGAAGCAGGTGTTATCTTAGAGACTATCTAGTCTCACTCAACGTTTTCTCTTTCATTGTTCCTGTAGAGCCTGAATGTACTTTTCATTTTTTTTCATTTATTATAAAATATATGCATGTTGTTAAAATTTCCATAAAAATGTGTGTAAAACAATACGGGGACAGCTTTATATTCCTCCCCATTCTCCTCCCAACCCTGCCCAGTGAGGTCCAACCCCTAGAAAGAACAGCTTTTAACAATTTACTGCAAAGCCTCCACATATTTAAAATGCATTAAATTCCTAACTGCGTATATGTCTGTTTGGGGTGTCTAAACACGAATGTACTGCATGTATTATTCTGCAACTTATTTTTTCACTTCACATTAAATCACAGGCATCTTTCATGTTAGTAGTAAATGTACTACATTTAAGTTTTGAATACTGTAACATTTCACAAGATCATATTGTTTAGCCCATTCTTTCCTCCAAGATATTGAGGTACTTTTCAATTTTTCATCATTAAACATAATGCCACAATAAATACCATTGTTGTATGTATATATGTACCTTTATACACTTGTGCAAGTCATTTTTGTGTGAAAAATTCCTGGAAGTTAGAATTGCTGAGTCAACCAACCAAATTTTTTCTTTATGGAGGAACAAACTGTGGGATATCCATACAGTGGACATACCACAAGGTCACTAAAAAAGAACATCAGAATAAATCCATGATGTATGACGAGGAATACATTCATTCGTGATTTACTAAGAGAAAAGGTAAGCTGCAGACTAATATATTAGGCAGGATTTCACTGCTCTTTGAAAGCAAAGTAGTTTGTTAAAAAGTTACACACCTTATGGGCCAAGAAGGTTCTACTTCTTTCTTTATATAATTAGATACTGCATACACACATACAGACACACAAACAAGTTAAAGTGATGAGATTATGGGGGATCTTTTTAACTTTTTTTAAGGTTTTAAAATTTAAAAAATTAAAACAAAGAGACAATTTTACAGAGATTCACAAAAATTGTGAGGAATAATGCTCTTTGCTGGTCAACATATGAGGAAACTGGCACTCTCAATCGCTGTTGGTTGGAACTTATATGTTGGAGGAGGCCAGCATGCAAAAGGCAATGAATTTAATGGTACATCCCTTTGATTTAGCAGCTCTATGTCTATGGGGAAAACAATGTCTAGAAGAGCACACAAGAATGTTTAGCACAGAATTTCTTATAATATTAAAAAATGCAAATTCCTAAACATTCATCAATAAATTGGGAATTAAATATGAACAAATAAAGTGTATAGTTAAAAACAAAGACATATTTCTGTATTTATTGAAATGGAAAGACATTTAATATACTATTTGAAAAAAGGAAATCCAAATGAGTCTTATGTAATATAATCTTGGGGAGGAGGGACATATATATATATATATATATATATAGAGAGAGAGAGAGAGAGAGAGAGAGAGAGAGAGAACAATTCTGAAAGAGCATTCCAAAATGTTAAGAATGGTTTTCCTTGGAAGCAGATTTACAGTCCAATTTTGCTTTTTACCCTGTTTGCAATTTTTACAATGTTCATGTATAGTTTGGTATTTTAAAACCTATAAAGTTATTCTAAAAAAAAATACATTATTTTTATATAATTAAGTTTCTCAAGAATACAGCATTTATATATTTTTTTCTTCCACCAGCTTTCAGTTATTAGTATATATGCATATGCATGTGTGTGTGTGCTCATTTGCTCAGTCATGTCCAACTCTTTGCAACGCCATGGACTGTAGACTGCCAAGCTGCTTCTGTCCATGGAATTTTTTAGGCAAGAGTACTGGAGTGGGTTGAGATTTCCTCCTCCAGAGGATTTTCCCAACCCAGGGATCGAACCTGTGTCTCCTGGGGCTCCTCCACTGGCAAGCAGATTCTTTACCACTGAGTCACCTGGGAAGCCCATATTTGCCTATACTAAAGGGGAAAAATTAATTACTTCAAATTATCCATCCAGTTGCACTATTACTTCCCTTGATTACCAGTACCTCTCAGCTATATTGTACTACAATGATTACCATTGAAATCCTTCTTCCTACCCAACACAGAAGCCCTTCAGCAGCACATCACAGACACACGCTTTATTCAGTGTAATTTCTTGCAAGAGAACAAAGCTTCAGTGTTCAATTTATGAGAATACTACCAATTACCAAGTTAACTAACAAATAAAACTCAAAATTTCTATTTTGATGAACAGCTTTTGTTTTCCTAGACAAAGATAAACAGTATATCTATAAATATGATATACTTGGGAAAATTGCAATTTTTTAAACAAGATGCTAACAGTATGTATTTCAATCTTGAATTTCTTTAAATGGTGTCCTTTGTAAACTGGACTGAAGCTCATTGGCTTTCTTCAATACAAAAACATCTGCTTTCCATAGGAGGATTCTAGCAGCACAACAGAAAAGGGAATGGCTTCTAGCATCAGCCCACTTACTTGATCAATCTTTCCTTCTGCCCACACTCAAGTGCATTCCAGGCTACCTTAAACCAATACCCTCCCCATGAATATATGATAATAAGGTGCCAAACTGCATGTGTCAACATTCACTCTCAGAAACTGTCCTCATTTACTCATCCCAACCCAATAAGATTTGAGGAATTGGCTCTGGAGATTAATTGGATTTCCAGGAATAATCTAAAGAAAGTCAACCCATTTGCCTTCTGGAACTTTCTGAATAGTAAGAAAGTAGTAGACACATTTTGGAAAAGAGAATCAAATTCAGGCCACAGCAAAATCTGCTTTTGGGGAGCAAGCCACAGAGGCAAGGGAATGGATCACTTGACCAAGTGACATTTTTCAACTGACTTCCATTCACTGGGAAAGCACACAGTCACATATGACAAATTATAAGAATTTTCCCTATTTCAGATTGTGCTTCCATCCCTTACTATTAATTTTTTAAACTTGCTTTAGAATACATAAATATGTGTGTTTAGTGACTGATGCCAATGATACATCAACTGCAGTGTAGAGAGTGTAATCAGACTCCCACATTTTAAAATATGCTACGAAAGAAACAGAAGTTATATTAATAATAGGAACAATTGATTTTTAAATTAATTTAAAATATTGTAACTAAAGGTCATGCTCAAAGAAAGACCAGACTCTTGAGTCAAGTGATAAAGACTGTGTCCAAAAATAGTCAACAGAACTCTGCTCATCAGTTCAGATTAAATTCTTCAGATTTTATGCTAGATACACAAGGAAATAAGTTGGACAGCAAATCTATCCAGTCCTAGTGATTAGCTGTAGTAGAAACATTTTAAAAATAACTGCTTCCAATTGCTAGCCCTTTGATTATATTATTCCTTAAGCTCTCTGAAAAGAATGAAGTGTTTTTTGACTGCTTTAACTTCAAGTTTATAATTTATACCAACACAGACTAACTGGCTGGTGAAAATCAGCCTGGTTTGGCAGTGTGATGTTGGGCAAAAAGTAAAACAGGGTTGAGATCCTCACTGTGATGGCAACCACAGAGCTACACTACTATAGCCATCGATATTATTAATGCTGGGTTTCCTACAGGAACTTTCACCTCTAATATCTTGACAATTTAACGTTCAACAAAGCATGACTTGGCATGCCTAATGACAGATTAGTCAGCCACACATTTAAGAAATTTATTCCAAAAACTTTTGGTGGAAGACAATTTGGCTGAAGTTTCAAACCTTCTATTAATAGTAACATCATGCAAGTGAGAATAAAGTATGTAAGTATTTAAAAAACACTATCTGAAAAATTCCAAATAGAAATAACCATCTCTATGAAGTCCAATATTAAGGTCAAGCTTGGCTAAAGTCACCCGTATATTTTTCCAAACAAATGTAAGGAGAGAGGAAATATCAAGATGGGTTGACCTCACTGGATTTAACTTTACTATAGAGAATTTTGAACTTCACACAGTAATTAGGTATTCCATTTATTTTATATAAGTCAAAGTTTAATTCAACCTATCACACTCAGTCCAAGTGAAAACCCTGTGGCCTTTACCTTCAGAAGATATCCAGAATCCAGTCACTTCTTACCACTTCCACAATTAGCATCTTGGTCAAGCCACCCTCATCTCTTGCCTAGATTTGTACAATAGTCTCTTCCCTGGATCCCCATCTCCATTCTTGCCCTGCCTTTCCCACACCCCAGTTCCTTCTCAGTGGTAGTAGCCACCTTATCCCACGCAAACCAGAGTCAGATCATACCCTTCTTCAGCTTAGAACCTTCCAGTGACTCCCCATTTCATCCAGAATAAAATCCAAAGTCCTTGCAATGGTCTCCCAGGCCCTGTTTGGTTTTCCCTGCCCCTCCTCCCATATCCTTATTTTCTCCCTCTCCTACTTCTTCCTTCCACCCTTACCTCTTCCTCCCACCCTTGCTGGCCTTGATCAGGCCAGGTACACCCCTGCCTCAGGCATTCTCACTGGCTGCCCCATCTTCCAGGAATGTTCTTCCTTCATACCTCCCACTGCTGGCTTCCTCACCCTTTCAGTCTTCATTCAAAAGTCTCTTTCTCAGAGAAGCCAACTCTGACCCCTCCTATTTAAATTTCAGTGCTCCTTAAATACTCTTCATCTCCCATAGTCTATTCTACTGTTGTTCTACAGCACTTACAACAAAAGGTATAATTTACTATTTCTTACATCTATTGTCCAGGCTGCACTGCCAGAATCTTGCTCTATGTGAGGGTGGCTTTGTTTTTGTGTATTGATACTTCCAGTACCAACAAGAGTATCTGAAATAGAGTGGGCCCTGAATAAGCATTTGGGGAATAAATAAATGGATGAATTTTCAGGTGATTATGTGTGCCATATGGTAGCAACTACTAACAAAAGTCTAAGGAGGCTTAATGCCAACTTCCTGGAGCTGCAAAGAGTAGAGTCATAGTCAAGAGAAATTTCCTAAGCTATCCAGAAAGAAATAGTGTATTGTGCTATAATTTGGAGAATAGGTGGAAAATAATTACAGGAGGACTACCATATTAATCCTTTCTTTACCAAGTGTTCAGTTTCATTTCATGGAGGATTTTCTATCCAGGCATGCAGTCCTTATTTTATAATACAATCTACAAAGCTCAGTCAGTAAAGAATCTGCCTGCAGTGCAGGAGATCCAGGTTTGATTCCTGGGTTGGAAAGATCCCTTGGAGAAGCAATGGGAACCTACTCCAGGATTCTTGCCTGGAGAATTGCATGGGCAGAAGAGCCTGGCAGGCTACAGTTAATGGGGTCTCAAAGAGTTGGGCATGACTGAGTGATTCAACCACCACAGAGAAAATAGGGTTGGTTTTACTTTTAAATTAAGGGACTCTGAATCTTCTTTCCACAAATATCACCCAGCTATATCAGGGCAAACCTGTTGAGAAATAAGGCAGAATTTCAGACCCAAGTCACAGTTACAGTTCTCTATTTTGCAAACTCCTTGGCAGCGGAGATTCCTATAAGGGCAGGACCTGGAGCAGCCTGGTCCCCAGGGAGGCCCAGGAATGCTTCCCCCTCCTGCCTGAGGCTCACAGCACAACCAGCCCACTTACTCTCTGTGAATTCTAACATCCACAGTCAAGAATAACAATGCTGATAATCACTGTCATCTTTAATTTCTTCCACATTTGGTTCACAGAGACTATTTTTGCAGATAGGATTTTGGCCCCTCCGGAAGTATTCTCTTAGAAGTTTCTTTCTGAAGGAGAACAGGCAGCTGTGTTGCTGAGGGGCTGCTGACCTATAGAAGACTTGTCCATTCCCGCTGCTGTGACTGCTATGTAGAGCCCAGAATTGAAACTGCCCGAAGCCCCTGCAGGGAGGAGCTGGGTCCCCAAACACAAGCTTCACGGTCTCTGACCTCTCCTCCCTGCAGCCTCACTCCAGGGGAATCTCACAGTCTCCATTCACTGGAACCTTCCTCGGCCCCTCACACAGACAGAGAGGCTACTCTGGAGACTAATAGTTCACAGAGCCTTTTCCAAGTCCCTGCTGGAGCCCACCCCCCATCTCCCAGAAGTCCTCCCTTCACTCCTACTGACAGTCCCTGAGCAGCCCTCTCTCCACCTGGCCTGAATCCTAGGCACAAACACACACAGCAAACAAGAAGAGATTCTTTGCAATTCAAGGAGTGCGTTAGAATTCATTTTCTTCAGGGGTTACATGGTTTTTTGCCATTGACCTGGGACCCAAACCACACTCTAAAATGTGATTTTTCTGACCAAACCACACATTTCATTTCCCCAAAGTGGTCAGGAAAGAACTTTTTGTTCTTTTGGACAATGTAGTTCTGATATGTATACATTAACCCTAGTGGCTCAGATGGTAAAGCCTCTGCCTGCTATGTAGGAGACACAGGTTTGAACCCTGGGTCGGGAAGATCCCCTGGAGAAGGCAATGGCAGCCCTCTCCAGTATTCTTGCCTGAAGAATCCCAGGGACAGAGGAGCCTGGCGGGCTACAGTCCATGGGGTTGCAAAGCGTCAGACAGGACTGAGCGACTATCACTCTCACAAAGGTAAATCAGTTTTCAAAAAGGACAATGCACAATTTCTCTGGGCACAAAGAGGACCAGGAAAATCCTTTCTTTCAGTAGCCTAGTCTAAGGGACCACAAACTGACATCCATTAGCACTGGTGGCTTGGAGTGCTAGTGTGATCAGGCCGTTAAGGGCACGTGAGAAAGGAGAGGACACCAGCATAGAGGGAGGAGGAGCGGGGTGCTGCAGACTTTGGAGAGAGATAGAAACATGGTGCAGGGGGTCCCTCAGAGAGACGAGGCATCTGAGAGCTGCCAACATCCCTCCCCAGCCCGTCAGCATCCACACCCAAGCACACTGGATGCAGGTTGTCTCTGCGCCTATTCACCTGTGTCTCCCTCTTCATCACCAGAATCCCCACACCACCCACCTCACCCTACCTTTCTTTTTTGCAAAACCTTATTTTATTTTATTTTTTCTCCAATTCATCAGTGGTTGTCACAGGCTAACACAACTTCTTTAATTTTTCAAGGCAGATTAAGAAGCCATTTTTAAGTAAAAAAGAATGCCGCTTGCTAAGGGTTCCTCCTGAAATAAACATTTTATTTAAATACAATTTGTCCTTCCTTTGAGCAGTAAACAGCAGGTGAAATTAAAAACTGAAGTTGAAAGCTAATGAATTCACATTTTAGCTTGAGTTGTGCTCTTAACTCACAGACAGCCAATTACTTCTACTAGCTGCACAGATGACTAAATAAAATCTGCTAATAAATGCAGCTAGAGTGTATTCAAGAAAGTAAACAGTACGTATTAGAATAAATCTGTATATCTGCTTATCATAAATTTAATTCTTTAGAATAAAGGTCCAACAGGTGTTTGGGAGAGTGGGTGGGAATATGAGAGAGAAATACCTCCCACTTTAACACAGTCCTTCATAAGAAGGTAGACGGCTCAACAGAAGAACTGGGCTGACCCAGGATGATGAGTATAGAGGATCTTAAGATAGAAAAGTGTGCTAGCAGGGTTTCAGTCTGGTCATGATCCTTCCTTCCTGCCTTGCTGCCTATGGACTTTAAGCTTGCTTAGCCAGCTATAATAAATATGCAAATGTGTGTGCGTATGTATGTATCCATGCATGTATGTAGGAATGAATAAATACAACACACACACACACACACACACACACACACACACACACACACACACACACATCTCCTAGTAGTTTTGCTCTTGCTAGCACCCCAACTGATACAATATAAAACTTGGTATAAAGCAGTCATGCTCTCCCAGCCCTCTCCTCTAGTGGTCCAGATGCTAGTTAGAGGTGGATAACAAGTTTTGCTCAGTTTTGTGTCCCAGACACCTAATGTATGCATACTTGGCACTTACAGGTGCTTGGTAAATGTTTACTTAATTAATGTAATTAGTGATGATAAGATGGCAATGGGGCCAGCTTTTAAGAGCTGAAAGGAAGACTTGTAAATTTAGGAGACAAAATGATTCCATATTCACAATACTCTAAGGTATACAGAAGACAGTAACAATGAAAATAGTAGTAATAGCAATAATACTAATGGCTATGCTTATGAAGCCTTTCCTTAGAGTAGGAAATGGCAACCCACTTTAGCATTCTTGCCTGGAAAGTTCCATGGACAGACAAGTCTGGTGGGCTAAAGTCCATGGGGTCACAAAGAATGGGACACGACTGAGCGACCGAGTATGGTGTTAAGCCCTTATTAAGTACTAGACATTGCATTAAAATTTCTTCACGTACATTTTTGCACTCCAACCCAAAAAAAACTCTAAGAGGAGGATTTTATTATCTAAATTTGTTAAGGAAACTAAGGCACAGAGTGAGTGAGTGAAAGCCACTCAGTAGTGTCTGACTTTGAGACCCCATGAACTGTAGCCCGCCGGGCTCCTCCATCCATGGAATTCTCCAGGCAAGAATACTGGAGTGGGTTGCCATTTTCTTCTCCAGGGGATCTTCCCGAACCAGGATCAAACCCAGGTCTCCTGCACTGCAGGCACAGAGAAATTATGTAATTGACTGAGGTCTCACAGATATTTCCCCTCATCTCTCTCTCCTCTCTTCTTGATACTTCCCATCAGCAATCAAACATGCTCCACTATCCCTTATCTTTAACAAAACAAAACAAAACAAAACCTTTTGACCTCTGATCCTGCTCAACTACAGCACCTCTACTATATTCCCTGTCACAGTCAAGTTATCAATAGAGTTATGTGCATGAGGTGCCTTCATTCCCTCTTAAACTTACTGTCACTGATTTCTACTTACTCTGAAACAAACAAACAAAACAACATGCTTTTGCTAGAGTCACAGTGAACTATATATATATATACATATATATATATCACTAAATTTAATAAATATATACTTTAAAATTTCCATTCTTAATTTAATTTCCATTCTCTTAGTACTAAACATAATTAGCCTCCTTGAAGCTAACCAGCTTCTTCTCTCTTTATCTTCTTTTGGCTTTATGATAGCAGGACCAGTCACAATTCTTATTTGCAGAGCAAGACAACAGATTCTCTAAGAAGCCTGGAGGATCAGGCTGGGCTGCTGAACAAGACAACCACACAGAGCCAGAAGGAAGGTCCAAACACACCACAAGCCTGCACTAGCACAAGCACCACAGCACTGCCTCCCACCACTCAAATCCCATGACAATAGGTACAGAAAGTAGACTTCCACGACAGATGCCCCTGCAACTCTAGGAAACCGTGACACTGTGTTTTGCCAGAAGATCAGTTTTGCACACAGCGACCCCTCACTGCCTTACTTGTGCCTCGTTACATGCCTCACGTGGGTACACTGCTTTGACAGAAGCTAAGTCACACAGAATTCTAGCTGCAAGGTATTCCGGGAAGTTCCAGCCACAGAAGCACAGAACTGTAATATAGGAAGGGGATGCAGAGGTATTAAATGAGCCAATATACAATATTTGCCATGCTACCACCTGTTTCTGGATTTTTTATTTCCTTAATTTTTTTAACTGGAGAATAAGTGCTTTACAATATTTTGTTGGTTTCTGCCATACATCAACATGAACCAACAATGGGTATACACATGTCCCCTCCCTCTTGAACCTCCATCCCACCTCCCACCCCATCTCACTCTTCCAGGTTGTCACAGAGCACTGGGTTTGAGCTCCCTTTGTCATACAGCAAAGTCCCACTGGCTATCCATTTTACATATGGTAAAGTATATGTTTCAGTGATATTCTCCCAATTGGTCCAACCTTGGACTTTTTAATTTTTTCCTTGAAGCCTCCTCTGTCTGCTGCCCCCAACACATATTTTTAATCTATGTATTTTATTTCTATTGCCATCATCAATTTCTTTGGACTACAACAATAACTTCAGGCCTAATCTACCCATTTCTATCTTTAACTCCTCAGAATATTATTGGGAGAATTAAATAAGAAAGAAGGCTTCATAACTTTAACATACCATATAAAAATTAATGCTAATAAACTAGTGTTTTCAGTTATAACCATTAAACTTAAAAAAAATCATTTAAGTAGGCAACTATTTATATGATTCAACTTGAAAGTGAAAGTAAGTATTAGTCGATCAGTCAGGTCTGACTCTCTGTGACCCCGTGGACTAGAGCCCACCAGGCTTCTTCATGGGATTCTCCAGCCAAGAATACTGGAGTGGGTTGCCATTTCTTTCTCCAGGGCATCTTTCCAACCCAGGGATTGAACCCATGTCTCCTGCATTGACAGGTAAGTTCTTTACCATCTGAGCCACCAGGGATAGTGCCATAAAGATCCCTTGTCGAGATTACATTCCAATAGCTAAGAATGATGCCAGAAATTTTATCAACAGGGTTAAATCATATTTACATCATTAACCCAGAATCCTTGGTTAAACTGTAAATATCTCAGGGAAAGGAGTCTATGTTTGCTGTGAAATCATATATTACTGGAATCAAATTCCAGCCCTGCCACTTGCTAGGTGGATGATCTGGGGAAGTTTATTAACCTCTCTGCATTTCAAGGTCTTGTCCTTATCTATAAAATAGGGATGACAGGTTGGTAGGAAGGATCAAAGGGCAATATCTAGTGAAGTAACTGATGCATGGTGAATAGGCAAAGAACTACAACCCTTTCTCTCTGGCAGTACTTACTGAGAATTAGTTTGTGAGAGTAGTTCATATCCAGTTTGCTGGTAAAGGAAAGACAAAGTGCTGTAGCAATCCAACACAGGCATCAGAGGAACCACAGACATACAGAAAGGAGGCTCTGCTGAGAAAGAATAGGGCTCTGCTCAGAGAGAACAGATGGGTCACCAGGGGCA
Source organism: Okapia johnstoni (assembly GCA_024291935.2). Classification (NCBI taxonomy): domain Eukaryota; kingdom Metazoa; phylum Chordata; class Mammalia; order Artiodactyla; family Giraffidae; genus Okapia; species Okapia johnstoni. The sequence continues at coordinate 33,288,319 of CM044309.1, read as the reverse complement.
GCTAGAGGTAGATAAGGCTTCTGGGGACCTTGAGTGATCATAAGAAAAATAAAAATAGCAATAAAACCAGGAAGGGATAAATAACGAAATCCATCTCTTTCTTAAAAGCTTTTGCCTGGAGTGAGCCCAATGGGTGTCATCAACATCTTTGACCATGGTCCAAATCATCCCGCTTCCTGAACTCTAACCTCACTCAAGAAAACATAGGAAATAGAATCCGCAGTGGAAGATGGGCAGGAAGCAGGAAGTGTTTAGTGATAGCACATCATTCCTTGTTTTGCAATAGTAACAATCTTCTTCACATCAATGGGGTCCTGCATGAGTCTCCAAACCAGAGACAGAGGGCAGGTTGCAGGCTAGGAAACATGCCAAACAGAGGTGAACCTTCTCACCTGCTGACATCTGCTTTCATCTTCAACTCAAGAAATGAGCCAACAGACAACCCTGCTCTGGCTGTTGCTAAGATGTACTGGGAGCTGTTTACCACTGCAAATTGTGCAGAAGAAAATACATTTCACCAATTTTTTAAAAATATATTTAGTGTCTGGGTTAACTTTAATATTTGATTTTTTGAAAACAGGAACTCTGTTCTGATATAAACTTTACTAATTTAGTAGGAATTTTGTATTAGTTTGTATATTCTAGAATGGTGGCATCTAATTTACTGCTTTCAAAGAATAGTTAGGAGGCTGGGATTTTGCAAGTCATTTAACAGGTTATGTATATTGAAATTCTCCTTATAAACACAACTATTTGGCCCTGACATCCCCAGTATAAGAAATGAAACTTGGCTGGCAGCCAAATAGCACTTATCACAGGACTCTACACAGACCAAATGACTCATATGTGTTTATGAATGTCAATGGGCACACATTCAGTTTTTTAAAAGTTGAAGTCTTTTGTTCACATGTTAGCTATTTAAAGGACATTCTATAAAAAGAAGGTAAAATATGAATAAGCCACAATTTATTTTCTAGCTTCAAAAGGCAAATAAGTTGTTTACAGCCAGAAGCATGTACAGTCTTCCAGGAAAACAGCAGACAAGTGATAGACACTATATAAACACCTTCTGCATCTCTGTGTAACACGCAATTTTAAAGTATATGTTAATACATTAATTTCCAACTAAAACATCTCTTTAATTTTCTTATTTAAAGATCATTTTCCTGGAACTCTTTATAAAAGAGGTTGTATAAAAAGATTTCAAGGGAGATAAAAATTCTAAAGCTTGAGTATTTACTCCAGCCCACACATAAACCAATATCTTTTTTTTAACCAGTGATAATAAGAAAGGTATTTTAGTAGACCTTTGAAAAGAGTGTTTGCTTGAAAAGTAGGCATTCATTTAACAAATATTTTTACTAGGTATTGTAGGCACATGGGTTAAATTTATATATATATATATATATATATATATACACTAAGAATGTACAAAAGTCCCTATACTCCTACTTGAGATCAGTGGGAAAGAGGGTCATAAATAAGTGAACTACACAAACTGGTAGCTCAGATAGTGAAGAATCTGCCTGCAGTGCAGCAGACCTGGATTTGATCCCTAGATCAGGAATGGCAATCCACTCCAGTATTCTTGCCTGGAGAATTCCATGGACAGAGGAGCCTGGAGGGCTACAGTCTATGGGGCCACAAAGAGAGTGACTGAGTGGAAGTGTTAACTTTCACGTCTATGAAAGTGAAAGTGAAAGTCGCTCAGTTATGTCCAACTCTTTGCGACCCCATGGACTATACAGTCCATGGAATTCTCCAGGCCAGAATACTGGAGTGGGTAGCTGTTCCCTTCTCCAGGGGATCTTCTCAACCCAGGGATCGAACCCAGGTCTCCTGCATTGCATGCGGATTCCTTACCAGCTGAGCCACAAGGGAAGCCCAAGAATGCTAGAGTGAGTAGCCTATCCCTTCTCCAGTGGATCTTCCAGACCCAGGAATTGAACTGGGGTCTCCTGCATTACAGGCGGATTCTTTACCAACTGAGCTATCAGGAAGCTATTAGGGAAGTATCCACTTCTATACTTCCTCACAAACATAAATAATATAACAACTGCAACAAATACTCCAATTTGAGAAGTATACAGAGAAACTGAGCACACGAAAAGGGGAAAGTCAGAGAGGTCTGAGAAGGAAATTCTGAGAAAGTATCTTTGTCGGTTTGTGCTGCTATATCAAGAATACCATCTACTGGATGGCTGAAACAACATTTATTCCTCATAGTTCTGGAGGTTAAGTCCAAGTTCAACTCACTGGCAGGTTTGGTGCCTGGTGAGGGCTGGCTTCCTGGCTCATGGACAGCTGTGTTCTCTGTGGCAGAGAGAGAGCGTGCTGGACTGTATGAGGACATCAGTGGGGCTCTACCCACCAAAGACATCATCCAAATCCAATTACCTCCCAAAGTTCCAATATCCAACACCATCACACTGGGGTTTAGACTTCCACATAAGAATTTGCAGCTGGGGCCAGGGGACACAAACACTCAGTCCATAGCAGGAAGTGATGTTTGGAGTGAGGTCTGATGAGATGGAGCTATCTTGGTGAAGAGTAGTTAGGGAAGGAAAGCATAGCAAGTTCAAGAGCTTGAAAGAAAGCCAGTGAGGCTGGAGACCAGAGTAAAGTCTGGTACAGGGCATGAGATGAGGTCAAAGAGATAGAGGGGGATAGATCATGTGTTATGAGCTGAATTGTGTCTCCCTACCCTCCTAAATTCATGTGCTGAAACTCTCATTCCTAGTACCTCAGCATGTAACTGTATTTGGAGATAGGGTCTTTAAAGAGGTAATTAACACAAAATGAGGTCTTAGAGGTGGGCCCTAATCCAGTATGACTGGTGTCCTCATAAGAGACTAGGACAGAGATAACACACAGACCAAGGGATGACCATGTGAGGACACAGAGAGAAGGTGGCTATCTTCAACTCAAAGAGAGAGAAAACTCTGAAGATACCTAACCTGTCCAGGACCTTGATCATGGATTTTGAGCCTTCAGAAGTGTGAGAATATAAATTTCTGTTGCCTAAGCAACAGAGTCGTAGTACTTATAGCAAAGTATGGCAGCCTAAGCAAACTAAGGTTATACAAGGAACGGTAAAAACTATGGTCTTAATCCTGAGATCATAGAATTCACAGATGGAGCTTTAGCTGGGAAAAGGAAGGGTTATAGATCTGGTGTGCCATTTGTCTCTCTGCAGTGTCAAGGTGAACTGAAAGGGGCTGAGATACAGTAGGCTGAAAGCTGTTGTTGCTGTTCAGTTGCTAAGTCGTGTCCGACTCTTTGTGACCCCATGAACTGCAGCATGCCTGGCTTCTCTGTCCATCATTATATCCCAGAGTTTGCTCACACTCATGAGTCAGTGATGTCATCCAACCATCTCATCCTCTGTTGTCCCCTTTTCCCTTTGCCCTCAATTTTTCCTAGCATCAGGGTCTTTTCCAAGGGGTCAGCTCTTTGCATCAGGTGGTCAAAGTATTGGAGCTTCAGCTTCAGCATCAGTCCATCCAATGAATATTCAGGGTTGATTTCCTTTAGGACTGACTGTTTTGACCTCCTTGCTACCCAAGGGACTCTCAAGAGTCTTCTCCAGCATTATTCAGTAGGCTGAATTATGGTTTCCAAAGACATCCACGTCCTAATCTCAGGAACCTGACCTTAAATAGCAAAGTGACTCTGCAGATGTGACAAGGTTAAGGATCCCATGATAGAGAGATTATCCTGAATTATCCAGGTGAACTCTAAACGTAATCACAAGAGTCCTCCTAAGAGGGAAGCAGAGAGAGATTTCACCATAGAGGAGAGGGGTCTGTAACAACGGAAGCAGACAATGGAATAATATGCTTTGAAAATGGAGGAAGAGCCTACAAAACAAGAAACATAGAGGGGTCCATCAGAAGCCAGAGAAGGCAAGGAAATGGATTTGCCCCTGGAGTTTCCAGAAGAAACCACCCCTGCCAACACCTTGACTGTAGCCCAGTGAGAACCTGTGGATCTCTGACCTCCAAATCATAAGAGAATACACCTATGTTGCAAACCAAATTCATGGTACAGTAACCTCTTATAGGGGCAACAGAACCCTAATACACAGGGAGATGAGCCAGGGGTCTGCAAGCAGTAGTCTAATGGAGAAATGCTTGGATAGTGATGGTGAGAAGGAGACTGACTTGAGAAACAGGAAGTAAAATCAAAAAGAGTGGATGCTGGATTTGGTTTTGGGGATAAGGGAGGGGAGGGAGCCAGTGAGAAGCACTTGTATTCTTCCCTACCACAACCTTCAAATCCGGGCAGAGCAGTGGCTCTACCATCCCACTTTGGGAGTCATAAATCTGACAAGGCATTTAATGATTTGAAGGCAGGAAACAAAATCTGTTTTCCTGATTTATTAGGTTAGCAAAAAAACAACAAAAAAAGGTAGTTCTGTTTTTTTCTGTCGCATAGAAAATCTTGAATGAACTTTTTGGCCAACCCAATACTTCATCTTGGAGTTTAAATTTTAAGTCTAATATGTTATTAAAATTTTATGTGGGGACAATCAAAATCTTTAGTTTAAAAGGTATTTCTGAATGTGAAGTATTTCTTGACTTTGATTTCAAGAAAGCCTGGAGCCCCTGAGGTGCTTACCATAAAGATTCACAAATGGAACATATAGAGGACCTATTCTATTCGCTTATTATATATTTATGCTCTCCTCAATACACTTTTAGCCTCTTAAGACCACTGAAACCTAATACATACAGAGGAACACCTATTGCTTTGCAATATATAGCCCTACAGCACCCACACCACACCCTTCCTCACTTTTGTAGTGATTCGGATCCCACGGAGCTCAATGCAAACACAGTCATCAGCAGGGCCTTCTCAATGCCAGATCTATTGCAGGTCATTTCCTGCACTTGCACTTCAATTTCCTCACACCGGAAGCTGACCTTGCTGATAAGAAGAGTCTTGGCTACATTTAGGAAGTCCATGCACTTGATGATTAAAAGTGGCGCTGATGTGACTTGTACAGTTGCCCTCACTCACACTAACTGCCTAGCTTACATCAGAACAGAAAAGAGCTAGTATACTCCGTTTTTCTGCATTCCTCTTTAAAGAGAGGAGTACTCCACATATCTTAGACACAAACTTCTACAAATTTTATAGAGAATTTGGTAGACCTCTCAGTGTTGAGAAAGGAACTATCAGTCTTAAAGACTGTGCGCTTTGCTATAGTAAAGTGATAAGACACTATCCTCAGAACCGTGAATTTAGACTTGGTTTTACAGTAAGATTTTGAAGCAGAAGAGGCACACCCAAGTATCTTTAAACAGAGGAAGAACACCAAAAATCTGCAAATTATACCAATTGGAAGCCATTCATTCAGATGTTAATGACTCTGAGTGACATAAGAGTTTCCACATTAAAACCCCAGTATCTGATGTTCTTAAGTCGCTGTGTTAATCCTCAGTGGGGAGGGAAGTATGTGCTTTAATTTTAGAAGATTTTAATCAAAATCGCTCAAGTAAAATGGCTAAGTCCTCAACCTCTGCAACACCAGAAGTTATGTTGCACTATTCATCTATAGTAATACTAAATTAATGAAATAAAGAATCTCCTGTTTGTTTCTATATTGCTGGGTTTATGCAATGAATGTTCAAGATTTTGAAGGGCAGGTTGATGCTATCTTGGGTTGTTACCAGGAAATGCTGTTTGTGAATCATGCATGACTAAATCAGCCTTTTGGTTTTGCAGAGATTTGCATCTCTCTCTAGGATCTCAGGGTGGTACTGATCTCACTGATGGGCTCAATTCTTTGACAATGACTTACATACTCTTCACTGGTGTTTTTTTAGCAGGTGCTCATGAGGGAAATTTACATGTAGTTTCTAGCCGCAACTATTCATTTCCTAAGCAGGAACTTTAAAATATAATAGATATTTATCTTGGAGGGCACAAACTAAAAGACATTCCAGACTTACTGAGTAACCCAGCTCTTAAAGTAAAGAGACTTAATACACACACACACACACACACACACACACACACACACACACACACACACACACTTATTTAAGTCTTAATTCTTCTACTTTGAGAATATTGTTACCAGTACATTTTTAAAGGAATCAAGAGATCTTGGGGGTTTAGTAGGGAACTAAGTAGATTATCTAAATCCAAGCAATATGTCTTCCAGGAAAAGCTAACTATGACACTGTCAGAACTCTCAAAGAAGGAGGCATTTTCTAGGCAAGTCTACTACAGTGGTTCTGTTTTGGGTTAGTAAGTTCTTTTGGTTGGACTTGGGCTTTCCTCATGGCTCAGATGGTAAAGAATCTGCCTACAGTGCAGGAGACCTGGGTTCAATCCTCTGGGTTGGGAAGATCCCCTGGAGGAGGGAATGGCAACCCACTCCACTATTTTTTCCTGGAGAATTCCATGGACAGAGAAGACTGGCAGGTTATAGTCCATTGGGTCACAAAGAGTCGGACACAACTAAACAACTAACACACACAACCTGGTTTCTACTCCAGAAAATTTAACTTGGTTTCCACTCATTCTATCTTCACTGAAGATAAAGAATAATTATTCAATGTTCTTTTAGATTTTCCAGACCTAAAAGGATTCCAAATGTAGCTCACCAAGGTCACAGGATACAAGATTAACAATGCAAGAGACAATCACATTTCTATATATTGCAATTTTATAACAAACACATGGAAACTGAAATTCAAAACACAGTTACACTTACAATCACTCAAAATAAAATTAAACACTTAGGTATAAACCTAGCAAAAACATACACAGAATAATCTGTTTCCTGAAAATTCAAAAGACTTCAAAATGTATAGTTTATTTACAATGGTATGTTAGTTTCAGGTATACAGTAAGTGATTCAGTTATATATATTTAATAAATATATATTTATATATTAAAATATTCTTTTTCAGATCCTTTCCCTTATAGGTTATGATAAAATATTGAGTACAGTTCCTTGTGCTATACAGTAGGTCCTTGTTGGTTATCTATTTTATACATAGCATTGTGTGTATGTTAATTAGAAACTCCTAATTTAGCCCTCCCTCGAAGCCCCTTGGTAACCATAAGGTTATTTTCTATGTCTGTGGGTCTATTTCTACTTTGTATATAAGTTCATTTATACTTCTAAATGTGTAAGTTCATTTATATCATTCATTTTTCAAGATTCCACATATAAGTGATATATGATATTAATATTTGTGTTTCTCTGGCTTACCTCACCTAACATGATAATCTCTGTATGTGGACATGCTAATTCTAAAACGTACATGGAAAGACATAGAGCCTAAAATAACTGAAACAATTTTGATAAAAAAGAATAAAGTGAGAGTAGTCCCTCCACTGTATAAAGGTTTATTCTATAACTACTATACTCAAAACAGTGTGACATTTGCAGATGGAGAGACACAGAGATCAACAGAACACAACACAGAGCCCAAATAGACCCATACAAACACGGCCAACTGATTTCTGCAAAGGTGAAAATGCAATTTAAAGGAGGAAAGATAGCTTTTTAACAAATGATGCTGAAGTGTTGCACATCCATAAGCAAAAACATGAATCCCTCAACCTACACTTCACAAATTTAACTCAAAACACATTGCTGGTATGAATGTAAAATGACATAGTCACTATAGGAAAAATTATGGCAGTTTCTTACAAGACTAAACATACATGTTCTTCCCATAATTGAACCAGCAACTCTACTTTTGGACATTAAGCCTAGAAAAACAAAACTTTATAAAAGTGTACATTCATGTACAAAATGTGTATATGAATGTTCACAGTAGCTTTATTTATAACAGCCCAGAACAGGAAACAAACCAAATATTCTTCAATTACTTAAACAAACTGTGATATATCCATACCATGCAATACCACTCAGTGATTAAAAGGAACAAACTACAGATACATGCAACAACTTGGGATTTGTTCAAAACCTCAGAAGCTTCCTGGGTGAAATCTGGAATTGGTCTCCATATACAGAGAGCAGAGAGAAATGGAAGAAAGAGGAAGCCACTCCAAGTGGTGGGTGGGAATTTCAATAAGCGAGGGAATTTACATAGGAGGCTTGCTTTGGGTGCTTACCAGATGACTAAATCTCTGCACACCCACCAGAATCTTAACAGCTTATTCTTGTTGTCGTTCAGTCGCTAAGTCATGTCTGACTCTTTATGACCCCATAAATGGCAGCATGTCAGGCTTCCTTGTCCTTCACCATCTCCTGGAGTTAGCTCAAACTCATGGCTCAGAGGATAAAGCGCCTGCCTGCAATGCAGGAGACCTGGGTTCGATCCCTGGGTGGGGAAGATCCCCTAGAGAAGGAAATGGCAACCCACTCCAGTATTCTTGCCTGGAGAATCTCATGGACGGAGGAGTCTGGTGGGTTATAGTCCACGGGGTCGCAAAGAGTCGGACATGACTGAGCAACTTCACTTTCACTTTTTTCACTTTCATGTCCATTGAGTCAGTGATGCCATCCAACCATCTGATCCTCTGTTGCCCCTTCTCCCGCCAGCAATCTTTCCCATCATCAAGGTCTTTTTTCACATCAGGTGGCCAAAGTACTGGAGCTTCAGGTTCAGCATAAGTCCTTCCAGTGAATGTTCAGGGTTGTACAGAGGCCGTAACTGAGTTCATTCACTATCTAATCTTGATGGTCTCAGCAACACCTTACTCTTCTAAGGCTGCTTAGAAACAGCTCCTACTGTGCAAACAGTGGGCAGAATGTAACAGGGGAGGGGTTGAGGAGCCTCTCGTTGCCCAGGTCCAACCCTTGGGTCACATCTTCTTGATGACCTCCTCCAACACTTGAGTGGCTCTCAAGGGAATTGTGTTGCATGAAATAAAGCCAATTTCAGGTGACTTCACTGGTGGTCCAGTGGTTAAGCATCTGCCTTGCAATGCATGGGGATGCAGGTTTGATCCCTGATGGTGGAACTCAGATCCCACATGCCACGGAGCAAATAAGCCCACACAGTCCAATTTGAGAGTCCACACACTGCAATGAAAGATCTTATGTGCTACAACTAAGACCTGACATAGTCAAATAAATAAATTTTAAAAAAGAAAGAAAAAAGACAATCTCAAAAGGTTACAGACACTATGATTCTATTTATATAACATTCTTTAGTGAAAAAATTATAGACGTGGAAAAAAGGAGTGGTTTCTAGGGATGTAGAGGTAGGAAAGAGGTAGGTGTGGCTATACAAGTGCAACATTGGGGACCCTTGTGCTGGGACTGCTCTGTATCTTCCATGTGACATTGGTCAGGTGAATGCACACATGTGACAGTATTGCACCCAGACAAATGCATGTAAAACTGGTAAAATGTGAATAAGGTCAGTGAACTGTATCAATGTCAACTTCCTGGTTGTGATACTGTACTGGAATTATGCAAGATGTTCTCACTGGAGGCAACTGGGTGAAGTATACACAGGATCTCTCTGTATTAATATTATTTCTTAGAACTGTGGGTGAATTTACAATGATCTTCTTAAGCTTTTTCTTTAAGATAGAGAAACGTAAAAAAGAAAAATACATAGTCTACTCCCATTTTACAGATGAACGAAGGAACAAACAGTAAAGAAATCACTCAATATTACACTGTAGTCTTTTAGTTAGGAGGTAGGTCAAAAATAAGACTTAGGCCTCTGAATTTCCACTACGCCACAAACCTTGACACAAATAATAAAATAAGCCATCACCACTGTCCCATCTCTACTGGGAGATTAAAATAATAAAGGTATCTTCAAGCAGCTAAAAATGTAGTTTAGGATATATAGAATAATATTAAGGGAATAAGTGAGTACTACATTTAAGTATTATATGGCTCTAATTTAAATATAATAAGAATATATATAATAAGAACTCAAGAGAAAAAAGGTATAGACTTAAAATTTGTCACACTATTCTACTTCAAATCTGAACAAATCCAAGGCAAGTAACCTCATTTATATATAATAACACACAGGAAAGTGACTTCTTATTCAGATTTACCTCCAGCTATGTTCTATGCTTAGAATACCGTGTTATGGGCAGAAGGTGGACGGCCACAGGTGTTAACCACAGGCTAGCACAGGTAAACCACAGGTTACCAGATACCCCTGAGCTACCCTGCCCCCACCCTCCTCAGCGGCAAGTCCAGCAACACAAAACATCCCAGAAAAGAAACACACCCTTTTGGTCACAGAAATAAGCCACATGTAACCAATGAATCCAGCCCATCTGAAGCAGAATTCATTACTTCTCTCAGGCTCAAGATTTAAATTTATTACTATAACAATCTGTGGCCCAGAGATGAAGACAAAGGCGTTACCCTGCAACAAAACACTGTGAAGAACTGAGGCCTGGTACCCCTGCACAGGGCGCGGACTAAATTTGCACTGCAGTGAGTGTCAATAATGACTTTTAAAAACTGAAACTCTCTTTCTTTTAATTTTTATTTATATATTTGGCTGTATCAGGTCTTATTTGCAGCAAGCACAGCCTTTTGGCTGCAACATGCAGGATATTAGTTGCAGTATGCGAACTCGTAGTTGAGGCACCTGGGATCTCATTTGCTAATTTGTTTAGTCGCTAAGTTGTGTCTGACTCCTGTGCGACCCCATGGACTGTAGCCTGCCAGGCTTCTCCGTCCACGGGATTTTCCAGGCAAGCATACTGGGGTGGGTTGCCATGCCCTCCTCCAGGGGATCTTCCCCACCCAGGGATCAAACCCTCCTCTCCTGTGTGTCTCCTGCATCGGGAGATGGAGTCTTTACCGCAGAGCCCCCTCCCCGGCCCCCGGTGGGGGGTGGGGGGCGGAGCCAGGGATCAAACCCAGCGACTGCATTGGAAGTGCCGAGTCAGCCATTGGAACAGCAGGGAAGTCCCCCAGTAATGATTTAGATTATGGTAATAATGTGGATTTTCAGTCTCTATTTACCTGGCTCTGAAGGGGATAATTTTTAAGCTCTCAGGATGAAGATGAAAACGTTTATGATACTTTTGTTACCATTTTGAGAGCTTGTTATATAGCTTAAATGTTCACTGAAATACATTTATTTTTAGAAATCAATTTTTTCCCCAATAAAAGATATGCTTTTATTGTACCATGAGTGTCACACCAGGATTCCATTCCGTTTGTTCTACTATGTTTCACATCAGTTTTTCCTGAAATATTTTTTTGAAAAAAAATTTTCGCATTCATATTCATTCAATGGTAACTAGACTTTTCTCAAATTTTTTGTAATTTTGCTGATTTTGTACCTTTATATTTGCTTTTCAATCATGTAGTGGATAAAAATTCATTCTTAGAGACTGACTATTGTTGTGGCTTGCTTTTCAATTACAGCCCCATTATTTGTTTTATATCACATGCATGGCATGGACTTAAACTCACCAGAAAGTTGTCTTTTCTGGTTGTTTTCATTCTCTAAAACAGAAACTTCACTGTTTGCACTTTTCCCCCCAAAATCGGCCATCACAATCTTTCCACAGATTCTTATTGATGTATTTATACGAATACACCTTAAAAAATCATAGGCACATGGGATAAAAGTACTTAAGCACCCCAGTCCCTCCAAAATTTAAAAAAAAAAAAAAAGTCCTTATAAAACTGAAATGCTTCTCACAGGATGGCATGTCATCAGCAAAACTGATGGTGTCTGGCACTAAGGCTGGCCACCACCACCCTGTCCTTGCACCAGGCTTCTTCCTATCCCCTGGTCTCTGCATCTGCTCTGTGCTTCTCACTGTTTTGTTTTGCTTTTTGTTTAGGGGGTGTCATTCTCCTTCTCTACTTTACAATCTCTTTCTCAGGCTTCAGACTTAGTTCTAACATCATTTACCCCAAAGCATTTATGAACTCCCCTGAGTAGTTAACTTCCCCCTTTCTGTGTTCCCGGAACATATCGGAGCTTGTTACTGCAGAACTCAGAAGGCTGGGCTGTGAATATCACAAACATGTCTGTTTCCCCCATTTGAGAGGAACACCTCAGGTGGGGACCATGGGAATGCGCCTGACATAGAACAGGTGACAAACTGGGCAGGCTGGCTTCCTGATTGGCCCCAGCCCTCAGCCTGCTGGTCTGAGCTATTGTTTCATTTTTAGAAAACAGGGACAAGTTGATTCTCATGATCTAGGGAAAAGGCATGAGCCAAGTACACAGGCTGGGGCTTTTTATTTTTCCAGCTGACCCGGGCAGCGATCTCTCAGGACTCCCATTTAGAAGTAAGAGCTGAGACAGAAAATCCACGTTTGTTCAGAATCCTGTATGCTAGTAGCCCTGTGAGGGTGGGACTTGTTTTTCTGGTAGTTGAACCTAGAGGGCAATATAAGTTGGAAAGCAATATCTAAGGAAAGAATCCAGTGTCCCCGGTTTGAAAACACACTCTGTTATAGGTCCAGTGTACTCTGGACACTAAGGTTAGAATATCATCTCTTGGATCTTTAAGATCCGCCCCTGGGAAGGAAGGGCAGGAAAACGACATGGAGCTTTGCGGACAAGAACCCTTAGACAACTGTTTAGGATGAATAAAGTCATTTGGGGGTGCACTTCCATGCTGGTGTACACATGGTGAAAACTAAGTCTAACAATGATAGTGCAAATATGCCACATATATCAATTTTTAATATAGGAAGTTTCTACTGCTTTGGCCAATAAACTTTAACAATTTTTGTTGCACATTTCTTGGAAATGCATTAGTTCCTTTCTTGCTTTTCTACTGAACCAACTTCCCTTGATAGTACAATGTCATAGAAAGACTATAAAAAACTGTAACATGGAGTCATAGGCCCTCAGGAACTCCTTGTGACCACATTAAATGAGTCCAGAGTTTTAAAACTATTTCATATGCTCACTTGCAGTGTTTTAAATATAGATTCCATATGCTCCATCAACGTCAGTTATACCCCTGCTGCTCTTAGGACACTGACTATTAATGGAGAGATGTACTGTCTTTCTAATTTCCAGGTTTTCATTGGCTGTGGGCCAAGAAACCAGACAGACTTCCCAGGTGATTCAGTGGTAAAGAATCCACCTGCCAATGCAGGAGCTGCAGAAGACTCAGGGTTGTCAGGAAGATCCCCTGGAGGAGGAAATGGCAATACACTCCTGTACTATTGCCAGGATAAGCCCATGGACACAGGAGCCTGGTAGGTTACAGCCCATGGGGTCACAAAGAGTCAGGCATGACTGAAGCGCCTGAACACACACATGCAAGAAACCACAGGTTTGGGGGCTGGATGTTAAGACTGAGTAAGCCAACAGGTTCATGTTCCTCACTGGATTGAGTATTCCTAGAAAATAACTAATCATTGCTACCTTTGAGCCCCCAAAATGTCTAGCATGGTGTTTTTATACCATGGCCCTAAGCAAATGTTTTCGGATTTGAATTAAACAAGTATGAGCTGTATTTTTTTACATCTATTTCAGCTCCTCAAGCATTGTTAATTTTTTTTTAAGGTAGGTTGCCAAGAACAGAATTTGCAAGATAAGTGATCTCCCTATAAATGATATTATTCTTGTGGTCCAGAAACATAAACACAGCAAAGTGAAGGATCAGTGTAATTCTAGATGATTATTAGTTCCTTCTTTTGTCTTATGGGGACTTTTGAATTATCAGGACAAGAATCGCTCCTATGATGTGAAAAAGTTACATAAAACCAAAGATCATTTTAGCAGTTTTGTGGAAAACAGACTTTAATGAGAAGGGAATAAAAGCAATGAGGATACTACAGGAATGAAGAGAATGATTTTTAGGGAAGAAAAAAACATGGTAGAAAAAAATAAATATGACCTGGTAATAAATAAATAAGATACAGAGAAGGAAGGTGGTAGAGGAAAAACACAGAATGTTTGTACAATGGTATGCTTGTTCTTTCATTTTCCAAGCATATAAACATTTATTGAGCACCCGCTCCTACTTGAGTATCTTTAGTGGGGTCTAGTACTACTAATAATGGAGAAAATCAGAATCAAAGGGTGGTTTTGGAGGAAGGGAAGACAATGATTGCTTGGAAGTTACGGGGAAACAAAATAAGTATTACCAGTTCAACATGGGTAAACAGAAGACTAGAGTGAGAATGAGTCATAAGTTGAACATGTCAACATGAAAATCTACAAATATATGGCAGATGAGACAAAAATGGGGAGAATCAGAAAGAAAGAATTCAAAGTCATTTATGAAGTCATCTTGAAATAGTCATTTAACCTCTAGCCAGGGTTGCCTTGTGATTAAATTGAAATGATAGTGACTGTCAAAAACATAAGAAATACAAAAGGTACTGTATGTGAAATGTACTAAAGAGTACAAAGCACTGTGAGGACACGAGACACAATAGATAGTTTGCTGTCACAAATGCAAGGGTAAAAAGGACAAATGTATTCATTCCCAATAAATGTTTACTTTCAAAAGTAAAGACTTCTCTCCCAAGTGATAGGCTCTGAGTCCTGTATTTTTCTCTGTACTTCCCAGCACCTTCCTGTGAATTCTGCTAACTTTGGGAAAAGGACACACTGCTTAACAAAGCACAGATAAGAGGGGGCTGCCGAAAAAGAGCTCTCCTTTGCAACTCACTGGGCACTATATAGCAAGAAAATACCTTTAGAGAAACTTACCTAACTTTGATGTTGACATCATAGTTTGAAAAACTAACTTAAAACAAGGCTTTAAAATGGCAACATTGGAATGGAATTTCTTTAAATAGCTCCAATCCCATTTCTCTTCCTAGTAAACTAGAAGCAAGAATAAATACCATTTGCTACTTGATCCTGGCCACTAAGCTTAAATTTAAAATTCTACTCCCTTTGCTTAGAACAACAGAAATTTAAAAAAAGGTAGAGGGCAAGGGGGGAATAGGTGTCAGCAAATATGAGCTTAGACTGGCTTTGCAACTTAGCAAATTATTAACCACTGCCAGGTTTCTACATTTGTCAACTAAAACCATAATATGAGTTTTACACTTTCACCATCCTTGCACTTGTCATTTCATATTATAATTATTTATTTGTTTGTCTATTTCCCCAGTAAATTGAATGTTTCATGAGGACCACACTTTTCTTGTTCAACAGTATATTATCTGCATTCAGCAAAGGGACTGTACAGAGTAAACACAAAATGAATGCAATGTTCGGATAGTCCCAGAAAAAAGTCGTAACACAGGAAATCTATTTAATTATTAATCTAGTCTCTTAACTGTCTTTTGATGGTCATACATATTTAAACTTGATAAAGTCTAATTAATTATTTTTCTTTTATATCTCAAAAGTTGTCACCTACCTTGAGGTTGCAACGATTTTCTCTTCTATTTTCTTCAAGAAGCTTTATAAGTTTTGGCTTTGATATTTATGTCTATGTTTCATTTTGGAATAATTTTTGGGTATGGTGTAAGGTAGGAGTAGGGGTTTTTTCTTTTCTTTCTAGGGACATGAAAAGACTTCTTCACTGAATTCCTTCAGTGCCTTGTAAACCATTTCTGTGTGGGTCTGTATTTGGCCTCTGTTCTGTTGCATGAATCTGCCTTTCTATCTTATAGTACACCAGTAGCACACTATTTGGATAACTCTCATCTTATAGTAAGCCCTGAAATCAAGTAGAGTAAGTATTGCAATTTTGTTCTTTTATTTTGTTTCCATAAACATTTTCTATTAGCTTCTGAATTTCTACAAAAAGTCCTGCTGAGAACTTCATTGGGATGGCATTGAATCTATAGATCAACATGTGGAGAATTGACATCTTAACCGTACTGAATTCTCTAACTGAACATAGCATATCAATTCATTTGTTTAGGTCTTCTTTAATTACTCCCATCAATATCTAGTAGATTTCACACACAGAAGTAGTAATGAAAGTCGAATCCTGTCCAACTCTTTGCGACCCCACGGACCATACAGTCCATGAAATTCTCCAGGCCAGAATACTGGAGTGGGTAGCCTTTCCCTTCTCCATGATCTTCCCAGTCCAGGGATCAAACCCAGGTCTCCCACACTGCAGGTGGATTCTTTACCAACTGAGCCACGAAGGAAGCCCAAGAACACTGGAGTGGCTAGCCTATTCCTTCTCCAGCGGATCTTCCCAACTCATGAATTGAACTGGGGTCTCCTGCATTGCAGATGGATTCTTTACCAACTGAGCTATCACTGGGATGGCATTGAATCAATAGATCAATATGTGGAGAATTGACATCTTAACCATATTGAATTTTCTAATTGAACATGGCATATCAATTCATTCGTTTAGGTCTTCTTTAATTACTCCCATCAATGTCTAGTAGATTTCACACATAATTTTTGCACATTTTCATTCATTTTATTCCCAAGTGTTTAGATTTTGATGCCACTGTAAACAGTTTTTTAAATTTCATTTTTCCAGTACAGTACACACAACTAATTTTTATAAACTGACCTTGTATACTAGGTTCACTGATCATCTCTGGTAGTTTTGTTAGGATTTTCTCTGAAGACGGATCATATCAACACATAGAAACAGTCTTATTTTCTCTTTTTCCCTAATCTCTGTGCCTTGCACTTATTTTTCTTCCCTTACCACACTGGCTAAACCTCCAGCACTATGTTGAATAAAGGAATTAGCACACACGTCTTTGTCTTGTTCCTCATAGTGGTGGAGGAAATTATCTTTTGCTATTAAGTGTTAAGATGTTACAGGTTTCTTATATATGCTGTTTATCAATTTGAGAATTTCCATCCTTCTTATTTGTTGAGAGGTTTTTCTTTTTTAAATCATGAATAGGTGTTGAACTTTGTTTTCTCTGCATCTATTAACATAATCATGTGGCTTTACCTTTCTATCTAATTAATATAGCTAATTATACCAATTGATTTTCAAGTATTTAACCAAAATTACATTTCTGAAAGAAAGAAAGAAAAAAAATCTTTGGTCATAGTCTATTTTCCATTTCTATAAGACTAGATTTGATTTCCTAACATTTTGTTAAGTATTTTTGTGTCATGTATATAATAAGAAAGTCTAACGTTATTTATTTATAATGTTATTGTATGTTTTTAGTATTAGAGTTATGTTGACCCCATAAAATTTATTGGGAATATTCAATCTTTCTTTTTTTTTGGTAAAGGCTT
This sequence comes from Okapia johnstoni, assembly GCA_024291935.2. Classification (NCBI taxonomy): domain Eukaryota; kingdom Metazoa; phylum Chordata; class Mammalia; order Artiodactyla; family Giraffidae; genus Okapia; species Okapia johnstoni. The sequence goes on along the minus strand of CM044309.1, from coordinate 33,271,223 downwards.
TTGTAAGACTGAAAGTGAAAATGTAGTCACTCAGTCATGTCCAACTCTTTGCAACCCCATGGACTGTAGCCCACCAGACTCCTCTGTCCATGAGATTCTCCAGGCAAGACTACTGGAGTGGGTTGCCATTCCCTTCTCCAGGGGATCTTCCCAATCCAGAGACTGAACCCAGGTCTCACATTGCAGGCAGATTCTTTACCATTTGAGCCACCAGGGAATTGTACCTTTGTAAGATTAGTATGACATATTTCTTCCTTAAATATTTGACAGATTTCACTAGTAAAGCATTCAGGTCTGGAGTTTTCCATGTGCAAAGGTTCTCAATTATAAATTCCATTTCTTTAACAGATGGTAGGTTATTCAAACATCCTGTTACTTTTAGTGGTCAGTTTTGTTAATTTATGTTTTTCAAGGAATTTACCCATTTCATCCAAGCTGTCAAATGTATTGGCATAAAGTCCTCTACTAACATCAAGTAATATGTTGTAATTATTCTTTTAAAGTCTGTAGCTCCGTATGACACCTTGTCTTTCATTCTGGATACTGGTGATTTGTGCTTTCTCTCTTTACAAAACTAGGAGTTTATCAATTTGATCTGCTCAAAGAATCAGCTCTTGGTTTCATAGATTTTCTCTATTGTTTTCTATTTATTTCACTGATTTCCTACCATATTTTGTTTCTTTCCTCTTCTTTTTCTAGCTTCTTTGGATGGAAGATTAGATCACTGATTTAAAGCAATATATTTCCCTCTAAGCAGTGATTTAAGTTCTGCAGACTTTGATAGGATGCATTTTAATTTTCAATTAAAGTTCTTTTCTAATTACCATTGTGATTTCTTCTTTCTTCCAAGTGATTATTTAGAAGAATACTGATTGATTTTCACATATTTGGGGGTTTTCTAGTTACTTTTTAAAACTGATTTTCAAATTTAGTTCCATTATGGTCAAAGAATATACTCTGTTCGATTTCAAGCCTTTGAAATTGACTGAGACTTGGCTTTGCCCCCAGGATATAGTGTAGCTTTGTAAATATTTATCATACAATTAAAAGCAGTATTTATATTTCAATTATTCAGTGTGGGGTTCTATAAATGTTAATTAGGTTAAGTTTGTTGACAGTATTGTTCAAACAGTCTATATTCTTAACATTTTTTTGCTATCAAACATCAATAAATAAGAGAGTAATTAAAATATTCAGCTATACTTGTAGATTTGTCTATTCCTCTCTCTTTGGTTCTATAGGCTTTTGCTTTATATATTTTGAAGCTATATTAGGTATATAAATATTTAGGATTTTATGTCTTCTTAATAAACTGACTCTTAGCAGAGCCATTACTTTTCCTACAAAGGTCCATCTAGTCAAAGCTATGGTTTTTCCAGTAGTCATGTATGGATGTGAGAGTTGGACTATAAAGAAAGCTAAGTGCTGAAGAATTGATGCTTTTGAACTGTGGTGCTGGAGAAGACTCTTGAGAACCCCTTGGACTGCAAGGATATCAAATCAGTCAATCCTAAAGAAAATAAGTCCTGAATATTTATTGGAAGGACTGATGCTGAAACTCCAATACTTTGGCCACCTGATGCGAAGAGCCAGCTCCTTGGAAAAGACCCTGATACTGGGAAAGATTGAAGGCAGGAGAAGAAGGGGCGACAGAGGATGAGATGCTTGGATGGCATCACTGACTCAATGCACATGAGTTTGAGAAAGCTCTGAGAGTTGGTGATGAACAGGGAAGCCTGGTGTGCTGCAGGCCGTGGGGTCACAGAGTCAGACATGACAGGGACTAAACTGAACTCACGTTATGAGATATTCTTCTTTATCTCTGATCATAGGTTCTAGGTTCTAGGGCTAGAAAGTGGCCTGGATAGGACAGCTGTTTTCCTGTTGAAAAGGCATGTATATCCCATGCTAAAGTAAGAAGATAAAATATAAGACCAGGTTAATAGGCTCAAGAAGCCACTACTTTGTGTGACAGGACTCTTTCCGGGCAGGGCAGGGGTTTTTCCCTGTCTTGTCTTTTCCGTGACCCACTGTTGGTACAGGGTGCTAAGAATGATCGTAAGCAACAGGAGATGATAGCAGGAAAAATAAAAGGGGAGGGTTGGGGTAGTATCTGAAGGCCTGCTGCCTCAGGCAGGGTTCATTCCCCTGCCATTCTGATCTATTACAATTTTATTTGCTCATAACTCTAACTTGGGTCCGGCTTCCCTCAGGATGCTAATAGCACTAGCTATGTAGGAATGACATTCGTTATGTACTTAGTTTTTGCTTTATTTTTCTTAATATAACTCTTCTGACTTTGTATTTTTGAATACATTATTCTGAGAGGCCCTCATGTACACAACATGCTCTCAGGTACAGGAGGAATCTCAGCGACAAGTAAGTCGGTAGCTCCAGGTCTGTAGAGCAGGAGCAACTTGAAAGAACAACTCTGACTTACCTCTCAGATGTATGACTGGAAGTCGGCCCTGAACAGGAAGTGACACAGAGGTTCGAATAAGTCAGAGTTGGCAAAACGGTGTGAGTGAAAACAAAAAGTAAGGCTTGTGTGTGTGTGTGCATGTGTGTATGTGTGTGTGTGTGTGTATGTGTATATATATACATATATACATATTTTTTTTTTTTTTAAGAATTCCTGACCAAATATTTAATCCTGGGACACTGATTCACTTTCCATATGAGATTTTATCTTCTGTTGGATCAGGCTGTCTACGTTACACAAAAGTGGGTGTAGGGTATGTGTGTGTGTACATAGCCACACTCATGCTTGCAGTATAAAGATCACAAGATAGTGTCAGGGAAGCAAAATTTTAAGAATGAAACCTCTGTACTCTCCCATGCTGCCTGGGATATATGCCTGGAACAAAATTAGAATCCTTAACCTTTCATAATTCTGTACTTCTGTGTGGCTCCCAGATGATCCTCTAAACAAGAGCTTCTTTGTGATTCCAGGGCCACTGTCCCCTGCTGCAGTGGTAACAACAGTGCCAGGGTAGCTAACGGAGAAAGGACAAATTGGGAGATTAGCACAGACCTACCACGCTGACCACCGTGTGCTGAAAGACGCCAACTGAAATAGGACACAATGAACAAGGTGTATCACCCTGGATGCCAGTTCCCTCCAGTTTCTGGATTTACATGAGCTTTGCAGGATTCACAAGTTATGATTTGGTGTGATCTATTTTGTGTGACATTTTATGTGATCTAGTTTGTATAATGTGCTGGCATTTCTCACATTGTTTTGGCGTGTTTATTGTTTACAAATTTCTTTTTGTATTGAGAGAAAAATAATCAAAGCATTTTTGTGAAAAGATTCTGTACCAGGCAAGAAGATGTGACCTGTGAGCTCGGTGTCACTTTTCACAAAGTGGGAGTTCCTCACCCATTTTCTCATTCTTCTCCATCCCTTACTTCCTATTTCGGACAAGTTCTTTTATCCTGAAAACTTGACTCCTGTCCCGCCTTTAGCCAAAACAAACAATAAGACACACATACATATTTAATTTGGGGGATGACTCTAAATCCGAAAAGACTTGCATAAAACCTAAACAGACTAGGAACTCTCTAGCCCTCATTTCCAACCCCTAGAAAGGGGCTTCCACATAGAAACTCAGAGTGGGAGACTGAAAAAGGAAAGAAACTCTGCCCAATTCATTCAGGGACTTTTCTGCTGATGCCAAGAATCTCATGTTAAAGTAGATACAGAACTATCTAGTACGATGTAGACTGGATATAATTCAACTCCATGTTTACTGCTAGAAATCAAGTTTTATATGGAATTTACAAGATGGAAGAGAGTAGGGAAGGAAAATGAGGACCAGTCTGTGTGCTTTCTCTGATTCCTTTCCCCTTTTTTTTCTGAACTGCAGGAGAATGGACTCCCTTGGGCTGTGGCAACCCCCTCACTGGGGTATAGTCATCAAATGGGTGATTTTGCTGTATTGGATTGTCTTTTCTCTTCCTCCTCGTCTTGTTTTCAAATACATGTTAACCCTCATCTCCCTCCTGTCTTCTTTCCTTCCTGAAAAAGCACAAGGAATGAATAATGACTTATTGGCACTGAAAAATAAAACCAAATGAGTATACGTGCATATAAAGGAGCATGGAGTCGTGACTGCTGATGGGTATAGTGTTTCTTTAGGGCTTAAATATTATCCATGCGCCCATGACTTTTGATGTCCATCTCTGGTTGTCTTCTCCACCTACCTCCTGGCTACCTGATATCTCCACACAGGGGTCTAACAGGCATCTCACACTTAACACAGTTAAGACAGAACTGTTGATTCACCCTTTCCAGCCCAAATCTTCTCTTCCTCCATGCATTCTGAGCTCAGCAATGGATCACCATCCACAAAGTTTACTGTCTGTCTCTCCAGCTAGAATGTGAATAGAAACCCTTCCCAAGTCTTTTTTCTTCTAAGTCCTTGGAGCTGACAAAGAGTATAGCTGTTGAATGAATCACCATGGGATTGAATGAAGTAGTAACCCCCCACCCCACAAATTTCTTTAAACAATCAAACCATTAACTTGTCACTGAATTTAAACAAGATCTTCGAGATATCTCAATTTTAACACATAGAAAATAGGCATAGTTTACAAACAATGAAAACTACATCATTTCTATTATGGTTTTTAAAGTAAAAAAGAATTTTCTCTAATAACCTCTATGCTAGATTGCAAGAAAATTTCAAGTGACAAAATGAATACAGAGAGTTGAGAGACCTATTTGAATAGAAATCTCTTTTAGAATAAGAATAAAGAGCTGAAAAATATTGCTGTCACCCAACAGATGGCTAAGAGTGCATTTTCAGAACCTTTTAAATATCCACCAAGTACTCATGTAACAGGGAATGCAACTATCAGTCACTGTTCCCTTTCCACAAACCCTATCTTGGATCATTTCAAACCTTCCAGTGGTTCCTCCGTATTATCCACCTCCTCTTTCCCACCTAAGATGCTATAGTGTTCAGTGCTTACATAGACCCAAGGGTCCATTTTCATCCTTTTTCTGAGACAACTTTTATTGCAAGTAATATCTGATGAAAAAGATTCTTTTTCCTTCAGATACTCTTCACATTTTCATTTTCATAAGTCCTAATAGCAAGAAGATCAAACCAGTCAATCCTAAAGGAAATCAACCCAGAAAATTCATTTGAAGGACTGATGCTGAAGCTCCCATACTTAAGCCACCTGATGCAAAGAGCCAATCCACTGGAAAAGACCCTGATGCTGGGAAAGATTGCAGGCAGGAGAAGGGGACGACAGAGGATGAGATGGTTGGATGGCATCACCGACTCAATGGACATGAGTCTGGGAAAACTCTGGGAGTTGGTGAAAGACCGGGAAGTCTGGCGTGCTGCTGTCCATGGGGTTCGAAAAGAGTCAGACACAACTCAGTCATTGAACAGAACTAAAGATCCTTATGATAACATTTCTACTATTTTTCTAAGTTTGTTAAACTAGTTCTGAGTTGTAAGTATATGGACTTGCTAATTGAAAACAGTGTCAAAAGCTTACATTAAAAAAAAAAAAATTGTTAAGCTAAACTTTGGATCCTAACCCAAACTGATACAAATTAATGGTTTGTTCTTCAGCAAGGACTTGTAGGTGACTTTTAAAGCATAAACAAGCTAAGTGAAAGTGTTTATGACAACCTATGAAAACTGTATTTCATGTTGTTTTAATTTAAAATTTACTCCAAAATAAAGTCCTTCTCTCCTTAAATTTCCATTGTTGCTTAGGTAACAATTCCAATTATTTTTTAAATCTGTTGGCCCCAAATGTTTTCTGAAATGTTTGACAAATATGTCATTTGGTAAAAAAAATTCTATATGTATGTGTGTATATATTTATACATATATTGTCCACAAAAACTGCCCCATTGTTCTCCAATACATTTTTCACATCTATAAAATGGAGATAATAAAATCTACTTTCCAAGATTACCAAGTTAGCTATGAGTTGCTGTTGTTCAGTCGCTCAGTCATGTCCAACTCTTTGCAGCCCCATGGACTGCAGCACACCAGGCCTCCCTATCCTTCACCATCTCCCGGAGCTTGCTCAAACTCCTGTCCATTGAGTCAGTAATGCCATCCAATCATTTCATCCTCTGTCATCCCCTTCTCCACCTGCCCTCAATCTTTCCCAGCATCAGGGTCTTTTCCAATGAGTTAACTCTTTGCATCAGGTGGCCAAAGTACTGGAGCTTCAGCTTCAGCATCAGTCCTTCCAATGAACATTCAGGACTGATTTCCTTTAGGATGGACTGGTTGGATCTCCTTGCAGTCCAAGGGACTCGGAAAAATCTTCTCCAACACCATAGTTCAAAAGTATCAATTCTTCAGCACTTAGCTTTGTGTATAGTCCAACTCTCACATCCATACATGACTACTGGAAAAACCATAGCTTTAACTATATGGACCTCTGTCAGCAAAGTGGTGTCTCTGCTTTTTAATATGTTGTCTAGGTTTTCAAGAGAGTGATGAGCATCCTCTATAAATTATAATGCATTAAATGCTGGGTAATACTGAAATATTGAACAATAGCCAATAAAGAGTCCAACACAGGGTACTGAGTGTTCATAAATGCTTAACCCCTTTATTTGCAGTAGTCATACTGCTATTGACAGAAAATTTGTCAATCTGTGTATCCTACTGACTGTATACATTCCTTTTCACTTAAACAATTGTAATGCTTTCAATCTTGTGAAAACCATATTATTAAATACACCCGCCTCGGTATCAGCACTGTGTGATTTTCTGCTCCCTGGGCACCTTGTAATTTTGTCATGATAGCACTTCCCACATCTCCTGTCTCCCCCACTGGACTCATCACAGAGCCTGATTTACCAAGAGAAGTAGGGTTTTCTACCAATTTTTAAACTTCACACGGAGGTATGGTGTTCACAGATACACAAGTGAAAATTCACCACATATAATACTCATTTTTTTATACTGAAGAAATTAGCAGCCTTATGAGGAAACATATTTCAAAGCTTGCAAGATCCACTAACAATATTTTAACCTTTCTCTATGACAATTTATTTATTTAATAATGAAGTTTTAGTAATTTATCCCAAGCATACGCCACTTATCCATGGATTTCCCATTTAGAAAAAATAATTTTAAACTAGAATTTCCCAAAATGTATCCAAAGGGAAAGGTGTTCTGGGGGGAAAAAAAAAAAAGGCCCTGTGGTAAAATAAATATGTAAGTGCCACAATCTATATTGACCTTCTTAGAAATTCAAAATAGCCCTTGTTATCTAAGGCCAATAACTTACACATAGGTATATGGGTGTTATACATCTCTTTCAATTTCTTTTACATTTAAAACATTTTATAACTTACAAAAAAAAAAATCTGTATCTTTCTTTTTAACTGTAATTCCCCTAAATTGTTAAACTAGAGTCCTTTTCTCCTCCTTCTAGATATCTTCCAATAGGGGAAGCGAACAGTTACAAGCATTTAGAAGAATACATTGAGTTCTGTGTTCCCATTTACCCAAAGAACAATGACTTCTTCACCAAACAAAAGGACAACAGGTCATAGACACCAATTCAGAAGTTTTCAGCCCCAAGCAAGTTAGAGGTGAGAGGTAACATCATTGGTATTTCCATCACAGGTCTTAACGACACATAATTCAATGTGTATGGTAAGACTTTCCCCTCCTGCATGGCTTGGAGCCAGGTTTTTTCCAAAATAAGAGCTATACATCTAAACAGACTGATGAACTTGAGAGTAGGAATGTTTTTGTCCTCTTTGCACAAGTAGATAAATGATGCTCAGCTTCCTGAGATGAAAGGGAAGATTCAAGCTCACCAGTGATACAATGGAACACTCAGAGTTCAGATGAACGAAGTCACTTCAGGAAGCAGCTCTCTGAAAGACCTTGCTAGTGTGGAACAAACAGGAGGCTCTAGCAGTCAAAATGACTGTAGGATTTTGGGTCCTTGAACAAAGTTCTACAAAAGATTCTTTTCTGGAACCAAAAAGGAAATAAATTGTCATCCATCTCTAATTTCAGGAGGTCTCTAGCCATGTTTAATAACAATAGGCAAATTTCTCTGGTGATCTAGTTAAGATTCCACCTGGGGACATGGGTTTGAGCCCTAGTCCAGGAAGATTTCACGTGCCATGGAGCAACTAAGGTCGTGCACCACAATAAGAGAAGCCACCACAATGAGAAGCCTGTGCACCGCAACAAAGAGTAGCCCCCAGCTTGCCACAACTAGAGAAAGCCCAGACACAGCAATGAAGACCCAGTGCAGCTAAAATAATTTTTTTTTAAACTTAAAAAAAAATAACAATAGGCAACAGCTAAACAATATTATCCCAATTTTATTTGATAACACTGAAGCACTGCGACATCAAGTTACTTGATGAGGCCATGCAACTAGCAGTGGAGAAGCCAGAATTGGAACCCAGAGCCTGTGTTACCTGATTTCCTGATTTACGAGGTGGAAACAGTGGGGAGGGGACAGAGGGCAGGGTCATCTGCTCTGATTCAGTCATGTTCCCTCTTGCCTTACTAATGAGCCCACAACACAGATCATACAATGGACTAAAATTACCCTGCTTACAGGTTTTACTATATGATATTTCAAGGCATGTAGCCTTTAAAAAACTGGATTTAATTTAAAATGTCAAAGCACTTTTGACATTCACTCATTTTGACCAGCCATCCCCAATTAGTCCTCTATCAGGGAGACTTTACTTTCACTCAGCCTTCCAGTATGACAAGAACATAAGGAAAGCAAGTGTGTCACTGGTTAAGTGTCGTGTGTAGCCTGGAAAACACACGCTCTTAGTTCACACGGAGCTGGGGACAGGCAAAATCCTTTTAATTCTTCGTATCTCAAAGCTCCATGGTCTTCTCCAAGATGAATGAACCCCTCTTCTATGTTACTGCAGAGTTCTTCCCCTAAAATTACAGACTATCCTTCAAAACTCTAGTGTGTGTGTGGGTGTGTGTGCACTCAGTCATGTCTGACTCTTTGTGACCCCATGGACTGTAGACCACCAGATTCTTCTGTTCACGGAATTTTCCAGGAGAGAATACTGGAGTGGGTTGCCATGTCCTTCTCTAGGGGATCTTCCTGACCCAGGGATCAAACCCACGTCTCTTGCACTGCCTGCATTGGCAGGCAGATTCTTTACCACTGCTCCACCTGGGAAGCCTCTCAAAACTCTAGAGTCGAGGCTATTTACCCTATGTATAAATTTTAACTCTGGATTTTCCAAATAGTATCTTAAATGAAGAGTGAGAACTTAATCACTCTAATTCCACTACACAAATCTCAGAGTTATTATATTATGTTCCAATTCATCCAGTAAATGAGAGAAACAGAAATTATTTGTCAAATGGGTGATTTAAACTCATCCTTTGACTAATTACTCAGGAATTATCTCCTGTCCAAATCATATAATCTTCTTCATATAGATTGGCTACAAATGCTTTAGGATACATGTCAAAATTTCATCCCAAACTGTGGTAGCCATGCAAGGTCTCTCAACAGATCTAATCTTGATCTTGGGGATAAAGAGAAAAAGGGACTTTGAGCCTCTTTATCGATAACTTGGCAGGAGTCTGCCAGGCTATGGGCTCCCCAGAAGTGGAAATCGGCTTTATTCACTCTTGTTTCCTACATGTATATCAGGAACATGGCATGCAATGGGCTATAATAAACATCTCCTGAGGGAATGATCAGAAACCTGGAGAGCACACGCAAAGAAAATCATCTTTATTTCAAACAGAGATTCGACTAAGCTGGATGGGTAGTTACGGGTGACTCTGGAAATGTTACTCACTCAGTCATGTCTGACACTTTGCCACCCCATGGGCCATTGCCTGCCAGGCTCCTCTGTCTATGGAATTCTCCAGGCAAGAATACTGGAGTGGGTAGCCATTATCTACTCCAGGGAATCTTCCTGACCCATGGATCAAACCCATGGGTCTCCTGCACTGTAGGCAGCTATTTTACTGTCTGAGCCACCAGGGAAGCCCAAGGGCCTCTAAGTCTCAGGTGTTTCAGAAAGTCTAATAGAAACTATGCATTTACCTTAATAGAGATCGGACAGGGCAATGAAAGGTCAGGTTTCCTCAGCTTTAGCAGACATTGTATCCAGCCATGGTGCAAGACTGGCTGCTCCATGCAGACCAGAAGCTCTGACAGTGCACACTGCGGTGGGGAGAGACAGGCTCCCACTCTTCTCCCCTTGGAGCCCCCCTGAGCAGGAAGGACAGGGTAATGTGACCAGGACAGATTTACTAATGAATAGTGTCCAGGGGCTCTCAGAGGTCAAGGGCATCCTGACTGTATCTCTCGGCTCCTTCTCACTGAACTCAAGTGAGCAGATTCCGGGCAGGGCTGACTTCTCACCTTTTGTCCTCCTTTCCTAACCCTTGTGCTATGGGGCACGGCAGGCTCAACTAGTAAAATCTGGTACAGGAGGAGAGGCTCCACTTAAGGGCTGAGTATAAACTATGTTTTCTAGGCTGGTTTGCCAGGCACATCACACCAGAAATTAAGGGAATTTGGTTCACAATAAAATGGGGCTCATCTGCCATTTATTACCATCCTCTGGAGGCTCAGTGGTAAAGAATCCACCTGCCAATGCAGGAGATGTGGGTTCAATCCCTGGATCGGGAAGATCCACTAGAGAAGGGAATAGCATCCTGCTCCAGTATTCTTGCCTGAAAAATCTCATGGACAGAGAAGCCTGGCGAGCTACAGTCCATGGGGTCTCAAAGAGTTGGACACAATTTAGTGCACAACAACAACAACAAACAACAAGAAGTCATCCTCTGAGCACACAAGTGCCTTAGGAACTGCACAGGGTGGGGGGATGGGGGCTGATCTGAACAGGATTCACAGAGGGTCCTGCCCACCTTCCACAGCCACAAGTGAGACCACCTCTCCCTGATGTATTTTAGAAGGCAGAGTGTTCCCAGAATAGAAGTGGATAAACAGTGAGTGGTGGATCATTTCAGGAAACTGACTTTTCTAACTACAACTCCAAGGGAGTAAACTAGGTACAGACAGATCATTCCAGGCACAAAGGACTAACTCAGCAAGGAGGGTGATAACTTGGCATTGGCGTATCAGGTGCTAATCCTGGCCCTGACTAACTGGCTAGTCAGCCCTAACTGGACAAGGCATTTCTGATTTCCTAGCCCCAGTGTCCTGAGCAGTTGAAGGAGGGTGTTGGGTTACCAGATAATCTGTTTCACTTCCATGTCTGTAGTCGACAGTTCAGTGAATGAAAACTTTGTCTGGTATCAGAGGCACATGCCTTCCCCTCGAACCAATGCAGACCGTGTGCAACACATACACTTATTAGCAAATTGAAATTCAGTGATTACACACAGTCCCTGCCAAGGGCTTCATAAAGTCATCTGATAGCCCAGAGATAGTCTGAGAGATGTCCCTGCAGAGCCAGCACACACAAAGCAGATTCCTCTTGATTAACATTTAGTAAGCACTGAAAGTGGACACTTTGACATACATCATCTCACTTAAGTACCAAAGAATTGATGCTTTCATACTATGGTGCTGGAGAAAACTCTTGAGAGTCCCCTGGACAGCAAGGAGATCAAACCAGTCAATCCTAAAGGCAATCAGTCCTGAATATTCATTGGAAAGACTGATGCTGAAGCTGAAGCTCCAGTACTTTGGCCACCTGATGCAGAGTTAACTCATTGGAAAAGACCCTGATGCTGGGAATGACTGAAGGCAGGAGGAGAAGGGGATGACAGAGGATGAGATGGTTGGATGGCATCATTGTCTCAATGGACATGAGTTTCAGCAAACTCAGGGAGATAGTGAAGGACAGGGAGGCCTGGTATGCTACAGTTCATGGGGTCTCAAAGAGTCAGACATTACTGAGTGACTGAACAACAACAATCTCACTTACAAACCTTTCTTCCCAATTTTTCAATAGATGAACTCTTAATAGAACTACCAGCAGTCTTTCAGGTCCAGGTTTCTCCTAAACTTATTATATAACAGTACATGATCAATCTCTTCAGATTTTCTGGCTCTCATCCCTAAACTAATACACAGCATCACAGAGCAAAGTCTGGCCTTGTTATCTCAGCCCCCTACTGCTTTGCCTTCACTAAGTAACAACTTATACTAGAATCTTTCCTCCATTTGACAGTGTCCTTGTATTTTTTTCTTTCATAAAAAATAAAGTTCTGGTTGAAGATATTTACCTGCTATTCATCATTCAAGGAACCAGGAGGTTAGTTTCTTTTGGTTTTGGAGGCTGTGTGGATCTTACCATTGCCCACAAACGTGAAAGCTTCTTTGATCAGAAATTGACAACTATGTAATACAAAGTTTCTCTTCTTGTCTCATTTAAAGCCCCACTTAGTGTCCATGATAGTAATCAAGCATCTCAGATACTTAGTATCTATCCCTCTATTTCCTGAACTGTAGCAAATCCTCCTCAATGTAAATAGACATAAACATCGCAAACAAATAGGGAGAGGTTAAAAGCACAGGCTCTGGATGTGAACCACAGCTCTACTGTGACCACAGCCTCAGGTGTACTGTTTCAGGTCCAAGTCGGTATTTCAGCTGGAGCAGGCACACGTGCATGCTCAGTCGCTTCACTCGTGTCCAGCCCTTTGCGACCCTATAGACTGTGGCCTGCCAGTCTCCTCTGTCCATGGGGATTCTCCAGGCAAGAATACTGGAGTGGATGGCCATGCCCTCCTCCAGGGGATCTTCCCTACCCAAGGACTAAACCTACGTCTCCTGCATTGCTGCTGCTGCTGCTGCTAAGTCACTTCAGTCATGTCCGACTCTCTGCGACCCCATAGACAGAAGCCCACCAGGCTCCCCTATCCCTGGGATTCTCCAGGCAAGAACACTGGAGTGGGTTGCTATTTCCTTCTCCAATGCAGGAAAGAGAAAAGTGAAAGTGAAGTCACTCAGTCGTGTCCGACTCTTAGTGACCCCATGCACTGCAACCTACCAGGCTCCTCCGTCCATGGGATTTGCCAGGCAAGAGTACTGGATTGCAGGTGGATTCTTTACTGCTGAGCCACTGGGGAAGCCCCAGCTGGAGCATACTGACTCCCAAATCAAAATTTCTCAGGAAAGCCTCCTTCATATAAAGTATTTAGCACAGTTCCTGGTTTATAAGTATTCAGAAAATATTCATTCATATTAACATTATCTTAGAATCCAAACTGTGCTGAATTTCATTCCTATTCTTTTAATGATTTTATTGGTTCCCCTTTGTTTTCTCCAATCCACTGATCCCTAACTTTTTACCAGCCCATGGCCCCTTCCTGTCCTTACTCTTCTTAGGGCCCATAGTCCATCATTATAGTCACAGCAGTATCAACATCAACAATATATTCTCTCTTTCCATTGCTCAACCACCTGGCTAAACTTCATCTCTGCCGAATTCAGCTCTCTGCTTTGTCTCCAAGAGACATCAAAGTGTGAGGCCTAATGGTACTAGATCTGGAGTTGGACTGCCCAGGGCTCAAACCCCTGCTCTGCCACCTAACACCTGTGTATTTTTAAGTAAATTGCTTATCACTTCTGTAAAATGAGGATGATATAATAATGCCTGACAGGGCTATGTAATGAAGTTTCAATGAGACTGTACACTTAAACTTGCACTGCACATGCATGCTCAGTCATATCTGCCTCTTTGAAAACCCACTGGACTATAGCCTGCAAGTCTCCTCTGTCCATGAAATTCTCCAGGCAAGAATACAGGAGTGGGTTGCCACACCCTCCTCTAAGGGATCTTCCCACTCCAGGGATTGAACCGACATCTCCTGTGTCTGCTGCATTGCACGAAGATGACTGCTGAGCCATGGGGGAAGCCCAGATTTGCACTAGCATAGTAATTAAATAACTTAATAAACATTAGCTTGGATTCTTTTTGTTATTATTATTCTGTGTTTGAACCAATGGAATGAAGCTGGGAAAATCACACACCCAGACAGAGTGCTTACTCTGTCAATGTAGAAGCACCAACATCAGGTGGGTCCTTGATACTATCCAGCTGCTCTATTTGATTTCTTTGGTACATCTGTTCTCCTGCTCTCCCACAGCACTACATCCCGGCTTCAGCTCTTACTTCAACTCTCCTTCAGTCTCAGCTGATGACCTTCCCTCCTGCTGCAGAGGGAAACAGAAGCCATCAGATGAGTACTACTTTATCTGACCACCATCCAATGCACAACCACCCACATCGGGACCCACTTTCCCTACCTTCTCTCTAACTCAATGGAAGAAGGGTCTTTGCTTCTGTCAAAGGCCAGTATCAATACTTGGCTTCCAGGTCCCCTTTTCCAAGGACCTTCCTCTTGCAGGTATCCCTCTTTTCTCTGCATCTTAAGCTCCTCTCTAAGGCAACCCACAACGATCCTCACCTCTTGGTATTCATGCCCTTGAATATTTCCTCCCCTCAAGTGTGGGTGGGACCCATGTTTCACTTTTAAGCAATAGACTATGGCAATCATGATGGAGTATTGCTCCTGGGATTACAGTGCCTTATATGAGACTCCACCTTACCAGCAGACAAGGGCTTAGATTCTCCCTGATGACTTGATGAAGTAAGAGGTCATGCTGAGGAAATCATGTAACAAAGCACCGCAGAAGTGGAGGTGGGGCTGAGGGAGAGGGGCTCCAGAAACTGAGGGAAGCCTACACAGGAATAGGCAGCAAGAAGCTGGATCCTCAGACCTACAAATGAAAGGGAATGAATTCTGCTAACAACCAGAGTGAACTGAGAAATGAATCCTTCCCCAGGCAAGCCTCCCAATGAGAACACAGCCTACCCAACACTTTGACTACAGTACAGCCCTGTGAGACTCAACAGCACTGGGAGAATGCTTGTAAGCCTATGGAACAGTAAATCCCCTACATATGAAGGAATTCCATTCTGAGAGTGCTTTTGTAAGTCTAATTTGTTTGTAAAACTAGCAATGTTAGCTTAGATACCCAACTAATACAATCAGCTCTATGCTGGGTTTGGTGTTTGTGCATGCTCAGTCATGTTTCACTCTCTGCAGTCCCATGGACTGCAGCCCACCAGCCCCTCTGTTCATGGAAATTTCCAGGCAAGAATACTGGAGGGGGTTGCCATTTCCTACTCTAGGGATTAAACCTGAGTTTCCTGCATTGACGGGTGGGTTCTTTACCAGTAGCACCACATGGGAAACCTGGGAAGTTGTACTTAATAGGTTTATAATAACTTTTCACACAAATAATATGTTTAAAAAAATAACGAAGACACAACCTTATAGTACAGTACCTTGAAAAGTACAGTACTACAGTATAGCAGCTGGCATATAGGGGCTGGCATCGAGTGAACAGGCAAGAAGAGTTACTGACTGGAGGAGGGAGAGGGGGTGGGAAATGGTAGAGCTGAAGGATCATCAGCAATAGGAGATGGAGGGCAAGCTGCAATGTCACTTACGTTGATGACATCAGGCATGAGTGACATTGCAGCTTGCCCTCCGTCGGTCACTCCTGATGCAGATATTCTATCTACCCTCTTGAGAAAGCGGTCCAGTGATGCCTGGGTGGTAGCTCTTTTCTTCTCCTTTTCTTTGTCATAGATGACACAGCAGCACTGGATTGCATTCTGAACAACTGCTGCAACCTTCGTGCCCTGTTCTACCTTTGAGTCCCACGACCCAAAAACTAACAGGCCCTCCTCAGATAAAGAACATCTCGCCATCTCCTGTGCTGTGACGCTCTTTGGTACTTCAGTAACTTCTGGAAGCATTTCCAGAACTTCCCAGGCAGCTACCGTATCTGCACTCACACTCGCTGCCTCACCACTTACTTTTACATTGTGAAGGTTGGCGCTAGCCTTGAACCAATGAAACCAGCCATGGCTGGCATTAAAAGATGCCATTTGATTCTTCACTGTGTTTCTTCAAGTCTTCATAAAGGCTTTTAGCTTTTTCTCAAATCAGCATTAAGCTGAGCGGGACTCTGACCCTGCACCCACACACTGAGAAGTTTCTCCATCTCCATCACTTGTCTATGCTTCTTCAGTATTATTGTGGACATCATTGGTATAGCAGACTTTACATGTTCCATGATCTTGGCCTTAGAGTCGTGCTGATGGTTGAATGATTCTTGTTATAGAATAACTGCCATCTGCCATCTTTTTGCCTCACTTCACCCTCAATTATTTTCACTTTTGTTTCCATTGTTATTGCTTGGCCCTTCTTAGTAGTACCAGCTACATCACTGCAGCTTTTACACTTGTTTCTGGACATCCTGGGCTTGAAATAAAGATACTGGACTACTGTACTCTATACTGTACTGTACAGTAACACATACACAAGCACAATCACTTGCAGAGGATGCACACTAGTGACAAAGTATCCCAGACACATGAACTAACTTACATGCTTGGACATGTGAACACACGTTCGCATCTTTGAAAGTTTGCCACCTGAAGGTTAGTATGTAGGGGGCTTACTGTACTTTGTTACACAGCAACAGAAAACAAATATACTTCCCATACAGGTAACAGATAATTCCTACTGTGCTACAGTCTCTATATTAGAGCCTACTGTGTGTGCGTGCAAACTAAGTCACTTCAGTTGTGTCCAACTCTTCACAACTGTATGGACTGTAGACCTCCAGGCTCCTCTGTCCATGGGATTCCCCAGGCAAGAATACCGGAGTGGGTTGCCGTGCTCTCCTCCATGGGATCTTCCTGAATTAGGAATTAAGCGCATGTCTCCTGTGACTCCTGCCTTGCAGGCTTACTGCCGAGTCTACTGTATTCTATCTTTAAAAAATTCTAGACCATATGTTCTCTAGATTCTCCCCCTTCTCTCTCCTTTCCTTTCTAGCAAAGGACTTTTAAAAGAGTTTGAAAGAGCTTTTCACTGTGTTCTCACCTCTGCTCAGTGCTCAGGCCACTCAGGTCACACCACTGACTTTACATTCTTCGGTTAAGGATACCAACTCATTGTGCATTATCTAATCCAAAAGAACACGTCTCTGTCCTTGTCTTACTCAGTATCCCAGTGGTATTCAACACAGTTCATTACTCCCTACTTCTGGAACTATATCTTCTCCTGCCTTACTGTACTTTCTATTTTCTAGTTTTCCTCTGACTTGTTTGGTTGCTGCTTCTCACTTGTCTTTGCTGGCTTCTCCTTCCATACCCAACCTTAAACAGTGCTGTGCCTCAGAGTCTAGCCCAAGACTGTCCTCTGGCTTGCTGCACTCCTTTTCTTGTCCCCAGCTTTACAGGACATCAACACATCTCCCAAAATTTTCTCTCCAACCCCAACCTCTCCTCTAAGCTCCACACCTTACAGCCATCTGCCCAGTTGCAGTTCCCATGCTGATCTCTCAGCATCATCTCAGACTTAACATGCCCCAAAGAGAATATTTGATTGTTCCCCTCACAAAAACCTGTTGTTCTCTAGTTTTCCTAATATCAGCAAATGGCACATCTAATCAACTTTTACACTGGTGTCTCATTCCAGATTCCCTTTTGTCTGTCAACCCCCTGCCCCCTGCCACTTAATCCATCAGCAAGTTATCACAGGTGGATCTTCATAATTGATCCTGAATTTATCCGCTTGCGTCTAAGTCCACTCTGGTCTAAACTGCCTGGCCTCTCACATGCACTTCAACAATCACCTTGGAACTGGATCCCTGCCCCTCCCAGCTGCCCTCTATACCCCACACAGCATGACCTTATTAAAAATACAAACCATGTATCAACCTAGAGGGGTGGGATGGGGAGGGAGATGGGAGGGAGGTTCGAGAGGGAGAGGACATATGTAGACCTATGGCTGATTCATGTTGAGGTTTGACAGAAAGCAACAAAATTCTGTAAAGCAGTTATCCTTGAATTAAAAAATTAATTAAAAAAAAATACAAACCCCTTTGTATGCCTTTACTGCTTAAAACCTTGCAAATATTTTTTCTCCACTTTAAAAAGGCCCACCAAGCTCTACGTCGCTGGCCTGTAAGATAGCCACCTGACATATCTCCTACCTACCAAGCTGCAGCCACACTCAGCCTTTTCTCCGTCCCACCTCAAGACTTTTGCAATTGTTATTCTGGAAAGATCTTCCCAAACTACATGTCTCAAATCTCAGATCAAATGTCCCCTCCTCAGGGAGGCCTTCTCTCTACGCGCTTTCTCCTCTTTCTCCTAGATAGCATCATTTCCCTTATGTCAAGATGACTTTAAAACAGCAAAGATTATAAAATTATACCTCAAACTATTCAATATATAAATTCCTGAAAAGTTATGGGCAACCCAAAATGTTATAAAATAAGGCCCATTTTGAAAAAATTTAACAGAAATTTGCCTGGAGATGTGAAAATCTTTTTCTGATAATATGAATGATCACATTCTAGTTCTTCGGTTTTTATAAATTTGATTTTTTTTTCTATATTGGGTTTGCTTTGGTCACAGGACATAAATTATAATTAATTTTTCCATCACAAATTGTGCAACTACTGTCCAAATTACAAGACATCTTTTCAGTATTTCTTGACAAAAATGGTAAGGAGTCACTACTCTTGTTACTTAATGTCACTGACGCCATGTGATTTAATCCCAAACCCAGCTATATCCTGTAGCCATACAATGCAGGCTTTTTATTAGACCATGGTAATGAGGGTGGTCATGGTCTGGATTCCAACAAGCAACTGTCAAAAACTATCATCCCAAATGACCACTTGCTGAAAATTTCTCACTCCCAGAGCTGGTACTTTCAGGGTGGTCTAGGAAAGAAAGTTGTGCCCATGTCTACTCTGGGGCTCTTCAAATGCTAATGTTTAACATTTCTTCGAAACTGAATTTTCATGCTTTGAGTAGACTTTTTTTCCGGTTCCTTTTTTTAAAAGGTTTTTTTTCTTTTCTTTTTTTTAAAATAGACTCTATCTATAAAGCTCATGTGTTTTTCTTCCTGAAATACCAATATCTTGTGAAAACTCCCATCAACAGTGTTATTCAGTGGATTTTAAGCACCACTCTTCAGAAAAATCACTCACTCCATTGCTTACCACTTGCTGCCCTCAAAACTTCTTAGCAACATACACTGTGCACGAACCTCAACGTGGTTTGCTTTGTCCAATCACATGCCTGAAAGCCCAGCCAGTCAGTTGTGTAATAATAAACCCCTTATCTCCTGAAGATACACAAACGGAAAGATCTCTCAGTGCTTCAGTACACAAGGGACTTTGCTTGAATTCTCAGCTGAAACTCACATCCATTTTTAATGCCAAAGGACCCCCACTTTCTCTGGTTTCTTTTTTTTTCTCATTTGCAATTTTGAGGAGGGGGAAAAAATACCACAAATGCTGAACAATGTCGAGTTTAAACGGGAGTGGGGGTGTTGGGGGTGGGAGGCACTGCCAAAAGCTGCCAGCAAAATGTATGTAGAAACCCAGGGCTTGGTTTTTGCTGTCCTGGGCTTACCGGTTACCTCACAGGCGCCGGTGATGGAAACTCACCCACAATTGTTCTCGGATGCAGAAGGGGTTGAGAGATTGACAAGAGAAGCTATTTGCTAGTTTCCACGAGCTAGACTAGTCCTCGGAATAAGGAGAAGGGGGACCCTCGTGCTTCCTGGGGAAGAATATAACCTCACAGCCCCCTACCTCGGCCGTCCCCACCAGGCGCAGACCGGCTCCTACCTCGTCCCGCCTCCAAGTTCCCTGCCTCACCCGGGGGAAGCGTCCTTTGCCCGCAACCCACCCTGGACAAGCACGCCCGGCCGGCCGGCCCTTCAGGAAAGAAGGAGCGGCCGCCCGAGGAAGGTGCGGGGCCCGAGGGTTGAGCTTCATCAGTCCCCTCGCTCGGCCCGCGCGGCCGCCGGACACACCCCTCCCGGGCCGGCCTCTGCGGTCGCCGGTCCCGGCCGCAGCCGGCGCCGCGCCGGAGCCCGGGGCCAGTCCCCTCCCCGCGCCCGAGGGTCCCGCGCGCGCCCCCCGCAGCCGGCTCGCACCTTCAAGGCGCCCCGGGCCGGGCCCTTGGGGAGCGCGCGGCCGGGGCCGAGGGCCACGAAGCGCTCGTCGCCGTCCTCGTCGTCGTCGTCGCCGTCCACCACCTCGACGACCACCTCCTCGTCCTCGTCCTCGTCGTCGTCATCATCCTCCTCCTCCGCGCCCCCTCGGGGCTTCGCCGGCGCCCGCCCGAGCCCCCTCCGCCGCCGGCTCCCGCCCTCTTCGTCCTCGTCCTCCTCCCCCAGAAGCAGCAGCACCGGAGACGAGGCGGCGGCCCCGGCGCGAGGGGGGTCGGTCCCGGCGTTGCGCGGTGGCGGCAGCGGCGGCCTCCAGCTCTCCGGGGCCGGGGCCGGGGCGGGCGGCGGGAGCCCGGGCAGCGCGCCTTCCCGGGCGGGCACGGGCGCGGGGCCGGGCGACTGCAGCGCGGCGCTGCCCCGGCGGCTGCCCAGGCTGGAGCGCTTGGGCTAGACGCCGCGCCTGCATGCCTGCCCGCGGGCTGCCGGCCGCCGCGCCGAGCCGGAGAGTTGGTCACCTCCCCCTCCTCGTTCTCCTCCTCTTCCTTCCCGGGCGGCCGCTGTGGTCGCGAGGCGCCCGGGGCGCGGAGCTGCCGGGGGGTTGCGGGAGCCGCCTCCCCGGGGCCGCCGGCTGCCACTGGCTGCAGAGGCGCGGGCGCCGCCTTCGCTGGACCGGCCCGCGGGGACGCCGGCGGCTACGGCGGGGCGGCGCGGCGGCCGCGGGCGGGGGTGGGTGTGAGCGAGCGGCGCGCTGCCGCCTCCGCCGCCGCCACCGCCCGGGAGCCGCGGGCCGCGCTGCGCTCCATGCGGCCGGCGGCCGGGCCCGCGCGCTCCGGGCCTACAGCTGCCGTTCCCCGGCGCGAGCTGTTTGTGTTGTGTGTTTTCCACCACCGCCCCCCTCTTCGCGAGCAGTTCCTCGCAGCCCTCCGGTCCCCCTCCCCCGTGCAGATAAAACCCGGACTGGATTTATTTCTCCAATCCGCAACCTCCGAAAATCGGGTCCCTCCGACCAGTCGGCCCGGCGAGCCGCGGGGGCCCGCGCTAGCCCACGGCTGCTTATTCCGTTCGGAAGGAGGATCGACTGGGCTCCTAGAAGTAAGGTTGGCGGTCCAAGTCAGACTTTTGAAGGAAGATATTTGCCACAAGTCATTTGATGATCTTTACCGGGCAAGGCTTGACTACTCTTGAGCTTGTACGAAATCTCGAGGAAGGTGTACCAACCCGAGATTTGAGGTTAATTGCTAACCTGAATCATTCGGATTTTTGAGATGCTGTTTCTGGACATTGCCCTCCAATCTCTCTGGCTCCTTGAACACACCGTTCTAGGCCTTGCCTTTTGAGTTTTCTTGGCGCTCTGCTGTCTTGCAGCTTTTATTTCTGCGTTTTTTACCTTGAGTGCCTGATTCTAACAGCTAAATTTCAAGAAGCTTTTGGCTCTCACCATTCAATATGCAGACTGCTGGCACCGTCCAGACCTTGGGAGAAAGAAACCGGGGCAAGGGTTCAAGATTACTTGAGTTTGTTATTGTAAAAATTAATATGAAGTGAGATCAAGCGTGGAAACCAAGCACAGAACCAGTTTGGCACATGACATTATCACTTTCTAAGGATTTTTAGGTGTGACAAAGAAAAGTCATTTGCTAGTGTTTGGTGTTAGGCTCTATGGTAAGCCGCATTGTTTACATTCAAATTATAAGCCAACCCCACCTTTGTCGCTGAGGGCTCTGGAGGATCTCCAAACACTATGCAGGTGCCTCCAGAAGACCAGTGTAAAGGATGCCTTCGCCCAGCTCCCTTTCATGGTAATGACTGTGGATTTAACATCACATGCTCTGTTAGACACTCCAAGGCTGCTCATTAAATGCTCACTTATGATATCTTCCAACTGTTGAACATTTCCACTGGGATGATGACGAAGATTCTAAAATGAACTTTTTGTTCTCCCTGAATCAGATTAGCTTCCTGATAGACCTATTTCAGTAATGACATTCTCATTAGACTCATTCAGGCCCCAAATAGCGGTATTTTAGTCATTCCCTTCTCTACCTTATTCCTAGAGGCAGTTGCCCACAATTCCACTGGTCTTTCTGAAATGCCTCTGGAATCCACTCATTCCTTCTCATTCCCAAGCTCCTACAGAATTTCATGACCATAAAAGTTAGCGTTTCTAGCAAGCTTCCTATACCTGGTTTCTCAATAACACACCTCCCCTAACCCTCTCCAAACATAAGCACCAGATTCATCTTCCCCAGACTTCATTCAGATCAAGGCATTTTCTGGTGGAACTTTTCACATGTCAATATTATATTGGAGAACTCAGAGAGAGAGAAAAGAAAATGGTCTGAGCATTTTAAGAGATGGGTGTGTTTGATCAAAGCATGAAACAGCAGAGGAGTCAGCTAAGAAGTAAACTAATCAGTATTAGTGAGTGTGAAGAATGAAGGGTCACTGAAGTGATTTCATCCTAATTGCAAGAAATTTCCCTTGGTTGATTTGGGGAATGATTTTTAGAGAAAGACAGCAGAGTCTTTCTCTGACCAGGAAGAATAAAGATCAGAGGCAAGGGGCTAGCTGACAGATACAAGGAGGGTGGTGGAGGGAAACAAAGCGAGACAAGTGGGCTAGTGGTTAACCACGTGGTCTCAAGAGTCAGAATATCTGGGTCTGAATTCCGGCTCTGAACTTACCAGCTATATGCCTTTATTCACCCTACCTCCGTGCCTCAGTTTCCTTATCTTTAAAACAGGGATAATAGTAGTACCTACCCAATAGGGCTTCCCAGGTGGCACTGTGGTAAAGAATCCACCTGCAATGCTGGAGACTACCTGCAAGGCAGGAGCTGCGGATTTAATCCCTGGGCCAGGAAAATCCCCTGGAGGAGGAAATGGCAACCCACTCCAGTATTCTTGCCTAGGAAATCCTATGCATAGAGGAGCCTGGCGGGCTATAGTCCGTGGGGTCACAAAGAGTAGGACACAACTGACCACACACAAACACATACACCCTTAATAGTTAAGTTGTTTTGTGGGATAATGAACTAATATGTGTAACACCTTAGGAGAGTACCTGGCATAGGAAGGTCTATGTAAGGGCTTGTTATATTAAATGTATTCATGGTGGTGGATAAACAAGGTGTTTTGGGGGTATTGTCAAAGAATAACAAGGTAACTTTCCTTTAGCAAGTTCAGAACTGTCAGTAACTATAATAACCTGCCTTTAAAGTCCAGCTAGATCTTATCAAGGGGCTGTGGGCAGGCCAAAGATAAGCTTTTTATGTCTGAAACTGTCATAGATAATGGAGAGTATTTTCCTGACAACTGAGAGGAAAGACAGAGTAAAGTGAGTTTGTGATTGGTGTTCATGCTTTAGTGGAAGAGGTACTAATTTACACCATTGTACCTTCTTTCAAAATTGCTACATGTATTTTGAAATCAACTGTTCTTTCGCTCAGGCCACCTTAATGGAGTCCACATATACCCGTTCCCTGGTCCCACTAGGCCCAAGACTCTCCCCTCTGAGTGGGAGAAAAAGACTGACTTTCATGTCCTGGGACTACTAAGTTGAGGTTAATGTTACAGAAAAGGTTTGTTCTCACCTGGGCTTTGAGGGAAGAGAAGGATCTAGATGGTCAGGGAGAGCAGTATTGTCCAGGTAAGTGCAGGCCACTGCAGACCAAGCTCATGAAATCAGAGCATACGCGGCAAGAAGTAAAATCAAATTACCTAATTCATCAGGAATCAAGAATTATGTCACAACATGGGCTCATGGCGCACTGCTCATGGTACTCATGGGCTCAGAAGTCAAGAACTATTAATATCTCATGATGCCAGACATGGGTGCCTGACATCTGCTTCCCTCTCCTCTATTCCCTAAACAACACATTTTTACTTGTAATACTGGGAACACTTGCCATTGAGCATGAGGTGTGCCTCTAAGTCATGGGATACAGAAGGCACGTCTCCAGAGAGTCTGGTTTAACATGTCATTATTCATGCCACCATTCATTCAATATGTATTTATTGAGCTCTGCTAAATACCATGCATTCTTCTTGGCACTGGTGTGCAATAGCAAACAAAATAACTCTCACTGGAGAGGGGAAATAGACAACCATCAAAGAAAATAAGTGAACTCTATGATTTCATAGATGCCATAAGAGGAAAATAAAGCCCAGAGGTAGAAAGTGCTGGAAGTTTAACAAAAAGAAGTAAATATTTATACTTAATATTTATTTAATCTACTTAATTTCTTCTTATTATTTTTAGTTATTTTTAAAGTAATGTTTATTCGCATATAGTTGCTTTACAATGTTGTGTTAGCTTCTACTGTACAGTAACAAAACATGTATAGTAAAATGAATCAGTCATGCACATACATATACCCCTCCCTTTTGGACTTCCTTCCCATTCAAGTCACTACAATGCATTAAGTAGAGTTCCCTGAGCTATACAGTAGGTTCTCATTAATTACCTATCTTACACATAGTAGTGTGTATATGTCAATCCCAATCTCCCAGTTCATCCCACCCCCACCTCCTTTCTCCCTTGATATCCATATGTTTGTTCTCTACATCTGTATATCTATTCCTGCTTTGAAAATAAGACCATCTTTCTAAATAAGACCATTTTTCTAAATTCTACATATATGTGACACTTGTTTTTCTCTATTTATTGATAATGATCTATAATTATATCTACTAAAATTTATTATATATGTCTCAAATAAGTATATATTTCATATTATATTTAATATAAATAAATATATTAACACAAACTGAGAAACATTACAGGTCGTAATGTAAAAGTTGAATGAAACTTGCAGCGGTGAGTCCTTTCAAGCATTATAGTGAACTCTATCTTTTTCCGTTGAACAGGATCAATTCTCTTATGCATCCTGTAGGCTTTGGCTGAACAACGGGAGAAGGGCTGATGAGGAAGACAGATGATGGACTTTAGAGTAAACGCCACCCCACAACCATGGAGCAACTGGCTGCCTCGTGCATGGTTTCTTCTGATCCTAAATGATTCTTAAACCATTGAATTCTGAGCCCCAAAGATACCCCAAAGCATTAAAAAAAAAAAAAAAACATGTACTAAGAAATTGTACAAAGAAAATCAGGCTCAATTTAACATTTTGTTCAATTTTTTAAAATCTAAGATTCAGAGAAAGAATAATCACACTCCCCAGATCACAAAGAACTGACTCATTGGAAAAGACCCTGATGCTGGGAAAGATTAAAGGCAGGAGGAGAAGGGGATGACAGAGGATGAGATGGTTGGATGGCATCACCAACTAGATGAACATGAGTTTGAGCAAGCTCCAGGAGTTGGTGAGTGACAGGGAAGCCTGGCATGCTGCAGTCCATGTGACTGCAAAGAGTCAGACACAACTGAGCAACTGAACTGAACTGAACTGAGATCACAAGGTATAACCATAACCAGGACAGACGTGTAACAAATGCCTACCCTCCCACAAGAACTCGTTTCTGTCCTTGAGAACCTTAAATAGATGGATTCCTTGAGCATGGCAGCTCCTTTTAAAAATTACTTTAAAGCTAAAAGTAAAAATCTGCCCTTTAAACAAGTTATAACAGTAAGATTAAGTTAGTTTTTCCACACTTCTGGGAAACTTAAAAATGGTTTCAGATGATGACTGTCATCCCACCATATGAAAAATAGATTAAGGTTAAGAGAATCACTCATCTGTTACACCCTTCAGGCTAAAAGCCTGTGTAAGTCAAGCATAAACCTCCACCCAGATAAATGTTTCTTCCATGAGCGATTAACTCAAACTCTCAACAACACAGTGTACTTTCCACACAGTTCTTTCAAATACCTCCCAGAGACCTGGATCTTTTTTCAATTTTTCATTATTATTATTTTTAGTGAGCATAAAACTGATAGAATTGCTTTTTTTTGAGACACATATTTGCTGTTTGGGGGTGGGGTGGGGTGGTGTGTAGGGTGTGTGTGTGTGTATGTGTGTGTGTGTAGAGAGAGAGGGGTTTTGTTTGTTTCCTGATCATGTTAGTCATCTTACATTTGCACTTCAAAGGCAATAGAAAGAACACTGGACTGGGATCCCAGACACATGGGTTTGAATCCTGATCTGAGGATTATTTGCTGTATGACTAGTCATGTAATATGCTTAGTCACTCAGTCATATCCAACTCTTTGCAACCCCATGGACTGTAGCCTCCCAGGCTCCTTTGTCCATGGGGATTCTCCAGGCAAGAATACCAGAGTAGGTTGTCATGCCCTCCTCCAGGGGATCTTCCTGACCCAGGTATCGAACCTAGGTCTCCTGCATTGCAGGCAGATTTTTTGCCATCTGAGCCACCAACTGGTTCAGTCCCCTAATCTCAGCAGAGTTCACAAAGTAAGATTAATGAGTTGTAGTCTTTAAGGTCTTTCAACTTTTGAGTGCTATAATGGAAGATATGGACCTGAAGTATGTTTGAAGTGTAAGATTAAGCCAAATGCCCATTATTCAAATCCACAAATGGCATCTAGTATGTAAACCTACAAATGTATGTAGGATTTTTTATAGACAGCTCCTCTAAGCCAGTGTGTTGTGCTGTATCTTAGGACTGCCATCTCAGTTCTGATCACTCTCACCCTTAATTCAATAGCCCTCCCTGCTTTGCTGGGAATGCAAAATTATGAAATTGAGCAAACACTTGCTGCCATCTTATTTTACTAGTTATATCTTTGGTGGTAAGATGCCCTAATGATTACAAACCAAGTAGCTGCTCCTTTATATTATTTGTATTAACATCTTTTCCCACGAAGTAAGGATTGCCTCTACCCAAGATGTATATTTACTTCCTATTAATGATATTTTCATATCTCTGAAGTTTTGCTCTCATCTTTCTTTTCCTTTCGCTTTTTAAAAAATCCAAGATCCTTCTGGTACAAGTAACTGAAATCCCCATTCACCCAAAATGAAAAAGGAGGGAAGGGATTTATCAGATTTATCAGGTAACTAAACCACATTTTAAAATTAAAAGTTTAAAACATTAAAAAGCAGAGGCATCACTTTGCCGACAAAGATCCATTTAGTCAAAGCTATGGTTTTCCCAGTAGTCACATATAGATACGAGAGTTGGACCACAGAGAAGGCTGAGCGCTAAAGAACTGATGCTTTTGAACTGTGATACTGGAGAAGACTCTTGAGAGTCCCTTGGACAGCAAGATCAAAACAGTCAATCCTAAAAGAAATCAATCCTGAATTTTCATTGGAAGGACTGATGCTGAAGCAGAAGCTCCAGTATTTTGGCCACCTGATGCGAAGAGCCAACTCATTGGAAAAGACCCTGATGCTGAGAAAGATTGAAGGCAAAAGGAAAAGAGGGCCAAAGAGGAAGAGATTGTTAGCTAGCATCACTGACTCAACGGACAGGAGTTTGAGCAAACTCAGGGAGATAGTGAAGGACAGCGAAGCCTAGTGTCCTGCAGCTCATGGGGTCTCAGAGAGTCAGACATGACTGAATGACTGGACAACAACTCAACCACAGATTTCCCCTGGTTTGGGGAAAATTAGATCAGGGCTTATGTGATATGTGGTTGTCTCACTTTTTCTGTGTGTGTGTGTGTGTGACTTGTTTCATTATCTGGCCAGCTAGATCCAGCTCATAGCCAGCTCTGACCATGCACCTGTCAGTCTTGTAACCAGAAGCAAAGGAGCTCTCTGCATCTGCAACTGTTAAGGAAATCTAGCAAAAAACCCTGGAAGGCCCTCTGGGTTGTGAGTCTGTGTTTGTGGCCAAGGGTGGAATGCTGTGCTTGGTGGCCTTCACTCTACAACATGATTAAAGGGAAAAAGGGTGATAACTGTCCTGAGCAGAAAAAGAACATAAGGGACCACTGTATCTTATAAACATAACCAATACTATTTAAAATCTGAAACATGAAAATAGGCCAAAGGAAAAAGAAACACATCTAATCTGATCTCCCTACCCAAAGACAACCACTGATATTGTTTTGGTGTGTTTATTTTAATTTGTTTTCTGTGCATGCTTTTTTTGTTTCATATTGCTTTTGCACCTGTTTGTACAATTTAAGCTTTCACTCACATGTGGCAATATAACTTGTAGATGGATTATGAGCTAGAAGGAAAGAAATAAGTCATGAAAATATTACAGGAAAATGTGCATGAATATTTTTTATAAACCCTGGGGAGTGATGGTCATTATAAATAGGATATCAGGTCAGAGCCATAGTAAAAGGCTGATAAATTTGACCACAAAAAAAGCCCCTTTAAACTTTATGGTAAAGGTACCATTAAAGAGTTTTAAAAGGCAAAAGATGGTTGGTTTTCAACATAAAATCATTGATTAATATGCAGCCAAATACAAATAATTCAGTATTATTAAAGTAGTTAGATACAATGCTCACCTACCAGACTGATAGAAATGTTAAAGCTTTGATAATATTCAGTGTGACTTACAGTATGGAAAAACAAGTCCTCAAATGCAATATATATCATAATTCTAAAATGCACTTGCCATTGGAAACTAGCGATTTCACTTCTGGCTGTGGATCCTAGAGAAACATTGATACATGAGCACGAAGGAACACAGAGAGGGTCCTTGTTGCAGTACTGGTTTTAATAGCAGAATGTTGAAAGCGGCATAAATACTCATCAAAAGGAGAATGGTTTAAAAAGAAGCCTTTGACAACGTGGGAACCACCATGAAGCAGCTAAAAAGAGTGAGGGAGGTCACTGTATACCAAGACAGAAAAGACTCAAAGTTTTAAACGGAAAAGGCAAGTTGTAAAATTTTGTTGATGCATGATCTCATTTGCGTTTAAAGCAAACCCCCACAGAGTATAATGTACACTCTACACAGTGTGATTTCAGATGGGAAGGTGGACAGATCGATGGGAAACTGACTAAAGGTATTGCCCAAACTTGGGAGAGGCTAATGGAATTGAGGAAAAGATAAAGGATGTCTCTTACTTTTTATATTTTGGGTTTTTAAAAAACTTGAATTTGTATTCAGATATTGCATTGATCAGGCTTTCCAAGTGGCTCAGTGGTAAAGAAACTGCCTGCCAAACAGGAGACGTGGGTTTGATCCCCGGGCCAAGAAGATCCACTGGAGAAGGAAGTGACAACCCACTCCAGTATTCTTGCCTGGGAAATCCCAAGGACAGAGGAGCCTGGCAGGCTGCAGTCCATGGGATTGCAAAGTCCATGATTTAGTGACTAAATTACCACCATCACATGAATCACTTTAAAAGAAAGTCAAAACTCTTCACAGCATTATTTTTACTATAGAATATTCTGTCCTGCCATTGTGCCATGATTTCACCATGTCTTGCTATTTTCAAGGCCATCTCTGTACAGAAAGTGGTGGACATCTTCTGGATTACTTCCTTGGGATCAGAGCCAGAAGTGGAATCAGTGGTCCCAGGCTGTGCACATTTTCCTGATAACATTTTACTAGACGGCTTTCTGGAGGAGTTACTGCAATGGACATTCTGACAACCATGAGAAAATGGCCCATTTCCTGCACTCGCCCATGCTTTGATCATATCATATCTCATTCTTTCCATCATTTTCCCGCTCTTTGCTACTTTAATAAATGTTCCGTCAAATCTCATTTTGTTTTAATTTCTTTCTTTGATCATTAACGAAGAAAAGTATTTCCCCATGTGTTCAAGTTTTATTTCCCCTTCTGCAAATTCTTTTCTTATCCTTTACCCATATGCCTACAAGAGTCTGGGTTTTCCTCTCCACTGGTATGAGCTCTCCACATTAAAAGTCCTCTTGTCATAGCTTTTGCAGATACTTTCCTAGCTTTGCTATTTCTCTTTAAATTTCTTCACATTTTCTTTCCCAAAGCTTTAGACTTACCTATGAGCCTTTCTTTTCCTTTCTTTGCTGATTCTATTCACAAATTCCTATCACTGTTTTTCCCCGAGATTTGCACTATAACCTCTGCTAGACTTCATCCCTTATCATTTTCCTTCAAATCTTTTCATTTATTTATTTACCTATTTTTTGCTGCAAGGCTTCATTTCAATTTTATTTATATGTTATCCAACATGATTTCCTTATACTGCAGAATATGCTATTACTTACTGTTAAAATTAAGTTTTCAGACTTGATTCTCATTTACTTAGTATTGAGCACATGCCTTCTTGTCTGTATTTTACTGAATAACTCTCGATTAATGGTTCATTCAAATAAATATATTTTTAAGTTTAAATAATTCTCATCCAAAGAATAATATCTGTAATAAATAATGTTTTCAAAAATACCGGTTAACCCTTTTAAAGTATTTAATATTAATACAAATGTGAATATGCAGATAGTTCATCTGCCAGCACATCCTGTAAAAAAAGGATTGGTCTATAACTGTACTGTCCAATATGGTAGCCACTAGCCACATGCAGCTATGGAGCACTTGAAATGTGGCTAGTACAAATGAAGACCCTGATGCTGGGAAAGACTGAAGGGAGGAGGAGGGGACAACAGAGGATGAGATGGTTAAATGGCATCACCAATTCAACGGACATGTGTTTGAGCAAGCTCCAGGAGTTGGTGATGGACAGGGAAGCCTGGTGTGCTGCAGTCCATGGGGTTGCAAAGAGTCAGATACGACTGAGCGACTGCACTGAACTGAAGAAATGAAGAATTAAATTTTTAATAGCATTTAACTTTCGTGAAGTTAAACAGCCACACATGGCTAGGGGCTGTAGGACCGGACAGTGCAGGCTCAGACCTTCCAAGGATCATCTCTGACTTCCCAGATCCATTTTTAGGTGAACCTGACTAAGCTAATTAAGGAAACAGAAACTATACTCATGATACGTTGCTGCAAATCCCAAATCAAAGGTACTGTAACTGTTTTCTCATTTACTTGCCCAATTTTTAAAACCTAATGTTTTTGAATTATTAGCTTATACTTCATAATTCTCATTTATTACATTCATCAGGCTTCCAATTGGGCTATTTTTCAGGTTTGAGATGTCAGAAGCACCCAATCTCTCCCCTCTGCCTCCAGAACTATTTTTACCTACCCCATTTTAGTTCCTATGTTTGTTATTTTATTCTGAAACTATTCTAAAGAAAGAAGTACCTGAGTTAACCCCAGTAACCTATTATAAGAGTCTTGAAAGCCATAAAATATAGTGAGACATTAACGCATGCTGATATAAATGCCCCTGGGATTTCTTAAAAGCTAGTTGTAAATTTCTTTTTGTTGATATTATTAAGCCTGAAAGAAAGAGAGACAGACAGAATTTTACAAACTGTCTGAAAATTCCTTGGTGCTGTATACCCTCAATACTAAGATCTAGAATTCTCCCTGAATCAGTATAGCTATAAAAACTGTCCATCTGGTCACATGCCTGGAGGGAAGGAGGGCAGGGGGTAAGGAGTAGCAGCCTTGGTCATCTTCAATTTCTTTCATTAGGGACGCAGAGATTATCCGCAAGTTTTTTTCTATCATTTCTTTGAAAGTGATGGTGGTGCTGCTGTCCTCCAACGTGTAAACCACTTCCCATATGTAAACCCCACTAACCACACAGCCCTACTAAATTTGTCTGTTTACCTAGTCACAGTCACCACTGCCACTTGCTGTGCTACTTCCATATGGCAGACAAGGCTGATTTCCAGGACCTTTGGCCTAGACTGAAATTTCAAATACAACCTGGTACAAATACTATTGTTTCTTGCTCCTTTCCAGAAATTAAGGGAAGGGAAGAGAAGAAAGAGAAACAGAAAAGGAAGGAGAAAAAAGAGGCAGGGACATGAAAGGTGAACAGCAAAAATTGTAACAGTCTTGAATCTTTGATAATTTACTATGTTATATATAAAAATCCACACATAAAAGATTTTCCTCTATTTATCCTAAGTGTATCTTTCAGAAAACTAGGGCTAATTTCCCCTTATTCAATTCTCAGTAAGAAGAAAAAATCACTAGTTATGATCTTGGGTATAAAAATAATGATCTTTACTATTTTTTAAAAATCTTTCCCAATGGGTTTTCAATATGGCATTTCAGCAACAATGCCAGTGATTTCCCCCATACTGTAGGATGAAGTTTATTTATTTATTTTTACTGCTTCTATATTATTCTACTGTTAGTGATATAGTTTTCTTGTTAGCTTTAAAGACCTCTCTTCCCATTCTCACTTCTTGTTCAATTTCCTGTTCTCAATGACCTCTGTATTCCTTTTAATATCTTCCAACTCATCATTCATTCCCTATCTTTCAGAGTCTAAAATCAGATGTCACCCTAAGAATATAAACTGCCATCTTTTAGAAGAGCACTCAGCTTGTGTTACTTAGGACTATAAGATATTACAGCCGGTACTGGCTGCATAGTTTGCAGAGCCTGCCTTGGGCTTCTTGCTCCAGGTGAATCTACATTTCAAGATGGCAGAGTACTAAACCAAATGTGCAGTCTTCTAAGTGTGAGGTCCCAGGTGACAATCAGCAAGCCCATGAAGCAAGCCCCATTTCTAGGTTTGTCCTATGACTCTTGGAAGGGCAGGTACAATACCTTTATGGTTTCTTCCACTTCTGTTCTCCAGATTCTTCTCTTTCCTTGGAGAAGGAGAATTCCACATTTGGAACTGAGAGTTATTTTGTGGGATAGCATGGGGATGGAGGGGTAGCGGGGTTCAGGATGGGGACACAAGTGTACCTGTGGCCAATTCATGTTGATGGATGGCAAAAACCATCACAATATTGTAAAGTATTTATCCTTCAATTAAAATGAATTAATTTAAAAAGAAGAAGAAATGCAAAGTCTTAATCTGTACCTACTGAATCAGAAAATCTGAGGGTGGGCTTTAAGAGGCCCTCCAAGCGACTCTGATACACTTTAAGGTTTGAAGAGCACTGCCTAGATCATGGCCATCAAAGTGATATCTGCAGACAAGCAGCTAATTCGAAATGCAGAATTTCAGCCTTCCCTCCCCCAGAATCAGAGCCTGGGTTTTAACAAGATCCCCAAGTGGTTCATAAGCACATTTAGCTAAGAAGCACTGAACTTAGTAGTTTACGCTCTCAATGGGTATTTATAGATTAGCCAGTGGAGTCTAAATTGGGGGATGACTTTTAATGGAGTAATTTCAGGTTCAATTTAGATGGGAGGGGATATGTCACATTTAGAGGCTAAGTATCCTGCCTGACACCATTTACTTGCACATTTCAAATGATACCACACAGCACACATTCTGTCTTCTTCCTTGGCTTATATATGAGAGCAAGATTTGAAAATATGAAACCAAACCAAACAATTGCAACCATGAAGGCCAATCATTTATCAAGGATGGTTGAGTGTTTCCTGTGTATGCTAAGGTGTTTGCTAGACTCTGAGATGCCCAGTTCTTGCACTCAGGAACTCCCAGTCTAACAGAGGACATAGTCATAGGCTGACATTATTACAGTGCTTCTGACAAACACATAGTGAGAGTGTTAGTCATCCAGTCGTGTCTGACTCTTTGTGACCCCATGGACTATAGCCCACCAAGCTCCTCTGTTCATGAAATTCTCCAGGCAAGAATACTGGGGTGGATTGCCATTTTCTTCTCCAGGGGATTCTCCCGATTTAAGGATCAAACCCAGGTCTCCTGCATGTCAGGCAGGTTCTTTACTGTCTGAGCCAGTAGGGGAGCCTGGCAAACACATAGGCATGGTCTTCAAGGAAATTTGGCAATCTCGGAGTACAGTGAAGCCTGGCTGGCCAGAGTAGGCCAGAGATGGTTGATGGAGTGAGGTCTTGCCGGAGTTGAGTGTTACAGGGTGAGTGGGGATCCACCAGATAGAGGAGCAGGGGAGCAGAGGCACAGGGACAGTGCCAAAAATTCAGGAATTCTGCCCAGGGGATGGGAGTACATTTGTGGCAATGCCAGGACACATCTCATTGAAATAACAGTTCTTTTTGAAGTTTCCACTCCAAAGTCTACACCATCTTTCTTCTGAGCACAACTCTTTTTGTGCAGGCATGTGGCTCAGCTGCCTGAAGGAAGGATTCAACAGTGGCAGCAGCACTGCCGTCACTCACTTCAAACAGGGAGCAGCCGTTCAGAGAGCAGGAAGTCCAGACGTGTCAGGTAGTCCGTGGAGGAACCCCTCCATCATCCCAACCTCTCCTCTTCTCAGTCCAGTAACATGATTTAGGCACCATAGAGAAATGTGAATACACTTATTGGAAACCTTTGACAATCTCTTTTCTCCACCAGGGGCTTCCCTTGTGGCTCAGATGGTAAAGAATATGTGCAATGCAGGAGATCTGGGTTCGATCCCTGAGTTGAGAAGAACTTCTGAGGAAGAGAATGGCAACCCACTCCAGTATTCTTGTCTGGAGAATTCCTTGAACAGAGGAGCCCGGTGAGCTACAGTCCATGGGGTCGCAAGGAGTCAGCACAACTGAATGAGTCACACTTTCTTCACTCAGTGTAACTAACAACACCCTAATGTTTACCCAGGACAAGGAATGGGTTCCTCTGTAGACCTTTTTTTCCTCCATCCCAGCTTTATCTTGAAAATACATCTTACATCTAACCGATCCCACCACCTCCACAGTTACCATATTGATCTAGCTCTCATCATCCCTAAGTTGGACTACTGTGCTAGAACTCCAAACTAGACTTATTGCTTTCACTTTTATCTATCTACAGGCAAGCCTTCACATAGCAGCCAAATGGCCTTAAGTGCAGAGAATAAAGTACAACCCTCTTCTGTCCAAGAGCCTCCAATAATTTCCCATCACACGCAGAAGGAATCGAAGCATCCTCGAGAGGCGTAGAAGACCTTGTACTATCCCACCTCTCAATCACCTGCTCTCCTCTCCTTGCCCTCTGTCCACGCTGCCTTCTCAGTCTTTCTTGATCAGACCCGCTCATGATTCAGGCTCGTGTCAGGCCGTCACTTTTCTCCTCCCTTCCACCAGAGTGCCCTCTTGCACTTCACTTGGGCATCTGCTCAAATTTCATGTCCTTAAAAAGGCCTTTCTTCACCACCCTGCTAAAAACAGCACTCCAAATCTGACGCTTTTTTTTTCTTTAGAGCACTAATTACCAGAAGCTAGAATGTAAGCTCCATGAGGTTGAGACATCATCTGTTTTGCTAGAATAGCACCTAGCATTTGTAGATGCTCAATCATTTCTTTCCTGAATTTAGAGTCATACTCAACTCTTCCATCTGCATTGCTACAAGAATGATTATCCAGTATAGTGAGCTGACAAACTGAATTCGCATCTTTTTGTGGCAAGCTTCAGTGGTTCTCAAACTTCCCCATGCCTCAAAATTACCTGGAGGGCTTATTAAAACACAGGTTCAAACAAATATAATGAGTTAGTAATAAGAAAGAGTTGAGACTGGGCTGTCCCAGTGGCTTAGCTGTAAAGAATCTGCTTGCCAATGCAGGAGATGTGGGTTCAATCCCTGGGTCAGGAAGATCCCTAGAGAAGGAAGTGACAACCCACTCCAGTGTTCTTGCCTGGGAAATCCCATGGAGAGAGGAGCCTGGCAGGCTACAGTTGATTGGGTTGAAAAAGAGTCAGACACAACAACAACAACAAGAAAGGTGTTGAGATTAGTAAAACTAGTACTTAATTATAGTTGGGACTTTGAATTTCCTTGAATCTCCATATAAAGTATGAACTGTGATTTAATACCCGAGAAACAAATAGTAAAAAAAGGAAAACACACAGGTTAATGGCACACAGCCTCAACATTTGTTTCCAAAATGAGGTTGGGCTGGAAAACAGCATCACAAACCAGTCACTGAATGCAGCTGATAGTGCTAATCCAGGAACCACACTTTCATAAGAGAGCTCTGTGCCAAACATCCCCTCCAGCAGTGCGTCTCCTTCTCTTTTGTCTCTCCCAAGCCCGCTACTCTGTTCATAATTCCCAATACAGTGAGTCCCCTAAACATGAATCTTCAAAGGTTCAAAGTTGAGAACTTTCAAAGATGGTAATGTGCCTTCGCGCATCCAATCACATGTTAGTTCACGCATCTGACATACATTGGCATATGTGTACATCCTCAATAACTGGTTGTGCTTTTGTGTACTTTACCATACCATATAGAGTACAGTAGCACAGTATCTTTATTTCAAGTCCAGAATGTCCAGAAACAAGTGTAAGAGCAGCAGGGATATAGTTCATACTACTGTACTTTTCAAGGTATTATAATGTAAGATTAAAAAGGTTTTATTTTTTGTGTTTGTTTTTATGTACTATTTGTGTGAAAAGTATTAGAAACCTATTGCCGTACAGTATGATATAGCCAATCATACTAGGCTAATTTGGGCTAATTTGGGGCTTCCCTGATAGCTCAGACAGTAAAGAATCTGCCTGCAATGAGGGAGACCTGGGTTCAATTCCTGGGTTGGGAAGATCCCCTGGAGAAGGGAAAGACTACCCACTCCAGTATTTTGGCCTGGAGAATTCCATGGACTGTAGAGTCCATGGAGTTGCAAAGAGTTGGACACATCTGAGCAACTTTCATACTAGGCTAAATTTGTCTGGCTGACAAACAAATTGGACTTGAGAGTGTGCTCTTGGAATGGGCTCATGTGTAGGGGCTTACTGTAGTGTCACATAAAGTGGTGAAGGGGAACTAGTGCCTGGGCTCTGCTCCTGGATAAAAGGGCATCCTTGTGATACGAAGCACAAAACCTCCACTTCTCACTCTGGGGATTTGGTGTTATCGTCAGGCTCTGGAAAACAAGTCTGTGGGGAAA
Organism: Okapia johnstoni; assembly: GCA_024291935.2. NCBI lineage: Eukaryota > Metazoa > Chordata > Mammalia > Artiodactyla > Giraffidae > Okapia > Okapia johnstoni. The sequence goes on along the minus strand of CM044309.1, from coordinate 33,234,522 downwards.
AAAATGAGTGTGGAACGTTATGCATGCTAATTATGTCAGAATGTGTAGAGGGAATGCTTTCGTTCTCACACCCTGTGAGGCTATAAGCTGGTGCTTTCTGTGCCTTGCAGAATATGTCAGGGTCACCAGCACTTAAAGTCTGTGGTTGGCCACAGAAAATCGAACAGGGCTCTGCGGTGGCGATTGCAAGACTAGGCACTGGCTGATGGTTTAACTTCTGACCCATGCTATTCAGAGGGAACAGACCAGAGATTCAGTTCTTGGGCTGCAACAGGGAGACTTCTTACTTATTCCAATAGGTGATGGAGGTGGTGATGAGGGGAATGTTTCTGAAAGTCACCTCATTTTAAAGATATGTGCTATAGTCTGAAGGTTTGTGTCCTCCCAAAACTCAGACGTTGAAACCTAACCCCCAAGGGGATGGTAAATAGGAGGTGGGGCCTTTGGGAGGTGAATAGGTCATGAGGGCAGAATCCTCATGAATGAGACTAGCGTCCTAATAAAAGAGACCAGAGATAGCTCCCTCATCCTGCCTACTATGTGAGGTTGTAAGGAGACTATCATTGTCTATGAGGAAGTGGGTCCCCAACAGACACTGAATTTGCCAGGGCTATGATCTTGCACTTTTCAGAATGTGGAACTGTGAAAAATAAACGTTTGTTGTTTGTAAGCCACTCTGTCTAGGGCACTTTGTTATATCAAATAGAAACTCAAATGGATTAAGACAATATGTATTTGTGTGTGTGTGTGTTACTCCTGGCACACTTCTGGTCAATAAGAGGCTTCTGTGTTTCTTTCCCATCCCAAACTTCTTCATGAACATTAAAAGACCAGTAATAATTCTGAGCCCCATTTTCCTCTGCTTTCTCCCTTGATATTCTCCTACTATTCAGAGCTAAGTTATTGAACCTCTCTGAGAATACAGTGATCTTGGGGGTGTGCTCCATTCAACACTTATCATCCACTAAACCCTGGCCATGGGCTTCCCGGGTGGTGTTAGTTGTAAAGAATCTGCCCACCAGTGCAGGAGACCCAAGAGACGTGGGTTAGGTCCCTAGGTCAGGAAGATTCCCTGGAGTAGGAAATGGTACCCACTCCAGTATTCATACCTGGAAAGAGGAACCTGGCATGCAAGGTTGTACATGACTGAATGACTGAACTGAACTGAACTGTAACAGAATTGTTCTGAATCTTGACTGTTGTGGTGATTACACAAATCTACACGTAACCTACATCTACAGGCTTCAACAGTATGTGAACCGTGAACTTCCAGATGTTCAAGCTGGATTTAGAAAAGGCAGAGGAACCAGAGATCAAATTGTCAACATCCATGGGATCACCAAAAAAGCAAGAGAGTTCCAGAAAAACATCTATTTCTGCTTTATTGACTACTCCAAAGCCTTTGACTGAATGGATCACAACAAACTGGAAAATTCTTGAAGAGATGGGAATACCAGATCACCTGACCAGCCTCCTGAGAAATCTGTATGCAGGTCAAGAAGCAACAATTAGAGCTGGACATGGAACAACAAACTGGTTCCAAATAGGGAAAGGAGTACATCAAGGCTGTATATTGTCACCCTGCTTATTTAACTTATATGCAGAGTACGTCATGAGAAACACTGGACTGGATGAAGCACAAGCTGGAATCAAGATTGCCAGGAGAAATATCAATAACCTCACATATGCAGATGACACCATCCTTACGGCAGAAAATGAAGAAGAACTAAAGAGCCTCTTGATGAAAGTGAAAGAGGAGAGTGAAAAAGCTGGCTTAAAACTCAACATTCAGAAAACTAAGATCATGGCATCCGGTCCCATCACTTCATGGCAAGTAGATGGGGAAACAGTGAAAACAGTGACAGACTTTATTTTGGGGGGCTCCAAAATCACTGCAGATGGTGACTGCAGCCATGAAATTAAAAGATACTTGCTCCTTGGAAGAAAAGCTATGACCAACCTAGACAGCATATTAAAAAACAGAGACATTATTTTGCCAACAAATTTCCGTCTAGTCAAAGCTATGGTTTTTCCAGTAGTCATGTATGAATGTGAGAGTTGGACTATAAAGAAGGTTGAGTGCTGAAGAATTGATGCTTTTGAACTGTGGTGTTGGAGAAGACTCTTGAGAGTCCCTTGGACTGCAAGGAGATCCAACTAGTCCATCCTAAAGGAAATCAGTCCTGAATATTCATTGGCAGAACTGATGCTGAAGCTGAAACTCCAATACTTTCACCACCTGATGTGAAGAGCTGACTCATTTGAAAAGACCCTGATGCTGGGAAAAATTAAAAGCAGGAGGAGAAGGGGACAACTGAGGATGAGATTGTTGGATGGCATCACTGACTCGATGGACATGAGTTTGAGCAAGCTCTGGGAGCTGGTGCTGGACAGGGAAGCCTGGTGTGCTGCAGTCCATGGGGTTGCAAAGAGTCGGGCACGACTGAGTGACTGGGCAACTGAACTGAACTGAATACATAAGAGAGGATTGCATAGAAGTAAATTCACACACACATGACTGCAAGTAAAACTGGTAAAATATGAATAAGGTGGATTGTATTGATGTTGATATCCTGGTTATTATATTATACTATCACACTAGATGCTAATATTGGGGGAAACTAGATGAATGATACACAGGATCTCTCTGTGTTATTTCTTACAACCGCATGTGGATCTACAGTGATCTCAAAATAAGCACTTAAAAAAGAAATGCTGCAGAGAGGACAAGTTAGTTGACATCAGAATGCAGGGTCCTGGGCAGCTGGGGCATCAAAAGGGCCGTCGGCCCAGAGAAAAAGAGAGGGCCTATATTTAAAAAGAAGGGAGGCACAGACATGATAGGATATGTTCCTAAGAAAAAAGTCCTTCTCCTCCTGTCCTGAAATTATACTACCAGCAAAATATAGTCTATCACCAAGCCATCATTTCTAGAATGCCAGTGTTTCCATCATATGCTGAGGGTAATAATAATAATAGCTGACACTTAATGAGTACTGCCAGGTAGTGCCAATTTCTTTCCATGAGCTATCTTATTTGATGCTCTCAACAATCCTATGAGAGAGGTACTATTATTATATCCACCTTACAGATTTGAAAATTAAGGCACAGAGAGATGAAGACATACAACTGTAACTGGCAGGGCCAAGATTTCTCTGATTTCAGCATCAGCATCTCCAGCAATAACTGGATGCTCATGTGTGCCAGGTATACAGGCCGAAATTCATTTCTGTTCATGAGGAAGAATGTGACTATCATCCTCCCATTATTTCTGGAAAATTCTCCATGATATATTGGCATTGATTAACCACATTTGTTTATTATGTGCTTTCTAAGTGCCAGCCACTTTACATAATTTATTCCATTAAACCTTCACAGAGAGTCTGGATTATTATCTTCACTTAATTGATAAGAAAATGGAGGCAAGGTCTTGTCCCAAACCACACAACCAACAGACGCAGCCCTGGTAGTGGCCCTCAGGTGAGCAGCCTCCAGAGCTACTGTTTCACGTCTGAGGTCTGCTGCTGCCAACCTTGAAACTCCAGACTCACAATCATTTACTTTCCCCCCAGAGCTAGATGCTTTTTACTCTCCTGGTCTCCACTGAATAGGCATGAATCTGTTTTATTTTGCCTCCTGTGTGACTGATACAGATCTTGCACATTCATTTTGCAAAGCACATTCTGGGAACTTTCTTTGCTATGTTACTCCATTCACTGCTCAAAGCTCAAGCTAAACCACATAAAGAAAAACAATTTCTGGCTTAAGCACGCATCAGCAAGAGCGATATACTGTTTAACAAGCAGCATCATGATGACGGCAATGACATTTTGCTTTGGAGGGTTGCAGGAAGCAATCAACATCTCAAACCTCTAAGCTATCAGCAACTTCAGTTTCTCTCACCTGTGCCACTGCAGAGCACCTGTGATGGGGGTATTCAGAGCTTAACTGTTCAACTATCAGTCCCCTGCCCCCTACAAGTAAAGAGGACACATTCTGTTACTCTGTGTGTTAGTCGCTCAGTTGCCTCAAACTCTTTGCCACCCCATGGACAGTAGCTCACCAGGCTCAGCTGTCCACGAGGATTCTCCAGGCAAGAATGCTGGAGTGGGTAGCCTTTCCCCTCTACAGGAAGTCTTTCCACCTAGAGATCCAACCTGTGTCTCCTGCATTGCAGGCAGATTCTTTACTGCCTGAGCCACCAGATAACTCGTGTGTGTGTGTGTGTGTGTGTGTGTGTGTGTGTGTGTGTGCGCGCGCGCGCGCGCGCGCGCGCATGTGTGTGTGTATGTGTGTGTTAGTTGCTTAGTCCTGTCCAACTCATGCGACCCTATGGACAGTAGTAGCTCACCAGGCTCGTCTATCCATGGGATTCTCCAGGCAAGAATACTGGAGTGGGTAGCCATTCCCGTCTCCAGGGAATCTTCTCAATGCAGGGATCAAACCCAGGTATCCTGCATTGCAGGCAGATTCTTTATCACTGAGCCTCCAGGGAAGCCCACGGAAATCTCTATTGCCCTATGATCACAGAGATTGTACGCATGAAATCAGAAGGGTTTACCAGGGAAATTTCTTGTAGGCGTTTACCAAATAAGCTCAGAGCACCTTGCTTCAGGCCCCGGGTGACCAAGTGGCTTCCTAGGGCGGCAGGCCACACACTGGCACTTTTCTCTCGGGGCGCCCGCCCGCTCCGAGAGAGCGACTCCACGTCCTGGTTTTCCCCGGGCTCCCTCCCCGGCTGCGGCTGCCTGTAAACACGCGGGGCTGCGGGCTGGGGCGCCGCGATTGGAGGAGCCCAGCCCGGCCTCCCCTCCGCCGGCTGCCGAGCTGTCAGTTACCAGCACGGTGTGAGCTAGATTTTGGCGCCACAGCTGGGGAGTGAGGCTTTTGTTCCATAACAAAAACAAGCGCCTGAATGGCAGGGCTGCCAGCGCCCAGCCCGGCGAGGCAGGCAGAAAGGAACCGCCTGGTGAATGTTTGTGACCTGTCATTAGAGACAGCTCTCTCTATTTCTAAATGATCTCGTGGAGGCAATGTGGCAAATTACGGTGCGTCCCCGCCACGACCTGGCTCAAGCCTCCCGCCCGGATGAATATGGGGCTCGGTGCTCTAATAACCGGCCTATGAGCTCAGGTGGAAATCCACCTGGGTGGGAACCAACTGAAGTCCCTTCCAGCGCTTTCTGCCTTGTCTGTCAAAAAACTTGTTTTCCCTCTGCGACTGAAAGGCCGGCCTTCTGGCTGAGACAAGTTAAATGATGGGTTCATTTATTCCAGGAAGAAAAGCGAGGCACTGAATGTCATAACGTAGTACACGAGATTGTACTCTCTATAAATGCATAGACAATCTCTACTATATGATTTGTTTGCTTTTTGCTAAGTTAGAACACATCCAGATCCAAATTGCTGCCTACTCTGGGAAAAGTCCAACAGAAGATGCCGGTTTGATCCCTGAGTTGGGAAGATCCCTGAGAGAAGGGCGTGGCAACCCACTCCAGTATTCTTGCCTGGAGAAACCCCATGGAGAGAGGAGCCTCGTGGGCTGCAGTCCATGGGGATTGCAAGAAATCAGACACGGCTGAACGACTTAGCACACATTCTCACTTCAGAAAGGATTCTTTGAGTTCCAAAAGCATTTAGAAGACTTGAACATTCCACACCCCATCCACGCCACAATCTAGGAAAATGAAAAAAGGAAAAGCAAACCCTCCATCTCAACAAGTGGTGCTGCTATTTAAAGTGTGATGATTAAAAATTTATTCCTTCAGCTGTAGATTCAGTCTTGTTGGAATGAAATGTTTTTGAGGAATTATGAGGTTGAAAGGTAGTCATTTACACCTCAGTGTGAATGAGTTTAATGACTTTGCTTGAGAACAGGTTTTCAAGAAGGGAAGAAACTAGTTGCAACTGAGTTCCTGAAAAGATACAAAGGAAAATACGAGTGGCCATAAAGGCACAGAAACAGAGTCTGGATGCCTCAGAATGTAGATGTTTGTTGTTTCCAATTCTGCGAAAAGTCAGCTTTTTAAAGAGAGCAAGCTTTTTGGATTTTTTCTTTTGTTTTTGCAGGACTGTCCAATATAACTTTCTGTGACAATGGGCATGTTCTATATCCACACTGTTCCAATATAGTAGCCACTAGCCACATGTAGTTATGGAGCCCTGAAATGTGGTTAATGTGATTGAGGAAATGAATTAAAATTTTTGTTTTATTTTCATAGCCCTGTGTGGCTAATGGTTCCCATGTTGAACAGTGCAGTCTCAAAGCATTTTGAAAGTTGAATTTGCCCACAAATCTTCAGGAATAAAGAATTGCATAAAGTTACTGTGGTGGATAGCCTCTAGGATGGCAACCAATGATCCTGCTTCCTGGGTGAGACCCCTCTGGGTGAGACCCCCTTCATTTGAAGGAGGCTATACTATAGACTTGCTTCTAAAAATAGAATGTAGCAAAAGTGAAGGGATGTTATCTACAAGATCAGGTTACACAGAGACTGTGACTCTGTCAGGAGCACCCTCTATGACTCTCTTACACCTTTGTTCTGAGGAAAGCCAGCTGCCATGTCATCAGCTCCCCAGGGGAGAGGCCCCTCTGACAAGGAACTGATGTTTCCAGCCAGCAAGGGTCTGTGGCCCTTCTAAAGTCACTTTCCTAATGGCAGAGTGACTTCTCTGCCATTAGAGCCTTGAAATGACTGCAGGCCTGGCCAATACCTTGACTGCAGCCTTCTAAGTCCTGGAGCTAGAGACACCCAGCTAAGCCATGCTGAATTCTTGACCCCCAGAAAATGTGAGACAATGAATATGTGTTGTCTTAAGTCACTACATTTTGAGGAAATTTGTTATATAGCAATGTAATAAATTTGATTGTAATATGGTTGTGTGTGTTTGTGTGTGTTTAGTCACTCAGTCATGTCTGACTCTTTTGTGACCCTATGGACTGCAGCCTGCCAGGCTCCTCTGTCCATGGAATTTTCCAGCAAGAATACTGGAGTGGGTTGCCATTTCCCCCTGCAGGGAATCTTCTTGACCCAGGGATCAAACCTGAGTCTCCTGCATCTCCTGCATTGCAGGCAGATTTTATACCCACTGAGCCATCCCATTTAAAAGACATTTGTACTAGTTAGGGCCTCACTAGATCCAGAGAAACTGGCAAATGTCAATGTCTAATGCAATAAATGTTCCATTCTTTTAACGTTCCAGTCTGGATAGTCTTCTGATGGTGATTCAGGGGCTCAACCCCTTTTTCATTATGGCTTTGCCATCTTTCACTTATGGCTGCTTAGGTCACCAACTAGAAGGTGAGAATTGCAGAGTGGAACCATGGGGGAGGTGTTCTGGTAGAGAAAGAGACCTGGAGATGGTGCAAATCATTTCTGCCCAAGTTCTACTGGCTAGACCTCAGTAAAATAGTCCTGCTAAACTGTCAGAATTGGAGATCTTGCCAAACCCCAGTGTCTCACTGGCAAGGCTCTCTTTACAAACAGCAATGATGGTGATGAAAAATGGAAAAGGGACTGACTGTGCTTCCCAGCACAAGAGGGCCACTCACCAAAGTTATCAGAACATTCTATTCCTATAAGTGTCCATGACTGAGCCCAAAGTTCACCAAATCAGAATTGTTCATAGGAAGGCTTGGGGACAGTTTTGGAAATGACTGTGGGAGAATCAGGAAAAGATGTCTATGCTTGTTCAAAGGGGACTTGGGAACCACAGAATGGGATCTGGGGTAGAATTCTGTGAGCCAAGGCATCGCTCAAATGTGAGTCCAAAAGCACTGTCCAAAGTCTATCATTGCTTCTGAGGCCAACTCACATTTTCCTGGTGCTGTTCAAATGTCACCATCAGTCCTAGGGTCTATGTTCTCGTTCAGTTGCTAAGTCGTGTCCAACTCCTTGTGACCCCATGGATGGCAGCATGACAGGCTTCCCTGTCCTTCACTGTCTCCCGGAATTTGTTCAAACTCATGTCCCTTGAGTCAGAGATGTCATCCAACCATCTCATCCTCTGTCACCACCTTCTTCTCCTGCCATCAATCTTTCCCAGGATCAGGGTCTTTTCCAATGAGCTGGCTCTTTGCATCAGGTGGCCAAAGTACTGGAACTTCAGCTTTAGCATCAGTCCTTCCAATGAATATTCAGGGTTGATTTCATTTAGGATTGACTGGTTTGATCTCCTTGCTGCCCCAAGGGAGGGACTCTCAATATCTATAGAAAAAGGCAAGGAAATACTGATTTGATCAATTTTTATTGTTTAAAATTGAGGAGCTATCACTCATATGATGATACTCTTTTCATCTCTCTGGGCCTTCCACCCACCTCCCTTCATCTCAAACTGTAACTTGTTGCCAACAAATCAGTCAGTGAAGGTGGGAATGTTTATTTAACTGAGTGTGTATCTGTCAACATGACTTTAAAGAAAATTTTGGCAACCTGAAGCAGTCACATAACCAAAAGAGAAAAAAAGGAGGAAAGAATGGAAGGAGGGAAGGAACAGAAAAAGAAAACAAAAGAATGAGAGAAAAGAGACTGCTTGGAGTTCACCCAAAGGCAGATTTCCTAGGAACTAATGTAGCTCAAACATCAGGGCTCCTCGCTGGCTGATGCCCCTTCCAAGGTTTTGTGCTCTGCTCCAGAGAGAAGCAAAAGAAGTAGAAGCTCAACCATGTGCCTGAGGCCAGGAAAGCTGCCCTAGCCTGGAGAGCTGCCCTGCCCTAGACCTGCTCTGCCTGTATATATACCATTTTTAAGAACTTTATTGAGATATTACACACATGACATGAAACACACTTATTTAAACTGTACAATTCAGTGTCCTTTAGTATATTCACAAAGTTGGGCAACCATCACCATAATCTAATTTTCGTATATTTTCATCCCTCCTCAAAGAAATCCCAGACCCATTAGCAGCCTCTCCCCACTCCCACCCCCACACTCCAGCAACCACTAATATCCTTTCTGTTTCTATAGATTTGCCCATTCTGGACATTTCATATAAACAGAATCATATAACATGTGCTTTTGTGACTGATTTCTTTCATTTAGCATAAAGTTTTCAAGGTTCACCTATGTTGTAGCATGTATCAGAATTTTATTTCTTTTTACTGCTAAATAATAGTCCACGGTACAGATAGATCACATTTTCTTTATCTGGCCATCAGCTGATGGGCATTGGGTTGATTGTATAATCACCTTTGTGTCTACTTTGTATGTACATGGGCTTTCCAGGTTGTGCTAGTGGTAAAGAACCTGCCTGCCAAGTCAGGAGACATAAGAGATGTGGGTTAGATCCCTGGGTTGGGAAGATCCCCTGGAAGAGGGCATGGCAAACACCACTCCAGTATCTTTGCCTGGAGGATCCCATGGCCAGAGGAGCCTGGCAGGGTACAATCCATGGGGTCACAAAGAGTCAGATGACCAGTCATTGTAGGTGAAGTTGGCAGACTGTCAGCACTGCCTTCGTGTCTACCTGACCTCTTCTGACAACTTGTTTCTATCAGTTACCAAGGAGTATTTGGGCTTTATTTTTGAGCCCTGGAGAAGAATCCGAGACCGAGATTGCACACTGTGTCCTACCCAGGGTACATTAAGACCCAGACTTCCAAGTGTCTTCCCTCAACCCCAGAACCACCCCAAAATGAGTAGGAGTATGAGGGAGAGGTGAAAGAACCTGACCAAATCTAACTAAGGTACTGGTTACAGGAGCCACGCCAGCTATTATCAAAGAGCTGGAGTTCTTTGAGGGCTTGCTCTAGTAAGAAGCCCTGCCTGAGCAAGAAACTGGACAAAGTTATAAATGTGGCATTCCTTATGACTGCAACAAAATTTTCTAATTTTTTAAAAAAGTTCAGTCTACTATGCTAAAAGAAAGACTCAATCATCCTACTTTTTCAATAGAAATGCATTGCAAAACTGATTTTATATGAGGAAATAATAAAAGAGTGTGCAGAGAGGAATGATGTCAGTGAAAATGGAAAAGAATACAAATATTCTGTGTCTCCATAAAAGCAAAGGATAACCTGGAAAAAATGGCCAGGATCAACTTTTGCAGCCCTGGAAATGAACTAATGACTTGCAGCAATCAGGGAGTGCTTATTCAAGGAAAAGGGGGGAATCTCATTTGAGATTGGCAGCACTTCATTCTAGCCTGGGACCTGCCCCACATCCCAGCTCAGAGGCAGTCTGGAAAACACAGCCTACATTTCCAGTACAGGAGGCACAGAATGGATATCATTTGCAAAGAATTGCAATTACTTTCTTTTTATCTGGTGGCTCCTTGGAAGACTATGGTGGCTCCTTGGAAGACTAACTCAAAATGCTTGTCTTTATTTACCCTGTTTTGGAACTGGCCCAGTTCAAAAGATACTGGGATGGAGTAGAGCATTTGTCCAAAGCATTAACTGGCAAATGTTTTAGCTGCTGCTTTCTGAGGCTATAGATAACAGTTGGCATAAACCACAAATCTTGGGAGAAAAGGCTGGGAAATGAGGTGTCCATAAATGCTTTGAAAAGCTCACACACTTCCCTGGAAATCTATAATACCGTGGGTGCTCAGGATCAACATGAGAAGGCTGTAGGATCTGCTGTCTGGCTGACTTTAAGGTTCTGCACAAGAAGCAAATGAAGGCTAAGGCAGAGTTGTAAACTGTCAGGTTCCATGACAAAGGCCTGCCCACCCTCCATACCCCCCAACAGAGCCCCTTGACCAAAACTTTGAAATATTTTTGGTATCAGTTATTTATGGAAATAACCAACTCATTCCCTGATGCTGGGAAAGGTTGAAGGCAGGAGGAGAAAGGGACGAGAGGACAAGAGGATTAGATGGCATCACTGACTTAAGGGATATGAGTTTGAGCAAGCTCTGGGAGATGGTAAAGGACAGGGAAGCCAGGTGTGCTGCAGTCCATGGGGTCACAAAGAGTCGGACATGGCTGAGTGACTGAACAATAACAAATTTAATGAAATACCTGTTCAATCATCAGCAGACTACTAATCTGAGCACACAGTCTAACAGAACAGGGACTTCAATGGCCACATACGACAAAAAATACAGAGTTTTCAGGATTAGTTCATAAAAATCATTAAATAAACAACAATAAATAAAACAAAGAGCAAATAAAATTTAAAAAAACCTTGAAAAGAGGAGAGAACCTGATTTATAGAGTTGCCACATTACAGTATTCAAAATGTCCAAGTTTCAACTAAAAATTATGAAGCATGCAAAGAATAAAGAATACACAAACACAGGAAAAATAAAAATTAATAGAAGCTGTCCCTGATAAGATCCAGACATTGGATTTACTAGTAAAAGACTTTCTTTTTATTTGTTAATTTTTTTGGCTTCACTGGGTCTTAGATGCTTCATGCATGTTTTCTGTAGTTGTAGCAAGTGGGAGCTAGTCTCTAGTTGCAGTGTGTGGGATTCTCTTTGCAGTGGTTTCTCTTGTTGTGGAGTGCAGGATCTAGGGTATACAAAGTTGGCAGCTCAGGTACTCAGGCTGTAGAGCCCAGGTTTCAGCAGTTGTGGCGCATGGGTTTAGTTGCTCTGTGGCATGTGGGATCTTCCTGGATAGGGGATCAAACCTATGTTCCCTGCATTGGTAGGCAGGTTCTCGACCAGTAGACTACCAGGGAAGTCCTAGTAAAAGACTTTAAATGAACTACCTGAAATATGTTCAAAGAGCTAAAGCAAACCGTATCTAAAGACCTAAAGGGGAATATCAGAATGATGTCTTGCCAAATAAAGAATATCATTAAAAAGAAATTATATTTTTTATATAAGAACCAAATAGAAATTCTAGAACTGAAAAGTGCAGTAACTGAAAAAAAAAATTTGCTAGAGGAGTTCAACATCAGGTAGAAGAATCTACAACATTCAAACAAGTCAATTGAGGTTATTCAGTCTGAGGAACAAAAGAGAAAAATGAAGCAAAAAATGAATAAAGTTTTAAAAATCTGCAGGACACCATCATATGTATAATGTGAGTCCTAGAAAGAGTGAAAAAAGAGAAAAGAGCGGAAAAATTGTTGAAGAAATATTAAACTAAAATTTGATGAAAAGCACTATCTATACATCCAAGAATGTCAATAAACTCCAAGTAGGAGAAACTCAGAGATTCACAGTGTTGTTGCTGTTTGGTCACCCAGTCATGTCCAACTCTTAGTGAACCCATGGACTACAGCCCACCAGGCCTTCCCATCCCTCACCATCTCCCAAAATTTGCCCAAGTTCATGTCTGTTGCATCAGTAATGCCATCCAGTCATCTTGTCCTCTGACACCCTTTCCTGCCCTCAAACTTTCCCAGCTTCAGGGACTTTTCCAATCAGTCAGTTGTTTGCATCAGATGACCAAAATACTGAGACCCACAATAAGACACATCATAATTAAACAAATCAAAAGACAAAGACAAAGAATCTTGAGTGCACAAAGAGAAAAATGACTCATCACCTACAATTGCACCTCAATAAGATAAACAGCTGGATTCTCATCAGAAACCATGGAGTGGAACCAGGAAGCAGTGGAACAAGGCATTTGAATTGCTCAAAGGAAAAAAGAAGTCAATGAAAAGTTTTATATCTGGCAAATATATCTTTTAAAAATGAAGAGAAAATAAAATATTCCGAGGTAAACAAAAAGAGAGTCTGTTGCTAACAGACTTGTCCTATAAGAAATGCTAAAGAAAGTCCTTTGGGCTGAAAGAAAAGGATGGACACAAGGTGGTAATTTTTAGCCATATAAAGACATAAAGATTTCTGATGAAGATGATTACATGAGTAAATGTAAAAGACAATATGGCTGTATTTTTTGTTTGAAACTGTGTTTTTTTCTATCTGATTCAAAGACCACTGCACAAAGCAATACTTATCAATATATGTTAATGGGCACACAATGTATAGAAATGTAATTTGTAATAGTAACAACATTGAGTGGGAAAAGAGGCAGAATTGAACTATATAGGAGGAAAGATTTGGAATACTAAAATTCAATTGGTGTTAGCCTAAATGAGATTGTTATAAATGGAGAAGGTTATTGTAATCCCCACCACAACCACTAGGAAAATAACTAAAAAGATATATATTAAAAGGAATGACAAGGGAATTAAAATGGCACCGAGAAAATACCTATTTAACATAAAAGAGAGCATTAATGGAGGAATTGAGAGACAAAAGCTATCTAAGACATACGGAAAACAAATAGCAAGATGGCAGAAGTTCCCCTTCATTATCAGTAGGTACCTTAAAAGCAAATGAATTAAACTTTCCCATTAAAAGACAGAAGTGGTAAAATCGATTTCAAAAATCCAATTATGTGTCATCCTACAAGAGACACATTTTAGATTCAAAGATTACAAATAGCTTGAAAGTAAAAGGATGGAAAAAGATACTTTGTATAAATGGTAACTAAAAGAGCTCAAGTGGCCATAGAAATAGACAAAATAGACTTTGTTACTATAGCAAAGGATACTTTATAATAATAAAATTCTATCCATTAAGAAGATACAACAATTATAAACATGCATACACCTAACAATGGAACTCTGAAATATTGAAACAAAAGCTAGCAGAAATGAAGGAAGAAATAAACAACTCAATTGTGGGAGACTTCCATGTTCCACTTTCAATAATGGCTACAATTAGAAGATCAGCAAGGAAATAGAAGAATTGATAGTAGCAAAGAACACAATGAAGAACACTTACAACTCAATGACAAACACCCTAATTAAAAATGGGTAAAGGATCTGAATGCATATGTCTCCAAAGAAGACAAGCAAATGGTCAAAATGTAAACATAAAGATGCTCAGCATCATTAGCTATTAGGAAAATGCAAGATAAAATAATAATGAGATACCATTTCACACCCACTAGGATGATTATAATAAAAAAAACAGAAAACAACAAGTGTTGAGGAGGATACAGAGAAATTATAATTCTTATACATTCAGGTAGAAGCTAAAATTCCTTAGCTGCTTTGCAAAATGATTTGGCAGGCCTTCAAAAAGTTAATGTAAAATTACCATATGACCTAGCAATTCCACTCCTCAGTATGTACCCCAGATAGTTGAAAATGGCTAATCAAAGAAATCCACATACACATGTTTTAGTGGTACTACTTACAATAGCCAAAAGACAGAAAAAAAGTATTTCCATCAGAATAAGAGTGGATACTTATCATACTGTTCATGGGGTTCTCAAGGCAAGAATACTGAAATGGTTTTCCATTCCCTTCTCCATGGCAAATAGATGGGGAAACAGTGGAAACAGTGAGGGACTTTATTTTTCTGGGCTCCAAAATCACTGCAGATGGTGACTGCAGCCATGGAATTAAATGATACTTGCTCCTTGGAAGAAAAGCTATGACCAACCTAGACAGCATATTAAAAATCAGAGACATTACTTTGCCAAAAAAGGTCCGTCTAGTCAAAGCTATGGTTTTTCAAGTAGTCACGTATGGATGTGAGAGTTGGACTGTAAAAAAAAGTTGAGCACCAAAGAATTGATGCTTTTGAACTGTGGTGTTGGAGAAGACTCTTGAGAGTCCCCTGGACTGCAAGGAGATCCAACCAGTTCATCCTAAAGGAGATCAGTCCTGAATATTCATTGGAAGGACTGATGTTGAAGCTGAAACTCCAATACTTTGGTCACCTGATGCAGAGAACTGACTCATTAGAAAAGACTCTGATGTTGGGAAAGATTGAAGGCAGGAGGAGAAGGGGATGACGGAAAATGAGATGGTTGGATAGTATCATTGACTCAATGGACATGAGTTTGAGTAAACTCCAGGAGTTGGTGATTGACAGGGAGGCCTGGAGTGCTGCAGTCCACGGGGTCACAAAGAGTCGGACACGACTGAGCAGACTGAACTGAACTGAAGAGTGGATAAACAAATTATGATACATTCATACAATGTAAGTTACTTAGCCACAGTGGTGGTGGTGGTGATTTGGTCGTTAAGTTGTGCCTGACCCTTGCAACCCCATGGACTGTAGCCTGCCATTCTCCTCTGTTCAAGGGATTCTCCAGGCAAGCAGACTGGAGTGGGTTGCCATTTAAGCAATAAAGTGCCAATATATTCTACAAAACCTTATGTGAAGTGATAGAAACCAGACACAGACAGTAACATACCATATAATTCCCTTCATGTGAAATATCCAGAATAAGTAAATCCATAGAGACAGAGATTAGATTGGTGGTTGCCAGTGGCTGGGGGAGGGGGAAAGGAAATAACTGCCTAATGAGTGTGGGGTTTCCTTTAGAGCTGATAAAACTATTCTGAAACTAGATAGAGGTGATGGTTGTACAACACTGAGAATGTACTAAATTCCACTTGAATTGCTCACTTTAAAATGGTTAATTTCATGTGATATAAATTTTACTTCGATACATTTTTTAAAACATATAAAATCCTCTACAACATGGATGAACCTTAAAAGCGTTATGCTAAGTAAAAGAAGCCAGACACAAAAGATCACATACTGTATGATACCATTTCCCTGAAGAAGAAAATGGCAACACATTCCAGTATTCTTGCCTGAAAAATTTCATGGACAGAGGAGCCTGGTGGGCTAAAGTCTATGGGGTTGCAAAGAGTTAGACATGACTTAGTGACTAAACAACAACAATATGATACAATTTATATAAAAAGTCCAGAATAGACAAATTTATAATGACAGAAAATAGGTTAGTATTCCTAAGGGACAGGGAGTTGGGGTGTTGGGACTGACTGCCAATAGTGACAGAGATTTGGGGGGCATGATAGAAATGGTTTGTAATTAGATAGTGGTTATGATTCCCTGATAGCTCAGTTGGTAAAGAACTGGCCTGCAATGCAGGAGACCCTAGTTCAATGCCTGGGGTGGGGAGATCCACTGGGGAAGGAACAGGCTACCCACTCCAGTATTCTTGGGTTTCCCTTGTGGCTCAGCTGGTAAAGAATCTGCCTTCTATGCAGGAGACCTGAGTTTGATCCCTGGGTTGGGAAGATCCCTTGGAGAAGGGAAAGGCTACCCACTCCAGTATTCTGGCCTGGAGAATTCCATGGACTGTGTAAGTCCATGGCGTGTGAAAGAGTTGGACATGACTGAGCGAATTTCACTTGCACTTTCATGGTTGTATGACAGTGAATATACTAAAAACCACTGAACTGTACACTTTGAAACAGTGAACTTTATGTTACATAACTATTATAAATGAATGTCCAAGCAGTTTCCTGCAAACAAATTAAAACTCAATTTAAAAACAAATATTCAGAGAAAGGATGTCAGGCTCCTAATTGATAATAATTATAAGAGGGACTTCCCTGGTGGTCCAGCGGTTAAGGTTTTGCATTCCCAGGCAGGGGGTGTGGGTTCAATCCCTCCCTGGTCGGGAAGCTAAGATCCCACAAGCCTCAGGACCCCAAAACCAGAAAATATAAAACAGAAGCAATATCATAACAAATTCAGTAAAGACTTTAGAAGTGGTCCATATTAAAAAATCTTTAAAAATAGTTATAATAAAATTAAATCATTTCCTTTTTCAGTTTTAAATTTGTGATTTGTTGTAATTTCCGCTTTCCCTCCAATGAATATTCATTTTTATACCTATTTTGTATTTTTTTTCCCCTAAGAGGGCTCTTAAAGTTAATTAAACTTCAGGTCACTCAAAACCTGGATGCCACCCCTATATTAATAGGTGCAGAAACTCAGCCACCCATAGCTCTACAACATGAAGGAATTCTGTTCCCAAGCAGGCTGTGCAGTTTCAAGGGAACTCACTGCTGACTCCTCCACACCTCTCTGCCCAGACTCACAGGTCTTCAGTCCTCCTCTGAGATGCCCTTCTATTCTCACCCTCACCCTGCCACTGCTTCTTCCAGGTTATCATTAGCCACATCACCTAACTGCTCTACAGTTTCCCAAACCACTTCCTCCAATCATCCTCCAAACTGCTGCCAGGGACAATCTTGCCGAAACACATCTTCTCTTCCTTCTCATCCCTACCAAGAAGCCTCCCAAGGCTCTTTATTTGTAGGGTAAAGAACAAATTTCTTAACAAACAGGTCCCAGCCTGTTTTTGCAGACCCAACTCCTAGTCTTTGTCTCACTAAAATGCATCTCTGCATCACATGTCATGTCCGACTCTTCTCCTAACCTCAGGTTTTCTATGTCTCCCCTTCGCTTTCGCACGGTTCTTCTCTCACCTTGGAAGAACCTCCTCCTCTTCTCCTTGAGGAGTTCTTCATTTGTCAGTACCCAACTCAGGTTTTCTTCTGCAAGGTTTCCCAACCCTCTCTGCAGCATTTATGATCTCTCATTGTACTTATTGGCATAGGTAGTTGTGCATTCGATACATTCACATTTGTTTATAAATCAACTAAAGATTTTGGACTATTTCCTTGTGTATATAGAAATATATAAAACACACACACATATATTATATGAAAAAAAGGGAAAGTGTTAGTTGTTCATTCATGTCTGACTTTTTGTGACTCCATGAACTGTAGCCAGCCAAGCTCCTCTGTCCATGGAATTCTCCAGGCAAGAATCCTGGAGTGTATATATATATTCTAAAGATTTAGGTGTCTATCAATGTACCCAAAGAAAGCCAGTGTCATATCTATTCTAAAAATGTTTTCCTTGATAGTTACTAGCTTTTCTGTACATAGTATGTATTTACCCATGTTCCAGGCACCGATAGAATTAGAAGTATCTATATGTGTGTGTGTGCTGCATGTGTATATAAACACTCTTGTCCTTAAGGACTTTAGACACTGAATAAAGAAACAAGCACATGAGAGCAATTAAGAATCTCATTATTATGAATCAATGTCCAGTGGACTACTGCAAACCAATTAAATGAGCCCTGATGGCTCCCAGAGCAGAGTGCACTGAATTCTGCATGTTCTTATGCAGTGACCAAACACTCAGACGTTTTAAACAGCCATATGGACTGGCAGTCTCATACCTTAAGACAGAATAGCTATCCTTTGTTTGGTAAATGTATTCCTTACCCAGGGCATTCCTGGGCACTAGGTGCAAGGCACTGTGACAGGTGCTGGGGGCGAGAGAAAGAGTCCCAGATCTCAAGCTGCTCACAGCCTCTGTGGGAGGCAGCCAAATTCACCAACAGGGCTTCACATCCTTGAGTACTTTGCAGAATATGTTTTGTCTTTAGTTCATTGTAACTTAACTCTCATATTACAGGCACCATGAGAGAGAATACAAAGATAAATGCCTGGACTCTACTCACTCCTGAGGAGTTCAGAGTCTAGGAGGGGAGACTGACATATCAACAAATATTAACAGTGCAGAGTGATTCATCAACACTGTAAGTATGTGAAAGGTTCACTGGCAGAAAAGAGAAGAGGGTGATTATTCCCTCCCAGCTGCCCTTCCCCACTGGGACAGAGTAATTGCAGACATATTTGTGGAAGAGATGACACCTACCTACACTGGGTTTTGGAGAGCATTCTGAGCAGTGGGTTAGGACAAAAAGACATAGAAGGATATGGCTGGAGGGTGAAGTGATGGTGGTGGAGGTGTGTGGATAAGAAGGTGAGGAAGGCAGCAATGTGAAGGGCTTTAGGTGCTGGTCAAGAGTTACACAAATGATGAGGAGCCACAAAAGACTACAGGGAGTAGAGAGATACGGATAATGCAAGCTTCCAGGTAGGATCATGGCAAACTGATGAGGTAGGGGCCATGCTGGAGGTGGAGAGATGGTCTGGAAGGCTATGGCAAGAATCCAGACAAGAGAAGATGAGGGTCAAACGCAAGTCCATGGCATTGCGGATGAAGTGGAGAGGCTACACTTGAGAAGGTTTCAGGGAAGAATCTGAAGGTTTTGTGACTGGATGTGCAGGAAGTAGCAGGTAATGAAGAAAAACGTCCAGAATTAAACCCAGATTTCCACCTGAAGAAAACTGGATAAATGAGGATGCTATGAGCCAAGAGAAAACACAGAAGGAAGAGGGGCAGTGGAAGAAGAGAGAGAGGGAAATCAGTTGTGTTGGAGGTAGTTAAGAAGTGTTAAAGTGGAGATTGTCACAAGAAAGTTAGGTCTACATGTCTGAAACAGGAGAAAGTAGAACTGAAATATAAATATAAAATCTTCTGGGATTTGGATGTCAGAACCAAGGGAGAGGTTGAAATCTCCTGAGCATATCTCTGTCTTAGGAGAACCCAAGACAGAATCCAGTCTCTCACAGGATGGGTTCAGTTCAGTTCAGTCACTCAGTGGTGTCTGACACTTTGCGACCCCACGGACTGCAGCATGCCAGGCTTCCCTGTCCATCACCAACTCCTGGAGCTTGCTCAGACTCATGTCCATTGAGCCGATGATGCCATCCAACCATCTCATCCTCTGTCATCCCCTTCTCCTCCTGCCTTCAATCTTTCCCAGCATCAGGGTCTTTTCAAATGAGTCAGTTCTTTGCATCAGGTGGTGAAAGTATTGGAGCTTCAGCATCAGTCCTTCCAATGAATATTCAAGGTTGGTTTCCTTTAGGATTGACTGGTTTGACCTCCTTGCTGTCCAAAGGACTCTCAAGAGTTTTCTCCAGCACCACAGTTCAAAAGCATCAATTCTTCAGCGCTCAGCCTTCTTTATGGTCCAACTCTCACATCCGTACATGACTATTGGAAAAACCATAGCTTTGACTAGACGGACCTTTGTCAATAAGGTAATGTCTCTGCTTTTTAATATGCTGTCTAGGTTAGTCATAACTTTTCTTCCAAGGAGCAAGTATCTTTTAATTTCATGGCTGCAATCACCATCTGCAGTGATTTTGGAGCCCAAGAAAATAAAGTCTCTCACTGTTTCCATTGTTTCCCTATCTATTTGCCATGAAGTGATGGGACCAGATGCCATGATCTTAGTTTTTTGGAATGCTGAGTTTTAAGTCAGCTTTTTCACTCTCCTCTTTCACTTTCATCAAGAGGCTTTTTAGTTCCTCTTCACTTTCTGCCATAAAAGTAGTGTCATCTGCATATCTGAGGTTATTGCTATTTCTCCTGGCAATCTTGATTCCAGCTTGTGTTTCATCCATCCACAGGATGCGTAGATAAAATGATTATGGGAAAGACATAACATAGGAGAGAGTGGAGTTCTTAAAGTCAAGAGGATTTCTAGGAGAAAGTGGATAAAAGTGTCATTGCTACAGAGTGACTAAGAAAGGCTAGACAGGAATTTGGCAGTTAGGAAACTGCTGAAAATCTCTGCCTGGCATCTTTCCCTGTGTTGTAGGGACTGGGAAACCAGGTACATTCAGGGTGAAGGGGTAAAGGAGTGTAGTTATTAGCAGAGTTTATTCCATCAAGAAATTTGACCTCGAAGGCATGGTAGGAGAAAGGCCAGTTGTTATTAATAGAAGGGGGCATTGGATTTGGGGAAGTGTTTTATATGTCAGAGTCCTGAACGTGTTTATTGATTGAGAGGAAAGAGCCTGTTGAAAGGGAAGCTGAAGAATCAGATGCATTCTGAAGCACAGCTGGAGGCATTAATTTTCAAGGAAAAAAAAAAGAACAAATCTTCACCTGAAATTGTAAGAATGGCAATGGTTGTAAAAAAGTTGTATGTGGGGAAAAAAAGGTTGTATATGTGTGTGTGTGTAAGGAAACGTAAGGAACTTCAAGCCTGATGGCCTCTATTACTCAAGAAGTCTGTTTTCATGGCTGAAGAATCAAGAAAGAGAATGGGAACTGGAGGGCACACAATATTTTTATGTGTCCTGTGGACATTGGAGGAATGAAAATATCTCCTTCCATATTAATAAACAAGAAATGTCACAGCCATCAGTGATTTCTGGCCTCCAAATGTGAATCAGGGTTCCCAAAACTGCGATCCAGCAGATGCTGCCACCCCCACCCCCCCATGATGATTGCTGAGGAGTTGGGGGAATGCAGGAAGCAACCGTCTGCCACTCCTTAAGATGAACAAGGAAACAGGATTGGCACCAGATAGCTGAGGTAATATGAAAGGAATGAATTCAGTGAGCCCAGAGGCTTGCATCTCCCCATACATAGAATGCTAAATTTCTTAACCTGATACCTGATCTTTGATGTTCAGGCTGCCTGCTCCCTTTGCTGCAAACTTGTATATAGCCTGACTTCCCCTTCTGCCTCCTTGGAGGAGTTTTCTCAGAGCTACTGAGATGCTGTCTCCTAGGCTCAGAGTCCTAAACATTCCCACCAAAGAAAAGAACTCTCTATTTTCAGGTTGTGACTATATTTTTCAATTGACAAAACTTACAAAGTGGAACTAATGGGGTGTTGAAGCCACTGGAGAGATCATAGGTTAGTGAAACACAATCAGCAGTATAGAGGTTCAAGTGCCTTGCTCATCTCACACTAATAACTCAGGTCTGACACATATTTAAGCAGGTTGTGTCATTCCTAGAAGCTCAGGGTACTTTCCTGACGAGCTAAGCATTCAAGTTAATGAATGAATATAAAACCAATGCCAGAGAAGTGTGGTGAGATCACTGGATCTGTGGACTCAGCCACTGGTGACCAAGGGCAGGTGTTCCAGGGGTAAGAAAATGCTGTCTAGCTGTTTGGTCTTCACTGAAGGCAGGATAGTAGACAATGGGCTTAAATTGCAGCCAGATGTTAAGAAAGAATGATATTCTAAGAGTACAAGAGGACAAAGAGCAACCTGCCTTGGTGATCTTTAGAAATAAGTGCACCTCAGGTGGTTCTGATTCCAGCCTTGGATGATGGCTTATTTGTATTTTTTGCGTTCCCTTTTAGCTCTATGCCACAGTCTGATGTTAAGCAAAAAGAATAGATAGTAGCACACCCCAAACAATGGAGACAGCGGAGTACTTTGTTTTTCTTTGCTTTACTTTTTATCTTATTCTTTTCTCTAATGGGCACATGAGAAGCAGCTACTATGTAAAAATAATCTGGACATTAAAGTAAAACAAGTCATATGTAATCATTAACTGTGTCATAGCCCAATCAAAAGAGAGAGAGAGATTTAAACCGCTCAGTCCTCTATCCTGCCTTGTTGGTTATCTCCAGCTTGATTAAAGGGAATGATACTCATTTGTAAATGCATTTGGCAAACTTACCCTGCTATTGTTTCCATTATTTTGCAAATTACAGACATTGAGATGAAGGCTCTGTAATTTCCTAGCATTCCCTTTATTCCTGCTTGGAAAACTGGTATTGCCCTGGCATACTTCCACTTTGCTGTTATTTCATTTGAATACAGCAAATTCTTTATTATGATTAACAAAGACTTCTGCTCCATTCCTCTTTGAATATCAGTCTGCTCTTGGAGATGGGTTGATTTTGAGCCCTGCTGTCTCCTTGAATCTCTCAAAGATGTTCAAGACAGCAGACACCAGTGTATTTTTAAATGACATGTTTTCTCTGTGTTCCCCCTTTTGAATTTGTTATATGTTTAGTAATTTTACCATCGTCTGGAACTTTTTTCTCTTCTATCAATTGTCTGATTCTAAATGTCTCCTACACTCGTTACTTAAAAGCCTGCAAATATGCAAGCAGTTGGGTTTGGTAATCTTGTTATTTTTAAGCTTCTTTCTCTTTTCAGTTTTCCTTTATCCTCATACATACATTTCTCAAGATTTTACGATGTTTTGTAAGCAGTCTTGATACCAGGCACTTTGCGTGCATATATGCTAAGTTGCTTCAATCGTGTCTGACTATTTGCAACCCTATGGACTATAGCCTACCAGACTCCTCTTTCCATGGGATTCTCCAGGTAAGAATATTCGAGTGGGTTGCCATTTCCTATTCCAGGGGATCTTCTTGACCCAGGGATCAAACCCGCATCTCCTGGATATCCTGCATTGGCTGGAGGATTCTTTTCCACTGCGCTACCTGGGAAGCCTCAGGCACTTTGGGGCATCTCAAATAAATAGATGTTCTCCTTGAGCACTGTATATTTCTAGTCCATTCATTTATCGCACTGGAATCACATTTCCCCCAATAAGTCTCTTCCTCCTTAAATCTTGCCTGGATGTCCACCCAATTTAATACCCCTGTAGCAGTCCTCACACTTAGAGAGTACTAGCTAAATATTCATCTCCTAAGATCAGTCATGTTGTTACCCGAAAGCTGGGTTTGCCCCTTGGTGGATATTGAGCCAAGAAACACAACAAAAACAAAGACTGGGAGATGGAAAGATTTATTGCTTGCAGTGAGTAAGGAGAACATGGAGGATTTTTCCCAAAGCAATGTCTCTCCAAGGAGTAAAACTGGGAAAGTTTAAACTAAGGATATATGCCTATTCATGAAGGGCCTTGAGCAGAAGACGAGAATTCAGCATAGAATTAGGGCAAAGGTTGAGGGCCAGATTATTATTTATATTGCTGGAAGAGGAACTAGGACTCTGTTTATCACAGAACTACTGTTTCTTAACTGCTTTTCCTTTGTTCCTGCATTCTCTTACTTCCCTTAAAATATTAATTGCTGAGACCTGTGTAAGGGCAAGCATTGTGGCCAGGCTTAGATCACAAAACTGTTATTGTTGTTAGATCACAAAGTTGTATCTGACTCTTTGTGATTCCATGGACTGTAGCACACCAAGCTTCCCTGTCCTCCACTGTCTCCTGGAGTCTGCTCAAACTCATGTCCATTGAGCCGATGATGCCATCCAACCATCTCATCCTCTGTCATCCCCTTCTCCTCCTGCCTTCAATCTTTCCCAGCTCAGGGTCTTTTCCAATGAGTCAGTTCTTCACATCAGGTGGCCGAAGTGTTGGAGCTTCAGCAACAGTCCTTCCAATGAATATTCAGGACTGATTTCCTTTAGGATTGACTGGTTTGACCTCCTTGCTGTCCAAGGGACTCTCAAGAGTCTTCTCCAGCAACACAGTTCAAAAGTATCAATTCTTCAGTGCTCAGCCTTCTTTATGGTACAACTCTCACAACCATACATGACTATTGGTAAAACCATAGCTTTTGTCTATACGGACCTTTGTAGGCAAAGCAAGATCTCTGCTTGTCAAGAAATCTATGCCTGATTCTCTTTCTCTCTGAGCTCCTATTCTATCTGCATACAAAATTTAGAAAAAGTCACATTCAAAGGATTCTTCTAAACCACAAGGCTTGGTACAAAATGCTGGAAGTGAAACAGGTGCACAATTGTGACTTGTGTGCTCCTCTTCCACAATCAGAGCACAAAGTTCTCTTATTCCTCTTTGCCTTCATCTCCTCATGCCTTATTTTCCCCTCTCCTCCATGATGTCAGCATCTTTAGGAACCAGACATTGTTTCTTTAACCTAGTTGGGCCAAATATGTGGAAGAGTATACTGAGGTGAGGGTAGTTTAGCTCCATTTATTCATGTTGGGTAGGTAGCATTGTAGAAAATGAGGATAATACCAGGGGAATTGGTATGTCTCACATTATTGAGAGCTTATTATATACCAGGTATTGTTTCATCTGCTGTACGTGTTTCATCTCAGTTAATCTCAACAATACAGCAAGGTGGACCCTCAGGACTCAGAGAGACTGAGGAACATGCCTAAGACTCCACAGCTAGCCATTGAGTAGCAGGTGCATGAGAACCTAGGGTGTCTGATGGCAGAGCTAGAACTACACTCTGTCTATGCAGAGGAAGCATGCAGTGAATTATTAGCACTTTATGTTGATTATTGTTCAAATATTTCTCTCCCATGTATTGAGTAGTACTGCATGTTAGGCTGTGTTTGACCCTTTCATCTTGTCAACTGAAAAAATAAAATTCACAGAGTAAGCGTTGTGAGTTAAATTTTATTTGGGGCAAGATGAGGACTATAGGCCGGGAGACAGCATCTCAACTCTGAGGAACTGATCTGAAGAGGGTTTGGGGAAGTCAGTACATATGTGATTTTTGTGAAGGGGAATCTGTGCAGTCAAGCACACATTTTTACAGAAGGTTGCTGCTAGTCTCCTGATGGTTACTGCTGGTCATGAGGAGCAGATGTCTCCAATAACAATTCTAGTGCCTTTCTAGATATGAGAGGATGCAAGAATTTGGGCTTATAAAATCTTCTGAAAATATCTAACTATCTGAAAACCTGTTCTGCCAGTTTTTCTCACAGCGCAGTGTGCCTCAATTCTGATCTCCACCCTGAACTCTTTTTAGTGTGTGTGTTGAAGGTCAGTGATTGCACTGGCTAGTGACTTAATCCTTGTAGAGGCAGGTGGCAAGTGCCAACTTTTAGCTGGCAACCTCATTTAATGTTCACATTAACCCATGGGATTATGGTTTCCACTTAACAATCAAGGAAACTGAATCTCAAAGGCATCCTGTAACTTGCCCAAGCTTACTCAGCTAGTGAGAAGGAACAGCCCTGGGCACTCCAACTAGCCCTCACATTCCTTTTATTTCTTTTCAAAGCTTTCTTTGGAGGACATATTGAATTTTTCCTCCTTAGGCTCCGGAATCTAATGAGGTCATATTGACAGTCATAACTCGGATGTAAATGGCTGGCGCTCCCACCTCCATGAGCCCCGCTCACACACTTCTCCTCTTGCTGGGAGCTGCTCCTGCTTTGTGAGGGCCCTACTGCCTCCATGGGATTCCCCCTCTCCCAGGGGCCATATAGTCCAATGGCCTCTGGCAAATGGGGAAGAAGGACTCACATTAGCCTTCACTCAGGCAGTGCTGCCGGTGCCCTGACGTCTAGAACTATTGTTTTAGTGTTTTCCTAATAATGTGAGAAAACCTCTTTTGCTCTTCATTTATAGCCCATCTGCTGTCTGATTCAGCTGTGAGTGCATGGGGACCCGAGTAGGGATCAGGACCATGTGACAGATAACATTCTATGTTCTGAATTATCCTCTTGTTCACTGACTAAGATGTGGGCTTGGACCCAAGAGCCCCTAATTCTTTTAGGGGGAAAATTCCTTTTCCTGAACTATGTGGCCTGGGTGGAAGGTAATACCTGTCTCCCACTAGGGAAGCTGAGGGGCCAGAGCCTCCTTTCCTGCAGTCAGGGAGTAAGCACGTGGCCTCATTTGACCAATCAGTGCTCTCCTCTGAAACAAGCTGAGTGAGTGATACAAAGACAATAGGGATGAGAGGCCCTTAGATGAGTCACCCAGTCCTGAGGCCTGATCCTCACACTCTCCTAATGTCTGCGATTTTCAGACCTGTAGCTGATTCTCCGCTCTCTATCCTTTCAATAAGTGGCCTTTTATGTAAAAATACCCAGGGTGTATTTCTGTTCCACACCATTAAGGAGCCTGAAATGCACATGGATTTACAAGGTAAATGTCAAGAAAACTTTGTGGTCCTTTTCCGCTCCTTTTCATCCCCCTCTCTCTTAACTTCTCGTCTGCTCCCAAGTCCCCACGGGTCAGGTTAGCCTTCACCGCTCAGACCCCCTCGTGCTGCTAATTTTACTAAGCTTCCCTTTCCAGAACCCAGAGCTCTGGGTTTGCTTCTCCACTTTTTACCACAATCCACATGACAGAATATTTCATATTTTCTTCAGCAAGGGCTGCTGTTCAACAGGACTTCATGATAAAGCGATACCATAAAACCATATATTTTATTTTATTTATTTATTTATTTATTTTTGATTGTGCTGGGTCTTCATTGCCGTGCGGGCTTTCTCAAGTTGCGGCGAGCAGCGGCTGCTCTTCATTGCAATACATGGGCTTCTCATTGTGGTGGCTTCTCTTGTTGTGAAGCACAGGCTCTAGGGCAGGTGGCCTTCAGTCGTTGTGGCTCCCAGGCTTTAGAACACAGGCTCAATAGTTGTGGTGCACAGGCTTAGATGATCCATAGCATGTGGAATCTTCTCAGATCAGAGATCGAACTTGTGTCTCCTGCATTGGCAGGAAGATTCTTTACTGGTGAGCCACTAGGGAAGCCCAAAGCCATATAGCTTACCTCATAGAATATTCCTGAAACAAAGTCTTCCAGGAGCAATAAGTGGACCAAACAAAAGAGCAGCTGCTCTGGCCCCCATTAAGCTTGGAAACCAGTGTTACAAGCCAACCCGTGAATCCCCTCAGCTCCCTGAGAATATTCACAGCTGATAATGGTTCTGAATGGGCAACAGAAAGAGTATTTGACGGAGCCAATTCCTCCCATCTCTACCACCATCCCAATGTGTAGTATTAAACAAATCATTGAACACTTTTGGGTTTTACTTTTTGAGTTTGGAAAAACAAGGACATTATATTTTCTCTAAGTGTCTCTCAATACTATGATTTGAGTGTTACATGTTCCATTAGCTTTTTCATTTTAACAGAAGACTTTTGAAAATGTCAAACTTTTGAGTTCCAAATACATCATCACTATACTGAAATAAAGCTTTGTGACAGGCTAGAAGGAGGAGTAGTTTTGGTTTGCTTGGTTGGCGGTGAGAGAGAAGGGAAGAAGAGAGGTGAGGTACCTCAAATTTTTTGGTTCAGGTTGCCTGGCAATTGCAACTCCACAATCAGTTCCTTCGCTCATTAGACTAAGAATGCCAAGAGCTCAACCCTTCTCCTTCCCCCCACCCCAGCATGGTAGGAAGGCGCTCCCTAACATGATTCCATATTTGGCCCAAGCTCAAGACAGTTGCTCTCCTGGTATTACTGACCACAGTTCTTGGCCTCCTTAAATAGAAATTGCTAAGAGGCCAGATAAGAAATTCAGGCAAGGCTTTATTGGGACTCTGCTGCAGAGAGGGAGTGAGAACAAGCAACAGGTTCCCTTGCTTGCTCCCTGGTGCAGGGATGTGGGGGGTGAGTCTTAAACAAATGATTTGTTCAACACTACATCCTTATATGGGGTAAGGGTAGGGGTGTATCCAGGGGGTCCAGCTGGAGGGGTGGCTTAAGTCATTTGCCCACCCCTTTGATGGTGTTGTGTGCAGGGGGCATGCTCAGTACCCTGTTTTTGCTCCGGCTCTTCAGAAGCAGCAGTTGAGTTTTTGGTCTTTGTGTATCCTGTTGTCCATAATTTTCCCCAACTGGCATACACAGTTATTTTCAGTCCCTTATAGCTTCTTTGTATTTTGTTGCTCAAGGAGACAGTGCAAGCACTGCAGCAAAGAGTCCCAGGTCCCAGGTCCCAGCCTGTCTCACTGGTATTAACACTTGTAGAGCATTATCAGTCATCACTCAAATGCAACAATATCAACTCACATTGGAGCCCTTTGGTTTGAAACACAGTAAGTGGATCCATACTTTCTCCTGGAGGAAACAGAAACCCCTGCTTGCCACTCTGCACAGAGCAGGGAAGTTTCTATTCTTATGGGTATAGGTGTGAGTGCTAGGTCTCTTCAGTCGTGTCTGAAACTTTGCAACCCCATGGGCTGTAACCTTCTAGGCTCCTCTGTCCATGGGATTCTCCAGGCAAGAATACTGGAGTGGGTTGCCATGCCCTCCTCCAGGGGATCTTCCTGACCCAAGGATTGAACCCACATCTCCTGTGTCTCCTGCATTGGCAGGAGGGTTCTTTATCACTAGTGCTACCTGGGAAGCACATGTCTTTGTATTTCTCTCCCTTGAACTGGTGGGGACACATTTACATTACTACCTCCATTACAACTCATACCAATGAATGTTAGCTACAATTACACTGATAGTAGTTACTATCTCTTCAATTTTGCTCTAAAGATATAGTGTTTGTAAATTCTTTAAAAATAGCATCATTTAGTTTCAACATTTGTATGGAAGAAATGTACTTTTATCTTTGTTGTAGATGAAGAAACCAAGTGATGAGAGTATGGATAACTTCCCTAAAAGTCTCACAGATTGTAGGAGGCAGAACTGAGACTATGAACCAGCATTTATCTGTCTCCAAGTTATTATTGCTGAAAAAATTCTTGAAGGAGAAGGAAAATTTTCCAGAGCTTGGGCAGATCACCTTGGGAATTGGAGGCAGATAAGGACCTATTTAATCTTTATTCATCTAGACTCAGGGCTCTCTAAAAGCAGGAAGTGGAAGGCGCGAGGGTTTGCCACAATATTTGTCGTTCATAAGTCAGAAATAAGCAATCAGTCCCTTTTCACATAGGGCACTATAATAAACACTGGCATAGTCCCTGCAATTTGGTTTTGCAAAGAAAACAGGAAACAAGCACATTTTCACTGTGGCTTCAGTCTAAGGAGGGCTGGCATCTGCTGACTGGCGGGCTAGATTTTCTTGTCAATACCCTGTGTTTACTATCCTGGTCACATGAGCAGAGAGAGGAGGGTGAGTCACAGTAACTGACTGCTAAATTAGGAAAATGTAATCCATTTGTTTCTTTTAAATTAGATGCCCCCAAAGCATTTTAAAACTTTTTTCCTCAGCAACCATAGTCACAACCTAAACAGCTAATGGATTCCTAATTTGTGCTAATCTAGCTATTATAAGTAAATATATGATCATTGTGCCCTATGTGAGGGCAAGATTACATATCTGTTTGTCTGTTGCTTCTGTTTTTCAAACCCTCTACAAATGCCAAAACTGTTTTGCTTTTCTTATGCCCGCCCCTCACTACTTACCTGCAGAGTCATTAAAATGCAGTGCATCACTTTGCACATTATATTGCTGGCAAACAACATTGCAGTTCTTAACTAATATGAATCACTGATCAGCAGCTCTGCAAGGAATCGAGGGGGTCACTCAATGTGACTTCTCCATTTTATAGATAAAACTGAGGTCCAGCAAGGTTTAAGCAATTTGATGAACCCCAGGTCTCTGGATGCCTAATTCCCCGTTAAAGTCCATTTCTTTTCCCTGTGGTACACCTGCACTCCAGGAAATCAGTGTCACTCAAGAAACCCTGATCTGAATGAGTGAAATGTATGATGATCAAAACAATCAGTCCGTTGAGCAAATAAAACAGCAGATCCACACAACAGTCATCATCCCTCAGGAGGAGTACTGGGGTAAAGTCACTGGCCAGGAGCTTTTCATAGAAAGTACTTCAGTTTAATCTCTAGACCTGCACCCATTCTCTTAATTTCCTTTTAAAATTTGCTGACTTGAATCAGAGCCTGGTTTCTTGTTTTACCCAAACTTAGCAATGAGGTCCAAGACATCTGGATTTATTCACGCATAAACATGAGGTTGCCTGTTTTGACCTTTATTTTCATGCTGCAGCTTTTTGAAAAACCTCTGATTGGTGTTTCTCCAAATGAATAGAGCTATGTGGAGTACAGAGCAAGCACAAAATAATTGTTGTCAATGATGGTATTGACCAGGATAATGTATGGGAGATGATAGAAAGGGTGGTAGTTGGGGGGGGGGGGGGGGTCAGATAATTCAGGATTGAAAAGGTGGATGAGGGAAAAGAGAGGTTGAGGCTTGGGTAGCGAGGGCAGAAGTGATGAGCACAGGAATTATGTAGGAGGACATGGAAAAGGTGATGCGAATTATCCATGTGTATATTATATATAAAACAAATTATCCATGTGTATATTAAATAAGAAGGAGATAGAGCAATTTTTCCATTAAATTCCAAGCAATGGGCTAGTTTATAGTTCTGTTCCGTTCAGTCGCTCAGTCATGTCCCACTCTTTGCGACCCCATGAATTGCAGCACGCCAGGCCTCTCTGGCCATCACCAACTCCCGGAGTCTACCCAAACCCATGTCCATCGAGTCAGTGATGCCATCCAACCATTTCATCCTCTGTCGTCTTCTTCTCCTCCCGCCCCCAATCCTACCCAGCATTAGGGTCTTTTCCAATGAATCAACTCTTCGCATGAGGTGGCCAAAATATTGGAGTTTCAGCTTCAACATCAGTCCTTCCAATGAACACCCAGGATTGATCTCCTTTAGGATGGATTGACTGGATCTCCTTGCAGTCCAAGGGACTCTCAAGAGTCTTCTCCAACACCACAGTTCAAAAGCATCAATTCTTCGGTGCTCAGCTTTCTTCACCGTCCAACTCTCACATCCACACATGACCACTGGAAAAACCATAGCCTTGACTAGACGGACTTTTGTTGGCAAAGTAATGTCTCTGCTTTTCAATATGCTATCTAGGTTGGCCATAACCTTCCTTCCAAGGAGTGAGCGTCTTTTAATTTCATGGCTGCAATCACTATCAGCAGTGATTTTGGAGCCCAAAAACATGAAGTCTGACACTGTTTCCACTGTTTCCCCATCTATTTCCCATGAAGTGATGGGACCAGATGCCATGATCTTTGTTTTCTGAATATTGAGCTTTAAGCCAACTTTTTCACTCTCCTCTTTCACTTTCATCAAGAGGCTCTTTAGTTCTTCTTCACTTTCTGCCATAAGGGTGGTGTCATTTGCATATCTGAGGTTATTGACATTTCTCCCGGCAATCTTGATTCCGGCTTGTGTTTCTTCCAGCCCAGCGTTTCTCATGATGTACTCTGCATATAAGTTAAATAAGCAGGGTGACAATATACAGCCTTGATGTACTCCTTTTCCTATTTGGAACCAGTCTGTTGTTCCATGTCCAAAGCCATCTTAAAGTCAATGGCATGGTTAATACTTTGTGATGAGAAGAAAGTCAATGAATTCAAAGCCAAATGCGTAGCTTTGCAAGCACTGACTTGTGAAGTAATCCACGTTTCAGCTTTAGAGAGAATGTTCACATCAAGGAGCCTCGTATTTTAACATTCCTGGGTGTGATAAAGCAAGAATGGTCAGGGCACTTTGGTGAGCATGGACACATTGACGAGATTTCAGGACATGAGTCTCTAATATTTGGCCCCACCTCTGTGGAGCAGTAGCTCTGATTACAGTGTTTTCAACAAGCACTTTCAAAGATATGACTCTAGGGAGAAGAATACTGAACCTGTGATTGCGACTGCAACACAAATTGGCTCCGAGGATCCCTTAATGAAAAGATTTCCACATCACCTCCATCCACCTTTACCCCCCCACCTCAAAATTCTGGCCATGTTAGATTGGATGTGAATTCCATAAACTGCATATGAGAAAAAAAAATTTTTTTTTAGTGTCAAAACACAGAGGGGAGAAGGGGGAGGGAATAAGATATTAGTGCTACAGACCCTTGGGACTCACAGCTATCTTGCTCCTTGGGGCTTAGAAGCTTCTTTCTGGCAGATGCTCCCTTGAAAAGGGGGAACAGAATACAGACTTATAGCAGGTTGGGGCTTCCCCGGTGGTTCAGTGGTGAAGAATCCTCCTGCCAATGCCCAAGATGCAGTAGACACAGGTTCAATCCTTGGGTCAGGAAGATCCCCTGGAGAAGGAAGTGGCAACCTTCTCCAGTATTCTTGCCTGGAGAATCCCATGGACAGAGGAGCCTGGCGGGCTACAGTACATAGAAGCGCAAAGAGTCGGACACGACTGAGCATGCACTCACTTACAGCAGGCTAGGGTTCAGGAGGCCTTGATGGGTGCTCTGGGATCTGGGGAAAGGTGGTATCAGTTGTGTTTGCGAGCTACGCTTCTGTCTTGCAAGTGTGGTAGGTGGAGTTTTATGAGCAAATGTTTTCAGTTTCCTCCCTCTCAAGCCCTCATCTCTTCCATGGATTTCTGTGCCTCCCTTCCCACCTACTACATGAGAATCCAGTTGGATTCCTGGATGGTTTATGAACAAAACTTGGGAGAATTGAAAAGGGTAGGATAGATAAAAAGGGGGTCAGAGAAGTGAGGATTGAAATGGAAAGGTTGGTGGAAAGGGAATGGGATGGGGTAAATTGCTTAGTGTGGCAACGTGAGCATCTCAGTCACTTTATCATGTCTGACTTTTTGTGACTGCATGGACTTTAACCTGCCAGGCTCCTCTGTCCATAGGATTGTCCCAGCAAAAATACCGGAGTGGGTTGCCATTTCCTCCTCCAGGGTAGGTAGTGTGGCAATGCTGAGCTACAAAAGAAGAGAGGAGAGAAAACAGGGTGGGCTATTCTGGAAAGGGAATTTTTTTGCAAACGAGGGACTCTGAAGGAGTGTACAAAACCTGTGAGTGCAAAAGAAGGGGCTTGCCCTCAATTAGAACCTCTGAGAGAGATGAAAATAAAGATTCAAGTCTTCTTAAACTGCTACTTAGCAGCTGGGCTAGTCCTTTGAGTGTAGAGATGAGACCACAGGAGACCTGCTTATATTTGGGTTACACAATAAAGGTGGAGATTTAAATACCCTCTGGTATAAATTGTCTCTTTTTTTTTCTAAGAAAGAAACCCAGGGAATTCCCTGGTGGGCTAGTGGTTAAGATTCAGGGCTTTCACTTATGTGGCACAGGTTCCATCCCTGGTCAGGGAACTGACATTTGGCAAGCTGAGTGGTGTAGCCGAGAAAAAAGAAAAGGAAAGAAACCCAAATGATGCAGAGATCCTTGATTGCAATAAAGAGTGGTGAGAAGCCAATAGCTCTGAGAAGCTGTGCTCAGTCGCTTCAGTCGTGTCCAGTTCTTTGCGACCTATGGACTGTAGCCCGCCAGGCTCCTCTGTTCATGGGATTCTCCAAGCAAGAATACTGGAGTGGGTTGCCATGCCCTCCTCCAGGGGATCCTCCCAACCCAGGAATTGAACCCATATCTCTGGCATCTCCTGCATTGTAAGCAGTTTCTTTAACCACTGAGCCTCTTCGGAAGCCCATTAGCACACTAAGACCCCCTAAACCTTGTTCCCATTAGCTCATGATATTAGAATGTGGAGAAGCAAACATCTTCTCCAGGGGATCTTCTGTCCCAGGGATCGAACCTGGGTCTCCTGCATTGCAAGCAGATTCTTTATCGTCTGAACCACGAGGGAAGTCCCTCTGAGAAGCTAAACTCTCCTATTATGAGACATTGGAAACTTGTTCTATATGATTTAGACTGAGATGCTTAAAGGGGTTGTCTTTGCAGGGCACTGCTTTTCAATGGCTGTATCAGATGGAGCTGTATCTCTGCAAATGATGTTTCTTGCAGAGAAATTGCCCCTCCTACACCAAGAATGTGAACTGTTAAGACACCTTCAGTTACAGAAGCAGGCGATATCCTGGGAAGTTCAAAAGCTGAGAGAACTCTTCAAAGAAATTGAGATCCATTGTTTTAGGAAGATTACATTCCAGAGACATTCATTCAACCAACTACCTCCTTCTTGCTTTCCAAGTTAAATTTCAGGGAAATTGAAGTTTTGATTATAAACTAGCTGAGAGTTTCATTTAGTTTGTTCATCATGACCATAGTTACAAAGGGCTCTGCTCATCTTAAGGTATCCATTTCTTTTTCTAGTTTTTAAAATTTTCTGTTTTAAGAAAATAAAGAATGTTCCTCAGAAAATAACTCTCTAATTACTGCTTTCAGTCTTTCAGAAGGTTCTAGTGTGGTCATCAGAGCCCCTATTCTGGTCAAGTCTTCATTTCTTCGAAAGTTACTTCTAGCTATTGCTTCATCCATTGTGGGATCAAAGGGAATGCCCCTGGAGCACCTGTTTAAAAGAATGGATGGCGTAAGAGGGAACCATAAACAGTCCCAGACCAGGGACTCTTTGCAAGGCTTTGGTATAAAGCAACTGCCTGAGTATAACTGAAAATTCCTATTTACGTATGAGGTAATATTTCTTAAACCTTGGTTTTAAAATCAGTCTGGGACATTAAATCTCTCAACTTCCCACTGTCCCCTCCTTTAGTGAACTCTAGGGAACAACTACCAAACCAACCCAAACCAAACTAAAAACTGTACTTTGAATTCCCTTATGTTTCAAGACATACACGTCAGAGGAAACTGTTTAAAATGATTTACCCCAACACAAACAATTGTGAAGGAGAAGGAAGGAAGAAAAACTTGCCAGTTCACAAGATCACTTTTCCTCTACTTACTGCCCGCTTTTGCTGACCTGACAAGTTAAAAATACGTTATTTGCTCAGAGCATTTTAGATGTACTTGTAGCAATATTTTGAAAGAGGAAAAAGAGTCCTGTTTGCTTCCACCCACAGGCCTCTTGGACTTTGGTTCCCTGAGCATGATCCTGGGTTTGGAAGCCCTCCAAGTGACAGAAAATTGGCGGGTTCCTCGTCATTGATTCCTCGCTAGCTCTTTGGGGAGAAGAGTTCTGCTCAGGACTTGGCCGTGTTCTTAGATTGGCGCTCCAGCCAGTTACTCAAAGTTCAAGGAACTTGACAGACAGAGGCTGTTTGTCTGGCAAAGCGATGTGAAATGGCCGGGCCAAGGCTGCCATCTCACGCCAGCACCTTCTGTCTCCTTCCAGGGAAGCTTGTTTCCGACCAGGCTCTCAAGGCTGTGCTCTGTGTGAGAAGACCTTTGCCCATCATGGGTGGCATTGGCCCTGTGTTGAGGCGAGTTTTGGATCTTTCTAGAATCCTAATCCATACAGTCTCATAGTGTACTGCAGGAGCAGTGGTAGTGTGTGTGTGTGCACACGTGTGTGTGTGTTTTATCCAAACAGTTAAAAAAAAAGACAGAAGGCTAAGACAGATTTCCAGGAAACAGACTGTGTTAGTCTAGACTAGCAAAATCTAGCCAATTTAGTTTCTGAATTTGTGATCATTATTTCCATACTTATTTTGTATTTAATCTCCCTAAGAATGAGTTCAAAAGTGAGAAAAACTATGTTTGTGCACTGAGCTTTCAAATGACCAACCAATTTCAACTGCCATACTGACATCTAGAGAGTTAAAATTCCAAGGATTAGATTTATATATTGTTTCTATGAAAAAGAACCTTTGTGTGCATCTTACAAAGCCTACTGTTTTTTTTTTAATAGCAAAAGCAACACATGTCATTGTTGAAACTTTAGAAAAAAATAAGCAAAAAGAATAAAGTTAAAATCATATGTATTCTTGCTATCCAGATATAAGATAACACTGTTTTGTTAGGTAGGAATTGACTGAATTAGGTAGAACAAAACTTGAATTATGGGTTTAATGGTATGATTCAGAGCAAGTTCATCTACTTAAGCATTAATTTTCTCTAATTTTCTCTCTGTAAAATGAGAAACCTGTGTTTATAAGAGTGTTGGAAGATTGTGGCAACGTTTTGGGGCACAGGAATAATTGTTGATTGATAATATCTGTATTTTACTGCCCAAACTACTCATCTTATAGCTTGTTATTAGTTTTGTACCACCTTCCAAACATGAGCTCATTTAATTAGTCTTATGCTTCTTTCCTGTGTTGCGATGACATGAATTTATGGCTCCAGTATTCTGGTTCTTGGGTCTGTTACTTAACACTCGTCTGGGAAAAGAAGTATACGGAGCCATATTTTGTAGTGAGCAAATTTAGTTTCATCACTCCATTATTTTTGGCAGTAAATGATGTTGAGGCAAGTCTGAGACCAACTTGATTTTCTTCTTTTTAAAAACGAATTTTATTTACTTATTTACTTGGCTGCATCAGGTCTTTGTTGTGTCCTGTGGTATCTTTCCTTGTGGCTCATGGACTCTCTAGTTGTGACACACAGGCTCCGGAGCACATTGGCTCAGGAGTTGCCGCTCATGGACTTTGGAGCGTGGGCTCAGTAGCTGTGGCTCAAAGGCTTGGTTGCTCCACTGCATGTGGGATCTTAGTTCCCTGATCAGGAATCCAACCCGAGTCCCCTGCATTGCAAGATGGATTCTTAACCACCAAAGCACCAGTGAAGTCCTGATTTTTTTCTTTAAAGATAATTTATTTTACCTAGTAGATGCCTTTTCTTCAAGTTCAGTGATGTACTCAGGATAAACTTTGATATTGATATTGTAATTTAAAGGTTCCTGGAACATGGTGCTCACTTTTCATCTATAGTTTCAGTAGTATCTTAAAATTCAGACAATTCTCTTGTATTATATCTTAGAAAATATCTTCTATTTTGAGGTTTTTCAACTCAAATGTATCAATTATTCTTATATTGGATTAT
Organism: Okapia johnstoni; assembly: GCA_024291935.2. Classification (NCBI taxonomy): domain Eukaryota; kingdom Metazoa; phylum Chordata; class Mammalia; order Artiodactyla; family Giraffidae; genus Okapia; species Okapia johnstoni. The sequence continues at coordinate 33,197,816 of CM044309.1, read as the reverse complement.
GTCTATCTACCATATATTGTTTTCTGTATAATTGCCTTGTTTTTTCATTTGTATCCACTGGGTCAGTCATTTAATTTTCCGCAGTTTTTATTCTCTTTTAATTTTATTAGCTCTAAAACGTTGCTGGTTTGTCTTTCAATTTGTTGACTTCATCTAGAAATCTTCTTTTTAAAAATCTCATTTTCTTTCTATTTTATTGATTTGATCTTTTCATTTGCTTGTACTATAATGAGAAGGAAGTTAAGTAATGTGCTTCTGTAGCTTGAGTTAAACTTTTATCTAGGTTAGAATTTTCATCTTTTGCATAATATGTCTTTTTCCCCTTTATTTTCTTCTGCTTAATGCTTTTTTTGTCAGAATTTTTATTTTATTGTATTCTTTTATGATTTTTAATTAAACTTTTTACTTTGAGATAATTGCAGTTGCACATAAAGTTGTAAGAAACAATACAGAAAAATTTTGGATATTCTTTGTCAATTTCCATCAGTGATAACATCTCATAAAAACTATACTACAATATCACAACTAGGATATTAGGGTACTGGCATTACTACAACAAATCTTATTTAGATTTCCCAGGTTTACTTGTACAGGCATATCTCAGAACTATTTTAGGTTTGGTTCCAGACCACTGCAAAAAAAGTGAATATTATAATGGAGCAAGAATGGAGCTGGAGGAATCAGCTTTCTGGACTTCAGGCCATTCTACAAAGCTACAGTCATCAAGGCAGCATGCTACTGGCACAAAACCAGAAGTATAGACAAATGGAACAAGATAGAAAGCCCAGAGATAAATCCACACACCTATGGATGTCTTATCTTTGACAAAAGAGGCAAGAATATACAATGGGGCAAAGATAGCCTCTTCAATAAGTGGTGCTGGGAAAACTGGACAACTACATGTAAGGAGTGAAATTAGAACACTTCCTAACACCATACACAAAGATAAACTCAAAATGGATTAAAGACATAACTGTAAGACCAGAAACAGTTAAATTTTGTATATGGCATAAGTCAGGAGTTCAATTTCATCCTTTCATACATTGATATTCAGTTGTTATAGCACCATTTGTTGAAATGACTATCCTTTACTCGTTGCACTGTCTTGGTATCCTTCCCCAAAATCACTAGACCACAAATATGAAGGTGTTTTTCCCTCTGAACTCTCAGTTCTGTTCCACTGAGCTATATGTCTATTCTCAGGGTAATTGTTGATGCCTTCTCCCTAGGCCTGTGTGTGTCCTTTCCCTCTCCCTCATCTCCCCAGTTCATTCATACACATGACTACTTTTTATTTTTATTTTTGTCTGTGCTGGGTCTTCATTTCTACATGTGGGCTTTCTCTAGTTGCAGTGAGTGGGGGCTACTCTTCATTGCAGCATGTGGGCTTCTCATTGTGATGGCTTCTCTTGTTGCAGGCTTTAGGACACACAGGCGTCACTAATTGTGGCGCACAGACTTCGTTGGCCCATGGCATGTAGGATCTTCTCAGACTAGGAACTGAGCCTGTGTGCCCTCCATTGGCAGGTGGATTCCTAACCAGTAGACCACTAGGGAAGTCCCGAACATGACTACTTTTAGATTGCCATAATTTCCCTTAGAGTCTCACCTCTGCTGCTTCTCAGGGCCTTGGATGTCTTATTGCAATCCTCTGCCTGTGATTTCTTGGTTCAGACACACATGGTCTGCAGTCCTCCTGCAGCTCCCCCTGTGGCCACTGCTTTCAGCCATCTTCAGTTTGATATTCCAATTACACCATGGTTCCTGGCAGCCCTCTGTGTTAGGCAAGACTGAAACGGTCGCTTACGTAACTCCCAGACAAGCCTGAAGGGTGCAAACAGGTTTCACTTTTTTCCTTCTGTCCTGAGAAAGGAACTGGGAGTTGGATGGCTTCCTCAGTTCACCACGGTGGGGTGGAGAAGGGAAAAGGGTGAACAAAACCACCAAAATGTCCTACCATTTTGAGTGTGACTTCTTCTCGTTTAGGGATGGGCCTGGATGCTGTAGATCCCAGCTAGTGTCTACAGTTCCCACAAAACTGCTTGGTGTGTATGTTGTTTACTCGGTGTGTCATGGGAGAACAGAACCTGTAGCTTCCTAGCCCACTGTCGTGCTGACGTCACTGCCCTGTTCCGCCATTTTTAAGTTTCTCACAAGTGCGTTGCCTCAGCTCTGGCAACAGTGTTTCTCACCCTTGGTTGTACAATAGATCAACTGGGGAGTTTTAAGAAAAATCCCAATATCCAAACCACACCCCAGACCAATTCAATCAGAACCCACGGAGAATGGACCTGGTCATCAGGATTTTTTTTCTTTTTTCGGACATTTTTCTTTCGTGGTGAAAATATAAATAGACAAAATTTGCCACTTTAACCATTCTCCGGGGTGGAATTCATTAAATCATTCGCTTAAGTACACTCATGAGTTTTGCAACCATCATCGCCATCTTTCTCTAGAACTTTATTATTCCAAGCAGAAACTTAGCATCCATTGAACACCAACTCTTCCTTCCCCTTTCCTCTCCAACCCCTGTAATCACTATCCTAATTTCTGTCTCTAGGAATTTGTCTATTCTAGATACCTCTTGTAAGTGGAATCATACATTTGTCCTGTTGTGTCTGCCTTATCCACTTAGCATAATGTCTTCCAGTTTTATCCATGTTGTGACATGTGTTAGAATTTCCTCTTTAAGGGTGAACAATATTGCACTGTGTGTATATACCATATTTAGTTTATCTGTTCATCTGTTGATGGACACTTGAATTGCTTCTACGTTTGGCTCCTGTGAATATGATGCTGTGAACTTTGGTATATAAATATGTATTTGAGTCCTTGGTTTCAATCCTTTCGTGTGTATACTCAGAAGCAGAACTAGGGGATCATATAATAATTACTTAATATTTTGAAGCACCTACATCAGTATGCTTTCAAGTTCCCCATGAGACTCCAGGGTGCAGCCACGTTGACTTTTACTGCCATAGAAACTTAATTGTTTTTTTCAGCTAAATGTTACCTCTCCTCTTCTGAGTTCAGTTAACATTTTAATGAATCTTCCTTATGGCATCTGTTTATTTCTATGATATGTTATGTATGTTGTTATACATAGTATTTATGCTAGATGCTGAGTATACAGTGACAAGCACAAGCCCCCCGCAAACTAACTGTTCTCATGAAGCTTGTAATTAATTGGAAGAGACAGATATTAATTATACAATCATATAAATGTATAATTACAAACTGAATTATCTGCTATGAAAGAAAGAAACATGGCTCTATTGAGGGCAAATTAAGAAAGAAGCTGACCTAGATTGGAGGTGGGGGTTAGGGAGTCTTCCCTAAGGAAGAACTACTGGAGCTTAACTCAAAATTATGAGGAGTTATGTCAGCATTTAGTGAGAAGGAAGATCATTCCAGGTAAAATAAACATGAAACATGGTGGATGAAAAGAAGGTAGTTTATCTAGGGTACGGGAAGCCAGGGGCCAATATTGCAAGAAAAAGTTGACCATTAACAGGGGATGGACCATCTAAGATATTGCAGGTATTTTAATGATTTGGGTCTTTATGTAAGAGCAATAGGGAGCCATTGAAGGGTTTTAAGCACTGAAGAGTTTTTAGGCAAGATCATTCTGCAGATGTGTGGAGAAGGGATTGGATGGGATTAGAGTGATTTTGAGGAAACCAGGTGATCACAGTGGTCCAGGAGAGATGCTGGTTTCTTGGATGAGGGAAGTAGCAGTGGTGATGGAGAAAAGTGTTAGAGTTGAGAAATACTTAAGATGGATGATCTTGATGATAGATTTGATACAAGCAGCCAGGTGAGGGCATTGTCAAGGTTGATGTCTACTTTTCAGACTTTCCCAAAGCTTTGAGATTGTGACTATGCTTGATTAAACTTTGCATATCTCCTGAGTAGCCTGCACAAAACATATGTTCACTGAAAAATAATCTTCAAATGAATGAATGAGTCAATAAACCAAGCACTATATTATATTGGACACACTCATATCAAGCAAACTAATAGTATTATCTTCTAGATTCTTTTTTTCTACAGATGGATATTTGCATGATTATCTGAACTGAATTCAATTCAATTGAATTCATTAAAATGAATTGAATTAAATTAAGAATTTTTCTCCTGCTACAGCTTGCATTGTGTTAGGCACTGGAAATACATATATAGGCAATATATTATCTGCCTATAGATAGTTCCAAATATAGTGGAAAAAATACACATGAATAAATAGCTACAACAAAGTGTAATTATAAAAATAAATGCACACTTTAATTGCAGAAGAAGTATAGAGGAGGCAGGCAGTGATTTATTTTCTTCCCTAAGATAACAAGGAAGCTTCCCAAGGCAGAAATGGAAGTGCAACATATTCCATGCTGAGGTCTTTTTTTTTTTTTTAATGTACTTGCATATGTGGGAGAATAGCAAGCTTATTGTGGTTAGAGCATGGGATACCAGGCAGACAATACCATCAAGGTGGAAAAGGAGATGAGAAAGATGAAGGAAGAGGGATATTTGATCAGAGGCCAGAGCATCATGACAGCATAAAGACTAGAAACAGTGAAGAGAACAAAATATATTCCCTCATATATTGATCCTAAGATATTTTTGTAAATTAAAGGATTTTGTGGTCAAATAACTGGTAGACATGGATAATTGCACCTTGGAGATTTGTATGTACACTGGCATATCAAAGGCTCTGCAGGATAGACATTGGTTTAATTGCGTTCGATACAGTATTTCTCAAACTTATTTGACCAGTAAAACCCCTCTTCTCCCATTTAGCATCACACCTATTGACATACTGCAGGAGATAGCAGTTTGAAAAGTGCTGTATTGGGCTATAGATTGAAAATGGTTGTCAACTACAAATTGGCACTTGCCATCCACCTCTACAAGGATTAAATGATGTGCTTCTGCAGCTGCTGATTTTCAACACCGCCAGAAAAGAGTTTGGGGTTGAGAGCAGAAATGACGTACTCTGTGCTCTGGGAAAAACTGGCACAAAAGGTCTTCAGATAGTTGGATATTTTCAGGAGCTGATTTTATGACCCGAATTCTTACATCTCCTCATATCAAAAAAGCACCAGAATCCTTCATGGTGATGTTTGCTCCTTGTGACTGGCAGAAACCTTCTGCAAAAAAATACATGTTTGATTGTATGTACTCCCCCTTCACCAAAACCACATATATACTGGCCTTCCCCCCTACTTCTTTGAAGCAGTTTCTCAGAGCTATCTGAAATGCTGCCTCCTGAGGTATAGTCCTCATTTTACCCCAAATAAAACAACTCTCTCCTTGTGCATTTTTTTTAAGTCAATGGTTTTTTATATGGTTTTGCTGTCATCAGGGTCAAGGTATAAAGCGCGTTTTTGCTGCTAATGAGTGTGTATGATGTGACAGTAAATCTTTCAAATGGAACACTGAGCGGAGCAGGATACAACAGAGAGCAGGGTTCAGCTCTCTGCTGGCAGGAGTTGACAGAAGAAAGACACCAATGGATGTTTACTGAAACACCCAAAATGCCACCCCAAGAGTAGAGAAGACAGGGTGGTTAGATTCCTAAACTCTTGTGACCCTGTAAGTAGTGGATTGTTTTACAAGCACTGTGACACATTGTTACACTCTAGTAGTGATGGTGTTGTCATTATTACTGACTTGTTTAGTGTTGTTTTGAACTATCACTCCTTTTGAGATTACTGCCCATGATTGACCTACAAGACCTTCTAGAACTAACACCCAAAAAAGATGTCCTTTTCATTACAGGGGACTGGAATGCAAAAGTAGGAAGTCAAGAAACACCTGGCGTAACAGGCAAATTTGGCCTTGGAGTACAGAATGAAGCAGGGCAAAGGCTAATAGAGTTTTGCCAAGAGAACGCACTGGTCATAGCAAACACCCTCTTCCAACAACACAAGAGAAGGCTCTACATGTGGACATCACCAGATGGTCAACACCAAAATCAGATTGATTATATTCTTTGCAGTCAAAGATGGAGAAGCTCTATACAGTCAGCAAAAACAAGACCGGGAGCAGACTGTGGCTCAGATCATGAACTGGTTATTGCCAAATTCAGACTGAAATTGAAGAAAGTAGGGAAAACCACTAGTCCATTCAGGTATGACCTGGATCAAATCCCTTATGAGTATACAGTGGAAGTGACAAATAGATTTAAGGGACTAGATCTGATAGACAGAGTGCCTGATGAACTATGGACAGAGGTTCGTGACATTGTACAGGAGACAGGGATCAAGACCATCCCCATGGAAAAGAAATGCAAAAAAGCAAAATGGCTGTCTGAGGAGGCCTTACAGATAGCTGGGAAGAGAAGCGAAAAGCAAAGGAGAAAAGGAAAGATATTCCCATCTGAATGCAGAGTTCCCAAGAATAGCAAGGAGAGATAAGAAAGCCTTCCTCAGCGATCAATGCAAAGAAATAGAGGAAAGCAACAGATTGGGAAAGACTAGAGATCTCTTCAAGAAAATTAGAGGTACCAAAGGAACATTTCATGCAAAGATAGGCTCGATAAAGGACAGAAATGGTATGGCCCTAACAGAAGCAGAAGATATTAAGAAGAGGTGGCAAGAATACACAGAAGAACTGTACAAAAAAGATCTTCACGACCCAGATAATCACGATGGTGTGATCACTCACCTAGAGCCAGACATCCTGGAATGTGAAGTGAAGTGGGCCTTAGAAAGCATCACTACGAACAAAGCTAGTGGAGGTGATGGAATTCCAGTTGAGCTATTTCAAATCCTGAAAGATGATGCTGTGAAAGTGCTGCACTCGATATGCCAGCAAATTTGGAAAACTCAGCAGTGGCCACAGGACTGGAAAAGGTCAGTCCCAAAGAAAGGCAATGCCAAAGAATGCTCAAACTACCACACAATTGCACTCATCTCACATGCTAGTAAAGTAATGCTCAAAATTCTCCAAGCCAGACTTCAGCAATATGTGAACCGTGAACAACTTCCAGATGTTCAAGCTGGTTTTGGAGAATTTTGAGCATTACTTTACTAGCATGTGAGATGAGTGCAATTGTGCGGTAGTTTGAGCATTCTTTGGCATTGCCTTTCTTTGGGATTGGAACGAAAACTGACCTTTTCCAGTCCTGTGGCCACTGCTGAGTTTTCCAAATTTGCTGGCATATCGAGTGCAGCACTTTCACAGCATCACCTTTGAGGATTTGAAATAGCTCAACTGGAATTCCATCACCTCCACTAGCTTTGTGCATAGTGATGCTTTCTAAGGCCCACTTGACTTCACATTCCAGGATGTCTGGCTCTAGGTGAGTGATCACACCATCGTGATTATCTGGGTCATGAAGATCTTTTTTGTACAGTTCTTCTGTGTATTCTCGCCACCTCTTCTATGATGACTAGATAAAGCACAAAATATCTCTTCAATCAATTACAGACTTGCTAACTCACTTCATTGCAATGTAAGCCATTATAGGGTACCCAACAGAGCCCACCTAACTCTTATTTTCTCTGAATAATAATTACAGCAGGCTTTTCTTTCTGGCTTCTTCAGGACTTACCCATAAGTTCAGATCAAATGGCACCCTGGCAGCTTTTATATTTTCCAAGAGAAAAGCAGTATTATCTTGGTATTCCAATCACAGAAATTTGCTTTTGCTTTTTCTAGGGTTAAAGTTCTTGGTTTGCAACCTTTAGTGTGCTTTCAAGTATTTTTCATTTGATCTCCCTTTTGAAGCTCATGTAGCTCTTCCAAGTCTAGAATAAAACAATTCTTCCTTCTGTCCTTGGATTTCTTTGAAACTAAATAAAAATAAAAGACATCTCATCCTCTAGTCCTCTCTGCTTATAATATGATTTGGAACTCATCTAAGAAGGTAAGTTTTACCTGAGGAACTTTTGGTCCCAATGTATTCATCTTTCTTGTAAAATTGTAGTCTGATCTAAGCTCATGTTACTTTTAAGTTCTCTCACTTGGGTAAGACAAGTTTATACAAAATAATATGAACTTTTAGGTGAGCCTCATACATTTTTTCATGGCATCAGATACTAGCATATTAATAGAGTAGCATACGAGTCCAATGTATGTGCCTATGTGCCCAGGTGCTCAGTCATGCTTGTCTGACACACTCCCTTGGACAGAATAGGACAATTTTTACCACTTCCAGCAGAGAAAATCAGAGCTATTCTATTGGAATATCGAGGGCTCATTTGCATTTCCTTTACATTTTACAAATTTTACAACTGTAAAGGAAATGTAAGCGAGCCCTTGATCCAATAGCAGAGCTCTGATTTTCACTGCTGGAGGTGGTAACAATTGTCAAGGGAGCATGTCAGACAAGCACAACTTGTTTCAGTAAAACTCACTGGGTTTTAGGAAGGAAAGACCATGACTTGATCCATGTCTGGAAATCTTGAAAAGCTTTAGTGCCAGAGTAAGCAGAAAGTATTAATAGACACAGTTGTCATTTTGGATTTTTTAAAGGTTTAAAGAGAAGACTGGGCTTCCCTGGTGGCTAATCCCCAACACAGAAGCTTCCCAGATCAAGACTGGATCAGGTAGGATATTAAAATGATGTACTTTATAAGAGAAAACAGGTCTTTGGTGACCCAAAGGAAAATTATAGCTTAGCAGGTCCAGTAATATCCCACTGTTCTGACTTCATTAAGGAAAAAGGGAAACTTCACACTGGTAAAATGTCTAGATCATGTCCACTTACTTTCACTCATTCCCAGGTAGCTCAGTGATAAAAGAATCCACCTGCCAATGTAGGATATGCGGGTTCAATCCCTGGGTTGGAAAGATTCCCTAGAGGAGGAAATGGCAACCCGCTCCGGTATTCTTTCCTGGAAAATCCCACGGACAGAGGAGCCAGGTGGACTACAGTCCATAGTGTCGCGCAGAGTCAGATATGACTGAGCATGCACGCACTTAAAAAAAAAAATTGCGAAATTCCTGCTACGTACCAGGAACTCTCCTACGTGCTAGAAATAGAGTGGTGGAGAGACAGGTCCTGCCCTTGTGCAGCTCACTTTCCAGTGGGAGACAGACCACTTATATAAATGAAATTAATAACTTTTTCTTATTGGCAACAACGAGAATGTGAACAGAGAAACAGGATAGAGCATGACTGATAGCGGCTGCAGTGAGGTGAGGACTCCACGAGGACCATCTAGGACACTGACCTCTCAGAACTAGAGGTTCTGACCTCTCAACACACCAGAACTAGAGCTGACTGATGAGAAACAGCCAGTCCTGTGAAGGTGGCATGGGAACATTTTAGGCACAAGAACAGCAAAAGCAAAGCTTTTGTTTCTCTTTCTCTGTCTCTAGAAAATTGGGTGAAACAGTTATCCATGCAGTTCTTGAAGGGGTGTCCCAGCATGAGAGAACCGCAATGCAATCCAAGTATGCCCGGAGGCTTTGGTGGGGGAGCTGGTTCTCGTGAGAACATTGGCTGTATTTTCTCCTGGGGGACACTCGCAGCCACAACCTTGGTGGGAGGTGGGACTGGAGTTGGAGGTGCTAGACCTGAGCTGGTGTGCGCCCGGGCTTCTCCGAGGCTCCACGGCGGTCATCACCCTGACTGCTGGGGGCAGGGATGGGGCCTGACTGGCTGGAGCAGGAGCCCTGAGGTAATAAGGTTTCTCCTGGGTAGGACGGAAGTCTGTTTTGTGGTCGGGGTCTTGGCCAGGGCTTGAGGGCTCAGGGCTGTGCTTCTCTTCTCCTCACATTTCCCTCTGTGAGCATGCCTTGGCTGGAGACTGGGTCGCGGTCTGAGGAACTGGGGTCACACTCATAAGCTGGTTTCACCCCCTCCCAAGTATGCTCACAAAGTGCGCCAGCAGCAGTGGGCTCAGCCCTGGAGCTGCTTGGCTCCCTCCTGAGTGTGTGCACAGATGTGTGCTGGTAACACTTGCCTGCACCCTGGTCAAGGGTGTGCCTGGACCGAGGTGGTTCCTTCTCTCTAAATGTGTGTTCTCCTGGGCACCCGTGGCCTCTGCCTCAGTGGGAGCCTCGTGGGAGCATAAGGGGCTGGAGCAGGAGCCAGTGTGGGTGGGGGCACCCTAGGACTGGCCTGGCAAACTGCCCAGAGGACTAGCGCTTCTCCGTCTACTGCCTCTATGCCATGCCCTGGAGCAAGCCAGCCTGTGCTCTTGCTCTTCAAGAGTGGGTCTAGGATTCTCATAGCACTCCAGTAACCTCCCTAGTTTTCAAACAAGTTAAGGGGGTGCTGGAGAAGTGATCTCATTGGGACTCACATCCCTAGTGGGAGATCCAGAAGAAAAGGGGAATGTCACAGGCTTGGGGAACCTTGCTGAGGAGCAAGGGGTTCAAGCTATGTATTAGGCATCCCAGGACTGCGGTCCCACATGTGGAAGATAAGCCTCCTCATTATTGTTGTTCTTAATACTCTTGAGAGACCCTTGGACTGCAAGGAGCTCCAGCCAGTCCATCCTAAAGGAAATCACCCCTGAATATTCATTGGAAGGACTGATGCTGAAGCTGAAGCTCCAATACGTTTGTCACCTGATGCAAAGAGCTGACTTGTAGGAAAAGACCCTGATGCTGGAAAAGATTGAGCGCAGGAGGAGAAGAGGGTGACAGAGGATGAGATATTTGGATGGCATCACTGACTCAATGGACAGGAGTCTGAGCAAACTCTGGGAGTTGTGATGGGCAGGGAAGCCTGGTGTGCCGCAGTCCATGGGGTCACAAGGAATCGGACACGACTGAGTGACTAAACAACGATAACAAGGGGGCTTATCTTCCCTGTGTGGGACCCCAGTCCTGGGATGCCTAATACACAGCTTGAACCCTTTGCTTCTCAGCAAGGTTCCCCGAGCCTGTGACATTCCCCTTTTCTTCTGGATCTTCCACTACGGACGTGAGTCCCAACAAGACTGCTTGTCCTCCCTCCTGACCGACTCCACGTGGATCTTTCTTTACAGCCTTGATCTTAGCAGAAGCCATCCTGCTAGTCTTCAAGTGTATTTTGTCAAGAGTTGTGTATATGGTTGTAGTTTTGTTATGTTCTGAGGGGAAGTGAGCTCAGTGTCCTCATACTCTACCGTCTTGGTCCTGCCTCACAAAACCTTTCAAGGCAGGTGATCCTCAGTAAGCCGCTGGGGATAAAAGGCAAACAGTATTTAAACAGACAAAGAGGGGATTTTGTTTGTCTCCTCTGTGTGTGCATGGAAGACAGAGGAAGACAGAAAAAGAAAATTTAATGATATCGAAGGACTGAAAACTAAGTGTCTGGCAGACGTTCCATATCTCTCTTCTCCCTTTTCCCTAGAAACCCTGTAAGCACCCCCCACACCACAAATGCTTAAATGAAGTCTATTATATTAAAAACTAGAGAGAGTTTTTGTTTTTATTGTTGATGCTTAAATAGATAAGTGATATGGTTGAGTGCAGTGGCATGGGCTGAAGCCAACAGCGGTCATGAGAATCAAAGAAAAAATTTGGCAGACTTTGGACCTCTACAGGGCATGGAAAAAGAGGTAAAACTGACCTTATCCATCACTCATAGGCCAGGTTGCTCCAACAAACATCTGGAATTCATATGTAGCCACAAAGGTAGCATCTTTCTATCTCATCGCCTGTCTTTATAGCTGTGTTGGGAAATGTGCATGTTTGCAATTTTGGAGAGGGTTTCTGAGGGTAAGATTGAAGGCAATTCCACAATCCTAGAACCTCACGTTTTCTGGTCTCTTTTTCACCTCCTTGGAGAAGAGCTGCTCTGATAGCCAGTGTAAGGGACCTCCCTCTTCTCTCTAGTCATTTTAGCTCCATATCTGAGACTCTGCCGAGACATTTTGTTCATTAATTCACTCATTAATTTAAAAAAATTTATTGAGAACTCACTTTATACCAGATTTTGTTTTAAATGCTGGGGAGTCAGAGCAAATAAAACAGATGATAATATTTATCTTCATGGAGTTTAAATGTTAAACCATTTCTTCCACCTTGATTGATACTAATTCTCAGTGTCACGCTGAAAAATTGATGCTTTTGAATTGTGGTGCTGGAGAAGACTCTTGAGAGTCCGTTGGACTGCAAGGAGATCAAATCAGTCAATCCTAAAGGAAATCATCCTTGAATATTCATTGTAAGGACTGATGTTGAAATTGAAGCTCCAATAATTTGGCCACTTGGTGGGAAGAGCTGACTCACTGGAAAAGACCCTGATGCTGGGAAAGATTGAAGACAGAAGGAGAAGAGGGCAACAGAGGATGAGATGGTGGGATGGCATAACCAACTCAATGGACACGAGTTTGAGCAAACTCCAGGAAATAGTGAAAGACAGGGAAGCCTGGTGTGCTGCAGTTCATGGGGGTTGCAAAGAATCAGACACAACTTAGTGACTGAATAACAACAACAACACAGCGTCACTAGAGGGAGGAGAAAATAATCACATGTCATAGAGGCTGACACATGCCCTAATGGAGGTTAGGATTCCCTGGTGGCTTAGATGGTAAAGAGTCCACCTGCAATGCAGGAGACTTGGGCTCTATCCCTGGGTTGGGAAGATCCCCTGGAGGAGGGCATGGCAATCCACTCCAGTATTCTTGCCTGGAGAATTCCCATGGACAGATGAGCCTGGTGGATTGCAGTCCATGGGGCTGCAAAGAGTCGGACACGACTGAGCAACTAAGCACAGCACTGTGGAATTATTGAACCTATCCTAGGGAATCAGGGAGGGTTTCCTGTAGGTGGTATCAGCCTTGGGCAGGATGATCATGGATGGCAGGTAAAAATTCCCGCTACCTCCCTAGGGAGGACTAACATAAGACAGATTAACAGGGGAAACACGTATAAGTTTTATTTATATGGAGCCAGAAGAAAAATGAAGACTCAAAGAAATGACTAGGCCTAAGTGTTACTACAGCAAGTTGAACAAAGGATCCCATTTTTGCCATAGTATAGAAGTAAACAAAACATATGGGGGAGCTCAAGGAAGATAAGAGGTGTTTTAACAAAGTCTGCTTGTCACATTTCTCTAGGCATCTACTCCCTGTCTCTGATGGCGAGAATGTTTCTTTCTCCTGGTAGTGAGGACACTATTCACATTGGAATTTCAGTTCCTATTTTTTGGAAGAAAAAGGAAGGTCAGGGTGCCTTCCTTGCATTTGCAGTTTTTTTTTTTAACGTGGACCATTTTGAAAGTCTTTTGTAGAACTTATTACAGTATTGCTTCTGTTTTATGTTTTGGTTTCTTGGCTTCAAGACATATGGGATCTGAGCTCCTCAATCAGGGATGGATCAAACCCACACCCCCTGCACTGGAAAGCAAAGTCTTAACCACGGACCACCAGGGAAGTCCCTTTCAAGTGTCTTTAACTCAAAATAATCAGCATGCCGAAGTGACACATTTTGGGGTAGCATGTTCTGAACCCCTTCAAGTAGGAATAGTTAGGTGAGATAATGGGGCAGGTGTTCCTGGAAGAGGGACAGCAGCCTGGGGGACTAACCCCAGGGTAGCTCTGGTGTGGGGTAGGGAAGGAAGGGTAGTGTAACCTTAGGATTCGTAGGAAAAAATTAATCTAATTAAGTTTGAGACACACCCTATAGTGTGGAGAAAAGGAAATTAGTTTATAATCCTGGTTTAAGGCATGACTAACTTTGGAACAAAGGCTAAGTCTTCCTAGAGAATTCCTTTATTTTCCCCAAGAAGAAGGTTTTGCTTAATTTGTAAAATTGGGGTGTTGGGCTAGACCATCTCTGAAGTTTTCTCCAACCTGACTTCTCTGATTCTGTGAAAAGGAGATGGGGGTTGTTTCCACCTGATTTAGATTGTGGCTTAAAAGTAAATCAGCACTTGACTGAAAAGATCATTGTGCACGCAACCAAAGAGCTCAGGCTGGGCGAGGTGCCATCGTTTCACCAAACTACAGAAGACTAGAGAAAATGCTTCAACACAGGGAATGTGAATGGCTCCATGAACCCCTAGAACTGAGAGACTCGGAAATTCCCTGGATGTTTTCAAAAGAAATGTAGCCAGTTTTAGTTTCAATTCCTTTAAAGCTCACAGGTAGAAAGAGTAAAGTGAGGAGTGGATTCCCACTGTATCCAAAGGGACTCTTGGTGGCAATCAAGGGGGGTGACCTCTGTCTTGGGAGCATCTAGAGGATCCAGAGGTTGGTTGAGGGGCTGAAGGACCATCAGGGAACAAGGGAGCATGGAGGCCTCAAGACCCCCAAGGAGGATGTTGCAGAAATATTTGGGACACTGTACACCCTTGTTTTTTTCCAGAGTATCTGACCTCAAATTGTCCCTCCCATCTTTGGGTTACCAGCTGGAGATTCAAATCCCCAGTGGGGATGATTCACTTACCCACTCCCTTAGCTGAAGAGAAAGAATCCAGTCCCTCAGTCTGGCTTCCCAAGTGGCCCCCTATTCACATGGGAAGAAAAAGGTCAGACTTTTAAGGGGTTACCCTTTGTGTGTCTGGGGGCTTCCCAGGAGGTGCTAGTGGTAAAGAACCTGCCTACCGATCCAGGAGACGTAAGAGATGCAGGTTTGATCCCTGGGTCGAGAAGATCCCCTGGAGAAGGAAATGACAACCCACTCCACTATTCTTGCCTGGGAAATCCCATGGACAGAGGAGCCTGGCAGGCTACAGTCCATGGTATTGCAGAGTCAGACATGACTGAAGTGACTTAGCACATATTTTGTGTGTCTGAGAGGCTGGAACCAGCATGCTGGCCAGCAAGAGAGGGCCTGGTGGGTCAGGTTTGATGATTTCAGTTCTGTGGCAGTCCCCAGACTGGTTGCAGAGAAGCCGACAGAACAGAACCACTTTTTCTTCTCTCTGTACCATTAGAATGTTGGAAATACTCAAAGCCAATGATTTTGCTATGGAAAGCAGCAGTAGCCACACCTTCAGGAGGATAAGGTGCTTGGGCTCGTCTCTTACCCTTGTTGTGTGTGCTGCAGGGGCTGTTAAACCACTCCCGCCCCCAGTCTTGGGGAGGGAAGAAGCCAAGAGTAGCAATTGGCAAGGTCCATGGCCAGGGTGGGCTGGCCCTTCCCGTCGAGGCTGAAGGCTGATGTGTTGCTATCTACCTCAGCACAATCACTGAGGGTGGGGATGAATGCAGTGAGAGGTCACGGGAGGAACTGAAGTCACTGAAGAGTCTTTCATAAAGTGGGATCAAGAGAATATACATCAGTGAGATGAAAATGATGTCATGTGGCAATCCCATTTCTATTCATTCATTCATTCATTTAACAGATATCAATTGAATGCTTGCCAGAGGACAGATGCATCTCTAGAGCTAGTCTTTCTGTATTTAGGGCTTCCCTGATAGCTCAGACTGTAAAGAATCTGCCTGCAATACAGGAAGACCTGAGTTCGATTCCTGGGTCAGGAAGATCCCCTGGAGAAGGGAATGGCAACCTACTCCAGTATTCTTTCCTGGAGAATCCCATGGACAGAGGAGCCTGGTGGGCAACAGTACATGGGGTCACAAAGAGTTGGACATGATGGAGAGACTAATACTTTCTGTAGTTGGCATTGAGAGGGCTCAAGCCCTCTCTTGAACTTCTATAGCTGTTGATAAGATCCCCCTAGTCGCCCTTAGATCCAACTTCCATAAGACACTGATGTGTCCTTTCTTGTTATTACCAGCATTGTTTAATCCAAAACACATCCCCAATAAATCAGATGAGTGATCCTGGACTGAAGAGGGAATATCTTATTATTATACTCTGGTAGTTTATTTTCCAAATATTCCTAAATGAGTCAAGTACCCAGAAATGGAGAATCTTTAATCCTTCTGAATCCTGCCTGGTAGGTTCAGAAGTACCAACACCACCCACCATTCTGCTCCTGCCTCAGATCCTAGGAGAAGGGGGCTGTTTCTCACCTCTCTGTCGCTAAATTAGAACTGAACCGCTTTCTGCAGCTGAATTAGAGGTTTGTACTGCAGCCAAAACACAGTGTGGATTAGACAACTAAAGCTGTCTTTTCAAGGGAAACAAAGAAATTAATTAAAGCCAGACAGGAAGCGTCTCCGGTGCAGTGTTTGGCATTGTACCCTCTCTCAGGCCTGCGGGAGCCAACAGGGAGGGTGCGATGTGGCAGGTGGTGGTTGGAAACCTTAGCCAGACCTTGGGGTTAATGGAGAGCCCCTCATGGATGGGCGGCTGCCACCACTGTGAATGCCGGAGAGCAGGCTGCTGGAGCGTGCCCACGGCAAGGAGTCGCTGTGTATGTGCATGCGCGTATGCACATGTGTCAGTGTGAGTGCATGTATAGGACCTGGGTTGGGGGAAGGGAATAAAGCCATACAAAGTCTTGATGGTGATAAACGGGCACCTTTTCTTCTTTCCAGGGTAAAGGGACAGACAGGTCTCTGAAGGAACAACAGCAACAAAACGACACCTTGGGAGTAAAATAAGTCAGGCACATTCATTAATGTTATTTGATACACAGTAGGTCTCATATCAGAGAAGGCAATGGCACCCCACTCCAGTACTCTTGCCTGGAAAATCCCATGGATGGAGGAACCTGGTGGGCTGCCGTCCATGGGGTCGCGAAGAGTCGGACACGACTGAGCGACTTCACTTTCACTTTTCACTTTCATGCATTGGAGAGGGAAATGGCAACCCACTCCAGTGTTCTTGCCTGGAGAATCCCAGGGACGGGGGAGCCTGGTGGGCTGCCGTCTATGGGGTCGTACAGAGTCGGACACGACTGAAGCAACTTAGCAGCAGCAGCAGCAGCAGCAGCAGCAGGTCCCATATAGGGCTTCCCTATATACGAACCTTCGAGTTTCGAACTTTCAAAGATGCAAGTGTTCATCTGTGCATCTGGTTCCAGCAAGGAACCAGAACCTGTGCCATCATCGTCAGGCATGAACGACATTGCAGCTTGCCCTCCGTCTCCTATTGCTGACGATCCTTCAGCTCTACTATCTCCCACCTCCTCTCCCTCCTCAGTAATTCTTCTTGCCTGTTCACTTGATGCCAGCAGCCCCTATATGTCAGCTGTTGTACTATTCTACTGTACTTTTCAAGGTACTGTACTGTAAGATTAAAATTCTTTTTATGTGTAATTTGTGAGAAAAGTATTATAACCCATTACGGTATAGTACTATATAGCCAATTGTGTTATTTGGGCACTTTGTTGGACTTAACAAACAAATTGGACTTAGGAACTTGAACTCTGAACAAAACTCATTCGTATGTGGAGGACTTACTGTAATTCACTGAGGTGAGTGTGTTGTCCCATTTTTAGAGATGTGCATGGTGATGTAGACAGGGATCAGTTACCCTGATGATGGTTAAATGGTGAACAAGTGGCATTACTAGGACTTGAACTCTGGTCTTTGACATCAAAGCAAGGTTGCAGACCCCCTTCCCCACACTGCCTCTCCTATGACCCCTTCCTGCAGTGTCTCCCAAGTGCTGTGTATGGTGGTGACTCACTGAACAGAACTACAGAGGAAACCCACGTGGCCTCTTGAGGCCTCTGGGCTTCCATGGAGGAAAGAGGCAGATGAGTTACTTGAGCTTGAGATCCCTTCTGGGGCTTCCCTGGTGGCTCAGACAGTAAAGAATCCACCGGCAATGCAGGAGCTGTGGATTCAGTCCCTGGGTTGGGAAGATCCTCTGGAGAAGGGAATAGCTAACCACTCCAGTATTCTTGCCTGGAGAATTCACGGACAGAGGAGCCCGGCTCAGTGGAGTACTGCCCATGGGGCCGCAAAGAGTCAGACTGAGCGACTAACATTTTCACAAGATCCCTTCTGGCTCTAACATTCTATTTGTAAAGACTGAAGGATTTTGGGGGTGGGGCAAGATAACCAAGACTCTAGACTAAGCTGATTGTGGTGGAAACCTTACCTTATCATTGTGTCCCAGATATACAGGATGCCATTTAGTTTCTCCAGAGAAACTCGGAGTCAGACATTAAGCCCCACTCTCTTCAACTGTATTCCTACTGCTTTTAGAGGGAGAGTGCCTGGCACACTAAACACTCAGTGCTTATTGGACGAATGAATGCAAGATTGAAGGGAACCCAGTGCTCTGTTGGCCCTGAGAGTGCGGATGGGGTGGGGAGTGGGGGTGGAGGGTGAATGACCTGTGTGCAGAGGAGCATAGAGATGCACATGGACATAACAGAACTTAAAATGATATTTACAACCGGAGCTGCATGGTGAAGTCTATTTTTTTTTTTTTAAAGCAAACAAAGGTGGAGTTTCAGTGGGTTGGTTAAATGACTTTGATGTGGCTGTAGACCCAGTTAATCAGCTCTGCACAGGCTGTTTGGTAGAAAGAGAAGAAGCCAAATGTTAAAGCCACCGCCTGATTATCTTTGCTGCGAAGAGATAGATCCTGAGTAGACAATCTTTTGTCTCTGGAAGCCCATTAATTAGTCTTGGAACACATCACGGATGGTCTCGGGCTCCGCTGGGAGTGGAGAATGGAATTGCACAGCATGGTCAAATCAGGAGGCGGGGGGGGTAGCGTTGGGAGGAAGAACGGGGTGGGTGGGCACCTGCGGTGCAGCCGGGGTGCTTAATATGTGGTTCTAATTTTTACCTGCGGTGACATCTGACATCTTCAGAAGCGTTTTGTGGAAGTGATTTCGAGGGAAATTTGAAAGGTGGGGTCTGGATCCTGGAAGAACAGGAAGGAGAACAGTTTCAGGGGCAAAGGAGAAAGAGAGATAGATGGTCCAATAAGGAATGGTGTGCCCCCAAAGTCCCGCACTCCACAGGAACCTCTAGCCACCCTGGGACTTCTCACTAGATATGGGCACCGGTTTGTTACATTTCAAAAGAGCGTGACCTGACTGTAGCTGACACCATGCAGCCTGGCCACAGAGTACAGAGTGTGTGGGCGTCACCAAGGTGGGGAGAAAGGGCATAGAGATGCCCTTAGGAAGCAGTCAAGATGGAGCCTGGTGTGCACATGGCTACTGGATTTCAAGGCTCAGTGGGAAACCACTGGTGCCAAAGGATATGAATATGTAACATTTTCCTGAGGAAACAGTCAATCTGTTAGCTTTACCTTTCCCCGTGTAACAAGATATAGATGATGAGCAAGTGAAAGTCACAGGGGCAATGGAAGGTCACTGGATCCAACTAGTTCTGCGAAAGAATGAAGGGAGAAACACCATAGGATGGAAGCCCTTGCAGGAAAAACACAGTAAGAGTCATTGTAATTGACAAGAATCTCTGAACTAAAACCATTTCATTTTCAAAAGCTTCCCAGTCATTAGTGAGTAATGAGTAAGAGGAGAGAATAGGGAATATGTTTGTGGGAAAATTATTTTTACCTCAATTTAAAAATTGTCACATAGAGTTTTATTCCCTGTGTATTCTGCTTTCCTGCTAACTGCTGGCTGGCTCTCTGTTTCACGGAGCCTCTATTCAGTTACTACGGTAGGCTTTGTTGAGGTGACTGTAGATTCTTTCACCCAGCCCTGGTGGTGGGTGATTAATATATAACCTAACACTTGTTCACTGGGGTTAATGTAAACTTTTGTTGGAAGAGAACGATGAATTTTCAGCAAATCCCTTCTTGAAGCCCTCACATGGAAGGACCCGCAGATTCGGATCATATCTGTTTAATCATGTTTCAGTGCAGACTCCATAGTTTTCCAATTTATTATGATTGGAGAGTTTACATCTCTGCCCTCTCTCCCCATGGCATCATATTACATAATGTCTTTCACCAGGAAGCTCAATGCAATTTTATTGACTAATTATGAAACCAATAGGCAGAAAGCTAATAGGTAAATATTGTAATACTAGTTGTGCAAATGGGATATGACTATTCAAAGCTCAGAGTGAAGTCATTATGTAGCCCCCTTCAAACCCTCTCTGTTTCTATTTACAGTTCATTAATATTATTATCATCTGACTAGAAACCCAAGAGTTTTCATCTATGCCCCCAATCCCCTACATCTTGTCAGTTACCAGATTCCTTCTCTTCTACTACCTGCTTATGTCTACAATGAGCATCTTCATTTTCCCTGTTTCCTCTGCTTTGTCCAAACCAGTCTCATCATCCTACAGTACAAACTTCGACCTTCCCAACCCAGGGGTCCAACCTGGGTCTCCCACATTGCAGGCAGATTCTTTACTGTCACCTTCCCACATTCATCAACCACCCTTGCAATACGTGTTTACTGAGCTCCTACTATATGCATACACAGTAGTGGAGAAATGAGAATATGGCAACAAACAAAATCGATACTGTTGTCCTTACAAATGTTGCTTCTTACACTGATGCATATATTTAAACTTTTATAAAGAAGTTTTGTAAATTTATGGAGTCAAACATATCAGGGTCCTTTAAAGGTATTATTATTTGTGGTTTTGAGGACAGTTGACCCTTGAGCAACACAGGTTTGAACTGTGTGGGTCCACTCACACACAGATGTTTTTCAGTAAATAGGTACTACAGTATTATTCAATCCACAGTTGCTTGAATTGGGGATGTGGAACCAAGGGTATGGTGGACCGACTAAATATATATACATACTCACATTTTCGACTGTGTGCAGGTCAGCACCCGTAACTTCCCACACTGTTCACAGGTCAATGGCTTTAGAAATCTTTTGCTTCAAAACTAGAATAAAAATCTCGCATAGAACGATAATGATTAAGAACTCAGGACAGCAGTCAAACTAAGTTTAAATCCCATCTTTGTCAAAGAAAGCTAGGCAATTTAGTCACCTCTTTCATACGTCAGTTCGGCCATTTGTACAGATAAGAGTATTTAAGGGTATTTAACTCATTGTAGTTATTTTGGAGATCAAGTATAATTAAATGCATATAGAATTGTGCTGATAAACTGCAAGTTTGTGTTATTATAGCTATGATCGTCTCTCTAATCCATTTGAAATTTATTTTCATTTATGGTGTCGATTGGGAGTCCCATTTTATGTTATTCTTCATATGGAAGACCAGTTATCCCCAAACTTTTGTTTATGGTCTTTCCATGGTTTCTCTTTGCTCCTAGAATCACAGGACCATTCCTTATCTTCTCCATTGCATGGGCTCTCGCTCCACCCGCATTTCAGACTTCCCTTTTTACAGCTCTCCACCTCTGTGCTACAGCCTCCTTTGCTTCCTTTGTGGTCCTGGAACATAGGACCCCCCCAGAGCCTTTACACTTGCTATTTTCTTTCCCTGGAATGTTTTTCCTCCCATGTTTTGTGTGGCTACTCCCGGTCATCCAGGCCTTTCCTGCCCACTCAAGATAAAACACAGCATCTCTTCCCGCTCCCCCAACCCTTCACCTCCAAACCACTACTTACTCTCTATTTCATCACCATTTTACTTACTTTGTTCCATCTTCTTTCATTCGTCACATTTATGATCTGGAATTTGTTTTGAAAATCATTTCTTCCCTTCCCTCCCTGAAAAGTACACTTCATCGGAACAGCAATTCTTGCCTGTTTTATATACTGTGGTATCTGCAGAATCTGGAATAGTGCCTAGGAAATAGTATTAAAATAGTTACCTTATCAGGAAGTCTCCCTTTCTCCTGACCAAACCAAACTTGCTTTTTAGAAGGCTAATCCTGGTGACACTATGGAAGTTGGTTTGTTTCATGTCTGGAATACTCTCTCTGGCTTATCCTTTCAGTCTTACCTTAATTGTAACTTGCTCACATAGAGAAGTATGAGGATTCAAATCAGATCAGACATTTATTTGGTGCTTGCTGTGTGCAGGAAATTGTGGTATATGCCACAGGGAACACTTAAAAGCTAAACTGTGCCTCAAAGGGCAAGGGGGACAGCTGGAAAGACGCTCTCCACTCCAGAATGATCACATTTGAGATGACATCAGGACATGCAGATGGAACAGATCCTGGAAACAGATGTGATTCCTGGTAAACAGTTGGCTCTGGAGCCCCGAGGTCCAGCCTTGAGATTTTGAGTCATCTTAGATGAGAGTAAACACTGAGGATGGTGACTGTAAAGGGACAGTAGTGTCCGGTGTCATTAAAAAAAAAAAATTAAAAAGAATCCTAGTGCAGATCCAGAGAGGAAGGAAGGTAGACCAATGAATGAATTTTATAAATAACAAAGAAAGGTGGAGTGTGTCTGGCTCAACTTAACCAGGGTCTCGGAATTCTCACTCCCCCTCACAAATGCATGTCCTAGAATTGGCAGCTTATCTCTGGCAGGACTGCCAAGACTACTCCATTCCCTAGGTGACTGATCATCTATCAAATTGCTGAGCCCCAGAAAGTCTGTTTCCCCAGGTAGCCTAAGTGAGAAACCTGATTCTGTGACCCAAAGATTCAGAGCAAACGTTTAACTGGGAGCCTCAATACACAGAATGGAGTGGGCCGAACAGCTCTGGAGAATGAGGAAATTCCCCTCACGAGGTCAGAAGTGAAGCAGGGGTTTGAAACCAAGATGGTCAGGCTCTTCCTGCTTTTGCCATTAAGTGGTCATCATTGCTTTGCATCACGTGCAAGAAAGCAAAGCCCCAGGGTGAGCTCAGACTCAGACATGGCGTGTGGGTTTGCAATGTCCATTCTGAGAGCCAAGGATATGCTCAGGGTAGTGTGGGCTCAAGACTGAGAAGGCAGCAAACCCCTTCAACTGTCAACGGTCTAGGAGTAAAGTGGGGAGAGTAACCTCCATAGGGAGGCCCTGGTTCCACAAAAATAAGCAGGTCAGTCCAGGGGAATTTGGATCAGGGTGAGTGTTTATAATTGCACAGATGGGATGGGGCAGAGGAGGGAGCATGGAAAAGGCAGGGGTCAGGTCAAAGGGGTCTTATAAGAGGCAATTTGTAGGTTTGGGGGTATCCTGGAGTTGAGGGGCACAGACACAAAGGACACAGGAGCATACCTAAGAGAATCCTCCCTTGATTCACCTTTTGGCCCCCAAGTCTGTCTTTGGAGATTAGGAAAGAGGCAGCTAGGGTCAGGCGCTGGCTAAAGCCATTTGCCTTGAGACTTCCTGTGGGGTAACTCTCCTCTACCCTCAAGCAGGTGGGCTTTCCTCATGGCCAGGGGCATTCTTTGCTCTCAGCTTGCATTTCTTCACAGGAATGCCTGGCCATATGGGTAAATGCCATCAACATTTCCCCAGGCTTCTTGTGAAGAGGGTCTGTGAACATTTACAGAGCATTTAGCATCTTCAAAGGGCTTCCCTGGTGGCTCACAGTAAAGAATCTGCTTGCAATGTGGGAGATCTAGGTTCATTGCCTGGGTCCAGAAGATTCCCTGGTGAAGGAGATGGCAATCCACACCAGTATTCTTGCCTGGAGAATTCCATGGACAGAGGAGCCTGGTGGGCTACTGTCCATAGGGTTGTGGAGAGTCGGACACGACTGAGCCACTGACACACACACTAGCACCCCTTAGACAGCAGAGATCAAACCAGTCAATCCTAAAGGAAATCAGTCCTGAATATTCATTGGAAGGACTGATGCTGAAACTGAAGCGCCAATAATTTGGCCATCTGATGCGAAGAGCTGACAAATTGGAAAAGACCCTGATGCTGGGAAAGATTGAGGGCAAAAGGAGAAGGGGCAACAGAGGATGAGATGGTTAGGTGGCATCATTGACTCAATGGACTTAAGTTTGAGCAAACTCTGGGAGATGGTGAAGGACAGGGAACCTGGTGTACTGCAGTCCATGGGGTCACCAACAGTCAGACACAATTTAGTGACTAAACAACAGCACCTTCATGTGCCAAGTTCAGTACCTCACAAGGGGTGGTCGAGCAACCTTGTTTGTAGGTGTATTTTTATATATAATTTTGTTTGTTTGTTTATTTTTGGCTGTGCTGGGTCTTTGTTGCTGCACGTGGGCTTCTCCTGTTGTGGAGTGCAGGCTCCAGGGCATGTGGGCTCAGCTGCTGCGGCGAATGGGCTTAGCTCCTCAGTGGCATGTGGGATCTTTCCAGATCAGGGATCGAATTTGTTTCTCCTGCATTGCATGCGTTTTCTTTACCACTGAGCCACCAGCTGCTGCTGCTAAGTCGCTTCAGTTGTGTCCGACTCTGTGTGACCCCATAGACGGCAGCCCACAAGGCTGCACCATCCCTGGGATTCTCCAGGCAAGAATACTGGAGTGGGTTGCCATTTCCTTCTCCAATGCATGAAAGGGAAAAGTGAAAGTGAAGTCGCTCAGTCGTGTCCGCCTCTTAGCGACCCCATGGACTGTAGCCTACCAGGCTCCTCCATCCATGGGATTTTCCAGGCAAGAGTACTGGAGTGGGGTGCCATTGCCTTCTCCACTGAGCCACCAGGGAAGCCCATTAATAGGTTCTCTACTATGATTCCTCACTGTTTTTTTTTTTTTGAACTGTGACAGACTTTTATTAGAGAAATTTCCCCAAAATGTTAATAAATGATAAATAATGATAGAAGGTTAACAGTACCCTTTATCAACAGTGTTAGACTGTATTATCTGTTTTTTTATAAATTAATTTTTTATTGAAGGATAATTGCTTTACAGAATTCTGTTGTTTTCTGTCAAACCTAAACATGAATCAGCCATAGGTATATATATAACCCCTCCCTTTTGAAGCTCCCTCCCATCTCCCTCCCCATTCCATCCCTCTGGGTTGATATAGAGCCCCTGTTTGAGTTTTCTGAGCCATACAGCAAATTCCCATTGGCTATCTATGATTCCTCACTTCTTAAGTGGAAACAGAGGCCCAAAGAAGTCTCACGGCTTCCTCAAAGTCACCCTGGAGCTGGGACCCAAACTCAGGTTCTTTTCTGCAGAGTTGGCAGCTCTAACCACTCATCTCCACTGCCTGCTTCTCAGGTATGACCTTCTTCCTGCCAGGCGGTGAGGTGCTTGTTAAAACTCCCAACCCTGGTGATGCCTTCAGGGCATATAAATTAGCCATTCTTGATCTTCCCAAATATCAAATGAACTTAAACAAGCTTTTATATAAAACTGATCTTTATTGCAATTAAAAAAGAGCAAAGACAATTTGATAAGTGCCTTTAATTACAATGTACCTGCTATTTACATGTAATTATACCTCTATATACAGCTTGAATAAGGTTCATTACATGTAAACTACAAGATGACAAGCTAAACTCCAGCCATTTGGGAACATTCAGAATAGAAACACTGTGGGCAGAAACACACAGAAAACAAATACCATTTCAGTACCATTACTGGATGATGATCGCTATCTGGCCACAGAAGAGAATTGTAAATATGCCTCAAATTGAAACTTATTCTTAACATGACTAACAGTATTGCTATTATTTAAACTCTAAACATAACAATTGGATCATTAAAAACAACACAATTTCAATTTATATAGCACCTTTCTTCCAGAGTTCAAAGCATTTGTATTTATCTATATTATCTCAATTGTCCCCATAACATCCCTATGAGGTAGGCAATGGTTGGTATCATTATCCCCATTTTGTAGATGGAGAAACTGAGGCACGGAGTAATTAATCATTTGCTCAAGGTCACACAGTAAAGTCAATGCTGAAACAGACCACAGAGCCATGAGCTTGTCTCAAAAACCAATGCTTCTCTTTAAACTAAATTGGCCCCTCTGAGAATTTAATTCAATACTTCATTTTTCCAAGAAATAAAAAAATGTGCATTTTTTTCTCCCATAAAAATTGTTGAAATACTATAGGCAAGAAGCAAACACTCTAGGGCAGATGTTAGATTGATGCCAAGATCCCCTGGAGAAGGGAAAGGCTACCCACTCCAGTATTCTGGCCTGGAGAATGACTTAGCACTCATGCTCTTTTAGAAAGTGTTTATGGAAGTTTCTTATTGGTTT
Organism: Okapia johnstoni; assembly: GCA_024291935.2. NCBI lineage: Eukaryota > Metazoa > Chordata > Mammalia > Artiodactyla > Giraffidae > Okapia > Okapia johnstoni. Next base: position 33,172,063 of record CM044309.1, on the reverse strand, counting down.
TGTTTTTTCATTACTAGGAGGTTCTTTCCCCAGATTTACAAAAAGTTCGAATCAAACATATTTGAACGGTTGTTCCTAGTAACCTACAGATTGTCTTTAGTAGCCATCTTGTGCTAGCCACAAGCTTATTTCTGAGTTTACAAAGAAGAAAATACCTAAACAATAATTTACATGTTTAACATCATCTTTCTCAGTTTTATACACATTTACAGTGTGCCCCTTAAGAGACTCAGAGTGGTAGGTAGTGTGTTGGAATAAGACAGTTTCCAGAGTCACATACACACGGGCCAGAAGTCATGCCCACATCATTTAGTTCAGATTTTACTTTTAATCCTTGCTCTGCCAGCCCCCTACCCCACCCCACCCCAAATCAAATACGTAGTTAGTACTCAGAAAAAAATAATTTTTTTTTAAAGCGTCAAAATCTGAGGCATACAGGACTCTTTCAAACGTTTGTTGACTTGGATGTAAAATTCAACTTTCCCAACACATTCCACGAGGTTCTCCCTCTGAGGCGAGCACTGCTAACGGTGCTGCCAAGTTTCCAGGACATCAACAGGCAGCCGTGGAGTGGCCCACGGGAATTCAGTTTCTAGTATGGCTCCAGGTAAAACAAGGGAAGCTTATATTTAAAAAGATGAATGCGAAAAAAGCATGCACGCTTACTGGCTAGGTCACGATCATCATGTCAGGTTCATTTATGGGTTTCACATTAAAAATACATAAAAACTTGTCAAAGGAATGTTCAAAGACCGACTAAAGCCTTTGGTTCTAGTCTCTTCGCCTAGGGAAAGGCACCGCTGTCTGTCAGGGAAGCCTTTACTACCTAAATAAGAGCTAAAATTACATTTATTTTTTTCCTTAAGCGTAAAAAAGGAAAAGGAAAGAGTTTGTTTACACTCATGGTTTCCCACTTGCTGAGTGAAAAAACAAACAAAACAAAATTAAACCAGACATTACAACAAGCGGGTTCTGAAATGCAGGCTCCAGGGGCCAAGACTGGTCTCCCTCTTTTAGCCTTAATTATCCTGTGAAGGGTGCCTAATGGGTATAGCAGGTAGGCTTTCAACAATTAAACATATAATGAAAATGAACAGATACCTGTTCTGTTAATTTGGAAAAAAATTACACTAGAATACATATTTTAGACCATGGTTTTATTTCATTTACTTTGGTAATTCCAGATGAAGACTCTAATTTAACACAGTTTCTGGAATGATCTTTTTTAAGTCAAACACTACCTTAGCGTGATGAGAGTGAAGTTTAAAAGAAATGAAAACTAAACCTGGCCTGGATCCTCGGGTGTATAGAAACAGAGGCCCTCAGTCACTGAATCACGCATTGACTCCAAATGTTGGAGATTGCATCTATAAATGGCCAAGTTATTTTCAACATATGGTAACTTCAGATGCTTGAACACTATCCTCATTTCCTTGAGACCTAGGAGAGCAGCTCAAACTAGTTACAGCAACGTAACTCATAAGCACTGTTTCCCAGGGGTAGGGTGTCATAACTACAGGATTTAAACAAATGTTACACTCAATTTACTTTAGAAGTGATTCTTTCTTATAGGAACGGGTTTTCTCCATACCCCTCTTAAAACAATCAGTGTCCTTCTCCCTTATGAGTAGCTACTGGTCTGCTGTTCCAGGATTTACCTTCAGTCTCAGTACATTGTAGGGGCCGTGCACTTACCCAGTGAGCGCACAGTGCTCAATTTTCTACATTTGTGAGTCTGAATCCTCAACAGCATGTTTTAAAAATTCTTTTCATTGCCCCTCACTGCCAACCACATCTCATGAAAGACATGGGCAAGAGTGTACATGATTTGTGTGCTGTGCTCATTCAGCCATGTCCAACTCTTTGCGACCCCATGGACTGTAGTTGACCAGACTCTTCTATCCATGGAATTTTTAAGTCAAGAATACTGGAGTGAGTTGCTATGTCCTACTCAGGGGATCTTCCCTATCTGGGGATCGAACCTGCATCTATTGTGTCTCCTGCATTGGCAGCAGATTCTTTACCACTGAGCCATCAGGGAAAAGGCTGAGAAGCTATAGTTTACATGGTTTAGCAAAGTTCCTGTCAAGTAATACCTAGCATCTGCTTCCCAAAGTGGGCCTGAGGCTTATCCAGGCAGCCCCTGACACTGGCAAATGTGAACTGGGCAGAGCTGGGGAATGGTTCCATGCTGCCAGGCAGGGTCTGTGATACTGAAATTGTAACTGCTATTGGAAAAGAAGGCATGGAACATTCTGGGAGTAGCAGACACAGAGGGGCCGAGATGGTGCCATGCAAAGTGACAGAAGGTTTTAAACATTTCAAATATTGAGAATAAAGAAGGCTGAGTGCCAAAGAATTGGTGTTTTTGAATTGCGTTGCTGGAGAAGACTCTTGAGAGTCCCTTGGATTGCAAGGAGATCAAACCAGTCAATCCTAAAGGAAATCAATCATGAATATTCATTGGAAGGACTGATGCTGAAGCTAAAGCTTCAATACTTTGGCCACCTGATGTGAAGAGCCAACTTATTGGAAGACTCTGATGCTGGGGAAGATTGAGAGCAGGAGGAGAAGGGAACAACAGAGGATGAGATGGTTGGATGGCATCACTGACTCAATGGACATGAGTTTTAGCAAATTCTGGGACACAGTGGAGGACAGAGGAGTCTGGGGTACTGCAGTTCACGGGGTTGCAAAGAGTTAGATGTGACTTAGCGACTCAACAACAACAATATTGAAAACAACTCTCCCACTCTTTTGTGAACTGGACAAATTTGACCATTACAAACCTTTTGAGACAACGAGTCACAATGATGCTGTCATGAATTATTTTTGAGTAGTTTTGAGTAAGAGGAGGACTTTGAAACTGATTGGGACCATCTAACAGATAATATGTTACTTTTCTTGGAAACCATTTTTATGAGGGAAAAAAATGCATGCACAGTGAAATGCAAATTTCTATTGTTTAGTGATATTTCAAACTTTCCCTGAAAATATGAGGCATGTTAATACAGTGCAAAATTTAAAAGGTAGCAACATTAAAACAATTTACTGTTGCCAATTTAACATACAGAAGTCTGAGGAATGACAATTACCAACCTTTATAATACGTTACAGGAAGTGATCTGAGATAGAGCACAATACATTTTTAAAAGTGAAAGTGTTAGTCCCTCAGTCATGTCCAACTCTTTGCGACCCCATGGACTGTAGCCCACCAGGCTCCTTTGTTCATGGGATTCTCCAGGCAAGAACACTGGAGTAGGTAGCCATGCCCTTCTCCAGGGGGTCTTCCCAACCCAGGGATCGAACCTGGGTCTCCTGCATTGTAGGCAGATTCTTTACCATCTGAGCCACATTTTTAAAAAACACCCACAATATGGGAGTGGTGAGCAAAGAAAAGTTGAATCTAACTGCATTAAGATAAATGATTACCAAAATAATGCTTTAAAAAAAATCGTCTTTTTTAAAGCAAAAAATATCTCTCTCATGTCATCTGGCATTAAGAAAAATCTGAACTACAATTTCCTAGTTAAATAAAAGAAGAACCTAGAAAAACAATGAAATACTTTATAAGTATTGGAGATGCATGTAAATACAGCTTTAAAATGAGCAGTAGGGGGAAAAAACCATTTATGAATGTATGTTCTCTTCTAGACCATGATTTTATTTACTTTGGTAATTCCAGATGAAGACTCTAACACAGTTTCTGGATTGATCTCTTAAAGTCAAACACATTCTAAGTGTGTAAAACTCGTCTAGTGATACTGTCAGAAAGAATATATTTAAGAAAAGCTACAACACAGAGCAAGAAAATACTACTATAGGACAAAGAATTTAGACTTCACTGCAAATAAAGCCATATTTGATATTATAGACACATGTTCCTATTTTCACTTCAGTCACTTATTAACACCAAACATTACACTTTAACTTTCCCCAGTTACACAGTACAATAAGCCTGTTAAGATTTCCAGGAAATAACCATTAGTACCTACTGTGCTTCCAGCAACCAAAGCTAAGCTGGCTGGTACCAGAAATCAACACTTTCAGAATGGCACCACTAGACTACACAGACTCACAGCAACTATTACCAGGAGCATTTACTCATTTACAAAGTCCTAAATCAGTCTTGAACTGAGGCTCAGATTCTAGCCATGATTACGTCACCATCTCAGAGCAGCACGTGATCCTCCACCACTGCTGTTCATTCTGTGTTAAAATCTCACTGTTTCTGGAGACAGTGAAGTAAATACCTTCAGGTGATAATGGGCCTCTGCTTCTGCCACCTGGTTGTGTGTATGGGGGTCACTATCCTGGCTCACATGGCCCTTGCTGCCTTCGGCCAAATCTCTCCTCAAATACCTATCTGAGAAGGACACCTACTTTCATTTCCTTCTGTCAGGTTGAATATTTAGGGAGCTGCATGAATAAAACTGTTTAAACACACCACTGTTTTTCAGCTAAGAAAATGATAGACATAATTTAAAATCTGCATTCATTAACTGGAGAAATTCACAGAGGGCCAGTTAAGAAGGTTTTCCGGTAATTGTCAAATGAAGATGATTGGGAAAAAAACAAAATGATTGGACAACTGTTTCTTCTGTTCTGCTTTTATGACAGTAGTCATCACACTAGTAGGATAAACATTCAAAATACATGACAGGATGTAGCCTAATTAATTAAGCACCAGAGTGACTTTATATATATACATGTGCATATATGTATGTATGTGTATGTAGCCTCCGAGGCTCCTCTGTCCATGGCATTCTCCAGGCAAGAATACTGGAGAGGGTTGCCATTCCCTTCTCCAGGGGATCTTGCCAACCCAGGGATTGAACCTGTGTCTCCCGCATTGCAGGCAGATTCTTTACAGTCTGAGCCACCAGGGAAGCCCTATATATACAGTTACTGGTAAAAGTAAATAAATGCTCTAATTTGAAAAATGAAAATCAAATATGAGCTAGATCTAGTAACATGCTGAGGTTAAATTTCAGTTCTTTTTGCTAACTACCCTATTGTTAATCTAGCACTCAATTAGAATCAACTCTAAGATTTTAAGGGCAGATAAATCAGTAATTAGCCTTTTTCCCACAAAGGAGAGTGATACTTTCAAAAGCTTTAATAATCCTAATGATATAATTTAGTGAAGGACAGGAAAAAAAAATTTGTGGCAAAGATATGTGCAAAAATTACTTCCTCCTAGAATTTAAAATCTCAAACGTTTCACGTAAAACAGGTTACACTTCCCTGCTGACAGACAATATCTGAGAATCAGTAAAAAATTCTTTGAAACTTTCAAAATACATGAATAAAAGCAAAGATTCTAGGCAAGATTATAATAACCTAGGTTATTATAGTTCAATGCATACATAATATGGATGTCAAATTGAATTTTAAAGATACAGTATAAACTCTTTCTTTCTTGATAATTACCTTTCATACATTTAAACTATGTAGCTTTTAAGATGAAAACTTTTTAAAGAAACCATAGGCTTCCAACCTAAAGATTCTAGCACGAAGTTTCAACAAATAAAATTTTAAAAAGTGATAAAATTATGAAATACTGTACTATAGGGTTAAAACAGTGATGCTATATCAATAAAAATCCTTTAGGAAGGTACCTAATCGTCTAAAGAGCAGAGCCATCTCCCAAAGTTTACTCTGCTTCTCTCACCCCCTAGCCCTATGGATTGTGCTATTACTTATTCTTTCAGGACATGTTCTGGAGGCCCTTACAGTTCCCTTTTAATACTTTATATCACAACTTATTCTTAGCACAGGTTCTCCAATCGAGAGAGAGATTTCACTGCACACTTTATGGCCATAAGGCATAGCCCTTATTTTGAAACTTCTGGGGGAATTCCGATAATGAAATTTCAAGATGATATGACTATTTATAAAGAGCTTCCCTATCTAGAAATGGCTTTACTCTTTACAGACTATACCCATTTCCTCAGTCATAAGTGAGACATCATGAACTACAACTTTTGAGCAGTCAGGTGCTCATAAAGAACGTGACTGCAGCATGCACAAGGCTAGGTGATTAGTGTGATGTGGCTGTCAATGAGAATCACTGGGCAAACCAGTGCTTACAAAGGAGATGAATTCAGAGAGTATGGGCCTTGCACCTTTCTGATAAACTTCTCCGTGATCCAAGGTTATTCTGCCACGATCTTTTGATCAATGATGATTGTGCTTTTATGCACATAAAGTCTTCAGGGGAGAGACTGGGCTGATTGGAAAATAACAAGCAAACCATTTACCCCAACTGAGCTACTTTACAATTGCAGAAACGTATTACAGAGCAGTCACAAAATCAAGCCATGAATGCAAGGAATGGAAAAAACATGCCCGGGAGCTGGTCCCTACAATTTTCAAGATGCTTCATCCTCCCAACTGCATTCTTTGTCCTAATGAGTGAAAACAGCAAGATTATTCAATCTGAAAAGTCGCAGATGTCACAGTGGTACAGAATAATTGCCTCTTTTTTTTTTCTTTACAGTGTAGGAAAAGCTTTTCTGTAGCCCAACTACATAATAGCACTTCAACCAGGTTCCTTTTAAAATGAAAAGTGAACAAGTTTCCCAATGTTGGCCTTATAAAATCTAAAGAGATGATTAAATTCAAACCAGGCTGAGCTCTCAATCTGAGTTATTTCAGCCACTGATTTTTATAAAATGAAGGGGAAAAAAAAATCCCAACAGGCAATTTACATTTGCAAGCACCAGGCTACAGAATTCATCACCTTTTTCTTAAAAACGTAGCTAAACCTTAATGGAATCATAATACTTTCATTAGGTTAATCATCAGTCATCCCTAGTCATATCTTGCTCCTCTTTCCATTTTTACCATTTCAAATATTTCACTATTGCCCACCACAAACCATTGAAAATGATCATTTATGTTTATTCCACTTATTTCTCCAATAAGTCAGCTGATTTTTGACCAAGAGCTCCAAGTACCATTTGAAAAGTCACGTCTTTAAAAACCTTCCATGTTTTAAACACTTGGTTAGAAAAAAGATAACAACTACTGGTACAAGCTTATGTGCTTTATGGTGTCTTTTCAAAATGAGAATATAAATCATTGTACATCAAATCAAAATAGTTAATATATATTTTATCTGGCACTTTCTAGAAATTAGGCATTAAACATAAAATACCTTATAAATTTATATAACAAAAATAAATGTTTATATTTTAATCTCAGATAGATTACCTTAGGGGAGCAGTTCATGTATGAACTCCTGCACTGTCAGTGTGGCAGCGGAGATCATCAGAAATACACATTCAAGTCCACAGCCCTTGGGAAGAGATGGATGCAGTGGCTGCCACCCAAACACGTGGTCTGTGTCCCAACATTGAGATTAAGGCTCTCTATTTTGGAAGAATGAGCTGGACTAAAACAAGTATAGAAGTACCATGATATTCTTTGAAAATACTGAAAAGACTCTGAAGAGTTTCAAACACTGGGGGAAAAAAGCCATGTTGACTATAAAAATAAAATAAAGCATCTAACAATGACTTCAAGTACTTTGGAAGAGGCTGCTGACATGGGGTGCCCAAATCAGAAGGAATGAAGAGCTAGGAAACTCCAGGGGTGTCCCCAGCGCTCTCCACTGGTTGGGGGCTTGGGTTCCCAGGTGCAGCTCTTTGAAGGGGCTGAGGAGAGGACCGGAAATAGCAACCGCAATTTCTTAGCAACAGAAAACACCCACTTGAGGCAAAGGCCCAGCCTGGTGGGAGAAAATCCATGGAACGAATCATTATAAATCGGAAGATTTCAAAGAGAAAAATGCCAGTCATTTTACTATCAGTAGCAGGCAGCGAAAAGGAGAGAGGGAGAGAAACCCAGCTCCTGTGAATGGCAGTGTTTCAGGCAGGTGAGCTGTGGTTTTTGATGTGTCATTCTTCCTTCCTGCGTGGCTTTCTTCACCAAGAGGGTGAGATCGCTGACAGCTGGGATCCTTCCAGAGCGTGCAGGTGCATGACGCAGGTGTGCTTGGGTATGCCAGTGCCCTGGCAGCAGGGTGCCTACCTCATTTCTCCCCAAACTGAGAAGCAGTTCTGGCATCTCCAACTGTCTTCCCTTCCCTAAAGCAGCATATGAAGTGTGGCTGACGTTGCTTCTTGTCTTCTGCAGCAGCACTGGCTCTGTTGGTTGGTCCTAGGCTAGCTGGGTCCTTTCCAGGCTGCTAGAGCCTGGTGACGTCTCGGCATTGCTGCAAGTCCCCGATGCTCTCGTAGTCATTCTCCTTTGGGCAAAGGCCATGGTGACTGTTGGTCTCTGGGGCAGCCTTCTCTTCCTCTCTGTTTAGAGTCTGTATTGCTTCATAATCTGGCTCAGGCTCCTCGCTGGGCCTGCCTGCTGCTGGAAGTGTGCTGACACTATTCGGCATCTTCTCAAAGTCTTTAACAGTGGCATAGAGATCGTTACAAGAAGAGGGGGACCTGGGAGCGGCTGCTTGCATGGAGGTGTAGGAGGCCTCTGGTACTTTAAGTGACTGTCCTGATTTGTTCCCTGGCTGTCCTTTTTTATGTACTGATGAATACATGGCCGAGATCTAGAAAACAAAGGGGAAAGTGAATAAACAAGCTTCAAGTTTGATTCCTCCCTCCCCCTTTTAGTGACAAGCTAGATTCTTGGGACTATGGGGGTGTGTGTCCCTTTAAGAATTTTTTTCTGATTCCCAAACTTTATGGAGATATTATTGACACACAACACATGTAAGTTTAAGGTGTGCAGCATGATGATTTCATACATATATTATGAAATGATTACCACAATAAAGTTATTTAACAACTTCTTTATTGTAATTACCATATTTTTGGTGTGTGGTGATAACATTTAAGCTCTATTCTCTTACAAGTTTCAAGCATATAACACTGTATTGTTAGTTCTAGTCACCATGCTGTATTGTATTCCCAGAACTTATTATAGATGGAAGTTTGACCCTTTGACCAACATCTCCCCATTTCCCCCAGTCCCCAGCCTGAGGCAACCACCATTCTACTCTATTTCTGTTTGGCTTTTCTAGATTTCACATCTATGTGAGAATACACAGTATTTGTCTTTCTCTATCTGACTCATTTCACTTAACACAATGCCCTCAAGATCCATCTATGCTGTTGCAAATGGCAAGGTTTTCTTCTTTTTTATGGATGAATAATATTCCATTATGTGTACATGCATGTGTGTGTGTGTGTGTGTGTAATTACATTTTCTTTATCCATTCATCTATTGATGGACAGTTAGGTTGTTTTCACGACTTGGCTATTGTGAATAATGCTGCATAAACAGGGGAGTACAGTTATCTCTTGTAGATAGTGTTTTCATTTCTTTTGAATATATACCCAGAAGCCAATTCTTCACAATCTATGCTAATCCTGGAGTACATAACAACAGAACAATTATATGTGTTGTCTATAACTTTGTAAGTAGCGTAAGTCTATGAAATCCAGGTTCTCTCTAGGTCTGCTGAGGATTTGAGGGAAGCAGGTAGAGTGGGCAGTGGGTAGAGTGACCACAGCATCGGGTTTTATTCGATTTCTTTATCACAATGATATTTCACCTGAGGAAAGTTTTGACTATAGAAAACATATATCATACTGGTGATACTCAAAAGGGTGGGCTTCAAGTCAGCAGCAGCAGGATCTGGACATTTTTTGGAAAGGCAAACTCTGGGGCCCACCCCAGAACCACTGAGTCACAAACTCTGGGGGTGGGCTGATTCTGATGTCCACTTAGTGCGAGAACCACTGAACCAGACGGTTTAATCCACCCCTCCCGCATCACAAAGGTCTAAACGATAGCTTCTGGATGCTGGTTGGCAGTACACATATATCTGTCGGAGGATCACTTTCCACTATTTTTTTTTTCTGATTTTATTTATCAATTTTATTGAAGGATAATTGCTTTACAGAATTTTGTTGTTTTCTGCCAAATATCAACATGAATCAGCCATAGGTGTACCTCTCCCTCTTGAATCTCCCCTCCCATCTTCCCTACCATCTCACCCCTCCACTGTTTTTTAAATTAATACTTCATTGCATACTATTGGTTAAATAGACATTCAGAGATGGGGCTAAGGTTTCTTCAGGGGAAAAATTCGTTCTTATATTAAATCAACTCAGAAATGATATTGGGAGACAATCAACTTAGGGGATGGGCTTCCCAGGTGGCTCAGTAGTGAAGAATTTGCCTGCCAGTGCAGGAGACGCAGGAGATTTGGGTTCAAACCCTGGGTCAGGAAGATTCCCTAGAGAAGGAAATGGCTACCCACTCTAGTATTCTTTCCTGGGAAATCCCATGGACAGAGCCGTCTGGTGGACTACAGTCCATGGGGTCGCGGAGAGTCAGACAAGACTGCACCTCTCATGCACCAAAGACAAAAACTTACGGGACACTCTTTCCTTTGGGAAGAACAGACTGTTTCCCTTGCAAAACCATTTTCATGCATATTAAGTTAACATTCTCACCTGAGAGGTTTTAACTAAAAAGTTCCTTTCAAAATGAGGATTTAGAGTATCTTTACATTTCAGAGGAATAAAAAACAAGGCCTCTGCTTTTTGTAGTGAGTTGCCAACATATGAAACTTTTTATTTAAAAGGTGGCCCAAGCCAAAAATGTGGACAGATTATAAAGGGGTGAGTCATGCATGATAGGGGCTTCCCTGGTGGCTCAGAGGGTAAAAAATCTGCCTGCAATGCAGGAGACCCAGGTTCAATCCCTGGGTCAGGAAGATCCCCTGGAGAAGGGCATGGCAACCGACTCCAGTATTCTTGCCTGGAGAATCCCATGGACAGAGGAGGCTGGCAGGTACAGTCCATGGGTCGCAAAGGGTTGGACACAACTGAGCCACTAAGCACGCATGCATGGGTAGTGATTTGAAGGGAGCCGGTGTGCTGGATGTTTATTCTTCACCTTCAGTGGTAATAGCAGGAAGACAAACACGGCTTTCGCTGTGAGAGTAGCAGTGAGAGCTGGGCCCTCACCGCCACCTCACAGAAACATTTCTCTTCCTCCTTTCTTCCCCGTGTTTCTGTCATAATGGCCTCCACGCTTTGTAAGTACTTGGGCCTTCTTGGCTTTTACAGTCTTTTCTTTTCTTTTTTAAATTACAGGCTCTTTCATTAACTTGCAACTTAATATTATCCCTGGGCATGAACCAAATGTGTGGGAGGGTGTCATTGTAAATTTGAAATCTTATTAACGTTTCTCAAGTCTTCTAATATTCTTTTTATTTTGTATAAATAAAACGTTTCTCTTCAAGCCCTCTTACTATTTAGCTTTGCAATTTTTCTCTTTAACATCTTTCATCATTATTATTCAGTCTGTAAATTGTTAGTGTGTTCTCATAAATTACCCTCTTTTCCTCATTTCTCTTCTTTTTATATTCAACCCTTCCCTCATCATTCTGTTAAATTAGGATAATAGTACTTAAAATTCAGGTCTCAGTTTCAGTCTGGACTAACATTATATCACATGAATATAAAAATAAATGATCTCCATATTTATTTTTCCTAAATCTTCTTCCTAGAATGAATACATGGGAGTCACAGTTCTTTATTCTATGTTAAACATTCAACAGTATAACAGGGTCCTATTTTCAAAAGCCACAAACAAATGTAAGATAAGAGGAAAAGTAATTAAAAATTTCACATTTTTTTTTCAGCCTGGCTTATAGAATCTTAATTCCTTAACCAGGGACTAAACCCATGGCCTCAGCAGTGAAAGCACCGAGTCCTAAAAATGGACTGCCAGGGAATTAAAATATTTTCTTACCCCAATGGGATGGCTCCAGGACAGAGAAAAATGCCGGAGGCGGCACAGGAGCCGCTTCAGGCCCTGGTAGGAGGGCCCTGCATTAGTCTCGTGAGGGGCGGGCCCAGCGGAGATGGACAGGGGTGGGGGAACATGGAAGTTAACTTCTGAGGTGGAACTGAAGGGCTTGATTACTGGCTGCATCTGAAGTCAGTGAGGAAAATGGGGTGTTAAGGAGGGCCCCAGGGTTTTGGCTTCTGCAACCAGGTGGATTGATGGCAGTTCTATTCCCTGGAGCAGGAACCACGGTGGGGGCTGGGAAACGTCACACATGTATGTTGCTTTTGTGTGTGTGTGCGTGCCAAGTCACTTCAGTTGTGTCTGACTCTGTGTGACCCCATGGACTGTAGCCCGCCAGGCTCCTCTGTCCATGGGATTCTCCAGGCAAGAATATTGGAGTGGGTTGCCATGCCTTCCTCCAGGGGATCTTTATGACCCAGGGATTGAACTTGTGTCTCTTATGCCTCCTGCATTGGCAGGTGGGTTCTTTACCACTAGCGCCACCTGGAAAGCCCACATTGCTTTTGTACACATACACAATTTACTAAGCTAGGCATGCCAGAAAGAGGCTTTATGTAGCTAGACAAATTAAGATGTTCGGCTCTGAATCTAGCTTGCCAAATCCCATAAATACTGGCTTTTACAACTTTAATGCTTCACTGAAAGTTTAACCCATGACTCTTTAGCCCCGGCGCTTGGGAGAATACACCACCCTTTCTTGTTGGTGGCCATGTCTAACCTTACTTCCAGTCTGGAAGTGTTTTTGAAGTTCCCTGCTCTCTGTCTCCCAGAAGCCTAAGCCCTTCTTCTTCCGTCTCCAAACCTGGAGTAAATTCTCTACACCCATCTGCTCCAATTCCCTGCATATTCCAACCCACTATTAACTTCCTTCTAATGGGAACTTCCTCCCTGATGAAAGCTCACATACTTATACTTCTCTCTTCTCATTCCTTTTTCCTCCCCTCCCCTTTCTGTTTTTGTCTCCTTCTTCCCTATTGAGCTTCCTTGTTCGTCTTGTCCTCTTTTTTGTCTTCCCGTCTCCCAGTTACTCTCTCTGAACCATGATAAAGCCAACATCGCCAACTCTGATCCCCAACCCTAGGCTTAAAGCCTACTTCAGCTTTCTCAAGTGAAGGGTAACATGACAGTGCATTTACTTAAGGAAGGAAGTGCTGTTCTCTATTACAAGAGTTTTTTGATTATTTAAAAGTAACAAAACTCACCTCTTCTTCTGTGAGAGTTGGGTCTTCTTCCCGGGACTTGTATGACAGTGAACTAAGTCTCTGTTAGAACAAAATAAATCAAGAGAGGGGAGTTTAAAGTCAGTAATTTAACCTTTTTTTGTGCATATGCTTTGATGTATCTATCTACAAAAATGTTTTCAAATGATTTTTAGAGAAGAAACTATTTTCTACAAAGAAATTATATAAAGGACCTGAGGAATAAATACATAAGTATGGTTTTACATACCCAGCATTACATTAGATAAATCTCATCTAATTTTTTATTTGAATCTGTAGATACAGAAAAACCAAATGATTATGAAGATTACTGTTTCAATTCCTAATTATCACTGAAGGATTGATCATCAATGAAAGATGGAAAAACTGACTGAAAAAATACCATGGTGTTTGTCAAATCCCTAAATTTTTTATTTCTATAATTTGCATGAGTCATCAGGAAGATTCTCAAGTCATCTGGAAACTTTTCACAACTAGTGGAGAAATCAACTCACATTTTCTGGCCTCATTTCTTGATGATTCTGGCTCCGGGTTCATTGAATCTCTAACACCTCTCCTGCTTGAATTCCTGATTTCAACCAACCTGTATCCTTCCAAACCTGCTCCCACTCCTTGACCTCCCTGCACTGACCGTGCGTCCTTGCCCCAGCTCCCTGCTCAGTCTGCACCTCAGATCCCTCTCACCCTAAACCACAGCAGCCCCGCTCTCCCATCTCCCTGTAGGCCCCTTCGGACCAGCACTCACTGTTCACGCCTACTCCTCCCATAACCCAGTTCCAACAAGCCTAAAAAACTGTGGGGCCCCCAACCATTTTTTTCCATTGTCTTACTTCTCCTCAGTGTCCTTCCTTCCTACCCTGTCACACTCCAGCTCCATGGTCAACCATCACTGTCATACTTGAAGTCCTCCACTCCCTTCCTGGTCACTGGAGAACTCACCGCTCACGTGAGTCCTTAATGCTGCTCTGAATCTTCCTACCCCCTGGCCCCTGCTCTCCTAGCTGCCTTCCTCACATCTTCTCCTCTTTCCCTGAACCCCCAACACCTCATCCATAGCTGAGGACCTTGAGAAAACTGAAGGAATCAAAAGAAATTTCTATAAACTTCTACCCCCCCATCACACCCCCAGTCTCTGCATTCACACGTCTTCCTTCCTGCCCATTGCCACAAGTGAACTTTCCAGGCTCTACCTTAAGGCAATCCCTTCCTCCTGTGCAGGAGACCCTGGCCCCTTAAACCCACTCGTGGATATAAGCACCAGCAACGCTCCATTCTGTCTACATCAACTTACCCCTCTACGGAGTCATCCTCATCCACATAAAAACAGGCTATTTATCTATTCTAAAACCCAAACCAAACCCACTCACCCTTCTGGTTCTATTACTAATTCCATTATAGCAAAACCTCTTAAAAGAGTTGTCTAAAAAAAAAAAGCACTCAATTTTTCTCTTCCTATTATCTCTCTAAACCCATTTCAGTCCAGTTTCTGCCTACGAGACTCCAAAGAAACTGCTCTTGCCAAGGACACCGATGCCCACTGTGTCACTGATCTCTCCTGACCCACCTGCTGTGTGTGCTGCAGGGTCTCCCCTTCTTCCCTGAACACTCACTCCTGGGCTTCTAGGACGCTGGATTTTCCTGTTTTTCTCTCCTATTTTCCTCTCTCCTGCTGGCTCCTTTCTTTCCTGGACCTGTGTCCTTGGAACTCTTTAAGTCCCCATTCACACACACTCATGCAGTGATCTCACCCAATGTCAGCTTGAAAAAACTAATTTCTGCTGCTGACTTCCAAATGTACAAGCCCAGCCCAGGCCTATCCTCATAAGCCTGCTCCTCCATCCAGCTGTTCTCTGATGTTGCTACTTGGATGACCAATATCTGTCTCAAACCAATATGTCCAGCCCCGAACTCCCAAATTTGCTTGGCCCACGGTCCTTCTACTTCAGTTCAAGGCAGTCCCATGCTTCCAGGAGCTCAGGCCACACCCTGGATTCATCACTGTTTCCTCATCCTTTCATCCACATCCAGCCCATCAACAAATCTCCTGGTTCTAGTTTAGTGTTTCCCATTACTTCTGCTGCTCCTACCCTGATCCAACAAGTGTTTCTTCTCTTGCTTATCAGAATGGCTATCCAACTGGTCTCCTTGCTTCCATTCTTCACAAGTGAGTGTCAACTCCATCAGAGGGATCCCTCTTAAACCCAGATGAAGTCATCCTTCTGCTCAAGGCTTTCAAGCGACCCCATTTTATTCAGATTATAAGCTGAGGCCATACAGGGTTGGGCCCCTGGTTATCTCTCTTCCAGCTTCTCTTAGCCTTGCTCTCTCCTCTCCAGCCACACCTATACCCTCCTCGTCCCTGGAGAGGCTGGGCCTGCTCTGGCCTCAGGGCCTCCACACTGCCATTCCCTCTACCTCATTTGCTCTTCCCCCAAAACATGAACCAACTCACTCTCTCAACTCCTTTTAATTTTTTGTTCAAATGCCCCTTTGAACAAAGGTAGGCATACCCTGACCACTCTTCTCACAACTGTGCCCCTACCCAACTTTCTCAGTCCCCCAGATTTTGTTATGATTTTTTCCTTTATATTTTAAAGCCTAAGATATACTTTTGTTGTTTAGTCACTAAGTTGTGCCTGACTCTTTTTGAACCCATGGCCTGCAGCACGCTAGGCTTCCCTGTCCTTCGTTACCTCCTGGAGTTTGCTCAAACTTACGTCCATTGAGTCAGTGATGTTATCTATATAATATATAGATATAGATAATATATTACATATATATATATATGTGGGGCTTCCCTGGCAGCTCAGACGGTAGAGTCTGCCTACAATGCCGGAGACCCGGTTTCGATCCCTGGGTTGGGAAGAGCTCCTGGAGAAGGAAATGGTGACCCACTCCAGTATTCTTGCCTGGAAAATCCCATGGACAGAGGAGCCTGGTGGCCTACAATCCATGGGGTCGCAAAGAGTTGGACACAACTGAGCGACTTCACTTTATACACAGGTATAAAAATATACTTTACTTACATACATATATATGTCTTTATCTTCTAACTAAAATGTAAGCTCCACAGGGGCAGAGATTTTTGTTCATTTATATGTTTGTTCACTAGTGCATTCCCAGCACCTAGATCTTGCAGCTTACAGTGGAAAAGCTCTTAAAATCTTTTTGCAAATGAATGCATGAATATTAAGCATTTCAAGTTCTCCCAATCACTTAAAATGAGAATGGTTTATATGGAAACGATAGATCATTCATCCTTATATTTCTACAGAAAGGTAATCTGGTTCCCAGATGGATATTTCCAGTTTCTAATGTGACATCTGGAGAATTGCTTACTTGGCAGTGGTTAGACAATCAACTCTCCTATCTATCATCTGCTTGTAAGTAAAAAAAGGCTTAACTGTTTTAAGCAGCATAAACTTCACATTAGTTTTATTATCCTTGGTTATACAAAGGGCAAAAAATTGGGCTGCATTTTTGCCTTTAACAAATATGCTCATAAACACTTCATTGGTGTTATCAACAGCTTACTTCATGAGTAGCATGAAAAGCTGAAATACATTCAGAGAACACTATGCAGAATGATCCCTTGGAATAAGGGCTTCCCAAGTGACGCTAGTAGTAAAAAACCCACCTGCTGATGCAGGAGACAGAAGAGACGCAGTTTCCATCCCTGGGTCGGGAAGATCCCCTAGAGGAGGGCATGGCAACCCATTCCAGTATGTTTGCCTGGAGAATCCCACAGACTGAAGAGCCTAGCGGGTTATAGTCTATGGGGTCGCAGAGTCAGACATGACTGAAGCGACTTAGCACGCACATATAACCCTAGACAGGGTTCCCCTTTTGATCATGAACTCCACAAGCTTTCTAAGGCTGCTATTGACTGACTAGTCCCTACTTGGCCTTCCTACCGAAACCTGGACTTCCCTGGTGGCTCAGATGGTAAAGCGTCTGCCTACAATGTGGGAAACCCGGGTTCAATCCCTGGGTCGGGAAGATCCCCTGGAGAAGAAAATGGTACCCCACTTCTGTATTCTTGCCTGGAAAATCCCATGGGTGGAAGAGCCTGGTAGGCTACAGTCCACGGGGTCACAAAGAGTCGGACACGACTGAGTGACTTCACTTCACTTCACCGAAACCTGAGAAGAGAACCCTACTGTTGTCTCTGCAGAGAATGGAAAATCCCAAGGTAATGCTGACAGCTGGAGATGAGAATTCCAAGCTACTGTGGCTCAGATGTCAGCTCATGGGACAAACACAGAGAAGGCTAAGGGATTCTTACTGCATTTTAGAGCTCTATTGAACATCTAAACTTAAGAGTCACAGGTTATTGTTTAGAAATTGTCATAAAATAAAATCTCTTACTTGACTCCTATAAAAGTCTATATATAACCAGATATGACCGGCAGCACCTGCAGGCTTGTTCCTGGGCTCTGATTTCTAGGACCCCGGCTGTGTGGGTGGGGATCACCCCACTGCTTGGGATGGCGACAAGTAGAAGAGGCTAAATGGGCAGCAAAGTCTCATCTGTCTAGTTCTTGGTCTTCAAAATGAAGAAAATAATACTTGGCCCCAATTAGACATGATGCAAAAACTGGAAAATATTCAAGGTGCCAAGACAGTAATATTTTGTAAACATGAGTTTTCAGTATTTTACTACTTGGAGGGGTAAAAAAATTCAAACACAGCTTACATGAAAACAGCTTTTATCATTCAACGCACGTGAAGGTGTCAGCGTGAATTGCTTAAAATACCGTGCAAACAAACGCCCCAGGTTTAGCTGATTCCCAGTCAGGACAAAAGCTCTGAAACAAAAGTGCAGGAGCCCACCTTGTTGGTTTCACTGGTCCCCTCCGCGGCTCCCTCTTCTCCTGCTTGACTCTCTTCCTTTGGAAGGTTTTCATTTTCGTCCAGGCGTTTCACGGGGACAGGAGGCGGGGCCTCCTCTTCTGGATCACATGAATTTCCAAGAAGAATCTCCGCGTTGACACTCTGTCGACACTTCTTGTTTCTGTCCACCGAGGCATACTCGGCAAAGTCTGTTCTGCTGTTGGCTTGCGGCCCCGGAAGCTCTTTCACACCGGAAGTCGACTTGGACCTACCGCTGTGGCCGCGACTCGGCTGGGCAGTTGCCGTCACCTCCTTAATTTCATTCACGGTTTCATACAAGCAGTCCTCCACCATGTTTTCTTGCGAGGAACTATCCTTGAGCACTTCATAGGGTCCTTCCATCCCCAGACCCTGGTCCCCGTCCACACTTCTCCCATTGTGCATCGTGTCCACGGAGCTCTCAGGGGGAATTCTGGGCAACTCTCGGCTTTGATGACATTTTGGCTTCCCTGTGCTGTCCTGGGAGTCTAGCAGATCCGAAGCCGAGGTCTGGACTTCCTCATAATGTTGCATGCAGGTCACCGTGCTGTCTTCTGAAAGAACTAAAGTAGCAGGATTATTAAAAGTGGAGAAAGACGCTTCCTTATAGAATTATTACAGAGACTCCGATAATGGCAAGTGAGGTGAAATCAAGGTACTGGTTTATTATTTGACTTGAGGTTTCAAATTGTACATGATGTGACTGTTCATGGAAATCTGGGCTTCCCTGGTGGCTCAGATGGTATAGAATCTGCCTGCCAGTGCAGGAGATGCAGGTTCAATACCTAGGTTGGGAAGATCCCCTGGAGAAGGGAATGGCCACCCACAACAGTATTCTTGCCTGGGAAATCCCATGGACAGAGGAGCTTGGCGGGCTACGGTCCATGGGCAAGGAGTCAGACATGACTGAGCGACTAACACACATTCTTATTTCAATCACAGTGTAAACTAAAGCCATCCATTACATCTTTCCAATACAGTATGTAATAAAATGTCTTGGCTATAAATCTGGGTCACAATTACACAACATTTGTGGTTGCTCCTGATGGGCTTCTTGTAGGCAGTGTTCAAGTGACCAGAGGATGAAAGTGATGCTGCAAGGGGCCAGACTGTGTGTGCAGGGGCGCTGGGCACCTGAAGGGGGGCATGCATGGCGACCATACCCCGTTTGGAGGGACTAATTAGGAGTCATCCTCCTTCAGGGTCACTTTGTTTGACAGACATGATGGAAACCATGGGGCAAAACTGTGGCCAAAACAGTGTCCCAAAGGGTCCGCCTAACCTGGGCCTTTTTAAAGCTTTTCCCTCCATCTCACTGCCCCCTCCCCCACCCCAACATTTCTACCTCAAATGAGAAAATGCAAACAAGAAATTCTTAGATTGCCACAGAAATGTAACTCTGTGGAGGCATTCAGTCATCCTTTAATCAAATGATTTTTTTATATCAGTTCATTTATTTTAATTGGAGGGTAATTACTTTAAATATTGTGATGGCTTTTGCATCAAATGATTTTTGAGTGCCTGCTAGGAGCCAGGGATGGTTGAAGCGCTGGATACATCCTTCATCAGTGATGTCCAATGAGTCTGTGCTGCAGGTACCTACACTGTAGTGAGCCAGCTGTTAAATGTCTGTGTCTTGCATGTTCTTTATATACTGTATATCCTTCATATGTATGTGTGTGTTTAAGTGCCAATGTATACCTAAACATATATTTATACTGGTATATTCATATGCATTTACTTTATATTTTTGTTCTATATTCCTTATATATTATATATAACCTATATATGCAAATGTGTATTTATAACTTAACAGTTTTTTTAACCTACTTGTTTTTACTGACTAAACTGGGGTTCTCTAAGCCCCGAGTCCAGAATAGTATCTATGGTATGGCTGATCTCACTAGGTTTTTACATGAAAAACGGAATGAGTGAAAGAATGAATAAAGTGCTTACGTCCTGTTGTGAAAAAACAAAAAACTACTTCTCTTTGGGGAAGGGGGCTAGAAATACACTCCCTAAGGAGTATCTGGGCTTCCCCAGTGGCTCAGACGGTAAAGAATCTGCCTGCAATGCAGGAGATCTGGATTTGATCTCTGGGTTGGGAAGATCCTCTGGAGAAGGGAATCGCTACCCACGCTGGTATTCTTGCCTGGAGAATTCCATGGACAGAGGAGCCTAGTGGGCTACAGTCCATGGTGTTGCAAAGAATTGGACACGACATCTGGGGAAATTGATAATGGATCTTTTGATCTGTGAAGTTGTCACCATCACTCACTGTGTTCTGAATACATAATCATCATGGAGGAGGTGAACTTTTACCCTCTGGATTTAGACGTCTGTGTCCTGGTAGACAGAGAACCGGCACTGGTGTCTGAAGACACAGTGTCAATCCTGACTGCCCCACAGTTTCCTGGTCTATAAATGGAGGTAAGAAGAGGATTTGCTATCTCAGATGAAAGCATTCTGTAAACTGCACCATGGAAATGTAGTTGTGACTTCTGTCAGCATTCACATCAGGCAGTGAGCGTGTAAATGGGGTGCCTAGGACTCAGATCAAAGGTTCACATTACAGATCCTTAGTGCATAGACCATAAGATCTTAGGCAAATTAATAACTTCTCTGTGCCAGGCAGAATAATGCACCCCTAGGTGTCCATGTCCTAATCCCTAGATTCCGTGAATGTGTTTTGTTACATGGCAAGGGAGGAATTTAGGACAAGGATAAACTACCTACCTGTTGACCTTGAGATGGGGAGGAACCTGGGCATCCAGGTGGGCCTAGTGTAATTAGGAGGGTCCTTATAAGTGAAAGGGGCTTCCCTGGTGGCTTAGACAGTAAAGAACCTGCCTGCAATATGGAAGACCTGGGTTTGATCCATGTGTGGGGAAGATCCCCTGGAGAAGGAAATGGTAACCCACTCTAGTATTTTTGCCTGGAAAATTCCATGGACAGAGGAGCCTGGTGGGCTACAGTCCACGGGGTCGCAAAGAGTCAGACACAACTGAGCGGCCAGCACCTGTGAGTGGAAGGGGCAGGAGAGCCTGCGAGAGGCTTGACGATGGAGAGAAAGGCCTGGACCAACGAATGCGGGCAGCTTCTAGAAGCTGAAGCAGGCGAGGAACAGATTCTCCCCTAGAGCCTGGGGAAGAAATGCCGCCCTGCTGGTACTAGGCTGGACAATACTTATAGATTTTAGCCCACGGAGACCCGGTTCAGACTCTGATACCCAGAGCTGTAAATTAATCTGTGCTGTTCTCAGACACTCACTTTGTGGTAATTTGCTGCAGCAGCAATGTTTCAGTTGCCTCATCTGTAAACTGAGGATAGCAGTAATCTCCATCTTACAGGGCAGTAGTAATACTAGTAATAGTAATCGTATAGGGTAGCAGTAATCTTACAGTTGTTAGCATACATGAGTTCATAAACATTCAGATCTTAGAGTGATGGCACACAGTAGCCAACTCATAGATACTAAGTTTTTCATCCAAATGATATTTTTTGCTAAAACTGGCAGTAATACAAAAAGAGAGCAAGAACACATTTCCTAGTTTTTTTGAGCTACATTTTCTTTTTTCAGGTGTGAACGGTTTATTGAAAGGTATCAGAAATACAGTGGATAAGGTAGCCAATAAAGCCTGCATTAGTAAGCCAGCTTCCAAATACGTGGCTGGAGCCGAATCCTGCAGGAAAAGTCTGGAAAAACAGAGCAATAAACACACCTACAAGTTATCTCAGCCAAGGGACGAGGGACCCCCCTCCTTGTACCACTCATCGGTGAAGGGCTGCCTTGGGGAAGATATTAATTACCAGGTACTTCCGTCCAGGTCATGCAACCAAGTGGGGTTCTAGCAGTTCTGCTGGGAGGAGCAGGAGCTGATGTTATAAAGAAATGATGATGGTAACTGCGGTGGTGTTCTGAGCTACACTTTCTGACCCTTCTGAGCTACATTTCTAGTGCTTTCTCAGGGAATGAGGCCTGCCCAGAAAGCTGGAGTTGTGGCAGCACTTACTGTCTCCATTGGTGAGTGCTCCGTTCTGCTCGCTGCTGGGGGGCGCATCTGTGGTCAGGCTGGTTACAGAACGGCTGAACATCTCCTTGTCAGAAGGCTGCAAGAACAAAGGTGCCAAGCGAGTCAGACTGCAGGGCAGAGGGGAACAGCCATGCCTTTTTGTTGTTGTTTGATTTATATTTATTTGTTTGGTCAAACTGTACAGCCTGTGGGATCTTAGTTCCCCAACACGGATTGACTCCCAGCCCTTGGCAGTGAGAGCGTGGAGTCCTAACCACTGGACTACCAGGGAATTCCCTCCATGGCTTTTTCTAAAAATGAAAACAGCAGCAACAAAACCCAGACCTGCTACTTAGATGCAAATTAAGCGAAATGAAATGAAATTGAGTTCCTCAGTTGGGCTAGCTGCATGTCAAGGGCTCAACAGCCACACGGGGGTAGTGGCCGTTCTGTCAGTGCAGCCGAGCCATCTCGGTGGAAGGTTCTATTGGACAGAGCTGTCCTGGGAATCTTCCGAGGCTGCCACCCACAGAGCTTCCCTTCCCAGATCACAAATGGGCTACAGTAGGTCATGGGGAGTCAGTCTCTTAGTTCAAGGCAAGGCAGGAAGGGGAAGCCCCAGGGCTGATCAGAATCAGCTCCAGCAGACAGCGGCCTTATCTTTCTCCCAGAGATGCCAGAAATGTTACCCTTTTCAAAGGTGTGTCACGCTGAGGAAAACAAGGGAAAACATCACCTTTGTCAGCTGAAGGGAAGAGACTTAAATCTGATCAAAGATAAATGTCACTGATGTCTGAGATATTCATAATCAGCCAAGTCTCCACTTGAAGGTTCACAAAAACTGTCATATGCTAAAACTTAGGTCTGCAAACCTTCATTATTCTCACAAACAAATTCAGGACACTTGCGGGGGAAGAATGCCGTTGATCGTTCTCTACTGGGCTTATCAGCACGAGTGGACAATACATGGTATAATACACAAGGCTGAGCTACAGTCGGAAGTAAGTTGCTAGATTACGTATTTCTTGAAATATGCTGCCTGTCTCGCACAGCAGCTGAATCACTGTTGATATGGTCTGCTCCCCCATTCCGCTCAAGGAGTGCATCCAGGATGCAGGTTGCCACACCCGACAGGCTCCAGGAGTCCACACAGGAAGTTCTGATGTAAATAGCACCACAACCTTGGCTACCTGGCTTCTCAAATTCTCTGACTCCTGACTGGCAACCAAGTAATAATAACAGAGGGCACTTCCCAGGTGGCTCAGTGGCTCAGTGGTAAAGAATACACCTGCCAAGCAGGAGACATGGGTTTGATCACTAATCCGGGAAGATCCCCTGGAAGAGGAAATGGCAACCCACTCCAGTATTCTTGCCTGGGAAATCCCATGGACAGAGGAGCCTGGGGGGCTATAGTCCACGGGGTTGCAAAGAGTTGGACACGACTTGGTGACTAAACCACAACAATAATAACAGAGTACGTAGCTCATGCTCATCATGATCCAGAAGCTTACTGGGAGTCAACTGTTTCAATCTCATGAAAGGGGACCCCCTTTCCCCTAGGTCACCCCTGGACCTGTGTGTGTGTGTGAAGCTACAGCAGAGGCGCCACCTTCTCCCCCACCTACCTTCTGGGTGCAATCTAATAGAGGTGCTGGGGACAGGTGATAAGTGGGGACACAGACAACCAGAGACTGCAGTGGGGGTGACAATATGAGGGTAAGAGGGAGGGCAGTGCTGAGAAGCCGGGAAGAAGTGGGTGGGTGAGCCCTCTGCACACAGAGACTAAAGGAAGGATCCCCAGAAGCTCCTAGAAGCGGAGATCTGACCACTTTGTGGCCTGGGCTGGAAGAGTTGCCACGTTCACAGGGCAAGGCGCCCAGGACTGGAGACGCCTGCTGGGGGCGGGGCTCGGAACCTGACTGCTGGCTGCTTTTTTCATTCCAGACCTCACGTGACATCCCTCACTCATCCATCCTTCCACTTTGCCCCTTCTTCCTCTGACAGATTTACAGTCGTTCTTGAGAAATTACGTCTAGGAGAGGAAGCACCTTCATAGTTTTATCCTGCTGTATATGAAGGCAGGGGCTTCCGTGGTGACTCAGCAGAAAAGAATCCGCCTGCCAAGCAAGAGATACGGGTTCAATCCCTGGGTTGGAAAGATCCCCTGGAGGAGGGCATGGCAACCCACCTCGGTATCCTTGCCTGGAGAATCCCATGGACAGAGGAGCCTGGTGGGCTACAGTCCATCGGGTCGCAAAGAGTCGGACATGACTTAGTGACTCAAAACAACTTAGTGACTCAACAACAACAATTCGAGGGTGGCCCGTCCCCAGCTGTTAGTATTGTTCGGCCAGTTAAGGGCACAGGCCTGAGGGGAACAAGGTGGGACCATGACACCCAAGCTGTGCCCCACTTGGGTGGATCCCAGGGCTTGTCAGGACCCTGTAGGACACAGAGGAGGAAAACTCGGCCAGGCCATCTAGGATGCTGGGGGTCTCAGGCTCCTGTGAACTTACTGATCAGCTGTTATAGGTTGAATTTTCATCCTCCCCAAATTCCTGTAGTGAAGTCCTAACCCTCAATACATCAGAACTGAATTCAGAACTGACCTCCTATGGACTCAGGGTTGTTGCAGATGAAACAGGTTTAAGATGAGGGATGAGGTCACATCAGAGGCCTTCTAAAAGGGGAACTTGGACAGACATAAATACACACAGAGGGAAGATGGTATGAAGAGTCATAGGGACAGATATGACAGTGAGGGCAGAGTCTTCAAACCAAGCATCACCAAAGGCAGGTGCTTCCACCACTGGAAGCTAGGACAGCAGCCTGGAACACAAGCGCCCTTGTAGCCTGCTGCTACCATGATCTTGAATTTCTAGCCTCCAGAACTGAGATGATAAATTTATTATTTAAGCCACTCAGCTTGCGGTCCTTTGTTATGACAGCTGTGGCCAACTAATAAACCGGCTGGAGCTGTGCAGAGGCAAAACAGAAACATCCCTGTGGTAAGCTGGAACTATCTGAGCATCTTTCGAGCAGTGGTTGCAAAGAGCCCGACACAACTGAAGTAACTGAGCATGCACACGCGCTAGCCACGGCGAATATAAACCTGCAGCATGAGGGCGCAGCCCAGGCAGCTGGTTAACTCTGGCTGAGTTGCTTCCCTCAGCTTGTAAGCTTGTAGGGACCTGCTTAGAGAAGTGGATGATGCCTTAAAGTGCACATGCGTGTGCACACACACACACGTGCATGCACACTCACCACATTCATCAGGTTCTCATGGTCCCCGCTGTGCGGTCTTGGCTTCTTTTCTCTGAAACAGGAAAGGAAACATGGCTGTAATATCCAACATGCCACCTAAAATCAAACATACACTCCCCTTTCCTATCCAAACTGTATCAACACTTAAATCTCTCTTTTGATAAGGAAACGAGTTTATTTTACAGGGAAACCAGAAGCCAGACAACTTACCCCTCCTCTGCAGGCAGCAGGGTCTGAGGGGGTCAAGTCCTAGCAAGGGGCTGGCCAGCTCTCTTGCCCCCACTTCCTCCAGAAGTAGAAAATACAAGTTAACAAGAGGACCGGGGAAGCTTCCTGAGTAGGAACTGTTTGTATCTAGAATACTGGGATGATTTCTATTTTTTTAAAAAAATTTTTAAGGAAGTCCAGACAATTCTCATGTCTTCATTTTTCTTAATTCAGTCTTTGCAAAGTCACACACTGCCAGGGGATTGAGAAAATCAAGAATATACAACTTCTGGCTTGTTGGGAAGGGTACATGCTCTCAGGATGAGTCATGTGTACTTCCAGACTATGGAAAAGTCCATCCAGTAAAAATAGAATTTATTTTTACTCAGGACAGGCTAAAGAAAGCCATCAGTACTAGAGGTTACCTTTCCCATAGATGTATAAGGCAACAGTGACACCTAGCGGGAGCATAAATAATTACAGAGGCAGGCCCTCCCAGGCCCAGGAGACCCTCCTCTCTTCTTGGGTCTGATTTCTTCATCTTCCTGGCCAGCTGGTCTCTCTCCCAGCTCAGGAGACCTGGGTCCGAACCGGCACTACTTGAGTTCAGGGACTCCACATTTTCTCTTTTTGACAGAGACTTCAGGGAAGGAAGCCATATCCAGACTTTTAAATGACACTTGGCAACTCTCTTCCAAGGTTATTGAGAAGAGTTTGGAAGAGGGTTGGCTGCCAGCTGGTCTGCGCTGGCTGGTCCAGCAGAAGCCAACTCACCAGAGAGTGGCATATGTCGTAACAATGTCTGAACACCTGGAAAATCACTCTGGCTTTGGAAGGACTCTGCTTCTCTCCAAGCAAAGATCTCATTTTTTTTTTGGTGGGAGGGTTACACATTTTATATGAAGGAGTCGGGAGAGAGAGAAGTGTAATTCTAAAATAAGACAAGATGGTTATTTCATACACAGAATGTTTCCCTTTTAGAAAAATCTGTTTCTTGAGAAACTGCAGGTCTAGATTACAAGTCTTTAATAAAATGACCCCTCCACAGATACAGAGCAGCAAAAATTCTCAGTAACTCTCAAATGGTAGCAAAAGAGAGTGTGTTTAATACACATCATACTTAGATTTCCAAATGTCCACAGACGGAAAAAGACAACATAAATTCAGACATGGGTGTGCTCATGAGAACAGCAAAAAGTTCCTTCTGGGAAGTTTCATATATAAGGTCTTTCATATATGAGGTCTCTTCCAGTTGCTTCCCAGGAAAACAAAATATGGCCTTTCAGTGAGCTAATAAAAAGTGTCCTGGGCCCCTTTGCAGGAGAGAAGGCAGTTAATCACAGCAGTGTCTGTGAATGTCTATGCAGTGGGATGCCGTCCATCACAGGCTTTTTAATGCAGAAAGTCTTCTGGGTCCCAGGAAAGTGTTATTTTAAGGCTCCAGTAGACACACGTCACTCTCACCTGTCGCAACTGGAACACAGAAAGATGAGGAATGTGATGAGGAAGAAGGTGGCCACAGACGCCAGGCTCCCCAACAGGATGACCTGTGTTTGTCCCTCGATCAGCAAGCTTCCCTCGGATCCCATGGTGGGTGTGGGGAGTGGCACGGGCTGCTGGAGTCAGTCAGTCCTTCCAAGGTGGCGACATGGGCGCAGAGGGCGGCGTCCTCCTGCAGAGAGAGCAGTGTGTGTTTTGACAGCTTCTCAGGAGAGGTGCTAGAATCTGGTAGCAAGTGCCTGAGGGGCTAGATGGGGGTGGGGGGTGGGGGCGAGTCTGAGCCGAGCAGGGAGGTGTGTACAGAATGCACTGGACCCGACCTGAAACAAGTACCCTTCTGTGGTCCAGGCTTTTGTTTTCTCACCCAAAATGCGAAGCAGGAGTGTGCGGTGCCTAGCTCTGTGTTTGAGGCCACAGATGTTATTTTTGTGTGTTTGGAGGATAGATTCTTAATGTTTTCAAATAAGACTCCAAGTCTTTTTAATTATTATTTTTCACCTTTAAATATTTAAATAAACACAAAATGTTTCACCTGGAGAAAATCTGCTGAAAAACAAACAACAAATAAATACGTGTGTATTTGGATTCCTTTTTTCCACAGAATACTGTAAACCATTTTTTACAGCTTTCACAAAAACGTAGTTTGCATCTTCCCCACTTGAATCCTCAACTCCCCAAGCCTGCTTCTCTCCGAGAAGGTTTAAGGTCAATACAATTAATGCCATAGATAGTCTTTATATTGACCTTCAGAAACAGTTATCTGGGGATTCCCCGGTGGTCCAGTGGTTAAGACTCTGAGCTCCCAATGGAGGGAGCATGGGTTCAATCCCTGGTTGGGGAACTAAGATCCCACATGCTGTGTGTCCAATAAGTAAAATAAAACAATTTTAAAAAAAAGAAACAGTTATCTGTTCTGAGCCTATGACTATTTTCAGGGTTGGCTTTCACGAAAGTTTGTAAGCATTCAGTAAGTCTACTTTCAGGACACTGGAGGAAAGTCTGTGCTGAGAACACATCACCAGGAGCAAAGAAGCCTAGTTATAAACAACTACAAACCGAGTGTAAGAGCTGTCGCTAGGACATTTTAGTACCTGGCATTTAGTACCTGGCACATGGGGGCTTCCTAGGTGGCACTAGTGGTAAAGAATCCGTCTGCTAAGGCAGGAGATGTAGGAGATGCAGGTTCAATCCCTAGGTCAGGAAGATCCCGGAGGAGGGCATGGCAACCCACTCCAGTATTCCTGCCTGGAGAATCCCATGGACAGAGAAGCCTGGTGGGCTACAGTCCATAGGGTCACAAAGAGTCGGACATGACTGAAGTGACTTAGCACACATGCCAGTCAAGTGCTTTCCTCATTTAATCGCTGACACAAGCCTGTGAAGAAAGCATGGCTAACTCCCATTTTTCAGACAAGGAAGCTGAAGTTCAGGCACTAAGTTCCCCCATGGTGTTGTCACGCTCAGCGGTAGCGGAGGACCTGAGTCCAGCCAGCTCTGACTCCAGCACTTGTGGCCTCTGCCCCTAGAGGGTGCCCCTTCTCACTGGGGGCTATTGCTCCCAGGTCCAGTTAGTTACAAGGCTTCTAAATGAAAACAGCCAATGAGCTTTGTGCAATATTTTAAGATTTAGATTTTGAAAAATAGAGCACTGTTTCAAATTAATGATTTCCTTTCTCATTAGAGATGCCTTGTTTAAAGAACATTTGCTTTGTTCAATCCTAGAACATTTCTCACTTAAACAGCCTTAGCATCATTCTCAAGTTTCATGAATAAAGTCAGCAAATAAATATTTGTGTCATGACAATTCATCACAACTCAAAACACTTTTAAATAAAAAGGCCGGTTGATATTTGCATTTCCTTTTGCTCCTTGACAGAGCTGTAGCCACCCACTGAGCACCTACATCAAGCCTGCACCTGTGCAGCTTAGGGGGTGTGCTGTGGTTCAATGGGAGAAACTTTTCTCCAGGTGAAACATTTTGCATTTATTTAAATATTCAAAGGTGAAAAATACTAATTAAAAAAACTCTGGAGAAAAAGAAATTGTATCTGTAAGTATGCAGAGAGAATTCTAGGAGATGAAGCTGACTGCTTTCTATACGGCCTTAAACCAACACGAACACATCCTAAAGCTCTATAAATACATAAATGTACAACTTCCTGTGTAATAAAGAACTGCATTCTTCCTATGTTGGTTATATATTATACTTATGAACACTGCACGCATACTGTCATGGACAGTCACATTGCCTTTGCCTGTTTGCCCCAGGACAGCTATAACTGAAGACCACTTATGATTCGTGGCAACAGTGAATAATTCACTTTAAACTTAGGCTACAAATTGGCGCCAGAGTAAGTTATTAAAACATATTCAAGCAAGCACATAAATCAATAAATGTTTATATCCAGGTCCACGCGTAGCACATCTTAAGAGGCACAAAGAGGATCTGTTGTGCAGGCATTTGTGTGTTCCTTCTTTCATTCGCTCACTCATTCGTACAATGATTAATCAGTGTCTATTTACAAAGTGCTAGGTTCTTAGAAAATAGTTTCCTTAGTGAATTATTCAAAAGCCACATATCCATCCAGCAAGCCCCTTTCTCATCTCTTTGCACGTTTCTCTTTCTCTCTCTCAACAGGGGGAGGCGATAGAATATAACATGGTCTCCGCCTCACAGAGCAGTGTGGGGAGGAGAAGGATGAAAGCAGATTATTACCAGCGACTGAATAAAGGATGTAACTCACAGAAAATGTGTCAAAACTCCCGGCTCACTCCCCTTCCACTAGAATCTGCAGAAAAGCTACTGAAAGTCATACTTTTTCCAAAAGTTCTCCGGGTGCACACACACAAAAATGCCACAGTGAAACGAATGATCCGGTGTGTTTCTGAGTCAGATATTATACTACACTGTAATCCCTCAGGGCAAGGGCTCCTATTGTGTGGGCAGCTTTCACCTCTCGGAAACTTCTGCGTGCAACTGAAGGAGCCACACAGGTCACAGCCCTGGATGGGAGTGTGGCAGGAGCCCCTACCCTTGCAGGGGCCAGCAGTGTGTGTGTGGGATGTCTATACACATATGACTTCTAGGCGGCATTATTCTTGTTTCAGAGAAAATCCACACCAGTGTTAACTCTTGTCTCCTAGTCTCTTTCTGGTCTTCTGTTTCCATAATTCTGCCCATTTCTTCTCTGGTCATCTCCTTAAATTCTGGTGGCTTATCTACTATTGAGACATGACTGCCTTCCCCCCATGGGTGTTTATGGACCACGCTCTCCGGTGTGTAATAGACTACCCCTCCCAGTGTGTGTAGATGGCTCATTCCTCCCCTGTAAGTGTCGATGCACATGTTTGGCTTCCATGTTCCTCCTTCTCAGTGGGGAAGAGAGTGGAAGCCCTGTGCTAACGGTCCGGGGCTCTCCAAGAAGTGGAATGGACTTTCCTGCCCAAGGCTGGGCCCTCACACACTGGTTTCACTGAGCTTAAATGCAGTGCACAGGGGTCCTTCATGTAGTTCATCTTGAGCAGCGGAGACATCCGCATCCTTACCAAAAGTTGAAGATTTCTCTCAAGAGTGGTGACAGGGGGAGAGAAAACAAGGCTCAGTGTCCGGGAAGTAAGGAGTTACCCTGAAAAGGAAAGGTCCTCCAAGGAGTGAGGGTTTCCTATACCTGACACTCTTCACCAGGGTCCACGTGGAAAAGATAGTCCAAGGCTGATGCTGTTACTGGTCTTGGGGACAAGCTTCTGTGTGTGTGTGTTTAGTCGTTCAGTCGTGCCTGACTTTGCAATCTCATAGGCTGTAGCCTCCCAGGCTCCTCTGTCCATGGAATTCTCCAGGCAAGAATACTGGAGTGGGTTGCCATTTCTTTCATCCAGGGGACCTTCCTGACCCAGAGATTGGACCCAGGTGTCCTGCATTGAAAGTGGATTCTTTACCATTTGATCCACCAGGGAAGCCTATGGGGATTAGTTTATTCTCTCCTAATTCCTTCATCAAGTAAGATGTCTCCTGAGCATCCTGAATCATGCCAAATCAGCAGAAATACACGAACAGTTTGGGGCGCTCTCTCATGATTTTTTCAAGGAGATATTTAAGCCTATTTCTCTAATTCTCTTCCTACCTATCACAATAAAATTACATCCAATTATAGAATGCTTTTTCTTCAAACAGTATCCCATTGTCAGACCTCGTGTAAATATTTTGAGTTATTCAACATAGGGAAAAGCAGGACCATTCACTGACCTCATTGAACATTTATTAAGACACCTGAATGTCCCAATGTGTTGCAAAAGATCATATTAGTGAAATAGCAGGTTTAGCCTAATAGTCGTATATCAACTCTTTCTCTTTTAGAATAGGCTTTAATGTTTACTGCATGATGCACCGTTCATGATCAGCAATAATTATAGTATTGCTCTTTAAGAGCTTCCCAGGTGGCTCAGTGGGAGATGCCAATGCAGGAGATGCAGGTTTGATCCCTGGGTCGGGAAGATCCCCCTGCAGAAAGAAATGGCAACCCACTCCAGTCTTTTTGCCTGGAGAATCCCATGGACAGAGGAGCCTGGAGGGCTACAGTCCACGGGGTCGCAAAGAATTGAACATAACTTAGGGACAGAGTACGCACGTGTGTACACGCATACCCACGCACCCACTAACCCACCCACTCATTGCTCTATAAGAGGCACTGGTCTCCCACTACCCCTCAATTTCAGACTACTGTGGGAACTTGTCACTTGGCGTTAAGAAAGGTCGGTGCTTGAGTTTACAGGACTTCTGTTGGGGATTTTTTTAGAAGTTGTGCTGGATAACTATTTTGGACTGAAAACTCCAAAGTTTCTCATACTTTTATATCCATTCATTTCATGGTTTAATCAGCAAGCGATTCGATCTTGAGAAAAACCAAAGCCTTTTACTTTAAAAGCACATGCCACTTTCAACCACAAGAGGGCAGTGTGATTCTATTCTCAGCGCTAATCAGCAGGCTTCTCCAGGAGAGACCTGTTATTCTTGCTGTTGGTGCCTCTGCTGAGCATTTTAATTGTCTTCATTAGCCTAGACCATCAGCCACCCTGATCAAGTCCAACAAGGAAGAAAAACAAAAACTGGGTGAAATGAATGAAAGTTGCAGCCCAAATAAAAACATGTGAGTGCTCAGTCGTGTCCAACTCTGCGACCAGTCCATGGGATTCCCCAGGCAAGGATACTGGAGTGGGTTGCCATTTCCTACTCCAGGGGATCTTCCCGATCCAGGGATCGAACCCACATCTCTTGCGTCTCTTGCAACGCAGGTGGATTCTTTACCACTGTGCCACCCGAGGAGCTCAAATATAAGCTATTTATTTATTTAGCCAAACACATTTAACAGATAGATTCTGATACCCGCAAATTCTGTAACTAATAACTGTGTCGAGTTGCGATGGCTCATGAGATTAGCTATGGCTCCTTTGAAGCTGGCTGAGGTCAGTAATGATGGTCATTATCATTTTATAGCTGTCCTAGTTGACTCATAATTACACATGATGGAAACCACCTCCATGCATGACCCTTCACTGATGCTGAAATAAGGAGGTCAAGGACCCATTCCCATGGATACGCCTCCTTCCTGGTGGTCACCAGGTGTGGGAAACATGCAGTAAAATGACACTTTATGAGCAACAGATTAACCAGACACATTTAACAAGGGCTGAGGACCAAAATTCTCTGCTGGGTTTCTGTCCCATGAAGCAGGTGGAGGTGCACAGGCTACGGTGGCAAGAACCCCTCCATGGAAGTCTCCTGTTTCCTGAAAGACTCTTAAGCTAAAGTGTCTGAATTCAGGTCACTTTCTCTTCAAACTAAAGGGGCCCTGCTGTCGGTAAGCTGTGTAGACTGAACTCCACGTGAGAGTCAAGAAGGACTGCTGTGAACAAGGAGTCACCTCAGGCAATGTCTACTATCCATGGGGGCCCTGCTAAGACCCAAGGGTCTCCGCCAAACCAGTTGCTGTAAAGATCATCCTGCTTCTCTCCTTCCCTGAGTCAGGGGCAAACACACCCAAAGAGCAGAAGACAGCAAAGGTCTCCAAGGTGAGATTTTCTTGATGGTTTCCCGAATCATTTCATATCACTCTGGAGCAGTATCTTGACATTTCTTCCTTCAGCAACTTGGAGCACAAGAGAAACACTTGACCTCAGCAAACTGGCCCTGCCATCAAGGTTCACTGCTGCTGCCGCTGCAGAAAGAGCCGGGCGTTCATCCCCGGGGCAGGTTATCAATCCTTCAGGCCATCTGTCAGCCTAACCTGATTCCATCTCGTACACACCAAACCTATTGATCCCCACAGGAAATGGGCAATCTGACCCTCTGATGGATGTGTGTGTGTGTGTGTGTGTGTGTGTGTGTGTGTGTGTGTGTGTGTGTGTGTGTCTCATTTCCAAAATACACCAAACTTACATTACAGAATATAGTTTACTGCTTATCAAAGTCCTGCCACCATTTTAGTTTTGCCTTGAGAAAAGCCAAAAGGCGAGTGACTTTGGCGGGTAAGGAATGCCTTCTGAGGTGATTGTTCCTCATATCCTGACTTGGAAACCAATTCCCAACGTTCATTTTTTATTTTCAAATGTAAATCTCATGAGAGAACAGGAGAGGAGAAAGAGGAGAGAGAGAGAGAGAAGGATTTGGACAGATTGGCTGAGGAGCCCAGGTAAGGGGTCTTCAATCTGCAGAAGCAATCTTAATGGTCTTTTTACAAAGTGTGCAGTTGGACCTTTCAGCTCTATTTCTTCCTGCCTTGCGTATTTGCTCTTCTCATCTGAATTAAAAGTTCCCTGAGGGCAGACACACATCCATCTCACATCCCACCCTATTCTCAATGGCTCCATGAGCTGGAATATAGGACCCAGTCCAGAAATTTTTACGTTTCTGAGAAAGGAAGATTCCCCACCTGACTTTCAAAAGGCAAGTTTAATGAATAATTTATCAGGTCAGGAAGAAAAGGAGCATTAAAAGAGATGAGCACACCAAGCAAACAATTAAATAAGCCAAGGGTTTAACTGGCAAACCCTCAGTTCTGGAACGAACACAGACACCTGCCTTCCTTGTACTCTCACTGAAGCACCCGGATGGTTCTTGACAAAGGCCTTCAGAGATGGTAAGAATTAGAAGAAATTCTTTTTCTCAGTCTTCTCAAATGAAGCTGAGGGATAAGGGGAGTTCAGAAGCTGGCGGGCCTGCCTGCCTATCCGGTGGGGAATCTCCATGGTGCGGCCTTCATCCTACACGTGAGCAACTGGCCTCTCCCCACATGCCGCCTCAGCGCCCTGAGGGGCCAGGCTTGAAATAAAAAACACAGCCATCTCCACCCTGTTCATAACCCTCAGGTGTCCACCTGGCTGGGACAAGTACAGACAGATGAGGACATGGGAGCCCTGCCATCTTCCCGGCAAGCTCAGCCTTACGCTATGGTGACTGGGTTTCAGTACCGGCGAGAAGAACACTCTTTCTCTGCTGGTTTGCCCACTGCTCACACCCAGCCTTGTCATCGCAGGCCTTCCTTCCAAGGGACCTAGAGCACTTTGCAACCCTGGCACCATCCACTTTGCTGGAGCCCGGTGGGCATGTGGTGTTTACACACAGGGCTGGTTTACAGAGATGAGGACTTTTATTTATTTCTACTTTAAAAATTTATTTTGTTAAAGTATAGTTGATTTACAGTGTTAATTTCTACTGCACAAAAAAGTGATACAGATACATACACACATATACATTCTTTTTCATATTCTTTTCCATTATGGTCTATCCGAGGATATTGAATATAGTCCTGGTACTATACACTAGGACCTCGTGGTTTATCTATTCTCTATATCATAATTTGTATCTACTAATCCCAAACTCCTAATCCACCCTTCCCTACCCCCTCCTCCTCCTTGGGAGCCGTAAGTCTGTTCTCTATCTGAGGTCAGGACTTTTAGATCTCACTCTGTTAAGCACCATGTTGCACTTTTTATTTGGTTTCTGACGCTTGGGTGATTCAGACGCTTTTTTTCATAACAGTAAAAGACTTAAGTAAGAAAACCCCTGCAACCTCTTTGTTGAGAGGTTCAGAAATTCATCATGTGACATAAATGCCTCTCAAATCCTCCACTCATGGATCATGATATTTAAAAGATCAGATTCATTGTAACACTTGGACTGAGGTTGGACAGCTAATTATAGGTGCTCCAGTATCTGTCACATCCCAATTAGCTTTTACCAAGCCCTCACCTAACCCGGCTACCTCCTGTAGACTGTACAACAAAGGATGCTTACCCTGGGAAAAGGAAAACTTCAGGATGGAAGAAGAAGAATGTCAGAGGTTAGCCTGAATGTAAGCCATGTCCCAGAGGAATCCTAGTTCATAGCATTGGCTTCATTGTGAGTTACATCAACCACACCCTCTGATGTACCCGGATGTGAGGGCGCTGACTTAACATTATGCCCAGGCATGAGCAAGAAGACAGCTCGACTTACTCCTCAGTGCTTAACACATCAAGGCCATCTTTTACTCTCATACTTCCCACGTTAAAAAAAAAATAGTTTTATAGATTTTTGGCTGTGCTGGGTCTTTGTTGATGTGCGGGCTTTTCCCTAGCTGTGGAGAGTAGGGGCTACCTTCTAGTTGTGGTGTGCACGCTTCTCATTGTGGTGGTGGCTTCTCTAATTGAGGAGCAGGGTCTTAGGGCATTCAGGCTCCAGGAAGTGTGACTCATGGGCTCAGTAGTTGGGGCACACGGGATCTTCCTGGACCAGGGATCGTACCTGAGTCTCCTGCACTGGCAGGCAGATTCTTTACCACTGAGCCACCAGAGAAGCCCTCATCTTTCCTACATTTTAAAAACATTAAGGATTCTTTAGATTATAAAACTGGTCAACAAAATATGTTTCATTAACTTCTAGGAAGCAAAATCTGCAAAAAACATCCCTGCAGGTTACTTGTCAGTGTTCCCAGAAACTACTTAGGGCTGGGAGACAGAGCAACGGCTTGATCAGAATGAGTCAGAACTCGTTATTTGAAAATGTATGTTCTCGGGGCTCATCATCAAGGCTTTCTGCTGGAAGGGTGTGGGCAGCGGGTGCAGACTACTCAAGGAGTATGGCTCCCCAAGTCCCTTGTAGAAGAAGCGACAAGGTCATGGTCTTTGCAGAGCAGAGCTTCTCAAATGGGGGTCCTGGAGCAGACGCCTCATCATCATCTGGGAACTCATTACAAATGCAGAATTCTAGACCTTCCCTGAGGCTTGTGAATCAGAAAGTCTGGGGTGAGGCTGGGCAAGCTCTGTTTTCACAAGCCCTGCAGGTGATGTGATGCATGCTGAAACTGAAGCCAGTTCTAGGACAGCACCTACTGCCTCTCCAGAACACCTGGGGATCTTGTTAAGCTGCAGATTCTGAATCCTGCAGGCTATTATTATTATTTTCTAGTTTTAATATTTTTAAATTGGGGCTTCCTAGGTGGTGCTTGGAGAAGGAAATGGCAACCCACTCCACTATTCTTGCCTGGGAAATCGCATGAACCAGGAAGCCTGGAGTGCTGCAGTCCATGGAGTCGCACACGACTGAGCTACTGAACAACAACAACAGGTGGTGCTAGTGGTAAAGATCCTGATTTTGGGGGTTGGGAAGATCCCCGGGAGGAGGGCACGGCAACCCACTCCAGTCTTCTTGCCTGGACAATCCCATGAAGAGAAGCCTGGTGGGCTACAGTCCATGGGGTCTAAAAGAGTTGGACATGACTAAAGCGGCTTAGCACACACAATTGAAGTGCAGTTGATTTACAATGTTGTGTTAATTTCTGCTATAAGCAAAGTGACTCAGTTTCATATATATATATACATTTTTCCTATTCTTTTCCATTATGGCTCATCTTAGGATATTGGATATAGTTCTCTGTGCTATACAGTAGGCCCTTGTTTATCCATTCTATGCATAGAAGCTTGCATCTGCTAACCCTGACCTCCCACCCCATCCCCCAACCCTCTCCCCCTTGGTAACCACCAGTCTCTTCTCTTATGTTCCTGTGAATCCTGCATTTCTCCCTGGCCCACAGGCAGGTCGAGGCTGCTGGTCTGAAGACCAGGGATGAGTAATTCTAGTGCAGATTTCCTCTTACTTAACTAGGGTTGAAGGGTCATCCAGCCAGATTCCCGTGCTGAAACCTGACCATCATCTTACTCAGAGTTATGTGAGATGAGGTCAGAGCTCCAGTGTTCCTGGAGCCCTCTTGATTCCCACAGAAGCACCCCCACACAAGGCTGCCCTCTCCAGAGTCTAACGAGATGGCAGAGTGGATGAGTCACTGGTGTCTGGAGTCACAGACCCAGCTCCCGCTCCATTCCTTCCCACGGCATCTCTGTGTAGCCCGAAATGAGCCCAAACCTCCTATGCCTCCGTTTCTCTTTCTGAAAAGTGAGGTCACTTATAAGGCTTCTTTCCATCTCTGAGATCCTTTTATAAAAGTAGCTGGTGATTCCTAAGTTCTGAGACACAAATCCTCAGAGGGGATCAATAGTTTCAACTCCCCAGGAAGCACAGTCTTAGTGATTGATGGAAAACATGATGAGGTCACACGTGTCTGGAGGGGACATCACGGGTGGACTCTTTTTTGGCTGCCCTGAGTCTTGGTTGTGGTGCGCCCTTTCTCTGGTTTCAGTGTGCAGTGGCTTCTCTTGTTGTGGGGGCACGGGCTCTAGAAGGGCTCTGAAGTTGTGCTGAACAGGCTTAGTTGTCCCACAGCATGTGGGATCTTAGTCCCCCGACCAGGTATTGAACCTGTGTCCCCTACATTGGATGATGGATTCTTTTTTTGGGGGGAAAAAACCCAAAAAACTTTCACTGAGTCACACCCAGCTGTAAACATGTCACTGTGAGAGGACATGGATGGTGGATTCTTAACCACTGGACCACCAGGGAAGTCCCCCTCATGGGAGATCTTTATGGTCAGTGTCCAGTGTCAGAGATCAACCCCGACAACCCCTGAAACATCAACAGCACTTCTGACAACACTGAGCTTCCCGGGGGGCACAGCAGGTAAAGAGTCTGCCTGTCAGTGCAGGAGAAGCAAGAGAGGTGGGTTCAATCCCTCAGTCAGGAAGATCCTCTGGAGGAGGAAATGGCAATCCACTCCAGTATTCTTGCCTGGAGAACCCCATGGACAGAAGAGCCTGGCAGGGTATAGTCCACGGAGTCACAAAGAGTTGGACACGACTGAGCATGGCATGCGTGCTGGAAACACCAGCCCTGCACACTGGCTGCAGGACTGACAGATAAGACTCTTCATTTTCTCATTAATGTCCAGTTGATATATTTACACATTTACGATTCATATTTATAAAAGTCTTTCAACAAAATGCGAGGATCAAATCAAAATATGAAGATGGGCACACACAGGTACGGAAGAGAAGATGCTGCTGCTGGAAGCTGCAGAGGCTTTTTAAGGCATTTGCCCCGAATTAGGAAAATCTTACAGAGAAAAGTTTGACAGTGATCCATCTAATTTCCAGTCTCAGTACTTGATAAGCCTGAGGTGATTCCAAAGGTGACAGAACATCCTGGAGACTTTCTCTGTCTCTATTATTAAAGATACTCAGCTCCTCGAGTTGGTTTCATTGGTCTCTTGACTAATACCTCCAATAGTTCCTACTCTTTGACTCTAAGGCACAAGCTGTATTTTACTCTTTGACACTCCGTAATTCATTGAATGAATAATTGGTAAATATCTACTCTGTGACAAGCACTGCTTCATCTCCTAATCACACCCTGAATATGAGATGACACTGGTCTGATGCAATTCAGTTGTAAAATTCAACTGGTAAGAGGTGAAAATTTTCTAGAATTAAGTCCTTAATACATAGGGCTTCCCTAGTGGCTCACATGGTAAAGAATCTGCCTGCAATGCAGGATACCCGGGTTGGATCCCTGGTTGGGAAGATTCCCTGGAGAAGGAAATGGCTACTCACTTCAGTATTCTTGCCTGGAGAATCCCACGGACAGAGAAGCCTGACGGGCTACGGTCTGTGGGGTTGCAAAGAGTCGGACACGACTGAGCGACTAACACTTTCATTTTTCCTAATACAGAGATACATTTTGATCAAAGATGAAACACAATTTACCACTGAATTCCAAGCATGGGAAGTTAGGAAAAAACAGAGCCAGAAGTCCTTTCACTTCCACCATGTTGCATGAGAAGCCACATCTAGTTGCAATAATTGCAGCTCGATTCTGTTTGGCTTGACAGCAGAGGCGCCAGGGCATCGGCACAGCTGCAGTGCCCTTGGACTGATGTTGTTTCAAGCTGAGAACTGTCCTCATTGTGTCTGGTGGATTCCGAAGACAGCCTTTGCATGTTCACAGGGTGGACAGGACCGCCTCTGGGCGCCCATACATGCACTCATCACAGTGAGGTCAGCCAGCCACTGAGGATGGGTCAGATTCAAGGACCCGGGAGGGCGCCTGCAAAGAGTACCCCCCATTCTGCCGACCCCCCACCTGGAATGGAAGAAAACTGCTTTCACTTTACAGTTAAAGCAAAGCTTTAAAAAAAAAAAAGATGTTCAGGAAAGAAGTGGCACATGCATTTAAAATCCCATTAAGGCTAAGTGATGGAACAGAGCAAGTCACCTGGGGAGGAAAAAGGAGGGCAGGAGAAGGTGAGAGGGCTGAGGGCAGACTGCAGACACACTGTGTGTGGAGGGAGGCAAGGGGAACAGACTCAGGACTTTTCTGGAAATTTTTTTCTGCTTTACCACTTTGTCTAGAGCTGACCTTACTCCATGGGGTACTTTGGGAGTTTAAGAATGACGTGTGTATGTACATGATACTTCAGTACATCTATTTTCTTCTCCTCCTTTGCACAATTTAGGGGAGATAACACTCTGTTGATGGAGGTAGGGGAGGTGAGTGTAAGAGAATAGAAACCCCTGTGGAGATTCTGTTCTTACAGAGTGACTAAACATGGAAACTGTCACATTCTTTGGACGAGGTGTCTGTTCATTAAAAAAGCCATTAATATCATGACAGCCACACACACTTTGAACCAGATACAAAAGGCAATATGCAGTATTTAAGAAGATGTGGTAAGAAGATTTAAGATGTCACACACAACACACACACCCACACACAATGGAATATTACTCAGCCACAAACAAGAATGAAATAATGCCATTTGCAGCAACATGGATGGACCTAGATATTATCAGGCTAAGTGAAGTAACTCAGAGAAAGACAAATACATGCTATCACTTACATGTGGAATCTAAAAAATACTAATACATGTGGAACCTATATACAGAATAGAATCAGACTCACAGACAGAGGAAACAAATTTACAGTTACCAAAATGGAAAGCAGGGGTTGAGGGGGAATAAATTAGGAGTTTGGGATTAACAAGGACATACTGCTAAGTGTAAAATAGATTAGCAACAAAGATTTACTGCATAGCACAGAGAAATAGAAAATAATCTGAAAAAAAACACCCATATATAACTGAATCACTTTGCTGTACACCTGAAACTAACACAATATTGTATATTGACTATATTTCAATTGAAAAATGTTGTTTCAAAATAAAAGGCAATATGGGGTAAACTGCAGGGTCCTGAGTAGAGACATGACAAGTAGAACAGTATCTCACTTGTGAGCACGAGAATATTTTCTCAACTTTGATGGCTGAGCGTCCTGACTAGGGCCCTGCTGAACAACTAGCCTTGACTGGTGTCAGAGGGCGTGGCCTCCAGGCCCCCTCCACCTCTCAGCCCCCGGGTCTCACGTGGCTTCCTTCTCAGGCCACGTGAGAGCATCAACCATTGTAGAGATTCCCCCCACGCCTCCTCGGTCCTGCTCACAACCCCTGGGACACGTGTTACGCTGCTGATGCCCAGGCCTGACCCTCAGATATTCTGACAGGTATTCGAGGCCCAAGAATCTGGATTTTTAACGTGTGTCCTAAGTGATCCTGAAGTAAGCAGTTCACTGAAATCCCTGGGCTCAGAATTTGTTACAAGCCCTAAGGGAATCCCAAGTCTTTAGACGTTCAGAAATACTCAGAACTGACATAGCATTTGGCCAGGGGAGTCATCGTAGACGGAATTAGGAAAGAGAGGAACGTCTGTATGAATATGGCTTCTACAAGCGGTATCATTTTCGTCGGTTCATCCTAGGAAAGGAAAAGCCTATTCCCGTGTGGAGTCCCGGTGCGCAGGGGCAGTGGGATTCTGAAATCCACTGGGAGACCTCTGCAGGGCATTTTCTTCCTGACAATGCCACGTAGCTAATGTGATTATAAGACCTAATGAACTGAGACTAATGCAATTTTGAAAATCTTCATAGCTAATGAAAATCGCATCTTCTCACTTAAGATTCTACCCTCCTTTTTTTTTTTTTCCTGTTTGTAAATCATGAATGAAATGAAGTCATGGGTTAAGGCTGTGTTTAGGAAAAGTCTTTTATAATTTGTAGACTTTGACATTTTAAACGTCACAGTGGTCTCCAAGTGGAAGGGTCACATTTGGAATTTACATTAGATGCCAATAAAATGTAAACTTTTTGGAGAGATCTAGAATATGGATATTTAAAAGAGAGTCGTTTCTCCTGCTAGTTCAAAGAATTTTGTATGTCACGGTGTCAATGTCGTCACTCTGCCCCAATTTTCATTTTTTTTCTTTAAAGTAGAGAGCAATAAAATGAGAGCTGATATCAGGGTATGGCTTTGACCTCACCCCACCCGCTACTCCACACTGCTCTGTCCTATGTTTTCACCCCTTTGGGGGAAGGAATATTTCAAAGGCATGAAATTGAGAAGTAGAGGAGCAGCCTATGGTGAAATGGTAGATTGGGAGAGGTACACCTTAGAGACGTATTGTGGTAAATTCAGGAAAAGGTGCCAGCCACCTCTACCCAACTGACCAAGTTACTCAATTTTAACTTTTATTTGTTAACAAAAGAAACACAGATCTTTATGGAGTATGCATGCATGATAAGTCGCTTCAGTTGTGTCCAACTCTTTGTGACCCTATGGACTGTAGTCTACCAGGCTCCGCTGTCCACAGGGATTCTCCAGGTAATACTGGAATGGGTTGCCGTGCCCTCCTCCAGGGCATCTTCCCAACCCAGGAATCAAACCACATCTCTTACATCTTCTACATTAGCAGGCAGGTTCTTAACCACTAGCGCCACCTGGGAAGCCCAGCTAAAACTATTCAGAACTTGAAAAATGGAATATGGGAACTCAAAGAAATGTCGCACCTGGAGTCAAAAATTTGCATTCACTCTTCTCCGCCACTGAGACTGTGAGTAGCTCTGATTGTGCTAACAGCACAGACCTTAGCATGTGAGTGACGTCTCCCTAGAGGTGTGGAGTGTGCACTGCATAGCCGTAATAGCAGCTCTGTAGATGCGGATTGTGGAAATAGAACAGTGGACTTTGATCCTGAGAAGGTCACTGTTTATTTCTC
This sequence comes from Okapia johnstoni, assembly GCA_024291935.2. NCBI lineage: Eukaryota > Metazoa > Chordata > Mammalia > Artiodactyla > Giraffidae > Okapia > Okapia johnstoni. The sequence continues at coordinate 33,129,675 of CM044309.1, read as the reverse complement.
ATGCTTCTACTACAGGAAAACTTCAAGAAAAATATACTTAGAAAATGGAACAATAAGGTGTGTTTTCTGGACAAAAGGAAAACTCGTTTAGAAAAATCGAAGTAGTCACACCTATTTATTGCTGTTGGGAAAATAAGTTAGCAGTTATCATTTCAGTTCATTAGATTAAAAAAATCTAAGCCAAGTGGCTTCACTCCAGTTCTTTTGGTAAGCAATCATTTCTAATGGTTATGTGATTTCTCAACACTAATTATAAAACCGTACATTATTATACTTTAAATTTAAGAGAGTTTTTTTACATTATTTTTCTTAAGCCTTTCTCCAAACTCTCTGAAATCCTAATTCATCCGGTTTTTTAATACGTTGTCATATTATATTAGGAACAAGCAAATTTTAGCGACAGCTGGTCCACTGGCAGCCACTGATGCGCTGTGCTTCACGTGACTGAGAATAATCATATGCATGATGTATATGATAATCACATATAGAATATATTAATATTGGTTAACTTATACATATATGTGTGTGCATATCTAATTATGGGCTTGATTTGCATTTCTTTCATGATTAGTGATGTCAAGCACCCTTTCATATACCTGTGGTCGTCTGTATGTCTTTGTTGGAGAAATGTCTGTTCAGGTCTTTTGTTCATTTTTAAATTGAGTTCTTTTACTATTGAGTTATAGGAGTTCCTGATGTATTCTGGAATATAATATAGTATAATATGGAATAATATAATATAATATGGAATATCATATATTCTGGAGCTCCTTTCCAGATATAAAGTTGGTAAACATTTCCTCCCTTTCCACAGGTTGCCTTTGCACTCCGTGGCTTGTTTTCCTTGTCATGCAGAAGATTTTTTTGAGTTTGATGTAATTTCACTTGTCTATTTTTACTTTTGTTGCTGTGCTTTTGGTGTCATAGTCAAGAAATCATTTCCTAGACCAATGACATGATTTCTTCTGATAGATTTACAGTGTCAGGTCTTACATGCTAAAGATTTCAATCCATTTTGAGGGGATGTATGGGTATGGTGTAAGATAAGGGTGCAACTTTACTTTTTTGCATGTGGATATCCATTTTTCCCCAGCACTGTTTGTTGAAAAGACTATCTTTTTCCTACTGTGCAGTATTAGCAGACTTATTGAAAATCAATTAACTGTATATGTGCAGGCTAATTTGGGGGATTTCTACTGTGTTTCACTGGTATATATGCCTGTTTTATGCCAGTACCATGTAGTTTTAATTATGTTTGCTTTGTAATGTATTTTGAAATAGGAACCTGAAGCTCATCACAGGATGAATTCATAAAGAAAATCTGGTATATGTATATAGTGGAATATTATTCAGCCTTAAAAACAGAAGGAAGTAAAAAAAGCAGAAGGAAATCAGATTCTTTAACCATATAGATTATTAAAAAATAGTAAGAATCTGGAAAAGAGTGAAATTTGTATATCTATAACTGAATCATTCTGTTGTACACCTGAAACTAACACAGCACTGTTTATCAGCTATACTCCAATTAAAAAAAAACAGAAAAAAAAAGAACAATTTTAGACATTCTGCGACATTCACTACCACAGTCTTTGATTCTGTAGCCAGGATCCAAGATACCAAGGTGTATGATTCCAGCACAGTCCCCAGTGAGTACTACTCTCCCAGATTGTGTCACAGTAGCTACCACTGTAACATTACGCAGGGTAGGGATATGCTAAACAATCAAATTCCAATCTTTCACATTGTTAACCAAGTTGTAATCGGATGACTTTTCCCCTAATGTATCACCAGATATGGCTTTTAGATGAACTGAAGGCTACCTTCTTGCCAATGCAAACTGGAAGAAAAATATCCTCTATCTTGTGGCTGACATTGTCCACTGTCATGAGCTAGTGGGTAGATTGGAAAGCAGCTGAACCCACTGACTAATTAATGTCATAAAAGGTGGCTATTATCAAATATTAACAGAGGGAACTGTCATGATTTATCTGTGTTTTTCTGTAAAACTATAAATTATATTGTTCTATTGTGTAGTGTATAAAGCTTTGTGTGATAAACTCAGAGATTTCAGTGCTTAGGTGTTTGTTTTTTTTTTTTTAAATTCTGGTAAGTTAGCTTTCTTTTTCTTATAAAAACTAATACACATATAAAAATCATATTTCCTTTTCTCTAGCTGGAAGCTAAATGCTGTAATTATCCTTCAATTACAGCAATTACCTTAGTCTAGCTCTTTCTTTCCTCTCTCTACCACCAACTCCAATTACAAGTTTTTGATTTCACACATTTTAAAGTCTTATAGAAGTGTTTTTATTATAATTACCTCAGTATTTCTTATAAGCAGATCTTAATTTCTAAATATTGTATATATGAAGCTTTAAATTTAATTGCCATGCACTATAGATTTAAAAAACTTTCAATGTCCAGATGCATTTTTAAAAAGCAAAGGACGAAAGAAGGAAGGAAATAAGGAAAGAAGGAAGGTCTTCTCACTAAATTAATCTTTGGGATCATAAGTTCTGATCTCTACTCTAAGAGAATAATGAAGGAGTATTGAGATGATATATGAGATGCAGACTAAGATGATTAAAATCAAACTAACTTTATCTAAGGCTGTAGATAATTAGTAAATTCTTATAAATTAGACTAGAATATTCAACCCTGGCTATACATTAGAATCACTTGGGAAACCTTTTACAACATCCTAATGCCCAGGTCTAAGTCCAGAAATTGACTTAATTAAGTAGAGATTTGGTCTGGATATTTATAGTTGTAAATGTGTCCCCAGAACATCTGAATATAGGTTTGGCTGAGAATCACTTACCTAGACTATTCATTCATTCTTCTAAGCTCTTAACTGACAAATGCTACTTCATTTTATTTCCTACATTATTGGAACATACCATAGTCAGGATATGACAATATAAAACAGATACAGCTCATTTTTCCTCTTCCCATACAAGTCCACACCGGGAACCAGGCAAAGCAAGTTTTTTGCAGCACTTGTATAACCTCAATACCCAGACCCAAACATAACATGTATAGTCTATTCCAGAAGGTAGAATCTGACCTTGCAACATAAAGACAGACTCAGAAGTACGTTGTGCTATGTTGATTGTCTGCTAGATTATGTCTACATGTTTATCTGTGCATCTCTCAAATATGGATCTAAATGTAGAGATTTCAACAAGAAATTCTGGTCTGTTACTGGTTCTCACATGCTGTTTGTAGGTTGCACGTCAAAGTTGATCTAAACACTCATTAAAATTATCTGTCCATTTACAAAATGATCCATAATTCTCAGAGGTAAAGAATGCACTAGAAGCCAATACATTATTATGACAATACATTTCAGCTACTTGGATTTTTCTCTTAATCTTCATTACTTAAACAGACACAACACACTGTTCAGGTCATTTTAACAAGCAACTTACTGAAAGATGACCGTGGGCCAGGCAGGGCCAAGCCCTCCCAGCTTCAGCTGGTTCCTTAGTCTCCTCGGCCATGACCTTTCAAACCTCTGGGCTATTTCCTTCTAGCTCTTGGACATATTGAGTAAAGTGAAAGTTGCTCAGTTGTGTCTGACTCTCGGTTGATTCTATGGACTGTAGCCCGCCAGGCTCCTCTGTCCATGGAATTCTCCAGTCCAGAATACTGGAGTGGACAGCCGTTCCCTTCTCCAGGGAATCTTCCCAACCCAGGGATCGAACCCAGGTCTCCCGTGTTGCAGGCGGATTCTTTACTGTCTGAGCCACCAGGGAAGCCCAATCCTTTTATACTAGCTGTCTATCTACTGGAACGATCATATTTTGGGCCATCACACCACTAATTTCCCCTTCCTTTTCTTCCTCCTGTTCAAGCATCATGTTCTCAGAGAAATCTTCTCTGACCAGCCACCCTACAGCCCTCTTGTGTACCTCCCAACTCAGCCTTATCCCATCACCCCCTCTTCCTTTCCTGATGTGTGTGTGTGTGCCGAGTCACTTCAGTGATGTCCAACTTTTTGTGACCCTGTGGATTATAGCCTGCCAAGCTCCTCTGTCCATGAGACTCTCCAGGCAAGAATATTAGAGTGCGCTGCCATGCCCTCCTCCAGGGGGATATTCCTGACCCAGGGATAGAACCCACGTCTCTTATGTCTCCTGCATTGGCATGCGGGTTCTTGACCACTAGCACCATCTCGGAAGCCTTTCTTGATACTTCATCTGAAAGCATCTTATGTACTGGTCTTTGCGTTCAGGGTTGGAGGATGCACTCTAGAACATATAGTCTCCCTGAGCACAGGATCTATGTCTTAACAGCAGTAACTGCAGCACCGGTAACAGTCACATACACTCAATATCAATGGCGTGAATGAATGCATGCCTTTGCAGTCTTACCAAGAATAGTTCCTGAAACAGTCCTGTACTTTTTAAGACTGAAACTACTGAACAGATAACAAATGAGTGGGTACAGCTGCCATTTTAACCTATATCTCCCCTCACAATATGCACGTGTTAGGATTTTAATTGGACCCACGGTGGCAGCCACGTCTGCACAGAAGGCGATTTGTACCCTGTGGCTTTGTTGGCTCTCAGTTTCTGCCAGAGAGAGCTTCTCTTTTTGCAATCTTGGCTGTTCCTTTCACTTCCCAGCAGAAAGCAGCTAGACGTTAATGCCTGAAACTGCGCTTCTAATGGTCTGTAGAGGTTTCTTTAGAACACTTTACTGGAGGTAACCGTGTTTACTTAGCGTAGGGTCCTCAGTCTACCAAGCAAAAGTTTTGGGGTCTCTTGCTGTTGTTCATCCCCACACACATCTGGCTTGGGATGGAAGTTGCATTGCAAATAGCATCCACTTAATGTTGGTGGGTTTATTACAGCCTGGGCTCTTTTGTCAGTAATCTTATCCTTCCATTACTACCACATGATATGAACAGTACTGGCCAGGAAGTCAGCTGTCATGTCTCCAGGACAAATCCTCCTGACATATGGAATCGACAGTTGGAAACTGCCTCTATTTCGAGGCGCTTCTGTTTGGTCTGGGTTAGCACTTTAAGCCATATTGATACCACACTCTGCCAGCCTTCCAAATAGGCACCTAGGTTTGCATGTCAGCTTCATTCAGCATCTTCAGCATTTCCGTTTTACATTCAGTGTAGAAAATTCTATTTGCTATCACTAACAAAGTCAGTTACATTTGTATCTTGTGAAACATGCATAGTTTGGCGCCCTTGCTCAGAAAAGGAACCCGATAAATAAATATTCGTTCCTTCTGTTGCTTTCCTGGCTATTTTTAACAACTTATTTTATTCAAAGATATACTTAAAGAAGAATCTGCATCTGTTAAAAACTCAATGTACCTAAAGTATTCAAATGTACACCCAGCCTCTGGTTATTTCTCTTTGTCAGCTAACTAGAGTTATGTTAAATTCAAACAATAAATTGTAATCATTATAAGTATCAGAATAAGCTGCTTGAATGCAAGACATCTGTTGACAGCATAAAGTTCTAAGAGATCTTGCTTTAACCAAATCCAATGTCCATAAAAATTTGTATTCGTAAAAGTGGTATTATGAAATAATATGAATATTTTCCAAAGATACTATTTTAAATGATGATCGATTCATATTTCTTTAAGATATAACGCGATTTCAAATAACCTTTCACAGACACGTACAGGAACCTATGTAATGGTATAGAGGAGGCCATGAACAGACACAAAGCCAACCCAGAAACTAATGATTGCTTCTCAGCAGTGATACAAGGCTGTTCAAACTACAGGGTTGGTGCTGATGGGCAACTGTAGTGAGGGAGTCGGGATGACCATACCTGAACCCCGATGAATCTTTAAGCCATGTAAAGAGGCACTGGACACAGGTTGTGTGATGTAAGAAGAGGTGGGAACTATGAAGCCATCCTGACAAAAACGTGGACCTGACCTGATTAAGCCTCCTGACTTGCTACCAGCCTTTTATTTTTATTTTCACTTATTTATGTTTTTAAAAACTTATTTATTTGTCTGTGCTGGGTCTTAGTTGTGGCACACAGGATAGTTGCAGCATATGGAATCTAGTTCCCTGACCAGGAATTGAACCCTGGCCCCCTTGCATTGGGAGCTTGGAGTCTTAACCACTGGACCACCAGGGAAGTCCCTATTTATTTTTTAATTCTATCACTTAAATGTGCTCAGTCGCTCAGTCACGTCCGACTCTTTGTGACCCCATGAACTGTAGCCAGCCAGGCTCCTCTGTCCATGGGGTTTTCCAGGCAAGAATACTGGAGTGGGTTGCCATTTGCTTCTCTGTTATCATTTAAGAAACCAAAGAATAATCAAGGGTTGTGTCTACTCCTGTGATTTAACTCACATTCACAGGATTGTGAGGTTTGTGTGTAAGCTTCTATACATGACTATCTTTATAAAGAAAAATCAACAAATTTTATACGTGCATGTTGAGTAACCACCCATAATGACTGTCATCAATGTGTCCATTAGAATGCCGTCGTATTGAATGGAAGGAAATGAGAATGACAGTTTGGTAGCAACTACACATTTGAGAAGACACTCCCGGAGCCTCCCTCCTCTCCCTGGTTGTGAAACACAGTAAGTCCCCTACATACTAATGAGTTCCTTTTCAAGAGCAAGTTCATAAGTTCAATTTGTTCGTAAGTTCAACAAAGCCTAGGTACCCAACTAACACAATTGGCTATATAGTATTATACTTAGTAGGTTTACAATATTTTTCACACAAATAATACATAAAAAGCAAACAAAAAAAAATAAAGAAAACATGTTAGGTCTTACAGTACAATACCTTGAAAATTACAGTAGTACAGTACCGCAGCTGGCATACAGGGCTGGCATCGAGTGAACAGGCAAGAAGAGTTACTGACTGGTGGAGGGAGTGGAGGTGGAAGATGGTAGAGCTGAAGGACTGTCAACAATAGGCGATGGAGGGCAGGCTGCAATGTCACTCACACCTGACGCTGACGGAACACACATTTGCATCTTCGAAAGATGCAACTTGAAGGTGTGTCTGTAGGAGACTTACTGTACTGTGATCTTTGTTTTTTGGAGTTCAGTCTTAGGCTTTACTCCTTATTTTGCCTCATATTTTCTTCTTGACATTTTAGCCATACCCATAAGTTCAATTCCCTTCGTGTTTCCTTGATTCCCTATTTGTTGTTCTGTTGTTTAGTTGCTAAGTCATGTCTGACTCTTTCGTACTTCCAGCCAAAACCTCTATTCTGCGCTCTGGAGTCCAGACCCAGCTGCCATGGGCCCACCCCACCAGCATGTCTTCAGGCCCCCAGCTTCTGCATGTGAGCTTGCTGGACACCCCCCTTCCCTCGCCCCATCCCTCTGTGAATGGTGCTACCTTCAGCTCACTGTGCAAGCTTGCCTTCCAGGGTCCTCCCTTTTAACACCCTCTCAGTTTTCCCCCATGTGCAATCCCACATAGCAAGCCCTCTTGGTTTCATCTCTGAGATGACTTTCAAATCCATCTCTGCAGCTGGTCCTTGTCTCTGCACCCCCAGGGTCAGTCCCCTACTCAAGTTATAGCATCTCTTGTCTTGGCTACCGGATTCACCCTGCTGCCTTCCAGTTCCTTCTTCAAACCCCAGCCGGGGGATCTTTCCAAAAAGAAAATCTGATCACACCAAGTCCTCTGCTTAAAACCCCTTAATAGTTTTCCACTGACCAAAGCATACAGGAAATGAAATCACATCAAGCAGAACTTCTTGCAAGTTCTGGATGTGGCCTCCCTCCTTCTTCTCACTCTACTGCCTAACTGTCTCCATCTCACTCACTTAGTCCTTATCCAGAATCTCTTCCACCCCATCCCAGCCCTTCTCCTAGTTAAGTTCTACCCCCAATTAGATGCCAGGAAGGCCCTCCCATGCACAAGGCCACTGCTCATTGCTATACGCATTTCTCTTTCACAATGCCTCTTTTTTCTATGCCCACGTTATTTGTGCCACAGGTTTGACTAATACTTGCCATACCTTCCAGATTGTATGGGAACCCTATTATGAAATTGCACCTGAACTACTAGTCAGTAGATACTGTACTTTGACACTGAGTACTACGTGGCAGTCTCTCCTCCAGTCATGCTTGAGTAATCTCGCTGAATCCAGAGATTCTAATCTGTATTGGTTTTTGTTTGTTTTTGTTTCCATAGTTGTGATGTATGAGGTCAGATTTAAAAGAGGCCCCACGTGCACAGGGCCTGGCCGGTAATGTAAACACTGAGGCAGGCCAGGTTAACCATGTGGAAATATTTTTCTACTTCCCAAGGAAGCATGGTGTTTCTCATTTTTCTTTAAAGATATGATGCGCTCATTCTATCTTTCATTTTTTCTTTACCTTAAGAAAACCACAGCACAAAACTAATGGGGAATGGTGATCAACACTCAATTTGATGGTTGGGGAATAACAAAGCAGGGTGGGGCTGGGGCAAATTATTATTCTACACCCTCCAAGTTGGGTGTGGGTTGCCATTCTTTTAAGAGACAAAAGGAACAAAGATCTATAGTTTTAAAATACAGAACGTATATAGACATGTGTGTGTGTGCTAAGTCACTTCAGTCTTGTCGAACTCTTTGTGACCCCGTGGACTGTAGCCCGATAGGCTCCTGGGTCCCCGTGTTCATGGGATTCTCCAGGCAAAGATATTGGAGTGGGTTGCCACTTCCTCCTCCAGGGGATCTTCCCAACCCAGGGCTCGAACCTGTGTCTCTTGCATCTCCTGCATTGGTAGATGGGTTCTTTACCACTTGGGAAGCCCATATAGATATGTGAAGTAGAACTAATATTCATGTTTTATTAATCATCTTCTAAAATCTGAAGGATTAAACAGATTGTGTTTACTAAATTTGTAGATGGCTTTCAATTAAATAAGGGTTCCAACAAGTCTTAAGGCATATACTTAATATAAAATGTTTAACATATTATAAATCCTTTATAGTAATAATATTAAAAACCTGAGACTGTCCTTGGATCTTTGAGATTTGAGTCCAACATATCTGCATTTCATTTTAATTTGTAAAAAATAAAGTTGCAGGAATTTAAGATACTTGCAGGGTTTGCAAGGGTAAATTTTTCTCATCCTGGATTTAGAAACCTTTCTACAACTTCTAGTTTTTCAAACAAATGTCAAAAATAGGGAATTCCCCTTAAAGATATTATATATAAATAAAGTTATCAAATTTAGAAAAGCAAGCCCCAGATGGTCTACCAGCATCAACGAAACCACTTTCCCTGCCAACAGGAATTTCAGAAAGCAGAAATCATTCTCAGGCATACAGAGACAGACATCAAGTCCACAAATACTTGTGGCCATATGCTCAGTTCCAGGTTAGGTACTTTATTACACAGCCCATAAAACATTACTTTAAAAACAAACACTGAGTGTTCAGAATGAACACTGTTTACTTGTTATGGAATGAGAGACCCATGCTCTTGCGTTTTAGAGGGAGAGACGGTGGTGAGTCCACACATGATGGGTGGAATTTAAAAGCACAAGCAAGGCTATCAGCAAACCTGTCTGGATTGGGTAGCTTTGGGCTTTTTACCTTCTATTGCCTTTTTATTAACCTACAGACTTCCTTGGTAGCTCAGGTGGGAAAGAATCTACCTGCAATGCAGGAGACTTGGGTTCAATCTCTGGGTTGGAAAGATCCCCTGGAGAAGGGAATGGCAACCCACTCTAGTATTCTTGTCTGGAGAATTCCATGGACAGAGGAGCGTGGCAGGCTATGGTCCATGGGGTCTCAAAGAATCGGGCACAACTGAATGACTGATACTTTCACTTCACTTTCCTTTAACCTGCAATTCTGGGATTCAATATTTGAGACTACGAATGTGACAGAACCACCATGGAAACATAAGTGTCTTCATAGGATCATGGTTGATGGAGTAGGAACTGAGGCTTATAGAGTTTCCCATCATCCCCATTCCCACCCTTGACTCCCCATCACTCAGAGAGAAAGTGAGAGAGATGAGGATGACAGCCATGGGTCTCAATCACTCCACCATCAGGACTTTCTAAAATCATAAAAGGAACTGCAATAGAGTGGAAACTCAGTGCTTGAAAGCTAAGTGTAAGCAGATAGACAGCTTTTTGAAGATCTTGGGGCTCCTGGAGAGTGGGGGGCTGGGTGATGCAAGCTGGGCTCAGGCTGCAGGGCCCAATGATCATGTGATGTATCTTTGTGTTGCTGCTGTTGTTGAGTTGCTAAGTTGTGTCCAACTCTCTTGCTGTTCCATGGACTATAGCCCGCCAGGCTCCTCTGTCCATGGGATTCTCCAGGCAAGAATATGGAAGTAGGCTGCCATTTTCTTCTCCAGGGGATCTTCCTGACCCAGCAATCAAACTTGCATCTCCTGCATTAGCAGGCCGATTCTTTACCTTAAAGAGCTTCAAGTTCCACAGTTATAAAAAGCAGACACCATCCTCAGTGAACATTTGCCCTATTTCTATACTGTACATTCCTGAATAAACTTTGATGCTCTATTTATTTCAAAGGAGATCGTTTTTTTTTTGACCCAGTTCATATAACTGATTATGTATATTCTAGCTGCCAGATAAATAAATCTCCATTCAGTCTAATTTGTGGGATCCAAGAGCAATTTGTGGATCAATCTGGAATTACATGGGGCTTGGCTGGTTTGGTGAAAATAGTTATAACACTACAGTGAAAGATATCAATAAAGATTTATTAAGGTTTTGCTTTCTTTGCATAGGTTTAAAAATGAGTTCTGACCCATTACAAAGGGCTTTAATATTTTTAATATTTTTGGAGTTGAACTATCACAGTTTACTGTCTCTGATTCTTTTCCTGAGTTGACCCTTCACATTGATTAAATATGTCTTTCTCCTGAACAGCTGTGACTTTGTCTGGCTTCAGCTGCCAGGCTTTGTTCGCTTCATCAGGTGACGACACCTGAATTCTGTGCCAAGGTACACATGCCCTCGTAGACAATGTGCTTTCCCCCACTTATATTATCTTTATGCAATAGAGAAAAAAATACATAACATTTAAGCTTTGCGAATACCATTTGGAGGCTCATCCGATACTCTTTACAAGTAGGCAATTAAAGAACTTGCCTGAAAAATCTGATTTTTAATATATGTAAGGAAAAATTAACAGCTTCTACTTATTCAACATCCACTGCTTGCCAGATTCGTTTTAACTTGAAGCCTCACCTAGACAGTCAAAGAATCGATGTTTTCAAATTGTGGTGCTGAGAAGACTCTTTGAGAGTCCCTTGGACTACAAGGAGCTCAAACCAGTCAATCGCAAAGGAAATTCAAACCTGAATATCCATTGGAAGGACTGATGCTGAAGCTGAATCTCCAAAACTTTGGCCACCTAATGTGAAGAGCTGAGTCATTGGAAAAGACCCTGATGCTGGGAAAGACTGAAAGCAAAAGGAGAAGGGGGCAGCAGAGGATGAGATAGCATCACTGACTCAGTGGACATGAATCTGAGCAAACTCTGGGAGTTAGTGAAGGACAGGGGAGCCTGGAGTGCTACAGTCCATGGGTTCACAAGAGCTGGACAACAATTATTTACCTAGAAAGATTGTTACATTTCATTTATTCTTCATAGGACTGCAGTGAGCTACAGGTAGGTGTAGGAGATTGTATCAATGGCCACAATCTACCCCTCCCAGTATCCTCACTCCTTGCACTGTGACTTTGTAGCTCCTTCCAGTGATGAAAAATGTGTATTTCTTAACCCTTAATTTCTGGCAAGCCTTTGGGTTAGGTTTGGGCTGGCCTTTGTCTCATGGAATGCAGTGCAAGCAACAGAGTATCAGTTCTGAACCAAGACTACAACTTTGCATGTTTCGGCTCTCACTCTAGGAACTTTGCTGATCCTCCCTGTGAATAAGTCCAGATCAATCGGAGAAGGCAATGGCAACCCACTCCAGTACTCTTGCCTGGAAAATCCCATGGACAGAGGAGCTGGTAGGCTGCAGTCCATGGGGTTGCGAAGAGTCGGAGACGACTGAGCGACTTCACTTTCACTTTTCACTTTCATGCATTGGAGAAGGAAATGGCAACCCACTCCAGTGTTCTTGCATGGAGAATCCCAGGGATGGTGGAGCCTGGTGGGCTGCTGTCTATGGGGTCGCACAGAGTCAAACACGACTGAAGCGACTTAGCAGCAGCAGCAGCAGCAGCATGGGCCCATTTAGTTCCATTGTGCTGACTCTTTTTGATACAAATGAAAAAGTCTACCTTAAGTGCCTCCTACATGCTCTGTGTTGGGCTAGATATATTTCCTACATTTAGGAAACTTACAATCTCTGTTTTGTTTTTCACTAAGGAAACTGCAATGTGATAGTTTTGTCCATTCTAGTGCTTTCATCTCAAATATATTTTAAATTTCTTTTTCACCTTTTAAACCAGATCAAATTTAACCACCTCTCAGAAACCTTCCTTGTGTCCCAAGACAGAATTAGGGTTTCCCACCTGTGGTTGATTGCAAAAATAACCACCATTACTCACTCCTTCCTTTATCCCCACCCTTTGTAATATGACTTTTCAGTACTACCCATTAGGAGATAAAATATACTTCCCTACCCCTTGAATCTAGACTGGACTTGTGACTAACTTTGGGCAAGAAATGTGGCAGCCGTGATAGGGTGCCAGTTCTGAGATGAAGCCTAAGAGGCCTTGCTTACTTGCATTCATTTTATAGGTGACCCTAACTGCATTATGTGAACAAGACTAGGCTAGCCCTGCTGAAGGATGAGAAACCATACTGACCAGCACTCCATCAGCTAGGTTGTCCCACTGAGGCCCCTAGACATGTGAGGACCCAGCAAAGATCAGCAAAGCCAAACCACAGTGAACGCTGCTGTATGTGGTGGCTAGCTGAGACCAGAGGAACTGCTCAGCTGCGTCTAGCCTAAATTGCCAATTGCAGAATCAAAAGCTAAATAAATGGTCATATTAAGCCACTAAATTTATTATGAATAAAAAAGATGATAGGCACAGACCCCTTTGTACTTTTCTAGCATTTTTAACCTTATTTTTAGAATAGCACATGTATTTGATAAAAGTTCAATCAATTAATGAATAAATGATTAAATATTCCCCTGGTTGTGAATTATTTACAGGGCTTGATACTTACCAGGGGTGCTCAATAAATGTTAGCTTGATCATCACAAGAGGCATTCCCCACTCCCTTAAGGCTAATGGTTCTTCACTTTGGTTGCACAGTGAAAACACCTGGGAAATTTTTAAAAATGCCTCTAGACAATAGGTTTAATTAGTCTGAGGTACATTCTGCACACAGGGACTTTTAAAAGTCCTGGATTGACTTTATTGAATTAGTCAAAGTTGAGAACAACTATTCAATCCCTCCCCAGAGTGCTTCTACTGGTCAAGAGGTTATTATTGGACTTTAAAAAAAATAATTTATTTATTTTAATTGGAGATTACAATATTGTGATGGTTTTTTGCCATACATCGACATGAATCGGCCACAGGTATACATGTATCCCCCATCTGAATTTTTATTTCTTTATGGCTGTACTGGGTCTCCGTTGATGCACCCATGTTTTTTCTAGTTGCAGTCCTCGGGCTTCTCATTGCAGCGGCTTCTCCTGTTGTGCAGCATGGTCTCCAGAGCACAAGGGCTCAGTAGTTGTGGTGCATGGGTTCAGCTGCCCTGTGGCATGTGGAATCTTTCTAGATCAGGGATTGAACCAGTGTCCCCTGCATTGGCAGGAAGATTCTTAACCACAGGACCACTAGGGAAATCTCTGGATTTAACTTTCAAGGAAGACCTAAGTAAACTTTCTTTTCTATATGCCTCTAATCAAAACATAGCACTGAGACCCATAGCTAGAAAATAATAATTTCTTATAATGGACAATGACTGACTCAAAAGGAATTAAGGAATAATTATTGGATGAGTAACTTCCTGATGATGAACTCAACAAGCATAATATGAACACTTGGCATGGTCTTAAATGTCTCCAAGGCCTTAAGTATAATTGGGTATTCAAAATTTTATTGCCCTAAATTAAAGCACCGCATAACACTATAAATTATATTAAATAAAAAATTCAAACTAAATTACATTGAAGCATGCATGCATGCTCAGTAGCTCAGACATGTCCAACTCTTTTCAACCCCAGGGACTGCAGCCTGCCAGCCTCCTCTGTCCATGGGATTCTCCAGGCGAGAATACTGGAGTGGGTTGCCATCTCTTCCTCCAGGAGATCTTCCTGACCCAAGGGATCAAACCCCGCATCTCCTGTGTCTCCTGCATTGGCAGGCAGATTCTTTACCACTAGAGCCACCTGGGAAGCAAGCACATTAACCTAAAATCTTTGTTTGAAAATGTACCTTATATGAATAACAATTTATCACAAATTAAGGTATAATTTAATGTTTAATATGATTTTGAGTTCAGATTCAATGTGGTATTTAAAAAAGCTGTGGTCTTATCTTCTTAATGTCTAAGTGGCTCTCACATGGCAACAGCATTATTTTTAGGACTTTTTTGAGGGTGGGGTGCAGGGCACAGAAGTGCTAGAAAATGATAAATAATAACTTACGCTACAAACTATACAACGTGTGCAAACTGCTTCAGTACCAAAATTTTACCCTCAATAAATTCCATAGTTGTAATTACAAATAAACCTCCAGCACATATTCAGAGAGTCATAATTTTTCTAAGCCATGGTTTTCAGGAGAGAAAATCCAGCTTGACTCTGATTTCCCAGAAATGGAAAATGAGGTCCAGAGAGATTAACAAGTCAAGCAAAGCCCCCAATACCCAATGGCTGGAACTCAAGCCCAGGAAGTCTGAGCTTCCAACCTCTCATGTCTCCGGAGACAGGCACAGGGAAGATAACAGCCCCATGGTCACCGTGGCTGGCTTGGATTGACCTCTGTTAACAGGTGGCTGTGTCGCTAGAGGACCTTGGCAACAGGAGAATTAGTTATCACTTTCTATCCCATTTCCTCTTATGACAAAAAGGCTGGGGTCAACTCTAGCTATTTACTACATTAGGTATAAATACAGTTACTGTACTTTTTCTATTCTATTATTAGCTTCTTACACTAACATGGTACATGTGTTATAATTAATAAACCAATGTTGGTACACTATTATTAACTAAAGTCCATATTTAATTCTCGGAAAGATCCCCTGGAGAAGGAAATGGCAACCCACTCCAGTATTCTTGCCTGAGAAATCCCATGGGCAGAGGAGTCTGGCACGCTACAGTCCATGGGGTCACAAATGAGCCAGATATGACTTAGCTAAACAACAACAATACTCAGTTCAGATTTCCTTAGTTTTTTACCTAATGTCCCTCTTTTGAGTTTGTTTCAGGATCCAATGGATTATCAAAAAAGCAAGACAGTTCCAGAAAAACAACTATTTCTGCTTTATTGACATGCCAAAGCCTTTGACTGTGTGGAACACCACAAACTCTTGAAAATTCTTCAAGAGATGGGAATACCAGACCACCTGACCTGCCTCTTGAGAAATCTGTATGCAGGTCAGGAAGCAACAGTTAGAACTGGACATGGAAAAACAGACTGGTTCCAAATAGGGAAAGGAGTACATCAAGGCTGTATATTGTCACCCTGCTTATTTAACTTATATGCAGAGTATATCATGAGAAACGCTGGGCTGGAGGAAGCACAAGCTGGAATCAAGATCGCCAGGAGAAATATCAATAACCTCAGACATGAAGATGACATCACCCTTATGGCAGAAAGTGAAGAAGAACTAAAGAGCCTCTTGATGAAAGTGAAAGAGGAGAGTGAAACGTTGGCTTAAAGTTCAACATTCAGAAAACTAAGATCATGGCATCTGGTCCCATCACTTCATAGAAGATAGATGGGGAAACAGTGGAAACAGTGGCTGACTTTATTTTGGGGGCTCCAAAATCACTGCAGATGGTGACTGCAGTCATGAAATTAAAAGACGCTTACTCCTTGGAAGGAAAGTTATGACCAACCTAGACATAATATTAAAAAGCAGACATATTACTTTGCCAACAAAGGTCCATCTGGTCAAGGCTATGGTTTTTCCAGCAGTCATGTATGGATGTGAGAGTTGGACTATGAAGAAAGCTGAGCACCGAAGAATTGATGCTTTTGAACTGTGGTGTTGGAGAAGGCTCTTGAGAGTCCCTTGGACTGCAAGGAGATCCAACCAGCCCATCCTAAAGAAAATCAGTGCTGAATATTTATTGGAATGACTGATGTTGAAGCTGAAACTCCAATACTTTGGCCACCTCATTCGAAGAGCTGACTTATTTGAGAAGACCTTGATGCTGGGAAAGATTGAAGGCACGAGGAGAAGGGGACAACAGAGGATGAGATGGTTGAATGGCAGCACCGACTCAATGGACATGAGTCTGAGTAAACTCCGGGAGCTGGTGATGGACAGGGAGGCCTGGTATGCTGCAGTCCATGGGGTCACAAAGAGCTGGACATGACTGAGTGACTGATCTGAACTGAACTGAACAGGATCCGATCCAGGATCCCACATTACATTTAGCTTCTTCTATTTTTCATTAATTCAACTGTGTGTTGGGATATGTGTGTGTGTGTGTGGGGGGATAGAATATCTCTCCTATTTAGCCAATTAAGGGCAAATCCTACAAATTACTGTTCTCAAAAGCCTTAATCTAAAAGACAAGGGCATATGTTAATGAAGTAATCTGAAGTTTTAACTATGAGAAAAATACTGCAGTTTAGAGGAAGTTTAGGTTAAAAATTTTTTGACACTTGGAGGGACCTAGAAACATGATCTCTGACTTCAACATGGATTAACAGAATCTAAAAAGTAAGGAATGGGGCAGGGCAGTGTGAGAGTTCAGAGTAATAAAAGACAGTTCATATAGAATTATACTAATGCAGAAGAAAGGAATATTGTGAAATATACTGTACTTTAGGGAAGTCTGCATTTGTAAAATCCATAGAAACGCAGTCACAATCTTCTTGCCAATATTTGTATAAAACATTTTCCAAACAAGACTGAGTCATCTTACCCTGAAATGAATTGTTAGATCACAACAGAGCATGTTAAAGAGTTTGCATCCCTTATAGAAATGCCAAACATTCACTCTGCCTGACGCTGTACTATAAATAGGGAAATCCAAATGCTAAAAATGTTCTTCGAGTTGCCAAACATAGATCTTTAGCATCAACTTCCTACTACAAATGACTCATCCTTCCAAAGTTTGAAAATGAAAGCTAGTAACAATTCACAGAGAAACGGTGTAGCATACATTGATAAAAAGACAAAGATACTTCATTTATGTGTATTTCTTTTTTCCTTAGATCATATCCATTGAAATCTTTCTTCAGAATTTTAAGAGGTTTTATTAAAGAGTAGTTACTCCCATGAGAACTGGATTTTTAAATTAACAATTAGAATAGCCAAGCGACATGAATATTATTAGAAAATAATAATGCTGACTTAAATCATTTTGAAATTCGTTAGCTTCATTTGGATGTAATAGATGTAAAATGTATTAACTGTAATAAAATAAGTGAATAATGAAGTCATAACATGAAAACTAACAAGTTCACTAAACAAGATAGTACAAATGAAGCCCCGATGTCCAAGAATACAAGGAAATTAAACTCTAAGAAATTTGACTTGATTAAGAAAAATAGGACTCTTGGGAAGAAAGCATCCTTTGTTGTAAAGAAAATAATAAATCGGAAAGTGCCACTGATTTATGATGGGTATTTCAAGATAGTGTATGTCTCTCTCTATATCTTACAATAAGTAAAGAGAACATAAATAGTATAGGGATTTGTGTAGCACACTTGAGGTTAGGCTGAAGAGGTAACTGCTGATTTTTACTGAGAGCTGGGACAAGAAGCTATAGGAGATGCTCATTTGATGTGGGTGGAGTAAGGCAGGCCAAAAGTGGATTCACATTTTCTTGTAATCAACTGACTGTACCACTGGACTTTAATCTTCCTTCTGCATCTCACTAGACCTCATATTATCCAATTACCAGTCATTTACTGGAGGATGGCTAGATTCTCCTTAAACTGAATACAAATAATTATTGCAAACTCTTTTCCTGGCTTTATTGAAGGCTTTTTCACCTGTTTTGACTTGTACAATGACACTTCAGCAAAGCTCTCTGGGAGATATCTTAATTATTTAAACATTTTACGGTACACAAGAAAGACGTGACTTAAGTAAAATTACTCAATTTTAGGTAAGTTATTATTCAAGACTATATGTCATATTCATTTAAATACAAACTTTAAAAATCCTACTTTGACTTTTCCTATTTAATAAGTGATGTGCTATTTAATTAACTTCACATTCAGTATCTAACAAAATACATGACTTGAAGATAAATTTTGGAAAAACATACTGGTGTATAACTGATTTGGAACCAAATATATGAATTTAAAACTATAATATATTCTTATATCAAACTAGAAGATAATTGTTTTCATTAACATATATCTGGGTATCTCACATTTTGAACAAAAACAATCAAGCTATGATAATTTTTGTGTTTACTTATAAAACTATGAGATAAGACAATATGTCTTAGGTGGCAGTTTGTAAGCATTTCTGTGCAATTAATACATATTTTGATTTGTCTGTGTCATCAGTTTACCTGGAAGAGTGTGAGGATATATAAAAGGATATGAATAATGTTTGTTCCTAATAACTAATAAGCCAAATTGCATGTGATTGTCACTACTTTTTCTTTAACATTGAACTTTATACCAGACAGATATCCTAATAGGCTAACATAAAACTTACCAAATACATTAAGATATTTAAGATTTACAAGAAGTATAATTCAACAAATGGGCTTCTCAGGTGGCTCAGTGGGTAAAGAATCCACCTGCAATGCAGGAGACCACCTGCAGTGCAAGAGACGCAGGTTCGATCCCTGGGTCGGAAAGATCCCCCAGAGAAGGATATGGCAACCCACTCCAGTATTCTTGCCTGGGAAACTCCATGGACAGAGGAGCCTGGTGGGCTACAGTCCATGGGGTCATAAAAGTCAGACACGACTTAATGACTAAACCACCACCACCACCAGAATTCAACAAACACCCATGTAACCATTATCCAGTTGAAAATAAAACGTGGCCAACACTGTGAGAAGCATATAAGAATTTTGACCGGATGACTACGGCTTATAACATCACATCAACGCCTCGTATCCTTCTTATCTTCCTAATCAGCCACCCGTGAGATGTATGAGAGCCACTATCTGTCAAGGTACAGGATCCACACGGTGAAGAAGTGCAGAGGAAGAAGGACGGCAACCATGTCTGGTCTTTCTCCCAGTGCTGCTGGGTGATGCTGTGCAGGACAGCTCATCCGACAGCCTCGGGATGCGGGGCCTGGAAGTCTGGGTTTACTGTGCAGCATTAATCACACCCGCTTTGACTTCTGCGTGCATGGAGCCCTAAGGCCTAGATACCGCTGCAGGTGGCCCTCCCATCAGTGCTGCCGGCCCTCACTGCCTGTGGGACCTTGAAGTTACTCACTCTCTCTGAGCTTCAGTTTCCTCTTCAGTAACATGGGAATCATCCTAAGAGTAGTAGTAGAGGAGTCGGGTAGATTTAACGATTTACTATTTGCAAAGAGCTATAAGACCCGTACCTGCCTCATTGTACATATAATATAGCGCTTGTTAAATAGAATCACTGAGTGTTTACTTCAACTTCCTTCTATTGGTATATGTCTCTTTTTGTAACAGACAAAGGTGACAAACAACATTGGTGAGAACAAGATTCCTGTGCGCCTTGTTGTGAGACGCCAGGCCTGACTCCCTACAAGGATACGGACGAGGCCAGGCTGGGTGGTGCTCTTCTGGAGGTGTAGACACCCCCTTCCTGGTGGGCTGGGGTCACCTGTGATGGAAGCCTAGCTGTCACTCACACACGCTTATGATCAGGCCTTGTGTACCGTTACCAGGGATTCCAGCAGAAAAGGAACAAGGAGGCAGAACGAGAGGCAGGGCTGCCAGAATCACAGGTGAGCCAGCAACTGCCCTACAAACTGCATCTTTTGCATCTTTCAGGGCTTGCCCAGCCCTCCCAGCTAGCAGTGCCTCCCAGGAGCCCCTGTGGGAGCAGTAGAAAATAGTCCTATCTCTGCCTTACTTCCCTTCAGAGTCCTTAATTCAGTTGTTAAAAATAATAAAACAGGACTTCCCTGGGGGTCCACTGGATAGGAATCCACCTGCCAACGCAGGACACACGGGTTTGATCTCTAGCCTGGGAAGATCCCACATGACCTGGGACAGCTGAGCCTGTGCTCACAACTACTGACCTGTGCTCTACAATAAGAGAAGTCACCTCAATGAGAAGCCTGCACACCACAATGAAGAGGAGTCCCCACTTGCTGCAACCAGAGAAGGCCCGAGAGCAGCCATGAAGACCAGGGCAACCAACAAATAAACAAACAGGGAATAATAAAATAAAAACTACTTTTAAAACAGACAAAATAAAAGTACCCTTGATGCAATGGAGGGAAATGGTTTAGTAACACCTTGATTAATTTCTCTTGATGTCTCTGGCATTTCTTCGAAAACAGCATCATATAAATACATTTTACGTATTTTTAAACGGTTAATGAATTCATCTTTATAAAGATTGTCAAATATGTTTTAAGGGAATGTATATTTCTTTAGAAAAAAACCAAAGTAGATAATGTACATGAATGATGTCCCCCAAGTGGCAGAGTAAAAGAGCTCCATGAGGTGTGTAAGACTAAGATTATATAAGTTGCATAAAAAACTGAGATGGGTGTGTCATTTAATAGTCATTAGATGACAGTCATCTAATAGCTGATTGTATACTGAGGTCATCATAACTATAATTTTAGAAATGTCATAATTTATATCATGAAGGAAATGGCAACCCATTCCAGTATTTCTTGCCTGGAAAATCCCATGGACAGAGGAGCCTGGTGGGCTGTAGTCCATGGAGTCTCAAAGAGTCAGACACAACTGAACATGCACACACACACACACACACAGTTCTTATCTAAAAAGATGCAGGGAGTTCTTCTTACAGATACCAGCCGAGACTGGGGAATATGACAGATCTCTCTCTGAGCATAAGAACAGGGGGCCATGAATATGGCTGGGAGTGGCCGCGCACACCTGCTCTCAGGGCTACCCTGGACCAGCTCTCATGCTGAGTGTTTGTGAACACACAGCCTGCAGCCTGGCAACACCTCTGCTCTGGTAAGAAACACATACGCACACATACACACCCTGAGTCCCCAGACACCTGGGGCTGTGCTCAGGGAGGCAGGGGAGTGGGGTGAAGGCAGAGCCTCTAAGAAGCACAAACCTCAAGCCTCGGTCTGGGTTTACATTTCCGCCAGCTTGGTTTCCAATGCAGCGTTTGCGCACTGCTTTGAACCTTGGCTTTTACAGTTGTTGCCTTTAAAGTTCTGGAGCGTTCTGAGCATGGCGTCCTCTCACACTGTCTCTGGCAGGGCACGTCTTACCTCAAGGCACATCTTTGAATTTGTCTTTTTTTCTCTTATCTCAGGCAGCCCTCACTTGTTTCTGTGAGTCATCCCAGGACACACATGGGTTATTTCCCATTGATTCCGACATCTGAATGCTAATATGAGGGAGCAATCTCAAAGCAGGTCTAGTGCGTTTAGAAGGTAATTCTCACCTTTCATGATTTTAATTTCTGTTATTACAGTATCTAGAAAGGCAGGCTGCTATCTTAATGACTTCTTCCATGTGAGAAATGCGAAATGCAATGTGAAGAAAGCGGTCACTTCGAGGAAAACTATCTTCCCACGTTATGACTTGCATCTACAGTCATGGAGGCTATTAGAATATATATATTCTAAAAAGCTCTAAGCTGATATACTGTGCAGGATTTTGAGATTTCCCACTGCTCTGTGCTGTTCCATTCTGTATGCACAGCACAGATTCCTGGCAACCCTATTACAGTGAATAAACAATGTCTTCTCTGTCAGATGAGAGAATGAATAGTATCACACAATTCTCCTCTAATGTACAGCCTCCACTTCCTCGATCCAGCCCCTTCAGAAGAGAACAAGCAGAATGAGGACTGGGGAGGAAGGCATTCTTCTCACCCTGTCAATCTGAAACGGCATTCTAGCCGTCTCGGGATGAAGTAATGTCAACTCTATCAACTGCTAAACAGAGAAAGTTGACAAGTTTATTTTCTTTTAAATTGGATCATAGATTTTTGCATTTTTGTGTGTGCGTGCCCATGAACATCTTTCTCGAAGGAAGGAGGCAGTTCATCAGCTATAATCTCAGGGCTTGGCCAAAACAGCTTTTAGCTACAGACTCAGCAGCAACAGGGGAACTTCAGAGAAATGACACAGCAATTTGTGTTAAAATATTGGCAGCTAATCCATGAATGCTGGAGCTAACTAGGAAATTCAGCTACCTCTGTGAAGATCTTTATTCCCACTAAGCTCATGATTCACAAAGAAAATGCCTAGAGTTACTTCCCTGAAATATACTGTATGATGCTGACAGATTTCTCTTTAGTGTGTCTGTCTCATATTCACTCTCTCTATTTCTCTCTCTCTCACATACACACACACATACACACAAACAAACATCCCTTACCCTCCCCCAAAAGAAGCATTAAGAATATAATCTTCCCAACAAGAACATTCATTCATGAGGCATTTATCAGCAGCCAATGATTTACTTAGTAGGTATTTTCATAAAAGAAGAATGTGGATTTCTTTAAAATCTCCCACATTCATAAGTCTTAGTTGGTTAAAAATACCATGATTCAGGTTTTTTCCCACCTTGTGATGTGAAACAGCACAAATCTTATTTTAACCCCTAAAAGGAATTACCCAACTCTTCCCTCTTAAAAGAAGAAATGCTATTTTTACAATCAGACCACACTGTCTTCTGCTTTCATGAATATCTGAGAGACACTGAAAAAAAAAAAAAAATACAGCTTCCTCTTTTTCCCCTTTCTCCCACACATTCTGAGTTCAGCTCAATGGGCTCCCAGACTCTGCCGGCATTCTCCTGGTAACGCATTCAGAAGAGACTGCAGGAGATCCCAACAGCACGGCTTTCTTTCCTCTGGCCTCCTCTCCTCTCTCCCTCCTATCACTCTAGGTTTGTACCAGACTAAACAATTAAGCCTTTGTGCACTCCCACTGCAATCTGCAAATTCTAATGATGTGCCTCCATCACTGGTACAATGGCAATATTTACCTTGGAGAAATGTCTGTCCAAATAAGTATTCAAAATGCTGGCAAAATATATTCCCTTTCAAATGTTGTGGTGTTGAATGTTCTCTCTTCCTTCTTGGCCTATAACCAAAGAGAAAGAAAGTTAGGAAAAAAAAAAAAAGATGGATAAAGACTGTGACAGATGCTGGTCTAGTTCACTATAAAAATCCAAACATAGAGCTTTATATTCCTTCTTGAACAAAGCAAACTACAAAGAGGCAAAACTACACATAGTAGTAAATGAATAAAAAACAGTTTCAAAATACCAGCCAAGTCAATGTGTAATCAAATACACACCAATTTCCTTGCTCTTTCCTGATGTGTCCCCATTTTTACAACAAAGCCATCTATGTATTATTGGAGTGATATTAAAATTCAAATAACTGTTGTCTGAATTTGAGATAAAACAGGTGATTTATTTGAAGAGAGTATTCATGCTTTGAGGTAAGGTAAGCTGTGATTTAATTGTGAAAATGTCTTATTAAAAGCAGAATCTTTGGTGCAGCATGAACAGGGCAGGCCGAATGACATGCAGATCTCATCCCGAGTGTTCTTTCATCTGTTCACTGTGAAAATGGGGAAGATGTGCAGGAACGGAGGAGACCACAGGGATGACTTCAGTTCATCTCACATCCATGGCTCTGCTCTATGGCCAGTGCCCTACCTTTCCTCCACCCCACTTTCCTCTCCAATTCTCTTCCCACCCTCGAATAAACATCTCTTACACTGAACCTCTATTTTTACATAAGACACCATGATAAATGTAGCAAGAGAGGGAGGAGGGGAGAAGGATGAAATGAATGAATAAATGAATCTCCAAGGAGAATATTCTGGAAGTTGACCTAAGATTCAGAATGGCTTGATTATTTAACCGACTAAGGTATAATTCCTGATTTAAAATCTAAAAGACTGAATACAACATGAGTCTTCTAGATTTGCATCCAGTGATGTCCTTTTATTAGAACCACACATGATGCCTTAGACTGAGTGTTTCTATTTTCCATAGCAGAATCAGCAGATTATTTATACTATTTTTAGGTACATCTATTGTTTACCTGATAGCTACCAAGTAAGAAGCGGCTGACTTTTGTTTGCCGCCACATTTAGCTACATTATTTTTTTCCTTAAAAAAAAAAAAAAAAAAGAAAGTCTAAAAAGATTAGAATAAGTCACACAGTCAAGGGCTGTTGTTCTCCAACTCAACTCCAGGTCTTTCCGCTGTCAATCAAGCAAACAGAGAGGGCAGGGCTTCACTGGGTGAAGGGCTTGACAGAAAAGAGCCATCTTTCAATCTTTCATTAGATTTCAAATCAAACCCTCCTCCTGAGCTCCTGCCATACAGATATATTTAGATACAGATTCCAACTGCAAACCTCTCCACTCTCCCATGTTGTCACTGTCAATCCCAGGGAACTCTCCTGAGTTCATTAGCAATATGAGCAAAATTTATTATATAAAGCAAACTGCTACATTAAAAAAATAAAATGAAAAGAATAAACATGCTTCTTAAGAAGCCAAATCTTACTAATATGTATGGGAATTAACTTGCTTGCATATGCTATCTGTATTACTAGACAGGAGTAAGGAGTCTGATTTTAAAACTGAACACATTATTTGACTGCTAATTTAATAACATAAAAGTGGTACATAATTTTGCATTTTCAGAACATGCATTTGACCAGTTGGAAACATGCCAGGGAAACAAGGTAATCAAGACAGTGTGGTACTGGCATAGGATAGACATCTAGATCAATGGAACAGAATTCAGCATCCAGAAATAAACCTGTATATCTATGGCCAATTGATTTTTGACAAAGATGCCAAGACTATTTAACGCGGAAAGAACAGTCTTTCCGATGAAAGATTCTGGGGCAACTGGATAGCTCATGCCAAAGAATGAAGTTGGATCCTCAACTCAGACTGCATAGACTCAAAATGGATCAAATGCCTAAATTTAACAGCTAAAACTACAAAACTCTTAGAAGAAGACATAAGGGGAAGTCTTTATGAGCTCAGATTTGGCACTGGTATTTTAGATGTAATACCAAAAGCACAAGTAATTAGAGAAAAATAGATAATTTAAGCTTCATTTAAATTAAAAAACATTTTTTATGTTTTAAAGGATACTATCAAGAAAGCGAAAAGACGACCCAAAGAATGAAAAAAATATCTGTGCAAATCGTATCTGATAAAGCAGCTGTCCCCAACCTCTTTTTGGCACCATGGACAGGTTTTATGAAAGACAGTTATTTCCACGGGTGCGGGAGGGGGATGTCCAAGCAATAACGTGAGTGATGGCAAGCAGCAGATGACACTTCATTGTTCCCACGCTCACCTCCTGCTGTGTGGCTTGGTTCCTAACCAGCGAAGGTCTAGTCTGTGGCCCAGAGGTTGGGGACCTTTTATCTAGAAAATACAAGGAACTCTTATAACTCAATGATGAAAAGACAAATAACCCAACCAAAAACAGGAAAAGGATTTGAGTAGACATTTCTCCAAATGGGGTGTCCCTGGTGGCTCAGTAGTAAAGAATCCGCCTGCCAATACAAGAAATGCAGGTCTGATCCCAGGGTCCGGAAGATCCCCTGGAGGAGGAAATGGGACCCTGCTCCACTATTCTTGCCTGAAAAATCCCTTGGTCAGAGGAGCCTGAGGGGCTACAGGAATGCAAAGAATCAGACACGACTGAAGCGACTGAACACAGCACATGGCAAACCCAAGTGTAATTTTTGCTGGAATCACTGGAGTTGTTGCACTAAAGCAGGATCACCCAGCTCCACTGAAAACTATCACAGTCTGACTGAGACAACCTGAATATAATTCTGTGTGGACCAAGTTTTCCTTCGGGTCCCATCTCAGACTGTGACTATCTCTGAGTGTGGACAGCAGCTAATTACCGCAAACGATGACTGATCTAGTCAAACAGAAATCCTATCTTTTCCATGCTGATTTCTTTTTTCTGCTAAATGGAATCTCAGGACTTCTGAAAACAAGTATCTACTCAACTATGACTGCCCCTCACCCCGCCCCACCACCACATACACTAAATCAGCAGAAGCCAAGCTCAGCACTGCTTCTCCACCAGCTTCTCTGACAGATAGTTCTCATGGGGACTCTAACCAGGTTCTTAACATGGATGAGGTCATTCATTAGAGGCTCCAACAAATGGACTCAAGGAATGCATGTTGGTTTATTTTTCCTTTTTTTTTTTTTTTAAAATTGGAGGATAATTGTTTTACAATATTGTGTTGGCCTCTACCATACATCAACATGAATCGGCCACAGGTATACACATGTTCCCTCCCTCCTGAACCCCCTCCCATCCCCCACCCCATCCCACCCCTCTAGGTTGTCACAGAGCACTGGGTTGAACTCCCTGTGTCACACAGCGAATTCCCACTTGCTATCTATTTTACATATGGTAATGTGCACATTCCCATGCTCTTCTCTCAGCTCGTCCCACCCTCTCTTTTCCCCACTGTGTCCACAAGTCTGTTCTCTAGGTCTGCATCTCCATTGCTGCCTTGCAAATAGGTTCATCAGTACCATCTTTCTAGATTACATATGCATGTGTTAATACACAATATTTGTCTTTCTCTCTCTGACTTACTTCACTCTGTATAATAGGCTCTAGGCTCACCAACCTCATTAGGACTGACTTGAATTTTGGCGACTAACCTGAAGGCTCACTCTAGCTAAAGCCTCTTAGAGGAGCTAAAATAGAATTTGAGTTCTGGGCCACTGGGATCCCGAGGAATTGGTTACATACTTGACAGATGGCCTGGCCCAGCTGCCACTGCTGAGGGGAAGTTTAGGGAGAGGAGCACTTCTTGAAAACTATGCCCTATGGCCCCTCCTAGGGCAGCAGTGATAACGCTGTTAGCAAATCTCCTTGCAATCTGGGTAGATAAATACTGGGATCTGGAAGTACAGATTTGAGCAACTTGACTCCAAATCCATGCTGGAGAGGCCAGACATCTAGTCAATATGAGACTAGACTCAAGGAGCTCATTTATTAGGAGACATTTACTCAAGGAGTTCAATGAATAATTCTCAAATTTAAAAGGAATTTCAAGGTGACCTGTAAATCCAACCTCACTTGATACTTGAACCCTTTCTCCAATGTCTGTAACATCTAGTTTGTGAGTGCAACATCAAAAATACTCGGCTAAAAATAGCAGTTAAATGCTCTAAGCAATGAATCACAGTGCCTAAGATACAATAATCACTCAATATTTATTCACTGTTTGAGTGAATTTTTAAAAATCAGAGCAGACTCCAGGATATTGCAATAATGAAGCTGCTCTCACTTGCAGTCCCTGAAGACAGAAAAAGGAGTAGGACTGTAGGTCGCTCATGATGGACGTATTACCATGGCAATATATCTCATGTGCAAATGCCAGCTAAGTAAACACTATCCTATCCATGTTGTAGTGGAAATAAGGGCTTCCCTGGTGTCTCAATGGTAAAGAATCTGCCTGCCAATTAAGGAGATGTGGATTGATCCCTGGGTCAGTAAGATCCCCTGGTAAAGGAAATGGCAACCCACTCCAGTATTCTTACCTAGGAAATCCCATAGACAAAGGAGTCTGGCAGGCTACAGTCCGTGAGGTCCCAAAGAGTTGGACACGACTTAGTGATTAAACAACAGCCGCAAAATGGAAATAAACCAATAAACAAAACTTCAACATGCTATTCCAGCTTATCATGGATTCCCTCCCATAATGAAAGGCGTCTAGGGGCTTCCCTGGTGGCTCAGTGGTGAAGCATCCATCTGCTAATGCAGGAGACACAGGTTCGATCCCTAGTCTGGGAAGATTCCCACATGCCCTGGAGCAACTAAGCCCTTGCACCCCAACTACTGAGCCCATACAGTCTAGATCCCGTGCCCCTCAACAAGAGAAACCACTGACTGCAATGAGAAGCCCACACACTGCAATGAAGAGTAGCCCCCACTTGCTGCAACTAGAGAAAATCCCCCGCACAGCAATGAAGACACAGCAGAGCCAAAAAATAAGTAAATTTTAAAAAATTAAAAAAAGAAAGGCTTTGAGAAGGAACCCCTTTCTGTCTCCGGGAAGCACTGTTAGGTTTGAGCTAGGGGTAAGGAAGGCTTGTGGCTGTAGACTAGTTTGAGTCCTGGTTCTAATTTCTAGGGTTATGCAGGACAAGTCCAGTACTGTTACACAGGGCAACATCTGAAATACTTAAAGACACATATTTAAACAGATCCCTGTTCCCCTGCCTTTGAGTGTCCCCGTCTCCATTTCAAAGTGTAGTTTTGAGTACCATCTAGCATG
This sequence comes from Okapia johnstoni, assembly GCA_024291935.2. Classification (NCBI taxonomy): domain Eukaryota; kingdom Metazoa; phylum Chordata; class Mammalia; order Artiodactyla; family Giraffidae; genus Okapia; species Okapia johnstoni. The sequence goes on along the minus strand of CM044309.1, from coordinate 33,101,147 downwards.
ACTCACTCCCTTGGTTCACTCCCTGGAGAAGGGAATGGCTAACCACTCCAGGATTTTTGCCTAGAGAATTCCATGGAGAGAGGAGCCTGGTGGGATACAGTCCATAGGGTCGCAAAGAGTCGGACACGACTAAGTGACTAACACTTTCATTTTTAGCATGACTCACTCAAGTTATATGCAGAGTATATCATGAGAAACGCTGGGCTGGAGGAAGCACAAGCTGGAATCCAGATCGCTCGGAGAAATATCAATAACCTCAGATATGCAGATGACACCACCCTTATGGCAGAAAGGGAAGAAGAACTAAGGAGCCTCTTGATGAAAGTGAAAGAGGAGAGTGAAAAAGTTGGCTTAAAGCTCAATATTCAGAAAACTAAGATCATGGCATCCAGTCCCATCACTTCATGGCAAATAGATGGGGAAACAGTAGAAACAGTGGCTGACTTTATTTTTCTGGGCTGCAAAATCACTGTAGATGGTGAATGCAGCCGTGTAATTAAAAGACTCTTACTCCTTGGAAGGAAAGTTATGACCAACCTAGACAGCATATTAAAAAGCAGAGACATTACTTTGCCAACAAAGGTCCATCTAGTCAAGGCTTGGTTTTTCCAGCAGTCATGTATGGATGTGAGAGCTGGACTATAAAGAAAGCTGAGCACCGAAGAGTTGATGCTTTTGAACTGTGGTGTTGGAGAAAGCTGTTGAGGGTCCCTTGGACTGCAAGAAGATCCAACCAGTCCCTCCTAAAGGAGATCAGTCCTGGGTGTTCATTGGAAGGACTGATGTTGAAGCTGAAACTCCAATACTTTGGCCACCTGATGTAAAGAGCTGACCCATTTGAAAAGACCCCGATGCTGGGAAAGATTGAGGGCAGGAGGAGAAGGGGATGACAGAGATGGTTGGATGGCATCACCAACTCGATGGACATGGGTTTGGGTAGACTCCGGGAGTTGGTAATGGACAGGGAGGCCTGGCGTGCTGCGGTTCATGGGGTCGCAAAGAGTGGGACACGACTGAGTGACTGAACTGAACTGAACTGAACTCCCTTGGTGGCTCAGACAGTAAAGAATCTGCCGACAATACAGGGAACCTGGGTTCAATCCCTGGCTCAGGAAGATCCCCTGGAGGAGGGCATGGCAACCTACTCTAGTATTCTTGCGCAGAGAATCCCATGGATTCTCAAACCCTGGCTGGTTGCAGTCCATGGGATTGCAAAGAGTCCGACACGACTGAGTGACTAACCCTTTCACCCGTTCAGTTCAGTTCAGTTTAGTCACTCAGTCGTGTCTGACTCTTTGCGACCCCATGAACTGCAGCATGCCAGGCCTCCCTGTCCATCACCAACTCCTGGAGTCCACCCAAACCCATGTCCATCGAGTCGGTGATGCCATCCAGCCATCACATCCTCTGTCATCCCCTTCTCCTCCTGCCCTCAATATTTCCCAGCATCAGGGTCTTTTCAAATGAGTCAGCTCTTCGCATGAGGTGGCCAAAGTATTGGAGTTTCAGCTTCAACATCAGTCCTTCCAATGAACACCCAGGACTGATCTCCTTTAGGAGGGACTGGTTGGACTGCAAGGGACTCTCAACAGCTTTCTCCAACACCACAGTTCAAAAGCATCAATTCTTCGGTGCTCAGCTTTCTTTATAGTCCAACTCTCACATCCATACATGACTGCTGGAAAAACCATAGCCTTGACTAGACGGACCTTTGTTGGCAAAGTAATGTCTCTGCTTTTTAATATGCTGTCTAGGTTGGTCATAACTTTCCTTCCAAGGAGTAAGTGTCTTTTAATTTCACGGCTGCAATCACCATCTGCAGTCATTTTGGAGCCCAGAAAAATACATTCAGCTACCCGTTAGCATGACTCAAAGAGAACAAAGGCTGCAATGAGAAAGGAGCTGAGTCCTGGCCAGGCCTGCTCATGAGAGCAGAGTAGGCAGAGGCCCAATCCAGCTGCAAAACCCAACCCAGGAACCAAACACAACATCTGATGGACAAGGTAACCTTGATCTGATTTAGGAAATTGTCCTCATCTGGGTTTCAGGGATGGTGGGAGGGGAATTCTCAGGGCCCAGCTATCAAGCTCTCAGCAAGGAGCAACAAGCTGGTGAATCAGGAAGGTGCCTGCTACCATCCTTGAGGTCCAGTCATGGCTACAGAATCTTGCCACTGGGCAAGGAGGCAGGGTAAGAGGCACAATTCTTGGCAAGATCATGATAGATCATGGTACCCAAAGTAGATTATGAGTTCCAGACACTGAGACAGATGGGAAGAGAAAGAGTTAAATTTAGAAGGTCCAGCAGTCAGTCTCCTGGGAAACTGGAGTCATGCCTGGGATACCAGATCTTACATCTGGATGTAAGGAAGGCTACTTGGAATGCAGCGGTGGTCATCCCAGTGGTCAGCATTGAGGCAATACCATTCTCAGCATGGGAGATCAAAATTCAACCAACATTCACTCAGCACTGAGCAAGATGACTTGGGCAAGACTTAGAACGTGATGGATGGATGCCCTACACACTGTGGGTAGGCTTAAACATCTTAAGTATTTCGTGCTTTAGAGAGAACAATTCAAAAGCATCAATTCTTTGGGACTCAGCCTCTTTTATGGCCCAACTTTCACATCTGTACAAGACTACTAGAAAAACCATAGCTTTGACAGATTAGGTTTTCTAAATAAAAGTGTAGTATCTGTACTGACCCACGTAAGAGTCCTGTGCTCCTCTCATGGGTGCAGTGTTAATTCACCTGGAGAATTGCCTTCGAACAAGAGAATGTCAACAAATGAAAGACTTAGCCCCCAGCATGTCTCCTCCTACCTTCTCTGTTTCCTCCCAACTTGATCCTCTTCATGTATCATCTCCCCTGCCCCAGGGGAACTAAACATCTCTCTTTACTGCCTTTTGGCAATGTAACTGGTGGCAGTGGTAGTGAGGTGCTCCTGACATCCCTGTGCTATATCTGCCTGAGATTTGGGTCACTGTGTTAAATGTCGAGATGTTCTCCAATTCTGTTTCCTTCATTTGTTATTATATTAGCCATCTCGCCCAGTTTTGGGCCATGCATATTTCTAGTGTTTTACCCAAGTGAGTCCTCATGTTAGAACAGGATTAGGTTCAAATTGCTGTTGTTGCTCAGCTGCTAAGTCGTGTCTGACTCTTTGCAACCCCATGGACTCTAGTCTGCCAGGCTCCTTTGTCCACGGGGTTTCCCAGGCAAGAATACTGGAATGGGTTGCCATTCCCTTCTCCAGGGGATCTTCCTGACCCAGGTATCGAACCTGTGTCTCCTGCTTTGCAGGCAGGCTCTTTACCACTGAGCCATTGGGGAAGCCCTAGGTTCAAATAACAGAAACTTTTCTCCAGGAAGAGAGCAATTTACTAATGTTTCCTCTCAACAGACTTATAAAACCAGTTATTAATCAAGATCATTATACACACCCTCTCTTTGTCCAAATATTAAATGTTAGCAATGTGATACTCTTTTGGTTAAAGAATCAAATATATCTCTAAACAAGTATGGGCTATTTGTTATTAATCCTGCTGAATTCTATAATGGGTTTAAAAAACTGTCAGTATAATAGATATCAACCTTAAAACAAAGACATATTCTTCTATTAAAATTTCAATATTGAGCCTTTCACTGTAGTCATCCAAGAAAACTACATAGTACTCAATGGTATGTGTACATAGTACTCAAAACTACATATGCTGAATGGTACAGTAATTATATGGGCTAAGGTATACTGTGAATCCTGGACAAGGAAATGGCAACCCACTCCAGTGTTCTTGCCTGGAGAATCCCATGGACAGGAGAGCCTGGCAAGTTACAGTCCATGGGGTCGCAAAGAGTCAGACACGACAGAGCACGCACGCATACTGTGAATATTGGAAAAACATAACTTACGATGCTTCCTTCTCCTGCATTCTTATTTTCCTCGGGCTGCAGTTTTCTTGTTAAGCTCCCTCATGTTTTCTGGCCATTTTTCTTGCTGGTTCTCCCAGCTGTCTCATCTTTTCCACCCGCCCCCCCACCTCAGACTGCTTTAGCTCACACTTCCAGCCTTCCTGGTATTTACCATGTTAATACTTCTAGTCATCACACCATCTGATGTCTCTTGCTTCATTTTCACACAATCTAACAGCTGAAATCCCTAGTGTATGCAAAGCAACAGTCCATTAAGAAAAGAGTGTTTTCTGGGATTTTGTTTTCCTTACTGAGAGCAAAAAAAATGGAAAAGGCAAGAAAGAGTGGTTCACAGAGGTGTCAAAGAGAGACCACTCTGAAGATAAGATGAAGAAAAAAAAAAGGATTTTTTTTAAGCATCAAAAAGATTATGACACTTGAAAAATAATTCCTTCTGAAAATCCCCTTCACTGGTGTGGTTTAATGAAAATAATCCCCTTTCCAAGAAGACTATATTCGAGGGAACGGAAGATGAAAATCCTTCAACACAGATCCCTGTACTATCTACAATATATGGAACCCAGGGAAGCATAGATACAGTAATAATACATATACTGAGTCATTAATAAATGACATTTTATTAGACATTAATAAATGACATTATTATTAACAAAAACTTCTTTTTTGTTAGTATTGTCACTTGGAAAGAGGCTTAAAATGACACCTTTTACTATAAGCCTTATCTGTAAGCCTGCATCCTAAGTGAGCAAGGCTTGGGCATGAATTTCTGGCAGTTTCAATATTAACAGAGAAAAAATAAAAATGACCAAAGCACTCAACAGTGAAAAAAACCCTTTCGTGATGGCAAAAATCAGAATACTTTGTGTTATGCAAATTTAATGTATTTAAGGAAAGCTGCATGCTTTCAGATATCTGAACAAAAAGCAAGGTGGCATAAATACTAACATTAAAAAGCTTAGTTTCGGAATTTAAATCTTGCTTCAGAAAACAGAAAATAAACTGACTCCTCTAAAGGTTAGTTTATGAATGAGAAGTCAAAAAATATTTAAAGATATCCTAGCCAATGTAAATAAACAAGGAATAATAAGCCAGGCAACCAAAGAGGTCATTCATTCATTCATTTCCTTATTTACCTTTCAACGGTATTTCTTTGCTAAAAAAAAACAAAAACAAAAAGTAAATATTACTCCATTCCCTCCCACTCTGTGTATCTGGGAAGCTGTCTTTTGGACTGGGACTTAGGCTGCCATATATTTAGCCTATAGCTTTGGCTAGGTTCTGCCTAACGACAGATACTTAACTGGATAGCCAGCAGGCCAACTGCTGTTGTTTATCCCAGAGCCCAAGATCAGCCTCTGGACATGTCCTGATGAGGAATAACCACTGTTTTATCTCATCCTGGGACCACTCAAGGGGTGGCGAAGGTGGAGGGTTGCTGATCACCAATCCTTTCTGGAAGAAGTTGTGCAAATGGGTGTATATGTGTTTGGTGGTGGGCAGGAGTGAGGTGGAGGGGTGGGGATGTAAGAAGACTTCTTCTCGCGTAGGAAGCTGAGGAAGGAGACCTAAGGTTTGCCCATGTGTACATTCAAGATTCAAAAATTCACAGAAAAATATTTACTGCTAGGAGTCCCAGCCTCAGAGTGATTCAAGACAGAAAGGGTCCTTCCCTCTCTTCTTAAGGTTCTGAAGAGCTGGCTGTGTGGTCTGTGTTGACCTGAAGCAACAGCTCTGCGGGGTCAAAGCATAGGTCACATTTGAGCTCTGGCTATTTACCTCATTATTGAAGAATTGTTGTCTGTAAAGTCTCTGAGTTTCAAAGAGGTGTGCAGGGGTGTGACTTGGTCCTTATAAAGGGGAAATTTGAGAGACACATACAGGAAGAACACCCTGGGAAGCCTGAAGGTAGGTTGCCACCATCCAAGGATGTACCAAGAGCTGGAGAGAGGTCTGCAACAGTTCCTGTCCTAGTACCTTTAGGAGGGAAATGGCCCTGCTGACCTAGGATCTAGGATACATTTCTAGATACATTTCTGATGTTTAAGCTACGCAGCCTACCTAGGTGGCTCAGTGGTAAAGAATCCACCTGCCAGTGCAGGAGATGCAGGAGAATCAAGTTCCATCTGGTTGGGGAAGATCCCCTGGAGAAGGGAATGGTAACCAGCTCCAATATTCTTACCTGGAAAATTCCATGGACAGAGGAGCATGGTGGGCTACAGCCCATGGGGTCAAAAGAGTCAGACATCATTGAGCAATTGAGCACATATGCACGAAGCTATGCAGTCTGTGGTACTTTATTATGATGATTCTAGGAAATTAATAGAACTAGTACATGAAAAAACGGTTTCCAAGTTTATATATATACACATCTCAGGTGGTACTAGTGGCAAAGAATCCGTCTGCCAATGCAGAAGACATGAGACATGGGTTCGATCCCTGGGTCTAGAAGACCCCCTGGAGAAGGAAATGGCAACCCATTCCAGTATTCTTGCCTGGAGAATCCCATGGACAGAGCAGCCTGGCACGCTACAGTCTATGGGGTTGCAAAGAGTCAGACATGACGGAAGCAACTTAGCATGCACACAGACACACAGACACACAGACACACACACACACACACACACACACACACACACATACATATAATATATATACACACACACATATATGAATCACTTTGCTGTACACCTGAAACTAACATAACACTGTAAATCAACTATACTCCAATAAGATATTTGAACAAAATAATAAATAGGACTAGAGCTGAGTGTTAGCAAGGCAGCATTCATCACTTTGGCTTCTCATATCAAGAGGTTTACACAGCAACCTAGCAGCTACACTGGAGTTATTTCTTCATTGTGCATGTGTGTTAGTCACTCAGTTGAGTCTGACTCTTTGCAACCCCATGGACTGTAGCTCTCCAGGCTCCTCTGTCCATGGAATTCCCCAGGCAAGAATACTGGAGGGGATTGCCATTCCTTTCTCCAGGGGATCTTCCCCACCCAGGGATCGAACCCAGGTATCCCACATTGTGGGCAGATTCTTTACCATCTGAGCCACCAGGGAAGCCCATTTCTTCATTATATGAATTCAGGTGAACATTGAAATAACAAGCAGGTTCACATAATTCATGATACAACTTCAAAGGAGGAATTTGTATTTTTTAGACAGTGTTGTCAATAATAGATTGAGAGACTGATTACTCAAACATCATGAAGCAGAGTTAGAGAAAAGTTTTTAGTCATTTCTTTAATCTTGAGGAAAGTTCTAAGAGGATTCCCCAAGAATATGATTCCAGTGAACACTGCACTCACAAGCAAGTTCACATAATTCATGATACAGCTTCAAAAGAATTAGAGGAAACTTCCAATCATTTCTTTAATCTTGAGGAAAGTTCTGAGAGAATTCTCTAAGAATCTCACTTAACAAAATTCCTAGGGATCTTTTTTCTTGAACCAGAACCACTTTTCACTGCCTCCAAATCTGCGGCCCTGGCCTCACCATGTTCCACAGATGCTACCTGCGCGTGTCTCCCTCATCATATAAATCTGGCACCAGAGTTGGTGCCTTTAATGTTTTTTACATCTCATCCAAAGATTCTCCTGCAATGATGCATTCAGAGCAGGCATACCAGAATGCCCATTTAAATATGAACTACTGATGATACAGGGAAGTTTCTGTATGAAGATGCTAGCAACTGATCACACATGAGTGCTCTTCAGTACACTGTTAATTTTTAAAGTGAGACTGCTACGTCGCTTCAGTCATGTCTGACTCTTTGAAACCATATGGACTGTAGCCCGCCAGGCTCCTCTGACCATGGGATTATCTTGGCAAGAATACTGGAGTGGGTTGCCATTCCCTTCTCCAGGGGATCTTCCCAACCCAGGGATCGAACCCATGTCTCTTGTATCTCCTGCACTGGCAGGTAGGTTATTTACCACTAGTGCCACCTATTTTTTTTTTAAAGTCTCTTCAATGTATTTACTATCTAGAATATATTTCCTTTAATCTGACCATAGAACTAATTGGCATTATATATAACCCAGGTTTTATTTTCTTCTCTGTTTTGATCTCTAGGCTAATGGCATTTTAAGTGAGATGTGAAATCTGGGCTTTACTTCCTGTGGCCCTTTGTCTGGGTGTCTGGTCAAAGAAGGAATGTTAAGTCCATCTACTTGGGTAAGTAAGGCAGGAAGGGGAAAGAGAAGAAGGAAATAAGAGAAAAGGAGATTAAGTTTGACATAAATACACCACTAGGTGTAAAATAGATGGCTAGTGGGAACCCGCAGTATAGCACTTGGAGCTCAGCTAAGGACTGTGATGACCTAGAAGGATAGGAGGGGTGGGTAGGGGGGTGGTGGGAGAGAGGTCCAAGAGGGAGGGGATATACAAACATATAGCTGACTCATATTGTTGTACACCAGAAACTAATTATAAAATTAGCTTTTATAATTATACGCTAATTGTAAACAAACAAACAAATAGAAAAAAAGCGAAAGGAAAAATAAGTTTTAAAGATTTGGAAAAAGTAAAGATTTTGAACTGCCTTAGACAAAGATACGATTTCTATCACAGTTAGTAAAAATCACTAGACAACAAACGCTCTAGGAGCTAACACGGCTGCATCTTCCCATGTGAAACAGCTGAGAGCAGTTTCCCTATCAGTCTGTCCAAACGGAGAAAACTGGGGTCACTCGCAAGGCTGGAAAGAAGAAACAAAGACGTCCCCCGAATCCAACTGTGAGAGGGGGAAACAGACATACAGGAGCAGCCTGCTCACTGCAGAATCACATTCTTTCCTGTCTGCCATCAACAGGTGTTGCCATGGTAACTATCCTGTAGTTAAGAAGTAGTAGAGGTAAGAAAATCTATACAGACCCACATAAAGGGGAAAAGAAGAAAGGTGTGTTGTAGACACACTAACCTCAGATCTCGCAGGATGAGCAACCAGAGGCTCGCTCTTCTGTTCACCAGGTCCCTGTGTTGCTGAAACAGGGCTCAGCCCAAGAGTGTGGTCCCTGAAGAGCCAGGGGACTTTCGGGGCAGCTTTGTGGCCCTCAATTTACTTTAGGTGCTAATTTACATCCCCACTCCCACGTGTGCACTTTACAGCTCTGTGATGACTTTGGGGGGAAGGTAACAGTTTTGTACTGTAGTGTATGGAAACTTGTAAAAAGGGAACATATATCACTGAACAACTTCCTTATTGTCCTCCTACTTCTCTCAGGTAGTGTGTTTAGTGATAATTTCTTGGCTTTCTCCCTCCAAATGGAGAAGCAAGGGTTTGCATGCAATGAATTAGTGAAATAATAACAGCTATTTCTTCCTGTGAACAACTGTAGCCAATATTTGTAGCGCTGGTATCATCAGGGTGATACCTCAGAGGCTGCCTGGGATTCGAAGCCCATTTCTACAGTCCTTCCTCCGCTGCGTGTGCGCGTGCTCAGTCATTTCAGTGGTGGATGACTTTTTGTGACTCTATAGACTGTAGCCCACCAGGCTCCTCTGTCCATGGGATTTCCCAGGCAAGAATACTGGAGTGGGTTGCCATGGCTCGCCTCCAGGGTATTTTTACGACTCAGGGATCGAACCTGCATCTCCGGCATTGCAGACAGATTCTTTAAAGCTGAGCCACCGAGGAAGCCCCTTCTTTCATTACTCACAGCTAATGATAGTATTTCATACCTTTAGCATCCCAAATACATTAGTATCACAAATGATAAAATAATATTATTTCTGAAATTAAATACTGCATTTTTATTTTGTAAGCTATTGTTGGTGACCCCCTGAAAAAGCGCAACCTATCCCCTTTATTTACCCAGCTTTTTGTTGTTGCTCAAAGGACCATTCCATTTTATAAATAAATAACATAGATAAATACAGTTTGCTGACTTCTGTGATCCTTTAAAATTAGTTAGGACAGCTGATGAAACAAGTCTGTTAACATCTGAAAGGTTTAGCCTGAGAGACAAATCAGTGTAGTATCAAGGACACTCTGCTAAGGCCAAGCAAGCATCAGGGTGCTGGGCAAAATAATTGCAGCTGAAGAGCTGAGGGGTGAGACCTGGCTTTTCTTCTCTTGCCTAATTCTGGGACTCAGAGTCCTGCTCCTGAAAGAGACAGAAGCTCCTGCAAAGGGTTGATGTAAGGCTCAAATGAAATAACGCCTATCTACGACAGCACCATGTTGTTCATAAACATTAACCACTAGGCAAATTAAAAGCTGACGTTGTTGCTCTGTTTTTCAAGCTATCTGCAATGCTGGTGTTCCCTGGTTCACATTTTCGAGGATAAGGCAGGCCACAAAATTTTCACATGATATTTCTGGCAGAAAAGCTCTTTCCTTGCAGTCAGTTGGAGGTGCTTATCTCTCTGGATGTCACTGTCTTCTACTAGTTCCTGTTCTTTTTTTGTTTGCAGGCTGACAGATGTGTATCATGGGCGCATGTGTGCGTGTGTAGAAGAGGAAGATGGGACAAGGGAGGGAAGAGAGTTCCCTCAGGTATGTACCCATCCCTGATGGTATTTGTTACTTTATGTACTATCTGTGGATCCCTAAGCATACGTTATTGGTGGCCTTACCCAGTCTTCAGCAGAAGCAATTCTACTGTGCTGATGACACCGATGTCTGCCACTGACTCTCCTCTCACGATGCTGTTTCTCCATTTTTATGCCAAATGGCTTTGCCGATTGTAGTTCAAGATGCATGAATCCTTCTGTCTCTCAACTAAAACCCTAGATCTCTTTTACAGTAAGATATACAACTTCTGTCTTTTATTGTGTGCTTGTTTTACTAAAAAACAAACAAAAAAACAGCCCCCTCTTTAAAATGTCCTTTTACTTCCGAGTGTTTTGAATTCCTGGCCCCTCCATTCTGCCTCCCATCTTCCGCTTTCCTTAAAGCCTGCTGTTCCTCCCATTCAACTGCTGACCGAGTCACCCATGAATTCCACCTCTTTACATTTTTGGTAGAGTTGAGGGAAAAACACTTTAAAAAGGCCTTAAAAGGTATAAAAAAATCTAAAGGCATTTTTTCTTTGTTACATGTTTGTTATGGTTTTCTACACAAGACATTGTTCAACTGTTTCTTCATGTTTAGTTACTATACCTTAGAGAACTTTCTGTGTTAGTAAACAAGACATTTCCAGGCCAATGGATATTTAGGTTATTTCTGGTTTTCCTAAGTTAGAAACAATGTTACAAAAATTACTCTTGCAGATACATCTCAGTGTAAGAGTGGGAGCACATGGATGGGACTGACTCCCAGAAATGGAATTGATGGTCACAGAGCGTGTACACTTCTTGCTCAATTCTCTCTCTCCTCCTTGACTTAAAACTAAAGATGCATTAATATACAGTCTATTTAACTGTGAAAGAGAGTGTACTCAGTTCTGTTGGGCTTCACCACCAATCATACTCATTTCTCTTAACAACTTCTGGGATTCTTGGATATCCTTGTCTGCTGATGGTGTTTCTTTCAGGTTTTTCAGTGCTGCTGTGGATTTGTGATTTTCTTCATTTCTTCTTCTTTTTTAAAATTTGGTGAGTGAAGGATAAAGCAGCACCCCACAGACTTGGTCAGCTATGTAAGTGCCGTAAGACCTCTTGCCCGACCTCTTGCCCCTTGTGTATTCCTCCTTCACAGCTGTCCAAGTCACCCTCTGAAATGCAAAAATTATCACCTGACTCTCTTAAACTTGGTCAATGACACCCTGATGCTTGGTGGGTATTATGGGTTGGATTTTGTCCTCTAAAAATATATGTTGAAATCCTGGCCCCCAGTATCTCAGAATGTGACCACGTGTGGAAACAGGATCGTTACAGACTTCCTTACTTAAGATGAAGCCATGAGGGTGGACCTTAATCCAATAGGACTGTGTGTGTTAGTTGCTCAGTTGTGTCCGACTCTTTGTGACCCCGTGGTCTGTAGCCCGCCAGGCACCTCTGTCCACGGAATTCTCCAGGCAAGGGTACTGGAGTGGGTTGCCATTTCCTTCTCTAGGGGATCTTCCTGACCCAAGGATTGAACCCTAGTCTCCCACTTTGCAGGCAGATTCTTTACTGTCTGAGCCACCAGGGAAGCCAATAGTACTGGTGTCCTTATAAAAAAGGAGAAGTTGGACAGAGAGATAGACATGCATGGAAGAAAGATGAAGGCAAGAAACACATGGAGAATACCAAGCAAAGATGGAAGCAGAAGCTGGAATTATGCTGCCCCAAGTCAAGGAACTTTTGGGGCTACCAGAGGCTGAAAGACACGAGGAATGATCTCACCCCATGGGTTTTAGAGGAAGTATGGCCCTGCAGGGTTGACCCGGTGGCTCAGGGGTAAAGAATCTTCCCACCAGTGCAGCAGATGCAGGTTTGATCCCTGGGTGGGGAAGATCCCCTGTAAGAGGAAATGGCAACCCACTCCAGTATTCTCGCCTGTAAATCCCACGGACAGAAGAGCCTGAGAGGCTACAGTCCATGGGGTTGCAAAAGAGTCAGACACGACTGAGAGACTAAACAACAACAACAACATGGGCCTGCAGACACTACAATTTGGAATTCCAGCCTCCAGAACTGTGAGAAAATGAATCTCAGTTGTTCTAAGCCACCCAGTGTGCAGTACCTATGTTACAGCAGCCACAGGAAATTAATTCAGGGAGTAAAGTCCAACCTCTTAGGCAACTCACACAGTACCTTTCCTGCAGTGGCTCAGTGCCCTCAGCAACCCCCTCACTGCCTTTCCTACCAATGCCCCGCTTCCTTATCTGCTCACGTCCCAAAGTTCTAGGATGCTTCCCAGAGCCATGCTTTTGAACACCCTGCTCCCTCTACCTAAATTCCCTTCCCCACTCCACAAGAATTACTAATGTGCCTCAGATAATCTCCAGGGTCACCTCTGTTATGAGCTGTTTCTGACATTTCCCTTCTCCACCAGAGTCACCAGATACAACCACCTGTTCTCCTGAGTCCCTTCTATGCTGGCTCTAGAGTATTCTGACATTATTTTGCACTTGCTTGTTTATACACATCCATCCTTCTCTTCTATGCTGTTGAATTACTTGAAGGAAGAGCCATTCAATGCATTCTAGCAAAAATCCCTGCATATAACATGCTGAAATGGGATTTGGTTCAGTGAACAATGCTATGAAAATATAAAAGTTGTATGCAACTTAATGTTTTTTTAGTTTCTATTTTACATTGGAGTACAGTTGATTTACAACATTTTGTTAGTTTCAGGTGTACAGCAAAGTGAATAAGTTATACATGTACATACAGCTATTATTTTTCAGATTCTTTTCCCATGTAGCTACAGAGTACTGAGTAGAGTTCCCTGTGCTATGTAGTTGTTGTTCAGTCACTAAGTCATGTCCAACCCTTTGTGACCCCATGGACTGCAGCATGCCAGGTTTTCCCTCCTTCTCTATCTCCCAGACTTTGCTCAAACACATGTCCATTGAGTCAGTGATCAGTGATGCCATCCAGCCATCTCATCCTCTGTCGCCCCCTCTGCTCCTGCCCTCAATCTTTCCTAGTATCAGGGTCTTTTCCAATGAGTCAGTTCTTTGCATCAGGTGGCCAAAGTATTAGAGCTTCAGTTTCAGCATCAGCCCTTCCAATGAATATTCAGGACTGATTTCACTTAGGATTGACTGGTTTCATCTCTACGCAGTTCAAGGGACTCTCAAGAGTCTTCTCCAGCACCACAATTCAAAAGTATCAATTTTTTGGTGCTCAGTCTTCTTTATGGTCCAAGTCTCACATCTGTCCATGACTACTAGAACCAACATAACTTTGACCATGTGGACCTTTGTTGGCAAAGTGATGGCTCTGCTTTTTAATGCATTGTCTAGTTAGTATGTGCTATCCAGTAGGTCCTTGTTAATTATCTATTTTATATACAGTAGTGTGTACCTATTGACTTTATTCTGTTAAATGTCTCTCATGCATAGAGGTGGAGTAAAGTAGGTCTGGGATGATGACAAATGATTGATGCGCACAGGTGACACTAGCTGAAAAGTACTTTTCTACACACTGAATTTGTGGCTACTTTCAGCTTATTATTATTTATGATGAGACTCACTTTTCTAACCAGTCACACTTAGGAACATTACACTATTCCTTCAGATATTATAAAGTAGCAGTTCCAATCATCAAAGATAAGTCCATCACCTGGACCCTGATGTCCTCTGACTGCTTTCTTCATTAGAATGGTTTACTAGAGGCATAAAGTTGACCTGTGGTTGCCTAGGGCTGGGGACAGTACAGGAGATGGGGAAATCGAAGTGGGTGGTGACAGCTAAGGGGTGAGGGACTTCCTTTTAGAGTTGTAAGAATATTCTAAAACTGGATTGTGATGATGGTTGCAAAATTCTGTGAATATACTGAAAACCACTGATTTATTAATTAATTAGATGAATTGCATGCACACTCCACTGTATCCAACTCTGTGACTCTACAGACTGTAGCCTGCCAGGCTCCTCTGTTCATAGGATTTTCCAGGCAAGAACACTGGAGTGGGTTAGCATTTTCTTCTTCAGGGACTCTTCCTGACCCACGGATCGAACCCACATCTCCTGTGTCTCCTGCATTGCAGGCAGATTCCTTACTGCTTGAGCCACTGGGGAAGCCACTGAACTGTACAGTTTAAATGAGTGAATTGCATGATATGAGAATTATAGTTCGATAAAGCTGTTTTTTTTTTTAAAGGCAGAGTTCATTTAATCCAATCTAGTCCACAAGAATTGCTGTTGAAACAAGTCAACTCCTTAGAAGCCAAACAGCCACAGAGATAAAATAAAATATACCTTCTGCACTAATAAAAAAGAAAACAAAAACACACAAAACCACAGCCTTGAATGTATACAGCATCCAACAGAAAACGCCATGGACCCCAGGGCATTTCGCGTCTGGCTCATTCACTCAGATCATCCTACTACCTAGTTGTAGCAGTGTAACCAGATCTCAGAACTTTCCTTTTGTCATGAAGTATCCAATTTTCTCTTCTTTCTATGTCAACTAGAGATAGAATTTTCTATGTCAAGGCATTTTTTTTTCCTTTTTAATAATGTTGTTTTGGAGCCAACATAATTTAATGTATGGAATATCCACAAAATCTATGTAATAAATAGCTTCATAATCGATTGTCACTGTTCCTTGAAGCCCAATTTCTAAGGACTTTATTTTGGAGAAATGTTTACTATGATCCATAAACAACAGGAAAAGTCTTCAAATATCAACAGGCTGCTGGCTCCTGAATGTATTTGAGCATATCTTTGTAAGCAGGATTCTATTGGGTCCACCCAGACTAACACATACTACAAACTTCAGTTTTAAAAACTATCTTCAGAACTAAATCTTTTTTAAAGGTACCTTTTAAAAAAGTGTACTAGAGTGTAGTTGATTTACAATGCTATGTTAATTTAGGGCTTTCCAGGTGGTGCTAGTGGTAAAGAGCCCGCCTGCCAATGCAGGAGACGCAGGAGACACAGGTTCGATCCCTGGGTTGGAAAGATCCTCTGGAAGAGGGCATGGCAATCCACTCCAGTATTCTTGCCTGGAGAATCCAATGGACAGACGAGCCTGGCGGGCTACTGTCCATAGGGTCACAAAGAGTCGGACACGACTGAGCAACTAAGCATGCACACACGTTGTGTTAATTTCAGGTGTACAGCAAAGTGATTCAGTCACACATATATTCATCCTTTCTCAGATTCTTTTCCCATATACATTATTACAGAATATTGAGTAGAGTTCCCTGTGCCATATAATAAGGTTATCTATTTTATTTATAATTGACCCCGATGCTGGGAAAGACTGATGGCAAAAGGAGAAGGGGGCGGCAGAGGATAAGATGGTTAGATGGCATCACCGACTCAATGAACGTGAATTTGAGCAAACTTTTGGAGATAGTGGAGGACAGAGGAGCCTGGAGTGCTGCAGTCCATGGGGGTGCAAAGAGTCGGAAAGGCCTTGGCGACTGAACAACAACCATGTGTTAAAGGTAGCTTTTAATGTAACCGCAGACAACATTTTTATCACGGAAAGAGAGGGAATCATTTCTAGTTGCAATGTATCCTTACATAGGTCATATAACTCCAAAAAATTACAGACTTTGCTATTGAAATCTAATGATTAGTCACTGAGTTCAAGATATACTTAAAAGCCTATAGTTAAATGTAATTAGCCAGGATAAATTACAGAGAGTATCTTACAAACATATGAAAACATTCTCAGAGTTCAATGTGCTAGGAAGCAACAAAGGAAAAAAAAAAAACAACCTCTCTCTCAACATACATTCAGAAAGGAATACTCTAGTGTTCCACTTCTGAAAGCTCCTTGGTTAAGGTGGGAGCTCCCAAATTCCTGTGGTAGGGACTCTAAGACCTCTCCGTGACTTGACTGGCCAGCCCAGCTCCTTTCCAGAACAAATTCACCTTCCCCTGTCTTTGCTGCTATTATTCTTGTCTGGACTGTTTCACTCCTCCTCCCCTCATCTCTAACTCCTGACCATCCTTCTTGGTAAGGTTTTTCTCTTTTCCCTCTGTCCTTAATTTCTGCCCAGTTTATTTGACATCAAATATTCTTACCTGTCCTGTACTGGGGTTAAATCCCTTTTTCCCTGACCAAGCAGGTCAAGCAGATAACACTTCTGGCTGGCTCTTTCTACTTCTTCATTTAAGGGTAGGGAGGTGGATCAGTGTGTGATTCTAGGAAGCATAAATTAGGTACCCTGGGCTTTGTTGTTGTTCAGTCACTAATTGTGTCCAACTCTTTTGTGACTCCACGGACTGTAGCCCGCCCACCAGGCTCCTCTGTTTATGGGATTCTCCTGGCAAGAACACTGGAGTGGGTTGCCGTTCCTTCTTCCTGGAGATCTTCCGAACCCAGGGACTGAATCCATGTCTCTTACATCTCCTGTACTGGCAGGTGGGTTATTTACCAATAATGCCACCTGGGAATTGGCCTCTGACCTCCCATGCCATAATCTGATCCTTCTGGCCCACAGGCCTGTCCCAGCTACTGTGACTTGTGCTCACCTCTCAGGTTCTGCGTCACTACAATAAATAAACTCCACCCTCCCATCTTGCCTATACCAGTAATAATGATGACAGTTGAACCTTATCTGCCAATTATTTTATCCTTGCTCTTGATTTTTTTTCCAGAACTTGGGAGGGTCACAGGGGTGACTGTGGTTTTCATCAAAGACTCCAGAATCATTCGTGTATGTAAGTTTATACATACTGATCAGCTGGCTTTCAAAACTTGATGTGAGATCATGTCCCATCTCCCTGCCTGAACATAATTTAGGGTCATAAATCTTTGCTACCCAGGGCTTCATCACAATGCCCAATGTACAGCAGAAATAAACTTGGATACATTCAATCATGAATACATCATCTAATTAAAGATATATATATATATACAGAAGATTAAAAACAAAACTCAGGACTACAGTACTTGTGATTCCAGCTCATAGTTATAAGTTTATTAATGTCTTTTTGGTGTCCCTTATCAGCAAGTGCTAGCATAAAGTTAATATAGGCTGGGTGAGCATAAAATTAATATATGTGACATACTGTGGTCCTGCAGAGTCAATTTAATTGCACACTGAGCAGCTAGAAGAGAGAATAAAAGATAAGGCACATCCTGATTGATTTTCTTCATCAAAACCCACAAGATCTCATTTCAACAAAACCCTGTCATTAAATTTCCAGCATATCTAACAGTGAATTTTATGTGATATATATCTGAACCTAATTTCCAAAGCAGTGGTGGCAATCTATCATAAGCCAAGTTTTCAGTTATCCACATCTTAAACCTTCATATTATGGGTTCCATTATTGTTTTCTTGCTCTTATATAAGAAGCTTCTCATGTATTTAAAAACCTATTAATGGGCAATGCTGCTGAGAAATAACAGTTCAGATGTCCAAGTATATGCTTTTGAGTTTCCTTCCCCAAAGAAACAACAAAAGTAGATTAAATACATAAAGGATTTACAATTATGTCAAAATAAAGACAGTGCTTCAAAAAAAGTTTAGAGGTCAATTAAAGTTATTAAACCACTAATTTCCCTTCAATTTTAGTTTTAGTACATTTTTTTTGTTTCCAAGTCTGTTTATTTACTTGTAGTCAAAGTACAGTCAACAATATTATATTAGTTTCAGATAAACAACAGTGATTCAATATTTGTATAAATTATACTCTATATAAAGTGAAAGTGAAAGTTGCTCAGTCATGTCTGACTCTTTGCTATCCCATATAATGTAGCCTGCCAGGCTCCTCTGTCCATGGAATTCTCCATGCAAAAATACTGGAGTGGGCTACCATTTCCTTCTCCAGGGGATCTTCCTGATGCAGGGATCAAACTGGGGTCTCTTGCATTGCAGGTGAATTCTTTACTGTCTGAGCCACCAGAGAAAATATTGGCTATATTCACTATGTTGTACATTACATCCTTGTATCTTATTTATTTTATACCTAGGAGTTTACATGCAATTTTTTTTTTTTTTACTTAAGTATCCATTTATTGAATGCTAACAGGACACGAGTACTAACTAGTAAATGGTACTAATAAGCAGTACCTAGCAACACAATAATAATTCTCAAAATGATTGCCTATATAAAGCACTTTCCAGTTTTCAAAGATGTCACACACTTTTCCTAGACAATCACAGTCTCCTGTTAAAACAACAGAGCAAACATTGTCAGGCCCACTTTACCAATGGGGAAACTGAGGCTCAGAGAGGTCTTGAGCACTGGCAGGGCTGGTACTACAGTCCAGACTGCTGATGCTCAATAGTTAATCAGTTGTTTGGAGATTCAATAAACAGTCATTCAGCACCTACTAAGCAGCAAATCCTGTACTGCAGCTGGGGACAGAGGTGGTGCCTGCCCTCCCAGTCTCTCCCGGGTCATCCTATTTGACACAGGACCACTCATCACCATTCATCAAATCAACATGCACATTATACAGGCAACAAAAGATTTTTATTTTATACATGGACAAAAACAAAAATAAATTTGTTACTATTTCTCCTGTAAAAACAAAATTTTGGAAGACTTCCTTAAAGTTAATACAGCTTAATCATTTACTTTAGAAATTAAGAATATACTTCATTGTTACTCCTCAAGGCTCCAATTAGATAGTGTTTCCATGAAAACTGAGACTCCAAATTAAAAACAGCCTCTGGCATTTTTCAATGAAGCATTTAATCTTCTATCAAATGAATGAGAATTTAATCCCATAAATTAGTCTACCTCATTCATATACCAAAATGTCAGAATTTATCTAAGGAGACAATCTTAGATGCAAAAATTCTCAGGAACAGTGCTGAGAATACTGCTGGAGAAGACCCTTCTTGAAATTCGGTTTTGGGGTTCACATATTTCAAATCACAGGGATCTACATTCCCGGTACCACTGCGCAGTCCTCAAGCCATGATTTTAATACAAGGTTGCCCCTGACTTAAGTGCAGTTGTCATAAAACGTCATAAAACATGAGGGAGCCAATCGTATTGAGTCCTGAAATGAAAAGGCATGGCACCTGTGGCTTTTTCTCTACTTTTGCCCATGAATTAATTCATCAGTAGTAAAGGCATTTACATTTAAGGCAGGTTTCCTTTCGGGTAGGAAGACAGATCGACAGACAAGACAGACAGATATGACTCAGAGAAACCAGCAGTCCTGATGTAAAGAAACCCAACGAGGCACTGAAAGAAGAAATGTATTACTAGGTGGCAGATTCAATCAGTCAGGGAGTTGATTTCGCAACTGCGGCCTCACACTCTTGCTGATAAGCGAGGGGAACACAGTAGAACCTACTAAGCAGCAAATCCTGTACTGCAGCTGGGGACAGAGGTGGTGCCTGCCCTCCCATTACAAATGAAACCCAAACCCACCACTTCACGCCTCCAAGAGTCATCACTCTTTTGGTATTGAGCAAGTAGAGAAGAGTGCAAAAGTGCGTTTCAGTTTTTCTGTCTCCTTCCTCCACCCTTTCCGTCTCTAAAGGATTGTGACTTTATATTTATCTCATATTTTTCTTTTTTTGAGATAAGTCTATATATATATATATATTTTTAAAAGTCTTAATCAATGTAGCATTATTTCTTATGTACATATATTTCTGTGTCAATCTGTCGGCTACCTCAGGGTAGATAACTGTGATGTCAACTGTATCACACGCCCAAGTCCAGTGTCATCCACAGTGCCTGCAGGCACCACTCTCATGTAAAACTAGCCCTACCTTATTCGAGTCCTGTTAGATGTGACAAAAGGAAAGAGAAAAATGAGATACAGGCTCTGATTTATATAAATCACTTGTCAGATGCCTTTTAAAAAAGATTTAAGCTTTTTTAAACCCCCAGGTCCCAAACTGCCACATAAATTTCTATAGAATGATAAACTGACTGATGCATTTCTTTATTGGTATGGGATTAACTAAGAATCTAAATCCCTGTTCAAACTTCCTACCTTCTCTGATTTATTGAACACACCTAAGATTTTTGCAAACTAGGAAGAAAACAGAGATAGCTAAAGAGGTCTAATTTACAAAAAAAAAAATATATTCCAAAAGTTCATCTTAGCCTGCCATTAGGAATACCAAATACACTGTTCCATTAGAATGAGCAAATGCAAGTTATTACATTATTAAGACAAATAGGTAATAGCAATTTTTATCATGTTAAACAACTTTGTGTAAAGCAGTCAATGAACATTAAACCCTATTTATTGTATTCTGAAGTTTCCTTGATCTTTGATTTTATAGAAACATTTACCAAGTTGCCAGCAAAGAAATACTGTTACGTATCAATTTCTGTTAGTAGGTCAAATATATACTTCCACATTTCAAAATAGCCTGAATATGTCATTTAAAAATTACATAATATTGTATACTTTTTACATCCTGAGTTACTTCCTCATTGTTAAAGCAACTAGTTCTTTTAAAAAAACATGCCATTACGAATGGCGGCACAGTGACTTCTGCACATTTTTCTCCATGAAATGAAGTTATGATCTCATATGATAGAAACATAGCATCAGAGAAGAGCCATCTATTTATCGAGATTAAACTTCTTTCACTCCTGTAACTGGAGCACCGGTGAGTGACAAGGACAACATCAGAAAACCGATTGGAGATGTTGAATAATTAATGAGCATAATGCCTCAAATACACTGCTGATTATTATTATTGTAGCATCATCAAGCACTTCACCACAGTTTCCTAAGCAGCTACCACCTGCTAGGTGCTTTGTAAGCATCATTCCCATCTTTTACAATGTAGGGATTATTATTGCCAGTTTAAACATGGAGAGGAGTTAGGGGACTCATCGAAGGCTACGAAATCTCCCTAACAGCTGTGCTTCTAACAGAAGCCTCTCTTTGTTCTGCCCCAGACTGCCTGTTCTTAGAAAAAGGTCATTGAAAGGGACTATCAACCTGCGAATACCCATTCACTAAAGAGTGGAAAGTGATTTTTATGTGAGACTTTGTAGTGAGACCTTATGTGTCAGCTTTGAGCTTAGGTGGGAGGTCTGCTGGGAGGACCAGTCACCAGCAGATGGGACTAGCGACGTGGGAACAGTGGCAGCAGCAGCCACCTCCACAGAAGAGGCGACGTGACCAACAGGGCACTGGGCCCATACTTCAGCTTGATGTCCTTAACCACTTACTTTTTTCTCTAAGTATTTCAGCTATATTGAAGTCTGATGGTAGATGGCATTTCTCTCCAAATCATAATGTAAAAATCATCCTTAATTTGACAGTAATTGAGCTACATCGTTTCTTTACATGTCTGATCAAAAAACAGCTTTGAAAGTCTACAGACAATGGAAATTTTAGGGAGTATTTAGAGAAGCCTATTAATGTATTACATAATCATCAACCGAAGAAAAATATTAATCTTTAAGATCCCTGTTGAGCATGGGGAACTATTATTCTTGGGATTATTTTGTGTAAACAAGTCCAAATTCTTATGTTACACAAAAGCTAATGTATTTGCTCAGAAGATCTGAATTAATTTACAACCTCTGCTTTTGACTTAAACGCTATAAACATCTCTGTTGTTCTTGAAAACAAAGGCTGTTCCTGCATAATTTTTCAAACAGAGAAACTGAAATTAAAGTACTATGAAAATATTTACTGGATAAAACAAATGCCAAGATCAAAAATGTTAAGACACTGAGTGGATATTTATTATCCCCACTAATCCTTTTGTATTTCAAAGTTTATTTATTTTTACTCGGCTCTTCTATGGTCTTTCATCAGTTATTATAGCATAGTAATTTTAAATTCATAAAAGATGATGCAGAGTTAATAATATCATGAGCTTTACAATAATATTCAAGCAATACTAAAAAAGGATGGAAATCCATTTGTTATCTGAATATGCTCTTTGGATGAACCAGTAAAAAGGATAATCTAATGCTGGAGTTTTGACTCCTCATGATCTGGCCAATGAGGCTTGGCATACAGAACAGAGATTTAATTTTAAAATGCCAGTGATGAACAGTTTTAAAATAACAACTTAAGTCAAATAGTCATGCTCTCTTCAGTGTATTTTAATAATAAATGCACAAATGTTACAATATTCTGACTTTCTAGCACTGCTAAATTCTTGTCAGGCAGTATCTGAAGTTAAGACATGGACCAATGTCTCCATGGCTTATTTGATGAAGACATCCTAATAGTTATTTCTCAGTGAATGTAGTTTATGACGATTTTTAGGGGACAGTTAACAGGAATTTGTGATTGAATGCAGCTGGGACCTGAGAATACCAAAATGAGAAAGTACTAAAAATCTAGGTTATTTTCTTTATGGTGTTCATTTTTGTTTTTAATTTGTAACTTTATATTTGGGGTACATGTTGTATTAGCTTCAGGTGTACAGCAAAGTGATTCAGTTTTACATATACAAATACATGTACCTATTCTTATTCAAATTATTTTCCCATATAGGTTGTTATATAATATTGAGCAGAGTTCTCTGTGCCATACAGTAGATCCTTACTGGTTACTCATTTTATGTATTTATTTATTTTTGGTTACTCATTTTAAATATAGCATTGTGTGCATGTCAATCTCAAACTCCTAACTACCCCCTCCCTGTAACCTTTTCCTGCTGGTAAATTCTCTAGTTTCTAAGTCTGTTTCTGTTTTGAAAGTAAGCTCATCTGTAACTTTTTTTTTTTTTGGTAACACTTTTTGACAGATCAGGCATGAGAAATATAAAGAAGGGAAGCCCCTTGGGCATATGATGGTGCCCTTAGCTGGTTTAGGAAACGAGGAGGTACTGATAAGAGAGAGAAATCAACACAGAAAGAATTAACTTGGTAAAGGTTTGGGCTGGGAAAGATTGAGGGCAGGAGGAGAAGGGGATGACAGAGGATGAGATGGCTGGATGGCATCGCCGACTCGATGGACATGGGTTTGGGTGGACTCAGGGAGTTGGTGATGGACAGGGGGGCCTGGCGTGCTGCGGTTCATGGGGTCGCAAAGAGTCGGACACAACTGAGCGACTGAACTGAACTGAAAGGTTGATTTTGGGCCATAGGGTCGCAAAGAGTCAGACACAACTGAGCAACTGAACTGACTGATTTTGGGGCTTCCCAGGTGGCACTAGTGGTAAAGAATCCACCTGCCAATGCAGAAGATGTAAGGGAGACTCGGGTTTGATCACTGGGTTGGGAAGATCGTCTGGAGTAGGAAGTGATAACCCACTCCAATATTCTTGCCTGGAAAATTCCATGGACAAAGGAGCCTGGCAGACCACAGTCCATTGGGTTGCAGAGTTGGACACAACTGAGCGAATGCCTGAAAGGTTGATTTTAAGGTGGATACGGGGCATGGAGGTAGGGAAACCTGGTGGGTGGTTAAACTTAGGAATTAACATCTTAGGAGAAAGGTTGAAAGTAGTGAGCAAGATCAGGATATGTAAACATTTTTTGCAACAGGCCAGAGAATAAATAATTCAGGCTTTGAGGGCCTCGTGAGCTATCCCAACTATTCACTTGTGACTGCAGCAGAAAAGCAACCATAAGCAATAGCTAAAGAATGAGTGTGCCTATGTTCCAATAAAACTTTATTTATAAAATCAGATGCCAGATGTATTTGGCTGCAGGACACAGTTCACCGGGTCCTGAGTTTGATGACGAATAAAGTCCTAGGAAGGGATAAGCTCACTCAGGAAGAACATAAGTAAGGCAAAGTAGTATGATGTGAAATCTGAAAACATGGAACTCTTCATTTCTGCTGAGTCCAGTAAGGACACAGACAAGGCCTGTAGTCAAATGAAAGTGAAAGTGCCATTTGATCAGTTGAGTTTGACTCTTTGTGACCCCACGGATTGTAGTCTGTCAGGCTCCTCTGTCCATAAGATTTCCCAGGTTAAGAATACTAGATTGGGTTGTCACTTCCTACTCCAGAAGATCTTCCCGACCCAGGAATCGAACTCAGGAATTCCACACTGTGGGCAGATTCTTTACCATCTGAGCCACAAGAGGAGCCCAGAGCTGCTCCAGTTCATACTAACTGTACGTGAAATTGGGCAAGTTATTAAACCTTTGAGTTCAGCCCCCTTGACGGCAAAAGGAGGATGACGATAATGATGATAACTGCTAATATCAGGCATGGTGCTAAAGAATACCTTAATATTTATAAACAATCCTCAGAATTAAGTACCGGGTTGGCCAAAAAGCTTGTTTGGGTGTTTCTGTAAGATGTTCTCTCTCCCTTTAATGTGGGCACTGAAATATAGGAAGACTAAACAACACACCTACGTGACTCAGCAGGTAAGTGGTGGAAGAGGTCTCGTTCCAGCCCAGGCAGCTGGCCCTAGACTCCCACTCTTAATCTTACACAAATCACAAAAAGTCATGATGAGGCTCAGATAAAAGTGAAGCCTTTTATCATTGTGCTTGGTGTGTAGAAAGAACCTGGTAGGTGGTGGTCATTATTATTATAATCCAGAGTGAGGTCAACAGACTAAGGACACAAAGATAACTTAGATAAGGTCAGTCTTGTCCAAGACACTGTCACTAAATTTCTAACACCAACTTTAAAAAGGCCCTCAAATCAACTCCATTGCCAATTTTCAGGCTGCCTTTCCCTTTAGGAAAATACGCTGGGAAAGAAAATCATATTATCCTTTATTACCACTTGCCTGGCATCTTGTCGGTTTTTACCAAATGTTCCTAGTCAAGTTTGGTTTATTCTTAGTGTTCATACACAGAAAGTTCCAGAAGGATAGTTTCTTTTCCTCGTGTTCCAACCTGCTGTAAGGGTCTACAGGTCCCTATTTTGGGTCCATGGTAGATTATGTTTTAACAACCATTTAATTTTGGCAGGAACTAATGAGACCCCACAAAGACACTTTTGACCAACCAACTCCTATTTATACACTAAGGTCCAGCTCAAATTCTCCCTCCTCTGCAGAATTCCCGGTTCCCTTACACTCCATTTCTCTTGGCAAGTTTCTGACATCTCTCTTAGGACAGTAACCATTGTTAACAGTTTATTTGGTACCTTCTGCTGGAAGAGGAATTCCTTGACTGATGGTACTAGTTACTTTTACTTCTTTTCTTGATATGTGGAATAAAGGCTAGCATAGGAATTTACATATATAAAAGTAAGGAGTACAAGAAAAGCCATTAACCCCCAAAGAAAAAGGAATGTAAGTCATAAGTAAAAATAATGAATTTTCCATATTCTAATTTAACAGTGATACTACCTTTCCAAACATTTTTTAAAAGTTTAAGCATCACAGGAAGCACACCCAATTGTTATTTAAATTTATTTAACTATCAATTGTTGCTGAAATGGAATTAAGATCAGTTTTTAACTTTTCCAGGTGCTTCCCTGATAGCTCAGTTGGTAAAGAATCTGCCTGCAATGCAGGAGATCCTGGTTTGATTCCTGGGTCAGAAAGATCTGCTAGAGAAGGGATAGGCTACCCACTCCAGTATTCTTGGGCTTCCCTTGTGGCTCAGCTGATAAAGAATCCGCCTGCAATGTGGGAGACCTGGGTTCGATCCTTGGGTTGGGAGGATCCCCTAGAGAAGGGAAAGGCTACCCATTCTAGTATTCTGGCCTGGAGAATTCCATGGACTATATAGCTCATGGGGTCACAGAGAGTCAGATACAACTAAGCCACTTTCACTTTCACTTTTCCAAAAGAACCTTGGGATGAATTACTCCTACCCATGAAGTGGATGAAGGTTTTACATACTAAAGAGAAACCAAGGAAGGTAGAGCAAGAGAAAATGTAATGATGCTATATAAGAGCAAACAGCAATTGTAACATTTAAAAATGCATCTGCTTATTTCTATAATAAAGTTATATATGGATATATAAGATATTATTTAATAACTGTCAACATCTTAAATATATACTTTATTGCAAAACAAAGAAAGAAATATTGTTTCTGTTTAAGTACAACCCAGACAAAAATTCAAATATGTCTTGGGTGATATGTTAATGCTAGGAATTAAAGAACTAGTATTTATAGGACAAAAAAATTAAGCATGGCCCCTACTTGGAAGATATGAGTCAGGTTTGTTTTGTTTTAACCTGGGCCCATGAGGATAGATCCCAAAGGGTCCTGGACCAACTTTGGAGGTTCTGTACACAACTTGCAATTATGTGCAAAGCTCTCTGTGCCTGTGTCCTTCTTTAAGAGAACTCGTCTAGAACTGTCATGAAATTCCTGAGTAAGTCTATTACCTCCCTTGTCAGGATCTGCAGACAAGACTCCCTGAAACACATTTATCTTACTTAAAAAGTCCTTTTTTGTTAACTTCTTACTTTTGAAAAGAACAGAAGACTAGATTATTGGTGAAATTAAGTGAGTAAACGTGTGTTTCTGCCCCAGCTCACTGACATTAGATCTAAACTCAAAATTTTGTCCATTAGTGAGAAGCCAAGTTTTTCTCCATTAACCCACGGAAACTTAACCTTAACTTAAAAATTTTAAATAGTTCAGTGTTTTCAGGGATCTGAGGTGTCTGTTTATAAAGCTTGCAGACAAAAATCAATACATATTCCAAGAGCTGAGCAGTTCTGAAATGCTTGAGTATTAATTGGCATGCTTTATTTCCTAATTAATCTGTGGAGTTAACTCTATTTAATGGGCTTCACAGGTGGCACTAGTGGTAAACAATCTTCCTGCCAATGCAGGAGACATGGGTTCAATCCCTGGGTTGGGAAGATCCCCTGAAGGAGGACATGGCATGGCAACCCACTCCAATATTCTCGCCTAGAGAATCCCATGGACAGAGGAGTCTGGTGGGCTATAGTCCACAGGATTGTAAAGAGTCAGACACAACTGAACAACTTAGCATGCACACACTATTCCATCCACAGGCTATAATACATCTCTTATAAACGAAAGATGTTTCAGTATCTCTTGGGAGAGAAACCTATTCTTTCCAGAACAAAATAAATTTCTCTCAAGGATTAGATTTGAGAGATTCTATAGCATTTACAAAAGGCTTTTTGCAATATCCTGCTGCTAATGTAATTTTCTGCCTTTTTCCTTGTTGATAGCTGGGACCAATTTGGAATACCTTTTCCATATTATTGAAAATCAGTGGGCAGTAATGTCATTAATGCTTTCAGGCCACTAATGTACAAGAGGTTATTACTTCAAAGTACAAAAGATGGTCGAAAATAAGTTGACCTTCCTAAAGTAAGAATTAAGTAGCCAAGGCCTGAAATTCAAAAGCTGTTTTCTGTTTTCCTGAAACTGTCCAATAAGCTTATCCTTACTAACCACAGAACCAACATTTCTTTGCTTAACTTCACATAAGAGACCATAACGTTATATTCAGACTCTACAGTAGCTTCGCTGCTCCCTGAAAGAAGAGTATGATTCATATCCATTTCAATTTCTATCTGTTTTGCATAAATGAAGCAAGCTTGTAGAAAAGACTGATTCATTATCATGTAAAATACAGCCATTAGGAGAAAATGTAGTAACCACATTCTGAGACATAACAAGATCAGACTCTTAGGCTTCTGGACTGAGCTGGGGAATGAGATGTGGAGTGTTTCTAAAAAAAGAAAAGTCTTCCTTCTGAAAGAGGTATTCACAGTGGTAAATTAAAGGAATTTTACAGTTCCTTAAAAAATAGAAGCCACAACAGACCATTCCTTAAGTCCACCATCAAAGCAGAACATTCTATCCAACTGACCCTTAGTGTTAATACTGGTGTAGAGGTAAGTCATAAAACTTGTATCTGTTTTATCTGTTTTGTTTGTCTTTCAGAATCTTCTTTTTTTCCCCACATTCACCAATTTATTAAAGGTTATGTCAAAGGATGGGTTTCCCCAGTGGCTCCACGGTAAAGACTCCTTCTGCAATGCTGGAGCTGTGGGTTTGATCCCTGGGTCGGGAAGATCCTCTGAAGGAAGGCATGGCAACCCACTCCAGTATTCTTTCCTGGAGAATCCCATGGGCAGCATAGCCTGGACCATGGGGTTGCAAAGAGTTGGACATGACTGAAGAGACTTAGCACACACACACACATGTTAAATGATACATATAAACAGCCAGACAAAAAGGTACATAAGGTGAGATCTGGGAGATGCCCACATGCAGGAATTTCTGAGCTCAATCTTAAAGCTCTCCTTACCCTCTATGATTGATATTTTTTTATTAACTGAAGTATAGCTGTTTTATAGCATTGTGTTAGTTTCACATGTACAGCAAAGTAATTCAATTATACATACATACACACATATATACATATATATATATATATATATATACTTTATCAGATTCTTTTCCATTATAGGTTATTACAAGATATTGAATATCATTCCCTGTGCTTTACAGTCTTTGCTGTTTATTTATCTTTTATGTAACTATCTGTGGTTGGAAAATTTAACAGGAACCACTTGACTCAAGTGCCTATCATGGTAACAGTCGATGTGCTATCATTGTCCCTGCCTATCAGATGCTACCACCAGGAAGAACTGCTGGGTAATGACAGAAATGTAAAGTGTTAAGTGCCACAGACTCCACAGCAAGGGGGCAGAGACAGGAAGGCCTGATTCCTGCAGTGTTAAAGAAATAGCCTCAGGGATGGAAAGAGGAGATGATCCATAGAAGAAAACAAGCAAATGGGAAGAACCTTTGAGTGCTTATACAGTGCCGGGCACTGCTCTAGGCACTGAGGATATAAGGTGAACAAAACAGACGATGTCTCAGCTGACTGCCCCATCGGTGAAGACTCACAATAGACCAATTAACACAGGTAGGAAAGTAAAAATTTTTTTTTAAATTTTTTTCAAGGTTTTCATTTTTTTATTTTTTTAAAATTAATTTGTTTATTTTAATTGGAGGCTTTGGAGGCTAATTACTTTTAAAAGGTAAAGGAGGGAGGAAGGACAGAGTGTTATGAGGGATTCCTGAGCCTTGGCTGCCTCAGGAAGCGCTTTTAAAGGAAGGAACATTTAAGTTGAGATCTGAATACAAGAAGGAACCATCCTCTCTGTTCCTGCAACCTATATAAACTGTCTTTGATGGGAAGAGGGTATTAAATGGCTAACTGAAGAGGTGTGACCCTGTCTTGTAATTCAGGGGTTTTCACCACTTTTCTGTGCATGTTTGAGGCACATTTTCAAATATCATAATATGTATTAGATTATACGAAGGGATTCTAAAACAAAGCAATTTGAAATCAGTCAACAGGAATTCAATCCTGTCACTCACAGCAGTTCCACTAACAGTGCCTCAGGTGTCTATGAAAACACCCCTTTATCCCCATGGTCATCTTGAGGATGCAATTCTGAGCTGGTATTTGCAGCCCACACCACACTCTTACACACCCAGGAGGCAAACTCATCTCCAGTGAAAGGAGATCCTTCTATAGCCGACACTCAAGAATTCACTCAACTAAAAATTAAACTTCCCTTATCCTCTGCGAACATACCTGTTTAGCTTCATAACTGCCTAACAATACCTGTAATTATATATACACATTTTATAAACTATACATACTCAAGTGTGGAAAAATAAATTTTATTAAAATTTTTTGAAAATTCTTTATTGAATTTGTTACAATATTGCTTCTGTTTTATGCTTTGGTTTTATGGTCATGAGGCATGTAGGATCTTAGCTCCCCCTCCAAGCAGGGATCAAACCCATACCCTTTACACTGGAAGGCAAAGTCTTAACCACTGGACCACCAAGGAAATCCCTGGAAAAATAAATTTTAGATACTAACATTGGACAGCACGCCTTTGCTCTTTGGGTCATATGCTGGACGGTGGCGGATGAGGGAACCATAGGTCTGGCCAGAGCCCCTATCTGCTCTTGGGAGCTGGTGCTGGGGATCTCAGATTCTGAACTCAAGGTACATCCCTGACGGCTCAGAAATCTCCAAGGAAATCGTGACTACTGATAACAGTTCAGCATGTGAAATCTTTTCACAGAAAATCATAGTATTCTCACATTGGAAGAAACTTTGTTCTTCATGAAGAAATAATCCTCACTTCACCTGTCCCTTTTTTGCTCTTTCATTTCCTCTTTCCTTCTTTTTGTTTTTCTTTTAATATCAACTAGTTATTTTAAAAGGAAAAAAACAAAAGAGTCCTGATATACAGAAAACTATGGAAGTCAAATAAATGCCTGCCAATTTCATGCACCTTCACCCACCTTTATTTAAATGAAAAAATTCAAAACGAAAATAAATCAAAATAGTCCTAGAGAACTTCTGGAACTTACCTGGGGTTACACAGAAGCCAGGAGTAAATAATGAAAACAGTGTCTAGGTCATCTGACTTCCCAACCAAGTTCTACCTTGTTGAGATCACATACCTAATAGAAAACTGATATTTACAACTCTAGATGGGGACATTCTAGTGATTAGATGTAATTTTAACCACTGGAAAAATCAGTTAAGGTTGGGGAAACCATTTGAGACATATTTTAAGTTAAAAAATTCTAACAGTAATTTGTATATATTAAAAACTTCTAAAAAGAAAATAGAACACACACAAAAAGTGAGTACTGTCAGGATATAGTCACATTCTATAAAGTAAACATCGTGACAAAAAGTGAATACTCTTAGAATGTATTCTACACCATGAAGCCAAATGACAATGTTATGATCATTAGGGCCAGCATAGCTTTTGAGAGTAAGTCAACAGATTGGTATCAAAAAGGGACCAATGCTTAAGCTTGGTTCTATCCAGTCTGATGCTATACAGCTGACCCTTGAACAATGTGGGGGTAGGGGTGCCAACCCTCCAGACAGTAGCAAATCTGTGTATAATTTATAGTGGGCCCTATGTAACCACAGTTGCTCTACCCATGGTTCTTCTTCCATGGATTCAACCAACCGAGAATCATTTAGTACTAACTATAAATAGTATTCACTATTGGAAAAAAATCCACATATAAGTGAACCTGCACAGTTCAAATCCATGTTATTCAAGGGTTAACTGAACTTCATTTGAACAGCGGCCTAGAAAACAGAAGAATGAAACTTAACTAGAGGCTGAAATTCTCCTTTTACACTTGGAAGCACAGCAAATGCACTCTCTCAAGCTTATGAAGTAACCCTCCAGCATCATTGATTTTTGAGTCTTACAAAAGCTCTTCGTATTGTGCCTGCATCACAGATTTACACTGCTATAACTCCTGTCAGACATCATCTTGGCTTTATGAATAAATAAAACTATGCTCTAGGGAAACATTGATTTAAGAAGAAAAATCAATACCCATCTAGCATGTGATAGACCTGAGCATTAAGGCTACTTATCCCCCAAGTACAATACTAAAGGGAAAACCATACTTTTTGCTTCCTAAGTAAAATCTGGGTGAAGGTGTATGAAATTGGCAGGCAAATGATTGCCATCCACAGCCCTCTTTCAGGAATCAGGATTCCTCTTTTCTTTTCAAGGTTGGTAGCCAATAATTCCAAAAGAAAAGAGGAAGGGAAAGATTAAAAAGAGGTTGACAAACCAGTACTGGCAAAATCTTGGTAATCTGTGAATTTATATAGCGAGTATACGAGAACTCACTGTATTATTCATTCTCTCATGGATGTAAAATTTTTCATAATAAGAATTTGAAAAGTATGCATCCTTGTCTGGAAGAGACTCTATTTAAGGCTAGTATCAACCAAGATGTTGACAATGGTTCTTTTTAGGGTACAGCCTCGTAGGAAAGCTTTTTCCTTTCTTTGGAATTTCATATTTTCCAACTTTCTATAGTGAATATGTATACTGCTTTTATAGCTCAGAAAACACTCACATAATAAATGCAAGGCAGGATAGCAAAAAAAGAGAAAAACAGGATTAATTAATTGACTGCAAAGTATTTTGTTGACTACTGACCTAGAGACAGCTAAGATATACATTGTAACGCTTATTTATATCAACTCTTTTTTAACTGCTCTCGGACATTTTTTTCAGAGCGCAAGGAGGTTGCTATTAAAATTGGTTTGTAAAATAAAGCAAACACTGTACATTGAAATTAACCTCATCTTTGTGAGTCAGAGTTCACATGGGAGACAAAACCTGGCTAAAGTCTCCATTTCCTCAGTTCTGAAATCACCTTACAACCTAAGCCTATTTTCACAGTGGAGACGGCTGTTCAGAGTTCTGACAGGCGTGTGGTAACCTTTGATTACAAAGCCACTCCAGAGGCCAAGGCTTTTGCTTTGTTTCTCGAATTGGTTGGAATTAAAAATGAATCCCATTATGTTTCCCGAGCTCCTCAAAGACACAATCCATTGCTAACTGTGTTAACTGCAGCCTTGTTGTTTTGGGATTAGGGCTCCTGTCCCAGCAGACAGTTATTGATGCTGTTCTCATAGCTTGTCTTTCTCATGAGTGGAAAGAACAACTCTGGTGTTCTGAAACACACTTCCAAGACATGGGCACATGAGAAGCCTGAAAATGGGTTACGGTAATTTAATTTTTGAATCCCAAATTCAAACATTATACAAGTAACTACTATACTCACCCAGATTGGTGAATGCCCTGACTAAATCTACTCTCTAGGTGGAAATGACTACACAGTTGCAAGTTTCAAGGATACGCAGCCACCATTTTAGTTCTGACAGCCATGCCCCCTCTCTTGCTCGGTTCATCAGTTTTGTCTGACTCTGCGATCACATGAACTGTAGCCCCCCAGACTCTGTCCACGGGATTTCCCAGGCAAAAATACTGGAGTGAGGTGCCTTTTCCTTCTCCAGGGGATCTTCCTGACCCAGGGATAAAACCCGGGTCTCCTGTATTGCAGGCGGATTCTTTACTGTCTGAGCCACCAGGGAAGCCCATAGAAGAGGGAAAGGGGCTGTAAATTGGTTCTGGCAGCTCTTCTTTAATCCATAGATACTTAAAGTCTACAGAAAAGCAAAACATTATTGTTGAGAAAAATGCTTGTACATAGAGAATAAGCACAGCTTGAGATGCCTTCTTACAAATACTACCTTCCTTTTTTGGAGATTCCCCAAACATTCAGAAAACTAAGATCATGGCATCTGGTCCCATTACTTCATGGGAAATAGATGGGGAAACAGTGCAGTGTCAGACTTCATTTTTTTGGGCTCCAAAATAACTGCAGATGGTGATTGCAGCCATGAAATTAAAAGATGCTTACTCCTTGGAAGGAAGGTTATGACCAAGCTAGATAGCATATTGAAAAGCAGAGACATTACTCTGCCAACAAAGGTCCGTCTAGTCAAGGCTATGGTTTTTCCAGTAGTCATGTATGGATGTGAGAGTTGGACGGTGAAGAAAGCTGAGTGCCGAAGAATTGATGCTTTTGAACCGTGGTGTTGGAGAAGACTCTTGAGAGTCCCTTGGACTGCAAGAAGATCCAACCAGTCCATCCTAAAGGAGATCAGGCCTGGGTGTTCACTGGAAGGACTGATGTTGAAGCTAAAACTCCAATACTTTGGCCATCTCTTGCGAAGAGTTGACTCACTGGAAAAGACCCTAATGCTGGGAAGGATTGGGGGCAGGAGGAGAAGGGGACGACAGAGGATAAGATGGCTGGATGGCATCGCCGACTCGATGGACATGGGTTTGGGTGGACTCAGGGAGTTGGTGATGGACAGGGAGGCCTGGCGTGCTGCGAGTCACGGGGTCGCAAAGAGTCGGATATGACTGAGTGACTGAACTGAACTGAACTGAATGTCTCAGTGGGTAAAGAATCTGCCTGCAGTGCAGGAAACACAGGAGACACGGGTTCACTTCCTGGGTTGGGAAGATCCCCTGGAGAAGGGAATGGCAACCCACTGCAGTATTCTTGGCTGGAGAATCCCATGGACAAAGGAACCTACTAGGCTATAGTCCAAAGGGTCGCAAAGGGTTGGACACGACTGAGTGACTACACACACATCTTCCTTTTTATTACAGTGTCAGAGATACACTCATTTAAATTAGATCGGCCACTGTGTGTTACTATGGGTAAGGCATCTATTAAATGCTGTAGATACAAAAATAATAATATCTGAATCTTACCCTCAAGCTTAGTGTCCATAGGAGGGTCAGATGTATTAATAGATAATTAAGTATAGTCTGACCAGAGATACAGCTGAAGAATCATGGGAACACAATTCACAGGGGGGAAACGTGGGGGTGGGAGCGGCTTCTCAGAGGAGATGGAAATTGACGTGGACTTTGAAGGATGCATAGGGATTTCTCAAGAAAAACTGAACAAGGGCATTATCAGGAGTGAGACCAGCATGTGCAAAGCCTGAAAGGACATGATGTGTTGAAACAGCCCAAGAAACTCAGTCCTAACAAAGCACAGACAGCAAAGCAGGGGAAGGCAGGCAGTGTGCTAGAGGGTTGCACAGGGCTGATGGTAGAGGTATGCACCAAGATGTCTGGGTCTATTCTCAAGGTTACAAGGGCCCGCAGAAGTCACTGAACAAGAAATCACACTATAAAGTGGGGAGCAGGGTGCCTAGAGTGGGGACAATCTGTTGAAAGACAGATTGCTAAGTGAGCTCCAGCAACAGACTGGCGTGGCATTGATGAGAACCAGAACTGATGTAGTGACAGTGAGAGGCAGAGGATAGCTGGACCGGAAGGATATTTACAATTAACATCTGTGACAGCTGGCAATTAATATTTGACCTCACCAAGCGTCACTGTTTGGGGAACTTTCATATGTTCTCTTAAATCCGGGATGCAGTCTGGACTGAATGCAAAGAGTGAAGCAATGTCAGGATGGAGATTGCTGGGTTGAGTTACGAGGTCGACAGTGATGCCTTTAATTAAAATACTGATTCCAGGAAAAGGTATCAGTTGTGAGTAGCAGACAAGTGAGGAGGGGTGGGGAAGAAGGTTTCACTGCGCACAGATTAATTTTGAAACTGCTTGGGATATACACATGATGATAACCAAAAGCTGGGGTCAGGAATTTGGCAGAGAGCAAACTGCAAATTCCAGATGAATTAAAAAAAAAAGGTAGAAAAATATCTCCATAGTAAGACTGAAGTGATCTACTACCTACAAAAAAAAAAAAAAAGCACTCAATACAATACTTTCTAGAAACTTAAGAGGACTGTGTGATTCCTCCTCAGAAACATCTGAGCCCTATTCTAAAATACATAGATTCTTGAGTTAAATCTTAATGCCCCCAACTAGAAAATGCTCTGTAATTCAGGCCCACAAATAAAATGTGTAAGGCAAGCAGCTCTAGTGGAAATGGAAGTGCATTAGAGAAAACAATATTTAATCCCTGATTCGAGATTCTTGTCAAATGCTAGGAGACCAGAGGAAGGCATTTTTGGAGCGTGGATAATCGAAGGTCCTAATGCACTGACTCTTAAGTTGAACTCAACTAACAAAAGGCAGGCTGTTTTCCAGAATCTGCAGTTATATTTAGAAAGACCTCCGAGGGGAACCCCAATGACCCTGAAATAGCACCCTGCTCTCCTAAGAGGAAAGAGTTCCTCTAGCAAAAGAAAGAGCTTCTCAACAAGTTAAAGGAAAGATTTGATTGAAAGACAGTGGCCTATTTTACAAGATTGCTTCTGTGAAGAGATTCAGACCAGATGTACTCCTTCCTTTCTGGCCCATAAGAGGAATTGGATAATGATGTATAATGGACAGAGGTCAGTCAGGTCACAGTGCTTGAGGTTTGTAAATCTTTTAAATGGGTGGGCAGAGCACTTCAAAGTCCAGGATTCATTAGAAAAGCAGATAACCATGTAGCAAACTAATTGCTAACATCAAATAAAGAATGTCTTTGTGTTAACTTGTTGTTCGTTTGGGCTGGCTGATTTTTTTCTGGTTTCAGTTCTGTTCATAGATGACCTAAAGTAATTAAAGAATTTTTACATAACTTTATTATCAGCACTAAATGAGATGACCAATATTGCTGATAATAATAACAGTAAAACACAGTCTAATACATTTTGTTGCTGATATTGGTGGTGGTGAGCACTGTTTGGAACTGGAAACCCATCAAGCTATCCAATTATAGTCTCCATCTCAAAGATGAACACAGAACTTGAATGAGGTTAGGCACTTTGCCTAATGTCACATAGGCATTAAAAGGGAGAACCAAGCTCATGCCCATCACTGACCAAAGGGAAACACCATGCTGTAGGAAGCATGGTGGGTGGTGTCTTAAGAGGCTGGGGCAGAAGCCCCATGGTGCTAACTTCAAAACTGAATTAGCAAATACCCTTGAGATTTTCCAGCTTCAAAGCTGTGTGTCTCCAGTCCCACATCTCAGAGTCCCCAAATATACCCTTGATGCCTGTACAAAGTTAAGCAGTAAGCAAGCATGGATAAACAATGTAGAATAAACCAGAAAAATGAATACCTCACAATCACTCTCTCCCAGCTCTGAAGCTGCACTCAACTGTTGAAATCAGAGAATGACTTCGGGGTTTTCTGGAAAGGAAACACAACAGGAAACAATTTCAAAACTCTGAACTGGATTCAACTGCAGTAATAAAGGGCTTCCCAGATGGCTCTAGGGGTAAAGAGCCTGCCTGCCAATGCAGGAGACACAAGAGACGCGGGTTCGACCCGTGGGCCAGGAAGGACCCTGGAGGAGGGCATGGCAAACCACTCTAGTATTCTTGCCTAGAGAATCCCATGAATATGCATGCAAGCTACTTATATGTTCACTGCTCAAATCAGGCTGTCTGCTCATTGTTTTCTGTCATATTCACTCTTTGGGCTTCCCTGGTGGCTCAGATGGTAAAGAATCCACCTGCAACGTGAGAGACCTGGGTTCACTTCCTGGGTTGGGAAGATCCCCTGGAGGAAGGCATGGCTAACCCACTCCAGTATTCTTGCCTGCAGAATCCACATCAACAGAGGAGCCTGGCAGGCTATATCATCCATGGAGTTGCAAAGAGTCAGAAAGTGTCAGAGTCAGTGTCGCAAAGAGTCAGTAGTGTCACAAAGAAATATCACAATGAAGGGTAAGATGATGATTGATGATCTTTCCATTTAGTTATTAAAGTTCTGAGCAGTAAAGAAAGTAACTAAGAAATAATTACTTAATTAACCTCTAGTAAGGTAAAAAATAACGCTGAAAAACAAAAGCTAAAACTTGCTCTGCCAATATTCACAGATCTATGTATTATCACAAATTTTATACCAGTAGGAAAGTAAAAATGATTGCATTAATTGCATGTGCTGTCAATGATTACTAATTTCACCCATGCTTTATGTGTTACTCATAACTTCATTCCATCTCTTCTCATAGACACTAACGGTAACTATGGGTTAGCACTTCGCATCACAAACGTGTACTTTCCAGGATGCAAGGTACTTAGAGATTAAAACAAAAACAAAAACGGTTTCATGCCTCAAGAAGATGACAGTCTTATCAGAATCAAGATATACTTTATCTTGAGCAGACTGGAACAAAAGTCTGTCTGTCTGTGTGCTCAGTCGTGCAGTCGTGTCTGACTCTTTGTGACCCCATGGACTGTAGCCCGCCAGGCTCGTCTGTCCATGAGATTTCCCAGGCAAAAATACTGGAGCGGGTTGCCATTTCCTTCTCCAGGGGACCTTCCCAAACTGCATAGAACTGTGTGACAATTGTTATAACAGATTTAGCCATACTATTTTATGTCTTCATCTTGAAACACACCATATTTTTGTTAGCATGATTTCCTATAGTTAAGATAAAACTGTATCACCTACAAAGATCACGTCCTCCAAGAGGATGTGTGATTCAAGTTTGAGGAATGTAATCACAAATCTAATATTCTGTTTTTGTAGACTGCAGATCTAAGAAGGTATCTTAAACTACTTGGCGGAAGTAAAAAGCATTGAGTGAAAAAGAATGATCCAATAACTAGATTGAATAGTCTCAGAAAAAGTAACCACTGAGGTAAACCAATGCGATTTGTTTTTCCTTTTTGATAAGAGTTTAAAAGAGAAAAGAAAGACCTATTTCTTAGAAAGAAATGAAATGCAAAGCAATTCAAGAAAGAGCAAAGGGAAATAGTGAGCAAGGTGGTAGTCCCTCCATGGGCTGCCAGCTCAGACTATCCAGAGGTCAGCAAGACAGGAGAGCCCCAGCCCCCATCCCACCTCCTGGGGTCCCTGACCATGTGAGCCAAGAGCCCCCTGGCTGGAGCTTCAAGAGAAAGGTGCAGTAGAAGGTGAGGGAGAGTGTCAGGTTCGGAGGAAAATGGTAAAAGGTCACATTGGCAAAGGGTTTGCTTTCAACATAGAAAAGCAATGGAAATTCTCTCCTCTTTGCCCTTCTGTGGGGAATTCCCCATTCTCAAATACCAAGCAAGACAGCGCAGCAACGCTGTGAGCTCTGGAAGGTTTCCACACCAGCCACACCACTGTTTACGAAACCACGAAGCTGCATTTCAAGCTCTAAACAATTGCAACAAAAACAAATGTTTGGGAAAAGCACCCGTTTCTAAGTAGAGCAATAACTATTTTGAGTTAAATATCTACTGATAGTTGTTGTTCAGTTGCTCAGTTGTGTCCGACTCTGCGACCCCACGGACTGCAGCACACCAGGCTTCCCTGTCCTTCACCATCTCCAGGAGCTTGCTCAAACTCATGTCCATTGAGTCGGTGATGCCATCCAACCATTTCGTCCTCTGTCATCCTCTTCTCCTGCTGCCTTCAATCTTTCCCACCATCAGGGTCTTTTCTAATGAGTCTAACACTGATAGACCTCTATGTTATACAAAAGAGGCCCAGTTCAGGAAACGAAGTTACCAACATATAAGATACAAAGAGACACAAGTAATAAAAGTATGTACAGGCTGAAGTAGGTAAAAGCGTGAAAGTGTCAGTTGCTCAATCGTGTTTGACTCTTTGTGACCCTATGGACCATACACAGCCCACCAGTCTTCTCAGTTCATGGGATTCTCCAGGCAAGAATACTGGAGTGGGTTGCCATTCCCTTCTCCAAGGGGATCTTCCTGACCCAGGGATGGAACTCGGGTATCCTGCATTACAGGCGGATTCTTTACCATCAGCCCTAAGGGAAGTGGGCATTTGTCCTGGGGAATTGTTGTTAAGTGCTAACAGGTTACAGCTCTTTGTCCATGTCCTACATGAAGATAGGAAGCCCTACAGCCCCAAGCATGTGGTGGGTTAAATCCTGACTTAACTACTGACCTCCCTGAAAGCAATTAAAGAGAAAAGGAAGGACAGGAATTTCTGGAAAGAATTTAATGCTAGTCATTTTCCCTCCTGATCCCCCAAGGGCTTGGAAGGCTCAATGATTTCTATTACATTCAGCACAGTCAGGTGAAAAAGAGTCCCAAAACAGGTAGCCATGTGAATTCAAATGATCCAGAGTGAGTGGATGGCATCACCGACTCAATGAACATGAACTTGAGCGAACTCCTGGAGACAGTGAAGGACAGGGATATCTGGTGTGCTGCAGTCCACGGGGTCACGAAGAGTCAGACACAACTGAGCAACTGAACAACAACAGAGTGGCTTTATACATATGTTGGTATGTAGCTTTTACTAACTGGCTTTTTCTGATTCTGTTCTAGTTTAACTACATGTTCCTGGTGGCTGAGATGGTAAAGAATCTGCCTGCAATGTGGGAGACCTGGGTTGGATCCCTGGGTCGCGAAGATCCCCTGGAGGAGGGCATAGCAATCCACTCCAGTATTCTTGCCTGCAGAATCCCACAGGCAGAGGAGCCTGGCAAGCTACAGTCCATAGGGTCGCAAAGAGTTGGACACGACTGAGCAACTAACACTTTCACTTCCACTCTAGCATCTGTTCAGATACTCAAGGGGAGTTGTCATGTGCTGGCCACTATTCCAGGTGGAGTTTCAATACTGATGAAGACACACAATTCCCAGCCCTCTGGGGCTTTCTGGTGCAGGCGGGAGACAAACCAGCCTTCTGACGAAACAGTTATAATAATCACTGAGGAAAATAACAGAAGCCAGTTTGGGGCCGAGTGATGCCCTGGGGTAGGCACTACTTTAAGAAGGGAGTTGGGAAAGACCTCAGAGGGTAAAATACGTTGAGCAGAGCCGTGAAGGTGGTGGGAGGGTCTGGGAGGGGGTGGGAGGGGTTGGGAGAGGAGATGGGAGGGGCAGAGTGGAGAGGTAAGAGGAGGTGGGTGAGGAAGTGGGAGGGGCTGAACGGGGAGGTGGGAGGAGCTGAGTGAGTAGGAGGGGCTGGGAGGGGAAGTGGGCGGGGCTGGGAGGGGAAGTGGGCGGGGCTGGGGTGGGAGGTCCTGGGGGGTGGTGCAGGATAGGCTAGAGGTTGGAGGACCATCAGGGGCCAACTGTGGACATTGCCACTCCCTGGAGAGTGGTGGGGAGGCAAGTCAGAGAGAGGCTGGTCACCCTAGGCCCCGAAGTGACCACCATGATGCCCGATGAATCGGAGCATGCCCAGTGCTCCCATGGCCACTGCAGAGAAGGCCTGGGCCAGTGACCCACACACAAACATGCAGATCCAGCAGAGGAAACAGGAGGAAGTCCTTTTCTAAGTCATGATACAAAGAAGAAAAGTGGAGGCAAGGATATTAGCTGACACTAAGGGTGGGGAAGGAAGTAGGGGAGGTCTGACAGGAGAGTAGGGAGGAGGAACAAGTCCTCCAGCAGAGGGAAAAAGTAAACCGACAAGGAAGAAGGGCCCACGGAGATGAAAGTGAGACCTACTGGTACAGCAGTGTATGTTTCTTCGGCCATATCACAGCACGGGTGAAGATGCAGGGGAGGTAGAGAGATGAGTTATGCCGTGGAGAGTAGTAGGACACATGGATTGCAGGTGTAGGCGGAGTGCAAGGGTGGCTGGAGTTAAGGTACATGAGCGGGGTTGACTAGAAAGAGGTGGTGACCAAGAATGGAATGCAGGGAGAGAGAGTGGGTTAAACCCTCGCTACTCAAAATATGGGCTTGCCAGGTGGCGCTAGTGGTAAAGAACCTGCCAGCCAATGCAGGAGACACAAGAGACTTGGGTTTGATCCCTGGATCGGGAAGATCCCCTGGAGGAGGGCATGGCAACTCACTGCAGTATTCTTGCCTGGAGAATCCTATGGACAGAGGAGCCTGGTGGGCTACAGTCCATGGTGTCGCAGAGAGTCAGACACAACTGAAGTGACTTATCACGCATGCATGCACTCAAAGTGTAGTCCCCGGCCAAGCATCGCCAACCATACCTGTGGCTTGTGTGAAATGCAGAATCTCAGACCTACTGAATTAGAATCTACATTTGAATAGGTGAGCCATGTGCACACTGAATTTGGGGAAGAACTGGCTTCCGTTTGTGCCAAGCTGGGTCAACCTCTAATTGCCCAAAAGCCACAGGCACCCTATAAAAAGTGTTACTGAACGGGTTTCTGAGCTGAGGGACTTCCCTGTGGCTCTGCTTCCCCTCCTCCACCTTAAACGGCTCATTTTGGCTTCGTGGGTTTCCATTCAGCTGCCTCCTGCCCTTGCTTGGTCCTGCCTCTCAGTCTTACAATATACAGTTGGCAGGCTTTGGATTCCATTTATGGAAGCATGGGGCCCTTGGAGTGCCTCGCCCGCATTCCCACCCTGTCTGCAGCAAATGGCATCGCCTCACTTTCTGAGACCAAGTTCCAGATACCCCTCCCCCTCTGCTCTCAATTAGCTTTGAGGGGCAACCAGCTACTCAGTGCCCTCGATCTGGCCTGCACAGCTCCCGGTGCCCACAGAGGTCTATCACCAGGCACTAATGCAAACTACACAGTGGTGCCACTGTGGCTTCATAAAGGTTTAGCTTCCGCCTCTAATAATTACTCAGGGTTTTTATGTCTTTAATCTGAGCAGACTGCCTTCACTCTTTCTAGTTAATTTTACAAAACGAAGGCAACAGCAGCTGTATGTGACATAACTGAATGAAAGATGCAGTTGAGCCTAATTAACGCAGGCTTTGCTTCAATAACAGCTTTATTCCTAATAAACAGAGTGTGACTTTCTCATTAACCTAGATACAAACTCCCACACTAATACTCACTCATGAAATAATATGAAAATGCTGAATTTAGAATCTCTGCTCTTTCAAAACTCAAATGATTTCAGATGCTGTCGTTTGTAATAGTTTTATTATGATTACTAAAAATTACCAGTTACAAGGCTTCCTATTAATATTTGCAGGCCCTGTGCTGCACATTCCATACACCCTCATCTCATGGGATCTCCTGGGAATTCCATGGAATCTGTTCTATTGT
Organism: Okapia johnstoni; assembly: GCA_024291935.2. Classification (NCBI taxonomy): domain Eukaryota; kingdom Metazoa; phylum Chordata; class Mammalia; order Artiodactyla; family Giraffidae; genus Okapia; species Okapia johnstoni. Next base: position 33,058,580 of record CM044309.1, on the reverse strand, counting down.
TATGCTGATTCTACAGATGGGGAAACAGGCTTGGAAAAGGTAAGTGACACAGCCAGTGAGTGGCGAAGCCAAGTTTCAGATGCAAGGGTACCTGACTCCAGAGGAACACCTCACTCAAATCATTTTTGGATAACACACAGCTGTCGCCTAGTGGTGTGGCCAGATAGTTTCTCTGCACTTCTGTATTCCCAAGCACATACATGCATGCATGAGTGCTAAGTCGCTTCAGTCGCATCCGACTCTTTGCGACCCTATGGATCATAGTAGCCTGCCAGGCTCCTCTGTCCATGGGATTCTACCGTAGTGGGTTGCCATGCTTTCCTCCAGGGGATTCTCCCAACCCAGGATCGAACCCACATCTCTTCTGTCTCCTGCATTGGTAAGCGGGTTCTTTACCACTAGCGCAACCTGGGAAGCTCAAGCACATACATAGTCACCACTAAATATTATATTACTTGAATCAAGAAAGTATAAACCAATAAACCAACCGTCTCTAATCCCATGATGACTAATATCTGACACAGGCATCCTTGGTGAGATGTGACTATTTTCTAGCTCTGTGATAATTCTTTCAGCCATTTCTCGGCTAGAAGAAATCAATGAAATGGGTGAATCTGAAATCACTCTGTTAAACTGTGATAAGTTATAACAAACCTGCTCAGCACCGTGGGGACCTGAATGCAATCTCCAGTGGTGGGTGGCCCATCAGGAACAAAATTTGTTCTGCTGTCAGGAGAGAATGCTGGCAATGGCACTCATTGGATCCCTTTCTCCACCAAGGCAGCCAAGACCTTGGGTGAGTTTAGCACATGTACAGAAGAAATGGAATGGAATCTAAGCCTTCCCGTGTGAGTTAATTACCACGAGACTCTGGACACACCAGCTTCCTTCCCTGCATCACTGAAGCACCCACGATTCAAAGATAACAATGTCTGGTCCTGCCTCTTTTGCTTCCCAAGGACTGTGTGAGAATGACTTGACAGGCTTAAGGCCCTTAGGTGGAAAGAGCTGAGGTTAATGGAACTGTGTCCACATGCTCAGCGTTAAGCAACACAAAATCAGGCCAAGACACATATTCACGGTAATCAGGGTTAGGCACATGGGGCTCATAGAATATTTCCTTTGACATTAGTGAAGCTAAAAATAAATAAAACAACAATAACAAGAAACCTTACAAAGGGACCCTCCCCCTCCCCAGCCACCATCTGTAAAACAGAAACTTTTTTTCTTTAAATAAAAATTACAGTCAACATTTTTAGTTTCTCAGATTTTGAAAAGGTACAAACACTGTAAGAAAAATAAATATCCTAAGGCCCATGCTAAATACATAACCTTTTTTAATTTTAATGTTTTATATTAATATATGGATGAATATTTACCACTCCATATTTATTACTGCCTCAATATTTATTACTGTCTCTACGCATATTTCTCCAGCTGTCTTAGGCTGTCAAGTCTGGTAAGGCGGGGGCCAAATCGAGTTGGTTCTCTTTGTAAAGCATGTGAAATTGTCATGCATAATTAGGCACATAAAGGGTTTTTGATGAAGTTGATTATGAAGAATGAGGACAGTGACTGCCGCGGCAGGCATGTTTCCTGCCACCTTCTTGTCTTTCTGAAATGGCAGATGATCACACGCTCACAGACATGCAGAGCTCATGGAAGCCTGGGCTGAGAGATCACGCAGAGCGAGCTGAACGCCGTGTGGTCTGTGGCCTAGCAGCAGCACCGGAAGCCCATCAGAAAGGCAAACCTCGGCCCCACCCGAGACTTAGGAACAGAGAAGGTGCAATGTCACAGAGTGCCCGGGCATCTGTGTGCACATTCAAGTCTGAGAACCACAGGCTAGAGAAACATCTAGTTCAGCAGCTCCCTTCTACAGATGAGGAAAGGCTGAAACTGTCTGCAGGTGCAGGTACCTAACCAGGCCTCACACCTTCCAACCCCTCCTGCTCTTTCAGGACTCTTCCTCTTTAAATTACTCTTCTGGGTGTCTACAGTTTGCTGCTGAGAACACCGGTTGTTTGTCACCAAGTCCTTTTATCTTTCAATACTGTGAATACACTTAGAGATGCTGGAAATGGAAATCTAGAACACTGTCTCACAGTAGAGGGCTTGCTGGTTACACACTGCCCACATCGTGATGGTGTGCAGAACTGGCCACCAGGCTTCTTGGTCGAGATCTGTATCTCACACTTGTGGTACCTTTTGGGTGTGGTGTTTCACCTTCGACCTCTGGTCCCTACTTCACTAACTGCTCCTAAGTCCCAGCTACACGTGGCCCTGCCCTGGAGTTCTGGAGACCAACCAAGTGAATATTATTCAAACTCTCAAGGATATGCCTTCCCAGAAAAACAAAACAAAGCTAGAACTATGTGAAAACTTGTAAAAACTCCAAGTCGCTCCTGATCTGCTGATCTGTCACTGCATCTTTTAAACCAGTTTCCTCCACACCTACTCTGTCCAGCCATACTTCATTCTTCCTATTGCAGTTCGGGAGCCATTCATTTCTATTTTGTTGTTCAGTCGCTAAGTCTTGTCTGACTCTTTGTGACTCCATGCACAGCAGCACACCAGGCTCTTCTGTCCTCAATCATCTCCCAGAGTTTGCTCAAATTCATGTCCATTGAGAAGGTGATGTTATCTAACTATCTCATCCTTTGCCACACCCTTCTCCTTTTGCCTTCAATCTTTCCCAGCATCAGGGAAATTTTACTATGAGTTTCTCCTCAGGATTCCAGCCACAAAAAGTAGTTAGTGAGGAACATTCAATAATATTCAAATCCCATCCCTTTTGGGCCACTATTTTCCAAAAGGTAAATAAGCACTGGCATACATTTTCATCACTGTATGTGGCAAACATCTGTCCTGACTCACATTTGAATACCAACTGGCACCCTCTCAGTGCAGTGACTTTTCTGGAAAAAAATTTCTCCAGGTATTAAAAAGATTGGCTGTACTTTCCCCCACAAGTTTTAGTTTCTTTCTATGCATTTAGAAATCAGGAACAATTTGTTGGATATAAAAGAAAAGCACTGCATTGAAGAAGGCATGTTATAAAAACACAAAAGATTACCCGAATCAAAATTCAAAGTTTGGTGTAGAAGTTTGGAAACAATGTGAACACTCTGCTGAAAGTCAAACATTAGATTAGTGGGAGGTCAGGACGGACTGACATTGTTGTGGGCAGCAATTCCTAAATAAACCTCGAGAGGGACTGCCAATCAAAGCGAGCCAGAAGTACCCAGTCCTACCTTGGAAGCACTCTCCTCTCTCTCAAGGCAACATCCTTCATAAGAAAATATCATTCTGTCATCTGGGATACAAAGCATTCCAGGAAATACTAGTACATGAAGGGGAAAAAATACAAAGAGAAGATACTGTTGAACTGCACATCCCAGGAAGTCTGTCATGAACTGGTTGAGGCAACAGGTTTGGGGAAACCTTCACTACAATTTTGGAGATGTGTTAAATGAGTATATTAAGCATTTAGAACAGGGCCTGGGCTTTCCCAGTGGCTCAGCAGTAAAGAATTCACCTGCAATGCAAGAGCCACAGGTTTGATCCCTGGGTCAGGAAGATCCCTTGGAGGAGGAAATGGAAACTGACTCCAGTATTCTTGCCTGGAGAATCCCATGAACAGAGGAGCCTGGCGGGCTACAGTCCAAAGGGTCACAAAGAGGCAGACACGACTGAAGCAACTTAGAACGCACAGAACAGGGCCTAGTGTATATCATGTGGAATATAAAATCTCTCAGCGTTGGACTTGTATTCCAAATTCTCCTAAGGCAGCAAGTGAGTGAAGCGCTTGAATTGCTGCCCTTTAGATAAGGCACGTGCCCTCTGTTGGCCACAGTCCGTACCACTCCCTATTGTCCCCCAGATACTGCAGCCAAGCACCAGTTGCTTTTGAACACTGCATGGTAGTGCTGTTGCTAAAGTAGAATAAAAGGAAAGGGATGAAGTTTTACCCATCTCTGTACCATCTGCTGACCTCCTGAGAGGGCTTTGAGACCCTCTGGATCACTCATTTCTGGTACTCATCTGAGTTTCTTGCCCTAGATAATGTTATTACCTGCATAAAGCTGCTACCTCTGCCAGGAACATGCTCTGCTCCTTGGCCCGCTTTTCCCATCTGCCCAATTAGAACTCACTTTTCAAGGCTTTTGCAGTCTTTTTGACCCAGTCAGTTGGAATCTTCTGCTTTATTATTGGCTTCCCTGGTGGCTCAGATGGTAAAGAATCTGCCTGCAATGCAGGAGACCCAGGTTCGATCCCTGGGTTGTGAAGATTCCCTGGAGAAGGAAATGGCAACCCATTCCAGTATTCTTGCCTGGAAGATCCCATGGACAGAGGAACCTAGTGGGCTACAGACCATAGGGTTGAAAAGAGTTGGACACAACTGAACAACTAGCATTTTCACTAAAATTTTAGAACTAGTTCTCTGGACTCCATATTAGGCCAATAGCTGAATCATCTGATCTTTCCCCTCACAATTTTAAGGTCTTGTTTTGCTCATAACATCCAGCTATATGTTCTCAAACCTCTTTCTATTGGAGCCCTAATTACCCCCGTCTTACACACACATGTACACCTCAGGCGGAGAAGGCAATGGCATCCCACTCCAGTACTCTTGCCTGGAAAATCCCATGGACGGAGGAGCCTGGTAGGCTACAGTCCATGGGTTCGCTAAGAGTCGGACACGGCTGAGCGACTTTACTTTCACTTTTCCTTTTTATGCACTGGAGAAGGAAATGGCAACCCACTCCAGTATTGTTGCCTGGAGAATCGCAGGGATGGCGGAGCCTGGTGGGCTGCCGTCTATGGGGTCAAACAGAGTCGGACACGACTGAAGCGACTTAGCAGCAGCAGCAGTAGCAGTACACCTCAGGATGGACCTACAGTGAGAGTGTGTATGTATGTGACTGTGTGTGTTTCTGTGTGGCAAGGGGGTAACTGCTGGCATCGAGGCCAGGAGGAAGAGGGGAGGTAAAAAGGACAGAGGAGGCATTCCTACGCGTCCTCATTTGGATCTCCCATTCCCATGAGACCTAGAAAGAAATGAAGTGGTAAAAGAGACCAGAAGAGACAAAACAAAATGGCTTCATTTTCTTCTGGAACTCCCTTTCCAGGCTTCCACTCTGCAACCCAGTGGGGATGTCAGTTCTATGTGACAAGGTGGGATCAAGAGTGAGGAGGAGGAGGGGGCAAGAGACAGGGAAAGAAACATCCCCACTTTTACTCCTCACAACTTCATAACCTGCTCTCCATAATCCCCCACGTCAGAGATAAAGTCTGCAGCTGCTGAAAGAAGAGGAAAGAGAGAAGATATTGGATAATAAAGGGCAGTCAGACCTCAAGTCACCCTTCCCCGCCATCTCAAAAGTCTTTCAACCTCCTTCACTCCTATGTCCACTTCTCAGGCCCAACTGTCTCCATGGCAACATGAATACCTCTTCCCATAATTCTCTCTGCTTCTTCTCCTCCATCCCCAAGTCTAAGGAGCCACACCGGGGGCTGGAAGAGCAGCTCCTTGAAGACAGGACTCCCACCCTGTCTACCCGGAGAGAGCCGTGCCCATTTGTCTGGCCCACAGGAATCAAGCCCAGTGCATGGAACTGGGTTTATGAAATCCCTGAACTCAAGAACAGTTTTCCTTACAGGAGCATTGTTATAAATGTATTCAGCAAAACTCCTGACACACAGAACTAGGAAAAATACAGCGAGTGTCTGGTAGTTCATTTCTTTCAATGTCAGAGTTTCTGGATTCGAATTACATATTCAGTTGCATATTATTTATTATGTATTTGTTTCTTGAGATAGGGCTTCATAGGTGGCACTAGTGGAAAAAAAAAAACAAACCTGCCTGCCAATGCAGGAGACATAAGAGACCCAGGTTCTATCCCTGGGTTGGGAAGATCCCCTGGAGAAGGGAATGGCAACCCACTCCAGTATTCTTGCCTGGAGAATTCCAAGCACAGAGGAGTCTGGTGGGCTATAGTCCATGGGGTCAGGAAGAGTCAGACACAACTGAACGACTAACACTTTCACTCTTTCATTTCTTGAGATAAAGTGATAAACTTTTAATCAGTTTAATAAAATCAACTTAAAAAGTGATTTGAATCTAGTATGAAAAATATCTTTAAAAATAAGTATCTTGAAAAGAACTGGGGACAATCAATTCTATTATAATATGAAGGTTTTTCTTCTCTAGTCCTTAATGACGTAGAGATAAGAATTAAGGCCTTTTCCAATACAGCCAAAGATCTCTATAATATTTTATAAGTCATGGATGGACATATTTTGGAAATGAGAAGATATTTGGGTTTAGTGCAAAGACCAAGCCTAAAAAAACACCTAAAGCTGGAAATAGGTTTTCCAAAGAGACATCTGAAAACATACATTGATAAGTGTCCCAAAAGCGTGCAGAGCTTTGACTTGCCATTATTTATCCTGCCTTATTTTATCTTAGTTATTTTCTAGGCTCCTGACTTATTACATTAAAAGACAGGCTGTTTCAGCTGACCTTGCAGGTACAGAATAAAAAGAGCAATTGACAAAGAAGGGAAAAAAAATTGTAGAGTGAAGAGATGTTGCTACTTATGAAACGAAACATTGACTGTCTGGTGCAGGACAGAACAAGTCTGTCTTCTGGTCCCAGCTCTGTGAACCTCCCCTTCTATAACAGAAACACTGACAGTGGCTGACATCTTATGCCAGGCGTGTTCTATGTACCTTTCATATGACAACAGCCTTATGAGGGAAATACAGTTATTATCCCCATTTTACAGATGTGGAAACTGACGTTTAGAAAGGTTAATTATTTGCTCGAGGTCACGAAGCTGATAGCGGAAGGGGCAGGGAGGCAGACACATAGCAACAAATAATCTGGCTCCACAGTACAAGCTCTTATCCTCTCAGACTTTACTCTGTTCCACACCCTTTCACTCACTTCATCACCTTCCTTCTCTCCCACAGTGGCATTATGAGTTAAGAAGTCACTGAAGTCTGGGTCTGGTGAAAACCAAGCCACATCTTAGCCTTCTCAGGCCTTCCCTTCAAATAAAGATAACAGGGATTGGCAGCGAGATGGGCGTAGATTCCACAGCTTAGATCGCAAGCAGCCTTTCCATTCCCGCAATCCCCGACCCACCCCCATCTTCTATCAGCACTAGTCACATGCCCAGCTTGAAAGGTTATCATCTTTCTGGAACTTTCCATCATCCCTCAATCCTAACACAATGGCTACAAACAAGGCAGCCTCTTGTCATTTACAGTTTGGACAGGGAAAAAAAAAACATTTCTAAGCGTAATACAGTAGTAAATTACTTAGGAGTTCCATATTGGCAGCCCACTCTAACACTAGAGTGTGCTTGCCGGGCAAATCCCACGGTCAGAGGAACCTGGTGGGCTACAGTCCATGGGATCACAAGAGTTAGACATGACTTAGTGACTAAACAACAACAAATGTGAGAATCAGTAGAGACACTCAGAATTGGGCTTCTTTGCAGAGAGATGAGACTTTTGAGTCACAAAATTGAAAACACCTTGAATCCTTTGTTAGAAAGCCTGAAGCAGAAGAAATGCGTGTGTGGATACAGAAGAAATGTGTGTGTGCTAAGTGACTTCAGTCGTGAGTGACTCTTTGTGACCCCATGGACTATAGCCCACCAGGCTCCTCTGTCCATGGGATTCTCCAGGTAGGAATACTGGAGTGAGTTGCCATTCCCTTCTCCAGGGGACCTTCCCAACCCAGGGATCGAACCCGCATCTCTTACACCTCCTGCACTGGCAGGCAGATTCTTCACCAACTGTGTCACCTGGGAATCCCGCAGAAGAAATATTACTACTTGTTACACATATTAAATGTCATGAAATTAATTCAACTGATGAGTACCTCATTGAAACTCTGACAGAACTACCAGAAAGTCTTTAGCAAGAAATATTAAAGTAACCATAGCAATGAAGTAATTGCATAATACTCTTTATTATGAATTTAAAAAATGCCAAAGAAGACACTTTATTTTGTGTATGTCTATTTTATTTCAGTGACTATCTTTCCTGGTTGGACTAATGATTTCAACTCCTCCAATTCTATGGGAGTCTTAAGTACGACAACTGTAAATTCTCTAATAATGGAGGTTTTTAGAAATATAACTTTAAATAGTTTATAATTAGGGATGATACATCTAGACAAATTGCTAATATAAAAGGTAGAACATTAAAACCATGAGAAAGAAATGTGACTTGTATGCTAAAAAAAAAAAAGGCAGCAATAGATTCTTAGTGAAGAGACAAGAAAGGTTGCATAAACTTGGAAGAAAGAGGCCCCTGCAGGCAGGTGAGGAAGGGAAGGAGACTATAGTGTCAGCAGTAGTCACAGCTTTGCCCTGTCATGAAGGCTGAGTCATAAATTCAGGTGCTGACCAGGGTCAGGCAGGATCAGATACCATAAATGACCATATATGAGTGAGGTGTGTCAGAAGAACATAAAGCCGTCAGCCGTCTCAGACGTCTGGTCTATGATTTGGTAGAAAGGCAGGTGAACAATGTTGCCTTCCTTTATTCTAAGGAAAACAAGTGTCATGCCATGATAAAAAGGCAGCTGATGGCTGGCTGCATTTATCTGGGAGGCAATAAGGAGTGGTAAGGACTGTGGCAAACATGCCTCGGGTAAATGGGCAGCCACGAAGCACATGTATTAACATCTAACTCCTTTGGGGGAACTTGGGAATGTGAGCCCAGTGTTGGCAAATGTTTTCCTTTCCTTTTTTTTTTTTTTTAAGAGAAACTGAAAACATGGATTTTCACATGATATGTCACTATGTTTAAATACATACTACTACTAATATGATTTGAAAAACAATACACTATCTTTCATCACTAAGTGGGCCCACAAAACAGGCTTGAGGGTCAGGTTTGAGGGTCATCTGATATATAGCTTCTGCTGAGGTGGGAGCAGGATGGAATTTCGATAGGAAAGGCCTGGAATTTCAATCTCAGATGTACTACTGTGGGGCCTAGGAAAAGTACTTAAACTTCCTAAAATCAGTGCCATGCACCACAAAGATGCTTGGAGGCGAAATAAGCAGCTAGTGTGAATAGGTAGAAGAGTGTAGTCATTGAGAGAGAATGCAGGTTTCAGAACCAGTTCAGACGCTGCCTCACTACTCATCAGGGCAAAGTATTTCACCTCTCTGTGTCAATAGTGTTCTCTTCTTTAAAACGCTATTGACGTCACAGTGTTGAGGATTCAACAAGTATTAACAAGTTTTGGATACATATGATCAATATAACAGAATCCCTTGCTTTCCTTCACAACCCCTACCAAACAAAGAATAACTATAATTTAAGAGGCAATTTCATTGTAATAACTTTCTGAATTTGGATATGGAAAATTCTGTATAGTATGATACTGATCCAACTTTTCAAACTGAAATGATCTACAGGACATTTTATAAGTTCTTCACTCAAAAAAAAATTATTTATTTATGTTTGTGTCAGGTCTTGGTTTTCCAGTAGTCATGTATAGATGTGAGAGGTGGACTATAAAGAAAGCTGAGCACCGAAGAACTGATGCTTTTGAACTGTGGTGTTGGAGAAGACTCCTGAGAGACCCGTGGACTGCAAGGAGATCCAACCAGTCAATCCTAAAGGAAATCAGCCCTGAATAATCATTGGAAGGTCTGATGCTGAAGCTGAAATTCCAATACTTTGGCCACCTGATGCAAAGAACTGACTCATTGGAAAAGACCCTGATGCTGGGAAAGACTGAAGGCAGGAGAAGGGGATGACAGAGGATGAGATGGTTGGATGGCATCACCGACTCAATGGATATGAGTTTGAGCAAGCTCCAGGAGTTGGTGATGGACAGGGAAGCCTGGTGTGCTGCAGTCCATGGGGTCGCAAAGAGTCGGACAGGACTGAACTGTGTCAGGTCTTAGTCGCCCCATGTGGGCTCTATAATTAGGGTGAGCGGAGTTCAGAGCAGGGGGCTTAGTTGCCCTGTAGCCATGTGGGATCCTGGTTCCCTGACCAGGGATGGAACCCTTGTCCCCTGCATCGGAAGGCAGATTCTTTTTTTTCAATTGAAGGATAATCACTTTACAATATTGCTTTGGTTTCTGCCATACATCATCATGAATCAGGCATAGTAATACCTATGTCCTCTCCCTCTGGAACCTCCCTCCCATGTCCCACCCTTTCCCACCCCTCTAGGTTGTTACAGAGCCTTGGTCTGAGTTCCCTGAGTCATACAGGAAATTTCCATTAGCTATCTATTTTATATATGGTAGTGTATAAGCTTCCATACTACTCTCTCCATTCTTCTCACCCTCTCCTTCCTCCTGCCCACGTCCATAAGTCGGTTCTCTATGTCTGCATCTTCATTCCTGCGAAGGCAGATTCTGAACCACTGAACCATGAGGGAAGTCCCTTGACTTTATTTTTTAGATTCAGTTTTTATTTTTAGATGATCGTAGATTCATATGGAGTTGCTTGTAACACAGGGAGATCTCATGTGTCCACTGCTGAGTTTCTCCCAGTGTAATTTCTGGAAACACTATAGTACAACATTACAACCAGGAAATTGACAACTATGCAGTGAAGATACAAGACATTTTCATCACCACCAGGATTATACAGGTTGCCCTTCTACAGCCACACCCACTTCCCTTCTGCCGCTAGCACATCCTTAACCACTGTAAACCACAAATCTGGTCTCTATTTCTGTCATTTTGCCATTTTAAAGAACATTATGTAAATAGTGCCACACTGTATGTTACCATTTTTGATTGACCTTATTCACTCAGCATGATTCCCTGGAGACTCATTCAAGTTGCTTCATTTATCAGTAGCTGGCTCCTTTTTATTGCTGAGTATATATATATATATATATATATTCCATGGTATGGATATACCACATTTGTTTAACCATTCATCTGTTGAAGGGCATCTGAGCCAGGTTTGGCTGCTACAAATAAAGCTACTACAAATATCTGAGTAAAGATTTCTCTCGGATAAATGCCCATGTTTAAGTTTTTGAAGAAATATCGAAACTCATTTACAGAGTGGCTACAACATTTTATATTTCTACAGCAATGTGAATGATCTAGTTTTCCCATATCCTCACCAGCATGTGGTGTTGTCACTATTTTATATTTTCGTCATTCTGGTAAGTGTGTAGAGCCATTTCAATGTTGTTTTCATGTGCAGTTTCCTAATGGCTAATGATGTTGAACATCTTTTCATGTGTTTATTTGCCATCTGTGTATCCTCTTCAGTGAAATGTCTATTTCATAATTGCCTTGTTTGTTTCTTTTTATTGTTGAATTTTACTAGGCCTTTGTTAGACACATAGTTTGCAAATATTTTTTCCCACTCTGTACCTCGCCTTTTCATCCTCTTAGCAGTCTTCTGCAGAGCAAAGTTTTAAATTTTGGTTACATCCAATTTATCAAATTTTCCTTTTGGTGCTGAGTCTAAAAACTTTTTACCTAGTTATACCTTAAAGATTTGTTTTTATATTTTTTACCAAGAGATTTATAGCTTTGTGTTTTACATTTAAGTCCGTGATCGATTTTGAATTAATTTTTGTAGAAGATGTGAAGCAGGTCAAAGTTCATTTCTTTTTAACATATGGATGCCCAACTGTTCCAAGGCTATTTATTGAAAAGGCTAACTTTCCCTCACTGCATTGCTTTTGCATCTTTGTCAAAAATCAGAATCCCTTCATGTTGTTTATAAGTCATACAGTCTCCGATATTCTGCTAGACCAGCTCAAATGGACTAAGGCGGTAGTTAAAAATATCTCAACTTTATAAAATCATAGATCTAGAAGTCAGAAGACCCACTGCATTCCCTCTGGTGGTGCTAAGGGTTAGAATCACTTTTCTCACTTTTCCCAGCTTCTAGAGGCTGTCTGTAAATCTAGTCTTGTGACCTTGCATCATATCACCTTTTCTCCTGCTTCCATCCTTACATCTCTTTGCCTGGCCCTCCTATTTCACTCTTATAAGAACTCTTGTGAATACACTGGGACCACCCAGATAATCCAGGAGAGTCTCTCCATCTAACAATCCATAATTTACCTTTGTAAAATGCCGTGACCATGTAAAGAAACCAATTTAATAGGCCCTTGGAATTATGATGTGGATATCTTAAGGGGACCATTATTCATTCAGTGTGTTGGTCGCTCAGTCATGTCTGACTCTTTGTGATCCCATGGTCTGTGGCCCACCAGGCTCCTCTCTCCATGGGGTTTTCCAGACAAGAATACTAGAGTGGGTTGCCATTTCCTTCTCCAGGGGATCTTCCTGACCCAGGGATCCGACCTGGGTCTCCTGCATTGGAGGCAGATTCTTTGCCATCTGAGCCACCAGGGAAATCCCTATCTTAAGAGGACCATTATTCAGCTTACCACACTTAGCTTCCTGTAACTGAATATTTTTATCCTTTTTTTTTTTTAACTTTACAATATTGTATTTGTTTTGCCATACATTGACATGAATCCACCATGGGTGTACATGTTTTCCCCTTCCAGAACCCCCCTCCCACCTCCCTCCCCATCCCATCCCTCCAGGTCATCCCGGTGCACCAGCCCCGAGCAACATTTTTATCTTTTGCCAAGTTTGCAGCCCTTAGTTCTTCCAGTACTTTTTCAGCCCTTCTCTCTTCTTCATCTTCTCCTGGGACTCCAATGCTACAACATTAGACCTGTAGTCACAGTCCCACAGGTCCCCAACGCTCTGTTTTTATGTTTTCTTTAGTCTGTTTCTCTGTTTGCTAAGATTTGGGCAATTTGCATTGTTCTATTGTCCAGGGAACTCACTCCTTCCTCTGTCCCCTCCATTTTGCTGTTCATCCCACCCACTGAGATTTTTGTTTCGGTTGTTCTATTCTTTCAGGCTAAAATATCCACCAAGCTCGAAATTATATGTCCTATTTATTTGCTGAAACTTCCTGTTCACTGTTCACAACTGCTCAGCGAAGCATGTGGATGACGGCTGCTTTTAATTCTTTTTCAGATAATTCTACCATCTATGTCATCTAGCTCAGTGTTGGCCTCTATTGAATGCCCTTTTTTCACTCAGTTTGAGATCTTCCTGGCTCTTGGAAGGACATGTGATTTTTTTCATTGAAATCTGGACATGTGGGATATTATGTTATGAGACTCTGGATCTTATTGAAACCTTATGTTTTAGCTGCTTTCCTCTGACACCACTCCGGCAAAGAAAAGGAAAGACTGTGACATTATTGCCTCATGAGAGAGAATCAGGTTCCCCACTACACCTCCAGTGACATCTGAGAGAGGGGCTCCCCTCCGTCACTGGGCAGGGAGAGTTCTGGCCTCCACCCATGTCTTCCTGGCCGGGAGGAGCAGTATTACTGCTTCCTATGCAGTCTCTACTGACACCACCCTAGTGGTTGGGAGGTGTGCAACTCTTGACTCCTCGTGTGGTTTCCACTTATACAGGGGTGGAGGTGGCAGGTTTTGGTACCACCCAGCAGAAATCAACATCTTGGCTCCCTACTGCTCAGCTTTCTATAACAGCACCCAGTGAGGGAGGAGGCTGGGGTACCTCCTTGGAGCCTGGCAAGGGTGGAAGTCCCAGCCTCCCAGTCAGCCTCTGCTGGCAGAGTGGAGCCACAGTTTTTTCTGTGATGTCTGGCTGGAGGACAGCAATTGTTGAAAAGCTTTCTGTCCCTTTTCTGGTCCTCTGGCTAAAGAGGACAGGCTTTCGTTGTTGTCACTGTTGTTTTGTCTGTTTCTGCTAGTGTCTCCTGACCGCTGGCTTCTCTAACTCTAAATTTGATTGTTGTTCAGTCGCTCAGTCGCGTCCGACTCTTTGCGACTCCATGGGTGGCAGCAAGCCAGGCTTCCCTGTCCTTCACTGTCTCCTGGAGTTTGCTCAAACTCATCTGCATTGAGTTAATGATTCTGTCCCACCATCTCATCCTCTGTTGTCCTCTTCTCCTCATGTCCGCCATCTTTCCCAGCATCTAAATTTGATATATTTTGCCAAATATATGAGGCAAAAAGAAAACCCATGTAACAAATCGTCAGGTCACTCCTTGGGTCTTAAGGTCCTCAGATGATCTGCCTTCTTTTCTCCACCTTTCAGTCTTATTATATCTGTTTTACAGATTATCTACGGGTTTCACTTGTACTTTGTCAGAAAAACAGGGAAAAGTATGGCCACCTCACCTTTCCAGAAGCATAAGTAGTCCTTCCTTTCATTTTGAGGTTAAAATTAGAAACCTCATCAAGCAAGGAAATTGCACTTAACTATGCTGAGGACACTACATCAAGTAAGAGCAAAAGAATGCATCAAATCAATTTCAAATACTTAGCAAATAATTTAAGGAAAACTTTAAAAATGTGCCATAGCATTTAACCCATAAGAAAACCAAGTTTACAAAGAATATCTTTTAACTGTGTTCTCAAAAAAATACCCACCAAGACTTTAGTTAACTTTTAATTTAAAGATAATTTTAGAAAAAGAAAGGGACTTTTCCTCGGTGGGCAATGTTTTGCAATCAGTTATCTACAATACTGAGGTTTTTCGTAGTTTCTTTTTTTTCCACCTACTTCAGTTCATCTCTGAAGGCATTTTTCTTTCCTCAGCTCTCTGTAAGAATTGGCAGCATGGATATTATGTGGGATTGTATTTATATTATTTGAAAGCTTTTCTCCCATGTGACATCTTTATAGAATTTAAGAGAACGAGATGTGTGCATGCTACAGGATACCAGTCATTAATAAAGAGCAGACATAGTTCCAATATTACATCTATTTTCCTTTAATCAGCTCTTTATTTTTAGATGGAACAGACAGAGTGGCAAAAGCACAGCTAAAAGTAAGTAAAAGTCTGCTGAAAATACAGTGAGAAACCTCAGTCTGTTTTCAACAGAATTTTTTTTTGCAGATCAATATGAAAGGTTCTCTTTAGGTTTAAAAAGTACCCAAATCAAATGATATAGTAAGTAGCAAGAAATGTGTAATTCAAAAGAACTCTCAAGTAGATAAAGGCACTTGAATAGAGCCTAAGAGGAGCTCTGAGTTAGGATGATTTGGCATTTACTCAGAACAGTTCTGCAAAAATCAGGGTTTGAATTTTATGTTCTACTTTTAATCAGAAGCAAGTGGCGACTCCTCAGGGTAGACTCTAAATTCACCACATTACTTCTTCACAGAGCTGTTTTCTGTTCCTTGGGTGAACAGAAGGAAACTGCATGGTACAGTACTCAGTGAGATGTAAAATAAGGATTAACAAGCCATTCTGGAGAGTTAGCGAAAATTAAGCTTCATTGACCAGCTTGACTCACAGCCAATCTGGCAAAAAAAGCACCCTAGAAAGCAAACGAACAGTGAAGTGACAAGCAGCACAAAAAAATGAAATACCCACAGAAGCATTAAAATCATGAAAAGATGTATTGTGTTCTGTGATCAGCCAAGTCCATTACTAGAATAACAAAAGGCTGACAAAGTTCTGTATAGTCAAAACTATGGTTTTTCCAGCAGTCATGTATGAATGTGAGAGTTGGACCATAAAGAAGGCTGAGCGCCAAAGAATTGATGCTTTTGAACTGTGGTGCTGGAGAAGACTCTTGAGAGTCCTTTGGACTGCAAGGAGATCAAACCAGTACTAAAGGAAATCAATCCTGAATATTCATTGGAAGGACTGATGCTGAAGCTGAAGCTCCAATACTCCGGCCATCTGATGTGAAGAGTTAACTCCTTGGAAAAGACCCTGATGCTGGGAAAGACTGAGGGCAAGAGGAGAAGAGGGCGACGGAGGATGAGATGGTTGGATGGCATCACCTACTCAACGGACATGAGCTGGAGCAAATACCGGAAGATACTGAAAGACAGGGAAGCCTGGAGTGCTGCAGTTCATGGGGTCAAAAAGAGTCAGACACAACTTAGAGACTGAACAACAATTCTGTACCCAATGTACTTAGTTGCATTGAGTCTTTGCGACTCTATGGACTGTAGTCTGCCAGGCTCCTCTGTCCATGGAATTCTCCAGGCAAGAATACTGGAGTGGGTTGCCATGTCCTCCTCCAGGGGTCTTCCCAACCCAGGGATTGAACCTGGTCTCCTGCATTGCAGGCAGATTCTTTACCCATTGAGCCACCAGGGAAACCCCTGTAATAAGCTAGTCCAAAACAGCCCACTGGCCACTGTAAAATCTGCTTAGGAAATAAATGGTACATTCCCCTTCCTATCTCCACAGAAGAGAGTTTACCAGCAGATAGGAACACATAGGCTAGTGGAGAGACCTGTTACCCCTTTATCTGGAAAGGACAAGTGAGATGTTCTTACAGAGCAGAGGTGAGCAGTAGCAGAAAGAACCCTCAGCCAGGGAGCTGCCCTGTGGGTGGTCACTTGGATGGGCCAGGCAGCTGAAGACACAGAAGGTGGGCAATTCTGTCTGCTGCCCACCATGGTTTTAAGACTTCAGTTATAGGAAGGGGAGGCATTTTAATGCCATTGGGCTCTTCCCAAGATATGTCAAGGATCAGGAAAAGAAAAGAAAACCACATTGATTTAAAACTTAAGGTTCTTTAGGACTACTCATTTACTCTAAGTTTAAGATATTTTTAATGTTGCTGAACTACCTCATGCTTTATCAAAAAAATAACTCTTTAATGTCTATTATCTTAAGAGAGCTTCAGATTTGGGTACATGTCTTTGATGATGTATTATTTACATGCCAACTCCCTCCTAAAAGGATTTGAAGCTGTCTAAATGATCTATCAGTTTATGAAAAAAATGTACTAAACCCAAGTGCATGTATTGTAACAGAAGCTCACTAAAATCAAAACTAGATGTAAATCTTATATTTATGATCTTTAACCACCCAAAGTGTATTTCTCTCCAAAGGAAGAGACCAGAGTACTAAAATAAACATCCTATTATCATTATTAGTCAGGGACTTTATCTTTTCTCCTCTCTGGTGGTGGTGCTAGTGATGAAAAAAAAAACCCACCTGCCAAGGCAGGAGCTTCAGGAGACGTTGGTTCGATCCTTGTGTTGGGAAGATCCCCTGGAGGAGGGCATGGCAACCCACTTCAGTATTCTTGCCGGGAGAATCCCATGGACAGAGGAGCCTGGCAGGCTACAGTCCATAGAGTTGCAAAGAGTTGGGCACAACTAAAGTGACTTAGCATGCATGCATGTTTTTCTCTAATGCATATAACCCTGTGTTTATCTTTGCTATGAGTAAATAGCAATATGATTATTATATCTTTAGATGTAATTAGAGTAAACTGGGTAAGGAGATCTTGAAAAAAAGTTGGAAAGGTGCTAAGCCTTTAAAAAGAAGCCAAATAAATCTGCCTTGCCAAACAAACATTTAAACCAAATTACAATGCACACATCCAGGGGAAAAAAAGCTAGATTAACATGCCAGTAGAAAGAAGTAGAGATGCTAAGCTCTAACAAAGGCAAGGGAAAGTTATTATCAAAAATGTCAAAATGAGAGGCTTTGGACAAAATGAATAGGTTCATTTACCATCCTTAGGGGGGAAAAGTTAAATCAGCAAAGAACAGTTTCTTTCTTGGCAATAAGAGCTGGTCTGTTTGTTTTTTAGCTTTCTGAGAAATCACGGTACGAAATTCTTACTGTTCCCTCTTGAAATTCAATTTGCTAAATTATTTTACAAGTGGAGATTTATCACAACTCTGTCAAGAACTGTGAAGGCTCTGAGATGATATCCAACTTGGAAGCTAACAAGTTGCCTGCCACATTTCATGGATGCTGTAAGAAGACAGAACTGTGAAGACTCTGAGATTATATTCAGCTTGGAAGCTAACAAGTTGGCCTGCCACGTTTCATGGATGCTGTAAGAAGACACAGGACTCCTGAGTCAGAGACAAAGGGTTGTATTACTTAGGGTCCGGCAAGCAAGCAGCATGGGTTTCCTGTTTAGTCACTTCTGCTTGGTGCTCAGGTCCCAGGGGTGCTGGGGGGGTGGAGGCTCAGGTGGCTGCTGTGCCTGCAGTGTGCCTCTGCATCACACCTAAAGAACCCTGAGTTTGGGGAACATGAATTATTCATCACAAAGCCTTGCCCTGAATGGAGGCATTTTTATATTGGATACTAAATACACTTTTCCTTTGCTCTGAATGGAGACAGGATCCTGTCCTCTAACGCTGTTTACATCACAAACATCCTTGAAAAAATAGTGCTTCTATTTGTAAGACATGCGGAAATGTGAGACCTTTCCCAACACTCGCACTGAAAGCAAACAAACAAAAACAAACAACAAACCCTGTGAAGACTGATTGAAATTGCATTCTAGTTACAGATTAATTGGGGGAAGGACCACATCTTTCCTATACTGAGGTTCCCAAGCTATGAACACTGCATGTCTTTCCATTGACTTAGTTCTTAACATGTGGTGTGGCGTGTTGCAGTCCATGGGGTCACAGAGAGTCAGACACAACTGAGCGGCTGAACAACAACAATATGTGTTTCAGATAAAGTTTTATACTTCTCTTCATAAAGGTAAGATCGTTCTTGAGTCCTTTGTAGTTTTCGATTGCTAACATAAATGATATTTTTATATTATTTAAAACAATTGTGTAATTCTCCCTGGTATCTAGGAACACAATGATGATATATCCTACAACTTTCTGAATTTGTCCCCAAGTAAGTTCTGGAACCCCCTCTTTGTTTTATCAATCAGTCAACAGCATTCTGCAAATATGCAGCAGGTACCTTAATACATGTCCTTGGGGGCAGACTATAAACACAGCTAAGCATTTATGGGGCTCTTGCTGTATGCTGGGTATATAGTAGTTTTTTTAATTTCTCAAAACATTCTAAGATAAATTCTATTATTTAGATGAAGTCAATGAAATAGAATATGTCACCTGCCTGAGATCACACGTTGGTAAATAGATTTGGGATCTAAATGATTTCCAATCAGTCCAGCTTTAAGATTTATGCAGGTGTGAAAATTTCAATTCCTGAATAAGTGATTTTCCTCTCCAGTTGGGAGTTTTCAGGATTGGTTGAAATGTCACTCTGGATCTCAAGTCAGCATCACCTCTGGCTTTTTGATGAGTGCAGGCAAATAATGGACCTGCTTAAGTCTTTGTTTTCAATACCACAGTGAAAATGCTGCTTGTTCTATCAATTCATAGGCTTTGAAAGGAAAGTGAGAGGATAACAGCAAATTGTGTAAAACGTCATAAAGTGTAGATAAAGTGCAAATTGTTCTAAAAATGCAGGTATTGATCCTTACTCTGATTTGGCAGTGTCTATAACAGTCATCATGTTTTTATCTTCAGTTCATTTCAGAATCAATTCAGCAAATGTTTGATTGGTTACTATAAACCAGTTTCAACACTACCAGATGAACCATCCTTATGGCAGAAATCAAAGAACTAAAGAGCCTCTTGATGAAAGTGAAAGACAGTGAAAAGTTGGCTTAAAACTCAACACTGAGAAAACTAAGATCACGGCATCCAGTCCCATCACTTCATGGCAAATAGATGGGGAAACAATGGAAACAGTGACAGACTTTATTTTCTTGGGCTCCAAAATCACTGAAGATGGTGACTGCAGCCATGAAATTAAAAGACTCTTGCTCCTTAGAAGAAAAGCCATGACCAACCTAGACAGCATATTAAAAAGCAGAGACATTACTTTGCCAACAAAGTTCTGTCTAGTCAAAGCTATGGTTTTCTCAGCAGTCATGTATGGATGTGAGAGTTGGATTATAAAGAAAGCTGAGCACTGAAGAATTGATGTTTTTGAACTGTGGTGTTGGAGAGGACTCTTGAGAGTCCCTTGGACTGCAAGGAGATCCAACCAGTCAATCCTAAAGGAGATCAGTCCTGAATATTCATTGGAAGGATTGATGCTAAAGCTGAAACTCCAATACTTTGGCCACCTGATACTAAAAGCTGACTCAATGGAAAAGACCCTGATGCTGGGAAAGATTGAAGGCCCGAGGAGAAGGGGATGACAGAAGACGAGATGGTTGGATGGTATCACCGACTCACTGGGGATGAGTTTGAGCAAGCTCCGGGAGTTGGTGATGGACAGGGAAGCCTGGCGTGCTGCAGTCCATGGGGTCACAAAGAGTTTGACACAACTGAGCAACTGAAATGAACTGAACTGAACTATAAACCAGTTTCAGTTCTAATGCTCAGATACTTAGTCATATCCAACTCTTTGAGACTCCATGGGCTATATAGCCTGCCAGGCTCCTCTGTCCATAGTATTCTCCCAGCAAGAATACTGGAGTGAGTTGCCATTTTCTCCTCCAGGGGATCTTCCTGACCCAGGGATCAAACCTGTGTCTCCTGCATTGGCAGGTGGATTCTTTACTGCTGAGCCACCAGGGAGGCCCCAATCCTAGACACTGGGGAAATAAACATTAATATGTTGTGATGTCTACCTTTAAGGAACTCTTAGTCCAGCTGGCAACCCACTCCAGTACTCTTGCCTGGAGAATCCCAGGGACGAGGAGCCTGGTAGGCTGCCGTCTATGGGGTTGCACAGAGTTGGACATGACTGAAGTGACTTAGCAGCAGCAGCAGTCCATCTGGAAAAGAGAGACCACTAACCAGGTGATTATGATAAAGTGTGAGCTGCTCTTGATAAGGGATACTCTAATGAAGCATTATGGGAATGCAAGTAAAGGACATCTAAACCAGATTCAACTAGGGTGGTTGGACAAGCAGGGCTAGGTGCTCAGAGAAAGGGGCAGTTGAAGTGGGAAGCAGGAGTTAAGTCAGTTAAGTGATTCAGGGAATAGTTTATGCAACATTTAAGGAACTTTGAGTTGATGTATAATTGGAACACAGAACACACAGGAAAGTATAACAAATGAGGCTGGATAGACAAACAGGGACCAGATCACTAAAGACTTTGTATCCATGCTAAGGAGTTAGTGCTCTTTGCTGGAGACCACTTTTAGAAAAACTAATGAAGAATTTTAAGGAATGGCATGAATAACTCTGCACCTTAAATAATTCTCCCCAGCACCAGGGTAGAAAATAGCATAGTTCTGGCTAAGTATGGCCGAATGGAGACCAGTTAGAAAACCTCAAAAATCACACTGGACTATAGGTCATCCACATGGTAAGACTCTAAGAGAACGGCAGTGGGATTTGAAATTCAAAGGCAGATTCAGGATTTAACAGACACAGTGTATAAACCTTGGTGACCAGGCACTATGAAGAGTGAAGGATACAGAGGCATCAGAGTGACTTCCTGTTTTATTTGCCAGGTCTACTGAATGGGTGATGGAAAGACTACAGGAAGAGATAAAATGTGGCAGAGGATAGCCTATGGGAGCAGACCAATCAGCTGGGTATTTGAACATGTTCAGTTAGAATATCACATAGCAAATACTCATGCTGTGTCAGGCACCAAGAGGAACTCCAAACGAAGTACTAAACACAATTATTTTCCTCTATGGTCTGGTTAAGAATACACATATATGAGGCAATATATGTATATATATTGCTGATTCACTTTGTTGTACGCACAAACTAACATGACATTCTAAAGCAGTTATGGTCCAATTAAAAAAAAGAATATACATATATGAATAAACTATTCATAGAAATAATTGATAAACACTAGGGTCACTTCAACAATAAGTGGCCAATTTTAACAATGAGTTGTATTTACCACAGTAGTTGCATCCTAGATCATAGGGTAAACCAACAGACCCTGACAAATATTAGTTTGGACATCTGTCTGAATAAAGATAAATTCATTTATGAATATTAAAATGATATTACTTTCTCCAATGAGGCTTCAGAGAAAGCATTTCTTCTGAGTATGATTTCACCTTTGTCAAACATGACAAATCCATTGCATCTCAGAGGAAAGGTTAGTGTTAGTCGCTCAATCGTGTCTGACTCTTTGGGACACCATGGACTGTAGTCCACCAGGCTTCTCTGTCCATAGAATTCTCCAGGCAAGAATACTGGGAGTGGGTAGCCATTTCCTTCTCCAGGGGATCTTCCTGACCCAGGGATCGAACCAAGGTCTCTAGCATTGCAGGCAGATTCTTTACCATCTGAGCTACCAGGGAAGCCCCTTCGGAGAGCAAAGAGATTTCGAAATGTCAATCAACTCATCATCAAATGTTTGTGTATCTCCAGAGATTCAGCAATATTAGCTCGGTCCAAAATTTTATCCCTTGTCAATAAACTGATCTAATAACTGCTTTGTAAATTAAATTCACCATTTAGCAGCATGTGTTTGCCAAGATAATACAGAAGAAACAACAAAGAAAATTATTTGCCAAGTCAATGGTGCTGTATACCATTTTACCTAAATTAGAAGGATGTGTAATCTGATCCAACAATTCATTCTTTAATCCCTAAGTGATCTCAAACATAGTGTCAATTTCTTGTGGTGTTGAGCTCCAATAGAGAAATCACAGGAAAACAGAGGGAGTAAAGCATAGAGCACAACTCTTATCAGATCTCCCTTAAATCCAAGAGAGAGCTTCCGAGGTGGTCAGTGGTAAAAAATTCACCTGCCAATGCAGGAGACTCTGGTTCGATCCCTGAGTCAGGAAGACCCCCTGAAGGAGGAAATGGCAATCCACTCTGGTATTCTTGCCTGAAAAATCCCATGGACCAGAGGAGTCTCGTGGGCTACAGTTCATGGGATCGAAAAGAGTCAGACATGACTAGTGACTAAGCACAGATCTCTTCAATTCATGACACAAGTGAGTCATGCCACCACTTCAACTAGATTTCCTCTCCCACAAAGTGGGAATTGTGAGGCCTTAATGATACACATTAATGTGCTTGAAAAATACATGGTTTTCAACTAATGTTTAATGAATGAAGCCTCCAAGATATATGCTGAACAAAAAAACCCATAAAATGAAGAAAATAATATGCTAATAATATACAATTTTTTTGGCACCATCAAAACTAGCTGCACAAAAACAGAACTATGTATCTGACCTAAGCCTGCCCAGGTAAGTCATCTTACCTTCAGTGGCAGAGCCAGGAATCAAGGGTGCACCTAGCATTTGGGGTAATAACCTAGCATAATTAATTTTAACTCGAAGGTGGTCATAAAGTCTAAAAATTGGTGAATACACATAACATATGGTATATTAATATTACTTCGTGTGCATGTATGCTCAGTCATGTCCAACTCTTTGTAGCCCGCCAGGCTCCTCTGTCCATGGAATTTTCCAGGAATAATACTGGAGTGGGTTACCATTTCCTCCTCCAGGGGATCTTTCCAAGCCAGGGATTGAACCTGCATCTCCTGCAGTGGCAGGCAGATTATTTACCACTGAGTCACCTGGGAAGTAATATTACTATATTACTTTACAATACACAATATGTTCTAGGACATATATGTCTATTTCTAGACTTCACAGACACTCTACAAAATTAACACAAAATGCTTTCACTGCAATTACAAAGCTGAAGTCTCTTCCTGCTTCACAAATCGACGTTCTTTAAACTGCAGTTAAATCTTTGCTTTGCTTTTCATTTCAAGACTGTGGCTGAAGTTCCTCTTTTGCTTACAGACACATGCTGGCAGGTGGGGGTTTGGGGGACATTTTGCTTTCACAATGCAATTGCTTGTCTTGTGTGTCAGACCTCCAGAGATGGCCCTAAGCCCACCTCCCAGCACTAATGGTGGAAATGAGACTGACCCCCAACAATAAGCAACAAAATGCCACACTGGGAAAACCTGTGACTATCATGCTGGGGTCTGGAAGGGCCAGCCTTTCCCCTGGCAATTCTGCAGGACCCAACAGTCAGGCTTCAAGGGAGACAGAGCCCCTTCATCTTCCTAGAAGCTCATTCAAACTGGTTTCATGCCTAAAGCAGGCCATTCACAACTGGGGTACAGCATGGGTGGAGGCCAACCACCTAGAGGATGCTGGTCCTCCCCTTGGCCTGCCTGAGAAGGGCACCAACAGAGGGGACATAGCCACTCAAGGTGGGGGGGCTGGCACCCTGCTCTGGGAGAAGTTTTTCTTGCTTTGTTCATGCTCTTCATCTCTACATATTCCCCAGGGGCAAGGGTGTGCTATGAGCTGAGTGATGTTTCCCCAAAATTCCTATGTTAAAGTCCTGACTCCCAGTGGCCCAGAGCATGACTGTATTTGGAGTTATATAGCCTTTGAAGAGGCAATTAAGTTAAAAATCAGGTCACTAGAGTGGGGCCTAATCTAATCTGAAGAGTGTCCTTATATGAAGAGGAGAGGACACAGATATCAGGGATCCATGTGCCCGAGGGACAACGACGTGAAGAGGCAGGGAGAGGACTGCCATGTGCAAGCCAAGGAGACACCTCGGAGGAAACCAGCTCTGCTGGCACACTGGTCTTTGACTTCCAGCCTCAAGAGCTGTGAGGATATACATTTCTGTTGTTCAAGCCATCCAGTCTGCGGTACTCTGTTATGGGAGCCCTAACAGACTAATAATACAGGGTGCCTCCCTTCCCCAAAGTCTGCTGCTGCTGCTAAGTTGCTTCAGTCATGTCCGACCCTGTGCAACCCCACAGACGGCAGCCCACCAGGCTCCTCTGTCCCTGGGATTCTCCAGGCAAGAACACTGGAGTGGGTTGCCATTTCCTTTTCCAATGCATGCATGCATGCTAAGTCCCTAAAGTCAGGCCCACCCAAACTTTATTACGAAGTTAAATCTCCAGATAAATACATCCAATATCCCATCACCAGAAGAAAATGAAGCTGGAACTTCCCTCACACTCTCAAACGGGAGCAGGTGGGTCACTGAAGTCAATGCATTTTCAAGCCAGCTTTTACACAAGATCTCTAATTATCAGTGTGCTTTCCACACAGCAACCCTCCACCTCTTCAATGTCATTTGCACAACTCTTGGTTCAAGAGCCACTTGAGAAATAAATGATTCCTGGCAACAGGAAAGCACAATTTTCCATGAGGCATGATGGTTGGGTTTCTAGGTTTATGGTGATTAAACAAAAATGCTACTCCTTAAACCTCTTGGCTTCTTTTATGGAAAAAAAAAGGCAAAAAGAGACCCAGAAAGACCAATGAAGATCAAATCTCTTCTTTGTAATATACACCCAACTCCCAACTCCAGGACTTAAAATTCTATTTTTAAGAAAGAACGTTGAACTTTTCCTCCAGAAAAGCCAGCAAAAATGGACATTTCTGGTTCTGTCCTAAGATGGGATGTACTGGATTTGGAAGAAGGACCATGTTCATTCATAAGATGGATTAACCTGCAAAAGATTTTTGAAATTTTGCAGAGCTGTTCTTCCCAACTTCATGCAGCCAGCACTGGCTACAAATAAGGGCAGACTGCTTTGTCAGTCACAACATGCATAAGCATTGTGACCTTGGGCCAGAGGCTTAATCACATTGAGTCTGTTTCCCAATCTGTAACCCAGGGAGCATACATTCCTTTTACAGAGCTGTTGTAAGAATTACATGGGATAGTCGAGTAAGCAGAGCCCTTAGACATAGTATTTCTCAAAAATCAGGTCCATGGACTCCACACATCAGACACCGGAGGCTTAATGAAGTCTTGTTGAAATCTTGGGTCCCACTCTCTGTCACTAGACCAGGTTGGGGTCTGGAAGACAGCACTCTGCACAAGCATTTTAACAAGTGGATGAAGGCTGCTGATGTCAACAGGCCATGAGGCCCTGTGAGTCAGGACAGAGGGCAGAAGAAGAGCCCAAGATCAGCAGTCTAGCATCAAGTCAGCAGGCTGCCCTCTGCTCTCAGCAGGTCCCCTGGTTCCAGATCCAGACTCCAGCCTGAGGCACTAGAGTCCCTGTTCTGGTTTGAGTTCACCTTTTGTCCTGCTCTGAAGTGATCTTTCTAAAATACAAACCTGGTCAGGCTGTTCTCTGCCCTCCTCCGACTGCCTGAGTCTGCTCTAGCCAAGCTGATCTCTGAATTCTGGTCAGCTTTGCCTGTTTTGGTCACATGTCAGACTAAATGTCACCTCCTCCAGGGTGCCCTCCCTAACTGCCCAGTCACTCCCAGTAACAACATTAACATGTTTTACTTTCCTAGAACATAATACCTGCTGATATTCTCTTGTTTATGTGACTATCTCCTCCCACGAGAAAGTCAGTGTAGGTAGAGCTTTTTTGTTGCTCCATCATGGTGTGTGGAACACAGAAAGAACTCAATAAACGCATACTGAATGAATGAACACGTTAATTAATCCTTGGCCTGCAGTGCCAGCCTTGGCAAGGCTCTCACTCTGTATGCAGGAGGCAGAAAAAGTGCATTTTTCCATGCAAGCCAACAACTGTGGGACAAAGTTTGAATTACACGATACCTGTGCTCAGGGGAAAATGTTACAGAAATACAATTTCTGTAAACTGATCCCATTAAAGAAAGCTGGCATTTAAGTCATCCCTATATCTTTACAGTAGCTCATAAAGCGAAATATTCCTTTTCGCTTCTTTCTTTGCACAACTGAATTTTCCAAAAATTTCACACGAGACGCCCTTAAAACAGTTAGCTGTGCATCATTAATGCCAAAATCACCTCACTTACAATTTTCTACTTATCGACACAACTAAAAGTATTGTCACCGTCTCTGGAACAAAATATCCCTTAACAAGGGGAAGCGGTAGGGTCCACAGAGTATTGTAGGCCCACTCCTGTTATAACTGTTCTCAGCTCCTTTAGACACTGCGGGACAATGGAGCCTGTCCAAAGGATCCCGTGTGCTGCTCTCAGAAAACGGACGTGCATTCTGACCACAGCACGTCTAGAGAAGAGGCTGCGTGAAGA
The DNA here is from genome assembly GCA_024291935.2 of Okapia johnstoni. Classification (NCBI taxonomy): domain Eukaryota; kingdom Metazoa; phylum Chordata; class Mammalia; order Artiodactyla; family Giraffidae; genus Okapia; species Okapia johnstoni. The sequence goes on along the minus strand of CM044309.1, from coordinate 33,031,820 downwards.
GACCATTATAAAGAAGCCTATTCAAATGAACTTCTGTCCAACTCCAGGACTCATTAATGTGTAAGGAAAGATTTCTGAGACCCATAGGTGCATTAAGAATAAAAGCAAACTATGAATAGATGACAGTTCCATTTTACCTTCCCCTTTCCCACTAATTCAGAAAAATTACATTCTATACAATGGTTTCCAGCAAAGACCCGGCCACCCATCTTTCCCATAAAGGAAAGGCAAAGTGAAAGTCTCCACTTGGGAACTTGAATTGGTTCTCCTGCATGTGACATTGTGGGGAGTGAGTTGCGAGTGAACTAGCAGCAGATGAGGGAGGAGGGTGCCCAGCTTCGGTTTACAGAGTTACACAGAGGAAAAAGGAAAACAGTTGGTTGCAAGGCTGGAAGCAAAAGTTCTGAAAGGAAAATCAGGCCCCTGGGTGCCAGCCTCATGAGGAGATAAGCGCAGGCTTCACCGCAAATGGTTTCTGGCCTGCTGAGGCCACGGGGCCACCTGGGATTTACTAATGAGAACACGGTTCAAGGGGGAAGAGTGGTCACATCAGCTGGGTGTGTGCAGCTACCCCTTACAGACACCCACACCCCTGAGCTGAAACTCAACATAAACTTGGGGATGTTGCTATTGTTTAGTCTCTTCTTGTACTTTTTTTTAAAAGCAGTAGTTTTTAAACTGAAGTATAGTTGATTTATAATGTTGTTAATTTCTTAATTTTTAGTATACATCAGAGTGATTTAGTTACACACACACACACATATATATGTATGTGTGCATGCTAAGTTGCTTCAGTCGTGTCCAACTCTTTGCGACCCCATGGATTAGTCCACCAGGCTCCTCTGCCCATAGGATTCTCCAGGCAAGAATATTGCAGTGGGTTGCCATTGCCTTCCCCAGTATGTACATATATGTACACACACACACACATACATCCTTTGTAAATACTCTTTTCCCTTATGATTTATCACAGGATATTGAACACTGTTCCCTGTGCTATACAGTAGGACCTTGTTGTTCATCCATTCTAAATATAAAAAGCCTATAACTGCTCACCCCAACTTCTCACTCTATTTCCCCCCAACTCCTCCCCCTTGGCAACCAAACTTCCCTGCTGATCCTTATAGCCATGCAATGGCTTGTTACCAATAGCAATAGACAGGTCTTGCCCCCTCTACACATGTAGTTCTCAGTGATGGCTACAACATTTGGGGGAGCTTTCAAGCACCAGCCGGGTAGAGCTGCACCCTCCCCCTGCCCACGGTATGGTAATCAGTAATCACAATTCCTAGAAGAGAGCCCTGGACATCACCGAGTATTAAATCTCCCCAGGTGCTTAGTCATTCAGTTGTGTCTGACTCTTTGTGACGCCATGGACTGTAGCCTGCCAGGCTCCTCTGTCCATGGGGATTCTCCAGGGAAGAATACTGGAGTGGATTACCATGCCCTCCTCCAGGGGATCTTCCCAACCCAGGGGTCGAACCCAGGTCTCCCACACTACAGGCAAATTCCCCAGGCGATGCTTTTTGCAGCCAGTGTGGAGAACCACTGCTCTCAAAGCAGCTGGAGAGAAAGAGGGAGAGACACACAAGAGGGATCAGAGGGTCCACTCCAACAGAAGAGGGCAGCATCCTCACAGCACAAAGAAGGTGGGGGACATATTTAACCGAGGAAGAAGGTGCAGCGGTAACAAGGTGGGGCCCCTGTGCGCTGTCAGCCCTTTGACAATAGGAAATGTGGTCACAACCAGCAATGTTTGAAAACTCAAGGAAGGAAGACGCCTGGCACGAGAAGACAAACTTGTCCTGGCAAAACCAAGACAGGACGAGTGGAGCTATTTAAAGCTGGGAGATAAGAGAGAAAACGTATCTTGGGAAGAGGTTGTAAAACCTGTGAGGAAAGTGTCCGCTGAGGCTGGAGAAGGAGGTGTCAGCTAAGATGCCCCAGAAAGAAGTCTACGCTAGAAAAGGCTGGGTGTGCACTTCTGCTGCCAAACGGTGATGACTCAACACCTGTGCACATGGATGGTTCCCCTTTAGACAGAAATTTTGGTGTCACCCTTGAAGCAATTAAGAACTGTAAAAAAAAAAAAAAAAGAAAAGAAAAGAAAGAGGCAGCAAATCACAGCATGTACGCAAGTGCCCACTAACTTTGGCTCACATTGCTCTTTAAGAACTTAGTACTGCCTTGATGATGTTTTGAGTCTTAGAAAAGCAAAATTCTTGGATGTCCCTATAAACGTGCAGTTTTTCTCTGATGCTAATGCAACACTACACTCTCCTCTTTTTTTCTCATTTGCAGAAATGGAGTTCCCTTGTTTATAAATGGGACACAGTCTAGAGTACAATTCTAAGTAACACCACTATAAGGGCATGCTCACTCATATGCCACAAAAGCAAATGTACACGTTGATCAAAATACTCAACACTCAATCTACTGTTCCCTAGGAGAAGGCCAGCTAAAACCCACTGCCATCTCAGTTACAATTTCACCACTGGAATCTGGAAATTAACAGAGATGTGAAATTTATGATTAAAAGACTAACAAGGTTTGCTAAATGCCATTAGGCAAATATATAAGATGATTATGCAGTATTTTAAGCATTCTGGAACAAGTCTGAAATATCTTGCTTTGGGTGGGTGTCCTCCTTCTAAGTTGTGATCCCAGTAAAGACCCTTATGTCATTTTCTTCATGTCTTTATTTCTTAAATTCTAAATATCTTCACTTCAAGAGCACTGACTCCAGCGGATTCCCTACCTCGGCTTTTCTTTTCCTTTAGCTGTTCAGCCTCACAGCCCACGATTTTGTGACAGGTGTGAAGGTTACCAAGCATGAGTCTGGGGCTACTGCAATGATGTCTACCATTGTTACCTTTGGATTTTCTTCAAGGCCATCTTTTCTGACCCTTAAAAGCTATCTTCATCATCTGGGGCCCTGGGCCTGGCAGAGTCAGGGCTGGGCTAGATGAACATGGCTATAATCCAGGCCTAAAGCAGGGAGGTGAAACCACAGATATAAGAGAATGTGGGCCTGGCTGGCCATAACACATCCATACCTGGCCCTCATCCACCGAAACTGAACAGCTAATCTGGCATTTTGTCAAGTCTGATGGGAAGTTAATGATGTGAAAGAAAGACAAGTATACCCATGGCTAAGCTGTATGAAGCATGTATGTGGCAGAGGAGATGTTGGGGGCGGAGCTGAAGGAGGATGGGACAATTATTTTTAAATGTAATATCCTGGACAGGTTCATAAACCTTTAGCCACAATTTTAAAACTCAAAATTTTGTGAAAACAGAGTGTCTTTGTTATTTCGCTACCAAACGAATTTGTTCCAAAACCTGACCTGAGCTGACAAGTCTTTCTTTGTCCAACTAAATGAGAATATTCATCTACTTTGCTGTAGAAATGACTGTCTCCCGTATCCCATGGGAGTATTACCTAACCTACAGGCTGCAAACTGCATTCCCTTTCTGAAAGCTGGAGGGATTCTGAAAGACATTTAGCCCCAGAGTGTTGGGCTAAAGAACTGCTGACCTGCATACAGCTCTCCAGACAGGTGAGTTCTCCAGATTTAAGCCTTGTATTGTTTTCCCACGATGCAGGCATTTACCGGACCTCAGCTTTTCAAAGATTTCTACAATATTATTTTAGTAGACACATTTACAGGGAACTAAACAGGACAAAGCTAAGAAACAGGCATACATGCACGATTTCAAATATGCTGCCTTAAACACAGGCGCTCATCTTTTCCTCTGTCACCTTTTTCACTGTATCAGTCTGGGAGTTCTGACACTGAGCTTGCCCAGTCTGTGCCACAGCAGCTGTACTATGCAGGTAGTATGAAAAACAGAAACATGATGCTGATTTTCAAAAAGAAGCTACCAAACTATGTTTTAATTTTTGTAAAAATTTTTAGTTCTTTTAAAATTTTATGCAAAAATTAATATTCCAGGGCATCCCCGGTGGTGCAGTGGATAGGAATCCACCTGCCAATGCAGAGGACATGGGTTTGATCCCTGGTCCAGGAAGATCCCAAAAGCTGTGGAGCAATGAAGCCTGTGTGCTACAACTACCGAAGCCTGCGTGCAGCGACAAAGACCTGGCACAACCCAAAGTAAACACATTAATAAAATAAATTTTAAAAATTAATATTTGAAATAAAATGTCCATAGATTTGCCTTTTAGCAAATGGAGACAGAAAAGAGAAAAAAGACGCTCTTGCCTGGAACTGGCACTGAGAATGCAGAATGAACACAAAGGGGCACAAGGGATCTTTCTGGGGTGATGGGAAAGTCCTAAAACTAAACTGTGATGGAAGTCCCATAACTGTCAATCTTCTACAAATCTATGAATTGTGCACTTAAAATGGGAGAGTTTTATGTCATGTAAATTATACCTCAATGAAGATGTGGAAAAACTAATCCTAAATGTTGGAAGTAACACTGTTTAAGCCAACACCTTTTCTTTTGTCCTGTTTCAAATTAACACCAGTTCAAACAAGGGAAGAAGGATGCAGTAAATGAGATCCATTCCTGATCGTTAAGGGAAAAGGAGAAATTTTGCCCCCAAATGACTAATCCTACATCCAGACAGAGGAGATGAGTTCTTCTATATATTCCCCCACATTTAGCAAATGAAATCGAAATTATTTCTAGTTTAACATGCCATGTGTGCCTCTTTAATCACAGCATACGTCACATCAAACAACAGTACTTTGTTTACCACTCATCCTGCAAAGACGGCGGAAACTCCTGAGGACGATGTCATGGTCTTCCCCACATTTTCAGGACCTGCTGCTGCTGCTGCTGCTAAGTCGCTTCAGTCATGTCTGACTCTGTGCGACCCCATAGACAGCAGCCCACCAGGCTCCGCCATCCCTGGGATTCTCCAGGCAAGAACACTGGAGTGGGTTGCCATTTCCTTCTCCAATGCAAGCGAAAAATGAAAGTGAAAACTGAAAGTGAAGTTGCTAAGTCATGTCCAACTCTTAGTGACCCCATGGACTGCAGCCTACCCAGCTCTTCCGTCCATGGTATTTTCCAGGCAAGAGTACTGGAGTGGGGTGCCATTGCCTTCTCCATTTCAGGACATAGCAGGTGTTCAATATATGAGTTTATTGAACAGAAAGATCTCTTCATCAGAACCACTGAATATACTTCCATTTGCTTGAACAATATAAAGCAAATTAGAAAGACATTCTCTACTTTCTAGACCAGGGTTTCCCAACCACAGCACTGTTGACATATTGGCCCTGATAATTCTTCCCTGTGGAGGAGGGCTGTTTCGTGCACTGTGGGATGTATAATAGCATCCGTGGCTTCTATGCATTTATTAGATGCCAGCAGTAGCCCTAGCATCCCCCCCACACCCCGTCCCCACCCTTGCCCAACAGCTGTGACAACCAAAATGTCCTCTGGGTGGCAAAGTCACCCTTCCTTGAGAACCACAGCTTTAACCAGAGATGATAATGAAGATCAAATCAAACTGTTGTGTTCACGTTTCAGAAGTGCTTTTCATGTTATTACTTCCTAAAGCCACTGAGAACATCAAAAAGAAAATGCATATGACTAGCAAATGATAATTCTTTGACCATGGGCCTTGGCATTTTATGGGGAGAAGAAAAGAAGTTCTTTTTAATTTCCTTGTAACTGTGAAGATGCAAAAGGCTTGTTCTGATCCAAGGCTGACAGTTCTCAGGATATGTGGAGCTGGAAAAATCCATATGAGAAGGGTCCAAAAGTCAAATGGCCTATGGCTGTAAAACAGTATAAAAGCGGCATGCTCTTTGCCAGCACTGGGCTGTTTATTATGAACTGTAGCTAGGGGAACAATTTTGAAAATGCTACTGAATATTTATTAAAAGAAAAGATCTACAATAATGCAGGTCCTGACCAGCTGCTATTAGTAAACCACTCAACCAGTTGGAAAGGTTAAGAACTGTGGTGGCAAAAACCATTAAGCACAAGTTTGATCCTTTGGCATTTTGTTTTTTCTCAACCACCACAGTGTTTAGCAATCCTCTTCCATAGACCCTGGCATAAAATCTGAAAGCTGTTATCCATATTGAATGCTTTAAATGAGTCCCTGAACATTTCAGTTTCGACTCTTACTTTGGAGATATTGGGAATTTCATGCTGATGTTAGAAGCTTAAGATGTATATTTTGGGCAAAATAACTATAATATAGTACAACAAAGAAAAAATTATCTTACATTACTTGACTGTGTTTTGTTATCAAGATTCATAATACTTTACTGCAAAGCATCATTTTTTATTTAGGAAAACAGAGAAATACACTCCTAACCTCAACACTAATAATTTAGGCCCTACAAATGACATAGTTGGTTTCAGCCACTTCTGGATTTATCAGAAAAGATTACATATGAGAAAAGGTTACAGCTGACAGTTTAACTGTTAATTCCTAATATCTGAAAAGGAAGCATATCTTTTAAGATTATGTTTGTAAAAATATTTATATCTCTGCATGTCTATTGGTAAACATAAGTAGGTTTAGAATTCTGAAATATTAAGCATATAATTCCTCAATCTGCTAAGAGAGAGAGCATACACAATATGCAAAAATCCCTCTATTCAAACAAGCTGTGACTGTATACATTAACTATGGTATTCAAATTAGATTACTAATTTAGACATGTTCTATCATGTCAAGTAGGCACTAACATAAAAAAAGGCAGAATAAAATTCAACAGGAAAAAAAATGAGGTAAGGAAAATTTAATTACTCTCTTTAGAAAATGAAAACTCCTAGTACATAATATTAAAATACATACTTATGGAAAGATTAGTGGGAATTCAGCTTAATTACTCATCTTGGTGGTGAGTAATAAACACAGTATTGTCAAATCACCTCTACAGGATACTACCTCTGTGCCCTGGATTATCATATTTGCATTTGGATGAAACTGGGACACATGAAGCATAAAATGGCCAAATTAAGTTTCATTTTACCTTGTTTGAATTTCCTCACATATTATTATAAAACGCACTAGAATCACACATAAAATACAATATTATTTGATATTATTATTTAAATTATCATATGCCTATATAGTAATTTCTCAACTGAAATGGACTAAGGCTACTATAATACACTCTGTGTAATGATAATTACTAGAACTAATATAGTTGACTAACATTTTTATAAAACTTTAAAAAAATTTATAAGTGTATGGTGATTTTAAAAAATTAGCACTAATAACAAAAGATCAACCCACCAAATGCCACAAATGCACAAGCCCTTTTGGATTCAATTTTTTTCCACTAAAGCTAAAATGTAAAATTGGCACCATGAAGCTTGAAATTGAGATTTAAAGACAAGCACTGGTACCAGCATTTTGCTACTTGCTAGAAATTGCTTTCATCTGAAAATTGCTATTTAGCAAGGCCCACGGATATTTTTTTATGAAATAAATGTAGCATCATAAACTTTTCAAACAGCTATAAGATTCCATGAACACTTCATGATTCTAAACATTTCTATATACTAATAGTTAATATCTGCCTTAACAGTAGCAAAATTAGGTAAATTTCAGAATATCTGAAGCTAAAATACAAGTTGTAAAGCTAAAATAAGCCCTTTCGATTTATCCTGCATAATTTTACACTGCTTAAGAAAAAGACAAATGCTTTAATGCTTTGGCATTAAAAGGGGAACATGATAGCTGCTTTGGCAAGATAAAGCAAGCTACATCACTTAATGTATTTGGAGAATTCAGGAATGATATTATAAAAGGAAAACCAATAGTTTAAACTTAATTTGACTGAATTATCTCTCTCTCTCTCTCTCACACACACACACACACACACACATAACACTTTTCACCTACAAAGGCCATTGTAACAATTGAAAAACAGATTTCCATTATACCAGACAGCAAGTTTAACTACAACAATTTTACAGTTTAAAATGTTGAATGCTTTTCTTTTTAAACTTAGATGCTTTTTAAAAGCTTTTTAAGATAATGAAAGAAAAAGATGTATGTCTCGAAAAAAAGCTTTCCCCTAGTCAGACTTGACTGCATACATTTGCATGAAGAATCTGTGGTCCATCAAATATAAAGACTGCCGTCAATATAGCTTCCACTATTGGTGCTTTGAGCAGACTAATGAAAAAAAATCTCTTAAATTTTTTTTTTTAAGTAGCTACTCCCTAATTTTTCTTTAGTAGCTAGTCATGAAGACACAGGCAACATAATGGAGTGGCAAGAAGCCAGAATTTGGTCAGAATGCCTTATTTGGGGTCCTAGGAGCTCCACCATTTACTAGCTATGTTATCTCCACACAGTCACCTCAGTTCCCTCAACTCTGCAATGGGAATAATTCCACCTTTAGGTCAAAATGAAAGGAGCAAGGACTCATATGCATGATATTAACTAAAACACATGGTAATTATTTTCATTATCCCCCCAATACTCCAGCTTGTCTATGACTTAATGTTGCCTGTTTCTTATAAGACAAGTGAAAATTACAGGAAACTGTACCTAATATATCTAAAATAATCCAGTGAGCCAAAAGGCTCATTAATAACTCTAACAAGATTGGTTCAAAGGTCCAATCCTCCAAAGATGCTATGGCCATGAAAAAAGCTTATTTTTGTAAACCACCAAATAATGGGTCGTCATCACTGTCCCTTTCAGCATGCTCATTCATGGGCACAATGAGACGTGCCTGTTATGGGAACCAAGAATTTTATGTGCCAAGAAAGTAATTCTTTCATTCTTTCCACTTTCCCAAGTGCCCGTGTCCTGCTGTCAACAAAGGAAAAAAAATGAATGAAAAGGGAAAACAAGAAACGACACTTCTATGCTATAAGCAGCTTGAGATCAAGGATCGTGCTTTATTCATGATTTTATTTCTTATTTCTTTCCTTTACCCCACTCCCCATCCCTTTTCCACACCAGTGAACCAGTGAAGTTGCTCAGTCATGTCTGACTCTGCCATCCCATGGACTGTAGCCTACAAGGCTCCTTCATCCATGGAATTTTCCAGACAAGAGTACTGGAGTGGGTTGCCATTTCCTTCTCCAGGGGATCTTCCCAACTCAGGAATTGAACCCAGGTCTCCTGCATTGCAGGCAGATGCTTTACCATCTGAGCCACACACAGTAGGTTCTTAAAACTTCTTTACAAGCCTTGAAAGCTATATGAGACATAGTCACTGTCCTGTGTGTAGTTACAAGTGCATTAACAGTCAGACTGTTCCTCTGCTCTCTGCCTTTTCTTTGTATTTCACTTCTTTTGTCACTTGGATCCCATTCCATCAAGCACCTCATTCCGCTTTGCCTCTGGCTTCTGCCACTTTGTGTCCAAGCACTTGGCGATAACTTCCCTCACTTAATCTTACTATCTCCCATCTCCTTTTCCTCTGCCTGCCACCTTGGCCTTCAGGCTCCTTGGAAAAGCTGTGACAAACCTAGACAGCATATTAAAAAGCAGAGACATTACTTTGCCGACAAAGGTCCATCTAGGCAAAGCTATGGTTTTTAAAGTAGTCATGTATGAATGTGAGAGATGGACCATAAAGAAGGCTGAACTCCAAAGAATTGATGGTTTTGAGCTGTGGTGTTGGAGAAGACTCTTGAGAGTCCCTTGGACTGCAAGGAGATCCAACCAGTCCATCCTAAAGGAAATCAGTCCTGAGTGTTCATTGGAAGGACTGATGTTGAAGCTGAAACTCCAATACTTTGGCCACCTAATGCAAAGAGCTGACTCATTAGAAGAGACCCTGATGCTGGGAAAGATTGACGGCAGGAGGAGAAGGGAACAACAGAGGATGAGATGGTTGGATGGCATCACCGACTCAATGGACATGAGTTTGAGCAAGCTCTGGGAGATACTGAAGGACAGGGAAGCCTGGCGTGCTGCAGTCCATGGGGTTGCAAAGAGTCAGATACGACTGAGCAACTGAACAATGACAACAATGCAACCTCTCAGTCAGATTACAACCTCAACCCAAATACACAGAAGACTTGCAAACCTGTATCTCGAGCTCAGCCTCTCTCTTAAATTCTAGAACCACAGGCCTGAGCAACTTTCAATAGAATCCCAAGCCCTGGATGTTGCCCTGGTCCCCTGTATCATTACACAAATCCACACGTGAATGCATTATCTCCCCCTACAAACCGCATCATCCTTTGTATTCACTATCAAGACTTTTGTATTCACTATCAAGAACAACTCTGTCCTTTCAATCACCCAAGCCAGAGCTCTGGGTATCATCCCTAAAGTCACCACCCCTTCCTGCTTCTCTTCTCCTTCTCTGTCCCTTCCCCACCTCCCCATCAAAGTCCAGACCTTAAATCCATACTAGGATTCAACAGCTTTTGCACACAGCTGCTCTCTTCCACACAGCCATCCTTACATCCCATCCATTCTCTACAACACACCAGACTGATCCTTGTAAAAGAATGGCCTGAAATGCTCAAATTCATCTGGACCAAATAAAAGACCCTTCCCAGAGTGGCTCCAGCCTCCACTCTCCATTCCAGCCCCACCTACTGCCCCTCACGTGCACCTGCCACAGGGAAAAACCAGTTATTTCACAGACACACCACACTCTTCGGTGCCTTCACTGCACTGTTCTCCCTGGTCTCTCTGCTCAGAAAGATTTTTGCCATCCCACTCCTATCCTCAGCTGCCTGGTCCCCTCCAGCTCACTCTTTCAGACTCAGACTCTGTCCTATTTCCTAGGGGTAAATCATCTCTTTGGAGTCAGGTATCGCTAATAGAGCCCAGCATCTTTTACGCACTGGTTAAACTGGAGTTAAGCATCATTTCCCCTCCCAAGACTGAGAGTTTTGACAGATGTGAAAGGAATCCTCTTACGTCTGAGGTTTCATTATCTAGCACTATGCCTTGTATATTGATATATATCTGGTGAAGGCATAAATGAGTAAAAACCAGTCCAATTAAATTTGACTCAGACACTGCCAAGCTGCCAGTGGCTGATTATGTGTGAATGAGAGGCTCACAGCTCTTTTTAGAAGGGGTCAGGGAAAATATCATAAGGCCACTCTGGCTGCAATTCCCAAGTGTTGAATACAGAAGTCGTGGTGTTCCCCTGTGCAGCCATGTTACAGATTGGCTTTTTTATGTTTTTTTTTTTTTTAATTGTCTTGTGTGGTTTTATTGCTTGTGATCTATAACATGCACTGCTTCAACATTAAAGTCTCCCAAAAGCAAGTTCAACCACACAGGGGTGACGGAAAAATGAGTACGGATCACGGTGAAAGGCCAGAGTGAGCAGAAGCAACATTAACAGCAATGAATGAGTCACAAATACCTCGAGACCTGAACCCCAACGACCCGTCTGAATGTCCCTTATTCCTTAAAGAAGAAATTCACAGGAAAGCTTCCATATGCAACCCTGGAGCTCCCTGAAGACTGAAATGACAGTTGGAGCAGTGTTGACTAGTCACAGCTTTTGGTCCTTCTAGAAAATCAACTGAAGTTGATCACTTACAAATGAACACAAGATGCAGGGACTGGGTCCTATGACATTAAAACAAAGTACAAAGCTACTGTTGGTCAAATAAAACACTTAAAAAAACTCCATGAGGTTCATAGGGTTTCAAGTGCTCTGTAGTTTAGCACACATGCACCCTAGTCAGGCCAAGTTTCCCTGTCGTCTACCATAAAACCCACACTTAGAAAATTGAATTTTTCTTAAGTTTTTAGTCACTCACAGACTTGAAAATTATATAGTCCTATAAAACCAAGAAGGGGGAGTAGGTTAGACATTAACATACCAAATATTATAACAATGACAACAACAAATATAATAATTCAAAACCCAAGGGATATGAAGAAATTTTTAATGGATTTTTAATTTTTTTAATGGATTTTAAAAATTGTTTCATTTGGGAAAAAAAAATGCTCCTTACAAAAGGGTCACTGCAAATTACAGAGACTCTGCAACAAATATTGGCTCCAGTGTGAAATCGTGAGAAAATAGAGGAGATGCCGTTCACGGTAAAGGGTTTTGAAAATATTAGACATTGGTTTTAAATTCTGCCCTTTCCCTCTGCACTTCAAGTGCAGTTAGAGAGACTAGGATGCAGACAGAGAAGATGTGACACATTGTTCATTTTCTGAGACAACATGCTTGCACCTTACTTGTGAGACACACATGTTCATTTACTTAAAAACCATAGTCTCACTGTGACACATGACATCACTACAGTAATGTTCACTGCTGATTAAATCATTTTTTTGATTTAATTTTTTAGAAATCGCCTGAGAAAATCTCAGGTTGTTCTTTCTTGGATGAGAATGACGCAACTACCTGATGTCAAACACAGATAAAGTTTGCAAGCTTCTTCACTGCGTCCCGTTATCAGTGGACGGCCATATGCTTCCTAGTTCACAAAGCTAACATGCGGGTTTCTTTTCTGAGATCATTGAATGAACTAAGCTTTAAACTCTTCCTCCACAAAGATCTAGAAGACTGTGGGCACAGATCTTCAACCGTCCCTTCAGTTCTACCCCAGGGTCACTGTGGGAATGGAGTGAGACTGAATAGGATTATTTCGAGAAGCACAATACAGGACATCTATGCAACAAAGCTGGATGATAATGAAGGCTCCCAAATTACGCAGCAGAACACTAGGCCTCATAGACTCCTGGGCTCCACTCCTGGGTACGAAACTCTCTAATGTGCTCTTGGACAAGAGCTCTGATCTTTCTGCTTGTGCAAAAAACGATAACAAAGTAACCTCATAAGGTCACTGTGGGGATTCAAGTAAATCATGTATGTAGTTCCTAGCATGGCAGCCAGCACACATGAAGGGTTCTGTGTTAGCTATTTGTTCCATCCAGTAAAGATGTGGCAGACAAATCACGGAGCTGTCTGTCCCCGCAACCACCCCCACCCTCAAATTCAGCAGCACCCCAGCCTTGAGGGGCTGTCTCTACCGTGTTGCACATGTACTGCTTGTTTGGAGAACTGGTATCACCTTCAACGTGTTTCTCCCAGATGTCTGAGGCAAGAGCTTTAGAAATACAATCGGCCCCCAACTCCCCAAGCCTACAGGGAAGATCATTCAAAATAGGAGAGATGACTGGGGAAGAGTAAATGGTCTTCATTCATTTTATTCATATCATAATTAGCCTGCATTTCTGGTACTTATATCTTCTGACAGCTGGATGTTGGAAGAAAGTTGTCTGGAAACAGAGGTGGCCATAGACAAGCCAACAAATAGTTAACACAGACAAGAAATAACACTATGAAAATTCTAAAGAATTAGTTGAAAGTAACTTCTGGCCCCAACTTGAGTCACAGAAGTGACTGAGGAAGACTTTTACTATCAATCACCCAGAGCAGAGGAACATTTGAAATGTAAAAGCACTTGAAAGAGTAAAGGGAGTATTTGTGCTCTAGAAGGAGGGCTAAAACTGAAGTAGAAGGTATTTCAGAGAGATGTGGAAAGACTCAGCTGATGGCAAGGACCCTTTCTGACACACTCCTGGAACCTTGCACCCGTGGACTTTTAAATTTTTTATTTGAGATATAATTAACATGCAAAATCATATTAATTTCAGGTGTACAACATAATGAATCAACATACTGCAAAATGGTCGAGATGAGTCTAGTTAACATCCATCACCACACATAGTTAAAAATAATCTCATACGAGAACTTTTAAAAATCTACTCTCTTAGCAACTTTCAAACAGGCAATACAGTATTATTAACTTTAATCACCATGCTGTACAGCGAATTTTGATTTAAAAAAGCCAAGGCAGACTATCTGTCTTGAAGCACCTTTCAGTATTAAATCAGTCTGTAAGCTGCCTGTGGCCTATGTGCCCTTGATAGCAATTACATTTTAATATCTAGAAAATGAGTTAATATTTACCAAGGGCCAGAATACTATGTAGATTTGGATGATAATCGAAGGAAGCCACAGGAAAAAAAGTAACTTTTCAATCATTCTCAACTTTTGGAAGTAAAGTAAGATGTTCAACAGGCTGTGGACCAAAGTTTTAATGAAGTACAGTCCACCAGTCCATGGGCAATTGGTTCTAGAACCCCCAAGGATACCAAAATCAGTGGATGTTCAAGTTCTTTATATAAAATAGCTTTATATCTGCATATAACCTTAAAGTACATTCTCTCACACACTTCATCTCTAGATCTCTTATAACACCTAATACAATGTAAATGCCACGTTAACATTAAATATGTAAATGCTATATAAATAGCTGCTGGAGCAAAGTAAGTTCAAAGTTTGCCTCTTGGAACTTTCTGGAATTTTAAAAATATATTTGCAACCCTCGGTCAGTTGAATCTCCAGATGTGGAACCTATGGATACGGAAGGCTGACTGGACAGCTCACACATGACCCCTGAAACTGCTTCCGACCACACTGGTACTAAGGCCTACAGGAAGCATGTTTATTTAACATGAAATATAAATTATTGCCATTTCTGAACAAACAGTACAATATGCAGCAAAGTGTACGCTCTCTCTCTCTGCCCCAGGGGTAGTCTCCAGCTAGGACTGAACTCATGCTCACAGATGACGCCGATTGCAGATGAATGACCTGCTTGTGGTGGTTCACTAGGCTGTGCGGATCTCACAGCTTCATCTGCAGGCAGCAAACAAACCCGGGAGGGGCGGCCTCCAGCAGGAACCATAACACACCACTCTCTTTTTCTCAATTCTCTGAATATATGAGCAGGGAAGGAAAAAGCAATGGAATCCACTTTAAACTGAAGGATAAAACCCATTTCACCTACTGGTATCTCTATCATGTGCTAAAGTAGACAAGCCTTTTAACGATAATTATGAGAATAATAACAGCTCCCAGTCATGGAAAACTATGCTGTCAGTTAAGCACTCTGCATACTTTACAGCTAAATGTAAATTTCCTCATCTGTAAGTGAAAGATAAGAACGCACCTATTTTATTATGTTATTATGAGGATTCGAGGAGAAGAGAAGAAAAAAGCACTCTGTAAGTTGAGGCAGCAAGGCCAAAAAGGATAGGGTTTGAAAGAGACAGATGTGGGTTAAAAGCCCAAATGAAATTTCTACGATTTGATCTTGCTGAGTTCCAGTTTCCTCTTCTCCAAAGTGGAGATGAAGCCACCACCTTGAAAAGGAATCAAAAGAGACAGTAGGTCAAATACCAGCTGGTGTCTACATTACCAGGAGGTGTTCAATAAATGCTCATACCCTGTATCCTATGATACATGCGAACAGCTTCTGTTAACCTCTGTCTGCAGTCATTCAATCATTCAATGTCACGAGTATCCACAGAAGCACTTCCTTTAGTAACAATGATAATTTTACCCAGTTTAATAAGTCAGACACTGGTTTAACAGCTTTACATCTATGAACTCATTTAATCATCATCACAATCCAGGGAGACAGGTACTGTAATCCCCATCTTACAGACAAACACACTGAGGCACAGAGTTCAGGTATCATGCCCAGGCTCAAACAGATGGTACCTGAGTCAGCAGCAAGTCTCCCTAGTCTGTCCTCCTAACCTTGATGTGACAGCGTATATGGGGGGTCAACCTGTTTGAGCTTCTATACTTGGATATATATCTTGAGATAAGCAATGGATGCTCTCACCAACTACAATGTGTTGAATAACTTATCAACTTCTGAAATAAAATTTACATATTTTCTTCGAATTCCTTAAAATACTATGATTTTAAATGAGATGCCTTTTAAATGAGATGCCTATAACTAGATCATCTTGTTCCATGTGCCAGAATACTATAAATAAATGTGCTTCTTTTTCTAAGGAGCACCTAAATAAATCTCACATTAAACCACAACCCTGAGTTTTGCCATACAAGTCCAAATCAAAAGAAGATATATTAGGGCAGTCTGAATGTTATCTGTTGTTAAACTAATGACTTCCATACCAAAAAAATCTGAATATTCTCCTTATTGCTAATATTCATGTCTTCACAGTCATAGCAGTACTGTATGGTATTTCAAACTATCCTTTTACAAATTTAATCAACTCAAATATTAAACGTCAATGACGATAATCTATTTCTCTGCTTAAGAGGAATCTCTGGGGGAACAGATGAGAGAGAAAGGTTAAAGAATTCTGGAATTCTATCCTTCAAAGTAGGACAGGGCAGCTACCTATAAATCATACTCTTTGTTTATTAAGATAATTAAGCCTAACAGTACACTTAACTTTCAGACTCAACAATTGTCTGGCATGAACAATTTCCACTTTTTCTAAAACAAAGGGGATGTATTCAAAGGGGTCCTCTGCAAGCTCCCTGCACAATGCATGCTATTTTAAAACATGATTTATGTGTCTAATTCCTGGAGCTGCCTTGAAAAATATACTGGGTTTTTCCTTGCATGCACCCTATTAGGAGAAGACACTCCAATCTGAAGAGTGTACTCTGTTTCAGACTGCAGGGCTCTATATCATGTCAGCATTTTCATTAAATACGTTCAAGCTGGACCTTAAACAAATGGATTGGAGAACCACAGCTGCAGCCACTGCAGAGAGACACACTTATCCGGTCGGGAGGCTTACATAAGAGGTGCAGGACAGTCAGGGTGAAACCCAAGTGTCATCATCTGAACACGACTGCTTTGAGATTTGCTCACATTCTTCACATAAATGGAATCACATAACACTGAGTGGATTTCTCATTATATTTGCCTTATAGCACAGAACTGTAGGTTGACATATTAAGTTGTTTTCCCCTAAAGGTTTGGGCTCTAATTAGGGAAACGTTGGGAACTTCTGCCTAGAGGGAAAGTGGGATGCGCGGGAAGCCTGGAGGCCGGAGAAAGAATGATTTAGCCTCCATCCCTGAAGACCTAGCGCATCCAGGAATATTACTGGAGTCACTCCCCTGAGGACCTGGGACGGAGGTGACAAGACCCCCCCTACCCTCTGCGCGCGCGCACACACACACACACACACACACACACACACACACACACACACACACACACACACACACACACACACACACACACACACACACACACACACACACACACACACACACACACACACACACACACACAGCGAAGGAGCTCGGAATGAGCAATCAGCAGCAGGCGAAATGCCCTCGGAGCACCTGTCCTCTCACAGTACATTTCCAACTGGCACGTTCAGCAGAGGAGACTGGAGCCAGCCCGCCCGGGACCGCTGCCTCTTCCCGCGTGCCCTGTCCGTGGCTTCGCTTTCTCAACTCCGCAAGCTGGAGCCCCGCTAACAAAAGGTGCTTCCCACGACGTGAAGATAATAAAAACGAACCTCCTTTCCCCCCCCTCCCCGGCGCCTCCCTCCAACTTTAGAAACTACAGTCAACTTACTGGGATGCTGGCGACAGGGAGCCTTCAAGGGGGACTGCGCTCCGGCTGCGCAGAGCCCCGCTGGCCCCGCACTGCCCCGGCGGCTGCGGCGGCGGCGGGTGCGGGGCGAGGCGCTGCCGTTCTGCACCAGCCGCCTCGGCTCCGCGGTGCCCGGAGCCCGGCACTCGCCGGGGAGTACCGCCTGGAGGCGGCGACGACGAAAGCTACACGGGTCCGCGTGGTCCCGAGAGCTGCAGCAGCCACCAGCCCCGGAGTGCGGCGCTCCGAGCCCCTGGTGCGTGTCTCCGGCTCCGAGGGAATCGCGGCTCTACAAGAAAGGCGGCCGGGGAAAAGCCGAGGCGCAGCTGCCGGGAGAGCCGCCAGCCCGCTCCCAAGCTGTCGGTTACATCGCGGGCGCGCCGGGAAGCGAGCCGGTGAGCAGGCACCGCAGGTTGCACTCGCAGCCGCGCCGCGGAGAATGACAAGCTCCGAGGCGGTGCAGCCGTGCGGGGCGCGGGGTGCCACTGCGCATGAGCCCGGCTGGCTGCGGCACGTCACGGGGGGGGGGGCGGCGGGGGGCGGGACGAAGAGTAGGGGGCGGGACGAGGAGGGGCGGGGAGGGGGTGAGCCGGGCGGGGCTGGGTGGGAGCTAGACGCCCAGCTACCCCGCGGGAAGGTACAGGAAGTCTGCTGCCTGGGGTTCTGTGAACCTAAAGCTGTTGTGGTTGAACTTGTTTGTCTCCAGAGTCCATTGTCCCTTAAAAACCACTGTTTACTCTAAGTGATCCTTTAGAGCTCTGGGCAAACCTACAAAAGTCAGTTTAACTCCTGTTATGGTTTAACCTTAAAGAGCTGGGATTTAGGGGACAATGTACCTTGGCTGTACATTAGAATAACTTACTGAGCTAATAGGAGCCCTTTTGCCCCGGCCGCACCCCAGAATCCAGAATAGAACGTCCATGAGAATCTCTGGATGGGGCCCAGCTATTATTAGGCTGTAAAGCTTCCCAGTTGAGATCGAGGTACAGTAGAGCTTCTTAAACCTTTAATATGTGATAGAATCTTCTGGAGATTTTCTTAAAATGCAGGTTCTTATGCAGTGAGTTTGGGCACTGTGGGAAGGTTCTTCATTTCTAACAAGCACTATTGATGTCGGTGCTGCAGGTCTGGACCACCCCATCTTTGCTACTCAAGTGTGGTCTAGAATCTACAGCAGAGTTTTCCTTTTGCATGATAATCACTTTTGTAGCTATCTGAAAATATCTCCAGGCCCTATCTTCAGTGGTTAAGGCTCAGCCCTAGGCAAAGTTGGGACCCTGGAATTTCATTCCTAAGAAGCACTCTGATGAGTCCGATAGAGGTGGTGTTTGAACCAAACTTGAGATTATTAGACCAGCAATTAGGAGTTGGGAATAGACCTTTGAAGTGGGAAGCATCAAGCCTGGTATTGAACTCAAGACATCCAAGTCCGAGTCTGACTCCCAAGTCCAAGTTCAGCTCCAAGCCCAACTCCCACTGAAGCTTTATCTGATTAGTCCAAATTTTCTGTAATTATTATGCATTACTTTACCTAGGAAAAATATCTAAATCATGTTACATACACAACACACATACTGTATTCCTTACTCATATCATTTGTGTGTATGTGAGTGTATGTGTGTCCGACTATTTGCAACGCCATGGACATAGAATTTTCCAGGGAAGAATACTGGAGTGGGTTGCCATTTCCTACTCCAGGGGATCTTCCTGACCCAAGGATCGGACACATTTCATGTGTCTCCTGTATTGGCAGATGGGATCTTTATCAACTGTGCCACCTGGGAAGCCTACACATATCATTAAAGGAGGCTTAAATCTGGCCTGGGAAGAAGGTTGATTAGGAGGGGAGGTGTGGGTGTAGAGACCAAAGTGATGGAGTAAGAAATATTAGATGGCCTGTTTCATAGTGCACATAGAGAGAAGGATACATGGGAAGAAACAAACCTTGGACTCAACCTAGATCCTGGAAAAGTGACTTGGAGAAGACTTGGTCTCCTGGACCAAGGACCAGACTTGGTCTCCTGATCGGTACCATCAGATGAAACTCAGTGTTCTAGAACATATGAATGTATGACACGTCATGTACATTACCTCACTGAAATCTCACAATGGTCTTGTAAATTGAATATAAAAAAGATTTATGCTCATTTTACTAATTTTAAAAAATTGCCTTGCTCACACAATGGAACTTGAATGACACTACAGATCTGAGTGTTAGATGCAGCTTCTATAACTCTAAGAAAAACAAGTCAGCTCTTACAAGGAAAAAGGTTTCTGTTTATTACTCACATCTGATTAAGGTTATGCCTAAGTTCTGAGTTAGCAAATCTTTCATTTTTGGAGAGAAGAAATCCATTTTGCATCTTCACCTCAGTTTTGCAGCTGCACAAATTGGGATGCAAAGTGTTGTCCTAACAACATCTCAAGGGCTTCCCTGGTGGCTCAGATGGTAAAGAATCCACCTGCAATGCAAGAGACCTGGGTTCAATTCTTGGGTCAGAAAGATCCTCTGGAGAAGGGCATGGTAACCCATTCCAGTAGTCTTACCTGGAAAATTTCATGGACAGAGGAGCCTGGCGAGCTACAGTACATGGACTCGAAAAGAATATCACCTCCCCCTTGAGCCTCCATCCCTCCCAGCCACCCCCAGTTGATTTTGAGTTCCCCAGTGACTTAAAAGGTAAAGAATCTGTCTGCAGTGCAGGAGACCCTGGTTTGATTCCTGGGTCGGGAAGATGCCCTGGAGAAGGAAATGGCAACCCATTCCAGTATTCTTGCCTGAAAAATCCCATGGACAGAGGAGCCTGGTGGCCTACAGTCCATGGGATCGAAAAGAGTTGGACATGATTGAGTGACTAACACACTCACTCAAGATCATCTCAGTTTTAGGACATTACAGTTGCATAGTGTGGATTTCACTGAGAGCTTCAAAGAACAACACTCTCATTTTCTGGTGACAAGTGTGATTACCATCCTCATTTTATCCAGGGCTAAAGAAACTCAATGATTTAGACGAAATCCAGGCAAGAGCCAGTCTCAGGCCTCAGTCCTTCTTCTCTGCTCTCCTGTCACCAAACGACCTCCTGAATATTGTTTTTCATTTAGAAATTTTTACTGATTTTCCATCAGTAAATTAGAACCCCAAGATATTCCAGATTTACTTTTTGATATAGAACCAGAATTGTCAGGAACAATTCTTGTAGTAAGTGTTCTGGACTATATTTCCAATGTAGAATAAAGTTTTGGAAGAAAGTGAATGATATTCGGGCTTCTCAGGTGGCTCAGATGGTAAAGAATCTGCCTGCAAAGTGAGAGACCAGGGTTGGATCCCTGGGTCAGAAAGTTCTCCTGGAGAAGGGAATGGCAACCAACTCTAGTATTCTTGCCTGGAGAATTCCATGGACAGAGGGTGGGATATTTATACACAGTCTACCAATCCAGAAGTTTGCTTCAGAATGCTGTATTGTAAACTATGTCCGACCCACCCTTGTCTTTCAGTTCAGTTCAGTTCAGTTGCTCAGTCATGTTCGACCAATTGTGACCCCATGGACTGCAGCACACCAGGCCTCCCTGTCCATCACCAGCTCCTGGAACTTGCTCAAACTCATGTCTATCGAGTCAGTGATGCCATCCAACCATCTCATCCTCTTTTGTCCCCATCCAACCATCTCATCCTCTTTGTCCCCTTTTCTCAGCTATTTGTAAGGCCTCCTCAGACAAAGCCTTCAATCTTTCCTAGCATCAGGGTCTTTTCCAATGAGTCAGTTCTTTGCATCAGGTAGCCAAAGTATTGGAGTTTCAGCTTTAGCATCAGTCCTTCCAATGTATATTCAGGACTGATTGCCTTTAGGATGGACTGGCTGGGTCTCTTTGCAGTCCAAGGGACTCTCAAGAGTCTTCTTCAACACTACAGTTCAAAAGCATCAATTCTTTGGTGCTCAGCTTTCTTTATAATCCAACTCTCACATCCAACATGACTACTGGAAAAACCATAGCATTGACTAGATGGACCTTTGTTGACAAAATAATGCCTCTGCTTTTTAATATGCTATCTAGGTTGGTCATAGCTTTTCTTCCAAGAAGTAAGTGTCTTAATTTCATGGCTGCAATCACCATCTGCAGTGATTTTGGAGCCCCAAAACATAAAGTTTCTCACTATTTCCACTGTTTCCCCATCTATTTGCCATGAAGTGATGGGACCAGATGCCATGATCTCAGTTTTCTGAATGCTGAGTTTTAAGCCAACTTTTTCACTCTCCTCTTTCACTTTCATCAAGATGCTCTTTAGATCTTCTTCGCTTTCTGCCATAAGGGTGATATCATCTGCATATCTGAGGTTATTGATATTTCTCCTGGCAATCTTGATTCCAGCTTGTGGTTCATCCAGCCCAGCATTTCGCATGATGTACTCTGCATATAAGTTAAATAATACAGGGTGACAGTATACAACCTTGACATACTCCTTTCCCAATTTGAAACCAGTCTGTTGTTCCGTGTCAAGTTCTAACTATTGCTTCTTGACCCACATACAGATTTCTTAAGAGGCAGGTCAGGTGGTCTGGTATTCCCATCTCTTTAAGAATTTTCCACAGTTTGTGGTGATCCACACAGTCAAAGGCTTTGGTGTAGTCCATAAAGCAGAAATAGATGTTTTTCTGGAACTCTCTTGCTTTTTCTATGATCCAACAGATGTTGGCAATTTGATCTCTGGCTCCTCTGCCTTTTCTAAATCCGGCTTGAACATCTGGAAGGTCATGGTTCATGAACTGTTGAAGCCTGGCTTGGAGAATTTTAAGCATTACTTAGTAGCATGTGAGATGAGTGCAATTGTGCAATTGTTTGAGCATTCTTTGGCATTGCCTTTCTTGGGGATTGGAGCGAAAACTGACCTTTTCCAGTCCTGTGGCCGCTGTTGAGTTTTCCAAATGTGCCAGTATATTGAGTGCAGCACTTTCACAGCATCATCTTTTAGGATTTGAAATAGCTCAAGTGGAATTCCATCACCTCCACTAGCTCTGTTCATAGTGATGCTTCCTAAGGCCCACTTGACTTCGCATTCCTGGATGTCTGGCTGTCGGTGAGTGATCACACCATCGTGGTTATCTGGGTCTTGAAGATCTTTTTTGTACAGTTCTTCTGTGTATTCTTGCCACCTCTTCTTAATATCTTCTGCTTCTTTTATATCCATACCATTTCTGTTCTTTATTGTGCCCATCTTTGCATGAAATGTTCCCTTGGCATCTCTAATTTTCTTGAAGAGATCTCTAGTCTTTCCCATTCTATTGTTTTCCTCTATTTCTTTGCACTGATCACTGAGGAAGGCTTTCTAATCTCTCCTCGCTCTTCTGTGGAATTCTGCATTCAAACGAGTATATCTTTCCCTTTCTCCTTTCCCTTTTGCTTCTTGTCTTTTCTCAGCTATTTGTAAGGCCTCCTCAGACAACTGTTTTGCCTTTTTGTGTTTCTTTTTCTTGGGGATGGTCTTGATCACTGCCTCCTGTACAATATCAGGAACCTCTGTCCATGGTTCTTCAGTCACTCTATCAGATATAATCCCTTGAATCTATTTGTCACTTCCACTGTATAATCATAAGGGATTTGATTTAGGTCATACCTGAATGGTCTAGTGGTTTTCCCTACTTTCTTCAATTTAAGTCTGAATTTGGCAATAAGGAGTTCATGATCTGAGCCACAGTCAGACCCCGGTCTTATTTTTGCTGACTGTGTAAAGCTTTTCCATCTTTGGCTGCAAAGGATATAATCAATCTGATTTCGGTGTTGACCATCAGGTGATGTCCATGTGTAGAGTCTTCTCTTGTGTTGTCGGAAGAGCGTGTTTGCTATGACCAGTGTGTTCTCTTGCTGAAACTCTTAGCCTTTGACCTGCTTTGTTTTGTACTCCAAGGCCAAATTTGCCTGTTTATTCCAGGTATCTTTGACTTCCTACTTCTGCATTCCAGTCCCCTATAATGAAAAGGATATCTTTTTTGGGTGTTAGTTCTAGAAGGTCTTGTAGGTCTTCATAGAACCGTTCAACTTCAGCTTCTTTAGCATTACTGGTAGGGGAATAGACTTGTATTACTGTGATATTGAAAGGTTTGCCTTGGAAATGAACAGAGATCATTCTGTTGTTTTTGAGATTGCATCCAAGTACTGCATTTTGGACTCTTGTTGACTATAATGGCTACTCCATTTCTTCTAAGGGATTCTTGTCCACAGTAGTAGATCTAATGGTCATCTGAGTTAAATTCACCCATTCCAGTCCATTTTACTCACAATGTAAAGACAATGTAACATCTTTACTTCAATTAGAGCTACTCCTCTTGTGATTATGAAAAAATTAACAAATGAACACCCTAATTAAAAGAGGATTCTCTGTAAATTAGGGAGTTGATTGTGGAACACTGTTAGTTCAGTTTTTAATATGGAAATATTTTAAAGAAAAAAAAAAACATAAAAAGTCAGCGTAATAGTCATGTTGGGATTTTTAGGAGAGGTGTCCCAAGTTGTGATCCTGTTTTCTGAAGTGTTAGAAACTCCAGTCAAAATATCTATCTGTAGAGTGTATGACGGAGAAGGCAATGGCACCCCACTCCAGTACCCTTGCCTGGAAAATCCCAATGGACAGAGGAGCCTGGTGGGCTGCAGTCCATGGGGACGCTAGGGGTTGGACAAGACTGAGCGACTTCGCTTTCACTTTTCACTTTCATGCATCGGAGAAGGAAATGGCAACCCACTCCAGTGTTCTTGCCTGGAGAATCTCAGGGACGGCGGAGCCTGGTGGGCTGCCTTCTATGGGGTCGCACAGAGTCGGACACGACTGAAGCAACTTAGCAGTAGCAGCAGCAGAGTGTATGAATTCATTTGAATATTGACTTTTTGAAAACCAGGATTTAATTTTATAAAAAGTTAATTAGTTTGACCCACTGCCATTGTATTTTGAGCCACTATCACTGGCATTAAACACGTGAAATATATAACATTGCTTTAATATTGACCGTGTCTTATTGATTGTGACTGATTTAGAACTTGTTTCTCATTAGCTTCTGTTGTTGTCTGGCAAGAATAGCAGCAATGTTTTTTTTTTTTTTCCTCTGAGGCTTGCATTCCTTATGGGTCAGCAAAGCCTGCTCTTTGGCTGAAAATTTCTTCATTCAATGCCTCTAAAAGTCCCAATGGTAAGGATTTCAATTATACAGATGCTAGCAACTCCATTGAACCCATTTTCTGCTCATTCAAGAAACTGTACCTAGAATAGATTCTTATTCAATTCTCTCTGCAAAGAATCACAGGTTGATTGTTGAGCTGAGAGGTTCTGGCCCCCAAATTTTTTGTATTTGTTAATTATATTTCTTTATCCATTTCACTCAAAGAGATTCTTTGACATAAAATCTTCTACTTTCTGCCTGCTTCATAGTTACAGTCCAGCTCAGAGAACTGTGGGGAGTCCAGGTGACTGGCAAAGCTGAGACAAAAATGGGAACATAGAATTAGATTTCACTTGGAAAGAATGAGGTTACCATAAAAGGTTAATACAAGTTGTGCTTGATTTCTGGACATGGCTTATTACCAAGTTTGCCTTGTTTGAACACATGCAGCTGCTAGTAAATTCCCTAGAAATTGTAACTGAATCCCTGGTGGGATGTGGGGGTGGGAGGAGTTGGGACTGGGGATAGGTAGGTGATCATTCTGTTTTGTTTTGTTTTTCATCCTGGGCAACTTTTGGAAACTATTGAAAAGCTCAATTCCTCTTTCCCTGACACAGGAAAATTAAGAAGTGACTGAATTTCAAATGCTTACTTCTCAATTGTTTGTGCTAAATAATTTCTTTAGAACTTAGAGCAGCCTGATTTTCAAGCTAGCTCCAAAATATTTTTTTAAAATAAGTTAACACAGTGTTCAGCTGCAACTCCGAGCCTGAAAAGAAATAGGTGCTGGGTGAAGGTTCTGGCCCAATGATAAGAGTGGGGTCTGGGGCAGGGGAGAATGGAATTTAGGGGCCAAAGAGGAAGACTACCTATGGTCTTGGTGGCTGAGAAGCAGAGACTGATAAACATTGTTTATCAGTAGCCTCTAAGATAAACTTGGGATAAGTATCGGCCTGTGACCAAAAAGAGAAATAGCAGTTGAAACTGGACCTGCAGCTTGGCGCTTGAATCTACTAAAAGTGTAAAGGGCCTCCCATTTGTCTTAGTCTATAGGAAAGAATGATCAGAGATTACTGCTGCTGCTGCTGCTGCTGCTAAGTTGCTTCAGTCCCTTACAAATGGATAAATACTTTAAAGAACTGGTACAGAAATGTACATTCAATTTTAATGTCTAAGAATTACCTACCCCTCTCTCCCAGACATGTTACCCACTAATAGAAGGAGAAGGTGGCCAGTGGAGAGGCCGTGTGCACAGTTAGAACCACACATGGTTGACTGGCCCTGGCTTCTGGAATCCCCATCTGTCAGGTACAATCACATGACTACCATCTTTGATTACATAACATGGAATAACAATAGTTTTAAGCAAATGCATGTGTGCTCAGTCATGTCTGATTCTTTGTGATTCCATGGACTGTAGCCCGCCATGCTCCTCTGTCCATGAAATTTTCCAGGCAAGCACACTAGAGCAGGTTGCCATTTCCTACCTGAGGGGATCTTCCTGACCCAGGGATTGAACCCACATCTCCATCATTGGCAGGCAGATTTGTTACCACTGAGCCACCTGGGAAGCCCAGAGTAAGTTCCTAATGAATGCTAGATATTAGAATTAACTTTTTTTTCCTCCTAGAGTCAAAATCTGTAGCTAGATGTCCCCTAATGCCTGTTTTATCATTTTAATGTAAGCAGTGATTAACTGTGGTTCATCAGAGAGTGCTTTCCCTTTTTGACAGAAGACTTAGAAGTGACTTTAGGGCCCCTCTGAGAATAGGGAAACCTTGTAGAAAAGGCTTTCAGGGGAGATCAAGACAAAGCCTGCTAATGTTACTCTGTGGCCTCACACGTACTGCAAAGGAAAAGGCAGGGCTTAGGACTTGACACTTCCAGATCTTTCTACTGGGAGAAAGAAATTACGGTGGAAAAAGAGACAGTACTTATAAAAGTGAGAGCAGAGAGTGCCTTAAGAAGATGTCTTTATATTACAGATTAAAGAATGGATGTTCCCATCACCGTTTGTCATCCTGACCTTACATATTCCTTAAATGTCTTTCTTGATGTCACTGCTTAAGGTTTGCGGCTTTAAGGTATGTGAGGATGTGTTACTCATAATGTTGACAGAGATTCCTTTGTTCACTTTTTACTTGTTCTGCCTTCATCACTTCCATACAATATGATTCTTACACACTCTAGTTGGAAGTAAGCACCAGAGAAAACCGTGTGTTTCATTATCAGCCAACAAACAAAAATTCAAGGTTGAGGAAGGAAGATGTATAAGGTTGTTGAGTTTTACTTCAGGAGGAGCTAATTGGTTGCTCTCCAAAGTCAGAAAGGTATGAAAAGCTTTCAGGGGCTAAAGCACAGCTGTCATTTCTTTCTCCATTCCCACCCCTTCAAATCTTTCTTCAGCAAATAGACTTCCCTGCTCTCAGTCTTCCATCGTCCCTGGCACGCAGCCATATCTTGCTATGGAGGGACACAAGATGACAAGGTGGGGAAATTCAGTATACTGTGGCTTTTACTTTTCAGTCAGAAGTCCATTTAGGACTGGAGGGATATGTGCTGTTTACGTGAATTTCTTCCTCAGTCTGCCTCAGCTTACTTATCTGCAAAATGAGAATGTTAAAGGTGGCTGTTATTATTCTTGGAAACAGTCAGCTATTTACCTGTCCTCCTTCCCCATGAAGAAGGAGCATTTAGTTTCTGCTGAACTCTCTTCCCTTCATTATGCCCAAAGAGGAAAACACCTTCTAGAGAGGGGTGCTAGGAAAGACTAAGGAGAATGAGGGCTCCCCAAAGTTTCCACATACTTGGTGGTCAAACCTACTATTCTGAACAAGCGACTGAAGCTCTTAGAATTTGAGATGTTACTTGTACAGTTGGTGGTCAACCTCTTTAGTCCAGCCGTATTCTCTGAGGGATGGAAAAAAGCACAAGCACGTAGCCCAGTAGAAAAGCAGACCTTGGAGATTTCACAGAGATTCACACAGAAGAATTCCCAGAGGCAAAAGCCATAAAATAAACCATCACTCCAAGACATCTTATAAAAACAGCAGTTGGTTTTAGAAATATTTAATCCCAAATTCCACTGAAGTGCACATGGCATTTCCTGTTTCTGGAAACAGAAGAAAATTAAGCTCTGCTTGAAAGAAAGAAGGCAGAGCCAGATGTTGGTGTTGGTAATGATCTGCAGAGCCTGACACTCATGTGGCAGCAGTCCGGGAAATACATGGCAGCTGTCTGAAGCCCTGGGAGCCTAATTTCTCTTGGCTACAAAAGAAACAAAGTGTACAGGCTGTGTTGTTTATATATACAATGGACAGTTGAGCCCAAGAGACATGATTTTGGTTTGTAGAGCCAGTAACAGCAATTTTAAATATTATTTGTATTCCTTTGACAAAGTTTGTCCAAATCACTTATTCAAAGAATGTTTGGTATCCAACCAACTATAATGCCATTCATTCTAAAATGATTTCTTTTCCCCAGAAAATGCTAGACTATTAGATTTTAAAAACCAATTAAAGGCAATTTTATAGTGGTTTGCTTTGTCTATATTAGTAATTAGAATTCTGTTCTGAAAATACATGATTGGGCTTCTTGATAAAAAGAGCCTTGGGTATACAGCAGTGATTAAAACCTACTTTATCTTTTATTATACCCCACCCGGATTCTTCTGCTTTGGTCAAACTGGTTTGCTCTTCTTCATTGCTCCACATCCTTTGAGCTCTATTGCTTTAGTGTGTTTCACTGTTCAGTTTTTTGATTCCTTGCATTATTCAATTATATTCAATTTGACTTTTACATGGATAAAGTTTTCCATTTTAACTCTTTGTTTCCCCTCTTTTAAAAACTTGTAATATAATTGACCTAAAACACTATGTTAATTCCAGGTATATAACCTAGTGATTCAGTATGTCTATACATTACAAAATAATCACCAGAATATGTCTAGTTCCCATATCACCATACAAAGTTGTTACAATATTATTGACTATGCTCCCGATGCTGTACAGTTCATCCCCATCAATCATTTATTTTGTAACTGGATGTTTATACCTCTTAATCTCCCTCGCCTATTTCATTTATCCCTCCGCCCCTGCTCCTCTGGCAACTACCTGTTTGTTCTCTGTATCTATGAGTTTGTTTCTGTTGTTATGTTTATTCATTTGTTTTGCTTTTTAGATTCCCATGTAAGTGAAATCATATGGTATTTGTCTTTCTCTGTGTGATTTATTTCACTTAGCATAATACCCTCTAGGTCCATTCATGTTGTTACAAATGGCAAGATTCATTTTTCTCTATGGCTAATATTTTGGTTCTTTTCCTTCTTTTCCATTCATCTATCAATGGACAATGAGATTGCTCTCTTATCTTGACTAATTGTAAATAATGCTGCAATGAGCAAAGGGGTGCATACATTTTTTTGAATAAATGTTTTTTGCTGGATCATGTGATAGTTCTATTTAAAATTTTTTCAGGAAACTTCATATTGTTTTTCACAGTAGTTATATCAATTTGCATTCCCACAAACGTTGCACAAGAGTTCCTTTTTCTCTACATCCTTGCAAACACTTTTTATTTGTTATCATGTTAATAATTGTCTATTCAGGTCCTCTGCTCGTTTTCTCATCTGGTTTTTTTTGGGTTTCTTGATGTTTATTTTTATGAGTTCTTTTTATATTTTAGATATTAATCCCCTATCAGATATATCATTTGCAAATATCTCTCCCATTCATTAGGCTGTCGTTTCATGTTGTTGAGAGTTTCATTTGCTGTGCAAAAAATTTTTAGTTTGATGTAGTCTCTTTTGTTTATTTTTACTTTTGTTTTCCTTGCCTGAGGAGGCAGATCCAAAAAAAATATTGCTAAGACCCATGACCCATGTTGATAATATACTGGCTAAGTTTTTTTCCTAGGTATTTTTTGTGTTCAAGTCTTACATTTAAATCTTTACTCCATTTTGAGTTTATTTTTGTACATGGTGTGGGACAGTGGTCCGGTTTGATTCTTTTGCATGTAGCTGCCCAGTTTTCCCAGTATTGTTATTGAAAGGGCAGTCTCTTCTGCATTGTATATCCTTATACCTCCTTTGTCATAGATTAATCATCCATAGAGTGTAGCTTCATTTCTTGGCTCTCTATTCTATTCATTCAACTATATATCTGTTTTTGTGCCAGTATCATATTGTTTTGGCTACTGTAACTTTGTAGTATAATTTGAAATCAGGAAGCTTGATACCTCCAACTTTGCTCTTCTTTCTCAAGATCACTTTGGCTATTTGAAATCTTGAGTTTCCACATGAATTTTAGGGGCTTCCCTGGTGGCTCAGAAGGTGGAGAATTCGCCTTCAATGTGGGAGACCTGGGTTTGATCCTTGGGTTGGGAAGATCTCCTGGAGGAGGGCATGGCCACTCACTCCAGTATTCTTGCCTGGAGAATCCCCACAGACAAAGGAGCCTGGCAGTCCATAGGGTCGCAGAGAGTTGGACATGACTGAGCAACTAAGCACACACACACAGATTTTAGAATTATTTGTTCTAGTTCTGAGAAATGCCACTAGTTTTAAAGTAAGGATTGCATTGAATCTGTGGGTTGCCTTAGGGAGTATGATCGTTTTAACTATTAATTCTTCCAATCCACGAGCATCTTTCCATTTGTTTTCTTGTCTTCAACTTCTTTCATCAATGTCTTATAATCTCTGAGTACAGTTAGTTGTTAGTGTATAGAAATGCAACAGATTTCTGTATATTACTTTTGTATCTTGCAATAGTTTTTTGGTGGTATCTTTAGGACTTTCTTTACTGTCATGTAGTCTGAAAACAGTGATAGTTTTACTTGTTCCTTTCCAATTTGGACTCTTTTTATTTTATTTTTTCTTATCTGATTGTCATTGAATAAAAGTGGCAACAGTGGGCACATTTGTTTTGTTTCCTGATCTTAGGAGAAATGCTTTCAGCTTTCCACCATTGAGTTTAATGTTGACTAGGTTTATCATATATGGCCTTTATTTTGTTGAGGTATAATCTCTCAGTACCCACTTTGTTAGAAGTTTTTATCATAAATGAATGTTGAATTTTGTCAGAATCTTTTTCTGCATCTGTTGAGATGATCATATGATTTTTTTCCTTCAATTTATTAATGGGTATACCACACTGATTAATTTGCAGGAATTGAACCTCCTCCTTGTATCCCTGGAATAAATCTCACTTAATCATGGCGTATGATTCTTTTAATGTATTCTTAAATTTGGTTTGTTAATATCTTGTTAAGGGTTTTTGCCTCTATGTCCATCAGTGATACTGTCCTGTAATTTTCCTTTTTTCTTTGTGGTATTGTTGACTGACTTTGGCACCAGGATGATACTGACCTCATAGAACAAGTTCAAAAATGTTCTTTCCTCTGCAATTTTTTGGGATGATTTGAGAAGGGTGGTATTAGCTTCTTAAATGTTTGGTGGAATTCACCTTTGAAGCTGTCTGGTTCTGGACTTTTGTTTTATAGGACTTTTAAAAAAAATGTTGACTCAATTTAATCAATCTGTTTATATTTTCTAGTTTTCTGATTCAATCTTGGGTGATTGTACATTTTTAAGAATTTATCCATTTCTTCTAAGTTGCTCATTTTATAATAATCTCTTACGATCCTTTGTATTTCTGTGGTTTGGGGTGAAACTTCTTCATTTCTGATTTTACTTATATGCACTTTCTCTTTTTTTTCTTAGTGAATCTGGCTAAAGTTTTATCAATTTTGTTTATCTTTTAAAAGAACTAGCTCTTAATTTTACTGATCTTTTGCACTACTTTTAAAAATCTTTATTTCATTTTTTCTGCTCTGATCTTTATGATTTGTTTGCTTTATACTAAGTTTGAGTTTTGTAGGTTCTTCTTTTTCTATTTCCTTTAGGTATAAGCTTAGGTTGTTTTTGAGATTTTTCTTCTTTCCTGAGGTAGCTTTTTTTTTGCTATAAACCTGATAGCTCAGTTGGTAAAGAATCCACCTGCAATGCAGGAGACCCCAGTTTGATTCCTGGGTCAGGAAGATCTGCTGGAGAAGGGATAGGCTACCCACTCCAGTATTCTTGCACTTCCTTTGTGTCTCAGCTGATAAAGAATCTGCCTGCAATGTGGGAGACCTGGGTTCAATCCCTGTGTTGGGAAGATCCCCTGGAGAAGGGAAAGACTACCCACTCTAGTATTCTGGCCTGGAGAGTTCCATGGACTATATAATCCATAGGGTCACAAAGAGTCAGATCTGACCGAGTGACTTTCACTTTCACTTTTCCCTTATAGAACTGCTTTTGCTGTTTACTGTGGGTTTTGAGTCATTGTGTTTCCAATTTCATTTGTCTCCATGTATTTTTTTTCAATTTCTTCCTTGACTCCTTCAGTGACCCATTGGTTATTTGCCAGCATAATGCTTAAACTTCACATGTGTTTTCAGTTTTTTTTTTTTAATATACTTTATTTCTTTACTGTTGTGGTTTACTCAAGTTCTCCTTTCCAACCTCTTGTCTTTCAAATACTAGCCATACTTGAATGCCTAATACATGTCTCCGCATGTCCATGTAGTTGACTTTGATCATGCTGGCTCCCTTGCTGGAGATATTGCTACTCCTGTGGGCATCTATAATACCTACTGTCTATATCATCCACATGGCAGTAATTCCAAATTCTCCCTGGTTCCTAGCACAGACCTTCAAAAACCCTTGGACTTTCTTGAGTGATAAGAGTGCCTTATGATATACATAATGAACCTCTTTGGACCATGGTTGGGTTTATGGTAGTAAGATATGGAGAAAAAACAGCCATGTGCTTAGAAGTTGGAACGTTCAGCCCCACTCCCTGACCCTGGGGAGGGGAGGGAGAGGAGGTGGAGACTGAGCTCAATAAAATGGCCAATGATTTAATCAGGCATGTCTGTGCAATGAAACCTCAATTAAAAAAAAGAAAAGCTCAAGGCAGCGAGGCTTGAGGAACTTCCTGGTTGATGCATATGTTGATGACTCAGAGGGTCATGCAGCTGACCTCACATGGACAGGCGTTCCCATACATTACCATACTGAGTAACTTGCCCTGGTTGTTCTGTCCTACTTTACACTTATTTTGGGTTTTAACCGAAATACAATGAGAATGATTTCAGAACCTTAAAAAGGTGATACTGAACTGATAATCCTAAATATGTCTTCCTAAGTTCTCTGAGTCATCCTAGCCAATTATTGAATCTGAAGTAGCATCGTAGGAACCTCTGAATTTGTAGCCAAGTCAGACAGGGTATAGGTAGCCTGGAGACCCCACTGGAAGCTGGCATCTGATGTAAGGGAAATCTGTTAGGGCCTTTGCACTTTAGCTTATAGTATTTGATGCTAACTGCAGTTATTATTAGAATTGAATTGAATTGTAGGACTCCCAGTTGGTATCAGGGAATTGGCGTCAGAACACAGAATTACCCTGTGTAATTAAAATACACACGATATTTTTGTGTTGTCTTATTTATAGTGTTGATTATCATCAAGCAGAAATGACATCAGCATCTCAAGATGAGGAAGAGCGCAATTATAGCAGTATGTTCATGTCCACACCAATCAATCTGATCAAGTTGATTGGTGGTCAGTGAAGTAATCAACACATTTTAGTATTGTGTGCTTGTGGAAGTCAAGTCCACATTTCTTATGTCTTTATATTTCAAGCCATGCTTCATGAATTCGGAGAAGGCAATGGCACCCCACTCCAGTACTCTTGCCTGGGAAACCCCATGGACAGAGGAGCCTGGTAGGCTAAGGTCCATGGGGTCGCGAAGAGTCGGACACGACTGAGCGACTTCACTTTCACTTTTCACTTTCATGCACTGGAGGAGGAAATGGCAACCCACTCCAGTATTCTTGCTTGGAGAATCCCAGGGATGGAGGAGCCTGGTGGTCTGCCATCTATGGGGTCACACAGAGTTGGACAGGACTGACGCGACTTAGCAGCAGCAGCAGCAGCAGCAGCTTCATGAATTATCTTAAAAAATTCTAAGTACTAATGACACACTTTATGGTTGATATGATGATGTACAAATAAGTACTTGTTAATTATAATATTCATTTTTCATTTCATGCCTATTTAACAATCTTGTTTCTACAAATATTACTTTTATATTTTTTTCTTTCCTTATTTCACAAATAGGAAAAAATAATCCATAGATAAGCCTCTTTCCTAAAATCTCAGAGTAAGTCAGGACCAGACCTGAAATTAAAAGTCCACCCCATTTGGGCTTCATTTGTGACTTAGCTTATCACAGCCTCCTTAAGTATTAAGAGCTACTGGTCTTTCTCAGTTCCAATAATTCTATTAATGATAATAGACAGTGATAAAGCTGTTGAAGTTCAGAAACAGATTCTATTATTCATAGTGAGCTTGTCGTTCATTTTAGCCTTATGTTTATGCTAGAAATTAAACTCGTTTTGCCAAATTAAGTTGGTGAGTCACTTATACTGATAGGAAATGTTAAGAATCTAACTTAAGACATGCACTTTTAAAAAGGAAAAGAAATAGACTTCAAGCATTGGCAAAGAGAAACACTTAAAAAAAATCTTGAGTATATAGAAATAACTGTATTGCCTCTCTAGCAGGTTAAAGTTTAGTTAGCTCTATTGAATTGTAGCTAGACTCACTCTTTGAGTCTTCTTCATATTTTATATCAGAACTGAAACAATAACTTTGAAGCCAGAAGAATTTCTAATGACTTTGAGGGATACCAACTAACAATTTATTTCAGGAAAGAGAACAGAAGAGACATATTGCTTTAATTTATCTGATTTAATGTTACTCTTCAGAAGTAATCACTTGCTTTTCTAATACACCAAACTTTTACTTTATTACTAACAGAATCTCTGAAAATGACAGCAACTGGAGTTAAGGAAGAATCATTGCTGTAACTTTCCATTTGACAACATGCAATCATGTCCATTAAGAGCTTTAAATTGCCCTCAAACATGTGGTAGGAAGCATCAAGGTTTATTTAACCTAGTGCTGAGTACTTATAAGCTTGATAATAAACTTGCATAAACAGGCTGATTCTCAGCACATTTCCCTAAGAGTTTTATCTAAAATTGCAAACATGGACAGAAAGGATTGTTGCCTGGAGTCTTAAGCTTAGACATACTTGTGAGGCTTTCTTTGAGTCAAAGCAGGTGATTTTTGTGAAAATTTTGCGGTT
Source organism: Okapia johnstoni (assembly GCA_024291935.2). Classification (NCBI taxonomy): domain Eukaryota; kingdom Metazoa; phylum Chordata; class Mammalia; order Artiodactyla; family Giraffidae; genus Okapia; species Okapia johnstoni. The sequence continues at coordinate 32,997,126 of CM044309.1, read as the reverse complement.
AAGCAACCGATGGCTCAATGGGTGGAGAATCCATCTTCAATGCAAGAGACCCAGGAGACATGGGTTTGATCCTCGGGTTGGGAAGATTCCCTGGAGGAGGAAATGGCAACCCACTCCAGTATTCTTGCCTGGGAAGGGTCTCTTGCCTTCTCAGTCCAAAGGGTGGCAAACAGTTGGGCACGATTGAGTGACTAAGCCCGGACATTGCAATTAAGAGAAAGTCCATGGTCCTTCCTTTCCAGAAGACTCCTGGATAAGTAGGGATGTCTGTTCCATGTAAGCTTTGGTATGGAGGACTTGGAGACTTGAGTGTGTAAGAGAAGGCCTCAGAGATTGTCCTGATTTTGATTACATCAATAGTATTTAATTCCAGGGGAGTCTAGTACAGTTATCTTTTGAGACCCACTTAGAGCCATTCCAAAATTTCAAAATTCACTGTCTAGACCAATCTAGACTCTTCTAATTCAGGAATGATATGGCCTTCTGTAGGTCAACCCTCCTGAGGCCACAGGAGAATTGATGGAAGCTTGGTTAGAAAAAAGGTGACCTGTTGTAGAAAAAAGGCATGGTTGTGCCTGCAACAGTGTGGACCCCAAAGCAGTTTTTCTCTTTTTTTGTGGGAAAGAGAGAACCAGTAATTCATCCCCCAGCACAGTGGTTAGCAGGGTGGGCTCTAGGGGTAGGTAAACCTGGTCTGTAGGCTTCCACTGACATGAGTGTGCATGCTCAGTCGCTCAGTCGCATCTGACTCTTCGCAACCCCACACACGGTGGCCCACCAGGCTCCTCTGTCCATGGGATTCTCCAGGCAAGAATACTAGAGTGGGTTGCCATTTCCTTCTCCAGATGATCTTCCTAACCCAGGGATTGAACCCACATCTCCTGCATTAGCAGGTGGATTCTTTACTGCTGAACCAACTGGTAAGTCCCCACTGACAGGTACTAAACTCTTAATCAAGTTGCTTTTACTCTCACTGTCTCAAGATTTCTCGTTGGCAAAATGTAGCAATGGCTTTTCTTAATTAATATTTAATTACATGATCAATGAAATAATGGTTTTTAAACTTCTAGCAGTCTCTGAAACCTAGAAAGTGCTCAGATAACAACCAGAAAGTACTGGTGTGCTGGGTGAGGTCTGTGCATTTTATATATGTAACTCATTTAATTTTCATGTATGAATTACTGCATTCCCATCTTATAGATGAAGAAACTGAGGCACATACAGATTAAGTAGTTTGTTCAAGATCACACAGCTGGTAAGCAGCAGATCACCACCACTCATTTTAAGCCAAGTCCTATGGCTCCAGAGTCCATGAATTCAACGACGATTTTCCTTTGCTTATCTAATAAATAAATGCGATGTCTTATTATTGTTATTTTCCTTCCTGTAAGTCTTTCCAACTCCATGACACTGACATGACCTCCACTGTCTCAGCTCTTTTGTTTGAGGAGAAGCAGCAGTTGTCCCTTCCTATTGGTAAACCAGGGTAATCCAGGACAAGTCACTTATCATTTGCATGATTCTCAAGGTGAAGGAAAAATAGTAGCCAGAAGAGCTCAGTGGCTTTCTAACTGGTGAGGTTGGAAGAAGACACAGGATGTGTATAGCCTACCTCTTCTTCTTGTCTTTTAGGTGAGAGCTGCTGAGAAGTGAGCCCTCTTCGGTGCTCCTCTCTGGATTGTATGATGAGACAGATCTACTCTGGGAGTCTACCCCTCCCCCCAGCCTCCACCCCCACCCTTGCAGCAGGGCAGAGGAGCTTCTAATTCTGGAGAAGGCAAACCTGCTGTATCAGAATGCCTTCTGGCGCACTGCTGTGTTAAGTCACCTCCTCTGTTAATATCCTTATTGGTGCATGCTAAGTTGCTTTAGTCATGTCCGACTCTTTGTGACCCCATGGACTGTAGCCCACCAGTCCATATCTGACTGTGATGTCCTTCCTCTGTCCATAGGATTCTCCAGGCACGAATACTGGAGTGACATGCCCTCCTCTAGGGAACCTTCCTTGTGGCCTCTATCTCCCTAACTTCTCTATTTATGTCTTAATTTATTTGCACTTCAAGTGAGGAAAAACAAGACATTCATTATTGAGTACCTCTGATTTCTGACTTTCAAGATGTTGACTCTTCCCCAAGGGCCCTCTGATTTTCCTGCTGAAATTGATGAGTTTACACAGATTCATTCGCGTCATTCTCTCATCATCCTCTGATGGTCCATTATTTTTCAGGGTGACTGTGGACTAAAGGAGCTGACTCTCACATAGACTTGAATATGTTAAAGCTCAGTCAATGAGTGGGAAGAATTTAATTTAATCATCATTTCATCCTCTGCATGTGAAATGTGCTATAAAGAGATGTCAGTGAGTATGCTCATAATTACAAATGTATTATTTTAACTTATTATTTTAATGTTAAAAGAACTTGTTACATTATATTGTCATCAGACATCTGATAAGAATAAAATGAGTATTCAAGTAGAACAAGTCTATGCAATATGAGATGCATGCAAGTTAACCAATTTATAAATAAAGAAAAGGTGAAGTGGAAGGAGACCAAGTTCAAAGACATACTGCCCATTGATGGCCAAGCTGGATGTAGATGGGGGTTTTGAATGTACTGGGTTTGACCACTTTTAAATTCAGGACTCCTACAATAATATCATCTGTTCAGTTCAATTGGGCAATTATTTACTTGACTCAAGCTTTCTATATGTTCTATATGCTCTATGTTCTGTTTGGGCAAAAGAGCAATGAAACGAATAAATATGGGTCATAGCATCATGGAAAACAATGGAAAGAACCCAACTACAGTTGTTAGTAAAATTTGTAATTGTTAGCAAAGAAATATTTTCTAAAATTAAAAGTGCCATTATTTAAATATATGTACTATGATTTTTATTGCTTTGTTTCTTACAATAGAAAAAATAAGAAAAAAATCATGAGCTTTCATCAACAGGAAATGGTTTCATAAATTATTATACTTTTACTCTATGGAATATTATGCAGTTATTTGATGGAATGAGATAGATGTATTTGAAGAGATTGGAAAAATGTAATGATATAAAGAAAAATTAGTTGTGTGTACAATTCCATTTTTGTAAAAATAAAACAGTGGGAGCAGTGGTATTCATATGTATATTGTACATGTTATTAATAGTTTAGCAAAGAAATAAGTAAGGAAGAAGTGTGTGCTCAGTTGTGTCCAATTCTTTGCAACCCCATGGACTGTAGCCTGCCAGGCTTCTCTGTCCATGGAATTCTCCAGGCAAGAATACGGGAGTGGTTGCCATTTCCTTCTCCAGAGCATCTTCCCAACCCAGCGATTGAACCCATGTCTCTTGCACTGGCAGGCAGATTCTTCACTGACTGCGTAAACTAGGAAGCCAGAGTAAGGGATGTGCATACCAAATTTTTAACAGTGGTTACATCAGTTGGGCAAACTTTTGAATTGTAATTCAGAGGAGTAGCAGTTTTAATTAAAAGCATTGACCCAAATGAAAAACATTGAAAAAACATTGTGAAAAAGCAATGTTAAGTAGAAAAAAATAGACTACATCTAGACTAAGAAAAATAAACAGGATTATTGTAGAGATGAACATGTCAAGATGTTAATACTTGCCTCAAGATAGAATAGTGATCATTATAAGTAAAATTTTCTCTGCCTCTGGACACTTTTATGTATTTTCTATATTTTCTACAGAAACATGCATTAGTGTAACAATCAGAAACAAATACAATTATATAGAAGATGTTTGTGCCCTTTGACTTAATTCCAATCTTAAGTTTCTTGCTGAAAATAGAACATATGAGAAGAATACAAATAACAATTTCTTTTAAAAAGTAATTATGAGGTGAAACTATGCCCTTATTTCAGAATTAATCATTTAAAACTGTTTTTCTGTAACTTATTTTTGGATTTTCCAGTGCATTCAACAGAATTATTGGAATCTTCTATCCACTTCAATAAAGTAGAAGTTTATCTCTGAGTTCATTTCTATGTTCCAGTTCCAGTTATTCTGGGTAAGGCCCACTCCGTATTGATCTATGATATCATGATATAAATTCATAGGAAAAAACCCCACACCCCTGAGAAATTACACCAGTATTTTCCCTCTAGATATAACTGTTTAAGAAGAGGCATGCTCTAAAGTCAACCCCAAAATAATCAATAATGAGAACGCTTCCTGTGTAAAAAAGTTATTTTCACTGAGAAGCTTAAAGCTTGAATAATTGCTTACTATGTGAGTGTGAATTGTGAGGATAAAACAGACAATCCATTTGGTAAACAGTATTGATTGCCCACCATGGTTCCTCTTCTCATTTCTGGGAAGTGCAGGGGCAGAGGTAAATAGAAATTACACCAGGTGTGGTCGATGGATGCCCAGACCATTTGTGAGGCACTTGGGCTGAGCACCAGGGAGTGGGGTAAGAGAGAAATGAAATACACAGGAAAATGCAAGGCTTTAGTTCCTAAATGGAAAATCTATGCTGTTAAAACCTGGCTATGGAGCAGGAAGACCTGAGATGGAATTCTGGTTTTACTAAAATTGAACATGTCAATTAACCTCTGAGCAGTGAATCTCTGATTTGATCTGTGCTGAACTGAAAAAAGCTTAAAACAAACAAACAAAAACCCCACAAGCTAAGCCTTTACAAAGTTATTGTGAGGATTAAAGGAGATGATATTTGCAAAATTGTATTTTATGAATGTGAAATTCAATAAATAAGATGAACATATCAATAATCAAGGGCATGTTACATCATTTGGGACACATATTGTGTCTTCTACTTGGTCATTCCCCATTAAATATTTATTAAGTTTATTTGGTGAGTCAGGACATATACTAGTGATAAAGTGATGTTTTGACAGCTATTTTCATTAGAAAAACCAAGGTTCCCTGGGAAAGGTAAAATTAAATGGCAGTTACACTTTGCACAAAATACTAAACATACTGCAATCTTAGACCCAGTTATAATATGTGGTCACTGATTCAACCTTCTACTTGTGGCTGGTATTTATGTTCTCATCTATTCTATCCTAGAACACCAATTCATTGATTCAATGTGCCTCATTGATTCAGTTATTCAGGCGGGAAATATAATTTGAGAACTGACTATGCTTTGGACACTCTACTAAGAGTTGTTGATTATGGTAAGGAAAGACAAACCACTCCCTGTCCTTATGGAGTTTACAATGTGGTGATGCTTTCAAACTGTGGTGCTGGAGAAGACTCTTGAGAGTCCCTTGGACTGCAAAGAGATCAACAGTCAATCCTAAAGGAAATCAACCCTGAATATCATTGGAAAGACTGATTCTGAAGCTGAAGCTCCAATACTTTGGCCACCTGATGTGAAGAACTGACTCACTGGAAAAGACCCTGATCCTGGGAAAGTTTGAGGTCAGGAAGAGAAGAGGGTGACAGAGGATGAGATGATTGGATAGCATCACTGTCTCAATGAGCATGAGTTTGAGCAAACTCTGGGAGATAGTGAAGGACAGGGAAGCCTGGCGTGCTGCAGTCCATGGGGTCGCAAAGAATTGGACACAACTTAGCAATTGAACAACAACAACAACAAAATGTCACGAAATCACACAAACCATTGTAATTATGACAATTGCTGGGAATAATAGATATGTAATTCTACAGGAGCCTGTAATTTCTGTGTTTGGTTTAGTCAGAGAGGTCATGAGAGACTTCTCTGAGCAGAAGGTGTGTGGACTTAAAGGATGAATGCTGTACAGTAAAAACTAGCACAACTTTGTAAAGCAACTATACTCCAATAAAAATTTTAAAATAAATTAAAAAATAAAACGTTAAATCACATACAAAAAATGCGATTGTGATATGACTACCTTCTGAATTGGCTGTGAACTTGAATAGGTAGAAAGTATTTAAAAGTAATGAATATGTTAAGTTGTTCTTTTTTGGCAGTTCAAAAAGAATATGCTATTATCACTAGAGGGGAAGGTAATGTAATAACTGTGCTGTTTTTGCAACTTCTGTGAATCTTAAACTATTCCAAAATAAAAAGGTATTAGTTGTATTCAAAAAGGTAAAAAAATAAATATTTTCAAATTTCAAAACGAAGAAAACCTCAACAAAAAGAAAGAATGAATAGTAGTGGCCAGATGATGAATATAAGAGAGGAAAACATTCTAGGCAGAGGGAACAGCTTGTGTGAAGGCCATGCATGCAAAGGAGCATTGCAGTCTGTGAATGGCTGAATCTCAGAGTTGGGGGCTGATAGAAGATGAGGCTGGAGAGGTTCGTGTGAGCTGGAAACCACACAAATCTTGAAGGCTGTGTGAGGGATTAAGGTTCGGATTAGGGTTCACAGGGTTTCTGAAGAGCAAATAATGATTGTAAATGAGCATGTCGTGACCAGATCTGTAATTCGAGAAAAAAAGAAATCAGTCTCATTGCATTTGGAAAAATTGACCATTGACGGGCCAGGATTGGTGTATTAGTTTTCTATGGCCTCTGAAAGAACTCACAAATTAGGCATTTAAAACAGTATCACATTTTTTGTAGGTTGGAGTTTGAGCACAGCAAGGCTTAGAGGAGTGCTCTGTTAAGGATCTCACCAGATAGGGATCAAAGTATCGGCTGGACTGAGGTTCTCATCGCAAGCTCACAGGTTGTTGGAATTTGTCTCTTTCTCACCTCCATGCAGCCCCTCTGGTCTTTGAGCCAATAATTCCGCCAGGTCAAGTCCAGTCTCTCCCCTTCTGCTACCTCTCTCTTATTTCCTCCTCTGTCTTGGGCTGGTGGGAAGCTCCACTTAAAAGGGTGCATGTGATGATGTTGAGTTCACTAGGATAATCCAGGATACTCTCTCTATTTTAAAGCCAAGGTCATTAATAACCTTTATTACATCTGCAGAGGCCATTTGCCATGTAATATAAGTTGAATCCCCAAGGACAGAAGAGCCTGGTGGACTACAGTCCATGGGGTCGCAGAGTTGGACATGACTGAGCGATGAAGCACAGCACATAAGTTATTTATAGTCATGACATTGGGGACAAAGGTCATGGCCCAAATTCTGCCTGCTACACTTGATATTCCCAGGTAGCTCAGTGGTAAAGAATCCTCCTGCCAATGCAGGAGAGACAGGTTTGATCGCTGGGTGGGGAAGATCCCCTGGAGGAGGAAGTGGCAACCCTCTCTGGTATCTTGCCTGGGAAATGTCACCGACAGAGGAGCCTGGTGGAACTATAGTTCATGGGGTTGCAAAGAGTTGGACATGACTTAGAGATGGAGTACTCTAATCTCTACACTTGATATAGGGATACCAGTTAGAAAGTTATTCTAATAGTTCAAGCAAGAGAGGTTGATTATCAGGACAAAAGTAATGTTGAAAGATATGGGGAGAAGTGTCTGTGTTAAGTGAATCTTGAGAAAGAAGGGAGAGAAAGGCATAAAGGAACATTCTGAGGTCTTGCTTACAGAGTTGGATGAGTGGGGAGCTCACTACTTAACAATGCAATTTGCTCCATTTTTGGACAGTTCTCATATATTATCTTTCCCTGGACCTCCAACCTTATTGCCCATTTCCAGCCCTTCTGTGTCCTACATTTCAAACTCACCCTGCTTATTCTTTTCTGCATAGAGACAGCACCCCTGCAAACGCTCTTGGCCTCCTCCCATTATTGAGAACAAATGCCGAAGATCTGTTTCTCGAGTAATGTGTTTCTGATCATAGATAATATATACATATGGCTTATAGAAATCCATTCAATACTAACATCTAAATCTAAGCTAGTACATCCCAACCTCAGAACTAATCATGATTTATAAGTTACAGTTTATTCATCTTGATTATTTCAAGGTATTTATTTTTTACTGAAAAGAAATAAAAATATACTCTTGTACAACTGAATTATTTTCCTTAGTGATACATGTTGGCAGTCCTTACATGTCACCATATATAGATTTTCTGGTTTGTTTAAAGAGTAGCATAGTATTTATTCTCTTTTTAAATGGATGTGCCATAATTTATTTAACGTGTCACTTATAGAGTGGCCAGTTTTTGCTGTTATAAGCAATGCTCTAATCCATATCTAGGTGCAGATGTTTTTGGCCAATTGTATGATATATCTCGAGGCTAACTTTCTAGAATTGGAATTCTTAGAATAAAAATTATTTATGTTTAAAATTTTAATTATATACATTTAAAGTTATAATTGTTGCTATAAACTGTCCTTCAGAAAGACTGTTGCTATATCTATATATAGCTTAATCTGGGAGTGTCAGGTGGAGAAGGACTATGACTTCAGTTAAAACAAAAGGAAATCCTCTCAATGAAAAAAACTGAGATTGGATCAAGATTATCTCCTAAAGTAGTTTTGAAAATGTAAGATTTAACAAATCTGAAACATTTGTCCCAGTGTTTCTGGTACTGTGTTATCTACTGGGGACAGTATAATGGTATTGGAATAATTCAAAGAATAGGAATTAAGTCCTTTCCTCAAGGATCCCTTGGCCTGCTCAGTAAACATGAGGCTAGTGAAAGCATTAAGGAATCATGGTGGGGGACTGATGAGTTCAAGGAAACTTTTTCATTTGAGCTGAGCCATTTTGATGAGCAGACTTTTGGAGGAAAAAAGTTCTTGTGGGATAGTACCCAGTCATAAAAAAAAAAATGGAATTCTGCCATTTGCAGCAATGAGGATGAATCTAGAGAATACTATACTCTGTGAAATAAATCAGACAGAGAACGACAAATACTATATGACATCACTTATATGTGGAATCTAAAAAATAAAACAAAAGCATGTATATAGCAAAACAGAAACAGATTTACAGGTACAGAGAACAAACTAGGGGTTACCAATGGGAAAGGGAAAGCGGGGGAGGAAGATAGGGGTGTGGGATTTAGAGATACCAAGTGCTATGTATAAAATAAATAAGCTGCAAGACTATATCACTCAATGTAGGGAATACAGCCAATATTTCATATTAACTATAAATGCAGTATAATCCATGTGGATTAGATTTTGAAGGTTAAAAGTTGACATACTATTGAAATGTGAATTTCTTCGTATGTCAAAGGCAATCAACCTCTCATTTGTCCCTGTGGTTTATAAAGGTTTCTAGGAGTGACTGCTCTCTCCCAAAGAATTCCAAGACTTTGTACTCAGTGGAAAATTATTTCAAAGTGACAGCTACTGATCAAGTGAACAACTCCACTTATTTACTTTATGATATGAAAGTACGAGCTTGTGCTATCTCTTTCATCTACAAGGCTTCCCTTTACTACAAAAAGAATATTATAAACAAAAGTACTTCACAGGATGTGGAGATGAAAACAAGTTATGAAACCAGTTTATATGTGACAGTTTAGGAAGAATCATATGGGATGAACAAATAATTCTTTTTTAGTTAAAAATTCCATATTTACACACAAGTGTATAGATGGGGAAACAATGGAAACAGTGAGAGACTTTATTTTGGGGGGCTCCAAAATCACTGCAGATGGTGACTGCTGCCATGAAATGAAAACATGCTTACTCCTTGGAAGAAAAGCTATGACCAACCTAGATAGCATATTAAAAAGCAGAGACATTACTTTGCCAACAAAGGTCCGTCTAGTGAAAGCTATGGTTTTTCCAGTAGTCATGTATGAATGTGAGACTTGGACCATACAGAAAGCTAAGCGCCAAAGAATTGATGCTTTTGAACTGTGGTGTTGGAGAAGACTCTTGAGAGTCCCTTGGACTGCAAGGAGATCCAACCAGTCTAACCTAAAGGAAATCAATCCTGAATATTCACTGGAAGGGCTGATGCTGAAGCTCCAATACTTTGGCCACCTGATGCAAAGAGCTGACTCACTGGAAAAGACCCTTATGCTGGGAAAGATTGAAGGCAGGAGGAGAAGAGGATGACAGATGATGAGATGGTTGGATGGCATCACCGACTCTATGGACATGAGTTTGAGCAAGCTCCGGGAGTTGGTGATGGACAGGGAAGCCTGGCATGCTACAGTCCATGAGGTCACAAAGAGTTGGACATGACTGTGTTACTGAACTGACTGACTGTACAATTACTGCCAAGTTGTTTTGGATTTTAAAACATCTTTAATTAGGTGATCATATGGTCAGCTCAAATATTCCATAGTTGTAATGGACTCCTACATAGTTTTTCTTAATTGTAAAGTAATCTTTGTTCTCATCAAATCAGAGTAGTTGAGAACTACTACTCCATTTTGTTTTTCAATAAGTTCATATTTTTTCACTCTGGATATTAATATGTATCTATTTAGTAGAGAAACAAATGAAAACATAGTAAATCAGAATAGAAAGTCCACAATGAAGTCTACCTAATTAAATTTGAGAAGTAATCTGATAAAAACTTAAAGAAAATGTTTGGAAATCACTAAATTGGCTTTATGTATTATAATTAGTCTTCTCTTGTTAAACATTAAAAGTAGTTTGAAATAAGAAAATAAAATTAGTTTCTTGAATAGGCTATTTTTTCAACTAAACACTTTTGTAAAGTTATGATTTCTTCTGTGAAAGTAGAAAGTCTGACTGTGTTCTTTATAAACCCTCTTCAAGGTTATGTCCCATAGCATATGAATAAATGGTAGTAGTATTCTTTAATTAGGAAAATTTGATTGTCTAAATTGTTAGTTCATGTTGCTATGGATATTAATAAAAAGAGCATAAATGTTAAAACTTTCAATAACAAACATTTTCTTGCATTTGATCCAAATTATTAAGTCAATCCCACACTAAAGGCACAGTTACAGGGTCAGGGATGTAAATGGTGGGGAGGGAACAGTCAATGACTCATCAGTGACAAAAACACAAATATTTACCCATCCCCAACATAGTTGAAAAATACATTGATGACTGAGTGATTTCAAAATAGCCATCTCCCTCCCACAAGTTCACTGGAGATGATTAAGCGCATATGTTCTTCTTTGTTGTTATCGAGCATTCCCTTCTCTTTCACTTCCCTTCTACTTCTCCCTTCTGCCCTGTCAGTACCGACCTATCTGTGGTCCTTTAGCTTATTACCCCCAAAACGGGTGGATCAGTATTGCTCATCCTTCATATGTCAGCAGCCTTGTCAGTCTGGTCTTCTGGGAAGCCAATGGCAAGGGTGCAAGAGGTTTATCTGGGATGTTGTCTATGGAGAAAACAAGGAGAGGGATCGAGAAAATATGGGGGTGGGGGGAACCTCTAATTGCCATGCAGCCCTGACAGCTGTGACTGGAAAAGGAGGAGGAAGAGTTGGTACCCAGAACCGCAGAGAACAGCCAGCGTGGAGACAGTCTCAGGCAGAATGATGGGAAATAGCTGAGACAAAGTTTCCCATTGAAGAGCTTCCCTGTGGTCAGGATGGGCAGCTTTGGAGTGTTCACCACTGGGGTGAGCTCAAAGGAGTGACTTCTGGAGACCATCAACCAATCTCTGCTCCCCAAGAGATCTTCTTTCTCTTACTTTTTTAAAGTTGATGTATAGTTGATTTTGACCAACTCTGCTGGTGGGGCTTCCCAGGTAGTTCAGATGATAAAGAATCTGCCTGCAATGTGGGAGACTGGGTTCAGTCCTTGGGTCGGGAAGATCTCCTGGAGAAGGGATTGGCAATCCACTCCAGTATTCTTGCCTTAAAAAATCCGGTGGACAGAGGAGCCTGATGAGCTACAGTCCATGCGGTTTCAAAGAGTCGGACACCACTGAGAGACTAACACTTTCACTTACTTTTCATAGTTGATTTACAGTACTTTGTTAGTTTCAGGTGTACAGCAGTGATTCAGTTGTATATAGTTGTTGTTCTCCATTCTTTTTCATTATTACAGGATATTAAATATAGTTCCCTGTGCTATACAGTAAATCCTTGTTATTTATTTTACACGTGGTAATGTGCACCTCTTAATCTCATACTCTCAATTATCCCTCCCTCTTTTCCCTTTGGTAACCATAAAATTATCTTCTATGCCTAAGAGATTTTCTTAAGTGGAGACCTGAGAGGGGCATTCCTGTAGCTCCACTAGCATTATCATCCTTATTCTGGACCAGCTCATGGTGCGTCCCAATCTGAAAGTTGTGAGAACTCCCTGTTAGCTAGAGAATAATGTCCAACGTGCAACCTTGATACGGGGTTCATTTACCTTGTCTACTTTTAGCACACCTCACCCTGGTTCCTGTTCTCCAGTCAGACAACTTCACACCATTGCTCAGTGTTCCAAACAGTGTGATGTCTCTGAGATTTGCTCCAGCTGGTCTTCTACCTGCATACTCTTCTTCTCAACTGCTCACAATAGTACTCACCTTTCCACATCCACACCGACTCCTCCTCTGAACCATCTTCCTTGAATCATCCATTCAGGACATAGATGATCAAGCAAACACGTTCTTTGTCATCACGCATTCCCTTCTCTTTTACTTCCTTTATACCTCCCCCTTCTGCCCTGTCTGTATTGAGCAGTCTGTGGTGTTTTAGCACCCTTCCCTTGTGCCAGACATCCTATGCAGTTGTTTATTTGCCATACATTTCTTTTACACTTTGTTTTACGTATTTTCTTCAAAGATTTAGTGGACAAGGACTACATTTCTAGGACCCTTCTGGGGTCTTGTGTATGTTATCTATAATTTGACAAATATTTATTGAAAAGAAACTAACTCCAATACAAGAAAGGACATTTGTTTTTGAGAAGAGAGGATGGGGGAATGAAAGATGGAGTTGTCTCAGCAACCTCAAAGACAATTCTGCACACATGTTCACCGCATCCTCTTTGCCTCTTGTGGAGAGGTTCAAGATTCCGTTTCCTGGAACTAAAATCATGTTGTGTTTACAAAAGAGCTAAGGGATGGGGGAGCACTTGGAGCTTCCTTTTTATGCAGCCCTTGCTTGCTTGCTTGCTCAGTCATGTCCGACTCTTTGTGACCTCATGGACGATAGCCCACCAGGCTACTCTGTCCGTGGGATTTCCCAGACAAGAATGTGGGAGTGGATTGCCATTTCCTTCTCCAGGGGATCTTCCTGACCCAGGAGTCGAACCTACGTCTCCTGCATCGCAGGTGGATTCTTTACCACTGAGCCACTTGATGATGTCATGTGGCCCTTAGAGAGACTCATGTTTGCATTTTCTTGTATAATTTTTCCCTTTCTTTCTCATGCATACTCGTGTAGTCCAGAATTCTCCCACTTAGTTCTTAGCGAAGACTAGATGGCAAGTTTTCTCATGCTTCTTCTTGGTTATCTTTGGGTTCCCATCACCTGCCGAGGGCGTGGCAGAGTGAGTGAAGAGTTACCGGCTGCAGTGAGCTGCATCAGGTTTTGTGCAGTAAGCAAGGAAGTGGGCTTCCTCTGACCAAGGCAGAGATCTCATCTGTAGATAGTGGGTACCAAGAAATCACAGAGAGAATTACAGATACCGAAAATGTAGCAGGAGGTGAAGGTATGGATGGCAGCATGCAGAAAAAAAATGGAGGCAGACACTTTGCTTTGCAATGGTCAGTTGGATCGGATTATTTTTGGCCCCACAGAAGAGGTAAAAATATTCATTGGATCCAAGTTAAGCTTTTCTTGTGTACTCATTTTTGCAAAGAGCCATCCTCATATCTGTGATTGAGACAAAAAAAGTAGGATAGAAGTAATTTCTGGCTGCAAAGTCATCATAATCTTGTTTGGAACACATGTACAAACACATTAAATAGCTTAATTAAGACGCGGTAGAGTATGGATTTGAGTTTCCTTTTCCTTCTGCATTTAATTTACTCATAAGTCCTGATGGCTTAAGTTGCAAAATAGATTTCAAGTATGTCAACTTTTTTCCATCTTCACATACAACCTTAGTCTTTACCTCACTTGTACCCCTTGGACCTGCAACAATCTCCTTACTAGTGACCTTCACTCTAATTTTGTTCCCCTGTGGTCCACTCTCTGCACAGTAGCCATGGAGAGCTTTCAAAAAACACAAATCCTGTCTTGTCATCTCCCGCCTAAAGCTCTCTTCACGGCTTCTGGATGCACTCAGTTTAAACGCTAAGTTCCTATGTGATCCAGCACTAGCCTACCTCTCAGCTCCATCTCTGCCAAGCTTCCCATCATTCACTACTCTGACCATACCTCCCTTCTTTTTTCCTTCTGGAAACTTCCATGTTTGGTCCCTCCTTGAGCCCTTTGCCGGTATCCATTCTTCCTGGAAAACTTTGCACCCTAACTTTGAAGGACTGGCTCCTTTCATTCATTCAGTGTGTGTGTGTTAGTCACTCAGTTGTGTCCAACTCTTTGTGACCCCATGGACTGTAGCCTGTCAGGCTCCCCTTCTGTCCATGGGATTCTCCAGGAAAGAATTCTGGAGTGGGTTGCTATTTCCTTCTCCAAGGGGTCTTCCTGACCCAGGGATCGAACCCAGGTCTCCTACATTGCATGCAGAGTCTTTACGGTTTGAGCCATCTCCTTCAGCCACTGTCTCGTATCACCCCTTTGTGGATCTTCATAACACTTAAGAGCATCTAAAATAGTCTTTTATTGTGTATATGTTTGTTGTCTGTTCTTGCAGAGAATGTCAGCTCCCCAAGAGTAGACATCTTGTTTGTCTTTTTCTTTTTCATTCATTATTCCATTTCCTAATTTATGCCTTGTGCGTGGTGGATTCTCTTTAAATAGTGGTTGAATGAATGAATGAAAAATATGAACTACTGGAAGACAAAAAAGGAGAGTGTAGCTCAGAGTAGCATGGGAACATTCTTGGAGGAAGAAAGATGGTTTTAAATGTGAAGAATGGTATGGGGCAGGAATGTGCACATTTTTGTCAAAGGGAACATTCTGGCCTGGATGGAGCGGAAGGTACACAGAGGTAAGGATGGAGCATGTATCACATCAGAGGGTGGAAAAAGAGGGAAAGGAAGGAAGGTCATTACCACCAAACAATACATATACATTTTGCTTCAGGTGGCAAAGCATTACAATTCCACAATGCATCTAAGATCTAGGATGTCTATCATCTTTTCCCTAATTTCAACAAATCTGGAAAAATTACAGTCCCTGAATCATGAACAAAATGAAAAACATTTAACAAGGCCCGTATATTTCATAGTTATACTCATGAAGATGATTTTATTTTATTTTTTGGCTCCTCTATTTCTTATGAAGTGGTTCACTGTACTGATTGAGCAGCTCTCTGAATTATTCAATCTAAGAGTAGTTTTCATTTACTTGACATTTTATTTTCTTTCAGGAATGGGCCTTATAGAATATACATTTTTTTCTTTGAATGAAATAACATATATGAAAGTACTTTGCAAACCATCAGGCACTACGGAAATGGAAGATGGAATGATTATTACCTCCAGCGGTCTTCAGGGACATAAACTACAGGAAACATCAAGTCTCAGCGCCCTGGTTTTCTTGCTTTTTATTGCAATAAGATGGACTGTTTCATTATACCTGGAGATTATTTCTCTTGCTGCGATTGAGAGGTAATCATGTTTGTCTGTATATCACCTGGTTACTAACTCCAAGAAAATTAACAAAACTCATGTGCTTCTGAGAGAAATATTGCTTGAACAATCATATAACATATTGCTTGTTCAGGAAAAAAAAAGAATGAAAATTTCTGCCACTTTAAAAAAGCACTTATTCGACTTGAATAGGGAAATGCAAATCAAAACCTCAGTGGAATAGCACCACACATCAGTCAGAATGGCTATCATCAAAAAGTCTAAAAATAACAAATGCTGGAGAGGATGTGGAGAAAGAGAGCCCTGGTACACTGTTGGTGGAAATGTAAATTGGTGCAGCCACCATGGACAATGGTATGCAGAGTTCTCAGAAAACTAAAAATAGAACTACTGTATGATTCAACAATTCCACACCTGGATGTATATCCAGAAAAAACAAAGTGAAGTCACTTAGTCGTGTCCGACTCTTTGCAACCCCATGGACTGTAGCCTAGCAGGCTCCTCCATCCATGGGATTTTCCAGGCAAGAATACTGGAGTGGGTTGCCATTTCCTTCTCTAGGAGATCTTCCTAACCCAGGGATTGAACCTGGGTCTCCCACATTGTAGGCAGACGCCTTACCATCTGAGCCACCAGAAATGTCAGGAAAAAAAAAAAAAAAGAAAAAACAAAGGCACTAATTAAAAAAAGAAACACATATCCCAATGTTTATAGCAACACTATTTACAATAGCCAAGACATGGAAGCAGCTTACCGACAGAAATTGGCTTAAGAAGATGTCATTCACACACACATGCGTGCACACACACATACAGAAATTCTACTCAGCCATAAAAAGGATGAAATATTGCCATTTATAGCAACATGGATGGACTTAGAGAATATTATGCTTAGTAAAATAATCAGACAAAGACATCCTGTATGATATTACTTATATGTGGAATCTAAAAAATAATACAAATGAATATTTACAGAACAGAAACAGACTCACAGACATAGAAAACAAATGTTTGCTTACCAAAGCGGGGGGGAAAGGGACAAACTAGAGGTATGGGATTAACAGATACAAATCACTATACATAAAATAGATAAGCAACCAGGTTTACTGCAGAGCATAGGGAATTATACCCAATATCTTGTAATAATCTATAATGGAATGTAATCTACAAAATACTGAGTCATTATGCTGTGCACCTGAAACTAATGCAGTGTTGTAAATTCACTATACTTCAATAAAAACAATAAAAAGCACTTATTCCTAATATTCCCCACTTGACTCTTAGCATGGAATGTCTACACTTAGCGTCAAGAAGAACAGTGGTTTCAGGGCTTCCCTAGTGGGCCAGTGGTTTAAAATTTGCTTTGCAATGCAGGGGACATGAGTTCTACCCCTGGTCTGGGAACTAAGATCCCACATGCCTTGGAGCAACTAAGCCTGCACCAAACTAGGGAGTCCGTGCACCACAATGCAAGATCTCGAATGATGCAAAGGCGTACCCTCATGCTACAACTAAGACCCAATGCAGCCATGGAAATAAATAAATATTTTTGAAAGAATGTATAAAAAAAGATGAAGAATGGCGATTCCTATTGATTCCTAACGTTGCAATGTTGGGCTGCAACAACTGGGAGATTTTAGTTTTGTAGGCTAATAGTGAAACTGCTGCACTAAAAAATTTAAAACACATACTAAAAAATAAACGTATTTTCCAAAATAGGATCCATCACTCTTTGTCCTCTGTAAATTAGTTCATGCTTCCTGAACATAATGTTAAAAAAAAATTTTATTACCCCACAGGCTGATCACAGATTCTGTTTATTTATTTTTTGTTTCATCCATGACATCCTCTCAATGTGATCTAACCCATTTCATATCCACCACATACTCCTTTCCTGTATCTTGTATAAATTTTTTTAAAATAGCGAAAATCACATATATTTGCCATTCTCCTGGATGCCATTCAATTATCTTTACGCTTAGGGAAAAGATGTATTGTTCTAAGGTCAAAACTGAGAACTGACTGAACTGTCTTTTAGTTAAGGATTAAGAATAGAGGAGTTTTATAAAGAAATGAAAGTGTCTGGAATTTTGCTTTCTTTAGACTCAGAAAATGTTGTCCTTCATGGCATTACACGAAGCACATCGGTTAAATCAGGATTTTCCTGATAAAAATGGACATGAATTCTCTTGACAATTGACATACTTGAATTCTGCTGGACTACTGTACATGTACCTGGAGGGTCCATCAAAGAGCATGTATTATAAATAAAAATTAAAAAATCCACTTGACTTTATTAGAACCATTATCCATGATCCATTAGAGAGGATCCCCCAAATTTTCATCTAATGAAATGCAGTTTTATTAACTACTCTATATTTTTAACAGCCAGCTTGCTCCATTCATTATGATTCAGTCTGCGCCTCTGCTGCCATCGTAAATCACTTGTTATGCTTCACTGCTTTGTGATACCAGCATAACCTTTTGCTGTCTCTTGCTGTCAAAACATCCCAACCTGAGTTGATGCAATTTTATTTTACATGTGTGCATCCCTCTCTAACCTACAGAGTAGCAGAATAATTGACCACATCTGAGTTCTTTCACCAAATATCTGTAATAATTAAAACTCTAAATATATGGAAAATCCTTGACAATAGTGTTCACCATTCAGAACTTCTTTTCACAGGCCTAGCAAACAAGATGTGAACTGTGTAGAATGGCTAGTCAAAGATGGATGAATAAAGGAAACTTTATTTGCTGAGTATTCCTAGGGATCCCATCTATGAGCCAGCTAAAAGATGATTAGTTGGATTTATTAGTGGTTCCCATACCAGTGGCAGACTGGCATGAAAGACCCACATTTCCAGGCTTTATGAAATGGTCATTCATTTATAGGGCCTGAAACAAAAATAATTCCATACTATTTTTCATATACATTGCATGCATACTTGCATTGATTTTCCCCTAGCTATTTTGTAAAATACAAATCTTCTCCAGATGCTTGGATTGCACTTGACAAATAGGTGCTCAGTCCGAGGGTCTCTGATATTTCACACCAATCGCTATTAGGAAGATAGTCTGAAGGGCATAAAAGCTGAATGTGTAGAAGAGATTTAACTAACAGTGTAGTCTTTTAATCCTTTACCTGACTCTTGAAACATGATATGATATATTTTGGCTGAGAAGTGTTTTCTTCTCATTTCTATTTTTATAAATATTTTATCAGAGAGGGACACAGGAAATCTGTAACAACTCAGCCTAAACTGCTTGGAGACAAGGCTAGAAATTAAGTTTCTAGCAGGAAACCGCATGTATTTTGAAATCCAGTATAATATGCATCAAAATCATCTCTTCCTCTTCTCTATCCCACACCATATAGCGACTACTATATTCTTTTACTAGAGAAATAGGCTGTTTTTTTCCTCTTGTTCATAGGGGTATATGAGGAGTCTTTATAATGAAATGAACTGCTTACCTGGTAATGAAGCATTTGCTTTCCTGATGTGCTTTGCAACCACTCAGATTCTTAGAGAAAAGTCAATTTTCCTTTTATTATCCCTCATTGGATATAGAGTCAGATTTCATTATTTTTTATCTATAGTTTCCTTAGCCATATCAAAGATGCAACCTGGGAACTAATTCCTGAAAAATAAAAAAGGGCTCGAGGCCTTTGATCGCTTCTAATATTGAAATACACTGGAAGCACAGAAAAAGAAAGACGTTTGCTTTTGCTTGTCTAGGAAAGCAGTGTAATGTCATTGAAGAAGGACCTCAGATCCATCACAACATTTCTGCAGGAAAATTGGACTTATCCCTGATGCGTGGCTGCATGCCAAGGACCTAGATTAGAAGTACAAAATACACAGTTTCTGCTCTGTGACCATTTTCTCTGCAACAAAGGAAGCCAAATGAGCGCATGATATGTATTATGTATCTCCTTTATGGGCGCACATTTATTTATTTATTTTTTAATTTTATTTCTTTATTTTTGGCTGTACTGAGTCTTCACTGTGCAGGCTTCTCATTGAGGTGGCTTCTCTCGTTGCAGAGCACAGGGACTTCAGTAGTTGTGGCACACAGGCTCAGTAGTTGCAGTGCATGGCTTAGAAGATTCCCTGTGGCATGTGGAATCTTCCCAGACCAGGGATCGAACCTGTGTCCCTTGCATTGGCACGCTGATTCTTAGCCCCTGGACCACCAGGGAAATCCATATGGGCACACATTTAGTCTGTGCCATATAAAGGGTAAATGAGCATAAGCCCTAGCACTATGGCCTGAAGGAAAGGAGGACGGACCTTTGTCCATCCGTTAAAGCAAATGCTTTAACAATAGGGTGCTGAGGGAGGTGGGAGGGGGGTTCAGGATGAAGGGACAGATGTATACCTGTGGCTGATTCATGTTGGTTGATGTATGGCAAAAACCATCATCATATTGTAAAGTAATTATCCTCCAATTAAAATAAACTAATTACAAAAAAGAAAATGGGAAAAAAAACTGAAAAAAAAAATACACAGCAGTTATAAGGTTTTCCTTCCATTCACTGATGCATAGAGACAGCAAATGTAGCACAGAGACAGTAAATGAAACACAGAGACCGCACATGTGGCACTGACTGTGTGCTTGAATATCATAAATATTTTCTCCAGATCTCCTAGGGATGCTGTTTCATGAAGTTGTACATAGAAGATATTCTAGAGGGTAAAAGAAGAAAACATAAACAGTAATTCTTTAATTCTTTTATAACTGCATTTATGAGTCTCCCTTAAAACTCAGCATTCAAAAAACTAAGATCATGGCATCAGGTCCCATCACTTCATGGCAAATAGATGGGGAAATAATGGAAACAGTGAGAGACTTTATTTTCTTGGGCTCCAAAATCACTGCATATGGTGGCTGCAGCCATGAAATTAAAAGACACTTGCTCCTTAGAAGAAAAGCTTATGACCAACCTAGATAGTCTATTAAAAGCAGAGACATTACTTTGCCAACAAAGGTCTGTATAATCAAAGCTATGTGTTTTTCAGTGTCATGTATGGATGTGAGAGTTATCATAAAGAAAGCTGAGTACCAAAGAATTGATGCTTTTGAACTGTGGTGTTGGAGACGACTCTTGAGAGTCCCTTGGACTGCAAGGAGATCAAACTAGTCAATCCTAAAGGAAATCAACCCTAATATTCATTGGAAGGACTGATGTTGAAGCTGAAAAAAAGACCCTGATGCTGGGAAAGATTGAAGGCAGGAGAAGGGGATGACAGAGGATGAGATGGTTGGATGGCATCACTGACTTGATGGACATGAGTTTGGGCAGGCTCCAGGAGTTGGTGATGGACAGGGAAGCCTGGCGTGTTGCAGTCTGTAGGGTCACAAAGAGTTGGACATGACTGGGCAACTGAAATGAAGTCTGAATTGAGTCTTCCTATATGCCAGGCTTAAAGAATTATAGGTGTAATGTCATCACTAACTTTAGAACACACAATCAGATGAGTTCACATGAAGAAAGTCATGTGAACATGTAACTAGGATGAATGTGATAAATGTGGGGAAAAAAATTGTATCTAAGGTGCTATGGAAATAAAGGCAGGAGTGATTCACCCCATTTATTTTGGAGTGGGAGATGTTCCCTAAGACACTCCCTACTTCCCTTTGCTACTCATTTTCTTTAGAATACTTCCCATCACGTGATATAGTACATGTTGTTTATTAACTGTTTTTTTTTTTGACAGTGTGCACTAGCCACATCAAAATGTTACATAGACCCTCTGAGAATAGGCACTTTTCAAATTTATTCACAGCTATATCCTAGAGCCTGGGACAGTGGTTGTCATATAGGCATTGCCAAATAAGCCTTTGTTGAGTGAATGAAAGGCATGCCAGCTGTGTGCCAGATTCTGTATTAGATACTAGACAAACAATGGTGAATACTACTCACAGTCAACCTGACCATAGGCAGTTTGCCTTCTAAGAGGGGAGAGGTAGACAATACACAAAGAAGTGTGATGATTTCACACACAGATGGGTGCTAACGATACAACAGAAGAGGAGACGTCATAGAGGGAGAAGAGGGATGTTGCTTAACTAAGAGGACGGAAAATGCCACTCTGAGATGGTGACACTGGAATTGATATGAGATTGTGAGGCCCAGGAAGCCACATGCTGATACAATGAAAGAGAACATCCTCAAGGGGAAGAAAGAGCAAGTTCAGGTCCTAAGAAGGGAATTGTTGAGAGCCAAACAGGCCAGTGTGTCCACAATGAATTTACAGAGCAAGGGATGAAGGACTGGGAAGTCCAACTTTTATCCTGGATGCAAGGGGAAGAAGCCAGCACACTTACAGCAGGGGAATGACATAACCTGATTTATGTCTCAGAAAGTAAGTTTGCAGAGTTGTTCACGTTTATTCTGCAGAAGGTGGTGGTGGAGGAGGATCAGGGAGGCCTTGTCAAAGTGGAGGAGAGATGTGATAGCAGCTTTGACTAAGGCTGTCCTGGTGGGGGGAACTGACAGGCCTTGAAGAAGCATTTAATGAAGAGATGAACCCTGAGTGGACGGCAGAGGGTAACAAATGGGTTGGTTTTAGTTAAGTAGAAAATATCACCAGGACATTATAGGAGATGAGGACTAATGATGAGCTTCTCAAGGTCTGTTCTTTGGAAGTTTGAATCAACGAGCTAGTGAGGAGGACTAATCTGGAATTTGATCACTGTGGCTGAGATGGGAAGGGCAGAAAGGAGGAAGAGAAACTAGGATGAGAGGTTATTTAAGCAGCCTGCAGTTGAGAGTGATTTAAAAAAGTGACACTGGAAAGAAAAAAAAACCTGAGAAACGTTAAAGAAAATTGGTAGCCCAACAATCATGACAAGATGCTGCCGAAACAACCGCTCCATTAATCAAATGCACAGAAAAGTCATTTACCCCTGGAGGGAGCTTCATATAGACAAAGTAGGCAACAGACTGACTGCATTTCCCACATTTTAGAGCTTCCTGGGTGGTGCTAGTGGTAAAGAAGCCATCTGCCAATGCAGGAGACCTAAGAGACAAGGGTTCGATCCTTGGGTTGAGAGGATCTCCTGGAGGAGGAAATGGCAACCCATTCCAATATTCTTGCCTGGAAAATTCCATGGACAGAGGAGCCTGGTGGGCTACAGTCCATGGGGTCACAAAGAGTTGGACACAACTGAGCGCACATACACATTTTAGCTAGTTTTTTTTATACTACAGACAGAAAACTTTCTTCAAGGATTGGATGTAATGGGTGAAGCAAGGGGAAAAAAATCTGGATTTGATTTCAAACTTGGTTTCAAATTGGTGGGGCACAAATACAGTGCTACCATATATGACCTGAGAAACCAGGGGCAGATAAAAGGTTAAGAGACTAATGAGAGGAAGTCATTTCATAGGAAAACTATTAATAATTAAAAATATTTACCTTTGGCTTGGAAAATGTTTTCAAGTTTACATTTAAATATGAGGGTGTGGTTGGGTGGGGTAGATCCCCTGGAGGAGGGCGTGGGCAACCCACTCCAGTATTCTTGCCTGGAGAATCCCATGGACAGAGGAGCCTGGTGGGCTAGAGTCCACGATCGCAAAGAGTTGGACACGACTGAAGGGACTTGGCATTTGGCACATGAGGGTGTGGTTTTCAGGAAGTTCATTTAAATATAATGAATTAAAAGGGTATAAATAGGACTTAGGAGATGCTAGAAAGCTACTTTATTTCCCAGCACCGATTCTTCACTGCAAATAGGCCACTTGCTCAATTCTTCTGTAAGTATGATCTTTCTTGAGCTTTTCTAAGAAAATTACGGGAAGAAGCTGAGTCTTTGTGTTCAGTATCATGAAAAATGATTTAAGAGGTCAACAAAGCTATAATTAAGCTCATCTATTCATTCATTCGACACATATGCATTACACTGAAGTCCAAAAGTGTGTGATAAATATTTAAACCTCTTTGAGGTCAGGAACCATATCCGATGTATCTTTCTATCCCTTACAGACCTGAGCACCAGTTTATAAATTAAACCAATGAGTCTGGCAAAGGGAAAGTTGACAGCGGCTGGAGTAATTTAGTGAAGTTCCATAGACAAAGTAGAATTTTAACTTGTTCTTTAAATGGCACCCCACTCCAGTACTCTTGCCTGGAAAATTCCATGGACTGAGGAGCCTGGTAGGCTACAGTCCATGGGGTCGCAAAGAGTCGAACACGACTGAGCGACTTCACTTCTCATTTTTGCAAAGGAATAGTCTATGTAGACATTAAAAGAGGTAAGGGATTCAAGTATTAGTAAATTTGGAAGTAAGATTTGCCTTCTAATTCAAAAGTGAACAGACAAGATTATTCATACATTCAACAATTGGCTTAGTACCCACCCTGTTCTAGGCATTGTGCTATATTTTAAGCATGCATTATAAAATGAAATATTCACAGTTTCTGCCCTGGTGAAACTTAAAGCCCATTGAGGGACATAGATAAGAAACAAACAAATAAATAAGCAATTAAATTAAAAAGAAACAAAAATAAACAAAAGAAATCCATTTTTTTCTTGTGATAAGAACTTTTAAGACTTATTTCTTTTAGGGACTTTCAAATATCCAATACAGTATTATTAACTATAATTATCATGTTGTACATTACATCCCCAGGATTTATTTATTTTATAACTGCAAGTCTGCACCTTTTGTCACAAAAAATTTGTAACTGGACTGTTATGATTGTTAACCAGACTTATTGGGATCATTTCACAATATATACATATATCGATTCTTTATGTTGTACATCTGAAACTAATTCGAAAAAAGAAAAGAATCCAGATTGTTCTGACAGAAAATAATGACAGACTGGTTGATCATGGTGATTAGGGAAGCTCTTTCTGAGAAATAACATTGAATCTGATGAAAATCAAAGACAACCATCCTCAGGGCAGAGCATTTTCTGTGGGAAGAAAAGAAGTGAGGAGGTTGCAGGCACAGGGAACAACAAGCAAAAGCTGTGAGACAGAGCATATCTTGGCTCTTTGGGTGACTGAAAGGAGGATTTATAGCTCAATTTTGAGGCTTGGTTTTGAATAAAAATGGAATATCTGAGTGGAGATCTCCTAAAATAAGGAAATGAATAGCTTTAAAGCAGATTAAAAGCCAGTAGTAAAACTCATTCGTTGTATAAATATGCACTGAGTCATTCTAGGCATTGGGGAAGCAGTAGTACGAAGTTTGCCCTCTAGAAGAGGAAGACAAATCAGAAAACAAGTAACTTAATAAACACTTTAATTTCAGATCATGATAAGGTGCTACAAAGATGACACAGTATCATGGGGGTGATAATGACTGCTTTCAATAAAGAAGTCATAGAAGGCTCCTATGGAGAAGACACTGGCTGCATAGCCTGGAGTGAAAGGATTTCCATAGAGCTTGTGCAAAGGTCCTGAGTTCTACAGTTCTTTGCAGATCTTTCCCTTGTCACAAAGTCTAGGAGTATTCTCATGATCCCTCTATCGCACAGCACATGGGCACCCCTCACTCCATCCCAGCTTAGCCAGTTCATCATCTCCAGGAAGCCAAAGTCATCCTTGTATGCTGCTCCTCCTCTTGCTCCTTGGCTCTTGATCTCTCTGTCACCCATTGCAACTTATCTTCTCACCCCAGCTACACTGCTAGCAAAACCTTCTCCACCTTGAGGTGGGGACAGTGAAGTTCTGTGGGCTGTAAGTTGGGAGGAGGTGCAAACAATCAAGAGCAGGAACCCTGCGTGGTCAAAGAGGTCACGTCAGGAAATGGGTGTGTGTAAATACAAGCTTGGGCAGAGTTCACCGACAAGCCTGAGATTCACTTCAATAACATGTCACTGAGTTCCTTTTGTGGGGCTCTGAGCCAAGAGCTTGCATCTTCCTGCCATACGTGTGAATGTTTTGCTGAGAAAGTGAGCTCTAAATGTGGAAACCAATGCCTGGGCAAATGTATGATTCTCCACGTACAGATAAGAATAAAGTGGAGAATTATGTTCTCAGAGATAAACTGAGGCTTTATCAAGTTACAATGAGAGAAGAACTGAGATGGTACCTGGTTGCTATGTAATGAGAAGGAAGATACATAAAACATACAAATATATTTTTCTTTATAGAATTAAAGAATCAGACTCAATAACCATTAATTGAGCCCCTATCATATTGGAAAAGGAATTTAATTCTTACAGCAGTCCTTTGCAATAAATCTAATTTCCCCCGTGCTACTGGCAAGGGGTCGGGAATAGCCCCACACCCTGGACATGCACTGGACAGAGGCAGCGCAGGTATGTGAATGCAGGTTGTCTGACAACAGATTCTGGGGTCATCTCTCGAGACATGAACTCCTGCTCAGCACAATGGCAGCACGTTGGGAGACAGCCAGGGGAAGGGTCCAGAGCAGTAATGGTTATGCCTGGTTAGGAGCATAAGTTAGAATCTCAGTTGTTACTTCTTTCTGGCCCAGGGAGTTTGGGTTAGTAATTTTACCTTCCTAAGCCTCAGGCTCCTCGTCTCTAAAATGGGGCTAATATCAAAACCTACCTCTCAGGGTTGTTTCAGGATTAAATTAGCTTCTTAAGTCAAGTGTCTGACGTTATGCCCGGCACACTTAGCACTCAACAACGCAAGCTACTTTTCATCATCTCAGAGGAGAGAATTCAGCACTTAGGGTGCTCTTTTTAAGCTCGGTCATATTGGACGGAGGGCCGGGCTGTATGTGATGCCATCCCCAAGACAGGTGCTCCCTGCTCTCGGGCCCTCTCCATGGACGGTGAGCACCCCAGTCACCCTCATTAAAGCATACATTTCCCGTGTCTGCAACCAGGGACAGAAATGCTAGGGGGGCATGAGTGACAGCAGTGCCTGCCGACAACCTGGAATCTCTTGTTGGAGAACATTGAGGCTTCCAGCTATAGAGCCTCACGTTGGAGTCAAAGTGCTGCCTTTTTAACATAATCACTGCCCTCATGTACCTTTCAGATGTCTGAGTAGGATGATTTACATAAATATCTTGCACACCATCTCAGAACATTTAAATGTGAACCTTTGAATGCGGCTCTTATTAAGAAGAAATTCATTTCTAATTCAATTTAATTTTTATTTTGCATGCTTTACCCCATCCAACGTCCTGCCTGATAAATTATGTTTAAAAAAAAAAGTTAAAAATAAGTGAGTCACGTGATCTTTGAAGTCAGAAAATGCATCAGAAAAGAAAAAAAAGGGAAGTGAATTGTTCTAAGTATACCAGAAAGGCCTTATGTGTTCAGAAACTCATTTCTTTTTCTCCAAATCAATGTGCAGTGATCAGCACAGAGAACTATCAGAGAACTGTTGAATATAAAGCACAGAAGATAACAGCAGTGATTACAACATGCAATTGTGCAGCTGTGGTCATCCCCTCCCCCTCAGCGCGGTCCCCTCCATCAGATTGGTTGCTATGTTAATATTCTTAGGCTTAAAAGACCAGAATTAATGCCTTCAGTTTTGTCTCTGATATGTTGGTTTTCTGTCAAAAATTCCTGATAGAATTAACAACTGATGAATCAGGGTAATTAGAGATGGAGCAACACCGCCTTGGAATCACTGACACACAGTCCTCTCCTGCTTGGATGCAGGGCCTTGGCCTAAGAGACCCTCCCTCCTCATTCTTCTACAGGGCAACAATTGTCAGCTATAAATAGGCCATCAGTTATTTTTTTCTTTGGATCATGAATATGGAGGATGATCTCCCCGTGGTCTGATGAGAAACAGCAACTACTACAAAGAAAGCAGATGAAATCCAGGGAGGCAACTGGAGGAGGTGTTACAGTGCCCACTAGAAACTGACAACATTTAAATTAAGAAGAGTCATAGCATAATCATTTTTCCACTTCTTTCTTTGATGATGATGAAGTGGTTTTCTGTTAACAGAGAGAACCTGTGAAATAGGCAGAGGTCCTCCAGAGAGCGTTCCAGTTCATTCAGCCTTATAGAAAATAGAGAAGTAAGATGACGGAAACACAGGAAGCTGACTGCTGGAGACCTGAAACCTTAGCATTTTCGTGTGGAGCCCAGAGCCTGCCCCTTCGCCACTCTATCTCTGCCTTTTCCTCCTCAGTCTTCACTCCTATAGAGGATCGTGGAGGAAGGGAGAAGGAGAAAGGATGACACAAGTGTCTATCTGCCAACAAAGAGAGCACCTACTTCATGCTCGCAAATCATTCATCTTGATGACCTTTCTTTCTTCGTCATTTTCTTAGAACAGTTGAGAATTCAGAGTTTGGCTCCTGTCGGTGGCTAGAATCTTCCTAATCCAAACCTACTTCTGGTTTCTAGTCCCCAGTTGGTTACCTTCATGTCATTTCCTTTACTTGCCTGTGAGAAAGTCACTTAAATCCTGAAAAGATTTTCGGAAGGATAAAGTCCTATCATGGAACCTCTGGGAGCTAAGCTGTGATTATGGTGTATGTGAGGTTTTCTGGAGCTCAGTAGGTGAAGGCCATATGCTAGGTTCTCAGTCCTGTCTGTACTTCTGAGAGCCTTCTGCTTTGCCATGGGGTCCTCCTGAGGTCATAAAGGATACTGGCAGTTAGCTGTCAGCAGTAAGTGGTCTTCAAAAAGGAGGTGAGCTGGGGAAGCAGGCAGGTGAGGAGCAGATGAAATCAAAGGAAAGACGTATGTCCCTTGATTATTTCTTTCTCAGTCTGTGGGGGTTGCTTAGCAAAGAGGGTGGGAAATATTTGGCGTGTTAGGAACAAAGCTAGTGCAATAAATTATGAAACTGGCTGTAGCAAAAATCTGTGAAATACAGTACCCACCCTTAGAAGAATGGCTTCCCTTTGCCCTAGGAAACTGCTGACCATAAAGATGCTGGGTAATACTTATGCTTTACAGCACCCCGTTACAGACTCCTTCTTCACTATCACAAAGCTCCAAGCTCTGTGTGCACTGATTCATAACTGTAGGAGCATCTACAGACATAAATAATTAAATAATCAAATACGTACATAAATCTTTTCTCCAATCTCCCATCTAAAATTTTCACTTTTCTAAAGAGTGGAGAAGATTAATTTTTAATGTTACTGAATTAGTTAGAATAAAACCTAAGAATAGGTACACTTGAACATTTGATAGAATGTATTTCCTTCGTCTCATTAGGACGGTTAGTATCTAAGGCCCCTTCCTCATTCAGCTGTTACTCAAGCATCGATAATCCATTAAATAAAAAGGGCTAAGCCTTGAAAAGCATTAATTGAATTTTCCTCTATTATGACCACCTTAACTGGATCAGAAATATGGTCAAAAATAGAATACATGTCCAACTCTTGATTATCTATGGAAAGGAAAACCATGTCTGATGTGGATTACATGGTAATGACTATATGATTCTAAACACTATTTTTATTTGATTTTTAAACACATTGTCTGAATTTTGAGTGCAAGAATAGAATCCATTGTCAGACTGCCCTTGGGTTTAAATCAGTTTGACTGGAAGATCTCATTCTAATCCTTTGCACTTATTAAGATAATTTAATTTTAGGACCTCAGCCTACTATAGGCTCTTGGTTAGGCTTTGGAAAAAAGTCATGGATATGTGTGCGTGTGTGATCATTCAGAATCATTTGGAAATGTAATTTTCCCATACTATTTCCTCTTGCAGTAACATATAACATCTACATATTTAGACATATTTGAGTAAACTTTTTTATTAAGTATGGTTTAAAGTATTTTATTTCTTATTTGATTTTATTTAAAAAATTTTGAAAATATAGTTGATTTACAATGTTGTGTTAGCTTCAAGTGTATAGCAAAGTGATTCAGATTCTTTTCCATTTTAGGTTATTATAAGGTATTGAATATAGTTCCCTGTACTTTACAGTAGGTCCTTGTTGGTTATCTACTTTATATATATAGGAATGTGTATCTGTTAATCCCAAACCCCAAATTTATTCCCCCTTGCCTCCTTTCCCTTTTGATAACCATGAGTTTGTTTTCTATGCCTGTGAGTCTGTTTCTGTTTTTTAAATAAGTGCATTTGTATCTTTTTTTTTTAAGGTGCCACATATAAGGAATAGTAGCATCAGAGTCCACCACAGTGAGTTTTTTTTTTAATCTTCCTGTTTATTTTCTTCAAAATCTAAAAGAAAGTGAAACTGTTAAGAATAAAAATAGATATTCCCAAGTATACTTTACCAGACCAATATCGTGACCCAAATTTCTGAACAAAGCAATTTAAATGTATGATAAGAGACCAATCATTTTACAGAGTATTAATTCTACAAAATTTTAGTTAAGAGAATTTGATTAACCGATGAGATGTTATTTGAACTGAATTTGAGCTAGGTCTTAGAAAAACTGAACTCTACTGAAACAGCATTGCTGCAAACTGTATCATAATGTGTTCCAAGTATCAGTATCTCCCAGCTGGGACTCAGAGTAGCAACAGAGGCATCGAGAAGCAATTTAAGAAGCAATGTAAGCCCCAGGGCACAGTGAAGGAAAAGAAAATAAATAGCAAGGTAATGGTTGATTATCTCTTCTTAGGATGAAATATTTTTGTTAAAACATCTTTAAAATATCTATTTTTATGAATGTTTTAACATAGGTCAATTGGGGACAGGTTCATTTAAAAAAAACTGGTGAGAGAATTCAAAAGTATGTCAACAAATTTTTCAAAAGAATTTCCCATTAAAATTATTTAATCTGATGAGACATTTAAATGCATACTTTTCCCTCTCAGGAGAAGGCAATGGCACCCCACTCCAGTACTCCTCACAGAGTACCAAACTTTGAAGAGAAAAAAGTGTCCTAAAGAATGAAAAAGAAAGTTAAAACAAAGGAAGTCACTATTTGGTTTATAATGCTATTCACTAAGGTCTTATGATTCCTTAAGTCTATTTTTTAAATGTATGAACATTTATGTATTTTGCTTTAAAATATATGTCAACTTCACAAATCATTTTTAAACCATTAGGTCTGGAAAAGAAATGATTGAGGCTTCAAGAAAAAAAATATTTTTCAGGTCATTTAGCTGACAATAACAAAGTCATTTCATGTTATGCCCCAAATCTGACTCAGAGTATGTCTGTGAATTTTTTTCAAGGCCCAGGAATAGAATTTCAAGTAAGCAAGGGGATCTTAGCCATAATTTGAACTACCTGGGTTCAAGAGTCAGTAATCTGGATTTACTTTTCTCTCATTCACTTTTTTCCTGTTCTACGGTCTCCAAGGTGAATTAAAATTAATGCAGGTAGACTAATCCGATATTCCTTTGGCTCAAACAGTTCCAGAGGTGATGTATCTCATGGTCTCTGTGAAATCTAATCACAGCAGGGAGAGATCTCCATTCAGAAAAGAAATCTGCTCGAAGAAAGTAGATAAGCTTCCAATAATTAAAAAGGAAAATCAGGTTAAACAATGTAATGAGGTTTTGTCCTTCTAATTAGTCACATCATTTTATTAAAACAAAAAAAATACTCCAGTGAGCCTTCCATGACATAATAACTCAGATGTGCATGGTGTGCTGCGGTTCACGATTTCTCACAGATTATCTCATTGTAATTTATATGGTGCCTGCTTATTTTTCTGTCAGATTTTAAGCTATGCTGTGATTGTTCATGTGATTGTTCATTGAAGTTCATGACTGGTTGTCACCAAAACCAAGGCAGTAGAGGGTGAATTGTTTTGGATGAAATATAACCGAGATTGGTAATGAAAACCCAGAACTCTCGTTAAAATACTTGTCCATCTCTAGCACAGTCTCAGAGCCAAGACTTCCAAGATGACATCAATGTGAGACTCTACCGTACTTAATTTGATTTTTTATTATTCAGAGTCACTTCCTGGGAGACAGTAGAATTATTTAAGTTTAGTTTTTCAAACCATTTTATCTTTACCACTGTTTGTTTGAAGCTTTCCAGATTGAATTCTTACAGAAAAGGTTCCTCACAGTCAGATAGAAACAACTGATAGAAGGATTTACTTTTGAAATGTTGATAGATTCAGGTAAAATCAAATGGTTCACAGTATGAAAATTGCTATAATTCTTACTTGTAAAATTCAAAAAAGCATTTCCTAATCATTTATGTAGATCCAATTTCGTTTCATAATTTCCTGACTGCCACCTGGATGCACTCAGCCTCTTCTGTGACACAGTTGAGCTAGTTTTGAAAGTTCCTCCTTTGTCTCTGGGCTCCTTCCCTTTTATTCCCCCAGGACTCGCCACCTCAAATTATTTTATCTGAAGCTATGTCTGCACATGAACAGACAAATGGAGAATTAAGGCAATTATACTATTAATTTGAGCAGGAAAAAAAAAAAACAACAACAACCTACTTAGCTTGAGTTAA
This sequence comes from Okapia johnstoni, assembly GCA_024291935.2. NCBI lineage: Eukaryota > Metazoa > Chordata > Mammalia > Artiodactyla > Giraffidae > Okapia > Okapia johnstoni. The sequence continues at coordinate 32,965,386 of CM044309.1, read as the reverse complement.
CTGGCAATTCCTGGCAGACATCTTTGTTTCAGTGATCTGGAAGATCGCCTAACTTCTTTTCTTGGCAGGGGTGGTGGGGTGTAGATCTCGTTAAAGTCACAGGGCTCTGAGCATTCAGTGTCTACACATGATTGCTTCATTTCCTGCTGCCCCAGACTGTATCTATTCTAGGAAGGCTAAGCCATGATAGGAAGGCTGGGTGGTTCTGAGGTATAGTCCTTACAGAGATATCCCTGTGAACACTTAGATATTTTAAGTTCTTAATTGATGTTAGGTCCTGTTCCACCAGTCATGGTGAGTTGGACTAACTGACATTTTTATTCATTCATTCACTGATTCATTATCTATTAAATGCTCTGTGCCAGGGCCCCAGAATATAAATATGACAATCTCTAGATGCCAGCACTTTAATAAGAGTATGAAATCACGTTAAAAGTGGTTACAAACTACTACGAGAAAAGTTGTTGTTTAGTCATTCAGTCCTGTCTGACTCTTTGTGACCTCATGGACTGCAGCACACCAAGCCTCTCTGTCCCTCACCATCTCCCGAAGTTTGCCCAAGTTCATGTCCATTGCATTGGTGATGCCATCCAGCCATCTCAACCTCTCACACCCTCTTCTCCTGCCCTCAATCTTTCCCAGCATCAAGGACCTTTCCAATGAGTCAGCTGTTCGTATTAGATGACCAAAATACTGGAGTTTCAACTTCAGCATCAGTCCTTGCAATGAGTATTCAGGGTTGATTTCTCTTAAGTTTGACTGATTTGATCTCCGTGCTCCGCCTTCTTTACGGTCCATCGCTCACACTCATACGTGACCACTGGGAAGACCATAAGCTTGACTGTATGGATCTTGGTTGGCAGTGTAATGTCTCTGCTTTTTAACACACCATCTAGCTTTTCATAGCTTTCCTGCCAAGAAGCAAACATCTTCTGATTTCCTGGCTGCAGTCACCAACCGCAGTGATTTTAGAGCCCAAGAAGAGGAAATCTGTCACTACTTCCACCTTTCCCCCCTCTATTTGTCATGCAGTAATGGGGCCGAATGGCATGATCTTAGTTTTTTTAATATTTAGTTTTAAACCTGCTGTCTCACTCTACTCCTTCACCCTCATCAAGAGGCTCTTTAGTTCCTCTTCGCTTTCTGCCATTAGGGTGATCTGAGGTTGTTGATGTTTCTCCCACCTATCTTGATTCCTGCTTGTAACTGATGCAGCCCGGCATTTCTCATGATGTACTCAGCATACAGATTAAACAAACAGGGTGGCAGCATACAGCTAGAAAACTGCTACTACAAAAAACTAAAAATAGAGCTACCATATGATTCAGCAATCCTACTCCTGGGGATATATTCAGAGAAAATCATAATTCGAAAAGGTATGTGCACCCCAGTGTTCATTGCAGCACTATATACAATAACCAAACCATGGAAACAACCTAAAGATGATCAACAAAGGGATAGATTAGAAGAAGTGGTGTATATATACAACAGAATATTATTCAGCTATAAAAAAGAATGAAATAATGCCATTTGCAGCAACACGAATGCACCCGGAGGTTATCATGCTAAGTGAAGTAAGCCAGACAAAGACAAATATCAGATAATATCACTTACATGTGAAATATTTACAAAATGATACAAATGAACTTATGCAAAAAACAGAAATAGACCCGCAGACATAGAAAACGAATAGTTACCAGAGGAGAAAGGGTTGGGGAAGGACAAATTAGCAGCTTGGGTTTTAAAAATACACACTACTATATATAAAATAGATAACTGACAAGGACTTACTGTATAGAACAGGGAACTATACTCAATGTTATGTAATAACCTATAAAAGAAAAGAAAAAAAGGGGTTACAAAATGAAGCAACAAGTGTGAACAGTGAGTCCCCTGTGGGCAAAAAGACACACCCGCTAAAAGTTTGAGAGAGACAGACTCAGAAACCACAAGCAATTTCCCATGAATATACTTTTCATTCTTACGTTGTTTCATTTTTCTCTTACAATCCTTTAGAATGAGATAAGTCAGCTCATTGGTATTCGTTCGCTACTTCTCAAAGATCTTGGGCCTCTGAGAGTTTTGGGGTAGGCATTTTCAGCAAAGAAGGGTTTAGCAGAAGTTGGTCAAATATCTCTGCCAAGGGCTCTCCCTGGCAGATGGCAACAGCTGTTTGGGACCGAGTCAAAGAAAGTACAGGAGGAGCCCCTGCAAAATGTCCTTTTTATTACACTAATGGCTTTTTCCCTGAGAGTGGTTTTACACTGTATCAGTGCATAATTGTTTTTGCTAATGCATTTGCTCAGATCATACAAAAATCTAATTATTCTATGTAATGAATCATTAACAATTTCCATAAATTCATTTCAGTGTTTGCATGCTGGTATTCAGTTTATGCTAATAAACCTGAAATATTCATGCCTTTAAGCCTGAGATTGCCGACTATGTTTGAAAAATTTGTTTCAGTAAATGTACATTTTAAATCTGCATTTTGCAAAATACTGAGGTGTAAATGTAGCAAGATGATTCTTGAGTAGGGTATTCTAATTTTCTATTCTCTTCTTTTTTTAAAAAATTAATTAATTTATTTTAACTGGAGGCTAATTACTTTACAATATTGTGGTGGTTTTTGCCATACATTGACATGAATCAGCCATGGCTGTACATGTGTCCCCCATCCTGAATCTCTCTCCCACCACCCTCCCCATCCCATCCCTCTGGGTTGTCCCAGTGCACTGGCTTTGAGTGCCCTGTTTCATTCATGGAACTTGGACTGGTCACTTCTTAAGCAGAGTTCTTTTATTTCCTTTACATCCTGCATTTACTTAGCTACAACAAGTGACACATAGTCATGTTAACTTAGGAGAATTAATTGGTGTTTGGTAATAAAAAAGGATCAAAAGTGATTGATGTTGACTTCTTACTGATTTACTCACATTGAAATTCAGCCTTTGCTCCATTTGCAGAAACAGATATTAGGAATAAGTACTTTATTATCATTATTTTTAATCAGAGAAGGGGAAAATAAACCTTGAATTCTAGCCATAAAAATTCACTACTGTCAAGTACAGAAGTTTTCGGCATTATTGTTGTTAACACGTACTGTGCAGCAGGTACTCTGCTCTGTAATGAATGTTCTCCATATCATTTAATCCTTCCCCCAAACACTCCAGTATTCTTGCCTGGAGAATCCCACAGACAGAGGAGCCTGGTGGGTTATGGTCCACAGGGTCACAAACAGAAACAACAGACGCGACTGAACATATGCACACACAGAGCACCTGAGGTTGGCCCTCTATTACGCTCAATTTACAGATGAGAAACTGAGATTTAGAGAAGTGAAGAAACTTGCCCAAAATTACAGTGTTGCACACTGGTTCTCCACGGAAGGGGATTTTGCCTCCCTAGGGACATTTAGCAATGCCTAGAGGCATTTTAAGCTGTAACAACTGGGCAGGGGGCAACTAGTATCTAAGGAGGAAAGGCCAGGGATGCTGCTGGCCCTTACATCTTACAGTGCACAGGGAAGCCCCCATAACAAAGAATTCTCTCTGGTCCAAAATGTCACCAGTGATGCGGATAAGAAACCCCACCCTGGTGTGGCAGCTGCGTGTGATGCCTGTGTCACAACCCCCTCAGTGACTGATTTCAGTGCAGCTGTGGTGGGCTGTGGTCTGCGTTGGCCAACCTCTTACCAGAGCCTGAAGTTGTGACTCTGCTTTTCTGCTTCGGGGCTTTCTCTGAATGACCAGAGCAGGTGCAGCTGGGAATGGCAAGGAGTGAACACCTGGAGGCCATCCTCTCTCCGTGTGCAACGTGATGGGGCACTTGCAGGCCTTCCGCACAGTTTTTGTGCATGAATCAGATGGACTGAGTCTCAGTTGCCTACCTGCATGTTGCTTCATTCATGTCTGACTCTTTGAGACCCTGTGAACTGTAGCCCACCAGGCTCTTCTGTCCATGGGATTCTCCACGCAAGAATACTGGAGTAGATTGCCATGCCCTCCTCCAGGACATCTTTCCAACCCAGGGATCAAATCAGTTGCCCACCTTGGTAACCAACTGGTACAACAGACCCTGATTGACCCAGTGGTATTGACTGACTCAGTCCCATTTCCCAGTGGCTGAGGTTGCCCCAGGTTTGTCAACACCTCTGCCATTTCACCTCTGTTGCTGGGCTGCAGAGAAAGATTTGGGTTAGAAACCTAGACACAGCACCACTGAAGCTTGAGGTGTGGGATGTTGGTATCTATACTGAACTGTCTGCTAAAGCTGGTTGAAATCAGTAACAACAAGCTATGGGTTTTTAATCACTTTCCTGTCTCACTCCTGGGACTCTCTCTTCTTCCTAGACTTTCCTCTGAAAAAACTACCTGGACCCAAGTTCTTATTCAAGCTGTACTTTCATGGTAACTCAAAGTAAAACACAAAGCTAGCAAGTCTACTCTGTTATAGTGCAAATTCAATTAAATGGAACCTAACGCTGTCTGTGTCACCTGATAAACAAGGGAAATCTGTCCATCAGCACCCTTTGGTTTACAATGCCCTTTCCACTTTAAGTTCCATGGTCAGTTATTTAATATGGCCTTATGTGAGTGCGTGCTGTCACTTCAGTTGTGTCTGACTCTTTGTGACCCTTTGGACTGTAGGCCACCAGGCTCCTCTGCCCATGGAATTCTCCAGGCAAGAAGACTGGGGTGGGTTGCCATGCCCTCCTCCAGGGAATCTTCCTGACTCAGGGATCGAACCCAAGTCTCTTATGTCTCCTGCATTGGCAGGTGGGTTCTTTACCACTAGCACCACCTGGAAAGCCCTTCCTTAATATTTTTTTTTTCTCTTTTAAACTTCTATGATTATACTGCATTTACTACTCGTTTGATCTGATGGCTCTTTTTTCTTTTATATCTACTAGTATCTCTTTTTCCCTCCTCTAATATGAGAAAAAGAATCGTCATATTTCCATATTTATTCTTACTCTTGGTGAGCTCATTCCCTTCTATAAGGGTGACAGCTAAATTTCTGTTTCCAGCTCTGATATTTTCCCTAGGCTCCAGGATCATTGCTGACTGTCCATTTGATTAACCCATCTTCTCCCAGGTAGCCCACATGTGCATTCTGTCGCTTCAGTCATGTCCAACTCTTTCCCACCCCATGGACTGTAGTCTGCCAGGCTCCTCTGTCCATGGGATTCTTCAGCCAAGAATACTGGAGTGGGTTGCCATGCCCAAGTCCAGGAATGCACCAGAATGATCTAAGGAAAATTTTTTCCTCTTGCCCAAATGCATCAGCAGTTGTCATATAAACCAGTTCAGTTTCCTGAGATTCAAGGACAGATTTGTTGGAGATTCTGGGGAAATTCTTTATTACTCTTCCAGGAGAACTTTCGGAAGCAATTACCTTTTTTTTTTTCTCCTGCTTTTTCTCAGGATATATTTGTGTATGAAAGGAGGTCATTATGTTAATATCACTTTGGGAGTGAATCCAACATGTGGATGAGTGCTGAGTCAATGATTCTTAAGGAAATGGAGTTAAGGAAACTGGATTAAGTTCCTCCAAAAGGGTGCACTTCTTTTGATATCCAGCAATAGGAGTCCATATTTTTCCTTGTTGTTTAAGCCAATTTCAGTTACTTGCAATCAAGAGTTTTCAGTGAGGAAATGTTCTGCCATGTTCTCTTTGGAAGAAGCTCAGTCTTCTCATTTTTCCCCCTTACAATTGTCATTTCTTGAGTGCACACCCAATTACTGGCAGTCTTCTAGTTAATCTACATTCTTTTATTCTCTCCTCTTTCTGATTCATCTTTTATAATGTTTCCAGGTCAATTTTCCTAAAAGACAATTTTTATCACGTTTCTCTGTAAACTCCTATGATGGTTTCTTTCTTTTCACTTTCAGCTTTTAGTCCTAACTCCCAAGAATTGTTTTTAAGGCTTTTCATAGTCTCCTCTTTGTATACTTAATGTGACTCCTTTGTGTTCCCCAACATACAGTTGACAATCTTTCTTCTTAATGCTTTGCAACTGTGGTTCTGGAGAAGACTCTTGAGGGTCCTGTGGACAGCAAGGATATCAAACCAGTCAATCCAAAAGGAAATCAACCCTGAATATTCATTGGAAGGACTGATGCTGCAGCTGAAGTTTCAATACTTTGGCCACCTGATACGAAGAGCCGACTCATTGGAAAAGATCCTGATGCTGGGCAAGATTGAGGGCAGGAGGAGAAGGGGGCAACAGAGGATGAGATGGTTGGATGGCATCACTGACTCAATGAACATGAGTTTGAGCAAACTCCAGGAGATAGTGAAGGACAAGGAAGCCTGATGTGTTGCAGTTTATGGGGTTACAAAGAGTTGGACATGACTGAGTGACTGAACAACAATAACAACTTCCTAATATTCCCTCAACTGAGAAATGCTTCTCCTTTGCAAAATCCGTGTATACCTTCAGTCTTACTTTGATTTCTAAATTCTCTTAAACTTTTCCTGAATAGATACAACCTTTATTCATTTAAAGAGTATTAGGTATAGACTATATGTTTCCAGGTATGCAAAAAGCAGTGGATTTATAAAGACAAATGTCTGGAAAAGTCTTAGTAGGAATAATGAAATAAAAATTGAGAAACACTGTTTCAGATACTGAGTAAACCATCTTGCAATTCATGAAATAGTCTTGCACAATTGTAGAACTGTTCTGCTACAAATTCTCACATTGCTCTTAAGAAACACTGTTGGGGTTGCTTTTATGTGTTTATTTTCTAGTTTAATCTGTTATTGTAGCTTGAGACAACAGAAAATGGAGTATTTTACTGCCAGTTATTTCAAGTCCATTTCTCCTTCTCCCTCACTCACCTAAATTCTCAGTGCCTTGAGAACAGATGTCATCATACATTTCTTTTATACCTTCCTTGAGAGAATAGCATGAAATGTCTTTATTTTACTTCCCCCCTCCCTCTCTCATTGCCTGCATATTCATTTTATCCGTTTCTTATGAGTGCAAGGAATAATATTTGCAAAGCTGATACTAACCGTGGTTAAGAACTGACATTTGTTTAAAAGACTTAGTATACAGGAGACGGTTAAAAAGCATTCGTTCTTACTAACAGGAAATATATAAAATGTCTTGACTGAGGCAGATGCCTGCCTTAGTAAATGGTCTTCTTGCTGCCATTACTTTTCGCATTCTCTTAAATCCGTATCTTAGTAACAGAGTTTAAAATTATTGTCAAACCAATGAAAAGTTTATTTTCTTAATCTAACCATCGTTCTAACTCTCTAATATTTATTTATTCATATTTGCTTACAAATTTTGTCCAGGTGTAGTTGATTTTTTATTAAAACAACAATACTGAACATGTTGTCAGTGTCATGTATTTTATTCATTTAGAATCATGGTATTTCAGTGTTTCTACCCAATTACCAGAATTGTCGTTTTAACAGCTGTATTACAGCCCATCACGTTTATTGATTGTTCTTCCTTTTTTGTCGGACAATTTGTTTTTCATCATTCATGAGTTATATATGATGCTTCTGCCTAGTCTTTCTGCCATTGATTTTTCTCATTCTCCATTCAATACTGCCCTTTCACCCTGGATTACTATCTATTTGCTTGGTTTCTGACTATTGTGATTTATACATGCATCAATTCACCTACCTGTGTTTATACATGCATCAATTCACCTAGCTCTGATCAGTGACAGTTGCTTGATCCTTTACATTCCTGGTTCCAAAGAGTCGATGCTTCTGATCCCTGCTGCTCAAGAAGGATTTGGTACAGCTTGAGGCACGTGTGGAAAATCAGTTGGATGTCTCATGATAAGAGAGAAAACATAGCTCAGAATAATTGAAACATTTTAAAGGTAAAAGCCACATATTTCCTCTTGAGATAAAGTTATACATTATAGTAAATATGTTCCCAGGATACTCGTGGATTACTTAATGATGATAAAAAATAGCAGCTGAGTATTGTTTTCAATTTTGAAGAAAAGCAAACAAACCAATAGCAATCATAACATTATATACCTAAACTAGGATGAATAATACCTTCATAGAAGGTATGATCTGAGTTAAAATAATATCATTTATCAAATACAAAGGATTGCTGTGGCTTTTGACTTCAAGACACATTATATCTATCAAAGTTGAATCAATAAAGATGCAGTTCGGATTCTTTAACAAAAACTAAAAGACCAGTCAAAATAAGATTGCTTGATAAGGTGGTGAATGGACTTCCCAGGTGGCGCTAGTGATAAAGAAACCACCTGCCAATGAAGGAGACATAGGAGACTTGGGTTCCATCCCTGGGTTGGGAAGATACCCTGGAGGAGGGCATGGCAATCCACTCCTGTATTCTTGCCTGGAAAATGCCAAGGACAGAAGACCCAGGGGGGCTAGAGTCCATAGGGTTGCAAACAGTCAGACATGACTGAAGCGACTTAGCACGCATGCATACAAGGTTGTGAATAAACAGTCTATATGTTTGATATAAGGGAAGGAAAACTCTATTCAACAACAAAAAAATGAAATGTTTAGGAATAAGAGTGAGGTCTATATAAAGATCTACTTAAGATTTTAAAATGTTACTGAAACTATGTATGGAAAGGTGTATCATTTCTTGGATGAAAAAAATCCACATCATAAAGATGGGATTCAATAAAAATAGCAACAGCATTTTTATTTTGGAGTCAGACAGGCTGGTATTAAAGTTCAAATGGAAAAATAAGACAAGAATAGACAAGAAAAATCTGGAGGAGTTGTGAGAAGGATCAGTGCTTCGGTATATTCAAGCATATTTTACATCTTCAAAAATAAAAACAATTTGGTACAAGTTCCTGAGCTGAAAAACAAGAAATAGGTCTAAAATAAAAGGATTTAGCATATTAAAAAGGCAGCAGCCCACATCAGCAGGGTGAAGGTAGACTTTTCAATGACCCACGTTGGATCAGTTGATGGGACCTGTAACAATCTATAGCACAATAACACATTTCTGTATGGACTCACTCCCTTCTGTTCCTTTTCTAGTCTTCTCTTCACTCTTTAGCTCACACTCTCCAATAAATACTTATACAAAAGCCTTTGTTGCAAGCTCTGCTTTCTAGGGAACCCAGGCTCGGGTACTTATTCTATATCTAAACTTTCCCCTCTTTTACTCTTTTTTTCATTATGCCTTTTATAATTCGTCAGAAATTAAAAAATTTCCAGTTTATTACTCTATTTCTGTATTTATTCTAGTCTCAGTTTTAGAGTCATTTAGTCGCAATTCTCACTGCCAGTGGTTGGCTGAAGTCTTTCCTCTAGTTGATTCCTTAATAAGGATTTATGGGAACAATATTCCCTGAATGTTCAAGATAATTTTTCTGTTGTCCTTACAACTGAAAAGCAATTAAATTGAATATAAAATGCTAAAGTCACAATTTTTCCTTGAAGATTTTGTAGGTTTTCCTCCCTTGTGTTCTGATGTTGAAATGTGTAAAAAAGTCTGAAACCAACCTAAGATGGGTTTTTCTGCATGTCTCAAATATTTTATTTCTTTGAAAATTTATTAGGTTTATGAGTGTATTTCTCAGCACGGATCATTCTGGGTAAATTTACTCTGGGGAATGGTTGATATTTTCAATATGTGTAAAATCATTATTTCAGAAAAATTTTCTTGAGTAACTATTTCTGTTTCATTTTGCTTATTTGTGAAATTTTAATTTCTGCTTCTATCATGGGACTTCTACCAATACTCGTTTTCCTTGAATCCCTTTCAAATTTTACATATATTTCTATTATTATATTTTTCCTCTACTGTATTCCTAAACTCCTCTAGCTCATAATTCATCCTTTCTTGTTATCCTCTTGTTGTTGTTGCTAAGTCATGTCTGACTTTTTGTGACCCCACGGACTGCAGCCTGTCACCAGACTCCTCTGTCCTGGGATTTCACAGGCAAGAATGCTGGAGTGGGTTGCCATTTCCTTCTCCAGGGGATCTTCCTGATCCAAGGATTAAACCTGGGTCTCCTGCTTAGCAGGCGACCATCTCTTTTCTGAGTTCTTGCATTTCTGTCTTATGCATTTGTTTCATAGCAGTGATTGTTTTGTTAGGCTCCCTCCCTGCTACCCCCCGGCTTTAATGCACTGTTAAATATTTGGTCACAATTTTTTCTGCTCCATGGCAATTTCTTTCTGGTGAGTCTTTCATTTTCCACTTGTTCTTCTTTTCCTTTCTTCACTCACATTAATTGATTAGTTTATATAAAATTTCCTTATAGGAAGGGAGATTCTGGAGTCAATTTGCTTGTTTTGAAATCCAGGTCCACGGCTTACTGGGTGTTTGCTTTGAGCTTTATGCCCAGTATCTATGGAAACGACATACCAACCGGAAAACCAGACACCACCCCCTCCACTCCCCACCCCTCCGATGGAAGAGCCCCAGGGCTCGTACCTAGACTCTCCCATCGCCTAAAAGAAAACCCTGATTATCTGTGTAACCAAATAGAATCATAAATTCTACTATGCTTATTGCGGTATGACCACAGGCCTATTGATAATTGTTCACTGTTAACTACCTAGGCTTAAGGCTTACGAATCATGGGTTAACTTTGATTGTATCTTTCTTTTTCTTTGTTCAGACTAGTTTCAGAGAATTTGGGGAGGTGAGTTCGAGCACGTACACTTAGGGTTTTATAACGTTTTCACAAAAACTGGTCGGGGTCCTTGGCTGAGAGGAGACTGCCTTGGGCCTGCTGGTGTAATAAACTGCACTCCACTATCTGCATCGTCCTTCTGAGTGAGTTTGTTTCCTGGAACGTGTGGCTACAACAATGGCTCATAACTAACAAAACTTTACTTCTCACAATTCTGGAGGATAGAAGTCCAAGATCAGGGTGTCAGCATGATGGGGTCCTGGTGAAGAACCCCTCTGGATTATGGATTATCAGTTTTTCTCTGGATACCCCCATGGTGGATGGAGCTAGGGAACTCTTCCATAAGAGCACTGATCCCGTTCATAAGAGCTCCACCCTCATGATGTCAGCATCTTCCAAAAGCCCCACTTACTCATACCATCACATTGGGCATTAGGCTTTCACATGCAGCAGTGAATTTTGAGGGGACATGATCATTCAGACCATAGCAGGTAGTGACTCTGTTGTTACCCCTTGCCTTTTTTTTCACTGCTATATAACACTTTGCCTACTGCCTGGTACATATGAGAGTCTGTTATCCAACAAATAGGTGCTGAATGAATGAATACACTTACCATGGGTCCCACATCTCAAAATGGCAGAGCTTGCATTTGAACCAACTTGCCAGTCACATTTATTTCAGACACCTTGTATTTTTTGGGCTCCAAAATCACTGTAGATGGTGACTGCAGCCATGAAATTAAAAGACGCTTACTCCTTGGAAGGAAAGTTATGACCAACCTAGACAGCATGTTAAAAAGCAGAGACATTACTTTGCCAACAAACGTCCGTCTAGTCAAGGCTATGGTTTTTCCAGTAGTCATGTATGGATGTGAGAGTTGGACTGTAAAGAAAGCTGAGTGCCGAAGAATTGATGCTTTTGAACTGTAGTGTTGGAGAAGACTCTTGGGAGTCCCTTGGACTGCAAGGAGATCCCATCAGTCCATCCTAAGGGAGATCAGTCCTGAGTATTCATTGGAAGGACTGATGCTGAAGCTGAAACTCCAATACTTTGGCCACCTGATGAGAAGAGCTGACTCATTTGAAAAGACCTTAATGCTGGGAAAGATTGAAGGCAGGAGGAGAAGGGGATGACAGAGGATGAGATGGTTGGATGGCATCACCAGCTCAATGGACATGAGTTTGGGTAAACTCTGGGAGTTGCTGATGGGCAGGGAAGCCTGGGGTGCTACAGTCCATGGGGTCGCAAAGAGTGGGACACGACTAAGTGACTGAACTGAGCTGAACTGTATCTGTCAAAGAATTCATAAGACTGACTGGATTTCAAGGGCTGGGGAGACAGACTCCAGCTCTTGCTAAGAACCACCAGGAATTCATGGCCACATTTAAATTACCACAGACACTGTGTCCCAGTGCCTATTCAAATCTTTGCCATGTCCCTTGGGTCTTTTAGCACTTTGTGTATTTCCACTTTTGGAAGGTAAATGATCTCTAACTTTACAGAGAAAACAGAGGATCTTAGGCATAAATGATTTCTCTTTCCTGCTGCCACCTGGCACTTCATTTATAGTAGATTGTGTCTGTCCCCTCCCCTTCCCCAGTCCATGGCACCATTTCCATGATTCAGGCTTTCTGATACCTGTTCTTTTACTCTTCATGCCAGGGTCATTTAATTTATAGCTCTTCTCCTGAAAAAGGCTGGGCTCTTCACCCTTGTGCCTATTCCTGTCTCCTACTTTTTCCTTAGGGACCTTACATCTCATTGAAACCTTTGAATAATTTGAATATATTTTTAAAAAATTTCATGCCATTTTATAAGCAAGCTAATATCTTTTTTCATCTTTGGAAGAAAAAAACACCTCAACTTCTACCCTATTGTTTGCTTTTAGTCATAAGAAAATATTTACAAAAAATATCTGTTAGTGTCTCTTTCTTTTATTCCTGTTGATGTCTCAACCTATCTCCACCTGGTTTTTATACCAACTCAAAAAGCATTATTTCCACCAAAGTCACTTCCTCCTTGTTTAATCTAATGGATTTGCTTGACTTATCACTGGCTGCTTCTTTATAATTTCCTTCACTAATTTCTTTTCTCTACTCATATCTTAAATGTTAGCTTAAATGATCACCTTTACCCATGACTAAAACCATATGACCTCACACTAGATTATCACATGCAGTCCTTGGCATTGACCATCATGATGATGATCATATTATCTCTCCTACGTGCTCTAGATTCATATCCAACTCCCAGATGGACATTTGCTCTGGGTATTCTATGGGCAATATATCAGTTCAATTGCTGTATAATAAGCCATTGTAAAATGCAGTATCATTAACAAACAATAATTTACTTACTCATGATTCTGCAATTTAGGCGCGTTTCAACTGAGTGGTTCTTCCAGTCTTGCCTGGAATCACTTAGGTGGCTGCAGTTGGCTGGTCTTGAATGGCCTCATTTACATATCTGCAACCTCAGCAGAGAACACTGGAATGGCTGGATCTATCTTTCTCTGTGTGATCTCTTGTCCTCAGGAGGTTAGCTTGAGCCTCTTCACAAGGTGATGACGATGTTCCAAGAGGGTGAAAACAGAAACTACAAGACCAATTGCCTCTGAGACTTGCCAGTACTGTCACTTCTGCCACATTCTGTTATCAGTCAAACTGAATCATTAGAACAGGTTTATTTCAAAGAATGGGGAAATAGGCTCCATGTCTTGCTAAGAAAATTTATGGCCGTATCTTTTCCACTTGCCACGTAATTGATATCTCATCTCATTTAACGCTCACGACAATCCAGAGACAAGTACTATGATCATTATTCTTTTTCTGCAGATGAGAAAACTGAGGCCCAGAAATATTCTCTAACTTATCCAAGGCTCCACTATTTGTAGACGGTGTGACAGGATGGGCGCCCAGGCCCATGTCATGTGTATTTCATGTACCACACTGAGCAGAAGCTCACTTTCCAGATTGCTCACGGTGGAACAGAAGGGCGTCACTCAGACTGGCTTCTATGCTAACGGGCACAAGAAGACAAGGTAAATGAAGGTATATTTCATTATAGATGTAGCTGGCTAAGTGCTGAAGAATTGATACTTTCAAATTGTGATGCTAGAGGAGACTCTTGAGAGTCCGTTAGAGAGCAAGGAGATCAAACCAGTCAGTCCTAAAGGAAATCAACCCTGAATATTCATTGGAAGGTCTGATGCTTAAGCTCCAATACTTTGGCCACCTGATGTGAACAGCTGACTCATTGGAAAAGACCTTGATGATGGAAAAGATTGCTGGCAGGAGGAGAAGGGGGTGACACAGGATAAGATGATTGGAGGGCATCATCAACTCAATGGACATAAGTTTGAGCAAACTCTGGGAGCCTTTCCTTTGAGTGAAGGACAGGGAAGCCTGGCATGCTGCAGTCCATGGGGTCGCAGGGTTGGACACGACTTTACAACTGAACAATCATGATGTAGCTATCTATTTGGAAATCATTGTGTTAGGCCAGGATAAGTCCAGCTCTGCTACAATAATAAATCCCAAGTGTTAGTGGTTTAGCACAGCAAAGTTTCATTTCTTGCTTATATAAAACCCGTTGTGGAAGCCCAAGCTGGATGGAGACACTGTGAGTGTGCAGATACTTCAGTGGACAATTCCAGCTGAGTCCAGCCTCTGAATCGAACTGTCACATGCATCTTATACTTGATCTGCCCCCAACTAATATTTATTATCTTCCCTAAATTTGCTGATATTCTTGAATTTTCTGTTTTAACTCATATGGTCTCCCAAATCAGAAATTATCAACAACTGTCCTTCGCTTATCAGGTTCAACTGGTCACCATGTTCTGTCAAGGTGATTGCTTAATTTTCTCTCAAATTCCTTTTTTCCTCAGCCTCCTCTTAGCTTCATAGTGTTTTGTATGAAACTTCAAATTGAAACTCAAGTTTTGCTTCTGTAATCTCTTCTCAACATTCCCACTAGGGTGATCTTTCTAAAGAGCAAATGATCAAAATACAGGGTAGTGCATACATACCGTTTTGAAAAACTTTTGGTCTCTGACATCTGGATCTTACTCTTACAATCAACCTGTCTTGCCTCTTGCTATTGAAGCTCAAAAGAATTGTCAGGGTTTTGCCAGCCTCTTGCAGCTGGGTGCACACCCATAACCCAGGTTATGGGTCCAATCAGACGTGCCTGCTATAGAATCAAAATCTAAAGCAACAAGTGACAGCAACATCCAGTCTCCCAGGTAAAGTGCCAGGAGTGGCCTCCCGAGTCCAAAGTTGCCATGTCCCATGGTCATATGTGGGGCATCAGTATTCTTGCCCAGTCAATTTTATGGCTTTCCTTCCTGCCTATTCTCTGTTCCTGGTTCACCAGTCTTCCACATGATTGTGTGTGTGCCACCCAATGGCTTTTTAATATATTTTTTTCCTTTTCTCCTGAAATTGGCCAGGGTGCGTTTCTGTTGCTTACAACTCTGAACTCTGAATACTCCATACATTTTAGCTTCATATCTTCAAATGAATCCTCACGAACAAATGTTGAATAATACTTTTTGAATGCATGATTTGACCTGGTTTCTGAATTCAAGAAGCAATCAGATTAAAGAGGAAGAAGAGACTCATAAACGTGAAAAAGTTTCATGATATTGTTACCAGTCTTCGGGTTGGACAAATCATAAACGACTTTATGAGGTGCTCTTTGGACTTGGCTCTATGTGTGTGCAATTAGAGAAGTACCATTACGTGGGCTTGGCCCTTAGGGCTTGCATTTAAGAGCTTTCAGGGACATATAAAGTTATTTTAAGTGAAAGATAGCTGTGCTTGTTCTTATTAGTGAAGTGTTGTATAGAAAATATACCTTAATCAATTAAGCATTGCAATATTGAACAATGGTAAGAAAAACAAACAACTGCAGGCAGTGCCACTGTCTTTCTATTTTAAATTACAACACATTTACTCTGGCCCAATTATCTTGGCATGATCTGATTAGAGCTGGTTTATTAATGACCCACCTTCATTCACAATTCCAGATGGAATTTCCAGAGGTTTCTGGTAATGGCATTCTATTTCAGCTAATTCCTATAGAGAAATATTCTCACTGGTGAAAAATACAAAGATATAAGCTATTTATTTCTAGATGAATGTAGCAAGTATTAAGTGTAATAGTAGTTCAGAGATCTTTTATGGATAGCTTCTTTTCCTTTTAATTCCTGACCGATATTGCCTTTTTATTCATTGTGCAAATGTATGGTGAACATCTTAAGCCGGCAACATTTTGTGAATCAGAGATATCAGAAATGTAGTCTTGAGCTGGGTTGTGATGCAAGACAAGGATTTAAATACTATAAATATGCAGAGACCCAGGAGGTCATGAGTGAATGAGGAATGGATTGGGCAAATTTTATGGAGGAGGAACTGTGTTGGTATGTTAAGATGGTAATAAAATTTCAGCTCATTTGAGGAGTATTAAAGTAATGCGGTAATTATAGCAGGGGTTGGAAGGTAAATTAAAGATAAGGAATTGCCATCAACAATTTGTACATGCAAGAGGAATGGATGTGGTGTCTAGAAAGATTAATTTGACAGTCACATGGATGATGGATGGAAGTGAAGAAATGCTGGAGACCAGAAGAGTATATAGGCTGGTTACTTCAATTACCACCTCCTGCGGTTATTGTAATTATCAGCTCACAAGGATCTGGCAGTAAGTCAGGTAATAGGAATGAAAAGAAGCAGACAGTTTTAAAGATATTGTGAAGCATGCTTTGTCGCTTCAGTTGTGTCCGACTCTCTATGACCCCATGGGCCATGGCCTGCCAGGCTCCTCTGTCCATGGGATTCTCCAGGCAAGAATACTGGAGTGTGTTGCCATGACCTCCTTCAGGGGATCTTCCCAAACCAGGGATCGAACCCGAGTCTCTTACGTCTCCTGAATTGGCAGGAGGCTTCTTTACCACTAGAGCCACCTGGGAAGCCCCGAGAGTGGACCATAAGAAGAGAGAAAAGAAAAGTACAACCAGTGAAGCACATTCATCTGCAGTTGGTTCTTTGGTTTATAATATTAAGTAATAGCAACTCAGGGGTCAACCACTTTCACTTTTTATGTAAATCACATTATAAAGTTTTCCCTCTTGTTATTCTTATTTTACTTGGCTCTGACTTTTTATCTCTTTTAATATTGTCATATTAGTACCATCACTTTATACGGCCTCTCAAATATCTTTTGGAACAAGATGAGATACAAATACAATAAAGTGCTCTGTGGGAATTGTCTTGCTTTATTTTGTTTGCTGTGAGGAAAATATTTTTATAAATCAAGCCAGCTTTCAAAGCTTGAAGCTATAAACAAGAAATACGAGATAAGAAAAGGTCAAGTAATGGATAAAACTAAATCATGTAATTTGGATAGGATGGCTTTTTTATTAATGAGAGTGTGGAATTGTGTCAATTTAGTCTATTGTTAGTTTAATAGGAGAAAAGGTCTCAGATTCATAGCTGCATGCATTTCATGTAATAAAGTAAGGGGCAGAAGTGAATAATAGTGATTTATGGGATTCCTTTTGATCCTGACATTTCATTATTTGTATACAGAAATAGCATTTCTATTGCATGGTTTTAACATTATGTTTCCTCATCTTACTCTGAAATAATATATACACTACAATAAACTGTCTCATTTTATAGTTTTCTGACTTCCCTCAGGAAAAAAGTTGTACCATAAACAAGGTTCTCGATCTATTCTTAGTTGTGTTTCTTTACAAATCTTTGTACAGATGTGGAAAGGAATGGCATAAACATGAAACCTAAGACTTAAAACTTAACTTCTTAAAAATTATATACACATATGCAAATTATACACACAAACCATTTCACTAAATTGGTATATGCAGTTTTAAAGGAAATAACAAAATTAAAATGATAAGGTTTTATTCTTCCCTTTTAACTGAGTTTTTGCACAGAGCATGCAATTATATTTTTGAACCAATATGATTACTTAAAAACTAGAGAACAAAGCTTCGTTTGTCACAGGACACTTAGTAACACTGTTTTCTTCATTGCCTAATCAGTTTTTATTTAGTATAGAACCTTATCATAAGTGATATAAGGCACAGAATTTTAAGAAATGTGGAGAGTACTGTGTGTGGAAAAGATCTGTGGCTTGTACGTTATGATTTGGACAGATTCATCATACGATCATGACTCTGACCTCTAGTCTATCACTTCAGGGTAGTGGTGGTTTAGCCAGATCAGATCTGGGCTTAAATCTCTACTTTGACACTGAGTTGGAAGGAGGCGCTTAATCTTTTTAAGCCTCAACTTTTCCATCTGTAAAATGGAGACAACAATACTCATGCTATCAGAGGATAAAAAGAGAGAGTGTATGCGATAAATATTAGGCATTACCTGTCCTAGCACTTAGTTCCCAAGAATAGTTTAATGGTTCAATGAATGAAATCAAAGTGTTTAAAAATAAGAATAGTATAATAATATTAGACTCAGGGAATGGTGGAGACTAGATTAGCCAATGCTCTCTCAAAGAAAACATCCTTGACTTAATAGCCTCTGCTTAAAAATGGTTGGTGAAGAGGCTTTCACCATCTGCCAGTGTAGCTGGCTCTCCACTGAACTGTTTTAATTACTCCCATATTTGCTATGTCAGTCTAGGCATAAAATATTGACATGCTGCCTCAAAACTAACACTGGAAAAAGAGATAACCTTATTGCAACACAAGCCTTGTGGACTTTACACTTGCAATGACTATGATTCACATGGCAAGGAAAAATACAGCAACACTATAATATCTAAATGAAATATTGCATGCCTGGGAGTGCATCCTTTAGAAAACAGATGGCTTTTTATTGAAAACAAAATATGATTATGGTGTTTACATGCAAAAATCTTATACTGTCTAATTATAAGAATCAGACTAGTTGTAGCCGTTCTGGAGTGCAAAGCTTTAAATCAGTAGAGAAATTTGACTCTGTACAATTGAGGACAATGAAATACAGGTAAAATGTCACTTTAATGAACATTATAGTAATTCCCAGATCTCTTTAGTAAGACTATATACAGGTTTTTTATGTATGACCCATAGTTACAATATTCTGTTGATCTGGTTTCAATATAAAGTTAGCATAAATGATGCTATATGTTCACCAGGTCCTGCCTATTTAAGAATTTATTTGCATGAAAGTTGCTTTGACATTTATCATTGTATTGCAACTGGACTTCAGTGCTATGGAACATTTTTTTAAACTTTGACAGATATGAGGAAAGACTGACTACCTTTAAGTTTGGTGAGAGTATAGAGACCAGTCAGATTAGCACAGTCATTGAGGAGAAATGATAAATTGGAGTAATTTCTTAGGTATCTTTAGCTGATAAATGAAAACAGAGTATATTTTAATTCAGCAGCTGTCACCTGGGTTTCCCTGGTGGCTCAGATGGTAAAGAATCTGCTTGCAATGTGGGAGATCTGGGTTCATTCCCTGGATTAGAAAGATCCCCTGAATAGGGGAACAGCTACCTACTCCAGCATTCTTGACTGGAGAATTCCATAGACAGAGGCCACAGACCATGAGGTCACAAACAGTTGTACACAACTGAGAGACTAACACGTTCAACTGGGATAATTTTTCCCAAGGGCATTTAGAAATACATAGAGATATCTTTGGTTGATAAAGCTAGGGAGGGGGTGTTACTGGTATCTGGTGGGTAGAGGCCAGGGATGCTGTTAAACAACGCACAGGACAGCCACTCCTAATACAGAGTGTCCGGCCCCAAATGTCAGTAGTGCTGAGAATGAGAACTCAGCAATTTGAAAGTCTGAATTACATTCTCTTATGTACTTTAATAGATAGCTACACAAGTTGAACTATAACATAATAAAGCACTTTTTATATCCTATTATCTTTAATCATATGAGATTCTAATTAGATTCTATCATTTAATAAATATCTACTTTCTAAATGTTATGTGAAAATAAGATTTTCATAGTAATGAAAACCATCCTGTACAAATAGTGACCTTAGAACCATCTTTTTTAATAACTATGAAAGAAAGAAAGTGAAAGTTTCTCACTCATGTCCAACTCTTTGCGACCTCATGGACTGTTGCTCTCCAGGATCCTTTGTCCATGGGATTCTCCAGGCAAGAATACTAGAGTGGGTGGCCATCCCATTCTCCAGGAGATCTTCCCTACCCAGGGATCAAACCCAGGTCTTCCACATTGCAGGCAAATTCTGTTTGAGCCACCAGGGAATCCCTTTTTATAACTATAGCAGAAGATTAAAACAAAGTATGCAGACACCAAACCTGTAAATACCTTCACCATTCCTTGGGATTCTGTGAATTGCTCTCAGCAACAGCAGTCAAAGTCAATCAACAAGCAATCCAGAGCTGATGGTCATTGAAGCTGTAAATATTGGAGCAGTAGTATTGACAACAAAGCTGAGTGCAAAATTAAAGAAATGGCTGAGAGCTGGAGCAAATCAATTTAGCCTGGGGGAATTAAAGCTCCTGAGTTAAAATTAGGAAAAGTAACTCAGGCAACAGAATTGAAAAGCAATCAACCCTCTTCAGGCCCTAGACTATAGACCATACAGTTCTCACGTTTGGTCAGTGTTTATTGTGCAGCCATAAAATCCCAGTGCCACTCAACAACTTTTTTATGGGTCTGCTTGTTGGCAGTTCTAGACTCAGCTGGATGGCTCTGCTTTTAGCTGCAGGCTTGGCTTTGGTTGGCCCCACTTGTCTTTATTTTGGGACAAACACATACACAGCGAAATCTCTTTTTATGGGAAATGCAGAGGCACATGAAGATAACTGCACAAACACATTTCAAGCTCTTGCTGACATCAGATGTGCCAACAGCTCATTGGTCAAAGCAAGTTGTGTGGCAAGCCCTAAGTCTAGAGACAGGGAAGGATACTCCTCCTACAGAGGTAGTGAGGAGGCTGAATATTTTAAAACTATAAAGTTACCTACTATTCCAACTCCAACTGAGCTCAGATTTTCTAAAGGAATATAATTTTTTGGTATTCAATTACAATACAATATTTTTAATTCTCGGAGAGAAAGGATAGTCCAGGTAATGAGTCATGTAGTTGGATTATCAGGTTCTGAATATTATTCCTCCTTTCTACCACTGATGTGAGAAGCTGAGCATATCAGCTTTTCTGCAGAATCTCATCTCTACCATCTGCTAAATGTAGCTAACATGTGCTGTTGACTTACTATTCTGCACCTTCCAGGAAACAAGGTAAAATCTAGAATTTGCCAGGAAATCCTTGGTGGAAGATAGTAGCAAAGAACTCATCATGATTTAATTGTTCAGCCTTGATAATTTTTCTGCAGTTTCTTTAATGTTATTTAGATGGATTTCTGTTATTTGAGGAAGGATTTCTGTCCAGTCCAATTTCCAACACTGTTGAGGTACCGGGGAAACTTATCTGATTAAGATATTAAAATTTCAGAAGAGCAGTAACTTCAAGGAAAGGAAAAAAGTGGGTGAAGATTCCAGTGTTTGCTACAGTGGTTTATGAAAACACCTTTCTTTCAGAGGGCTTAAACAAATCATTGGTTAAGGAAGGCTTTCTTATTTGGTGAGCTGGAAGTGAGTGAGTAGGGAATAGATAGCGGCTAAATGATAATATGGAGTAAGTTCTGTCAAACCACAGTGGCCTTTCATCTAAAGATATTATGAGGTATTTTTGTCTACTGGGTAGCAGACAAGAAAAAATATGGGAAGAGAGCAATCATTTACATTTTAAAAATTCTGAATTACTGGTTTTCTATTTGAACTGGAGTAATATTTTATCATTTTCTAAATAACTTTCACCTTTTTTCCATCTGTTGTACATGATACTCTCTTGTTTTTCTAATTCTTCTGGGTGTCTGTGGTTGTATCTTATTTCTTATTTGTAGTGTTATTGACTTCTGTTGGCCATTTGCTCTTTCTTCATTTGACTTAATGAAATTTACCTTTTCATTCGGTTCATTCCATAAAAAATTTTGAGCATATACTTTAGGTGATTGAGTCTACATTTTGTCTGTCTTTTATTGATGTGTTTTGTTTTACACTGCTTTGTTTGAATGTGAATCCTTTTACATATTTAATGAGAAATTCAATTCATATATATCTTCTTTTTAAAACGATAATTATGGTTAATATGATAAATTTTTGTCTGAATCCAGCTCCACTCTACTTGTTTAGAGATATGATTGACATATGGGTCATTTGATCTATACTGCATGTTCCCCTTTTCTGGTCCTGTGCCCATGCACCCTCTGATGAGCTGAAACATAGAGCCCTACAATTCCATGATTGGTCTCCATGGGACTCAACCAGTCCCAATGAATTGGAGTGGTGGGCATCTGACCAAGTGGACTAATCAGATTTTTCTCTCCTCGAAGATCAGAAGATCAGATTTGAAGGAAGTGACTTCAATCAATATCTGTTAGATTGCAATTGGGATATAAGAAAAAGTCAAAATTGGGTGTTCATGATTGCCTGGAATGAGAAGAGGTAGGCTTCTGGTAAGCCTGTGCACAAAGAGAGGAAGTACCAAAGGACTATGCAGAGTGAGACAGAAAGATAGAAAAAGTGGTGACCATGCTTCTTATAAGATTTCTTGTCCCTTCTGTAGTTTGGCTTCCCTTCCAGCCTCTAGTTTCCATTGTATTCAAGCTAGCCAGAGTTAATTTGTTTCCTTGTAACCAAATGATTTTTAAAAAAGTGATTCTTCCATTTTATTTTAAAATCCTTTTATCATATTTTGGACCTTGTTTTAAACTTTGCTGTTACTGTTTCTTAATTTAAAATGGTGAGTCTAGTTCATATGTTAGCCTGTGGAAAACTAGCCAGTTGGTTCATCTGACTGTATCACAGCTTATCTGGTAATGGAAATTTGAATTTTCAGTAAAGTTCCTGCATTTTGCTGTTCCTTTCAATAACACTCATGATTATTTTAAGGAAGGAAGGAAGCTGTTTAAATGGAAAGCATATTAGTTTCCTATTATTAGTTTCCTATTGCTGCTATAACAAATTTGCATGACCCTGGTGGTTGGAAATAACACAAATTTATTATCTTACATTTCTAGAGGTCAGAAACCTGAATTGGGTTTTATGGGTTAAAATCATGGTGTTGGCAGGGCTTCATTCCTGCTGGAGGTTTTAGTGGAGTCTCCAGCTTCTCAAGGCCACTTGTATTCTTCGACTGTGGCCCCTTCCTCCGTTTTCAAAAGACATCACTCTGAGCTTTGCTTCCATAATCACATCTCTTTTCTGCTTCTGACCCACTGACCCATCCGTTTTTGCCTTATAAAGACCCTTGTAATTACACTGGATCCAAAATAAACCAGAATAATCTCCCTATCTCATAATCCTCATAATCCTTAATCACATCTGTAAAGTCTTTTTTTTTTTTTAACATTTAAGGTGACATATCACAGATTCTGGGAACTATGATGTGGACATCTTTGGATGGCCATTATTCAACCTGCCACTGAGCATTGTGGTGGTGGTTTAGTCTCTAACTTGTGTCTGACTCTTGTGGCCCCATGAACTGTAGCCTGCCAGGGTCCTCTGTCCATGGGATTCTCCAGGCAAGAATACTGGAGTGGGTTGCCATTTCCTTCTCCAGGGGATCTTCCTGACCTAGGAATTGAACCCAGGTCTCCTGCATTGCAGGCAGATTCTTTACCAATTGAATTACAGGGGAAGCTCGAGCATTATATTAGGGGCTATTTACTCACATGTCAATTCTACTGCTATTCAATCTTAAGCAAGTCATTTAAATTCTCTGTGCTTCAGTTTCTACATGTGTAAGCAAGGGACTTATATTAATCACTTTTTAGAGTCCTTTCTTAACCAAAATTCTTTTTCTAGGTTACTACAAGTAACACATAAAATAACACTAAATTGCCAGCATAATTTCAGAAGTGGTTATTTTTTTCAAGAATATTTTACTGAATTTAACTAAGTCTCTTAATTTCAGGCAAGCATTTATATGTTCCTTCTCATTTGACAAGAACAGCATTCTGCTTCCACTATATATAATTATTTTGTCCTTTCCTAATGGCACTGTTCCTTGTTCTTATTCAGTACTTCCTTGCTAATGCTTCTCCTTACTCCTTTCCACTGATATTATTCCACCTCCTAATTCTCTTGCTTTAAAAAAAAAAAAAAAAAAGACCAGTGAATGCGTTATGGTTTCTAAAAATGATTGTTTTAAATGAATACCCCACGGTTTTTCAGATTCACTTGTCCAAAAACAAAAGTAAAATATAAGCCTTTCATACTATCATTAGTCATCACTCATGTATCGAAAGGACATAAATCAGAACACATTAAAAATTTTTTTAATTTTCTAATTAATTTAAAAAGCAGTGGGTTAGAGCATGGGTAGCAGTTTTCAAAATGTAACATTAAGGAGATAACATATTATGTTATTATTAGCAATTGATAGATTTTTTTCAGAGTGAGTCTACTCATAGTCAATCTAAATGTCCATAGATACATGAATGGAGATATATAAATATATATATATACATAGATATAAATATATATATATATATATATATATATAGAGAGAGAGAGAGAGAGAGAGAGAGAGAGAATGGACTACTATTCAGCCTTTAAAAAGAAAGAAATCCTTGCTGTTTGTGACAATTTAGATGAACCTTGAGTGTATTACACTAAGTGAGTAAGCCAGACAGACAAGTATGGTATCATCTATACATGGAATCTAAAAAATAAAACCCTCCCCCAAAACCCCCAAATTGAAGTTAAACTCATCCTTAAAGAGAGTAGAAAACTAATTTCTAGGGACTGGGCCTGGGGAAATAGGGCGAGGTTGGTGAAACTGTACAAACTTTCAGCTATAAGACGAATAAGGTCCAAGGATCTAATGAAAGTGAAAGTGAAAGTGTTAGTCACTCAGTTGTGTCTGATTTTTTACAATCCCATGGACAGTAGCCTGCCAGGCTCCTCTGTCCATGGAATTTTCCAGGCAAGAATACTGGGGTGGGTTGTCATTCCCTTCTTGAGGGGATCTTCCCGACTCAGGGATCAAACCCACGTCTCCTGCATTGTGGGCAGATTTTTTCCCATCTGAGCCACCAAGGAAGTGGTGAGGATCTAATATTTAATGTTAAACACTGTGACAATCATTAATAGCACTGTATTGTGTAACTTAAATTTGTTAACAGAGTAGAACTTAAATGGTTCCACCAAAAAACAGAAAATATAAAAATGTTTGGGAATGGGTGTGCTAAATAGCTTGATTGTGAGAATCTTCACAAGGCATATGAATATCAAATCACCACACTGTACACTTGAGATATCTTATAAATTTTTATGTCAGTTATTCCTCAGTAGAGCTGAAATTTTTGAAAATTATTGAGCTTATGAGAGAAGTTTAAATATTTATATATTTACTATTTTGGCTTCTCAGTGGCCTCTTAATTTAGTTGTTTCCCAGCTATGTCAAATTCTGGTGGCCTTTCATAAAAAAATATTTCTTGGTAGAGTCAGTATGTCTGGATCAGTTACACCTCCTCATGCTTCCTTTAGGTTAGTCTCTTTTCCTCAGAAATCTTTATTGAAAGTGATTTTCTTAAGCTGCTTGAACATTTTACCATCATGGACATGTTAACCTAGAATGTATCATCTGGACTATGAACCAGGAAGAAATCCGGGCTGTATGTACTGTTGTTACTTAGTATGGCTGTCCTGTTAATCCCTTATGTAAGAGGAGTTGTGAGACTATTGCTCCCAAACGTCAGGAATTTATGGTTCAATGAAAGGAAGATATAATTATGAAACTTAAGTATCTACATTCTTAATATAAGGGAAAATGACTAGAATAAAATGGCATAAATATTTCAGCTACTGTTGCTTCAAATACATACCTTTTCCTGAAGAGAAGGGCCTCTGTAGTCTCACTGCTCAACTGCAAGCAACTCACATAGGGCCATGTTTTATTGGGGAAACTCAAGCAATTCTCTGGCATGAGAAAACTATTCCCACAACTCTGTCAAGATGCTACTTCATGGCTGTCTTGTCCACAGTAATTTTTCCTAGGAAATTATAATTTTATGGTTAAATTAAGGCAAAAAATTTCTCTACAGAAAATCCTGAAGATCTTGAGAAAACTTATATAGTCAGTTAGTTCTGAAATGTAGTTATACCCAGGCTTGTTGTTTTCTCTTGACTACTGTTACCAACAATAGTTTTTACTGATTCTAATTTTTAAGCCATGCAAATTACAGAAGTCTTCAGAATGCCAATAATAGCATGCTGGGGTTAATTATTGACTCAGAAGGGAGAATGTCAACTACTGAATCATCAACATATCTCCTGCCACACCTGGGGTGTTCTCTGGATGACTTCCATCTAAGTGTTGACAAAACTTGACCTTGGATAGTTGCTAAGATTTGATGGGACTAGAGCCAGAGGGGCATGTATGCCAGTAGAACAGGCTCCATGTTCATAAACCAGGTTATCCTGCTCCACATATGGCAAGAAGTGTGCTTTTTGAGTTTTCAACATTAAGGCTGATTGAAAGCTTCCAATCAAAAGGTTGTTATTATTGTAATTTCATGCAGTGCCCAAGATTCAATCCTGATGTAAACCTTAGTAGTTAAGTTGAAAGATCAAGACCCAATGATTGGTCACCTAAAAGGGATAAGCATGCCTATTTGATAGGAATAGAGTAGAATAATTAAATAGTTTAGAAATCCCAATAGGGAATTAAAGATGGAAAGGGAATTTTAAGGGAGTTGGGGAGACTGTTGTAGGCTAATGACCACTCAAGAAAAGAATCCAGTAACCTAGCAACAATCTACTCTACCTTGAAGAAAGACCAGGAACATTCAAGCACCACATTCAAGCCAAAAACCCTGATAGTTAATATACAAGACACTAGATATAGAGTCTGAATCTTATTCCACAAAGTCAGGGAGTTAATGGTCTTTGAAGAGTAGCATTTCTGCATGTAGCCAAGTCAGGAATATAGGTGAAAGGGGAAAGAAACTAGGTAAAAGGGGACACTATACTGAAACCTGAGATGAATTACCTTATTTTAGTATGTGTTACCACACTCTTGCTAATATGCATGTGATTTAAATAGTACCATTGCAGTCCAGGTTAGACCACATAAGGCCAAAGGAGGAACTAATGATGCTAGCATGGACATTTAACCAAGAATGAGGAAGGAGGTGGCCTTCTCCCCCTCCCTTCTTTTTCTTTGATTATAAAAATGTAGCCCTCTTTGTTCTCAGGGATATGCTCCCTTGCTGGCTTGCTTAAATCTCTTATAAACATTCGATGCTAATAAATTCACTCTTCACCTGCCACTTTGACTCATGCTGAATTCTTTCTGTGATGAGACAAAAGAACCTGGGCTTCAGTAAGTCCTGACACCAGGTGAGCAGTTTCAGTTAAAAGACAGTGGGACTGAGTCCTCTCCTAAGACAGAGATCATGAGTTCAAGTCCCAGTCTGAGCTGCATCTGGGTTCAGGTCCCACCTGAGAAGGAGTGTGGTTTCACATTTTTTATAGTTAAAATACAGGCCCACAATTAGAACACTATATTACACCTTTTGAGTGGTCCTGGTAGCAGTCCCAGCCAGGGTGTGGCGGGGGAATGCACTGTTTTTCTAGCTGATTTAGCTGGGAGCCAGAGAACAAGAGTTCTGACCACAGTTGTGCTCCTGATTAGTCTGGGAAGGGCATTTAACCTAGAGTCTCCTATTTCTCTTCGCAACATTAAGTTAGTAAGGAACTGACCTTGAAGTTTGTTGTGAGGACTGATGACATCTTAAGAAGGTTTGTCTTTGAGGAAAAGGGGGCTTCACAGCAGTCTCTTAGGCCTCACTATTTCAACAAGGGGAGGTAAATAGAATAAAGAGAGTGAAATAGCAGTAATAAAAAGGGCACTGTGGAAGAAGACTAAATAATACTGTCTAACCTGTTAAAACCTTTCATTGCTTCTATTATCTATAATTTCTAGGTCAATTATGCTAATGTCAGCCCAGGGCCTAATTGAGTTAAGGAAAGCATACAGGAAGGTCTATATTGACATGATGTCAAGAGAAGAGTGGTATTCGATATGCAAGTGCCAAATCAGGCCTCCATTTAGATATAATAGACTAATTTGGTACAAGCTCCTAATAGAACTTGATGGTTAATCATATCCCTGTGGAGCAAAACTTAAGTCTTGCAGATCACAAATCCCAGAGATAACAAAGTTTCACATGTAAGGTTGACATCAAACTTTTCACAATTAATTCTTTAAAAGTTGCCTTTGAGAAAGTCTATAAAACCAGTCAGTATTTATTGAGGTCTTTGTGTATGCAAGCTCTGGGTTAGGCTCCTTAGACTTAATCATAGCTTATTGTCAGATCATCATAAAGCAAATTCAACATAAGAAACCGAAAATTTCTAATATAAAAAGTAAAGTGTATTAATTTAAAAATTAATATGTGAACAAGTTATCTTGTCCTATTTTTCCCCTAGGAAGTCTTCACAAACTGGGAAAGAAAATTTTCTCCCAAATTTCCTCCATGAGCCATGATGACATATAGTCCTAAACTTAGCTATGGTGGGTCTCTGTCCTGAGGCAGGCTCCCCAGCACAAGTTAAGTCTCCCTCCATAAAGGAAACTATCTGGATAGAGCAAAGAATCTTTCTTCAAGAACTTGGAAGCATCAGCCTGGGCACAGGGCAGTTTGGTTATTCCTTTTGGAATAGCTCCATCTTCCTCTCTATGGAGGTGAGCCTTGACAGAACTTTATCTGAGAATGCAGACATTTTTTTGAATCTTGGAAAACAGTGAGGGGTGAGTGGCTTACCTTGAAATATCAGCAGCATTTGGATTGAGTTTCAGTAGGTAATGAATTAACAGTATGCACTCCTAACTGCAATTTCTAAGTGTGGCTTCTGTATTTAGAGTAAATACTGGCTGCCGAGTCTTCATGTGTTGTGGATGGGGAGATAGCCCTTTGCTCCTACTTCATGTTAAGAGGTAAAGCTAAGTGCCATTTGAGTGGTCAATCCCTACACCGTGCTCCCCCACCCCCACCCTGCCCCCAGCCACAACTACTGAGGAGTTCCAGCGTTTTCCTCATCTCAATCCTTAGTACTAACAGTCTGGCAACTGAGTAGAGGTATTTCAACAAAGTCTAAGCTCCATTCTCTGATTATCTCTCTGGATTCCCCAAACTTTCACAAGTGTGATTTAGCTTCTTTATTATTGGCTGTAGATTTTCTTCCTAGGAGCAATTTACAAAATGTTCATTCCTCATTCAAGCAAGCAAAAAGATATGTACAAGTACAAAATAGTAAAAACCATTAAAGTAGAAGATGAGTCATATAGAACAATTTATTGAAAAAAGAAATTGGTCTAGAGTCATATATTTCACATATTAAAACTTCAAATATAGGGAGGGAGGAGTGGAATGGGGGGAAATTTATTCTTAGATTTGATAATGTGAAGAATTTGGTTAAGTATGTTCTTAAAAGCTTTAAAGTAGCCAATGGCACAGAATTAGACTAAAAGAGTAGTATGAAAGCTATTAGTTGTAATAATCAACTTAAAATTAAATGCCCTTATTAAAAGACCTAAGGCTAGAATTTCCCAAACTGGTGTCCTGAACATTACCATGTCACAAAATGTTAGAGCTGGACACGACTTGGTGATTAAACAACAACAAATAGAAAGTATACTATACTACAGAAACTGTACTAAACTATGGAAAGTTTATACATACTACACTACACTGTAATTTTCTATTCTTCACTATACTACAGTACACTATACTATAGAAAGTGTTTCTGTGGTAAAAATTATTTGGAAAAGGCTCTGTTAAAAACTATATATCTCTTTAACTTTTATTTATTTTTCTTTGTGCTGGGTCTTTGTTGCTGCATGCGGGCACTCTCCAGTTGCAGCAAAAGAGGGCTGCTCTTGGTTTGGGTGCATGGGCCTCTCATCGCAGTGGGTTCTCTTGTTGGGGAGCATGGGCTCTAGGCCCAGGGACTGCAGTAGCTGCAGCACACAGGCTCAGCAGTCATAGCTTGCGGCCTAGTTGCTCCACGGCTTGTGGAATCTACACAGACCAGGGATTGAACCTTGGATCTCCTACACTGGGAGGCAATTCCCATCTACTGTACCACCAGGGAAGTCCGCTCTGCGTTTCTTAACTTGAGAATTCCTCGGCGTCTTTAACATGATAATGAGCACTGTAAAACTCTTAAGAGGAAATACAGTGTTCATTGCTTCCCCTACTATTTGATCACCGAAAACTGTTTTCATGTTACACTTAACATCTCAGAGTAATGCTCTCCTGAGTGGTTTAGGAAACACTCGGGTTAGCTCTCAAATCAGTTTAAGAATTTAAATTTAAGAAGCATTGAGAAAGTTAAGTAATAATAAAAAATTAATAAAACTAATTTATTATTTTATTAATAAAATTAATAAAACCACAAACTGTCAAAATTAATAAATAAATTCATAATTTGTTTCTCTATAAAAGTAAAAGGATTATGTGACTAGCTTGGATATAGACAAATAAAACTTTGATAATAATAACATTGAAATATTAATGAAATTTTAATTTTGAATAAACTATACATTGCTTAAATGGACTTAACTGGAATATAGAAAGTCAAGAAAATAAATATTGTGATAGAATTGGGAAAAAAGTCACATGTTTTTGTTTTCTCTCTGGTATGTTATTTTTTATTGAAATACAGTTGATGTACAATATATAATAGTATTACTTCTGCATATATTATGAAATAAAAATAATCACCACAATAAACCTATTAATAGTAATCATTGTCCCCAAATAAAGTATTATAATATTAGAGAACATTTCCCTTACGCTATATATTACATCCTTGTGACTTATTTATTATATAACTCTAGATTTATATCTTAATCTCCTTCATGTATTTTGTCTTCCTTCCCAATTCCCTGCCTTCTGGCAATCATCTGTTTGTTCTCTGTATCTATGAGTCTGTTTTTGCTCTATTTGTTTGTTTAGTATTTCAGATTCTGTATATAAGTGAAATTATGTGGTTTACATCTTTCTATGTCTAACACTTCACTTAGCATAATGCCTTCTCGATCTATCCGCGTTGCCACAAATGGAAGGATTTCATTTTGCTTAATGACTGAGTACTATTCTATTGTGTGTGTATATATATATATATATATATATATATATATATATATACACACACACCACATCTGCTTCATCAATTTCTCTATTAATGGACACTTAGGTTGCGTCTATTCCCTGGCTGTTGTAAAGAATGCTGCAATGAACATTGAAGTCCTTAGTTTTTTGACTTAGTGTTTTTGTTTTCTTTATATAAATATCCGGAAGTGAAATCACTGGATCATATGATAGTTCTTCAGTATTTTTTTGAGGAACATCCATGTTATTTTCTGTAACAGCTCCACCAATTTACTATCCCACAAACAGCACAAGAGGGTTCTCTTTTCTCCACAACCTTTGTCTTGCTATTTGATGTCTTTTTGATGAAGCCATTCAGACACTGGTGAGATGGTGTCTCAGTGGTTCTGATTTGCATTTCCTTGATGATTGATGGCATTGAGCTTTCTTTGATGTACCTGTTGGTTATCTCTATGTCTTCTTTGGAAAAATGTCTGCTCAGCTTCTCTGCCCACTTTTTAATTGTGCTGTTTGGTTTCTGATGTTGGGTAGTATGAGTTATTTGTATATTTTAGGTATTAACCCCTTATCAAATATATCATTTGTAAATATCTGCCATTTTGTAGGCTGCCTTTTCATTTTATTGATAGTTTCATTTGCTGTACAAAATCTTTTCAGTTTGATTTAGTCTTTTTTTTTCTGCTTTGCTTGAGGAGACATATGCAAAAAAAATATTGCTAAAACCTGTGTCAAAGAATGTACTGCCTTTATATTTTTTCTTCCAGGGATTTTATGGTTTCAGGTCTTACATTTAGATCATTAATTCATTTTGAGTTTATTCTTGTGTATAATGTGAGAAGAGTGGTCCATCTGATCCCTTTGTATGTGGCTGTCCAGCACCTTTTATTGAAAGGATTACTTTTTCCCCATTGTATTTTCTTGCCTCCATTGTCATAGATTAATTGACCTTAAATGTGTGGGTTCATTTTTGGACTGTATATTCTGTTCCATTGATCTATGTATCTGTTTTTGTGTCCCTGCCATTCTTCTTTGATTACTGTAGCTTTGCAGTGTAGTTTGAAATCAAGGCGCATAATACCCTAAGCTTTCTTCTTATTTCCAAGACTTCTTTGGCTATTCAAAGTCTTTGGTGTTTCTGAATTAATTTTAGAATTATTTGTTCTAGTTTTTTTTTAATACATTGATATTTTGATAGAGATTGCATTTAATCTTTAGATTGCCTTGGAGAGTACAGCCATTTTAATAAGACTAATTCTTTCAATTTATAAGCAAGGTGTATCTTACCATTTGTTTGTGTTGCCTCTAATTTCTTTCATCAGTAACTTATAGTATTGGTTAGATTTATTCCTTGGTCTTTTATTCTTTTGAATACAATTATAAATGGGATTATTTTCTTAATTTCTCTTTCTGATAGCCTGCTGTTAGTGTATAGAAATGCAACAGATTTTTGTATATTAATTTTGTATTTGCAATTTCATAGAATTCATTTATTAGTTTTAAAAGTTTTGGGAGGCATCTTTAGGATTTTCTATATATAGTATCATGTCCTTTGCAAACAGTGACAGTTTTACTTCTTTCCAGTTTGGATTCTTTTAATTCTCCTTTTCTTATCTGATTGCTGTGGCTAAGATTTTCAATACTCGGTTGAATAGAAGTGCTGAGAGTGAGCATACTTGTTTT
Source organism: Okapia johnstoni (assembly GCA_024291935.2). Classification (NCBI taxonomy): domain Eukaryota; kingdom Metazoa; phylum Chordata; class Mammalia; order Artiodactyla; family Giraffidae; genus Okapia; species Okapia johnstoni. Next base: position 32,932,872 of record CM044309.1, on the reverse strand, counting down.
GTTCCTGATCTTAGGAAATACTTTTAGCTTTTCAGCATTGAGTATAATGTTGGCTGTGGGTTTATCATATATGGCCTTTATTATGTTGAGATATATTCCCTCAATACCCTCTTTACTGAAAATTTTTATAGTAAATGATGTTGATTTTTGTTAAAAGCTATTTCTGCATCTAGTGAGATAATTATATTTTTATTCTTCACTTTAAGATGGTGTGCCACATTGATTGATTTTTATATATTGAATCATACATTAATCCCTGGGAAAATCTCACTGGATCATGATGTATGATCCTTTTAAAGTAGTCCTGAATTTGGTTTGTAAATGTTTTGCTGAGAATTTTTGCATCTGTGTTCTTCAGTGGTGTTGGTCTGCAATTTTCCCTCTTTGTGGTATCTTTGTCTGGTTTTGGTATCAGAGTAATGCTAGCCTCATGGGATGAATTGGACCATCTCTTTCTTTAAAAATTTTTGCCATAGTTTGAGATGAATATATGTTAACTCTTCTTTAAATGTTTTGTGGAATTTGCTCTTAAAGTCATCTGTTTCCGAGGTTTTGTTTGCTCAGAATTTTTCTTATTACTGATTCAATTCCATTACTGATAATTTGTCTGTTATATTTTTGTTTCTTTCTAGTTCTGTCTTGGGAAACTGTTTCCAGGAAGTTATCCATTTCCTCTAGGTTGCCCATTTAATGGCATATAATTGTTTATTGCAATGTCTTATGATCCTTTGTATTAACATTTCTGTTGTACCAGTTGTAACTGCCCTTTCATTTCTGATTTTATTTATTCAAGCTTTCTCTTTTTCTCTTGATGGGTCTGGCTAAAGGTTTATCAATTTTGTTTACTTTTTCAAAGAACTGGCTCTTAGTGTTCTAAATCTTTTCTACTATATTTTTCTTTTAGTGTCTATTTTAATTTTTTCTACTCTTATATTTATGATTTGTTTCTCCTAAGTTTGGATTTTCTTTGTTCTTCTATTTCTAGTTCCTTTAGGTATAAGATTAGGTTGCTCATATATATGATATAGATGATTTTGCTACTTTTATCTTCTAACCTTTCTACCAGATATATAAGTAGTTAACCTGCTACATTTATCATGTATTTGCCTTGAATGGTGAGATTTTTCCTTTGTAATTCTCATATTTCTAGTTATAGTCTTTTCTTTTTTGATTGGATAAGTCCCTCTAGTGTTTCCTATAAAGCTGTTTTGGTGGTATTGAAATCTTAGTTTTCACTTGTCTGTAAAACTCTTCTTTCAGATCTGAATGATAGCTTTGCCAGGTAGAGTATTCTTGGATGTAGTTTTTTTCTTTCATCACTTTAAATGTATCTTGCCAATTTCTTTTGGTCTGAAAAGTTTCCGTGGAAAGAGAAGTTCACTTGTATGTAACTTGTTGCTTTTTCCTTGCTGGTTTTACTATTCTCTCTTTATTTTATTTTTTACCATTTTAATTATAATCTCTTCATATGGATAACTTCGTTTTCATAGTGTTTGGGACTCTCTGTGCTTCTGGGATCTGGATGTCTGTTTCATTCCTCAGGTTAGGGAAGTTTCCAGGTATTATTTTTTCAAATATGTTTTCCATCCCTTTCTTCCTCTATTTCCTTCTGGAACTCCTTTAATGCGAATATTGGTATACTCGATGCTGTGTTAGAGGTCTCTTAAACTTTCCGCACTTTTTAAAATTATTTTTTTCTGCTTGATTTGGGTGGTTTCCACTACTTTGTGTCCAGTTCACTGATGTGTTACTTTGTATCATCTCAATACTAATGATTTATTTTAGCATACTTTTATGTTTTAGTTATTGTATTCCTTAGCTCTGTTTGTCTCTACTTTATATTTTCTTTAAGTTTTCACTAAGTTCATCCATTCTTCTCCCAGCTTCACTGAATATCTTCCTGATCATTTATCAGGTGAATTTCTTTTCTTTACTTCATTTAGTTTCCTGAGGTTTTGTTTTGTTTCTCTGTTTGGAACATATCCAACATATCATTTTATCTAATTCTGTGTTTAGTTCTATATATTAGGTAGGTCAGTTACATTTACCAATCTTTGAGGAGTAGCCTTATATAGGAGACGTCCTGTAGGGCTGCAACACATTCCGTTATGGTCATCAGAACTCTATGCTCTAGGAGTGTCCCCTGTGTGGTCTGTGTGAGTCCTTCTGTTCTGGTGGGGCTGAGTACTGTACATGCGCCAGTGGGTGGGGCTGGCTCATAGCCTGGGGGGCTGCCAGGTCTATCTTGTGTCCACTGGTTCCTGGCCCACTGATGGGTGGAGCTGGGTCTCAAGGCAACTGGCTGTGGGATGTGAGGGGGCCCAGGGTAATGCTAGTACAACCGGTGGGTGGGTCCAGGTACCCAAACAGATGGTTGTGGGGCTTTGGGGGTACCAGGAGTGGTGACAGCTTAAGGTTGGCAGATATGTCCCCAATGCTTATAGGCTGGAGAGTGTGTGTGTGTGTGTCTGTGTGTGTATGTGAGTCACTCAGTCATGTCTGACTCTTGGTGACCCCTTGGACAATAGCCCACCAGTCTCCTCTGTCCATGGAATTCTCCAAGTAAGAATACTGGAGTGGGTTGCCATTCCCTGCTCCAGTGGATCATCCCCATCTAGGGATTGGACCCAGGTCTCCTGCATTGAAGGCAGATTCTTTGCCATCTGAGTCACCAGGGAAGCCCAGTGAGAGGACTCCAAAATGGTTCTTGCCAGCACCAGTGTCCTTATGTTAGGATGAGTTTCCAAAAATGGCTGCTGCCAGGGTCTATGTCTCCAGAGGCAGTCCCAGTTGCCTCCTGCCTCTCCAGAAGGCCCTCCAAAATCAGCAGGTAGGTGTGACTCAGGGTCCTTCGAATAACTAACTGCTCAGCTGGTGAAGAATCCGCCTACAATGCAGGAGATCCCAGCTTGAATCCTGGGTCAGGAAGATCCGCTGGAGAAGGGATAGGCTGCCCACTCTAGTATTCTGGCCTGAAGAATTCCATGACTGTATAGTCCATGGGGTTGTAAAGAGTCAGATATGACTGAGTGACTTTCAGTTTGCACTGAGTCTCAGAGCATATGCAATTTTGTCATAAACTGATAACATGTCTTCAAAATAACTAATTTATTACAGTAAAGTCTTCTCATAAATAAAGCAAAACCAACTGTATCTTCTTTCTGGAATTTACTGAATGTTTTTACATATTTCATGCTTTATAATATGCAGCTATATCTTACAGCTAAATTTTATGCATTCCAAGCTTTATACTCTTCATAAATATTTTAATTCAAACAAGTTTCAGAGTATAACTTTTCCTCTAACCCCAAAATATAACTTTTAATCATTTCTGACTTCATTACTGTTCTCTATCATAAAATTAATATTATAAATCTTGGTTTAGGTTGTTAATTCTTAAAATGGCTCTAGTTTATATTCAAGGAACTTTAAAACTTTTCTAAATCTATTTGGCAAAATAGCTCATTTTATTTGAAAATTGCACCTCCAATTGTGTATCTCTGAGTATTCTGTTTTATCTACCTAATATTTTTTCTACATCTTAACTGCCTAAATTATTATACCTATGGCTTGTCACAACTGATTACTTCAAATATTACTCTTGTTTCACCAATTAGACATGCTTGTTTTGATTCCGAAGCCAACAATCCCTTCTAGGGAAAGGTCCAGATAGGAGAATTCCAAAATTTAAAAAAAATTTGGGGCTAGGAGATGCGTGTGTGTGTGCTAAGTCACTTCAATCATGTCTGACTCTTTGCGACCCCATGGATTGTAGCCCACCAGTCTCTTCTGTCCATGGGATTCTCCAGGCAAGAATACTAGAGTAGGGTGCCATGCCCTCCAGGGGATCTTCCTGACCCAGGGATTGAACCCATGTCTCCTGCAGCCCCTGCATTGCAGGCAGATTCTTTATCACTGAGCCACTGGAGTTAGCCCGGCTAGGAGATATGTACATATAACTGGTTTTATAAATGTTTGTTTCTCACAGAAGGATCAAATCTAGAAGGCAACTTGAACACCAATAAGATAACTCTATGTGAAATACGCCAAATTTTGCAAGATCTGCCTAAATTTGTTTCCATTAGCTGGAAAGTGAAAAGGAAAACCCACCTACAGAAAATGTTAATTTCCCTGAAGAGTATGAGTGTGTGTGCGTGTGTGTGTGTGAGATGAAGCAATTGAAAAGACTTCAGTAAAACAACAGAGGTACTGCTGATCTAACCCTGCTCTGGTTCACTCACTCACAGCTTTCAGAAACTGAATATAGATTTTCTCTTTCTTCTACTTTCTCCTACCCAGTCATTTGGAACTCACTTTTGAAAGGAAATATTAAGAGGCTGGATTGAATGCTAGAGCTACAATTATTTTCTGAGTTCCACCCTATAATTTTTCTAACCAAAACCTATACTATAGAATTGGTATAGTTTAGGAAAATTGTAGTAAACAAATCTAACCTCTGGGATGAATTCTCAGGTGTTAGTTCATTGGGTGTGTGTTAGTCACTCAGTTGTGTCCGACTCTTTGCGACCCCATGAACTGTAGCCTGTGAGGCTCCTCTGTCCATGAAATTCTCCAGGCAAGAATACTGGAGTGGGTTGCTATTCCCTTCTTCAGGGGATCTTCCTGACTTTGGGATCAAACCTGGGTCTCCTGCATTGCAGGACCATTCTTTAACACCTGAGTCACCAGGGAAGCCCATTAGGGAATATATTTCCTAATGAAACTAACATCTTGACAACTCAGTACTGTTGGACACCAAGCTATGAAATGCTTTAGTGTATATCACATTGCTGCGTTCATTGGCACCTTAAGGAGATTAATTGACATCCTTAACTAGATGTCTTATTTCTGCCCCAAAGAGCTAGTTTAGTTTAGAAGCAACATTCTCAAGCCTGTCTGACTCAATATTAACTAGCTCTTGGTTCCATAAGCTTATTTTATCTGCAGATGACAATAATTCCTTTTTCTATTTCTCCAAAATGAGATATTAGTGAGAATGGAGGACACCTCAATGACTCAACACATTCCCGTTCTCTTCTTGATTTTGTTATTTGGTATCTTTTCTTCAAAGTATTGTGCACCCACTCTTAACTACTACTGTGTAGGGCATTCAAGATAGTTTTACCTATTCCAAGGTAATTTCTTCCTGAATTTTTCCCCAAAAGAGTTAAAGGCTAATAAAGTACATGAAAGCCACGTTCATGAACATTATATAAGCAAGAAAATGACAAAGAACATGAGAAAAGGACAGGTGAAATCTCAGGAGTCAGAGGAAGCAATCCCTATCAGCAGAGAGATTAAAGACAGTTTCCCAGAGAAGGTGAAGGTCAACTGTCTGCTGTACTGAAACAGACTGTTTGTGTGTGTTCAGTCATGTCCAACTCTTTCCGACCCCACAGACTGTAGCTTGCCAGGCTCCTCTGTTAATGGGATTTTCCAGGCAAGAATACTGGAGTGGGTTGCCATTCTCTACTCCAGGGGATATTTCCTACTCAGGGATTGAATCTATTTCTTGCATCTCCTGCCTTGGCAGGCAGACTCGTTACCACTGCACCACCTGTATTGGTCTCAACCTAGGCTGGTCCCTTGAGCTGGGAACACAGAAATCCAGCCGGTGTGAGGCATTTTTGTGCATAAAGAAACAGTGAAAGCTCATCCATTTAGAGGAAGTATGAATCAAGGAAGAAGAATCACTTGGATCCAGAGGGCAAAAACCCTGAGCAAGTGATGCCTTAAGGTTTTCTTCCTCGTCTTCTAAATCCCCAAGCCTGGCTCCATTTCTGCCTTTGAGTTCCAGAGATACCCTCTCTCTTATTCACACATCACAGTGCTGCATCCCTTTTGGTTATTGCTCTGATTCTTCCCTCTTAGTAATTAAGCTCACTCTTTTAAATCATGAACCCTCTGCAGCCAATGTAGACTGGTTTGCCCTTACCATTGTGTGAATGGCTCCATCCAAGTGACAACTGGTTCCCTAATTGTTAATATCACTAGAGTCTTTGCAAGCCTTGATTTTATTTGATCTTCCTTGCATCTAAGACTGTGGACCACTTTATTCCACCTTTGACTTCCTAAATAGTACCCTCTCTTAAATCTATGACCCCTCAAAGCATCATTTCTCTCTCTTAGCTTTTCTTCTAACAACTTATTTAAAAACTGTCAAACCTCAAGTTTCCCTGACCCTCCTACTTATTCACTGGGTGTGCCTCCCTGAGTGAGCTCATTCCATCCAATGGGCTCAGTTAACATCTTCTCCCAAACTCATCGTCTGTTCTGGGCTCAGGTGCTATAGGACACCTCTAGTCCCATCAATTTAAGGCAATGTTGTAGGTCAGAGTCTCTGACAATTCACACTAAAAATTTGCATGTACCCATTTGTTAGGAAATGCTCTTCGGAACAATATCTTTAGAAGGTGAAAGAAGGAATCCCTTTGGAGGGAAGTAGAAGTTACGTTGTAATGCATTCAGAAAGCCAGAGGCAACTTCACAGGGAGCTCTGAGGCTGGGATGGTCCTTCAATAGCGTCTCTAGTTGGGGGAAAGGGGCTGGACCTTTATACCCCTGTACTGACCAGCATGGAATGCTGGCTGCCTGTAGCATTAGGGCAGTAACTAAAAAGGAATACAGCGTTGTGATGTGTGAATCTATATGTTGACTAGGATGAGAAGCTGCTCATTCCCAGCAGTACAGAGGGTAAATCCTGCAACCCTGAAGGGGAATTTGGGCAGCTCAGTACGATATTCATTATACAGGCACCTAATGTGTCTATGTACATTAGTCGCTCATTAGTGTCCAACTCTTTGCGACTCCATGGACTGTAGCCTGTCAGGCTCCTCTGCCCATGGAATTCTCCAGGCAAGAATACTGGAATGGGTAAAAACTCTATTATCTTTTCCATAAATGTATTACTTCTCTTGCCTTTCTTACATTTGTTTAATTGCTCTTCTGTCTAGTAACCCACATCAGATGCTAAGGGTTCATCAAGTCTCCTCACTAAGTCCTCCTTAGCAGCGAATCCAAAACCCAACTCTCTCCACCCTTAATTTTTCATTTTTCCTTTTCTTCCTTGCCCACCTTGTGGTCAGGGGCTTAATGCAGACATATCATCTCTCACCTAAACATCTGTAATAGTCACTTCGTTGCTACCGCAGGCTCACATCTTACATCCTTCCTTCCTGTCTATCCTTCACTTCACCTCCAAAGTGATCAGTCTCTAATGTAAAACTGACCACACCAGTCTCCTGTTTAGTCAGTGGCCCCCATTGTCCTCTGTAGAGTGACCACACTTCTCCAGCCTCATCTGAATTCCACAGTTCGCCATTCAGATGTGCCTTCCATCCTCCAAGTACATTAGCCAATTTCATATCTTCCTGTCTTTGATCATGAAGCTCTTTCTGCCTGGAATATTGTTTCGTGTTACTCCCTTGCCTCTTGAGAGTGCCTATTCACTTTTCAAGTCTTAATTCAATCGGTAACCCTCTGTGAAATCTTTCCTGGCTTGTTTCATCATGTTCTCTATTTATGTTCTTTCTTTATGATCCAACATATCTTTATGTCTGTAATTGTTAATTGTACTTTTTGAACCTATGACTGTCCTGCTATTTTTATCCTCCTGGAAGGCAGAAATTATGTCTGATTTATTCCTGAGGAGCATGGAAGAAAACACATTAGTTAATGATAAACGAAAGGATTATTACATAGGGAAAAGGGTCATGCTAACAGACAGGATGAACTTGAAAAATAAAAACCAAAACAAATGAGTTTGGTTTGGGGACTTTCTTTGGCTATGCCCTCCAGCCTCGTGATACGAAGGGAGGAGACAATATGAAGTTATTATCCTTCATAATTCAGGATGAAGAACTGAAAAGTTGGGTTCATTGGAAGGGCACAGTGTAGAAGAGATCAAAGTTTCCAGTGAGAGCTTTACTGCAACGGCTCCCCATAGGGCATGACTGGGTTGGAGACAAACAAGTCTGCGGTCTGGTGGATGGGTGGTAAGAACAGAGGTGGTCCAGGAATTGGAGGACAAAAGGCGGAATCAGTAATAGTGAGGCAGTGAGAGGGGAAGAAGGAAAGGAAAATTTTGGATTTCAAAATTTTGGAAATGAAACTACTGGGTGATGACAAGGTGCAAGGCCCAGTTTTAAGTGTAGGCACCTACATGGGAAGGTAATGGAGAAAAATGTTCTTACCACTCAAGACACTGAAAATCTTTGAGATCAGGAGGCTATGTGGGTTATTATTAGAGTGACCATATATCCTGGTGTTCTTGGGCCCAACCTGGTTTATACCTCTTTTTTATACCTCTTTTTCCAACATAATTATTGATAGCATTTCTTTCCCTCTCAAAAGTGTCTTTATTTGGGTGATAAATTAAATAGTCAGTCTAGTTTTTATTAACTTCCCCCACAAAAGCATGATACTACTTAGTGTATAGCTAAGATAGCTTTGTGAAATTTTGGGTGAAAAATGAGATTTTCAAAATTAGAATTGTATAAATTAGAATCAAAACATAGCATTTAGAGAACAGTTATTGCAGTTTACCACGAGAAGATAATAATAACAAATGCATTTTTAATGATAACATATCTCACAATAGAATTTTTAAATTTCACACTTATGCACAAAATTTTATGTTTTCTGTAGTATGAGTCCTAACTTTTAATGTTTTTTAGAATAGAGTGTGCTAAAACAAATTAGCAAAGCTTAACATGTGGCTAAATAATTTACACCTAAAGGAGAGTCTGTCAACTGAGAGATGTTTCAAATATAATTGGTGCACTGCATCAAGGAAAGAACACAGGATGAAAAATCAGAGGACGAGCTCGGCTTCTTACCAGCTAACATGAAAATAACCAAGTCAATTATCCTCTCTAAGCCCATTTCCTCACTGGTAAAGAGGGATAATAACAGTCATCTGACCTCTCAAAGGGGCTGTGGTTAAAGACCAAATGAAATAATGGAAAATTGCCTTAAAAACTGTGTGAATGTAAGTAGACCAAATGTCCTTCTAAAAATAAAACAACAGGTACGAAAACAAGAAAAGGAGAAAAGGATTCCAGGTGAGTTATTAGGATTTTTGTTCTGCATTAACTTGGATATTTTTACACAAATACAGTGTTAAATGAATTTTTCTCTGTTAATATGTAAGTAGAATTGTTCACTATTAAAAAACTCATTTCATGAAATAGAACATTGGAAGAATACTGGGAATAACCGAAAACCACAGCTATCTGTCTTCTCATTTTACGTGGAAGACAAAGTCAGTAAGGAACCAAAGGCCTGAGGAGAACAGGAGGCAATTTTCGGAGACGGAAATATCCGATTCATTCTTTTAGAAGTGTTTCACCTATTAAAAGCCCTCAAAGTAGCTATCAAAAGGTCAACAGCTTTATAGATTAACTCACTCAGCCCATGTCAGAGGTTAGGAACTCTCTGGTGAGAACAGCTGTTGATCATTTGTCTTTCCACATCAAAGACCTAGAAAGATTCTTTAATAAATTATGGGATTATTAAAGAGATTAAGTTAGTTCAAATTAGTTCCTGGTATAAAGAAAATGCAAACCACAACAGTAGTTTCCCTATAATGAAAGTACACAATAATAAAAATGAATTGGAGCAGTGGAGTTTCCTAGGAAATCGGTAACTGGTGGTAAAACACATATTTGATTTTCTAAAAATTATGCCTAGAACATTTTATTCAAAGTTTGCAAATATGTAAAAAACGATATGTAAAACACCACATCTAAATTTATATGGAAAAGTTCTTTACTTTTCATTCAAAATATAGTGTTTCAGAGAGTGAACTCAATTTTAATTATTAAAGATAGGCAAGTTTATTTTTGCACACATTTTGCATAATGCTTCTAGAATAATAGAAAAACAATGTAGATATTCATGGAAATGAATATACTTTTGTAAGAAAATGAATATATATTTTCCTTCCAGTTTTATTGATATATAATTGGCAAACCACTTTGCATAAATTTAAGGTGTACAGCATAATGATTTTACTTACACACATCATGAAATGATCACAAGTCTAGTGAATATCATCTCATATAAAGGCAGAATAAAAGAAAAAGAAAACATTTCTCTTGCGATGTGAATTAAGGATTTACTCAACTTTCATATATAACATATAGCAGGGCTAATGATATTAATTGTGTTGTACATTACAAAATGAGTATATTATAAATTTCAACTTTGGTCTAGGATCTGTGTGAGACATATTACATGGACTATAGTATTTAGTTCCCATAGCAATAAACAAGGTAGGGGTAAGTCCTACCCTCACTTTGTATAAAAGGGAAGGAAAGTATAGTTCAGTCAAGTTAGAAGCCAGGTAGACAGAAATCTTTATATTCTTCCCCACCTTGTCCCACGCCATCCCGTGATTCCAATTCCCTGGTTATTTAATCAGACACTAATCTAGGTAGTGCTGTGAAGGGATTTCTCAGCTGTAATTAAAGCCCCAAGTCAGTTGACCTTAAGACATGGAGATTATCCAGATGGACCTGATCTAATCACATGCGTCTCCAAAGGGCAGATTCCAAAATCCAGAGAGAATTGAGGAGTGGGGACTCAGCCTTACTTCCACAGCTTTAAAGAGAGAGGGGCCCCATGTGTGTGGGCAGCCCCTATGAGCAGAGAGTGGACACTGGTGGAGAGCCAGCAACCAGGACCTCAATCCAACAACCAAGAGGAAATGAATTCCCCCAGGCCTCTTCAGATGAGAGCCTGGCCAACACCTGGGTTTTGGCCTTGTGAGACCTGAAGCAGAGAGCCCCACTGAGCCACTCCAGACTTCTGAACTACAGAACTGTGGAATAATAAATGGATGTCCTTTTAAGTTGCTAAATTTGTGGTAATCTGTTACAGCTGCAGCAGAAATCGAATCCAGAAACTCAAAGTTATGGAGCAAATAAGCAATAGATCTAAGGTTTAACCCATTTAGCATAAAGCCGCACGATGAAAACAGATGGGAGCAAGACCAGCAGGCTGATTTGAAGAAATTTCATTCGTTCATCTGTTCATTCATTAATTCATTCATTTATTAACTATTAACTATTTTTTAACTATCTTTTATATGGCAGGCCTATCTCTGTAAGGGCTGCAGAGATTAAAAAAAAAAATCCAGTCCCTTTCCTCAAAGAGCTCATAATTTAAGGATTGAAGGGAGACAAGCAAATGGATTGGGGCAGTGCAGTGTGTCTCTTAAGTACTGTAAGAAGACAGGTTAGAAGTTATGGTAGCACAGATGCTTTTAGTCTGATTTCTTACCAAGTTGCCTGAGGTAGGAAGGATAATGGCCCACAAAGATGTCTTGTTATAACCTCCAGAACCTTTGACTATATTACACAGCAAGAGGAAATTAAGGATATGAACAGATCTAAGGTGGTTTATCAGCTGATCTTAAGGTAGGGAGGTAATTCAGGATTACTCAGATGGAACCAGTGTAGTCACAGCTCCTTAAAAATGGAATAAAAGAGAAGGTCAGAATGATTCAACGTGAAAAGGACTAGACAGATTTTTACTGGCTTTGACGATGGAGGAAGGGGCCACCAACAAAGGCATGTGGGGAGTCCCCAGAAGCTGTAAAAGACAATAAAATGGATTCTTTCTAAGAGTTTCCAGAAAGGAACATAGCCCTGTTGACACCTTGATTTTAGCCTAGTTGTTTTGGACTTCTGACGTTAAGAATTCAGTTCAGTTCAGTTGCTCATCATGTCCGACGTTTTGCGATCCCATGAACTGCAGCACAGCAGGCCTCCCTGTCCATCACCAACTCCTGGAGTATACTCAAACTCATGCCCTTTGAGTCAGTGATGCCATCCAACCATCTCATCCTCTGTCGTCCCCTTCTCCTCCTGTCTTCAATCTTTCCCAGCATCAGGGTCTTTTCCAGTGAGTCAGCTCTTTGCATCAGGTGGCCAAAGTATTGGAGTTTCAGCTTCAGCATCAGTCCTTCCAATGAATACTCAGGACTGATTTCCTTTAAGGTAGACTAGTTGGATCTCCTTGCAGTCCAAGGGACTCTCAAGAGTCCTCTCCAACACCACAGTTCAAAAGCATCAATTCTTCCGCACTCAGCTTTCTTTATAGTGCAACTCTCACATCCATACATGACCACTGGAAAAACCATAGCCTTGACTAGACGGACCTTTGTTGGCAAAGTAATGTCTCTGCTTTTTAATATGCTGTCTAGGTTGGTCATAACTTTTCTTCCAAGGAATAAGCATCTTTTAATTTAATGGCTGCAGTCACCATCTGCAGTGATTTTGGAGCCCCCCAAAAATAAAGTCTGCCACTGTTTCCACTGTATCCCCACCTATTTGCCATGAAGTTATGGGAATTATACATTAAGAATTATACAATATTAAATGTGTGTTATAAACCAAAAAAATTCATAGGTTTATGTTATCACAGCAATAAGAAGCTAATACATGCCTGACATGAGATGACTTGAAAATAGAAAGGGAAACATATAGTAGTTGTTTTATTTTAGCTAATATTCAAGAGATAGTTTTTAAATATTGAGAGCATATGAAAGTGAAAATGAGTGCAGAAAGCATAGATCATTAGAGGAAAATTAATAAATTAAATTTCATCAAATTAAAGTTTCTGTTCTTCTAAAAAATTATCAGGAAAATTGGAAAAAAAAAAAAGCCTCCAACTGGGAGCAAATATTTACAAGCCTATGTCTGATAAAGGATTTGTTTTCAGACTACCTATAATTCTTAAAAATCAGTAAGATATGTGTAGTGAGATCCTATTACATATCTAAAATGGCCTTGATAAAAAATTGATAGTGTTAAGTGTGAACAAAAATGGGAGCAACTGTGATTCTCAAACATTGCTGGTGCAAATACAAAATGGCATAACCACTCTGGTTGATGGGTTGACCAGTTACTTTTAAGTTAAACATCTGTTTAACACGTGACCTGGCGTTCCCACTCCTATGTATTTATCCAAGAGAAATAAATATATGTGTCAAAACTAAGATCTGGATGTGAATGTTTATAGCAATTTTATTCATCATCATTCAAATTGAAAACAACCCATCAACTGTTGCCTGAAGAAACAAAGTATGGTACATACGTACAATGAAATAGCACTCAGTGATAAGAAGGAATGAACTGATGCCTGCAACAATATAAGAAAATTTCAAAAACATTATGCTCAGTGGAAGAAACCAGCTTCAAATGACCACATATTTTATGATCTCATATGGTGTTCTTAAAAGAGCAAAACTATAATAGTGGAAAATAGATCAGTACTGCCAGGGTCTGGGAGTGGGGGAATGTGACCACATAGGGACATGAGGAAACATTCTGGGCTAATAAAAATACTACATATTTTGTTTGTGGTAGTGATGACATAACTACAAACACATTAATACAAATTCATTGATCTTAAAAAGAAAAATTTTATTATGTATAAAGTGAATCTGATTTAAACTCACCCCCTGCAAACAAGTACAAAGCACATTACTTAAACAAGGGTCTGTCCAACTTTACAAATGTAATCTTTCTCTAGAAAATTTGGCTTTTAAATATAGAAGAGTGGAAAACCCATATAGGTGCAAAGCTTTGCGATTATATTTCATGCATTAAAATTCAGCTGTAGCATATATTTCCTTCTCTGGTCTCTTTGATCAATGTAAAACTTACAAAAAAATATTTTAATTAAATATAAGAAGCCCAAGATGAATTAAGACAGCCTGAAAGAAAAACAGGAAATGTTCTCACTTCATCTTCATAAAAAAATGCACCTGGAAGAATGGTTTGATACACTGTGAATAGAATACTGAGAATTGCACAATAGTTTGCTGAAATGAATGTAATTTATCTCGCTCAATGCTCAGGAATAGTCTTTAAAGGACTCTTTTACTAAAAAGAGAAACATTTCCAGGCATGTAAAGTGTGCTAGGCTCCTCAGAGAAAAATACAAAGTACAGGGTATTATTATTTCATGAGCTTTGGGCTGACTTTGACAGTCATTATAGTTGTTCCGTTTATAATCGCTGGGGTTGCCTTCACAGACACATCTTTCATATGTGCGTGTACATTTGTAATTCATTAAAAGCACACACTCATTTTGGGAAATGCCATATTAGAGATACAGACACTGAACTTGTGAGAAAGCAACTATTTTGCCCACATTATTTTGTGCCATCAGAGACACAGAGAGGATCAGTACCCATGGGGGCTCTTTGGGGATTTCTGAGTCTCTATGTAATGATTTACATAAGGGAGATTTTTAAGAATTTTATTTTGTGAACACTTATTTCAAGAATGTAATTTGGCAAGGAACTATGATCCTTGTGTCTTTTTCCACAAAGTGGGCCTGAAGATTGTAATAAGAAAACATTAGATTAGAAAAATGTAATTTCATTTACTTATAAATTTATAATCTAAGGGGGAAAAACAGCCCAATTCCATTCTTTGTTAATATCGCTCAATGGCAGTGTACTTCATTTGTGCATGCAGCCTGCTTCTCACTGTTTTAATAAGCATTTCTGTCCCTTCCCTTGGGGGTTTGTAGTCACAGTCAATAGCCATAAACTATAAAGATGTGAGGATGTTTCATCTCATTAAAATGCCACGTAACTGGGATTCCTTCCTCGTCCTTCTTACATCTGATTTGTGTTCCTCATATGTGACCTTGAAGGCCTTCATTGCTTTGCAAACACATTGCATGTCCCAAGGGCACATAATTAAGTAGGTCACATGCTTTATACTGCCTATTAGTACTTGCCTTTCAGCATGCATTTCCTCTGTTCTACTGTGGGAAAATTCTCTTTTTCATAAGACATTCTTGGAAAAGTTCTTGGCACTTTTGGCAGAAGAAATGTCCTTGATACATTGTGGGAACACTTAAGGTCATTCGGGATTTCATCGGTCATGAGAATAATTGCTCTCACATTTTTTAAAGAGTAGAGTCCATTCATCCTAATTGTAGATTTGTACTTCCAGAGGTAGAAAAGAGGTCTCAAAGATGACAGTTGTGGTTATAACCTTTGCCAATTAAAATTTAAAAAATTCAATAATTTTTGAATAATGCTATCTATAAAATATCACAACAAAATATTAAAAAAAATTTAAATGTGTTTTGCTAATCTTGGCATTTATAAATTGGTTTGCATAAATGCATATGTAACTTGTAGCTGCTGCTGCTAAGTCACTTCAGTCGTGTCCAAGTCTGTGCGACCCCATAGACGGCAGCCCACCAGGCTCCTCTGTCCCTGGGATTCTCCAGGCAAGAATACTGGAGTGGATTGTAACTCATAGAGTTTCTATTAATTCTTCGTGGAAATGGTATTTACCCTGCATTCTGTAGGATTTCCCAATCAAATAAATAAATATGTATGCTGGAATTGTTTATAATTTTGCTTTCATAACTTTAATAATTGAGTGTAAACTTTTAGTAACAAGATAAAACTCCATTTTGCTGACTATAATTATTGAGTAGTCTTAATAAAAGATTTAAAAATATTTAGGACAAGTAGATTTTGAAGAAAATCAGGATTACTGGCTTTGCCCCTCCACCCCACTATCACAATCCTTCATCCTTTGTAAAGTGTGTAAGAATTATATGTTTCTCCACCAAAGAAATCCACTATTAACAGTTTAATCCTAGATGAAGCATTTGTGCCTTAATTAATAGGCCTATTTCATCAAGCTGGATTGTGTAACTAGTGATGTGCTCCTCTTAGTGATGCTAATAAAGAGGTAATCAAGAAAACACAATTGAGTTTTCACGTGATGATCATGTTAAGAAATTAATAAGAGATGAAATGGTGGCAAAGAGATCACAGAACTCTGTAGAATAGTGATTCCCATATTTTATGTGCATGAAGATCACCTGGCAAACTTGTCAAAACACAGATTTTGATGCAATCACTCTTGGGAGGGGACTGAGATTTTTCTAACAAGCAGGAGGCACCATGCTTTGAATAGCACGTTTATAAACCTCCATTACATCACAGTTTACTGTTTGAGTAAATGCTATGGGCTGGCACACAGGTCCATAGCATCGTCCAAGGCTGAGCTACTTCCTTGTACCCAAGGGAACTGCAGCAATACACCGGGATACAAAATACACCTTCCAGATTAAAATATACCAGTTTGCCTTTTATTCCTCTGCTAGAACTTTCCTAAGCTGAGGCTGTCAACTTACAGAAGAATGATTGGTGCCAATTTTACTTTGAAATATGTCTTTGGGTGGTGGTGACAGAGGAGGGTACAGGCCTCCATGTGCTGTGGACATAGTCAAAAATGATGATTTATCAGGCAGTGGGTGGTGGGGGTGGGGGTGGTGATGCTGGGCTAGACTCTGTTCATGATTTGCGTGGATGCTAGTGTGTGCCCTTGGGGACCGCCACCCTGAGTTAAACGGAATTGTATTGCAATGGGCTTCTTACTTTCCTTTTTTGCCCCTAAAACATGGAATGAAGTTTTCATTTCCAGTCTTATCGAATACAATGACTTTCTTTTTAATACAAGAGAAATTAAAGAATTTTATTATTCACTGAAAATTCATAATCAAACCTTTGAACTGAATTTGTCTCTAACTAATATTATCTACATAAATCTGAGGGGAAAAATCCAACAAAATAAAGCCAGTATACCTATGTAAGGCATATTATTCATTCAAGTTCCAGACAATAGTTTGTCTCAGCAGTCTCGTTTTTGGAGACATTTAATTAAGATAATCTGGCCGATGAACCTCCTACTTCATTATAACATACTTAGATTTCCTTCTGCTTTGTTCTCTAGGATGACTGATTTCCTATGAAGAGTCAAGAGCCAGAAAAGATTAGAGATGATGAACTTACACAAAATCCAGAAAAACTAACTGGGAGGCCCCAGAAAAGTAATATTTAAAAGAGAATATAAGGGATGCTTAACTTTTCCTTAACATAATAAATAATGAGAAACAGGACAAACGAATTCAAAGATGCCATTTCAAACATTCTTATGACTGCCTCAAGATATCTTTGTTTCTTTTTATTATCTTTGGCTCGGTGACGTTTCCTCATAAATAAATCAACAAAGCCAACAGTAATATGTAAAGGCTTATCGCCAAGATTCTACCAACAGCAGGGGCAATTTCCATGTTTTGAAATAACAAATGAAACTGTGATGTGTTCTCTATAACTCATTTCCTTTTCCTCCTAGGCGCGCGACTACTTTGTGCACCCTCTGCTGTTAACTGTGGCCACATGACTGAGTTTTAACTAATGAAATTGGAGTACAAATATGTTCTTTCTCTAAGACTGTCATGAAAACTCACCCACAAGTTTGCTGTCACTCTTTCCTCCCCCAGGACCGACTGGAGAAGAGGGGAAGGAGGAGCCACAAAGGGAGGCTTGGCCCACAGCTGGGCCCACCATGTACAGAGGGTGACGCGGAAAAAAACTCAACACTGGACTGTAAAGTTAGAGAAAACAAAACTATTGTTTGGAGGCATTACACTTATGGATTTGTTTGTAAAGCAATAAGCCTACCTTAAATATCACAGGCGGAAAACAGGAAATTACCGTCTAGTTTTGAGGTCTGCTGTCTCCATTGAGGAGACAGTCTAGGTGTTTGTCTTTGAATATTAGGCCGATTGCCTTGTATTATTAGGTTCTTGGTACAGATTTGCTGAAATAATTAGCATTACTCTCCAGATTCTTCTCCTGTTCTTGCTTCAGTGACCTAAAGGGTGATAGTCCAGGAGTCCATATCCCATTCAGACTTGTGTCCAAAAATGATTGGAGCTATTCCATTAAAAATAATTATTTTCAGCTATAGTTGGCTATACCTGTTGCAAAGGAACTTTTGCATAAGTGAAGTCACCTGTCAATATTTCTTTTCTGAATCATTTTCTTCTGTTGCAATCTAAAAGATGCAGTTATTTAGTGGTAAGAAAAGGTTGCTTACATGCTAAGTCGCTTCAGTCATGTCCAACTCTTTGCGACCCTATGGACTGTAGCCTGCCAGGCTCCTCTGTCCATGGGGATCCTCCAGGCAGAATACTGGAGTTGGTTGCCTTGCCCTCCTCCAGGGGATCTTCCTGACCCAGGGATCAAACTCATGTCTGTTATGTCTCCTGCATTGGCAGGTGGATTCTTTACCACTAGTGCCACCTGGAAAGTCTCAGCTAGGAAGCAGGAGAAAAGGATTCTTGAATTATGAAATATACATGAAACAGTCTTTATCTCCAAAGAATTTGCACTCTCTGGGAATAGAAGGGAAATTATCTTCTATGATTATTTCTAGAATCTTCTTTTCACGCTACAGAAGTCATCATTACTTGCTGAATCCTTTTGTTTCATGAGGGACCATTCTTTGGACTGAGTGGGCTATCTATATCAGGACTTTTTTTTCTTTTAACACATCAAGATGGTGATGTGTTCAGTTTTCAAAAAAATATTTAAGTTCCTCACTTATTGTATTAGGTACCTGAGTAGACAGTATATACGTACTCAAATGGAAATGGTTCCTACATTTTGTAAACCTGTTCTTTAGGTAGACAGAAGCTGCTAATGTGAACTTGAAAATAACACAGTAAAATCACAAAAGTGTCAAAGATAAAACAGATGGTTCATTTAAAAGGAAAATAGCATCCTCTGTGTGGGAGGGTGCATGCACACTCAGAGAGCATTCCAAAGAGAGGATGCAGTACCTTGTTTAGCCCTGTCCTTAATCAGATGTTTCCTTGGCTCTGGGCAGGTTGCATCATTACTGTCAGTGTACAAGGGATATTGACATCAGGGCTGTCTTTATCAAAACAGATCACACGGCAACGTCATCCTTTCAGTTGACCAGTCCAAAAGCCCTAGCGTCATCCACATGTTCTCTCATCCTTTCATCCCCTATACCCAATCTCTCAGGAAATCATGACAACTTTACTTTTCAAACACATCTATTACCTCTCTACTCCTCTCACCTGGATGGCTGCGAGCCTAGACCAAGCCACCATCACCTCGAGTTTGATTTCTGCAGTAGCTTCCTACCTGGGCTCGCTGCTTCGGTGCATGCGCCGCTGCATTCTGCTTTCCTTACAGCAGCCTCGGGAATCATCGCGATGTTAGGTTCTGCAATGGCTTCCAAATTTACAGCGATCTCTAGAGGGCTGCTGTGGTACACAGTGTGGGCCTCTCTGACCTCGTCTTCCACACTTTCCTCATTGCCCACTGTTCCTGCCACACTGGCTGTCTTACTTTTCTTTAAGCAGACCAAGTATGCCCGTGCCTGGGGCATTTTACACCTGGTTCCTTTAAAGCTCTTCCCTCTGTGTATTTCTTAATGAATACCGGCTGCAACGAGCAGGTCCAAAATTCTATAGTGGCTCAAACACAGTGGATATTTTCTTTCTCATCTAATGTTCTTCCATGTTATCACTCTGGAACCCAGGCTAAAGGAAGTTCTGCCATGTTCGACATGAGGCTTTCTGAGTTGCTCTGGAGAGCACTCCTTTACAGCAAACTGGAAAATGAGAAGGGCTGAAAGGAATTCATGGGAGAGCTTTTCCAGGACAGGTTGCATGTTGTGGTCAACGCCTCCACTCCTGTTGCTTCACTAGAACGCAGTCCCCCTGCCACACCTGATTAGAAGGGGGCTGGGAAATGTTCGGTGTGAACCAGGAAGGGAAAAGGTTCCGGTGAGTGGCTAACCACCTCTGCCGCACTCCAGTCACCATCCGATTTCTATCATCTTCTCTAGGTCTCTTCCTAAATATAAACTCCTCAGTGAGACCTTCCAGTCATTGTCAATGTAACACTGCATCCTTATACTCACTGTTCCCCTTCCTTGTTTTCCTTTTCTCTATAGGACTTATTGTCACTATACATTTGTTAATTGTTAAAAATTGTTTATCTGTAGTGAGTTGAACTGTAGTCTCCATCGCCCCACTACCATGTTCTAATTTCTATAAACTGTCAATGTGACTTTATTTGGATAAAGGATCTGTACGGATGTAATTAAGATTTTTTTTTTTTTTTTTTTTGCCAGAAGGCTAATCTTTAGTCACACCTAAAAACTCACAGGAAGGAAAAACTCTGGTTGCAATCAAAATGAAAAAAACTGTCATCGGGGACTTCCTTGGTGGTCCAGTGGTAAAGAATCTGCTTGGCAATACAGGGGACATGGGTTCCATCTCTGGTCCATGAAGATCCCACATGCAGAGGAGCAACTAAGCCCATGTGATGCAACTAGAGAGTAGCCCCTGTTCACACAACCAGAGAAAACCCATGCACAGCAGTGGAGACCCAGTGTAGCCAAAAATAAATTAATAAATAAAATTTAAAAGCTGTCATCGGTTATCCTTCTTAGTGTGTGATTGGCATTTATTTTGTTCTTATTTTTATTGCATTTATTGAGGTTTAGTTGGTTTACAATATTTAAAATATTATGCAATATTGTATTGTATTTTAGACGTGCAACATAGTGATTTGATACTTTTCTAGAATATCCTCCTTTTAAAGTTCTTGGAAATTAATTGGCTATATTCCCTGTGCTGTACAATATGCCTCTACAGCTTGTTTATTTTACACATAGTAGTTTGTTTCTTTAGTCTCTACTCCTATCTTGCCCCTCCCTCATCCCTTCTCCTCACTGGTAGCCTCTCCTTTGTTTCTCAATCTGTGAGTATGCTTCTGTTTTATTATATTCTTTTGTTTTACTTTTAAGATTGTACTTACGAACAATAACATAGAGTATTTGTCTTTGTCTGACTTACTTTACGGAGAATAATATCCTCCAAATCAATCCATGATGTTGAAAATGGCGAAATCTCATTCTTTTTATGGCCGAGTAATATTCCTTGGTATATATACTACATCTTCTTTATTAATTCATCTGTTGATGATTAGGTTGCTTTCATATCTTAGCTATTGTAAATAATGCTGCTATATATATATCAGGATGTATGTGTCTTTTCAAATTAATGTTTTTGTTTCCTTCAGATATACTCACAACATATGAAAAAATAAACTCAGATGTATTAAAAACCTGAACGTAAAACTAGAAACCAATAAACTCCTAGAAGAAAACATATGCAGAGCACTCTTTTACATAAACTACAGCAGTATTTTTGGGGGTCTGTCTCTTAAAGCAAAGAAAACAAAAGCAAAAATAAGCAAATAGGACCTAATTAAACTTAAAAGCTTTTGCACAGGAAAGGAAACCATCAATCTACTGAATGGGAGAAAATATTTGCAAATTATATGACTGACAAGGAGTTGATACCCAAAGTATATAAACAGCTCATACAAATTAATATCAAAACAAAATAAAAACCAAGCAACCAATCAAAAAATGGGCAGAAGATGGGAATAGACATTTTTCAAAAGAAGATATACAGCTGGCTAACAGGCAGATTAGAAGACGCTCAACATCACTGAGAATCAAGGAAATGCAAATCAAAACCACAGCGAGATATCACCTCACACCTTTCAGAATGGCTATCATCAAAAAGACCACAAATAACAAACGTTGGTGATGATGTGAAGAGAAGGGAACCCTAGTACGGCTGGTGAAAAGTTAAGGATTTTGAGATTGTAGGTTTACCTTGATGGGTTCTAACTCAATTAGAAGTGTCCTCATAAGAGAGAAGGAAGGAGAAGACACACAGGAAAGGCCGTGTGAAGGAGGCAGAGACTGAGGTTATGTAGCCACAGCCAAGAATTCTCCCCAAGGGCCTTTAGAAGGAGCATGGCTCTGCTAACACCTTCATTTCTGGTCTCTATCCCTGTGAGAACATAAATTTCTGTGGGTGCAAGCCATCCATTTTGTGGTAATTTGTTATGAAAGCCCAAGGAAATCAACACATCTTCCCTTCTGAAATGTAAACTCCTGGAGAGAAGTGATTGTGTTTTGTTCATTGCTGTAGCTTTCCACGCAGAGAACAGTGCCCATTCCATACTGGCCAATAGTAAGTAATCAACAAATACTTGCTGAGTGAGTGAGTGAATAGAAATATGGAAATGTATCTCCAGCCAACCCCATGGACTGTAGCCCGCCAGGTCCCTCTGTCCATGGAATTCTCCAGGCAAGAATACTGGAGTGGGCAGCCATTCCCTGCTCCAGGGGAGCTTCCTGACCCAGGGGTTGAACTTGGGTTTCTTGCATTGCATGTAGATTTTTTACCATCTTAGCCACCAGGGAAGCCCACTCAAAAGATGTAATTTTTTCAAAAATAGCTTCAGTAGTCCTTATGACATCTGGTCTTTATGGCTAGAATGATTTTCTGTTTCTTCCTCATCCTGGGACCATAGTATGTAGAGGTTAAGAGTTGAGGCTCTGAGCTTTGACAGACTTGGATTAAAACTCTGGCCATGGAATCACTGGCAAGTGTGAGATTGGACAAGTTAATTCACATTCTTAAGCGACAATTTTTGCACAAGATTGTTGGGAGAATTAAATGAGGTTATAAATAACCAAACCAATGAATTTCTAGTATAGTGCTTGACCAAATAAATTGATAGTAAATTACTATTATAATTAATTGGAATTAATCAGGAATAGGTGATTGCAGCCATGAAATTAAAAGATGCTTACTCCTTGGAAGGAAGGTTATGGCCAACCTAGATAGCATATTTAAAAGCAGAGACGTTACTTTGCCAACAAAAGTCCGTCTAGTCAAGGCTATGGTTTTTCCAGTGGTCACGTATGGATGTGAGAGTTGGACGGTGAAGAAAGCTGAGCGCCGAAGAATTGATGCTTTTGAACTGTGGTGTCGGAGAAGACTCTTGAGAGTCCCTTGGACTGCAAGGAGATCCAACCAGTCCATCCTAAAAGGGATCAATCCTGGGTGTTCATTGGAAGGACTGATGTTGAAGCTGAAACTCCAATACTTTGGCCACCTCATGCGAAGTGTTGACTCATTGGAAAAGACCCTAATGCTGGGTAGGATTGGGGGCAGGAGGAGAAGGGGACGACGGAGGATGAGATGGTTGGATGGCATCACCGACTCGATGGACATGGGTTTGGGTAGACTCCGGGAGTTGGTGATGGACAGGGAGGCCTGGCGTGCTGCAATTCATGGGGTCGCAAAGAGTCGGACACGACTGAGCGACTGAACTGAACTGAATCAGGAATAAACTGCAATCTTTTAGACTCAATTATCTTTGAATTGCAAAATCCTTTGAAATGATATTTTTCAATTATAATGTTTCTTGACCAAGAATTTCAACCAAGTAAGTCCTTTCTAAATAGAAAACTCCCTACTACAGTATTCAGAATTGCTCCTACCAAAGCGGTTGGCCTGAGCAGGTAACTCAGCCTGCACTGCAGGAGATCTGGGTTCAAATATGGGTTGAAAACCCTGGAAAAGGGGGACAGCTACCCACTCCAGTTTCTGGCCTGGAGAATTCCATCCCTACTACAAGCAATACTTCTCTGCCCCTTGGCTGTGCTGTACATAATCTGTCACAGTTTTGCTACCTCATGAAAATAAATGATCTTCATGCTGCTTATGTCGTGATTTAGTGCTTAAATAGCACATATTGTTTTTGTGTGTCATTCAGGGATACAACTTTTCAAAAACATAATCATTCATTTGCATACATTTGCATAACATTGGAGCACAGAGCAAAATTCATGAGCTACTCCATCACAACTGTAAATAAAATAAGATTAAAAACCTGGAGGAAAATCTTTAAGACTACGAGAAAGTGGTTGGATAATAAAATTGAGGAGTAGTGCCAAAGAAGGGAGAAAGAAAGCTGATGTCTTTAGAAGGCAGGATAGGTGTTCTAGATCTGTTTTATTTTTTGTCACTGAACCAAAAAAAAAAATCTATTAGGCTTTTAGAAACTCATTCTTAACTTTAATTCCTCTAACCTTAATTTTCTTCTTAGGTCTCTTATCTGTGAGGTAAAATAATGGACTTGGACTTGGAGGCAGAATACAGAGTATTGTATAAAATCTCAAACCTTTACCTCCTGCCTTCTCTCCCTCAAGCACGCCCTCCCCTTCCCCCACTCCACCCCCACCAGGCTCTGCCACAGCAGCTTTCTTTCTGTTCCTCAGGGTTGTTCTACCCAGAACCTTTGCATTACTTGCTTCTTTGACCTATGAATGCACTTTTCGTGATCCACATATGTGTGGCTTTTTCAGAGAGGCTTCCCCAGATCCCTGTTAGCACATCATCCTGATTTTATTGTTTGCCTGGTGTTGATATTTTCCTTGTTGTGTGTGTGTGTTTGTGCATTCATTGATGAGCAGGTTATCTTCCCATCCCATTAAAAAATAAGCTCCATGAAAACAAGATCTTGTCTGCCCTGTTTGCTGCTACACACCCAGTGCCCAGTTCTGAGTATAAACTACCGTGTATGTGTGAGAGCTCAGTTGCTTCAGTTGTGTCCCAACTCTTTGCGACCCTGTGCACTGTAGCCTGTCAGGTTCCTCTGTCTATGGGATTATCCCAGCAAGAATACTGGGGTGGGGTGCCATTTTCTCCTTCAGGGAGTATAACCTACTGTACACTAGTAAATATAATCAAGGCAATAGCCTCTTATACATTTGTGTGTGTTAGTTGCTCAGTCGTGTCCAACCCTTTGCGGCCCCACGGACTGTAGGCTGCCAGGCTCCTCTGTCCACGGAATTCTCCAGGCAAGAATACTGGAGCGGGTTGCCATGCCTTTCTCCAGGGGATCTTTCTGACCCAGGATCAAACTTGGGTCTCCCGCATTGCAGGCAGATTCTTTACCATCTGAGCGACCAGGGAAGTCTTGTATATTTATTTTATTGTCAATTTCTCTTTTCAGTCCTAGATATTCCAAATTTCAATCTCCAAATTCTAAATTCAGCCTGAGCTACTACAAAACTTGATTTTTGATAATAGAAAAATAGTCAACATCAGCATTTACACACCAGATACTTCTATATATAGATGCTGGCTATTAAGGTCCAGAGAGCAACTGGAGAGCAGTTAGGGGATTTAGTATACTGGCTCTTCTTCTCCCTTGGGAGAAGCACATGCAGAGAAACACTGACAAAGAACTAAGGACAGCTTTATTATGAGTGGTTCAGATCCCAATGCAGGGTTGCTAGTGAAATGCACTAGAGCAAGCAGTGTCCACCCCCACCTAAGACATGTGAGGGAGACAGCACTGGCCTGACAGCTCTATCTTCCCAGGCTAGGATAAAAATCTTGGTATTTTATCACTCCCTGTCCAAGAGCAAGACACAAACAATTGTGATCATCTGAAACTCCAGAGAAGATGTAGATGTTGTCTCAGCACCTTTCCTGTGGTAAAGACCCTTTGCTCCCTTACTATTCCAGACACAGGATGTAGAAAGAACCACACACAGTAGATAAATTTCCTATCCAAAATGTGGTGCAGAGTCTTAAAAAATTAAACATACATTTACCAGAAGACCTAGCAATCCCACTCCTTAAAAATTTACCCAAGATAAATGAAAAGAATGTTCACGCGAAGACTTGTATTAAATGTTCCTAGTGGCTGTATTCATGACAGTGAAAACTAAAGATAAGGAAATTTTGGCATTGATGAATAGATAAACTGTAAAGTACATATATAATGTAATGTTACTCAGCAAAAAAAAAAAAAAAGCAAAAACCCATTAATCTAAAGAATAATACAAATGAATGTATATACAAAACAGAAACAGATTCATAGACATAACAAACAAACTTTTGATTACCAAAGGGGAGAAGGAAATGAAGAGGGATAAATTAGGGGGAGCCCAGCGGCTCAGTTGTAAAGAATCTGCCTGCAGGAGACAAGGAGAGGCAGGTTCGATCCATGCATAGGGAAGATCCCCTGGAGAAGGAGATGGCAACCTACTCCAGTACACTTGCTGGGAAAATCCCATGGACAGAGGAGCCTGACAGGGTGCAATCCACAGGGTCACAAAGAGTCAGACACGACTGAGCAATTAACTACACATTAACAGATATAAACTATTATACACAAAATTGATAAGCAACAAGGATTTACTTAGCACAGAGAAGTGTACGCATTATCCTGTAATGGAATATTTGTTTACTGTTTTTCAGTCACTAAATCGTGTCTGACTCTTTGCGACCCCATCGACTGCAGCATGTCTGACTTCCCTGTCCTTCACCATCTCCCTGAGTTTGCTGAAACTCATGTCTTTGAGTTGGTGATGCCATCCACCCACCTCATCCTCTGTCACTCTCCTCGCCTCCTGCCCTCAGCCTTTCCTAGTATCAGGGTCTTTTCCAATGAGATGGCTCTTTGCACTGTGTGGCCAAAGTATTGGAGCTTCAGCTTCAGCATCAGTCCTTTCAATGAATATCCAGGGTTGATTTCCTTTAGGATTGACTGGTTTGATCTCCTTGCTGTCCAAGGGACTCTCAAGAGTTTTCAATCTGCAAAAATACTGTATCACCATGCTGTATATCCGAAATCAACACCATATTGTAAACCAACTATGCCCTCACAAGAAACCCTCCACTGATACACAGGATATCATGGATGAATATTAAAAACATTGTATTGAGTGAAAGAAGCCAGGAAAAAAGTACTACATGCTATATGATTTTATCTTCTGATAATTTAGAAAAAGAAACTGGAGGGACAGAGTAGGAGCTGAGGAGCCGGGAGAGGGGTGGGAGGAAGGGGTTGGTTGCACAGGACCATGTATGATTTTTGGTCACGAGAAATGTTCACAGTGGTGGTTGTGGATACACAGCCGTATATATTCTCTCAAACTCATCAAAGTATACCTTTAAAACTCCTGAATTTTATTTTATATCAGTCATACCTCAATAAAGCTGATTAAATATCTACTAAAAACATGTCTCTAGAAATACCCTGGAATCTGATACAAAGATATTAGTATTTCTTTCTTTTGAAGAAGAGGGAAAACGGTAGACTTTTTGTTCCCATTTATGAGAAATGCCTCTGGGGCACGTTCTAGCAAAAGTACAACGGGAGACATACTTTCTGCTTCACCCAACATGGCTTTGAATAGTTCCTCTCATTTCACATTTGGCAATTACAAATTCTTATTTGTGGTCTTCCGTGACATGTTTTCTGAGTAGGTTTTTAAATTTTTTTCTTTTAAGTAGGACTGGGGCCTGGACAGGCGGCCTGGAAGGGGAGTGAGTAGCTGCAGGCTTGTGCTTTTTCTAGAAAACAGGAAATTGGTAGTCTAGGATTTTCATGGTTTGTAGGTGAGCTGTCATGTGAACTTGATGTGACTTGACCTGATATATCCATCACATACTTAGAGTATTTCTATTGTAAACCCTTAGTTGTCATAAAAGCCTCAGACTATGATGATTTGGGTGAAGCCTGTGTTATCTCAAGGATTGTAGGAGGTCCCCTTGATCTATTCCCACCAGGAGGTTGGGCACTTCCATGAGTGAATTTCCTTAGAGTCAGTGCCATTCATAGATATGACTATTTAGCTCTTTGGGTAAAGCCTGCTTGGGTTTTGATTTCAACCCAAAAAACAAATGACAAAAGATAAAAATAAGGTTCGACCTCTTAAATTCATTTTCTGGACGTTGTTTCTCTTTAATCATCCCTGTTAAATACTTGTACCTATTATAGTTGCAAATCTGACAGGGTGGAGTAATATATAAAAGTCCGCTCCAGGTAGACACGTGGTGCCCAAGTCAGACTTCTGGGGGTACTAAGGACCTGGCTCAGTCCCTCACGATTCTTCCTTCTCTGAAAGGAGACGTTTACCACTCTAGAGTTACTGTAGCAGACAAAGGCATGATAACCTGCAACCAGCTTCATCTAAAATGGTCAGCTCACAATATCCCCCTCCTCTGTGAAGGAAGAAATGAGAAGACCTGCATCCTTTTTACTTTTATTTGGTAGACGACACATTTCCAAATATGTGGGAAATGATTTGGATTGTGATTCTCCATTTTGAAAAGTAAAAAATTTCCTTTTACAGCTTAACTACAGAGTGAGACTTATTATTCCTGCCCCAATCTACTTAATTTGAAGAGAAACAGTTACTTCTAACAGGTGCTAAAATCCCATAAAGGCTTCCAAGATTCGCCAGTGCCCAGTCCAAACTCTGTCCAAACTGGGCCGGTTCTGCCATCTAGCGACTACTCTGACAAACTACATGGGTAGGGCGTGGCCTAGTCTGGCCTGCTCAAGCCCAGAGAATTTTCATTTAATGAATTATGTGATTAGTTTATGCCTTCGTGCCTTTTCATTTCTACCTACTATGTGTGTGACTTTGGGAAAATTATTTAGTATTTCTGAGACTCAGTTTATTCACCTGTAGAATGGGAATAAGGGCTTACCCCTGTGATTTTCATGAGATTCATGTGAGATAATATATGGAAAATGCCAATCAGAGTGTTTAGGCACAGGGTAAATCCTGAATAAAGGTTTGATGCTGTTATTATATTTCTTATTATTATAATTAAAATTATGTAAGTCTAAATATGAAAACAAAAATAGGCTGAAACATAGGAAATCAAGTGACGGATATATGAGTAGTTCAGAATACATTAAGTCTATAGTATTTATGGGCTTCCTAGGTGGTAAAGAACTTGCCTGCCAATGCAAAAGACATAAGAGACATAGGTTCGATCCCTGGGTCAGGAAGATCCCCCCAAGGAGGGCATAGCAACCCACTCCAGTATTCTTGCCTGGAGAATGCAACGGATGGAGAAGTTTGGTGGGCTATAGTCAATAGAGTTGCAAATAATCAGACAAGACTGAAGCGACTTAGCATGCATGTGTAATATTTGAAGCTTGGAAGAGAATCAGGTTTATTTAGGTGTTTTGTGTACACTGCCAACAAATGCATTATTGCAATTATTCTAGCCTCATTCCCAAGTCTTTCCCCACCTTATGTTAAATGTTTCCATCACAGCAGACAACTCAATACTCTGCTCACATTTTAACGCCTTTCTTCCTCTTTCTGGACTATCCTCTCTCACATCTTTACACTTCACAGTCCTTAACTCCTAATTCAACGGGCAGCTTCCTGTACATACTCCTTAGTGCTGTTGCAGGGTTAAATCTCATGAAGCCCTTTACTCTCATCTCTATTAGAGCATTTGACACAGATGAACAGCACTGGGGAGAGCTGGGAACCAGGTGTATATATCCCCATAACTAGAGTGTAAAGTGCTTTCTGTGAGGTCTTAAGTGTTCTTTGTATCTTCTCTTTCCCAATCCAATGCATAACACAAAGACTTCACAAAATAGGCTCTCCATAGAAGGTTGCTGAACTAAAATCATAGTTTGGCAAGTGAATACTTAGAGCAACTTTTTGAGAAGGCTGAATGACTCTTAGAATCTTCTAATGTATATTGGACTAAATTGGCTTAATGGTCTGAGCTGGCAGGGTTAGTCTATCAAAATATGCTTTGGGATTAAAAATTAAGTAATATTTATAATAATAATAATAATAATAATAATATATTTTTATTAAAGAACATTTTTGAAATTACCAAAAAGCAAAAAAAGCTCTACTACCCAAATATTATTAATATTTGATATATTTTTCAATATTTTGTCTATACAATGCTTTCATTACATAACTGTGATCCTTGTTTATTTGCAATCATATACCCTGATTTTTAAATGGAAAAATATTTTCCCATTAAACTATTTGCACATTAAAGGCATCATCATTTGAAAAAGCAGAATCTCACTGAATAAAAGTGCCAAAGTATATTTAACATCATAGTATTTCAGGCATTTAGCTTGTTTATAATTTTTTTTGGCTGTTAAGTTGTAATAACACAAAGTATATCTTTGGGCATAAAGGTTTTCTTTGGCTAGGATTATTTGCTTTTATGAGTCCCAGAAGTAAAATCCCTATTGCCTTTCTTTTCATAGTGAGCCCTGATAGACCAAGAATTGGAATCTTATAATAAACGGAATGTCTTGTTAATAGAAAGA